>PUFA01000011.1:15140000-16546250 GCA_003508835.1 Eonycteris spelaea | reverse complement strand
TCCTATTTTAACTAAAATGGAACTGTTCACAAACCTAGCCACAAAAAGTAACAATAGAAAGCACAATGCTATAAACCCCACAGATTTTAATGGTTTGAAGTTTCTCCTTCAAAGAATCTTTTAAGGGCAACAGTTAAGTTAAACATTAAAAATAAAAAACATGGATATTCTTCAGTTATGATGAGTCCAAGAGCTGGAAAATAGGAAAGATAGTGTAGACGGTATGAATTAAAAAGTTATTTTACCTAGTTTTCTTGTCAATTAAAAAAAATTTTTTTTGGAGAGGGAAAAGAAGGGTCAGGAGGTGCTGTCATGTGAACAGCAGCATGCCTAACCTTCCTCTCAACTCCAGACTGCCTTAAAAATAAATATCCCTTTCTACCTCTACATTCTCCTTTAACTATAGCTCTTCCTAACATTTATTAGATAATCTCAGATAAATCACTACAAAGTATAACATTAATATGTTTGATGTAGTCTCATTTATCTGCCTTCTCTGAAAAACGTGATAAAACATTTAACTAATTGTGAAGATATTTTTTCCTTTGAAGAAGGGCTCCTCTAGTGAAGAATTTTCTAGACACTTTAGATGGGAATTCAAGAAAGATGCAATATTAACAAATACACAATGACAGCCTTCCAGTGCCATTTTTGCCTTGAAAACTGCTAGGAAGAAAAGGATTAAATATATGCAAGCAGTGTTTATATAAATAAATAGGACTTTCAACCATTAGCCACAGTCTCTTATAGTCAATGTTCTACTTATACACTGAAAGTTTCACATATGATCACTAAAACTATTCTACAGAACTATTGGCAAGATATTGCTATGCAAAAAAACAATGATTAAAATATGTAGAATGAGCACTACTCAGTAGTAGTCGAAACTACTTAGTGCAAGTACAAAAGTCACTCAAATACATTTGTTGGTGGATTGAAATAAATCTTATTACATTAAAATTTTTTCTCACCTCTCAGATACTCCTCCCTAAACTTTTTAATTATGACTCACCTCTTCCCAGTTAGTTAAATCCTTAAAACCATCCAAATAGATATTATATACGGATTCAACAAAAATAGCAGATACAAAGAGTTGTGAGATCATTTTTCTCATTTTTATATTCTTCAAGTTTTCTGTAATATTCTGTAAATGAAGGTAATTTTCATTATTTCAGAGTGAAAATAATAAAACTTAACAATTTCAGCTTTCTCCAAAACTCTTCAGGCTATGTTTGCAAAGACAAAGAAGGCTACCTTCTTCACTGGAATCTTGTTCACATTAATACTTAAATCTACAGTCCTCATAATTCATAAATGGAAAAAATAAAAATTAGAAGTAACCTAAATGTCCAAAGGGGGAGTGGTTAAAAAAATGATGGCCTCTCTATAGACTCCATGGAAACCTATATAGTCAGTGAAAATATTTTCAAGAATGCTTAATCACCAGAAAAACACTTGATGATAACAAGTGAAAATTCTAAGGTACAAAACTATATCGCAGAACCTATTTTGAATTTAGAATTTCTAAAGATCTTACAGGATAGAAGAAAAGGCTATAGGTAATTTTTATTTTCTTCTGTATTCTTCTGTGTTTTACCTATCACATAATAATGGTAATAATTAAAGCAGACAACCATCTTCACTGGCTGCATCACCCAACTAAAGACTAACACGTGCTACATTTAAGACCCCAACACCACCAATTCACTTTACTTATATTGTACCTTCACATCTTTTCCCTAAAGTCAAGCAAACATGCCTGTCAGTATTTTCCATAATTTTTACACCTGTAATTCCATCAAGGAGCACATTATGTGCCTGGTGGAACAGAGACAGAGCTGTGTGCCTCAACTTCATCATAGTTCACTAACAACTTCTCAATTTAATCTCTCACTCTGGCCATTCCAGTAATATTGTATAGCATCTTCACCAATAGATATAATAACACATCACAGGAGAGTGCTGTTTTTGTTTTTTCCCATATCTGACCAATTTATGCTAACCTCTGTGGACCCAATCATTGAAATTCTTTTAACTCTAATATTCTTTAATTTTTCCACACTAGGTAAATTGAAAGCCAAGCCTTTATGCCCTTCCCTTTAAGTCTGCAAAGCACTATATTTCTATATGGATTCTTTGGGGGTGCTTCTGTTAATTGTTCTAGAATTATAGAATCAGGATCGATAATCTCAGGAGATAGACCATGACTCAAAAAAACACTTCCAAAGAGCTTATGCTAGCCAAATACGCAGGATGATACACAGCATACCTGTTTTTCCATGCCTATGCCTAAATTAAGTAGTTCTGAAAGGATTAGGGCATTTAGGATTTAGTGTGTAGGGCTAGGAAAAAAGCCAGACAGTAAAGTTTTATCCTTTCCATATCAGTGTTCTAAAAACCATCCCCTGAACTGAATTTACGTAGACTAAATCAGTAGCAATTTCTCACTTTCAGTGCTCCTAGATTAAGGCAAAAATACAAAATAATCATCTCTCTACCACCCCTGCCAAAAAATCTAAGGGCCTCACAATAAAATTTAGTGCCATCTAAAACACTATCATTTTATAATGTGAACCTATCAGGTGTATTTGAACCTAGTTAAATGAAACTGTAGTTTAAATTTTCATAGCCTGTTGCAGTTGAAAATAATTTGGGCATGGCTAACAGTTATACAATAATACCTTTTCACTCAGTGGACATTATTTGCTTGTATATACATAGGTTATCTCTGGAAAGCCACATAAGAAATTGGTAATAGTAATTACCTTTGGGTAATGGCTGGAGAAAAGGAAGGAGATTTTATAATGTATTTATTTCTTATTCCCTTTTGTACCTTTTGAATACTGAAATTTTGCAAATCTGTTAATTAATGTATAAGTATAAATATACATATACACACACACACACACACTATTTAAATTTTAGTATATTTATGTGATGGGATCATATCCTAAGCAGGTATCCCAGACTACAATATTTGGAAATTTTAAATAATAAATTCTACATTCTATGTTTCTATGGTCACTTCAACTAACTTTCTAAAGATACATATTTTTAATTATCTTATGTATTAAAAACCCCAAAGAATCTGTATGGGGGCTGGGAGGTTATTAGTCTCTCATCTACAATACTAAATTTAGATTAAATAATCAAGCAAAAATATAATAATGTCTTGCATTCCAAAGTCCTATTAATAGTAATTCCAAGTTTTTAAAAAACATTTTTAATCCTCCCATTTATCCATATATATTCATAGATCAAATTTCGACTATATAACCAAGTGCTCCAATTTTATTTAAAAGTTAAGTATGACAATACCAGTGAAATCAACAGACAAATGGAATGAGATTCTTGCACTGGTTAATCAGTAAAAGAAAGAAGGAAAAGGAGTAAGGAAACACTTCAGGATAAAAATATCTAAGATAACTGTTGTTTGTTCATTTTTGATGTGCTGACTACAGATAATCTTTGGAAAAAGTCACCTAACTAAAAATGTCAGTCCATTACAATGTGATTTTTGCTAAAGAATACTTGTCTTTGAAAAAATGCTTTGTATCTTACATAGAGGATTATTGTGTAAAATGAGACTTATAAGGTATTTAATCAAGTATGTTGTGCTTATTTTTCCCCTACAATAATTATCACCTATGAAATCCATTCCTTAAAAAAATTTTAAGTCCTGAAATAACCTGGACTTATATAAAAACATAAAACTATTTTAATAACTATAGAGCAACACTGACAATCTCAAAAATATTACCTAGTACTTGAATCTTTGAGAACATAGCAGCATATACACTTGCTCACTGCAATAATTGTTGATACCTTTTTAAAGTTACATAATCTTTTGATGGATTCACAAGTGTTTTTATATATTAAAAGCAATGGTGTAGATATCTACTATTAAGATTATTTCTCCTGTCCAATTTTAATAGAAAAGAAAAACATTTTCAACTTGATTATCAATGGCACTATATTTTGTGGCAAAAACTTATCAGAAACAAAACACCTGTTGTATAGGAAGTTTTGAATACATTTTTCCCTTCATAGTATTAAGTGAAAAAATTGTAATGTAGCATATACTTTGTTAGAAAAACTATAAAGAAAAAGGCAGAATGTGCTACTTTCAAAAGAGCTTGAAAAGAGTTTGAATGATTCAAACTTTCCTCTAATAAAATGCTACAACAAAAGGTGTCTCTTTTTACATATAGGGGGAAAAAGCAATTAATAGGTTGTTTGGTTAGAAACCTAAAACTTTCAAGTTTCTCATTATCTCACTTTGACAAGTTTTATTTTGACAGTGCTACTTTAAACATTAGGGAAGAAAGATGAAATTAATATTATAGATTCTCTATTTTAAGAAATTATTTTGTAAATGACAGCTATCAAATTCCCAGAAGAGATTTAGTTCCTAGACTTTCCTCGTTCATTTACTCTTCCTTTGGAGCTTTTTAAGCTCCAAGTTAGAGCTCTCAGCCCCAACTCCAGGCTTGGAAATAAAATGCAGTCTGTTTTAACTATTTGCACTCAATAGTAGAAGTAAAGACAAAGGAAAACATAAATTAGACAGGATTCACTCTAGATTCCAGATATCCAAATTTATTACTATTAAGAGGGACAAAAAAGGGCACACCAAAACTTGTCCAAAAATGTTCATAGAAGCATTATCCTTAATAGCCAAAAACATTAAACGAGACTATATGTTTGAATCTCAATTAACAGAAAACAAAAGATAACCTTAAAATGTCAACATATAATTTGGAATTAAGTTAACAAACTTCCAAAAACACATTCATTCATCAAAAATACACAAAACATTATAAGAATGTCATTTTTAGATGACCATTTGAAAAGTTTTATAATTGCTATTGCAAGACCTAAAGTCTAAATTGATAGGCTAAACCAAAAATTCATATGGAAATGCAAGGGACCCAAAACAGCCAAAATGATCTTGAAAAGGAACAAAGTTGGAAGCCTCAAACTTCCAGACTCCAAACTTACTACACAGCTATAGTAATCAAAACTGTATGGTATGAGCATAAGGATAAACAATGGATTACAACCAAAAATCCAGAAATAATCCATACTTCTATGGTCAAGTAAGTTTCAACAAGGATATTGTAACTTCAATGGAGAAAGAAGAGCAACAAATGGTGCTGCGACAACTAGATATTCACATGCAAAAGAAAGAAGTTGTACCTCTTCTTGTACTACACACAAAAATTAACTTCAAATGGATCACAGGCCACGTAACATGTAAAACTATAAAATCCACAGAAGAAAACATAGAAGTAAATCTTTGTGACCTTGGTCTAAGAAAGACTTCTTAGATAACAAAAGCATGTGATAACAGAAAAATTAGATGAACTAGACTTCAAGAGATCATCAAAATTAAAAACGTCTATGCTTCAAAAGACACCATGAAGAAAGTGAAAAAGACAACCCACAGAATGGGAGAAAAGTTATATATCTGATCTGAAAAAATAATATATCTGATATATAATTACAACAATAATAAAAAGACAACACAATCTACAAATGTGCAATGGATCTAAGAGACATTTCGCCAAAGAAAATACATGAATGGGCAATATACACATGAAAAGATGATGAACATCATTAATCACCAGAGAAATGCAAATCAAAACCACATACTTCATACCCACCCCAGTAATAAAAAAGACAAACAACAAACTGTTGTCCACCGTGTGGAAAATTTGAACTCAGACATTGCTAGTGGGACTGTAAAATGGTGCAGCCACTTTGGAAAACAGTTTGGCAGTTCCTTGAAATGTTAAACAGAATTACCATATGCCCCAGCAATTCCACTTCCAAAAGAAATGAAGACATATGTCTACACAAAACTTGTATAAAAATGTTCATATTTCATAAAAGTTCAATGTTCATTATTCATAAAGCTAAAAAGTGGAAAACAACTAAATGTCCATCACTGGTGATAAATAAAATGTGTAATATACAGACAATGGAATATTATTTGGCCATAAAAGGGACTTAGGAGCTAATACATGCTACATCATGGATGAACCTTGGAAACATGCTAAATGAAAGAGGCCGGCCAGTCACAAGAGACCACATATATGAACCTATTTATTTGATATGTCCAGAACAAACAAATCTACAGAGGCAGAAATCTATATGGATTAGCTGCCTAGGACTGAGTTAGGAGGGAAATGGGAAGTGACTGCTAATGGATACAGGGATTCTTTCTCAGGTGATAAACTTGTTCTAAACTTGATTGTGGTGATGTATACACAATTCTATGAACATACCAAAAAATCCTTTAATTGTACACTTAAATGGGTGTACTATACGGTATGTGCATCAATAAATCTGTTTAAAAAACTAATGTCGAGTGAAAACAAGGAACATTCAAGACAAGTAACTAGGAACTGATTTGATCACTAAGCAAGTTCATGCCTGAGACACTTAGAAATAAGAATAAGACAATCCTTAAGCACTTAAAGATTACTCTTTGAAATAATCTAAATCTTAACTAAAATGGAATTATAGTACTTGCAACTGTCGGACATAAAATGAGATCCACCCAAGATACCTGAGAAAACATGTTACTTTCCTGTACAAGGCTCAACTGTACTTCCCATGACAACAAACAATAACTGCAGCAAACACGGAAGACTGAGAAGTCATTCTCAAAGAAGAAGCTAATACTAATACAGAGTTAAGAGGAGGCTTGTGGAAAGAATGAGGAAAGGGAAGGTTCAAGGGGACAACGGGAAGCCTCCGTGCATTTAAGCCCCAGGAATCCAGTTACATTAAATTCAACTTTTATACGCTTTGTGAACAGGCCCAGAGGCAAAGTCCTGGGCGCAGACCCACCGGCCGAGCTGCGAAACCGAGAGGAAGTGCAGATCCGGCCCCAGCCAGCACGGGATTTCTCGTGGAAATAATGGGGGGGGCCTGCCTTGCGGGAAGGAGCGAGCCCCCTCCACCCGGCTGGGGCGGGCGCCTGCCTGCAGCGCGCAGCTGGGAGCGGCCGCGCCGCGGGCCGGGAGTGCGCGTCTGAGCCGCGGAGTACGCCCGGCGCCCGGAGCCTCCGGCGGGCCGGGTCTCGTCTCCCGCCCCATCCGGCGCTTTGTCCCAGTGCGGGCAGCAGGCGGCCCCTCGGCGTCCCCGCCGCGGGCTAAGGAGCCGCGCTGACAGCCCCCTTACCCCCGCAAGGGCTGCGAGCCTGCGAGTCCGGGCGGCCGCTGGCCCGTCGCCCGCCGGGATCATCCAGGCGGGACCCAGCAGGCGGCGGTCCGAGGACGCTCGCCAGCCCGCGGAGCCGCCGCCACCGCCCAAAACGCACGCAGGCCGAAGGCAGGCGCAGAAAGCCTCCGACTCCGAAACCCACACAATTTCCAACATCTTTCTCTTACCCAGAAATTCTCGACGAAATGCGCCATGACCATCGTGCCGCCGCCGTCGCCGCGCCAGGTTCTGCGTCCGCGCCCGCCCGCTGCTGTGTAAACACGGGCCCGGCCCCCACGGCGCCCCCGCCTTTCGCCGCCACCGCCTTCTTCCCAAAGACCAACCCGCACCCTCCAGGGCGCATGCGCCACCTAGCGGCTGCCGCCGCGGGGCGAACACTTCGACGACAGCGCCTGGTGCGCGCATGCGCCCCGGGCCCTATTCCCGGGTTTTAGTCGCCTTCCCTTCTGCCTATCCCGGGCGCGGCTAGATTGAGTATTCTCTTGGGAATGATGGAGAACCAGGTCCCCGAGGAGTCACCAAGGAGACTGTCCGCACCCTTTGCAGTGCGATGGCTACTTGCTCAAGGACCGAGCTAAAAGGAGTTGGCCAGCGGCAATATAGCCGGAGCCCGGCTGCCCGCACTTTTCCTCCTCGCAAGACTCGTTTTCCCCGCCTTCGAGGATCCCGATGAGACCCAAGTCTGGGCAAGCTGGGGTGAGGGAAACTTGGCTTCCAGCCACCTGGAGGAGACTCAGAAACCTTTGGTCAGCAGGGTGCCTATCCTTAACAGGGAACTAAGAACCAAAACAAAACTTTACAAGGCCGGAAAAGGAGGAAACGCCCAGTGTCGCCAGAGAGCCATTGGAGCTGCGCGAGACCCATGCACCAAGTCCATGACCTCTAGCACGCCCGGAGCAAACCAACCAGGATGGCCGACAGCAGGAACGTGACCCCAAACGAACCAATTTCCCTGACCCAGGCAGTTTAAAAGAAAGAAAAAAAAGTCTTCCAAGGCTTATTCATATAAGTCCATGGTTCTCTTAGCAACTTGTACATTTTGGAAAAAGAAACAAGTTTAAACATGCCTCTCGGCATAACAAAAACTAAATCCCCTTCCCACGCCTTGCGTTCCAAAGGTTAAGGGGATAAAAGTAAACCCTTGTAGAGAGGTCTCACGTTCACAGTCACCAGATCAGTCCCAATCTGCTATTTCCTTTCTTTGGAAAGCCTTCATAACATTGTCACTGACACCTAGTTTTGGGGCAAGTCAAACTTAGAAATATGCTGCAATTGTCTAAGCCATTAGTCTAGCACTATCTTTCTTGATTCTGAATAAATTCTAGAAAAAATACAGCCATCTAGATCTTGCAAATTCGCTTGGCATTAAGTTCCTAGTATCACTCAGCACTAACCCCCTTAGACCTGGGCAGAAGATGCCCCTATCCTGGACCCGATGCTTTCAAGGAACTTATATATCCCAAACATACCCATTGATTTCTTAAAAAATACATGGCTGCCTCTGATACTCCTGATCTACTGCTGAATACTGACCCACAACCACAACGACCCACTCCCGTGACCAATACTATTCGGATCCAGGGAAACACTTCATATCTCTTGCCCTATGTCTTCAAAACAAAAAGTGGACTCTGAGTACAGTGAACATTTTGGGGTGGTGTCACTGCCCAGATCAGTGAAAAACTGCTGTGGAGTTGAGACAGAATATGAGCAGCAGAAGGGGTTAGGTAAAAAAGAAGACAACTAGTTAACTTGCCCAATCCTTCCTGTCAGCTGGAAAGCAATAGATTCTTGCATAACAAAATGTTTTGTGTGATAAAGTGGTGTCTGAGCACAGATTTTTTTTTCTCTCTTAGTGTTTCAATTAGTGCTTCCAACAGTGACAATTTAACATAGTACATATTCAAATAGTTGCACGTGGTACGCTGGCCTCCATCTGTACTCTTACCTCTGGTCTCAAATATTAGAGGCAGGCCTGCCACAAAGATAAATATCCTGTGTATTTCTGGTACAAGTTCATTAGTGCCAAAACATTATATGCTACAATTGTCTGGTATTTAAATTATGGAACTTTATAGTAAATAGCGATTAAAGTGACTAAATTTCAGACAAGATGGTGTAGTAGTAGAATAATGTGGGTGGTATCAGCCACCTTCTGTCCTCTCAAGTGAGGCTTCCAAGGATGCACATACACTCTGGCAGAGCATAGATAAGGTCTTGAGTGGGCAGCTCACGCATATGCCTTAAAGTATTTGTGCCACACACACATACCCTTGCTCATCCAAACATATTCTGAAATTATTAAAAAAAACTGACATAGATAACAGCACAGTTTTCTACTCATTACCTATAATATCTGACACTTAATAGTCACTAAGAAAATGTTCAGTGAAAGAATAGGTGAATGATTGAGCCTATCACAGAAAGGTAAAGATGCATGAGACGTTGGTTATGCAATAACTCCATTTTTCATTTACTCATACTCTTTTTTTTTTTTTTTTTAGCACAGGCACATTCTCATTTGTTTACTCATTCTCTTTATTGGTACTAGATGTTAGAACCTATAAAAATGTCATAAAGTTTTACTTGATTTTATTTTCTCACACTATTTTAAATATTTTCAAAAGATCTCTTGGGCCTGAGTATACTTCTTAAAAGATAAGCCACCTTTTGTAGAAAAATAAAATAAAGTTGAAATCATAAAATTCAAGATTGGCGTTAGCAGGAGATATCCTACTGGAAGGGACCCCTAAACAATTTGACCTTTATTTTTTGGGTGCAGATTCATTTTCCTCTTAGGATATCTCCCTAATTATAATTGCCATTAAAGTGTTGGCTTCCAGAGGACACTATTGGTCCCTATTAAACTATGTCCCATGTATGTATTTTACAGCCCAAAGCATACCTGGACTGCTCAAAAATAACTTGGTAAGTAGTAGTAATTATGAGAGGAGAAATTAACACAAAATAAATTGAAATTTTCTAGTTTAAAAAAATATGGCTTCTTTCCAAGATTTGAGGGCAAGGCACTCAGAGAACTTCCCTCTTTTCATTCCTTAGTTTGATCTTCCATTTTCAATCCTGGGTTCACAGCTCACAACACATTAACGAACATTTACTTACAAAGGTCATTTCCTCATTACTTCATTTAAAACTAGTTCTATTCTAGAAGAGTTTGTGATAAAGTAAACTCATTTTTCCATTTATTTTCAATATGATTTTGCAAATGTACTTCCCTTGTTTCCAAGGTGAACGTGGCAGAGAAGTTCCTATAAACCTCTTCTCTTCCCTGCTAATTTCTTCAAGGGGCAGCATCCGCATCAGATGCAGTAGTCCTCTGTACTCATCTTGCACTTGACAATAACAAGGGCAAAAAGAGCTCAGCTCCATTAAAAGGCAAAAGAGAAACAGGCAGATCCCTGAAGTCTGGTGTTCTCTTGTTTTTCCTGACTCAATAGCAGTATATTGAAAGCAAAGCTTTATACAAAACAGAAAAAAAAAAGCAAAAGCTTAGCAGATGGTATCCAGGCAGGCTGCTTGCTGTATGAGGCAAGGAAGTAGAAGCAAGTTAAGCAAACTGCAGAATGGAGCTAAATACCACCCTCCACACATTCTTCTCAGTTCTGGGCGACTTGCTAGGCATATCCTTCTCTCCTGAAAGCACCTGGGATTGACTGACTGCTGCCTGAGGTGGCATCATCTCTTCCTTCAGAATAAGATTTACTTTCCCAGGGACTCTCTTTTCTTTCTGCCTGTGGAAGAAACACAGAAACACCTGACAGATTGTTCAGGGGTTTACTGTGCTAGTGACCACAGGGAACCCACCAAGGGTTTCAAAATAAGAAAAGAGAAATTACTAAATTACGGAAAGCCATAAAGGTGATGATAATGCAAGAACATACAAAAATGGCATTAATATTAAGAGGTAAGGCAGAAGGCGACATGGAAAATACATTAAAATAAAAATATGTAAACACAAAAATCAAAAGAAAATGTGGAAAAATGTGTTAGGATTGTTAGGATTATTAAACATTTAAATTTTATTTTAATGTAATAACATAGTAAGATGTAAAGAGCAATCACTGTGGGTTTTTTTTTTTGTATTTGTTTGACTATAAATGTAACTGGGTCAAATCTTCCTTAAGTTTTTCATTAATTCTCTCCTATCCTTCATTTATTCAGGCGTTAGAGAATTATCGAACACTTAATACAATGAAAAGACTCTCTGCTCTTAAGAAATTAATAACCTAATATAGTCCCATAATGAAGAAGACAAGAGATGATAATCACAAAATTATGTGCTTAGAAAAGTATGTGGCATATAGTTAGTGACCAATAAACATTTATGAAATGAAAAAAAAATTAATGCGTCACTGTTCGTTCTGAAGGATAACCTCAGAGAAATTTAGTTTGTGCTCTTTTCCTTTTTTTCTCTTTCTTTTTCTTTCTTTTCTTTTCTTTCTTTTTCTTTTTTTTTTTTTTTTTTTTTTACAGGAAAGTGACCGGAAATTGTCCTCGATTCACTGGGAGTTTCCTATATTAGTACAGTGGTTTGGGAGTCCATGAGGTATAGTGGAGTACAGAGCAACTTCTGAAACTCATTTCTTCCAAGATCAACTAACTCCCTAAGACGTGGTCATGTACGGAAACTGCAAGAACAAAGTGCTAGGAATCATAACCATGGAAGCCCACTTAGTATGGGAAGACAAACCAACCGTAAGAATGAACATCAGTGTGATTCTTTTGGATGGCTATGAAGTATAACTGAGATAGATTGTGGTGGAAAGAGGGGGTTTCTTCTTTACCTAGAGTAGCCAAAAGGCCTTTTTCTGAGGAAGTGACATTTAAGCAGAGACCTGAATGAATCAAAGGAAACAGCCATGCAAACATCTGCAGAGAAGTCTATGTTGAAGGATAAACAAGTCCAAAGGCCCAGAGGTAGTGACGAGCTTGATTTGTTCAATAAAACGGAAAGGAAGTCAATGTAGCTGGAGTGCAGTGATCAAAAGGAGAGGACCAGAGATGAGGTCAGAGAAAAAGGCAGAGTCGAGCCAGAGGTAAAGAGCCTGATTGTTGTCTAAGTGGCACAGAAAGCCAATGGAGGGTTTTAAAGCAGCAGAGATATGATCTGATTTTTAAAAGATCATATTGACTGCTCTGTGCAAAAGGATTGGGGGCGGGTGTGGGCAGTAGTTGGAAGGCCACTTAAAAGGTAGTTGTAACAGTCTTGGCAAGAGAAAAAGGTGGCAGTGACTAGTTGACAGCAGTGGAAATGGTTAGAAATGATGAGATCTATTTTGAATGTAAAGCTGACAGAATTTGCTAATGAACTGAATGTGAAGGGAAGAAAGAAATCAAGGATGACCCTAGGAGTTGTTCCTGAGCAACTAGGTATATAATGGTGCCACAGAAATAGGAAAGATATGGAGAGCAGTTGGTTTGGAGAAATGGTTCTGTTTCAGACATGTTAGGTTTGAGATACCTATTGGAAATCCAAGTGGAAATGCCAATCAGGCAATTGGATATGCGATTCTGGAATTCAGGACAGAGGTTGGATTGAAGACATAAATCTGAAGGTCATCAACACATATAGATGAGCCTTGATGAGATCACATAGAAAGGGAAAGAGAGAGAGAGGGAGGGAGGGAAGGAGGAAGGGAAGCTATTGAGCTGAAAAAAAGTCTTGAGACACTTCTACATATACAGGTCAGGATTAGTGGATGAGCCAGCAATGAAGATTAATGAAGAGTAGCAAAGTAGAAGAAATGCCAGGAAAAAAAGAATGACACTGAAGCCAAGAAAATGTATTAAGAAATGGTCAATGGATGACATAATACGAGAAATGACCATTGGATTAAACAGGATGGAGGTGACCTTGGCAAGTGTTGATTCTTTGAAGTGCTGTGGACATGTAAACTTGATTGGAGTGGGTTGAAAAGAGAAGAGGAAGTAAAGACTGCAAGTATAGACAAATCATTTAAGAAGTTTTGCTGTGAAAGGGAGCAGTGAATAAGATATTGAAGGGAATATGAGTGAAAGGGGAGGAACAGTCAAAATGAGCATGCTTGCTTGCCAGAGGGGATGAGCCAACGAGAAGGGGCAAGTGAGATGATTGTAGAAATGTAGTAGAAAAAAGGTCATGGAATCCTGAGTAAAATCAGAGCTTCAAGAGAATGTTTCTCAATTTCCAGCTAATAAATCTAATAGGATCTTGATCAATTAATTGGAAAAAGTAATAGCTGCATGGGCAATTTTAGTTCAGCATGGTAAAAGCCCCTTTCATGTATTATCTCCCGGAATCACATCAGTCTTATAAGGTCATTACTGTTATCCCAGTTTTAACAGATGAGAAAATATGCTCTAGGAGATTAAATAAGCTGCCAAGGTTACACAACCAGTAATTGGTAAACTGTTAACTTGTGGTAAACATTAACAGTGGTAAATAACTGAACATCGGAAAGGCATGAAAGAAGTGTTGTAAAGGAAGGTAAGTGAGACCTCAAGCAAGGGTCAAAAGAAAATGAGGGTCAAGGGTGAAAGTTAGACTCATTCGCCCAGAGCTCTTATTTATGGTTTTGTTTTTGTTTTTGTTTTTGTTTTTAATTCGTGGTCTGGTATTCCTCAGTTGCCACATTCCTTCAGTAAAGAAGTTAAGTCCCTTATTGTCTTTGTAAGCCAGGTTCTCTAAATGGATGTGAATGCTAATAAGGATCCCATAAAAACTTCAAGCAAATTTATTCATGTTACTGTTTTTAAAAGTTTTTTCTCTCCTCACTATCAGTTCTGAAACATGCAAGAAATATAATTGTCCCAAAACTGAGATTCTAATCAAAATCTAAGGCTGTTCCACCCCAAACAGGACATCTGGTTATTGTATCAAAAACCAGTCACCTTTTACAGGGAGAAGGAAGTGGACAACCAAATCAGCCTATAGACATTACTGCAATGTTCTTTATCAAAATCTTTAAGAAAAAACTAAATTCTTATGAACTATTCGTAGGGAGGCAACTAAACTGGGCTAAACTGCAGCGCACTGATACAAAGGTGAGAAAATAAAATGTTTCTAGCCTTAAAATTCCATTAGATGACACTGCCTTGATATATTTTTTACAATGTTTCAAGAACAAACTCTCACCAGTTAATGTTTTTCTTCATTTAGGGACAGAAAATGTACGTTATTGTTTTTTCCCCACATGCCAACTAAAACCATTTCTTTCCCATATTCAAGCTATCTTCAAATATATCTTCCAAAAAACAGAAAAATACTAAACTATTACTTTCCATATAATCTCACTTACATTTCTCTTTCCACCATATTCACTGACACGTCCTTTAGATTAAGTAGTTCATATCTTGTCACAAAAAGCTATGGACTGTTCTTTGCAGCATTTTTCTTGTTCCTCACCCCTCACCCTTTTTTTGCAGGTGTATGTGTTTGTGTTGGTGGTTGGTGTGGAACTCATTCTTTTTTCTTTACTCTTAAAAACACTTCATTTACTCTTCAGGTTATCCATGAGCTTCCATTTCCCCATTCACTTATTCAATAATTTTATGTTGTGTATTATGTGTTGGCACTGTTTTAGATGTGTGATATGTAGCAGTGAAGAAAACAAGCAATTCTTGCCCTCAGAAATCTTACAGCCCAGTAGGAATAATAGGCAGAAATAAATTAATAAAATAAACAAGTAGGTATATTGTAGAATGTCTGATATATGTCAATAAATATGTAGTATAGTGTTTAAGTGCTATATTAAAAAATAATAATAAATTGGGGTGGTTCCATACAGTAGTGGTTAGCACATCTGGTTTACATGCAGAAGGTTCTGGTTCGAGTCCCAGCGGAGCCATGGCCCAACCCTAGGTGCACTAGGCACCCTGGATGTGCTAGGCCCCATAAGCTCATGAGAGGAGATGCCCCAGCTTCAGCAATCCAGCTCCCAGCTCTTAAGCTCTTAAGGGAGACAGCAACCTTCCCAGGTCAGGGGTGGAAGTGGTGGAGGTGGGGGATATAAGTAAATAAATTACATAAACAAACAAACAAACAAATAAATAAATAAAGGCAAGGGCACTATAATATTGTATTTAAAAATAGCATAAGAGAGTATGTAGAATATGGTTCTGGAATTAAACTGCCTGATTTTAATCTTGGCTCTGACACTTATAAACTTTGTGACCTTGGGGAAGTTACCTAAGGATTGTGTGACTCAATTTGTTTGTATATCTACAAAGTGGGGCTAATGATAGCACCTACTTCAAAGGGTTGTTGTAAGGATTAATTGATTTAAAATATGGAGAGCACTTAGAATAGTGCCTGGCATGTAGTAAATTCAATAAGTGTCAGTGTTCTTCAGAGGAACAGGGAGTGACAGGGGGAGCTTTTTCCAGAGAGAATGTTCGGAGAAGGCTTATCTGAATGAAGTGAAGGAGAAAATTATGTGATGTTGGAGGAAGAACTTAATAGACAGAAGGAAAGCAAGTGCAGAGAACAGTGAGGTTGGTATGGCTTAAGTAGAATAACTAGGTAAGAGTTGTAGGAATGAGGTAAAAGTTAGGGGCCAGATCAGTTAGGATCTTGTAGGCTAGCAGTCCCCAAACTTTTTGGCACCAGGGACTGGTGCTCCTATGTGAATCTAATGCCTGATGATGTGAGGTGGAGCTAAGGTGGTGATGCTAGCACTGGGGAGCGGCTGCAAATACAGATGAAGTTTCATTGGCTCATCTGCCTCTCACCTCCTGTGGCGAGGCCTGGTTCCTAACAGCCACGGATCAGACCCTGTTGCAGGCCATAGAAAAGCTTCCTGTGTTGTTCTAGGAGTGGTGAGAGGTCATCAGAGGGCTTCTAAGAGTGGGGTTCATAACCTAATGTTTATAAAGACCATCTTATCTTCTATGTGGAGAATGAACTATAGAGGGGAAAGAGCTGGTAAACATTTACTAGTGCACCACTGCACAGTATTTAAAATATATTAATAAGCAGAAAAAAGCAAGGTGTAGAATAGAATGTATGGTGGACTTCCATTTGTATAAAAAGAAGAAAACTACATGTATGTGTTTGTGAATATATACAAACATGTATGTATATATATAAAAATTCTACATATATAATGTAAACATTTTATACACATTATATATGTACCACTAGGCATATTACATGTTTATTTATTTATATGTACATATCTTATCCTGGGAATAATTTATAAAAAACTAGTACCTGTGCCTTTGCACACGATCTTAGCTAAAAGGTTGAGAAGTGAATGCGATTGCCTTTGGAGAAGGGAACTAGGTAACAGGAATGAAAATGAGACTGGCTTTACCACCTTTTGAGTTTTGTTCCATATGAATGTGATACTTATTTAAAAATAGATAAATAAACTTAAACGCTAAAAAGAAAGAAACTAATCAGAATTATTTTACCCAGAAGTTAAAAAATGGTTGCAGGGTTGGCTGGTAGGGCAGCGACCAAAGGCACTGAGGTGGATTGGATGCTTGGTAGGAAGAAACACAAATGTCACCATCTAAGGTACTAGTATGTGTACACTCAAAATAAAACAAAACAAAAATCAAATGTTCTTCCATTGCCTTTTTTACTTCAATGACTATTTAACTAGTAGCAATTATGTTCAATTATTGTGTCATACTTTATTTCTTTAATTTTATAGGACGATTCTACTGTCTCCTAGCAGTAAGAAACCTGTGGAGAAGTCTGAAGCTAGACTGAATTGTTTTTTCTTTTTTATATTATTTTTCATCCTGCCTGTCCAAAAGGTTTTTTATTTTTCTTTGAAGTGAAATAAATTTATTACAATATATCTTATTATCGATGTTTCACATCCATTTTTTCTGTGACCCTGTTAGGAAGGCTAACCTATTATGATAGATCACAACTAAAATGACCCTAAAAAAATAGAAGTTTATTTCCCTCTAGGGTAACAGTCTATAAAAGGTGTTCCAAATCATAGGATAACTCTTCTCTACTCAGTGATTCAGGGACTCGAGCCTTATGCCCAGCTTTTCAGAAGAAGGGGAGAACAGATTTTGGTATCAGAGGAGCAGATTTTGCCAATGATACATGTATCTCTTCAATTTGTTTTTATAAGTCTTTTATTTCTGGAATATTTTAATTATATATTAAATATCTCTTAAATCTTCTCTTGAATATCTTCAATATTTTAATTTTTGTTTTTGGGGTTTTTTTTTTTTTTTTTTTTGCTTTTTTTTTAGGCGAGGCAACCCTTGGTTGACCTCATAGATTGCAAGGCCCTTGTCAGTTTTCAAACCCTTATTTATTTATTTTTTCACCTACAACACCTGTGTTCCTAGGTGGTCTCCCCTCCAAGTACTAACCAGGCCTGACCCTGCTTAGCTTCCAAGATCCCAAGATCAGCTGGGATAGGGCTTGTTCAGGGTAGCATGGCCATAGACTTTAATTTATCGTTTAGAGCAAAAGACACCAATCACGCATAGATTTTCCATTTTTGTCTTCCCAAATTATAATTTTACTCACTGATCCTTTTAGCGTTTACAAATTTTCATTTCGATCTTTTTTTTTAATCCTGTCCTCTACCTACCTCGCCGTGTTTCCAACAGCGCCTGCTTTCCTTTGTGCTGCTTCTGATACCATTTCACACCTGCAATTTTCATTCTTCGCACTTCTCCCTGGGCCTTGCTGTCTCATGTTTCACCGACATGAAGAAACACATGTCTTTATGTTTTTATCTTATCTTGCTTGAACACTGACAATTCTGCTTTTGTTCTCTTATTTTATATTGATGAATTTTCTGGAAATACATTTTTAACACTTAATTCATGGCAATTTGTTTGGTCTCAAATTTCATCTGTCGCATGGTGAGAATTCCTCGTTCTTCGTGTGCTTTGCCTACTTTCTCTTCCTTATTCTTTTTCATCTTTTTTTTAATGGTCTTTTTTTCTTTTCTTTTTTTTTTTTTTTTAAGTTTATTCATTCAACTCTAAATAAAGTGAGTTCTCCCCATACTAGGTATCTACTGGAGTTTTGTATGCGAGAGGCCAGCACTCTAATCATGGTCAGCGTGTGTGTGTCAGCTCCTTTAGGTTCTGCTTCTCTGCAGCTTACTTGAGGACCGCACCAGGATGTCACAACGCAGTCTTCCTCCTTCTCTCGTCTCTGTCAACAACAGACTGCTTCCTGAAAAATATGATTAGTCTATGATATTTATTGCTAAAGTCTACTTCCTCAGCTTTTTGCCCTTACCAAACTGAATTCAGAGACGTTTCCACCACAAAACGTCATTCCATTGTTGCCAAGAAAGGGATTATTGATTTTCATCTTAAACTATCAACTTTACTTTGGAGTCATGGGTGCTGTTGGCTTTTTCTCAGATTTGCAGCCCTGGGCTCCATGCTCTTCTGCATTTCTGTTTGACTTTCACTGCTTTTGTCAGTCTTTTCTTTTGTTTTTTTTTTTAAAAACTTCAGATGCCTTCTAGCTTCATCGGATATGTAGTTGACATTACTGTTTCTCATTCTTCTTATCACTTAGAAGTGGTTTCTAGAAGAAGAGGCAAAGAAGACCTAACTTTTCTTTGTCAGGTTTATACCTGTATACCTTCAGAAGGTAATTTGGCATTAATTCTATTAATTCTGCCTGGCATTTAAGAGGCCCTTTCAGTACAAGTCCCTCTTTAATTCTGGGAAATGTTCTTTTTTTACTTCTTTGATAATTTTCTCCCTTTTATTCTCACAGTTCTATACTTACAATTTTAGTTATATCTGTCCTCCATGTCTTTTAACATTACTTTTCTTTCTCTCCTTCTTTTTCTTTTCTTCCTTTTCTTTGGCATAACATTTTGCAAAAAACTCTCAACTCAAATTTCCAACTCAATAATTGCATATTCAGGCAAATTATTAAGTTTAGCAATTGCATTTTTACATTCCCATCAATTCTGGTTGTACTTCATAGCAGTTGTCTCTTTTGAGGGTGTGATATGCTTTTAAATAATTTTGTAATATATTAAGTAATACAGGATGTTAGCTAAGTTTAATCTGCTTCTATTAACTCTATTGTTTTTAGTGTGAGCTAGCTCAGTTTGTTGAATTTGGTGATTTCCTTTATGCTTTTAATTTCCCCCCAAATATTTGTTGATTCTTAGTTTTCTGTTCCTGTTTGTAGGTGCAAGTCTGGACTGAACTTTATTCATAGTTGGAATGTATTTCCTCTCTTCAAATGTGAACTCCTGTTTATGTTTTGATTACAAGAATCTGCCTGATGGGATTGTGGAGGGAAAGGCAGACTATCTAGGTAACTTCTCTTCTCAGCATGAATTCTCGGACCCTCAGGGCATGATCCTTTTCTTCTAATCTTAGCTAATGCTGGAGCAGTGATATACTGGTAAATATTTAACAACCAGCTCTGGTACGAAGGAAGGAAGCCTTGATTTGCAGCATTTGCTGATTTCCATGGTAGGAATTCTCCTACCCTGGCCAATTTCAAGTTAGCAACATAACATTGCTGAGTGGGGTTGGGGAGAATTGTGCACACAGAACCTGGCGTTGGCACAACACTCCTCTGAGTCTTCTGTGATAACTATGTCAAAAACTACCCATGCCTCTCATCTGAGCCCATACAGTGGAGCCGGCTGGTGCAGGAACAACTCCAGGAGTTGGCGAGTTGTCAGGTTTTAGGGGTATGGATTGTTTGTTCCTTTCTTTAACCCCTCAAGTTTTCTGTTCTCTATAAGGGTTTTACGTTCTTTCACTTTGCTAGGTTTTTTATGTCAATTGAGTCCCATTTCTTTTACCTTTTTGGAAACTCCTTACTATATTTGTCTGCTAGAAGCACCCTTTCTGGTTTTCCTATACTGCTTTGAATCTATTTTTCTATTTCTTGGCCATATAGTGGGATTTGGAGGAGAGGAAAAGCAGAAGTCCTTCTCTTATGTCATGCCTTAACTTGTTTTCATTAGAAATCATTTCTTCTTATATCTCAGGGGTTGATGCTCCTCCTTTGGCCACTGATTTTCCTGTATGCCTATTGTCCTGAATGATGGTTTGATTAACCAGGACCACTGGCTGCTGAGAGGTTTCTGAAGAAAGTTCGGTAACTGACTGAGGCTGTCTGCTTCTCTACTTGGGTTCCAGTTGGGGAGCACACTTTTGTTTAGGGAGGCCATTCACACCGGAGCAGCCCAGCAGGTGCTGAGGTAGAGAACAGCTAGTAGCATGGGGTTGCATATGTCTACCTCAGATGGCCTGAAGGAGAAGAATCCAGATGAACATTTTCCACTTTCACAGGCCAAATGATAGGGCTTCCTGGTTCTATTCATTAGTTGAAGACCCAGATCTCCTCCCTGTGACTCATTGGTTGATGCTACCTGGATCCTAACTTTGAGAGGCTCTTTCTGGTCAGGAGCAACTTTTACGTCACCCTGGAAACATGGGCAGGTGGGCACAGAGCAGAGTGAGTCTGTCCGGGCCAGAATCCTCTTTAGATTAACTATGTGGCAGGTACTGTTCTAAGCCTTTACATGAATTAACTCATTTAATCTTCATGAGGATCTTCTAAAGTTGGTTTTATTGTAATCCTTGGTTTACAGACGAAGACATTAAGACAGCGAAAGGCCATAGTAAGTCTTGAGGTGGGATTTAAACCTGAAAACTCTGTGACAGTTGTGATAAGTCAATAGTGGTAGTGGCTTCCAGAAAAGTGTTGGGTAGGTATGAGTAGCTTCCCCTCTAATGGAAAACTCCCAAAGCACTGTGAAAGAAGTCCCTTTTCAGGTCCTTCCCAGGTGTGCTGAATCACCTGTAGAGACTCAGCAGACTATGTCCCAGGTCACATTAAAGAGGTGGGTTTACAGCAAGCCTAAATCTCCTTGTGACAAAATGTATTTTCTCAAAATGGGCAAAATGATACTTCCCATCCTATATATTCTTCTTATAATGTGACTTTGACATTCTTTCCAATGAGAGGTGGAATCTGTGTTTCCTCTCCTTGAATCTGGGCAGAATTGTGACTACAGTGAAAATAATTTATATGACTTTTGAGGTTAGGTCATAAAAAGTGGTACAACATCCATCTGGTTCTCTTGGGACACTTGATATTGAAACAATCACCATGCTATGAAGAAGCCCATAGCCTGTGGAGAGGTCCATACAGCCAGAAACTAAGACCTAAGGAACACATTTCAAGCTGAGCTCACAGCCAAGAGCCAGAACAAATTTGCCAATCAAATGAATGTCACATCTTGAAAATGGATCCCTCCAATCTCCAGGCAAGTGGAGCAGAGATGTATTTCCCTTCTAAGCCCTGTCCAAATTCTTGAGCAAAATGGATTGTTGTTGTTTTAAGCACTAACTTTTGAGTTTGTTAAGAAGCAACAGCTATATTCCTGGATATTACCTGCTGTCTCCATAAAATCCAGAGTTCAGTCTCATAGGTGGGCTTACCCTAAGAGGCTTTGACAGTGATCAAATTTCCCCCGCGGCGTCTGCCAAATTGTTGAATTGTTTCAGGAGAGGAAGAATTTAAAGCGTATATTTATGACCTTCCCCTGATTACACTTTAAAATATTCAATCTCTTTAGAATATATTTTAGTTTAAGGCCTGATATAAGAATATAACTTTATTTTTTTCAAATTATCATGACTTTTATTAAATTTCCCATTATTGTGTTATTGATTTAAAACATCACTTTCCTCATAATTTGAGACCCTGAGGACAATTTTATCAAGATGAAAGTAAAGGTGAGCAAGAAATAAACCTCTGCAAAAAAGAGGACAGCAAGGAAACTTGCTAGTCTTGACCTTCCCATTGAATGGAAAGGGCAAATCCCTAACAGAACTAAACAATCCTAAATTTCATATGGAACTATAAAAGACCCCCAAGAGCCAAAGCCATCTTGAGAAAAAAGAACAAAGCTGGAGGCATCACACAGCCTAACTTCAAACTATATTACAAACCTATAGTAAACAGTATGATGCTAGCATAAAAACAGACATATAAATCAGTGGAGAGAGCCCAGAAGTAATTCCATGCTTATGTGGCCAATTAATTTATGACCAAAGAGCCAAGAATACAATGGGGAAGACAGTCTCTTCAAAAAATGGTGCTGGGAAAATTGGACAGCCACACACAAAAGAATGAAACTGCATCACTAGTTTACACCATACACAAAATTAACTAAAAATGGATTAAAGAATTGAACATAAGACCTGAAATCATAAAACTTTTAGAAAAAACAGAGGTGGTAAAATTTTTTTTTTTTAGTTTATTGGAGTAACATTGGTCAATACAATTATATAATTTTCAGGTGTACATTATAATTTGACATCTGTATATTCTATTGTGTGTTTACCACCCAAAGTCTAGTTTCCTTCAGCTACCATATATTTGATCCACTTTACCCACTTCCCTTCCCACTCCCCCCTCCCCCATATCCACTTTACCCTATCTCTACTCTCCTCCCTACTTCCTACCCTCTGGTAACCCCTATAGTCCATGTCCATGAGTCTCTGTTTGTTTGTCTTATTCCTTTGTTGCTTTTAGGTTTATATCCCACCTATAAGTGATATCATATGATTTTCAACTTTTGCTGTCTGGCTTATTTCGTTAAGCATGATTATCTCAAGGTCCATCCATGTTGTTGCAAATGGCTGTATTTCATCTCTTCTTATGGCTGAGTAATATTCCATTGCATGTATGTACCACAGCTTCTTTATCCAATCACCTATTGTAGGACACTTCAGTTGCTTCCATGTCCTGGCCACTGTGAATAATGCTGCTATGAACACTGGTGTGCAAATATCTTTATGGATATGAGTTTTCAGGTGAGATTCTTAACATAGATCTTGGGAGATAATTTTTAAAATCTGACACCAAAATCAAAAGCAGCAAAAGTAAAAATAAACAAGTGAGACTACATCAAACTCAAAAGCTTCTTCTCAGCAAATAATCATCACAAAATAAGAAGGGCAACCTACTAAATGAGTGAGATTGCAAATTCATTTATATCTGATAAGTGACTAGACCCAAAACATAAAAGAACTCATACAACTCAATAGCAAAAACACACATACATGCACAAAAACAAATCCAGTATAAAAAAAAACAGGCACTAGATCTGAATAGACATTTTTCCAAAGAAGATATACATATCACCAACAGGTACATGAAAAGATGTGCTACATCATTAGTCATTAGGGCAATAAAAATCAAAACTACAATGAGGATATCACCTCACACCTGTTAGAATGGTTATCATCAAAAAGACAAGAAATAACAAGTGTTGATGAGAATGTGGGGAAAAGGGAAGTCTTGTGGCACTGTTGGTGGGAGTGTAAATTTGTGCAGCCGTATGGAAAACAGTATGGAGATTCCTCAAAAAATTAAAGAACTACCATATGATCCAGCAATTCCATTTATGGATATTTATCTAAAGAAAATGAAAACAGTAATTTGAAAAGCTCTGTGCACACCCATGTTCACTGCGACATTATTTACAATAGTCAAGATAAGGGAAGAACCCAAGTGTTCATTGATGGATGAATGGATAAAGAAAATGTTATATATATACTTATATACAATATATATATATAACAATGTTATATGTATATATATATATATAGAGAGAGAATGGAATATTATTTGGAATATATGTAGAATATATATAGAATGGAATATATTGTAATATATAATATATATAACATTTTATATATGTTATATATATATATATAAAAAATGGAATATTATTCAGCCATAAAAAAATGGATGATATGGAATGAAATGGTGGTTGCCAGAGGTGGGGGTTGGGGCATGGGAGAAATGGGTGAACTGTTTTTGTTTTTAGTTTTAATAAATTGAAAAACATTTTCTAATTATTAAAATTAGTTTAATAAAATATACATTTTAAATAACTAATAAATTTCTATTTTGGCATGCAAAAAACCAAATCTTATTGAAAAAACAGGTGATCATAAGAGTCTTATACTGTAGTACTTTTTCTACTATACTTTTAAGTATCATGTAAATTCAAAAAATATCGAAAATTAATTGAAAATAAAGCCTCCTTTGTGTTTCTCGTTTTTAATAAATAAAAGAAAAAAACCTTAAAACTCAAGGGAAGGATTAAATGGCAGATTAGTTAGAACTAAAGACAGAATTAGTGAGTTGGAAGATAGAAAAGTGTCTCTGAAGACAGAAAAAGATAATAATAGCGAAAGTATATTAAAAGACATAGATAGTAGAATGGATTTTAACAAATATTTAGTGATAGTTCCAGAAGTAGATAAGAGATTTAAAAAAATTCACTATTTTAAAAGGGAATGGATAAAAATTATTAATGGACATTAATTTTTAGACCTAGCAAGTCCAATGTATCTTAAGATAAATTTAACATATTTTCACACTCAGATTCATTATGGTGAAATATGCACCGAAGATGAAAAAGTATCTTAAAAGCAAGGAGAAAGGCAGATCACCTACCAAAAAAAAAAAGCAATTAAGATCAACTTCCCAGTAGCAACAATATGTCTTAAGAGAGTACAATAATATCTTCAGTGGGCTGAGAAAAAACAAATGTTAACCTAAAATTACTACCCAGTTAAAATATCTTTCAAGAAAAAAAGTAAAATTATGAATTTTTTTTCACACTATAAAAAGTTTGCTACAAACAGACCATAGTTAAGGAAATTCTAAAGTCTGTGCTTCAGGCATATAAAAAAAAATTATTATATAAGATTATAAGATACACACAAAAAAGATAAGGATAAGGAAAGACAACAGTAAATCTATGGATAAATCTAAACAAAATTCAGATATATAATATAAATACAATGTATAGTTTATGGAGTTAAAAAAGAGAACTAAAATACTATTCAGTAATTCCACATAAATTGGATAGGGTAGTGATCAAGTTTAAAACATCCTAGGGTCTAGGGATTGTCCCAAAAAAGGAAGAGACACACTGATTAATTTTAGACATCACTGGATAACATTAGATATACATGGTAAAATAGCTGAGGACAACATAAAATAATCAAATTAAAGGACATAATTTTCAAACTAGTTTTTAAAAAGGAATAAAGATGAACAAAATAATCAAAAAAATCATGGAGAGTGAAAAAAAGAGAACATTGTTCTACGGGTAGAAAGGAGAGATAAATCTATACGTAATAGTTATCATAATACATGTAAGTGGATTAAACCCCTCCAGTTAAAAGACAAAAATTTTCAGACTGAATTTTTAAAGCAAATCCAATTATGCTTTCTAATTGTCATTTTAGGTGGCACACAAAGGTAGAAAGAAGATGGAAGACATGCATCAGGCAATACGAATCAAAAGAAAGCTAGTGTAATTAATAAATTTATTTTAATTTATTAATTTAAATGTATTAATTTATTATAATGATAAAAATTTAATTCCCTGGGATATGATAATGACCCATTATTTATGTTGATCTAACAACCTATCTTCAAAAATATAAAGCAAACATTGACAAAACTACAAAGACAAGTAGGTAAATCCACGGTCATAATGAGGTATTTCAATATCTTTTCAGTAATTGATAGATGAAGCAGCAGGCCCAATGGATCCATGAACCAATCTGTAGTTATCTTCCATGTTTCTGGGTTGGGATGAACATAATTGAGAGTAACAAAAGAAGTCCTTTGGATCGTTCGAAAGCCAAAATTATTCCTTCCTGCTCTATTTAGCAGCAGTTCTACCTCCTGATTATGGGAGTCAATCACCCTTCCCAGTAAGATAAGTTCCTTTTTTGGCTGTTGGTCTAATGGCATGCAAAGCTTAAAGTGACCTAGCTACTTACTACTAGGTCACTCTAACTTAAAAGCAGTGGTAGCTTTTAAGTTTAGTGAGACTTCCTGTGGTCCCTGTGGAAGCATCTGCCCTCTGGGAAACAAGATCTCTAGATCCACAGAGCCTAAGATTGTGGAAAAAGGAAACACATTCCCTAAGTGGGTCACTAGGAGAGATGGTGTCTGGGGCGTCTCCCATGGATTCCGTTCTTTTCGGGGCATGTGTCTTATCTCTTTCTGGGTGAGGCAGTGCCTATCAGCCAAGGGCAATGCTCAGGAGAAGGATGCAACTGTGGGCTGTTATCAGCCTACATTTCATCAGCTGGGGGATCACTAACTGGCTTTGCAAAGAGGATCTGGGTGGGCACCAACTGTATCTACTATATTGACTGACCTGCAAGAACAGCTTTAGAAAAGAACTCATGTTTACTACACCAGCTAAAGAACTCCAACACTCTTAGGTACAGGCTGAAAGCAAGGGGACATGGAATGAGGAGAGGAAGGATGTTACACCTATCAATACTTCTCTAACAGTTGCAGAAAAGAAAAAAGAATTGTAGCAGCCACCCGTGGTCTCTTTTTTGCCTTTTATAATTAATATATTGTATATAGTAAACAGTTTTTTTCCTTTCCCTGTCTGTTGCTAATCAATACAAGACAAATCAGTGGTAGATACTTTAAAAATTTAGTCCTTAGGATACAAGACATCAAGGTACAGTTGATATCGGGAATTTAAAAAAAATCTATTCAGAAATCCAGTTGGATTTTTGTTTGCTCTAGTTTTTTGAGCCATCTCTATGAAGGTTTACAGCAGTTTTATTCATAATTTCCAAAAGTTGGACACAAGATGTTCTTCAACAAGTAAAAGAATAAACTGTAGTATATCCATACATTTAGCAATAAAAAGGAATGAGCCATTGATTCATGGAATGTGAATGCATCTTAAAAGAAAGTCTGGCTAAGTGAAAGAAGCCAGACTCAAAAAAAAGTATGTACTCTATGATTCCATTTATATGATATAATTGAAAAGGCAAAACGTAGGGATAGAAAACAGATCAGTGGTTGTCAAAAGTTGGAGGGAGAGTAGTTGACTACAAAAGGGCTGTTTAGGAAAACTTATTAGAATGATGGAAGTATGGTTTGGAGTGGTGGAGGAATGATTGTCACATTTGTTGACACCCAAAGAATTTTTACTGTATGCTGATAACACACACACACACACACACACCACCCACCACCACACCCACACCAGGAAAGGACTGAAAAATCTGGTGGAAGTTGGGAGAGGTGAGGATCAAATTATGAAATACAGATTGAGACAAGTGGCTCTAACTGTATTACAAGTGTGGCATAACTTCACTATAGGGGGTGGTGAAAAAGGAGCTGCCCTAAGTAACTGTAAAATGGTGTTTTGACTGGTATGGTAAGGCAAAAGACAAACGAACTATGTAACATGTACTCTGGTACATTTGTTTCTTACTGGGTATGAGTAATTCTGAAACTACATGTTTAATAGGGTTGAACAAATAAGTAAATACATTGAAGATAATGGAAGCCAGGTCTATTGCTTTCAGAGGCAGAAGTTTTATAAATAAGCAAGGCAGGGGCAGAAGGGAAAATTAGAATGGATTAGAGTTAGAGATCTCAATCTGTTATCACCAACTGCAGTACTTTTATATACTGATAAAGAAATAAATATAGGTATGTGGGCATATATGAGTTAGTATACACATATTATTGCTCTGTCCACTGAGAGGATGTAGGAACAGTGACAGCCCAGCAGCAGTTAGCACATCAAGCACCCAGATCTGGTTTTGAAGTACCATTCTCTAATAAAAGGAACCAGGGCTCCTTGGAGAAATAGCTGATTCTAGAGCTGGGCAGGAAATATGGAAGATGAGCCTGGAGCGTCATGTAATGCTAGAAAAGAAGGAAGTGCTAAACTAAAATAAAGATGGATGGGGCATGTCAAAAAGAAACCAACCTGAAAGTGTTCCCAACGGTTGAAGCTGGAACAATTTGGGCAACGAAATAGTGATAGTATTAGATTATAACTCAAATAATAAAACAAATATACTGAGTTATACTGACATAAATATTACACATATGCTGATATAAATGGTTAAACAAACAAGGGAGAAGGGACACATCTTCTTTAGAGAGAAATTCCAAATAATATATGCAGATACTCCCCTTCCAGGGAGTGAGGTTTAATTCCCTTCCTCTTGAGTATGGGCTGGGCTTAATGGCTCACTTCCAAAGAATGGAGTATTGAAAGGGAAAAAATAGTAACCTCACTCTGGAGAAACCTGGCTGATATCACCTTAACAAGTGATCAAAGTTAACATCACTAGTGATGTCGTATTGATAGCGTATCCTGATATGATACAGGAAAAGGACACTTCACCCCTGTTGTATTCTTCAAACACTCCATAACCCATTTAATAATGAGAAAACATCAGGAAAAAAGAAATAGAGATGAAGTACTCCAAGTACCAATACTTTTCAAAGTTGTCGAGGTCATGAAAAATAAGAAAAGACTGAGAACTGTCCAGGACTGGAAGAGACTCTGGAGACACGATGACTAAACCAGTGCAATGCAGAAAAATAAAATGGAGACATGACAGAAAACTGCACGTAGGTTATACTGGGTGGCGAGGAAAGACCTCTGTCGGGAAACGCTCTTTAAACTAAAATCTGAGTGACAAAAAGGAGCCAGCCATATAAAGAAAAATGGGAGAGCAGTTCAGACGTCAGAAACAGATGGTGCAAAGACTGTAATTTTCCCTCAGTTCATGTGTTTGGGGAGTAAAGAGGTTAAGTGTGGCAGGAGCATCAAGAGAAAGGCTGAAGGTGAGCTAGGAGAGAGAGAGCCATACAATGCAGGAACTTGTGATAATTTGATTTGGCCCAGAAGAACTAGGGGAAGGAAACAATTTTAATAAGTATTTCTTCAAAGTATAGGTGAGGCTAATTATCCATCATAGTAGAGGAGGCTGGAGAACGCATGTTCCAGGGATCTTGAAATATCAGGGAGCAAAAACATCTAAAAGGTAGGGAAAAGATCTTATGCAAATTTGACCTTATACAGGTTCTGTCTTTTATGTTCTAAACTACTTAATAAAACTTTTTTTTTTTACTGAAATATCAATTTACTGTTAAATGCAAAGCTACAAAAATTAAGTTCCAGCCAGACAGCACATAAAATAGAATTTCTTGTAGGAGGTTTGTTCAATGCAACTCATCCCACCACTATTTAAATTCTGAGTGACTTCTGGTAGAAAGAAAAGTTTCAGTGATCCGTCTCCATTTTTTTTTTATCAGATTTGCAAATGAGATCAAATGGTAGCTTTAGAAGATTAGACAAAACAATGTAAAGTAAAACTTTCTTCTGACAATATGATGATATAATTGGAATAGCAATTCCCGAAAGCAAGCCAGAGATGGCCCAGCACAGAACTCAGGTCCAGCAAAACGCCTGCAAGATAAGAGATATTAAATCATTCCATTTGGCTAGATGACAAGGGGGCACTTAGGTAGCTCCTATCTTCCTTTACTGGTCATTTCTAATTTGGGATCATGACAATTCATTCTTTTGGTTGATGAAACTACAAGACTTAACCAAACTAGATAATGGAATAAGGTCTAGTGGTACCTTGTTCACCCTGAGTGAGTCCTAGTTGAATATCCTCATTTCTTTCCCATTCCCAATCTGTAAGCCAACTCAGAAAGTGGGTAAATGCATTGCACAGAGTAATGTGCAGTCTTCATTCACATCACTGGGACTCGCTGTGGTGGCCTGGTAATTTCCCATAATCTGTCAGGAACAAGTGACTATGAACAGCTCTATCACAATAGGCCTTTAGAAAATAAGTGCCTGTATCAGTCTGAAACTTTATCTCATTGTAGGTGACAGGTTATCTAAAAATGAGTGGCAGTACAGTATTTTTGTTAAAAGTGTAAGCTCTGGAGTCAGACTTACAAATCTAACTATTTGAGTTTAAATCCTAGTTCTACTACATATGACTTTAGTTTCCTCACCTATAAACAGGAATAATAATAGAAGTGATCTCATAGGCTGTCAAGTAGATTAAATGAGTTAATATACATAAAGCTCTTGGACCCTGTCCTCATTCATTCATTCATTCATTCATTCAACGAATACTTACTAAGCATGCACTTGTTTCAGGAATTGCTCAGGGCACTGTACACTCAAGCAAAGCCCTCGCCGCCCTCTTGTGTATCTTACATGTAAACTAGGCCCTGATATTATACGTGAACTTCAGTTTCCCAAGAACTCTCTCTGTTCTTGCTAACTCAAAGTTCATTAACAAGCAGCACGACATCACTTGGGAACCTGTTAGAAACGCACAGTCGTAGACCCCACCAGACTTACTGAATTAGGATGCACATTTTAACAAGGTTTTCAAGTGACATGTATACATGTTTAAGTTTGAGATGTCTTGCTTAAATCATAAACTCTTGGACTTAAGAAAACATCTTGAAAATTCCCTATGTTCTAAAGGAGATTGACATTGAAATTTAAAAATCGCTATAAAGAAAAAAATTTCAAGATTATTTTCATGTAAAAGTTAATTGAGGTGAGCTTAAGGAGTGGAAACCTCATTATATGTATATGTATATGCTTCTACGAAATACTGTACTAACACTAATATTCCAGGGTTAATCTAGGTAAATGGCTCCATCTAGTGGAAGCATTTTGATTTATACATCGCTAAGTATAGTTTAAGCTAGTCTTAAGAGGAACTCAAGAAAATTAAAGTTCATTTTAAGAACCTTAAAGAAAATGTGTATGCTTAGAGTTGACAAAAAGGACGAGGCTTAACAAAAACAGAAATGTTTATACAATCATAGTGTACGTGGAAGAAAGGCTTGGTAACCATCAATCAGTTCCTTTTCACATATAAAGAGAGTAGGCCTTTGAGCATGGGTTAAACATTTGAAAGTCTTGTTTGTTAAGTGTTAAGAAGATAATATCTTAAATGTAATTTTCTTTTGGGGAATATGAACCCTCAAAGTGATAATGTAAAAATTAAAGTACTTAAATAATATAAAAATAGAGCGATAATGGAACAAGCAAAGCTCTCATAGATCTTTAATTCCTAAGTATATTGAGTGGAAATGACCTTGTGCTAACACATCTGAAGTGTTACCATACACTTGCCTGCTTTTTTTATTCAGACCTGATTTATAATAAAAGATGGACTCACTGAAAAAAAAATAATAAAGGGAAGTCTTCTCTGGTACTATGAAGTTATGTGAAATATAAAGTATATATTTATGTACCATTTAAAGATTAATAAAATGTATCCACTACCCAGACTCTTCTTGATTGTATCCTCATCTCTCCTTGCAAGATATAACTGTCTTAATTTTATATTACACACTTATGAATCCCTATATTTTAGTTGTCTGTTTTTGAAATTTATATAGCTGGCTTTTCTGTAGGTGTTGTACTGAAACTAGCTCTTTTTCTCAGCACTATTTTAAAATTTTAGCTATCCTGTTAGATATTTAGGTTGTTCCTTATTTGTTGCCATTACAATGCTGATATGAAGATTCTGGCATACAGGAGTTACTCTGTATACCTAGGAGAACTGCTGAGTCAGCATATACAAGCGTTCAACTTGACCAGGTAATGGCAAACTGGTTTCTAAAGTACTTGTCCCATCTACGGCCATGTCACCCTGAACAAGCCCAATCTCATCTGATCTTGCAAGCTAAACAGGGTTGGGTCTGATTAGTACTTGCATGCGAGAATACCTAGGAATACCAGGTGCTGTAGGCATTAAAAAAACAAATAAAGTAGTTGTACTAAATCAGCATTGTAAGAGTTCCTGTTCCTTTATCACACATCTGTATTGACAACTGGTATTTTCAATTTTTGTTAAGTTAGTGAATGTACGTTAAGTGCTTAGGGGGCGAACAACATAATAAAACCAATTTTACTGTAGACTAATTAATATAAACAAGAGTTAAGTTCCTATGGCATTTAAAGAAATTATGTTGAATGACACTGAGGACCAGATGATCTAGTTTCATGTATATTTAGATGTTTTCAGACTTAGTTCTTTAAAGGATATATATATATATATATTTGATATTTCCAAATTGTCCTTCCTATTGTACTAATTTACACTTCTGCTAGCAATGTATGAATTCCTGTTTCCATATACCCTGGGCAAGACACCAAGCCCTTCATCAGTGTAAAAGCAATCTAAGGGTAGTTAAGTTTCAATGGACTGAGTTGAATATGTTTAAAACTTATCATTGAACTATTAATATCCTTTGCCTATATGTTTTTTATTGGGTTGTCTTACTGCCTTGTAAGAGGCACTTCATAATTTAAAGAAATTAACTGTTTTCTGTGAAAGGAGCTATAGTTTTCCCCGTTTTTACTTTGCCAAGCAGCATTTTTAGATCTTTTAAACCAACATTTTCTTTCAAGATTTTTGGGGTTGTATCATACCTAGAAACACCTACCCCACACTAAGATTATATATATATATATATATATATATATATATATATATATATATACATATAAATATATATATAATACATATAGTTTCTCTTTTATATTTATACATATATTTATATATATTTGAGTTTCTTTTATATTTATATACTTATACATATAAATATATATGTAAATACATATATTTACATATATATAAATATAAAAGAGAAACTTTGTTTCATATTAGCACTTTTAGAGCCAACTAGAACTTTGGCATTCAGTACGAGGTAGGAATCTGGTTTTTAAAAAAAGGTCTATCCAGTTTTCCTAACACTTGTCAAATAATCTTTTTTCAAAAACTTAAGTGTCATATACAGTAAGTCCCCACTTAACTTTGTCAATAGTGTCTGCAACTTTAAGTATGTATAATGAAACCAATTTTACCATAGCCTGATATAAAAAAGTCACAGCAATATAACAAAATGCTGTTGAATGAAATGTTATTCGAGGACCTGCTGTACTAGTTTTCTATGTATTTAGATGTTTCCAGACTTAGTTATTTTGAGCTCCCTATTCATAATCAGTTTTAATTCCTGCAGCCATAATTAATTACAAGAAAAAAAAATGTCTGATAGGTTATCTCACTCATTACTTTTCCAGTTTTTCTGGCTTCTCTTATTTTTCCATATGTATGAACTTCATATTTTAAGATATGAAATAATCTTGTGCAGTAAACAAAAACCTGTTAATCTTTTTGGGGTAGGTTTTTAATTTTAAATTTTGACACAAGCTGGTAAGAATTTAGGGAAGTAATCTATCTCAGGCTTTGGCCTGCTCAGTCTCTACAAGCTTCCATATTTCTTAAACTGTTTTTAGGAAACAGCTATTTAATTTGGCCTTGAAAAATGGAAGCCTGTGGTCTCTCAACTCTGGAAGACAGCTCTCATTCTGCTTCTCCTATAGCCATAGATCTGCCCAAATCAGTGACTTCCCTGGTGTTAAATGCAAAGTAAATTCTGTCCTTTTTTGTTCTATATGTGAGAACGCTGCCACGGTCCTTTAGTTTTCTTAAGACCTCAATGTTGAAGTGTTTCAGGTTTAGTCTTTGCAGCTTTCATTTTTATCCAGTTCTCAGATGGTATTGTTCAGTTTTATTGTTCACAGCTCCATTTATACACTTCCAGTTTTCTATCTACAGCCCTAGGTTACTGCACCTCAGCTCCAACTGCCTATTCTACTCCTTCACATGGATGTCTCAAATCAAAAGCCAATTTTTCTTATTCCAGTTAACACTCTATCCTTCCAGCTGCGCAGGTTAGACCAAAAGCCTTAAGAGCCATCCTTCATTCTTTCCTCATAACCCATTTCCAGTGCTGGCAACTCTTCACTCCTCGTTTAAAACATATTGGGATAACTCTACCATGAATGGTGCCTTACTTCGCTCAGGTGCAAAAATGACCTGTACTATCTGGTTTTCAGTTACTTCTTGGATCTTATGTACTCTTTCCCTTTCTCCTGGTGCTCCAGCTATACCCCCTCACTTGCATGTGATACATACCGAACACGTTCTGCCTCACAGCATTTGTCCTATTGTTCCTTTTACCTGAAATACTCACCTGCAGAGTTCCAGACTCATTCCAAGTTTTTGCTCCAACGACACCCTCCTCAGACCCTCCCGCCATTTAAAATAGCAAGCCTCTCCCCACCATTATCACCTTCCATCTGTTTTCTCACTGGCACATGCCACCATAAACATCCTATGCTACTTACCTGTCTTCCTATAATAGAATGGAAACTCTAAGGAAACAAACTGTACTTGTGACATGAGACTCAGATAATTAAATATGTAATACGAAAAAATAGGTTTTGCATATAACATTTCTATCAAAGCACAATGTACAGCTCACCTAACACTCACTGAAATTGCTGCTGAGTGTAAAAATTAGTACCATTTTATCTGAAAGGTAACTGGACTAAAACCATCTCCTTTTGACATGGCAATTCAACTAAAAAGTTACTGCAGATGTATGCAAACATTTAAGTATACGAATGTTCAGCGCTTTATTTCTGAGTAAAAAATGAGAAATAACTTCTGAATGTCCATCAATTGTAAGACTGTTGTGTAAACTGTTCATAGAATACCATGTGGCTACCATGTCGATGTGTATTAACAGGCAAATTTGAATGCTAAAAACAGTGCACAAGTTCACTATCTATGCTTATGTCCAAAGAAATAAGGTTCTATGTATGATAATTAAAAATTGCTCTTTTAAAAAGATTTAATGAAGTTCTTTGAAAGGCATCATAAAGCTTGAAAAGCAATTCTTAGAATAAAATGGAATAGCTGTAATAGGGATAGAAATGCATTTCATTCAGGACTGGCACAAAAACCTACAAGGTTCTTAGTGTAACATTTTTCTTGTATTACTTTTTGCCAATGGCTTAGAAACTGTATTTCGTCTCTAAATTATCATTTGCAATCTGTGTTGAACTGAACATTGGAGGTCTATGTGGATATTTCAGAAAGTTCTTTTACATCAAGTTAACACAAGACTCTGAGATTAAGGATTACAAGGTGACAGCCACAGCTTCAGTAGTTTCCACTGTGTTAGTAACAAAGTCCAAATTCAGAGCTGTCGAGTTCAACTGCCACTTTCCTAATCATTCCCATAGAATGAATTACTGGAGTCAGGTTGAGTATGAACTCATCACAAGAAAAAAATGCCTGTCAGTTTGAAAATAGGTATAAAGTGAAATAACTTGTACTTTAGAGTTTCACTAGATTTCTCTTAAAATTGCAGCAGCAAATCAGAATTTTGAATAACTAATGATTAGGCTGGTTTTGAGTATCTTCTCCCACAATTCAAATACTAAATTCTGGAATTCTAAACTTTCTTGAGGATGTGTTTTAGAACATGATACATGTTTCATTTCCCCTCACCCAACACAGCTGAGGTGCCTCAAATATTTTCATGTGCAGGCAAAGGAAAAGAAACCTGAAACTCATTTTTCTTAAAATTTCTTGGGCTGTACTATCTAATCTCAGGCCCTTTTCTTGTTCCAAATCTCAATCCTAAAAACCAAACACATGACTTGACAGTTATGCACACATTGCCCTTGAAATGTATTAACAGTCTAATTTTAATCAGTAACATGTGACCATAATGATGATTACAGCCTGAAGAGGAAACTGCTATATTTTGATATTAATTTCCAAAATTACAAGTCTTAGTAGGACATTCACACACATTCATGCACTCCATCCTTACGTTTTGTTCACAGCTTCGCCTCTTCGCAGAGCGCTATCTTTCCTCCCCCCCACCAAAAGCTGAACCTAGAATCAACAGTTTAGATATATATCAATAGGAGTTAAATTACAGGGAAAAGTTTTTCTACACTATACAAATTAGAAAATACTCATTTAAAAAATAGAAGATGTCAAACAAGACACCTAGCTTGCACTAATATGCAAGCTAAGAAAAAAGAAATACTCTTGAACAAAAAACCCGAACAACAAAAACAACACAACAAACAAGACCTAACTGGACCCAAAATGGGGTTTGGGAGAGGGAGATAAAGCTCATTTCCTTTCATTAAAAATCAGAGTGAAACAACTATAGTTAAACAACTTTATTAACATAGTCAAGCAGTGATTAACATTCACATCTATTATGTCACATCATACAAATGTAAATACAAAATTACTACAGTACAATATATATTCTCTGCATGATCCAAAATATTTGGTGGCCCCAAAAAACTCTCTTTAAAATTCAGCAGCTTATCAAAAATTAAAACCGTATTCTATTTAAAATGAAAATCTGTTAGCACAGAGTTAGACTTCAAGAAATATCAATTTAGTACAGTTTGAGAAGTTGCAGGAGGATATGTTTGAAGGACATGTTCTAACATAGTGTGGCAGGTACAGGAAACATCAGATTTAAAGCTTTTAAGCGTAACTCATACAACCTAAGTTGTCAGCAGAAAGATCCAGTTATTTATAACTAAAGCTAAAACTACGAAATTATTGCACCCAATGTTAACATGAATATTAAGTGTAAAATTGTTTTATAATATGAAGTCAACCACATTTAAACATCTCACAGATATCTATTAAGTAAAATTAATTATACAGTATTGTCTAATTATCTCCATAAAAAATCATCTGATCTTAATTTGGTTATATATCCACAAAGGAAAACAATTAAGTAATAAAAGCAGAACCCCTTTATAAGGCTGGTATTAGGAGGGACCAATGCCTTGTAGGCTAACCATGTTATAGTAAGCTTTTAGGAAGACAGACTTGCAAAAGAGCTAATTCTGCATAATACCAAGCCACGGTATAAGGGGATTCTATGGAAGATGAACAAAAATTGTAATAAGAGAGGAAACGCTATTTTCCTAATTAATAATATAATGCTTGGCAAATTGATTTGGTTTGGTTTTAAATGTACAAGAGGTGGGAAAAAAATCACTTAAATCCCCTCAAAATCATGCATACATTAAAAAAACACAATACATTCTGGGATACAAATCACAATAAACAGTTGCTATAATTTAAATGTATACCTTAAAATTAATATGCATAATAATTAAGCATAAAGAATCCTCTACACTTAATACCAATGGGGGAAAGAGCTGCATAAGACTGAAAAAATTAGTCCCATGTCATCTGGAAAGTGTGTTAAGTGAATGAAACTTATGTAAAATTAAGAGGCATTAGAAATATCTCCATATTTAATACAGCATGAAAGGTACTAAGTAGGTATACAATGCTCTTGCATGGTCTTATTACAAGATAATATTGTCACACAATTCTTTATTGATCTAGTATTCATCTAGATTATCTCAGGCCTTTAACAATCTGAAGACCAGTTTTCTTAAAGTCTTAATACCTACATTTCAATAACAGTACCAGTAGCAACAGTTAGTGTTTTCCCCCTTGTATTATTTGAAAAAATAATTCAATAAGCAAAGTTGAGTGTATTTTAAAGTACTACTAAAAGGATTTAAGTTGCAGTTAGGCATGATACACTCTTCTCTTGGGAAGAATGTTTTTGCACCGTTATGTTAATACATTCAATATGAATAATATAGATTAACTATATGAAGCAAAAAACCTCACTTTTTTCTTTATGGCAAGTATTTAAGTTAAATTTAGACTAAAGGGTTTAAGATAAATTAAATTCTGGCATTTCAGCTATGCAGGGTAATTTAATACAGGACAGAAAAATTTCCACTCGCCTATTTTGAGGGTTTGGAGAAAGAGGACCAAATTGAACTCACTTTCAAGATAAGCCTACATGCAAAAGGCTTGCCAGGAGGGATTTATATATCACCCTAGTCTGCTAGAATAAGGACTGGAAAAATCAGACTAAATGAGAAGATTCTTCATGAAACACTAAAAAACCAAAAAATATAAGTATGATGACGCTTTTATAAGCATATGTCAATAAAGCAAAAGGGATACAAGAGTATTCACCTGAGATAAAACTTGTATCTGAATATTTTATAACTGAGTAGACAAAGCATTTCAATACAGGAAAGTCAGTTGAAATTATTTAAAATATACATCTGCCCCTATTTTACAATATATGCAATTTAAGCAATTCAGATCAATGAAAAAGTCTTAACAAAAAAAATCACAGTGTTTAATGTTAATTACAAAATGTATGCTACTTATTTTGTTTTAAAGATGTAATGGCTTGGTTAAGTGTTTTTAAATCTATTCTGAAATCTAACTTGCGTCACAAAGTATCAAGTAGCAATAATGTAAAGCATCTGAACTGGCTCTTAAAAGATTATTTACATGTTGATTATTTGGGAAATAACCAACCAAAAAATATAAAAAAGTGATTTTTTAAAATGTAGTATGAAGTTATTAAAGAGATTAGACAATACAAAAAGCAAAATTTTGTCCTGAATAAAATGAGTATCTGTGGCACTAAGTTCACTTACTAATGGACTATAACATGGTACTGCCAAACATGCATTTAAATTATATTAAATACACTTTCTGTTTCCAACTTAGGTTGATCAGCAGCTTTTGTTCTGTTAGAATCCTTCCAAGAGAGAAGCTCAAACAGGAAAAAGAAGGCATATATAAACAGTAAACACTGACCTCCTGAGGTTCCTACAACATAAAAATATTCAAGTAGAAAATCTACATCACTTAGCAGCGGCTATTTCTGTAGTTGAGCACACTAACAGCACTTTAGTGTGTAAGGAGCAGATGAAGTAAGCCGTGCTTTAAGCATGCCAAGAGGCAGAAACACTGGAATGTAACAAAGACAAACTCACAATTTCATAGACATTCAGTCAACATTCAAAACTATTAAGACTACACCACAAGAATTAAGTTGCTTATATATATATATCCCATGATGTATTAAGTTTTATCAGAATAAATGCTAAATCAGAGCTTACCTCAAAAGATAATTTAGATGGCTTCTGCAAATTCCTATGCTATACTATGTATGTGAAATATAAATTAGAAAGAAACAATTAACTCAAAGGGGGAAAAAAAAAACCCTTCCCAAAACCTAACCCAAACTCAGGTTGCCAGTCATATTTACTTAATTTTATTTTCTATTTTTAAATTAAATTTCCTTTTAATTTAAAACAGGTTGACTACAAAAATGACCACATTCTTATGCTATATATCTGCCTAACTGGAAACCGATTTTTCATCAAACGAGTAACAATACTGCTTTTCTAGTCAATATAGAATTGTCAATCATAGGTTTGAGTAACTTTATTGCAGGTTGTTTTTATGTTTGTTTTAAAGTGTTTATAGAAGAATTTTGCCATTTCTTTCAATTTATTTACTACCTATTCTAGAATATTAAAATATCTCCCATATTAAACTCTAAAAAGTATTAAAAAAAAAAACTCCACAATGTTACTAAAATTTAAGGAAAAAGTAGATACCTTAATCAGGTTTTAAAGATTAACTAGGAAGCAAATTTTGAGCTCCCACTGAAGCAATGGTACTAGAAAGAAAAATGCTACATACCCTATGGGTCCAACATATAATTAAAAATAAGGTTGGACATTAAAAAATATAATTTTAGGCTCTACAGATTGAAATTTGCAAAGCCAGAGTACAGGAAAGAAAGTGAAAGAACATGTTAAAAAAAAAAACACACATACACACAGTAACAAAAACCTTTCTGCATGCTACCATGCATTTGAAAATTTTAAAAACAGTATTTATAAATTCACACACATACAGCTCAAACTTCAGTGCAATGGCTGTATCATTCAACACCTTTAGAAGAATAGAACCATGCAAAGAGGAGCAACTGCTTATAAAAATGGTTATTCAGTATTTATTCTGCAATGCAAAGGTGACAAACTAAAATATAAAAAGGTTGTTATGGCTTAACATTTTTGTTGCAGATTAAATATGCAGCATTGAAAAATGGAAAGGTGTGGCTTCATCTCTGACCAGCAGAGTTAAAAAGAAAAATCTCTCCATTTTCCTTCATCATCATGGGATACACTGTTCAGGCAATCCAAATTAATAAAGACTTGCACTTTCATATGGACACAAGATCAAGTGTACCAGTTAGGTTTTCACATTCACAGTATATAAGAAAATACACATGGAAGGAAAAGTAAAGGGTTAACTTAACAAGGATTTATTCACAGGAATACATGTAAGTAGAGAAAAATAACAGAAAAGCTAAACAAATGAAATGAAGAGGATCCAAATCAACTTTCACTCTGTAGCTTTTTACTTGCACCCTGTGTGCATATATCTAGGGCACAGAGGGCCACCAACATGCGCCAATACAGTGTAGGAACCCTGCATTACATCCATTAACTTAAACATATCTTTAAGATCATGCTTTGAACAAAAAAAAAGAAAGCTTAGAAGGCAATATGTTGAGTGGGAATAAACATTGAAATATAGCAATCATGTCTTTAACTTCTACAATTGTCTTTATGTGCCAACTAACATTTATGCAGCCTCTTACAGATCTTTTACCATGTAATTTAAATTTTAGAAGTTTTGATAAAATCACTAGTAGTATATAACCATGCAGAAAGCACATCACACTGACAGCACAGAGGCAAAGATTTTGCACAGGTATATCAGCTTTCCACATTGTGCAGGTTACACACAATACAATATCAATCTTATTCCTAACAGATCCTAAAAAGATATTTCAAGGCCTAGCTGTAAACTACAGTACTTTATATCTATATTCTTAATAAAAATAAAATCCACAAATCTTAAAAAGGAATTTTAAATGCAGGGGTATATTGAATTGGTAAACTGCAACACAAACTGGCGCAACAGAGGTAAATGAATACCAATCTCACTCTATGTGATGCAAGCATGCTACTTACTTTCCCACTAATTTACTTTCAATCACTATGCCAGAATGCATGCCTGAACCTTAAACTGCACTTTAAAAATAACATCTTGACCTAGAAATGAAATCTAATGAAGTACAACCATCAAATTATATCCACTACATTGTTTTAATGCAAAATCAAGAGTTCAATCTTTAGTTTGATATGTCCAACCCCATTTATTCCTCCCTCCCTGCCCACCCCACAAAGGTAAAAGGAGTGACTCATATGGCATTTCACAGGGTGCTTCATTGTTTAAATTAGTTTTTTTTTTTTTTCCAACTTTTTTTGGGGTACCTTAAATTTTAACTTCCAAGAACCTGCTTCTACTATGGGTAGGCAAGCTGATTTTAATTCTATTAGCTTCATTTGTGTAGTTCTTTATCAGCATGCAAAAACAAGGCCCCATCACGTGGGAAAATTTATAAAAACCTTTAAATTAAAAAAAAAAAAAAAGCTTCTTTACTGTTTGTAACCCCTATTCTTAGGTTTCCTTTATTGTGCGCTATAGAAATTTTCCTCTCTTATTCCTATGCATCATTTATATGGTTCTTGTTTTGGTATAATTCCCCATAATATTCCAGAATGTACTGTTTTGTGAGTAGACAGAACAGTTTTTTTTTTTTTTTGCTTCTTCACATCCAGTGCAGAGTTGTAATTGGAGACAGAGTTCCACCCACAAAGGCTCCAGATGTTAAAACGTTTCCCAACATCGACTTAATACAGTGACGGCAACACCTCCCTCCCGCCCCTCCCAGTAGGGTTGGGATTGTAGTACTGTATTCCCTACTGGTTTACCCTTCCCCCTGTAAAGGGTAACATTTTCCCTGGGTGCAGAGGCTCCCTCATAGTCTCCAAGACTGAAGGACCTGTAAGAAAAGAAGAAAAAACAATTTTATACTTTTAACAATTGTTTCTCTCAAAGCTAGTGGAAGACAAAATTAATCAAGTAACAATGCTATCTCTGCCTAAAGAAAATGAGAAATTGGTTGAATTGCCTAAAAGTCACTGATAATCACTCAGGTTGCTTCTTCTCCCTTGGCTCTCAACTTCAACTGCCTCCTGCATCAGATATGAAAAGTGACACAAAGCTGGGGACATGCAGAAAGGTGTGTACACTTTATATAGATGAAATGTACCTTGTAGGATGCTACCAGTCTAATTCTTCACTTCCTTTAGCACAATGGGCCCCAATGGGAACTGGTTATTTCTTACATTTAGTTGCCTTACTTCAAAATCTAATAGCACTTTCTTTAGGACAATCACTTTCTTTAGTAAAAATTAAAACATTATCCTTTTTCCAATTTCCCAGTATAAAGCAAATAAAAATTCAATCCATCAAAAAATAAAGGAGCGTAATTTTTGGTTGTCTGATGTTTTTGCTTAGAGGCACACCAAAGGTGTTCACACTGTACTAAGATCACTGTATTCAGCAAATATCAAGAAGGAAATTTTAACACTTGCCTTCCAAACCTACTTTACGTGGTCATTTCCTATAGTCTCAGGATTCTTGACTGTCCTGATAAGAACTTTTTCAACACTAGCAGTTTTGATGATGAGAAGGACATTAAGAAATAAAGGTAGATTCCTGGGAGACATCCATGACAAAACTCTACTAACCACTCATGCCAAACTTTGGACATTAATGAAGGTTCATGTGAATTCAGAGAAGCAATTAAGCCCATCTGTGGAGATGTACAAGCAACACCTTTTTTCTGCCCCAAAAAAAGGAGTACAAAAAAGGCAGGAATAAAAGATACTGATCTATTCCTATCTCAAATTAGAAAACTGAGAAATATTGCATATCTTGTCTTAGAACATGATTACCACAGTTAATTCATAATTGGTGATATGACAGAGACCACAGAAGGTAAATATGAAAGAGTTCAAGACTTAGCTTCAAGACTGTTGAATCTTTTGGCCCTTGATGCTAAAAATCATTCTTATCTATTGCATTTTCATGATATAACATAAGTGAATCAAGCACTTTTCCAAAATGCTAAGGCCATAAAACAGCTATCAGGCACAACCATAGTGGGATAACACAAAACAAAGGGCTCAGAGACATTCCCGAGGCTGCAAATCTATTTCTTCTGTTTTACAGGTTAATCAGACAATTTGAACGTTAAAATCTTTTCAGGTTTAAAACCTAGCTCAGAGTAAACAAGCAAGCAAGCAAGCAAACAAACAAAAAAACTCCAACATAAAAGGTAACTTAATTTGCTATACAATTGCTGGACACACATTTGGAGTACACCCTTTGGCCCTCCAGTAAAATATGTCTCAAGTCATGTCTAAAATCTAAAGAACTATAAACCCTGGTTCACTGTACTAGCCCATGTTCCTAACATTTATTGAGCCAACTCAGTGTGGTAGGCAATATACTATGTTCTGGCATTACATATAATACAGCCTTTAATCCTCAAAAGAACTCAGTAAAGGAAATGAAGCTAAGAGACTGAATCGTTAGTTTGACTTAACATGTACAGAAAAACTCAGAAACAAGAGTCCAAGCGGACTTACCCCTCTATCACCCCCAAACCAGACAGAATCTTTCACTGCCCATTTTAAAACAGTGCTGAGTATATGGTAGGTGCTCAACACAATGTATGTAGAAGAGTGGCTATTAAATATTCTTAACAACTGAGCCCAAACCCAGTCCAAATCTACCTGGGTTTACCCTGAAGCTCACTGTATAGAAAGTTCTTGATATATCAGAGACGATAAATCATGCTTTAAACTAAACCATTTCTACTCTGCTGTAGTGAATGGTGTGGTGATCTCTTACAGGACAAAAAAAGAAATAGTTGAAGCAATCTTAACTAATCTAACCAGCATACCAGCTTGAATTTTTTTCTATCTAGGAGTCAAAGTGGATCCATGCATTTTATCTTGCTTGATTGTTCTCTTAAAAAAAAAAAAAAATCTCTAGCATTCACTTAAATAATTTTAAAGTCCAATATAGCATGAGATTATTTTATTCAACCACTATAGACAACAAACAGCTTTAATTTATTCAGCAGTTTCAGACTGCAGTTCTAAGTTTCTTCATCCTGAAAAATTCTAAACTTCTTACAACTTACCCCTAATTATGGGACTGCAGCTTAAGTTTATGAGGTTAAACACCATAAAAAGCTGCAAGACGCTCTTTTAATGGAGGCGGAAACTGGTCAGAGAAACGCCTCCAATTTTCATCCCCAACTTGATTTTTAAATCCATGAAGGATCTGCAAAGAGTGAAAAAATAATTAATTTAGCCATAACAACAACAAAAAACTCAGATCTGCACAGCTTCTGAAATCAAATACTATTAATTTTATTATTCCAAAATTTTATCCACTTTAAAATAATTTCAAACTTTGTTGGATTCTATACCATTTCATGCTTTGCTTAAAGGCACTTTGTTGAATATGCTAAACTTCGTTTTGAGAAGTTTAGATTTCAGCAAGTGTCCTAGTAACAGATGTACTCTAAGTAATCTCTGACATAACACTTACGAAAAACAAAGAAGTATAGAATTCACCCAAGGGATAAACTTTCTATGCCATACTAAGTTTATTTCAAGTAGGAAACATACAAGGTTTTGGGTTCATGGTTGCAACTAATTAGGTGATTCAAATTAACAGCATTTTACTGAGTGGTGACTAGAGTTAATCAAAAGGAAGGCAGTGGGGAGTGGGCACTACTAAAACAAAGAACTATATAGGCTTAATGCCTGTGGAGAACCACTTAAGATTTACTTTATTCAATAATTTATATTATATTCAAAATCTCAGTTGGCTAATGTGCAAAGGTGGGATAATGGGATCACATAAATTAGTGGTATTGCTTGAGAAAATATTTTCAAAGTACATGCTCTATTGATACAGAGTCAATGCTGTATCTTAAAGAAAGACTAAGCCAAATTTCCTTTTCTTTACCAAGAACAAATATTAGTCTACCAATATCGATTTGAAGAGCCCAAGTTTCATATGTAATATAAAAATAATTTAAACTTTCTGACTAGGACTGTAACAGTCCCAAGGTGTGCATCATAAAGACTTTTTAGTTACCTTACAGAACATGTCTCTCAGATCATCTTTTGGGTTAATCCATGATGCAACAGCATCACAAAAAAATATAAAATCCTGTAACAAGCAAGAAATACATCTTAGATTGATATATTTGTCAAACACACTGAAAAATACATGTAAACTTCAGAGTATATATCATAATAGAATCCTACCTAAAAATTAAAAAAAATAACAATAGTTATAAAAATGACAGTGATTTTAAAATGATTATGAAAATTATAGTGATTAGTTAACGGTTGTCCCTATTGCTGCACCATAAAGGAACCTCTACTCATTAAGTTTATACTGGAATTTAATGCTCTTTTGTATTTTATTTTATATCACAAAACAAAACCCCAGTCTAGTAAACATTTAGCACCAGCAAGAATGGACTGAAAACATCAAATGAGCATCAATTAAAAAACCTTCATTTACTGGATTAAAGGTTTATATAAATATAAAATCTTACAGTTATGACTAGCCTAAAATAATTTAAAGTTAGTTAAAAGTATATACCAAATAAGCTTGATGTAAAACATAGGAATTAATAAATTTAAATTTGAACACCCATATTAAGATAGAAACTTAAATGAAATGACCAAAAAAAGTCAGAAGTAAAAACTAACCATGTAGCTACAAATAACACCTAACCCAATCCAATCCACCTCAATGCCTCAAAAAACCCACAAAAACTCAAACAAAAAAGAAAGACCCAACGCTCAGACGATTATAGATAATCAGGTTATTCCAAAAGATAACAAGGTGACAACAGGCATATGCTTTAAATATTTCATTAAAATCTTTTTTAAATATTGACTATCATACTGAAACAAAAATCCAACAGACAATAAACAGTCAAGGTATTGCTGATGTTCTGACATGTCAACTACTTTCAATTTTACTATTATATTCAGAAAACCTAATTGCAAAATTAACTAATACTAAAGTATGTGTATAAAATACATATCTAAGCAAAAAAACCCCATGTTCCCAAAGTTCATGGTTTATATCGAACTATGTTATTACATCTTCCAAATATGAGTCCAATAAATTTTTACCAATTCTTAAACTGGTAGTGATTTCATGACTATATATGTATATGTTACTTTGAACGTTAATTCAAAAAAAGAAAAAGAAAAAGCCCTCAAAAAATCCCGGTGGAAAAATGCTCTTTTTTAACATAGTATAACATCATATCATATGTCCCTAAAACACATTTAAGTTGAAATAAGATCTTAAATATTGAAAGAAACTTAATGATAGAAGGTTATTCTGCAATTAGGGATCATCTCTGTACTGACTTGTTTTAATAGTAAGTCATTCATGTTTTACAAATGTGAAATTAATCAAAGTTTTTTCCTTGTTCTAATTTTTAAGTTTTCGATGCCTATCACTTATATCAAACTGAATTTTATAAGCTGGTAATATATGTTTTTCTAAAACTTGAATTAAAACAACACAGTAATAATACAACAGACAGGAAATACCAAAACATCTCAATTGATAAATGTTTGAAGCACCCATCTCTTGAAAGTGAAAGTTTATTTTCTTTGAAAACTCCACCCATACTTTATTTACAATTTATCTGTTGAGGAACCCAGGGCATTTAACTCAGACTCCCATAGCTTGTATTTTGATTTCACATACATGGTGTTGACCAAAATGTTTCTGTTTTGTGTCTTGCGAAGTGGCAGTTGGGTCCAAAGATTTGATCAGACTCATGCTTGAAATCATTGGCAAATAATTTTTTTTTAAAAATGCTAATATGAACTAAGACAGGAAACAAAGACGAAAAAATCATAACTCTCAAAATCTGAGCAGTTTCATGGCTGATTTAGTATTTTATTTTAGTTACCACTGAGATTCTGAGTTACAGAAAGAGTACCCTAGTATTTGGTCACAGATACGTACAAAGTAAATAAATAAGGTCTAAATGTGAATAAAAGAAACTTTGGCTTACTTCAATACAAGAAATAATTTTATCCTTCCAATGTGCTATTAACTATATTTCATGATAAAAAGATGTAGAAAATAAAACATTATTGCCTAATAATGTTTCAGGATATTAAAAAATACTATTTTAAATATATAATTTGTTAGAGTATCTTTGAAAAAATATGTAATATATGTAATATTTTTATAATTAAAATATTCAAATATTTCCCCTTTTAAAGTTTTATTATAAAAACAAATCTCTGTAAACATCTTACTTGGATTACTCCACTGGGATTCACACTGATCATGGTACAAATCCCACGAAATGCTGAATCCTTTTCCTCATTGTCCCTTATGTTTCTCAGAGAGGTGCACCTATTGAATTATAGAATTGAGTTTAACATTTAAGTAAAAGGCAGGTTCAATTACAATACTAATGAACAGTATTTAATGGAATAAGCACCACAGTATGTTTATAGTCAAAGACTTTTCATTAAGTTTCTCACACTTCCTGTATGTGGGCCCATCTAATCTCAATATAATGAAAGCCCTGAAATTCACATTTCTTATTAATAGATTGCACCTATGAAATGGACAATTGATTTTAATCTCCCATTTAAAGTATTAATGAGCTTGAGCCAAGAGTAAATTACTTATTTTAAAAACTGTATTTTGACTTGTATTCCATTAAACACTACTAAAAATGACTTGAATTGAAAGATTATCAATTGAAAGAAGCAGAACATAGGATATACTGCCACAATATAAACTATTATTATAGAACTTATGGTGTAGATGTTTAACTTTTACATTAACAAGCAAATAAGATTTTTATACATAACAAATTTAAACATGTATTTTTTAATGCAATCCAAGTTTCCAAATTAATTCTAAAAAAGAAACAATGCAAAAACCTAAATTTATAGAATTTGCATGCATCTTTAATTTACTGGTGGATATTTAAATGCTTTTTTATGTATAATCAAGCTTTTTAACACAGCAAGCATGTGACAATCTTATCCCATGCATCAATTAGTCGTTAGCCACAACATAAAATAAATATACATGACGATGCTACTGAAAACCTCACAAACCTGATAGGACAAGATTAGTCACATGGTTGGCAATGATTAAGGATTGTGATTTTGTAACCAACTGAAAATATATCTAAAAGTGAGATAGAAAGAGAAAGAAAGAGTGAAGAAAAATGAATTAAAAAAAAAGATTGAATAATACACACCAGGGTCTTATAAACTGCTGTAGCATGGGGGCCACCTCTTGAGGACAAACGTAACCAAGACGACCAATTGTTATTGCTAAGGTAACGCAATCACGGTTATACACCACCAAACGCCAACCAAGACATGAGCAAATGAGGGGGAAGGAGAAAAAATAAAGAAAAAACAACAAATAACTCAGAAACAGAAACCAACAGAATTTGTGTATGATAATAAACATAAGATTTCACCAGTGCTGTTTATTACCACCCCCTAAAATAAGGGGCAGCAACATATATGGCATACTCTTAAAAAAGGAAACAAAAAGAATTGAAAAAACTTTAGATTGAGAGAACACCAAAAACCATGATGAATTGCTTTTCTCGCTCAATGAAGTATCAATATACCATTTTCAGTTAATAAAAAGATGAGCGATTAAGTGGATGATTTAGAAGTTTTTCATTCAGACAGTTGAAATTTCATAGTAATGAAATCTGTTTTTTTCCCCAAGAAATATTAGTAAATGTGAATGATTACATTTCTGAATAATCTACTCAAGCACACTTCTAAGAAGTTAAAACAGTTAAAATTTCTCATTTCTCCACAACCTTTTTATAAGTGATTGTTATTCACTGAAATTATTTAGGAATTGAATACAAATTTTGGTAAAGTTTTTTTGTTTGTCAATATTTCCAAATCAAACCAGTGGACCATTTGTTGCCTGCTATAAAAATCAACTGTTAAAAAAACTTCAGGAGTTACGGTACACACTTGAATGGATTGGAAAATTGCTGTGCTATGTCAAATCTCATTCCAAAAACCTTTTAATGGTGATTACAACTCAGTAGTAATAGTCTACTAATTTCATACCATATTTGACAAAAAGGAAATTTAGACAGTCCACTGTAATGACATATGATATGTGGACCAAAGGAATAAACAAATATTTGGTTTTTGCTATAAAAGGCATAGCACAAAAATAGATAATACATTATACCGATTACAAGCTAATATTTTATTTAAAATGGGAATTAAACACATTCATCATCAAAGTTCAGGAAGTCCTTAAACTTACAAAGAGCTAAAACAAGTGCAACTCAAAACTGCATTCTGCAATTCAAAGGTACATACATATAAATACATTTATACACAACGGGAAAAAAAATACAAACAGAAAAAAAACCATGAAGTGCTTTAATGTAATGGTGTTCTCTCAAAAACTTACAGGTTAACCTTTCATAAAAAAAGGGTGGGGGTGGGGGGTAAAGAAAAATGTTTAAGGATTACTTGAAGCAAACTACACAGATAATACTAAAATCCAGCAGATTCATATGAAGCAAGAGAAAGAAAACCTATGCTCAAAAGACACAAACTATGCAACATTCTCATTAAACAGGCAAGTATGAACAATCCAATGAAACATGCGATAAAGCAGATGATGGTCCATTGAAAAAGTTCAGTGTAGGATATACTAATTTGAAAAAAGCAAATAACTGCACACACTAAGGAATTGGCTTTATGAAATAGTAAGATAATAGTAATTAAGGTGCTAAAATCTATAGAAATTAGCCATTGAAAATGATTTTACTTATTAATTACTCCCCCCGCCCCTTTTGGGTTTTAACAAATAAGGGAAATGTTTTCTGCAGCCACTTGTAAGAGTAATCCAGTGAATACCAAGTGTGTTTTTCAAACACATCAATTCAATACATCAATTTAAAGGGTATTATCAGAAACCTTTTGATTTACTTAGGGTAGAATTATACTTAGAAGATAATCTTATAGATAAAGCCAATTAGAACAAATTCACCAGCTGATATCCCACAAGAAACTTTAAAATACATTACACTCAACATTTATTTGCAATTATGCATTCACATTTAAAAATAAATAGGAAGTTTCTTTAGGTTCAATAGTAATTTTATAATAACAAGTGTTAACAAGTGTTCTAAATCTGAATGTCATGTATAGGTACTGCATTCTAAAGAGATAAAAACCTGACAAGATTTCATAACGATCCTACACACAGATTTTTATACTTTTAAGCAAGAAAACCTAATTCACTTTATGATATAAACAGTACCCATACAGCCAAACAGCCAATAACTGTTTCACAATTAAAAGATTTCCTTCCATACCAATAAACATCAATTTTAATCACATTAGGCTACAAGAAACTTCCTAACTAAAAAATACAAAATTAAAATGCCTTTGAAATAAATTTTCATATTTAGAAAAACCTTAATCTTTGTCCAGTTTAGTAAGACTCGACTATGAATAGAATTATCTTAGTATATAAAGAAATGTGAGTGACTGAAGAGAAAATTTACAACTTTTCTCATTATTAGCAAAAATTGAAAGAGGGTGGAAAGAAATCACCCTGAAATGTGTTCTATAGTATGGAAGGTACTCTTTAAACATGCTCTCTGTAAATGCAAAAGAGAAACAAGCCTCCTGAATAAAAATCCCACAAGGTAGTGAGTACTGCTTAAATTCCCAATTTGCAGGAAAATATACAATGAACTAGAAATACGCATGTGTCATTGTAAACCAATTAGCCATTACACTGCAATCTATCCTTGGCCACATTTTTACAGATTAAAAAAAAATAAATAATTATTTCCCAGCTCTCAGTTACTCTCTGAATTGATGTAAAATTTATATTGTTCAATAGTTATTTTAGCTGGGGTTCATTTTTGGGAGTACTGAAACACTAAAATAGGGGAGAAGTGTTTTTTGAAAGTTTCTGAAAACTGGTTATGAAAGACAGCTAAAACAGTACATTTCATTGCTCAGAATCCAAAATAGCTGTTAATAAACTGGGTTTCTAAAGCTAGCTTTGGTTTCTCTACGCATCTTAACTTAAAATTAAAAGGCATGTAATTGTCTCTTCACCAAAACAGTTCAGTCATATGGTACCTGTATTCTTTCTCTCTAACAACGTCTTTGGTGTGTTGGGTCTGTTAATGATTTCTACAAGCTGGTGCAACACCATAGGAATATAAGGCTGCATCTCTATACCTAGATCATTCCCAAGAGAGAAAAACAAAAGAAAAATTTGAAATGTTAAAATATCAGTTTTGCTCTTTTTATTAACTGTGACATAAACTATTTATAAATATGTAAAGCTCACTTATTTAAAAAAAAAGGCAATTACAAAAATATTAAGGTATCTAAAACTATACTTTTAAAGAAGAAAAAAATCTTACCCATTTGAATGGAGATTTCTCCAATTGCCCATGTGGCATTATTGCAGACTGAAATGAACTCTGGATTTAAGTTGGTTCCCAATATTGGCATGAAATCAGCTACAAAAAAAAATGTTTTAAAAAAACTATGTAGTAAACTTATCAATGGCAGTGAACTAACTATACTTTAAAGAAAACCTACTAGGATGGAAACTGAAATATAATCAAGAAATAGCAGTATTTTAAAGGTGTTGGTAATATTTATCTTAAGTAACTGAAGGAGGCAATATCTGAATTCTCATAAAAGCAACCAGGAAAAATAAGTTTTGGTATATTTCAGGTATTATTAAAAAAGAGTTGGTCAGATAATCCTCTCATCAGACTGAGGAAAATCAAATTAAAATAGAAAATCAAATTGCAATAGAACTTTCTTCAAAGCTAGTTTTTCACACATACAAAATACTGTTTTAAATCAATGACTTTGGCTTTTAAAATAACTTTTACCATAGTGCTCAGATTGTGGTCTCTCAATATAATTCTCCATTTAAAAGGAATGAGGGCTCTCAGAAAAAGGAAAAGAAATTACCAAACTAACATGAATGGACTCAGGAACCAACTTAAGCTCCCACTGCCGCAAGTAGGACAATCTGAGTATTGTTGAGTTCATACTGAACTCAAAAAACATAAAAACTAAATTCTGAAACATAATATAGATACCTGTGAAGGATACTGGGAATCAATTCATTATTTTGAAAACTGGTAAATAAAGAGAACCAACTAATTAAATTCTCCTGCCTCTTCTATATGATTTGTACCTCAAGAGTAATAATTTATTGATATGGAAAATATCTCTATAGGTATTCTCACTGTTAAGTGAAGATTTAGAGTATTATCATTCTTTTAACCTCCCCCCCCCCAATAAATTAGGGAGTCTAAAACCAGGGTTTCTCAATTTTAGTTATAATTTGGGCCAGCTCATTCTGTCGTGGGGGTCTGTCTTGTGCATTGTAGGATGTTAAGCAACATCCTTTTCCTCTATACACTAAACCAGTAATACATTCCCAGTGTTAAACAAAATGTGGCCAAATGTTCTTGGGGAGGCAGGGCGTGTGGCACACAATATTGCTTTGGTTGAGAATCACTAATCTAGAAAGTAATCATCATGGTTGATAACATAAAAAAATGAAAAAACAAGACACTGTATACACCCTGAAGAATGTACACATGATCTATATAAAGTCATAAACAAAACCCTTCCATACAACTTTAAACTCATAAAAATTAAATTAGGTGATAAATACTTATGTAAAGACCAAACTTTACATAAAACAGAAATTCACCACACTTCCATTTAGAATAGTTAGGACTGAACTTAATGGTTTATTTTAATACATAATTAATGTTATTACTCAAAGTTTAGAAATATAGTTATTATTCAAAGTACAACTGAAAACTAGTGAAAGTGGTCAAAAATATAAACTTCAAGTTATAAAAAATAAGTTCTGAGGACGTACTGTACAACATGATGGCTATAGTTACCAATACTAAAATGTATATTTTAAATTTGCTAAGAGTACATCTTAAAAGTTCTCATCACAAGAAAAAAATCTTTGTAAATATATGAGATGATGGATGTTACCTAAACTTTGGTAATCATTTCACAATATATATGCAAGGTATACAACATATCAAATCATCATGTTGCATACCTTATACTTATAGAATGTTATGTCAATTACATCTCAATAAAACTGGAAAAGAAAATCGCAAAGTGTGTCTATATCCAAAGAAAATACCTTTTAGGTCAATGTTCTAAACAAAGGTTTATTAAATCATGTAGTATAAACAACTATCATCCAAAATGATGGATATTGAAATGAACAAAAAAATCACCAAAACCCCATTTAATCCATGGGTTTGATAGCAATTTAAGTTACATTATTCAAGGAATCCCTTATTATCTTGACAGAAGGCTAACACAAATGCTATGATATTACAACAGAAACAAATCATTATACTTTTAAAGTAAATTATTTGAAAAGCTCCTATGATATCTGATAAGTATGCTGGTTAAGCGTAAGAAGCCTTGATTATTACTGGGTACTTCTACTGCTTAAAAAAAGAAGCTATTCAAAAAGTATTCAAAAAGTCCCCAAGGTTTTGAAGGCAGGCATGTCCTTTATTCTGAATTAATACTTTTCCAACTTTTCTCCAGCCATGAGTGATTAACAAGCTGCTGAAGTGATAGTTTGAGGAACAACAGGAGTTGTTCCCATCCTCCTTACTACAATCAGAGCAGCTTTAACCCGTCAAATATGCATTTACAAATGTTACAATGCCATGAAATCACATATTTTAATACTTAAAATAGCTGATATGAAAATAATGTTAAAAATCACATCATAGCAGCAGAAAATAGTCATACCTATACAAGGCTTAACATGCTGAAAGCAAGCTTTTGTCAGGTCACCTAACAAGGCGAAGGAACTCTGTCGAACTTCTGGCATTTTATCCTACAAGAAATAAGAAGAAATTAATCTCAATGTGACACAGAGAATAAGGTTTCAGTTCATTTTAATTTAACAAGTCTTACCTGCATGCACTGATACATTAGTGTTAGAATGTTACTTCGGGCTACCAGTTGTTCAATGTTGCCTCCAAGACCTTCTGCCAGGCCACTGAGCAAATCAAGTGCCACTATCATAAAATCTTTATCTGGAGCCTCATATTGATCTGGTTGAGCATTGTTCAGCTAAAATTAAACACAAATTTTTAAAAACTCACATTGAATTAATTACTGGAAAGTTTGTATACATTATGCCAATCCTTAGAAAAATGTTTATGATGCCAAGAAAAGAGAGAGAAAAATTTTTAAAAATACCATGGCTTGTGCAAGAGTCTTCTGTACTAGGTTTACACAACGCTGATACACAGGTTCACAGTATGGAAGGAAGCCAGACTGTAGAGCTGTGGCAACTGAAGATAGGCACTAGGAAGAATAAAGTACGCGTGTAAAATTTCTGAGTATACTTAACAGTATGATAAATGTTTGAAAAGAGTATTCATTAACATCCTGGTCAATTATGTGCCTGCTCTACTAGTCTACCATAGCAAGTTTATCTTTTAAACCTCACCTTTGGATGCCAGTCATCGCTATAAGTTTGCCAGCTGCTCAGGGGAGGTTTTCTCACAAAAAATGTAAAAACTTTTATAACAAATGTTATCCTTCAAGAACAGATTAAGTATTATACAGTCCTAATTTTCCTCAAATGTAAGAAATATTTATTTTTCCATTCTGGTCAATGATATGGCTGGACTTTAATGGGCACATTCTGAGCCTCTGTTTGAAATAAACATCTTTAGCCATAATAATTCTTTTTTATTGGGTCCAGAATTAGCCATTGCTTTTGATAATAGAAATATTTACTTCTCTGGCTAGGGACAGCCCATAGCGAAAGTGGTAACACCTGAGATGACAGGGGGAACAAGAATGACAATGACTGAAATGGCTCTACCAATATCAACTCATTTAGGTTTAAGTTACCACATTGGATATGTTCAGTTATTTATCAAATAAAATGTCTTTGGCTAAAAAACATATTTAGTATAAATGGAAAAAAAACTTCAAACTAGATGTAAAAGGTATAAAGTGAAGTCTCTCCTTATTAGTAACGAGTCCCAATGCTATTTTCACATTATACTTATTTGTCTACATATAATAGATAATATTTAAAAATTTAAACTATGCAGGGGTTAGGGGAACTGCTCCCTCCACATGCAGTCGAAAATCACAGAATAACTTTACTCTCCCCAAAAACTTAAGTCGACTGTTGGTCTCTGGGAGACTGGTTCTCGGACACCCTCACAGATACCAAAATCCTAGAATGCTCATGTCCCCAACATAAAATGGGGTAGATCAATGATTTTAGTCAGCCCTCCACTTCTATGGACTTCCAAATGTGTATTGAAAACAGTAATTTATTGAAAAAAATTTGCATATAAGTGAACCCATACAGTTCTAACTTGTGCTGTTTAAGGGTCATGTGTATTAATGATGGTATAGCTATATATCTATATTAAGAAATATGGTTAAATAGAGGTAAATGTACATATGCTGCTATAGAAAGATCTCCAAGATAATTATCAATTAAAGTAGGTTAGAAAACATGTATAATATAATCCTTAACAGTCTACTTTTAAGAAAAAAAAGCCTAACAGTTCCACTATGCTTTTCCTACTTAATAGCATTTATTATTATAGATGTATCATAACTAAAGTAATGAGAAGTAACATATTTATTCAGCATTTTAAAATAAATGATTCGGAATATAGATGTATTAACACTTTTATTTAACTTACATATCCTCATTTTAGATTTGGACAAGTATTCCTGATGAGACACACTGCTAGATTAAATGTTACCAGGTTGGCTTACCTCAAGTAAAGGGAAGAGATCTTTATCTTCATCCTTTAACATGTTCCATTTCTGGATCAGTGGAGGCATTAGCATCTGAATATATTCCTATTTACAATGATGGAAAACACAAAAAGCTCTACTATCATATGTAAACAGTCCATTTTGAGTCTATGAAAATTAAAGTCCATTTAGAGTAATTGTGTAAAATCATTACAGAATACACTTTAGACTCATTCTTTGCACATTTAAATTTTATTTTTGCCTATCTTTTAATTTACATGACCTTGTTTTATTTTTAAATCATCTTACATCCTTTATGGAACAAAATGTATATGAATATACCATTACATAAAAATTACTTGATCACAACCTGTAATGATATGTATAAGTTTTATTCTCCAGTGGCTGAAATTTTTTAGTCCTGGGGCCTGTGACATGGCTCTTGTTTTATAGTGCATTATATATGACAGGTAAACTTCTCACAGAGGCATTTGTAGAAGATTCATGATCATTTAAGTGTCCTTATTTAAACCAAAGAATCCATAAAACTGAACAAATCAACATAGTAATCATGTAAACAAGGGGCAGATTCTAAAGGGTCTGGTCTAAGACATTCAGAAAAACACTCTGAGCCCCACCAAAAAACCATCCAACATCAAAGCAAACCCACAAACCAAGTGTCCCGCATCAAGTTTTAAGTATAACTTAAAACACAGGTAATTTAAGATTTTTCATGTAGCAATCATAAACAAAATCTATTATTCAGCAGGGAATTTTGAACTATATTAAAGTTCTAATATTACAAATCCAATTCCATCCTCTTCTACTCTGAGCCCTACTAGAGACAGTTTGGCTCCCTAGCCATAGTTCTGTACCACTACTTAGCATTTTTCACCTATTACCGATTTCTAATTTTCTCTAGTGTATTCTCCATACCTGTAAGTTCTTATGAGAAAACAGATGTCTAGGTGTGGTACTCTAAAGCTACTGTGTTTACTAAGTAGTAGATACAAAAATACTTGGAATTAAGGAAGAGTTGAAATTCAGCATATAAAACCTTTATCTCTTTTCCTTCAGTCACTCTACAAAGTGTTTTGCATTCATGTAAGATACTGCTATAATTTCCACTGTAAGCACAATAATTTATCTTTTAAATACTATTTAAAAGGTGAATACACTTGCTGCCTTTTTAAGATCTACATTCTTAAAGTAGTAAACATTAAATGTTCACATTTCCCCAAAATATGTTAATTTATTGATTGTAACTATGCCACGTATTTTTTTCATAATCATAGACACTTACTGGTTTGTTTAAATGATGTCCTACTGAATCTGCTAACGTTCCTATGGCATCATAAAGAATGAGCAGGTTCTTATGCTGATATTTACTAAATGCGAAGACCAAGGTATCAAGTATATAAGCAAGGTAAGGAACAAGTTCTGTACAAGCCTCCTCTTCAAGGGTAGCAAAGGCACTGTAATTAAAAATGAGAGAATACTGTTGTTGTAGAAAAGGAATATTTTATAATAGAGATAGAAAACTAAGTCTACAGTCTATACATTATTTAGATTTTAAATGTCTATCTCCTTACTGTACTATGTTAGATGCGTATTTTTATTTCTTTCCCATTTCTTATCACCTCTTTCAAAAAAACTGTTACCTATGGGCATTTATTTAACTGCAATGGTAAACTCGAAAACTAAAAATTGTTGGTTCTTGGGGTGGCTCCACAGAGTAGTGGTTAGTATGTCTGCTTTACATGCAGAAGGTCCTGGGTTTGGGCCCCAGGTGGAGTCACGGACCATACCCCAGGTGCGCCAGGCCCGGGGTGCACGCCGTGACCATGTGGGAGGAGATGCCCCATCTTCAAAGATCCAGTCCTTAAGGGAAAACGGCAATATCCATAAGTCAGGGGTGGAAGGTGGGGTAATTAATGAGGGGGGAAAATTGTTGGTTCTTATCTTTATTCATTCAACCAATTTACTTGGTATTTACTATTTAGTCACTGAGTGCTGGGACATAGCAATGAACAAAACAATGTCCCAATTCACTTATATTCTAGGGATTGTTCCAGATCAATAAAATTAAAACTGTTAACCTCTAATTTACACTTCACCTTTCAGATATACACAAAGGGTCACACACAAAAAAATTTAATTCTTAGTGTGTTTGATATGTATGTATAAGAACAGAGCAGCATCATCACCTCTCAAATGTTTCTCTTAATGGAAGGGGGAAATGTGGTGCATAGGTCAAAGGGCACAAATTTTCAGCTATAAGAATTCTTAGGACCTAATGCACAGCATGGCAACTGTAATTAAAAATATATTGCACATTTGAAAGTTGCCGAGAGCTTAAGCACTGTCATTATGAAAAGTCACCTATGTTAACTATGTGAAATGTGCTACCTTGATTTGGCAATTGTTCCACAATGTCACGTAGCCAAATCGTCATGCTGTATTCTCTAACCCATTTCCCATTCGCCCTGGGCACGCCAGCCGGCAGCAGTTGAGGTCGCAGCGTTTACCCCGGATAACTTGCCGATTACGGTCCAAACCTCACTCTCAAAGTACTTCATGAACTACCTCCCCTTTATTATTATTTTTGCATCACTCTCGTATATCAATAGTTGTTGGGAACAAATGACATCATTCTACTTATAACACTGTTTTTAGTAGTGGTATTTCCATTCATAAAATGTAGTAATTATCGCTGAAAATTTATTTTTTGAGTCTAATTTATGTACACAGTTCTGTTACATTGGGATTAGGGACAAGTTCTGTTTAGAAATAATTCCAAAAACAGTTTTTAGATTTTATTTTCACATTGAAAACCAGTCAGATTTGCTTCAGCCTCAAAGAGCATTTATGTGAAATTAAATTAAAGTTGGCAGTGAGTTGCACTTTTTTTTCTAAAAGGGAAATGGGTTAAATATATACAATTATATTTGTCAATTATTCCTCAATAAAGTTAAAAAAAATGTTTCTCTAAGCCCCACACTATATATCAGAGCACACAATATACTTTTTATTACAAATCTGCCTTATCTACTGGGACAAATATATAAGAAAGGAAAAAAACTCCAGGATCGCAGTTCCATGACTTCAATTTAGACCTGAATTTGTTCTGACGCTAAGGTATATCTAGCTCTTCATTTCTAAAATTAGGGTTTGTATTATCTTGATCTACTGAGTCAGGAATTTTCCTAAAAATCATAAGCTTAAGCCACCTGTTAATGAAAGCCCTGTTCACTAGCAGTGTGAACTCTTCACCTATTTCCTTCACAACACTTGCTGTAAATTGTACAGTTGTTTAGTACTCCCTACCAGTCTATAAGTTTTCAAGATAATAAGAACTTAAGCCCAGCATTTAGTACATGCCTAATAATGAGCAGAGCTAAAAAAAACCCACGCCGAATGAATAAATTACAGGAAACCAAACAAAAACGCGGCACTTCCTGTGGAGTTATGGCAGTTTACTTGAAGACTAATGATGTGAATCTACTCTAACCTTGTTATTGCTTTAAGGGTGCCATCACCACTCTAGACACCTGAGGAAATTGGGGTGAAAGATAATTCTCTCGCTATCATAGCCACTGAGTAAAAAAAGTTCAAGAGACAGCAAAGACTGATGTCTAGTTAAGAGTGTCAGTTTACATTCGGATTTATAAAATCTTCAGGTGAAAGCTACAGATAATGAAAACTTGATTAATGGGTTAATACCAACATTACAACATTAAAAGGTTGAAGTACCCACTCCTTTTCCCACAATGAACATTTTGTTATGAATTTGTCCCACCTGCAGGCAGCTTCTTGTACTCTCTTGTTGCTATCCAGAATACGCTTTAGTAATTCTGTCATTAATGGCTTCAGGTACGTGTCCGGGGGCTGGCTGACTACCCAGTGTGCATAGCGGCTAAGAGTCCAGCACGTTATGGAACGCACAAGAGCCTTTTTATCAGAGAGGCACTGAATAAGGTGAGGAATGAGCTCAGGCAGGTATGGAATCATACCTTGCATGCAACCTAGGAACAAAAAAAGGAACAGAAATCTTTCAGAAAGTGCTAAAATATAGTTAAAACAAAATTATTTCAGCTGAATATTAAACTGATGCAGCCAGGAAAAATATTCAGATTATTTCCATTGCAATTAATATACTATAATCCTTTTCAAAATTATATGTATTAAAAAAAACCTGAAATGAGACCTAACTGCTCCTGAGTAGCTTCCATAGCGTTAAAAAAAGGTCATTTTACTTCTGCTACCCAAATTATGACTTTCAGAAACACCTGTAAGATACTTCTATTTCTTGTAGAGAGATGTTTACAACTGGACAGAATAATAACTCGTTATAGGATGATGATGCTCAACTTATATTTCTTATACTTACCTATGGAATAAAGATTTTCTTTTTCTAGCAATGGGGACGCTTCTGACATCAGAGTCCTTGTCCTCTCATTCTATTCCCTTTATTATAACAGAAGCATTTGCAAAATATCTGGCTGGGATGAGAAGTCAGTCTATGGCTGTTTAATTGATAAGTGTTAATTGGTTCAAAATAAACACTTATCCTAAGATGGCTTTTGGACTCATATATCCTTTTTCAGGTTAATGTGGATCACAGTCTTATCTACCCCATATCAGCAACATGAGAGCAAATTATGTCAATTCAAGGGTGAATAGTCTTAGCTTACAGAATAACAATTTCTTAAAGCAGCCTAGCCGCATTATTATTAAGGACTTCACAATTCAAATTGGACTTACTTACCTTCAGCAATTGCTCCTAAAACCAAGATGCCCGATTCTTTAACAACCCATTCATGATGAAAAAGTAATTCTTTCAAAAGGGGCAAAATATGTGGCAAAAGCTCATCACGATACACATTTGCAAGAACATCTAGGGCAGCAGCAGAACATTTTCCTAAGGAAATATTTAATTCAAAAATATTATGCTAATCTCTATTACCTTATACATATGCAGGGTATTTAAGTATAACTTCATTTATATCCCTAAAGACTTTCAAAGAATTCAATTAAATAGGCAGTCTGTCACATGAAAAAAATTCTATTAACAAGAGTATTTTTTAATGACCAAGAATTAGCAAACTAATTATGAACTGGAACAAAAGTCGTAGTACGTTCATTAAACACAAAATATGCTAAAAAACATTCTTTACAGACTAAGAGTATATATCAATTCAGAATTCATTTAATATAATAATTTAGAAAAGAACAACAACAAAAGAACAAAAATATAATTAAGCATCCAAAATTTTCCCACTGTGAACTAGGCATAATAAACGGTTAACCATAAACTATTAGACAATGGTAAAATCCCTTTTTAAAAAAGCTGTTACATTGGTCAGAAGTAACACCTTACTCATCAATAAGGGTCTTAGCTATACTGTATGGTAGAATCCATATAAATGAGTATTATACTGTCATGAAACATAAATTGTATGTAATGAATAAAATCTATATCTACTGATATAGATGAGTTATATGATATATGAAGAAGAACCAGCAGAGTACATATAATCTGATTTCACTTTTGGGAAGTCAGCCTCCATTCCAAAAAAGGCATACAAGTGTTTTTCTGTATGGGCACAGAAAAACTTCTGGAAGGGTATAAAGGTGAGTAGAATGTCAAAAGGAAGTGCCCACCCTTAGTCAATGTACATTATTACTGCTCTAAATCTGAAAGTAGGAATCCAATGGGAGGTTAATTTGTGATAGTAATGAAGACTGTGGATTCTCTTGTGTCAGACCTGGGTCCTAATACTAATGTGCTATCACTACTAGCTATACTAACCTCAGGCAAGTTTCTCTTTTTGCAAGTTTCCTTACCTACATACCGCTGTTGGAAAAATTAAATGTAATATGGATGCAAAGTCTTTGGCTTAGTGCCAGGTGCATCAGGTACCCTAAGTCAGGGGTCCCCAACCCCTAGGCTATGGACTGGTACTCATCCGTGGCCTGTTAGGAACTGGGCCACATAAGGAACGACAGTTTAGAAATGAAGCCTTTTAAAGGAACATAATGAATACTAAATACAAGAACAGGGCCATCAAAAAAACCCATAATAAGATACCACTTCACATCCACTAAAATAGCTGTAATAAGAAACAGACAACTGTAGGCAAGCACACAGAGAAAAAGGAATCTTAAGACACTGTTGATGGGAAAGTAGATGGTGAAGCCACTTTGGAAAACCACCTCAAAAGTTCAACAGAGAGTTACCGTAAGACCCAGTAATCCCACATATATAACTGAAAGAATTAAAAACATGTCTACACATAAACTTTACAGAAAAGCTCACAACATCATTACAATAGGCAAAAGAGAAAAACAACAAAATGCCCATCAACTGATAATAAACTGGTAGCTGCTCAGGACTGGGGGACTGGGAGAAAATGGGAGAATGACTGCTAATGGGTAAGGGGTTTCTTGTGGTGATGAAATGTTCCAGAATTTACTGTGGTGATGGTTACACAACTCTGAATATATTAAAAACCACTGAATTGTACCCATTAATGGGTGAATTGTATGGTATGTGAATTACTCCTCAATAAAGTTGTTACCAAAGCAGGTAACTATGCTTTTCTCTCCTTGACTTACTTAGATTCCAGTCAGAAATTGTATCATCATCATCAATTTCATCGTCATCATCATCATCTTCTTCAATTCCATCTTCATCATGCTGCTGAGCCACTGTCCTTGATCGATGAAAACGTGGCCTTATATCCTGTTCACTATCAGGAATCGTTTCGTCTTCTTCAACATCACCCTATTTTTTTTTTAAAGGGAAAATTTTGGTGATATTTGTTATAAGTTAATAATATGTATATGAGTAAAAGAATAAGAATATCCAGAGATGGGGTCTTGCATAGGATTGTGAAGTATATGTCTTCATTAGTTCTTTGTGAAGAGAAGAAACCATTCCATAACACCTATTAGGTATCAGGTATTTACACAATCATATTGTCCTCCATCAGCTGGTATAATCTATATTACCTGAATATCACATTCAGATCATATTTAAGGTATTAAAAATAAATGCAAATGGAATCAATAGAAAATTAATGCTAACTCTGCTAGTTCACCATCTAGTTCCAATTAAGCTAGAATCTATTACCACCCAAAGTCATTATGGTTGCTTCTACCTTTGAACTCTGTAGCATATCATATCTAACGAACAGGAAACCTATTTACATAAGGTCTATTCTAAATAAATGTTCTATTAGTCAAATTCAAAGATTTACTAAGGCAATAAAAATAACCCTCCCTATTCACCGGAAAATGTCCTTACCTTAAGTAAGATAATATCTATATCTGAGTACTTCATGCCATTCACTAACACGGGAATCAGCCTACAAAGAAACAAATTCATGAAACAAATATCTAAAGATCAACAGAATTATTAAGAAGTCTTAATAACTTTCTGTATACCAACACTAATGAGCATTTCTCCCTTAAGAATTTATCCAAATATACCAACGAACACCCATTTTTTAAAGACTGACGTTCTCTGTTACAACAAAAACACTGGAAAAAATCTAAATGCGCACCATTTAGGGCTTGGTTAAAATACATTTCAAATATATATGTTAAAAACAAATAAAACTCCAGGTGAAAACACATATAACACATGTCTACCTGAGTTAAAAACAATAGATTTCCCATGAATTACTTGTAAATGCAGGCTATCTTAGGAAGGATATACAAAAAATGGTATCTTTGGAGAGCGGAGTGAGTAGGTGAAAAGAAGACAAAATTCATCTTTTACTTTATTTTTAAATGGTGTGACATTGTTACAATAAGCCTACATTCAGTATTTGTATTCCTTTTAATAAAAGAGATGAGAATTCAAAATATAAAAATATAGTAAGTCTAAAGGAAATGAGCCAAAAGAAATAATGTAAAAAGGAAAAAAGAGCTTTATGGATAGCTTATTACAGCTTTTGATTAAAAGTTAGGAAATTTAAATTTCTTAAATTAAAAATTTCACTAACAAAACAGTTAAATAAATCAGGATTATCATATCCAATCTGAAGTCTTATGCAGTCACTAAAACAGAACCATAATGTCTGTAAACATGGAATTCCAGTTATTCTGGAATATTTATGCTACCTGGTTTAAAAAATATTTATCAAAACACTAACTTCAGTTCCTCTTGTAGCTATGATAGTTTTGAGCTTTGACAAGTTTCTTAAGCTTAAGCTTAAGCTTGGATGATTTGTTTTCTCACTGGTTCATCACATATTTAAAAGAGCCAACTGAGTATAAAAGGTATAAAAATACTTTGGAACTATTTAACAACATTTTACAATAAACCCAAAGTTCTCTGCTTCCAAATTCTACCTTTATTGGCTTGGGAAAAGTATGAATAGACAAAGAAACTCATACAAGTGCCAGCTGTGGGCTTATAAGTACTTTCCTTATAACCTAATGAGAAAAGTATTAGGATCCCCATTTTACAGAGGAGTAAACTAAGGCTCAGAGAGATTACATTACTTCACAAGATCTTGATTTTTAGTAAACAGGAGAGTCAGAATTCAAAACCTCTTTGGCCAAACTCCAAAGATAATTTTCTTTTCCTACACCAGATGTAAGAAACTCTCTCTTCAGTGGTCCCCAACCTTTCTGGCACCAGGGACCGTGCTCTCATGAGAATCTAACGCCTGCACACCTGAGGTGGAGCTGAAGTAGTGATGTTAGAACTGGGGCGCTGCTGCAAATACAGATGAAGCTTCGCACTAGTCTGCGGCCCAGGGGTTGGGGACCCCTGCTCGATGTTAACATCCTCAGTCTTTGTTGAGGCCTTACTTCAAATTTATGCATTTTAACATCAATTAAATAAATACGTATGAACCAAGTTTGAGTACAACTCTACTGCCAATGAGGTAATTTTATAAGCCCTTATTAACTAAAGGAATAGTAACAGGAAAAGCAGTAGCAGTGGGATTTTAAATTTCCTGGATAGGTCTAAAAAATGTTTGGGCCAGACAAACTTTCACTATGTTCGAAGTTCTTCTAAATTCTAAAATAGAAAGATTAACAGTGACAACATGATAGCTGGTATAACATAACTAGATAAAATTTACAACACAGAGAACAACATTTTGTAAGCTACAGGCATTAAAGCAGGAGAACTGGGTTCATTAACCAACAGTTAAGTCACTTATGATCTTTGTCAACAATTTCAGAAAAATGGTGAGTACAGATAGCAGACAATAAAATACTGAAGAGTTAACATGAGGTGAGGTAAAGTGAAGACAGTGAGCCCCATCTATTCTTTGAATCTTTTCAAGAAGGAAGAAACTGCAGCAAGTTAAAAAGTTATGGAGAAAGAGGCAACAGAGAGGGGAAAGTTGAATATATCTATCTGATGGAGTGAGGTGCCAGAGGTTAAGAAAAAAAATTATGCTATCTAAGACCACAAATTTAGAAAGATTGGTTATGAAGAGGACAACTCATATGAAAATATATCTGTAAGTTTTGGGACAAGATGAAGGGTCACTTATTTTTCTGATAAAATAGAAGCTCAAAATGAATGAAGAGAACTTTAGAAAAGTGACAAAGGTTTGAAATAGTTGCTCTGGTGAATGGATGATAAAAGCTGATCTAGAACAAGAAAAATTGGCAAAGAGCAAGAAGGGTCCACTTGATGTAGAAGACCATAGATTGTTATACTTTTCCCAATAGTATTTAACAAGCCATAAAGACAGTTCAATTAATTCAGAGCAGGGGAGATGCATGGTAGAGCTGAGGGTTTACCATCAGTACAGTTAATTTATGATGTTTGTGCCACATAGGGAAAGAATAAAAGCATGTGCAGGAAATAAGGGACTGAGAAAGCTAGGCAAGTAAAAAAAAAAAATGAGGTTGCAAAGTGAGATACAGGAGTTAACTGTGACCATTTAGCAATATGACATGTGACTGATGTCATGCAAGGTATCCCACTATTTTTGAAGAGGTGTATTTGTTAAGATTCTTTCTCCTGAAACCTCACACAGCCAATGAAAACAGGAGATTTTTAATGCAACATCACAGAAAGGCAATGATGTTAATACCAACAATCAATGTTTACTGAAATGTGTGCTGAGCATTGGGTCATTTTCCATGAATTAATCCACACAACAGCCCCAGGACAGAAATGTACAAGAATAAAGTCAGGAGAAGACAAAATAATTTTGGGAGAAAAAGACTTTCTTACCAGATAAAAAAATGTTATTAAATGTTTAATAATCAAGAATATAGTACCAGGTAAAACAAACAAATAAATCAGGCTTTAGAGCCCAGAAATATAAAAGAATTTAATGTCATTATCCCTTGTTATATTACTGTGAGTTTGTATCAATATGAGAAATCTCATTATGTATACAATTTTGATTTGTAAGCAAACATTTTTTTGCTCACACTAAATATGAGTCTGGTTAATAGAGCTAGGAAAAATAAGGTTTTTTTAAAGTCATGCTGTTTTATCTCAGCATCAGATTGATGTTGGTATTCTCCCCTCCTCACAGTGCATTATTTCAACTAAAAATAAAAGTAGCCTTGTTTTATATAAAAATGGTTCCCAAACTAGTGGTCTGGAAGACATAAGGTAAACCTAGTTATAACTGGCTTGAGTTGTTCAATGTTTGCACTAATTAGCACAGCAAAAAGTGCTAATTTTTTTGCCTATTACCACATTCCTGCTCACTTTAATGATGTTTAGATTTTATAAATGTTTATAGAGCACGCAGCCATAAATGCATATTATCAGTAATACCTAATGTTATAGCTTAGGTTTTAACAGAGGGAAGCTCTTCAGTTTTTATAAAAATTAATGTCTGTTTATATGACTTTTACAATTCTATGATTCTATAACAAGAAACAAGCGTATCATAATAGCGGTATCACAAATCAGGAAGAAAAGGAAGAATAATATGTGAATGTCCTAAAGAAAAAAGAATCTATTTAGCATTCCATGTTCCAGATTGCCCAGAATAAAATACAGGTGGAAGTGGTGCTTTCTTTGGGGAAAGAATTTATTGGAAAAGAAGTTAACTGACTATATGAAAATGAGAAAATCCAAGTACCAAACATCTGAAAAAAATGACTCCACTAACTTCTGGTAAGTGTAGATGAATTCAGTGAGAACTTTAACAAAGACATAAAAAACATAAAAAATGGAAAATGATCTATATGGAGGATGGAAAGCCAAGAATACGCAATCAGAATGGGAAAAAAAAAAAGCTAAGACTATAATAATAATTTAAGAGCCTATGGGACACTATTAAATGTAAAAATATCTGTGTCATAGGGGTATCAGGAAAAAAAAAGATGTTGAAGAGCTATATGAATAATGATAGAAAACTTCCCTTACCTGGTGAAGGAAATAAGACATACAACCCCAGGAAGCTCAGAGTCCCAAGAAAGAAGAACACAAAGAGGCCCACAGCAAGACACATCCTATCAACAAGTATCTCAAATGGAAAAGAATTAAGTGCTCCAAACAAGAGAGTGGCTGAATGGATAAGAGAAACAAGATCCCTACATATGCTGCCTATAGGAGACTCATTTCCGATTAAAAGACTCAGACCAAAAGGAAGGGGATGGAAAAAGATATTGCCTTGATGGACCTAGAGGATATTACACTGAAATGAAATAGGGAAAGACAAATATCGCATGATTTCATGTACATGGAAAATCTAAAGAACAAAATAAATTACAACAACAAAAGCAGAAATAAACTCACAGATACAGAGAATATTTAGAGAGATACTAGATGGGATGGGGTTTGGGGGGACAAAAAAAGGCAGAGAGATTAAGAGATATGAATAGTTGCAGAATAGACATGGAGATGTAGAGAACAGCATAGGGAAGATGGTTAATGATGTTGTAATAAATAAGAGGGGTAACTAGATTTAATGGGGTGATCACTTTGCGAGTTATGTCGATCTCTGATCACTATGCTATACAACTGAAACAGGTATATTATTGTATGCCAACTACAATTGAAAAAAACTCATTGAATTGTATAATGTAAATAAATACAAGCAACTAATTGTCTATTATATTTCCATAATATAATAGAGGAAAAAATATGACTCTGCTAATACTACAACATATTAAAACAAGTGGTTTTGTTCTTTGCTCATCCTGATGGCTAAGATTAATTATATTAATGGCTGGCAAAAGCTGTGATAGGCTGGAACACCACTGGTATAAACTGGCATAACTTCACTGGAGAATAATGTGGAATACTTATGAGGAATTTGGAAGAATTCAGCCCTCTGATTTTGGGAAAAATCACTTCTAAAAATTCTACCTGAAATAAACAACCACTTACAGACAAAAAAGATGTTCACTCCAAGATTATTTGATTAAAAAGAAAAAGGGCAAACTATTTAAATATTCAAAAACAGAACAGTCAATTATATACACATAGTATTCACACCATGATGGAACGGTACTCAAACGTTTAAAGACTAATGACATGGAGGAAAGCATGCAACAAACAGTAACTGAGAACAGTGAACCACAGAACAGTACAATCAGAATTTTAAGCACAGACTACAGCTAGATGCCATGTTAAGTGTTTCATATATTATCAAATTAATTCTTCCCCAAATGCCTTGAATATATGCTATTTGAAATATGGTACTAACAGAAAAAAAACCAAAACCAAAAACCAAAAACATTAAAAGCAACACATCAAAAATACTGTGATTACTCAGGATTCTAAGTTTTCTGCATTTTAGTTTTCTTCCATGAGCCTGTATTACTTATTTTCAAAAGTAAGCAAGCATTACTTTTAAAACAACTGATTTTAATACATATATCAAATTATTATTGTATACCTAAAACTAATGTTTAAATCAATTATATCTCAAAACTGGAAAAATTAAGAAAAAAATAAAACTGATCAAACATTATTTATATGGTTAAAAATAGGCTTAATACTGTTAACCGAAAATTTCATAGCATTGTAACTTGTGGGAAAACATTTTTTGGGAAAAAACCCACCAGAGTCAATGGTGAAATTACAAGAATTATTAAAAAACAAAACAAAACAAAAGCAACAACAAAATAAAAAGTGCCATGAGTTGTCCAAAATTAAGTATAATTTAGAATAAACCATGCTCAAGTAATTAAAAAATTTTAATTGCCCCTTGAAAATTCTCTTTCCTTATACCAACAATAAAATTAAGTTTGACTTCTTTAGAACTTAATTCCCTGATGGCAGAATTCAACATAAAAATGAGTAATCATATTAAATTTAAGAACACAGTAGTATTCACAAGAAAGACCACTTACTTAGGAAGATGCCTTACAAGTACATCTTTGCATATTGGTTGCTCAGCCAAAGTGAGCCAAAATTCACAGGCTTCTAAAGCCACATTTTCATCTTGATCTTGGGTCCTCTGTAGCATGTACTGTAAACAAAAGAGCCTTAATATTAATCAGTTAAAATCATGCTATTAAAATAAAACTAATCTTATTTCAGCAAGTCTACGGTCCTTTGCATGGCCTTACACTTTACAATGGCTCCCCATCTAGGGTGTAGATTTTTTAAAAAAGCTTCCTAGTTAATTCTAAAATGCAGCCAAACAAGAATCACTGCTTAAGAATGTTACCTAATGAAAAGTGTTCAATCCATGTATCATTTATCTTCTTCTGTATGGATATATTTTGTTTTATGAAACCACTGAGATTTAAAAAATCTATCAAATATTGTCTTTGTAGAAACATCAAAATAAAAAAACTCCATTAAACGTTTCTTAAATGAAGAATCTTTTTATAATATAAAGTGTCTCTTGAATGTGTATCTTTCACATACTTAGAGATATACACAAGTTAATATATATATTTTTTTAATTTGGAAAGTAGTGACATTTCTCAGTGTAACTGTAACTTGTAGTTTCCAATAAAATAACTTTATCATGTCCCCTGAACATTCACTTAGTTGGAATAACATGACCTCAAATCTGTCCAAAGGCATGCTGTCTAACTTTCTTTAAAAAACTTACATGCAATAACAAAATAAACATATCAAAGTCACCCAATTTGCCAATATAAACTGGAACTGGCGTCTTCTGATGAATTCTTAGTAGACATCCTCTGCCTGATTGAAACACCTCACATATGACAAAATATGGCAACCAACAATTGTGACAGGCCAACCCCTATTACATTGCACACCATGTCCTACTGAAAAAAAAAGATCTGTAGCATTATAAATTAGGTTCCCCAGCTGTAATATGGCCTTAGCAAATGACAAAATGTCTTCTGAACTTTCTGGTTAACGCCTCTCTCTCACTAAACTTTCAACCAACCCACCTGATTCTTCTAAATACTTCATGGGGAGAATAGGCTCTTCAGAGAAACTGTCATTTATCCTCATCTTACACTGCTACATATGCTTAGCTCTACAACCATCTTTCCTAATGTTTTAGAAAAGAAGTTGCTATAAATCATGGATACTAGCCTTCTTCTAATAGGTCTTGGACTCCGTCCTTAAAAAAAGATCTTCCCTCTCCACTTTATATCGATCTCTGGAACTGAAAGGGAAGATCTAGATACACACTGTTTAATCCACTCACACAGCTACTCGCATACAACTATATCCTGTAATATGAAAATCAAGTTGTATAATATGACTACAGCATTACTGGGTAGTACCCAAATTTTTTGTTCTAGTAATAACTATATCTTGTTTTTATTTATTCCTTCCTTGAAATATGGCAAAACTGTGATCAATGTACTTAGAATTTCCCAATAAAATTATTTTAATTACATTTTAAAATCTAAATGGTTTCCTAGAATTAAGTATAATAATAATGGTTATGTGTTTTCTACTCATAAATCTCACTGTTATCATAAATAACCAGGCTGATCAGATTAATTTTATCAGTAGTGGGTAGAACACTCATAATGACAAAATAATATGCCACTTAATCTATCAGCTTTATTGATCATATAGTCTACCTAACCCATTATCTAGTAAACACACATAATCTAAATATTTCCTAATTATTTTGGTTAAAAGCTATTCATAAAAGGGAAATGTTATTTCCTCCTTTATAACTCTTTAAATCTCATAAAATTACCATAAAGATAAGTTATCATTTTAAGACAATCATAATTATTTTTTGTAGTCACCTCCAGCGTATGAAATAGTATTAGAAAAGAGTGGTTTCACACTGCACACTTTATGCCCAAGATTTCTCTTGAGGGAAAGATGAAGAGAGAGCCTTTAAATTGCTGTGTTACCTCAACTATATTATGCATGTGAGGAAGCAGGCGATCCATTCGAACTTCAAGCAACATCACAAGAGCCCGGCACACATTTTTCCGTACCTCTGGTTCTTCATCCCCAGCCAATGCAAAGAGATTCTATTGTATAAGAAACATTTTTTCTAGGTAAATATTACCAATATTAGAAAGGTTTATAAATAATAACCAGTAATCTGCAAGTTGGTAACATTTAAAAAACCTTAAGATACAATACAAATAAAGACTGACTTAATTGGCCGACAATATCAAAAGTTATAAAACAAATGCATAATTGCCCCAAATTATGATTTTGGTAAACGATCTAGATAATTTTTTCTGATAAAGTATAACGTTGTGTTTTGAGGTAATTTTTCATTTCTGAGAATAAAACAATGTCATTAGGACACAGGGGCATTCTTTCAGAAGTAGAGATAATCACTAAAATACAATTTGATTTACTCTTCAAAATTACTATCTGTCAAGAGGTTATTCCTACCAACTCTGATTTTTAAGGTGGTACTAAGTCCCAGTTTTATGAAATCACCAATAATTGGGATATACTGAGTTTGTTCACTGAGTCAACTACTAAAAAAATAATAAAAGTAGTAATCCTATACTGTTAAGAAGTTTCTCTACAAGGTTTAAAAAAATGTCTGAATGAACAAAAGACTTTTGTTTAATCTTCACAACTCTGAGATGTTATACAATTTTCCAGATAAAGACATGAAAGTTTAGATGTTAAGTAACTTGCTAGCCAGTAGGAGGTATCAATTTGGTTTTCGCGGAATCATGAATAAGTCCACATTCATGTCACTATACCAACAAGCCTCCACTAGAAGAATAAGCTGTCTCTTGCAGAGGCTGCAAATGGGATATAAGAAAAAGCAATAAACCTTTCCTATCTGACTCCTGAGATTTTACTTTATTTGCAAACACAAACACACACAACACATACGTTAAAAGCAGTAAAAAGATCATAAAAAAAAAATTAAGTAAAATCCAATGTGCCCATTGTCTTTTCCCTGGAAATCATAAAAATGTCTCCAAATAGATGAACCTGAAATCTTATTACAAGAAAGGGTAAAACAATGCAGAAGTTCAAATATCAAATGTAAGTCTGTGAAGTACTGTTGTAGCATTTTAAAACCTTTGATTTCCCCAAGTTCTGCCTCCACATCTCACACTTTCAAAACTCTGTGGTTCCTCTTTTAATCAGTTATATTTTACAAGGTCAGAGAATACTCTTCTTTCCCGCAGGCACTGCTTACATGTTAGAATATACACCTTTCCTTAATTTGATGTTGTCTTAATACGAAACCCAGCTTTGCCAAGGTATGTTATGGCCATATACTGGTAACCAATACATTTCTCATCAGTAACAGACATCAGCCCCTGATGAAAACATTGATAACTGAAGAAAATAATTAATCAACTTATTAGGCAAACAGTCAATTTATTTGGCAAATAGTTACTGAGGGCCTACTATGTATCAGGCACCGCCTCTGGAGGTTTACTGCTTGAAAAACTGGCTGACCATTAGATAATTATCAAGTAGCAAAGAAGTGTTAATATGGCATTCAACACTAATTAAAACTATTTTAAATTGCTGGGAAAAATGTTCTTGCTCCACTTGCTTAGTAGGAAGGGTCTTATTTAATTTTTATTTTTAGAAGTAGAGAGAATTTAATTTTTTTATTCTAAATTATATATTTCTGTATAAGATACTGGTATGTCTACCAGTTCCTTAATAAGATATGAAAGAACACCACTAAGAGGAACTATTATTATGACAACTTCTAAAAGTAATAGTAGTAGTTAACATGTACAGTGCTTACTCTGTGGCAGACACTGTTCTGGTTTATTATAACAATCCAACAAGGTAGGTCTCATTTTACAGATGATGAAATTGAAAACATCAGTTCATGAAGGTGTCCAAGATTAATATAGCTATTAGGCTCTGGACCTGGGATTTGAACCCAGGCAGTCTTACTCCAGACCTCTACTATTATTTACTATCCTCTATACCAAACTTTTTTATACATCTGAGGTATGAAAGTTATTTAGGTACCCCTAGGAACAAGCACAGTGCCTGATTCATAGTAGGCACTCGGTAAATGAGGGGGGAAACAAAAACAAAACACATACACAACATGAATTTCTCTCTTTATAATTTTCCAATAGAAAGACCAGAAGTATGGCCTCTAAAGGATTTTTTTAAAGAACAGCAGGGGAATAAAAAAAAGGACTATTTAATTAATTTCATTTGACAAAAATAAAATGAAGCACTTAAATTATGCTCTTGTCTTTCTGCTTTTATTGAAAGTTAAGTGTTTTTAGAAATGCTTGTTTGAGATTTAAAGGCCAATGTTTTCCCCGAAACATATAATTTTATAATGGGAACCAACAGAAAAACAGAAGTACAACAGGTACTCGAATGTCATTTCATTATAACGTTGATGAGCTGTGGTAGGAACTTGTTTCTATCAGTTAGCCAACAGTAAAACTGGTTTCCTTATACTTTGTTTCACTTAAAGTCACAGAATATACTTATGTACTGTACTGTCCTTTAGTACGTGCCTTTAGATTCCGTATCAATTTAAGTGTATTCAACCTCAACAATATTTCATGTTTCAAATACTGCAAATGAGCTAGAAGATTTAATTTCCAAGTGTGACTAAACAGTATACCAAAGCAGAAATTTTTATAATGAAGATATTAAACACACACACCCCATAATCAATGCTTGTATCATGATACAAGTAGAAAAATCAGTAACCAAGGAAAAGTTTACAGTTATAATAAAACTACATGTAATTAACGTTTTTTTCTTTCATCTACCTGCCATCTGATCAGAACCCTTCTTCCACAACTAACATTTTTCTAACATTCTCACAAATAGGAGGGTGGAGGGGAATAAATCTTACCTCAATAAAAGAATCAATGTGCAACATCAGAGCTTGAGTCCTACTGATGATAAACTGATTGACACATGCAACAGCATGAGATCTAGAAATAAAATTCAAAATTCAACATATGTTCACTGCATCTTTTTTCTATTTACAGAAGACTGGTTAAGAACTTAAACGTTTCTCTATAAAAATATTATAGTGGGTACACACACACACTCACTCATAAAAAAATGAGTCAAATTTCTCTGCATTAACACAGAAATATGAAGAACATAGTACATGTAAAATGTAGGTTGCACAACAAATGTTAATGCTCCTATGTTAGTGGATACCTCTAAAGGGTTGGGGAATATGGGAACTTATATACCTACAAATTTAAAAACTGGTTTGTAGTCCTTCTGAAACTAAAAATGGTATAGTCAGTCTATAGACTGTGTTCTGACATACCCAACTCCACAGCAATTCTCAATGGCACCACCATTAAAAATATACCCATAATCAAATCACTTACTACCCTCCACTACTTCCCTATTCCAAATCATGATCTCCCAGCAAGGATGACTCCTATAGGCTTTGACTGGCTTTCTGACTTCCACTGTGCCAAACCCCACTAAAACTTGTTTGACACACATCAATAAGATCAAATTCAATCCTTGTTCAGCCTGCTCCAATAAAACAATCTACTTTTTAAATATTTTTAAGCTTTGTGGGCCACTTAAGACCTTCATTCCTCAACCCTCCCACCTTCCAACCTTTTAAAATATAAAGTCATCCTTAGCTCACGGGTCATGGCTATGCCTGGATTTGGCCCCTGTAAGTCAGTTTGCTGACTATAAGCCTAGACATTACAGTATAATGTGGCTACTCTCTATCTAACTTCATTTCCTACTATGCTATCTGACTTTTTTCTTCTATAACTCTAAAAGGGTTGTTCCCAACTCCAGGGCCTTTGTACTTGCTGTTCCCTCATCTTAAATGTTCTTTGCCTTGATATCTGAAAGACTGCTACTTTACTTTCTTCAGGGTCTCTGCAAGACTGTTTCCTTTACAGAGAATCTTCTATACAAAAACTTCTGAATTACTGTCTAACCTCTTATTCTCATTTTTTCATAGTATTTATCATGAAATGTTATCTTCTATAACCCAACAGAATAGAAAGTCACCATATAGCCAACTTGGGTAATGACAAAGTAAACTGTCAAGACCATACATTTGAAATAACATTTTATATCTATATGATTAGCAAAAATTAAAAAGTGTGACATTACTAAAAGCTGAATACGTGCCCAAAGAATGCTTTATTTTGTTAATAAGGAGTGTTAATTGATGCGGCTATTCTGGAGAACAGTTTGTTGTTACTTCCTTGAGTTATTCATTCATATACCCTGTGCCCCAGAAATTCCTTCCCAAGAGTTTACGTACCTTCCTAAGAGAAACTCTTGCAGATAGGACACTAGTATACAAATGTTTTCAGCAGCACTACCCACAATAGCAAAAACCTAGAAGCCACTCAAAAGCCATGGGTGGGTGTGTGTATATAAGATACATGAACTGTGTAACTATTATATAAAGGAATACTATACAGTAGTCAAACAATGTGAGCTACATTGACACAACATGGACGAATCTCAGCAACATAATATTAAATTTAAGCCTTCACCAAAGATTAAATTTAGTAAAACACTTTTTATAAAGTTAAACAAATTGTATATATACATTCTACACTTATATGGAATAAATTATTTTTAAAAGCAAAAAAAAAAAAAAAGGATTTAATGCTGGGATTAGATACAGGTTGCTGTCGAGGTCTTAACTTTTATTTTTGGTGGTGGATTTAAGTACTTATTATTGAAAATAATAACTAACTGAAGATTAAATGGAAGTGGGAAATGATAACAGTATCATGAATTAGGAATCATAACCCAATTTGCGTGATTGAAAAATAAAACTGCTCTGATTTTTAAATTGCTTAGTCATGTGATAGATAAAACTATTTCTTTGCTTCATTCTATGTTCTCAAAATCCAACAGTTATTTTGAGAGGAAAAAACAATTTCATAGTAAATATCAGTTAAAATGTATTAATAAGGTGTTAAGACATATTTTAACAATGTGTAAAACAGAATCTCAAATGGGCAGTAATGCACATTCACTGAATGGGAACATTTCTGTATTGGTGAACTCCACCTAATTAAGTTTTAAACACATGATCATCTACAAAAATGTCTTAAAATTATAAAAGAAAATTTTATATCTAGTAATGGTGTATCAATCACAAGGAATGTTTTTTGAATTTTTGTTTGTTAATTGCTGAGAATAGGTCACAAAAAAGTAAATTTCTAAAAAGTATGTAAATCACCACACTTTCTTTCATCACCTTAGTTGAAATGCTAAAAGGGGGAAGGAAGACTTCCTAGGGAACATGAACTCCTCTATCTACGTACTTATGCCAGGAAGAAAAAACTGTATTTTTAAAATGTTTATTTGCCTGATACTACCACAAATAAGCATCTATAAGTTCCCACTGTGAGTTTAACACTGTACTAAGTACCATGTAAGATGAAAAGTGACTAAAATTAAATAAAGGTAAAAGAATAAAACTAAATAGAGGATTCAAGCAAGAAAAAGATTTCGATTACCCTCTAGTTACATCGCTGAAAGCATAATCCTTTGGAATACAGCTTGGAATCTTGAAGTAAGCCCCAAATAGCATCTGAACTAATTAACAGTTTAAGCCTATACTCTCAAGTTCATGCAGCTGGATATTCCTGAAGCCTCTAGAAACTGCATAATTTCTACTTTAAATCGTAAAGTTTATTTTATATAAAAGCATGAAGTACTGACAACTATTAAAAAAAAAAAAATCAAAGGAACTGACAAGCAAAAGGGAAAAAGCAATGACTTTTCCAAAGAAATAATAAGCAAAGTTCAAGTTAGAAAAATATATATATAAAATTGAAGAGGACAAAAAAATTACAGCAGGCTGGGGAACTTTTGGTGAAATTGCAGTCTCACTTCAGTGTAATAAAGACTGTACAATACTTATAACTTGATAGAACTGATAATAACAAAACTATTCAAAGGTTAATATTCTAAATATAATATTTATGTTATTATTATGTTTAGAAATATATGCTAGACACTGTTCAAGGAAATATGGTTATAGAGGAAATAAAGCAGCCCAAGTTAACTTCAGGACCAGCTAACCAGGCCTACTATGTGATTTTATAGTGTACTCAAAAATCCTTCCACCTTCAGACTTAAAATGTTTTTATTAGATGTAAACCCCTTAAACTAGAATAACTTAATAAGTTAGATGTCATACTGAAAAAATTTTTTATTACACAGGTGCAAATGAAGATACTTATACTTGGCAAGATTCATAAATTTAAAATACAAAAGCAAACAAAAAACTCAAACCCACTGATTTCCTGTCTTTCACAAAGAACCTTAAATGCATGTCTGTTAACCATTACAAATGCACTTAACCATGTAGAAAATAGAGAACTATTATATTCAAAACATTTTTATCAGAAAAGGCCAACATTTCCTGGGCTTTGTTATTAAAGGAATAAATTTCAATTACCAAAATGTACACCTTTGTGGAAGATGTACTATCTTTTCTAGTCACAAAAATATTAGGTAATGCAAAAATAAGAAAGTGATGAGGCCTCTATCAGAGTTTATACATTAATATTGGCTATACAGATACCTTATTTTTGGGCTACTGTGCTTGAAAAACTGTAAAAATTTGGGAATCATGATGTTGAGAGGACGATCTAAAACATCACTATCTAAAATCTCAGCAGAATCTTCACATATCTTCTGAAGGGCACCAAATGCTCCCTGTAAAAGGCATTTAAATTATTAGAATTAATTAAAAATGAAGTCATTTTAAAAGCAAATTAAGAAATATGGACTAATTTGTGTGGATTTATGTTCTCAGCCCATGTAAAATCTATAAATTTAATCATGAATTTTAAGATAAATTATTATACCATTGAGTTATTAAAAAATCTGTTTATATATATATATTTTGTATTAAATAACTTAGAATTAAAAAATACTCGGTTGACAGAGGTTAAAATATCTAATTCAAAAACCTAACTTCCCCTGAAATATTCTTGCCATTTTTAAGCCAATGCTAATTTTTCTTTTAAACAGTACTGATTTGTTAAAATTGAATGTAAAAGTGTATACTTACATATAAGCGTATTTAACCATTGTATCATCTCTCTTCTTGAGGCATGAGAAAAGGTCTTAATTATCATTAAAAACCTACTTTATATGTATATATATATATACACACACACACACATATACACACACACACACACACACACACACATATATATATATAAACTATTCATTGGGTATTGGTGAAAAATTGTTTAAAAAAAGGGCAAAAAAAAAGAAATTGGCAACTCTTTTCCATAGCCATTTCTACACCAAAAGGGCGACCCTAGAGCTCTTATATACATAACCTATTTAGTTACCTCAACCACTTCCTTACTTCACTGTTTATAATTCCAGCAGCACCATGGTGCTTAGTCTCCATAGTACAGTTGATTTAAGAATACTGTTTCTTTAAAAGTGTGACTTAGGTAGTAGTTTCTCAGCAATTTTTAGATTGTTGCAGCTTAAGTTTTTTATTTTTGGAAAAGTATTTGCTTAAAATTTTATCTCCTTCTATGTTATTACCATTTTATCAAAACATTATTTAAATTTTAACCAACCTGATGGCTAAATATTATTTTAGTTTTTCTATAATCTTATCAGTGTATTTCCAAAGCACTCTTGGACAATGTATATAGAAGAACACAAAGTTTTTTTCCTTTAAGAGATTTTTCTAAAGACTCCTTTGCTAATTTTCTCCTTTCTCCTCAGTCTCTCCGCTTCCCCAAGTAAGATCTGGCAAAAAACTGTCAAATTAAAAGATCACCTGATTCCTTTCTGTTAGGTTATACCTGTGTCTGTCTTGCCTCTCAGCTTTGCTCTTTTATGGCAGGGAGAGGAGCAACCGCCTTAGGTGAAAATATCAAAAATGGTTTCCATTTAAAACAGATTTCTACCCAACTAGAAGTCTACTATTGAGATACTTTAAAGTACTCATTAACAGAGAAAAATTGTAGGAAAAGAAATCCAGACTCCCTCTCTCTGCTTCAAATGGAAAGGCTGCTACTGATTTGATCAGTGGCAAACAATGAGCTATTTCAATTAACATATGGCTAAAACCAGACTAGACACACTTTAAACATGTCATACTACAGAAGCGCTAAAAGAAATTTAGAGAAGCTGAAAAAGTACTCATAGTCTGGGAATTTGATAGATTTAAGTCTATCTTTAAAAATTACCAAACATCAACTGATTAAGCTTGACATTAGCTCTGTTTATTACATATATACACATCCAAGGAAACTTCTTTTTTAATGCCTACAGCACCTGGTCTTCCTAGGTGGTCTCCCATCCAAGTACTAACCAGGACTGACCCTGCTTAGCTTCCAAAATCAGACATTGGGCTTGTTCAGGGTGTCATGGCCACAGACCATGGACCGTGGCTCCACTGGGGCGTGAACCCAGGACCTTCTGTGTGTAAAGCAGACGTGCTAACCCCTACACTATGGAACCACATCCCCAAAGAAACTTTTAAAATACAAAAACATAAGACGTTTCCATGTAGGAAATATAGTAGAGAGGTTTTATAACTTAACAGTCTTTGTAGAAAATAGTAAGATAAATAATCATTAATGTAAACAAAAGGTAACTTTAGGCTTTTAAGTTTTGCAGTTATATGTTTTGGAAGAAATATATTTTTTTCAAAGGTTACTAATTCACAGTATGACAAGAATAATACAAAAAAATTACAAACAAAGCAAATGCTTTTACCTCACAAGTGTTTGTAATCTTCAGAATCCAATAGGCCACACAGTTTTGGTAAGAGATCAGGCCAATTCTGTAATTCTCCTTTGGAGGCTATGGTTGTAATCAAAATACCTTAAAAGAAAACATATACACCTTTAGGAAATGTGACAGTATTATGTTAGATACATCCATGTGAACAACCATGTACAACTCCCCCTGCCCCCAACACACACATGTCCCAAATCAGCCTAAGACTTCCAAACCATGTAAATAGTTAGCATTCATCAAGGACCCCCGTATCACTATAGCATATCTGTGGAAAAACCACAGCATAATCAGCTATTTCTAATCTTGTTTTCCTACACTTTACCCTCTTGTTTATTTTTAATAAGTATTGGTACAGACTTCAATTTGCTCTTCTCCAACAATACAAGAATAGTTCCACTTATTAGAATTAGTCCTATTTTATAGAAACTACATACAAAAGAGGAAAAAGAAAATATACCAAAATGTTGGTAGCATTTATCACTGGGTGATGAGGACTCTGTTAGGTTCAAATAAAAATATATCAAGCCAAGAATAGGGCCGCCTTTTGCCAGCTGCTCCATGGCCCCAGGAAGGCTGAGGAGGAGCTGTAGACTCTGATGAGGAGACGCAAGAATGGTGTTGGAGGAAAGATTACTTTTTTCTTCAGTAGAGAACATGATTTATTTAAGATAAGAAAACTTCCCTAAGGAGGAAAAAAATGGCGTAGATGATAGAGGCTCTGTACATCCATCTGGCAACCAAATCAAAGTTGTGACTGAAACAAGGAGCAGCAGCAAGGAAAAATTACCTGGAATCTAAAGGAACAAGCCATACAACTAGGTAGAAATCCAAGAAATCAACCTGCAATGGCAGAAGGTAGGACGGGGCCAGGACACAGGGCTGCCTGGTCCCAAGTGGCTGAGACAGAGGCTGCGGCAGTGGCAGCAGCCTCTTAAAGGGGCTGTATCCACAAGCGGATTTTCACAGTGATGGACCTATTCACCGTGAGCACCAGTGCCGATTCAGCTGTGTGCAGGGGGCATCAGGGTCTTACAAGGAGACACTGTTAAGAGTGAGGGCCGAGGTGAGACTTGCTGGGTACAGAAGTGCCTGCTATAACCACTGTTCCCCCTGTTGAGCCCTCCCCCACACCAGTGTGCCAGACACAGTATGACCATAGCCGTGACATCATCAAATTGGATAATAGAGGTCACTCTGCCCAGAAGATTCCCTGAAAACCCGCCTCCCCCAACTCATGGCCCAACCCAAGCATATCCTCAGCAAGTTAGGTGCTCCTTGCTGAGCGGCACCTAGACTCACACTGGAGGGAGCTGGCTTTGGTTTCTGGTGTGGCCTTTGGAAGCAACTATAAGCACAGCATCTTTGGATTGCTTGTTAAATCTTAACAAGTGGTCTTGGAGGAGCAGAGGCTTGGGCTAAATTTGGCCTGCAGCTGAACCCCTCTCAGGACTGTGCCACTGGACTCCTACTTCACAAATTCATACTAATAAGACCGGGAGACTTAGGAGCTTTACTTAGTACATAGAAACAGACATGGAAAGGCAGCCAAAATGGGAAGACAAAGAAACAGAAACCATATGAGAGAACAGAACAAAGATCCAGATATAATGGAGTCAAGTAACTTAACAGATACAGAGTTCAAAACATTGGTTATAAAGATGCTCAATGAACTTTTGGGAAGTATAGATAAATTCAGTGAGAACTTCAACAGAGATTAAAAAAAAAACATAAAAATGGAAATTATAAGAGGGAACCAGTCTGAAATGCAGAACACATTATCTGAGATGAGAAGTATATTAAATGGAATAAACAAAGGCATAAACAAAGTGAATAAAGAAAAGGATCTATCAAGAAGACAGGAAAGCCAAGGACAGCAATCAGAATGGCAAAAGATGAGATGCCAGGACTATAAAAACAATTTAAAGGGCATATGACACACTTTTAAGGGTCCAAATATCCATCTGATAGGCGTAACTGAAGGAAATCAGGATGCTGAACAGCTGTTTGAAGAAATAGTGATGGAAAATTTCTCTAGCCTGTTGAAGGAAATGGACATAAAATCCCAGGAAGCGTAGAGAATTCCCAAACTCAGGGATCTAAAGAGGCCCACACCAAGACACATCATAATTAAAATGCCAAAGGTTAAAGACAAAGAGAGAATATTAAAAACAGCAGGAGAAAAACAGATAGTTACATATAAGGGAACACCCATAAGACTGGCAGCCTATTTCTCAAAAGAAACTATGCAGGACAAAAGGGCTTGGAAAAAATATTCAATAGGTCTGTGGCCATGCTCCCCTGAACGCGCCCAATCTCATCTGATCTCAGAAGCTAAGCAGGGTCAGGCCTGGTCAGTACTTGGATGGGAGACCACCTGGAAATCCCAGGTGCTGTAGGCTTAAAAGGAAAATATTCGACAGGATGAAGACCCAGGTTCTACAACCAAGAATAATTTATCCAGTAAAGCTATGATTTAGAGTTGAAAGACAAATAAAGAGCTTCCCAGACAAAAAGAAGCTAAAGGAATTTATCACCACCAAGCCAGTATTACAGGAAATGTTGGAGGGACTTCTTTAAGAAAAAACATGTATCAAAAACAGGAATAAAGAATGGTAACAGCTACATTCCTATCAACGAGTACCTCAAATGAAAAGAATTAAGTGCTCCAACTAAAAGATAGAGTAGATGAATGGAAAGGAAAACAAGACCCCTACATGCTGCCTATAAGAGACTGACTTCAGATTAAAAGACACACACAGACTAAAAGGAAGGGGATGGAAAAAGATATTGCTTTGATGGACCTAGAAGGTATTTAAGTCAGACAGGGAAAAGATAAACACTATGTGAGTTCATTTATATGCAGAATCTAAGGAATAAAAAGAACAAACTAATCAAAAACAGACTCACAAATATAGTGGACGATTTGATGATGGATGGGGGCTGGGGGTAGGGGCTGGGGAATGGGGTGAATGGTTAAAGACGTACAAATTAGTAGCTGATGAATGGTCACAAGAATGGGGAGCACGGCAAAGGGAATGCAGTTAGCATTAATATGTTGGCTAGGTAGACGGTCAAGGAGGGAGGGGACAACTGGGGGATCGTTTTATGAACTATATAGACGTCTAACTAATGTTCTATATAATTGAAACTAATTAAAATAAATATAGATAATAAAAAAGCAGCTAAGAACAGTTCCCTGATTTAATCTGGGATCACAGCCATGGACCACAGTAGGGAGGAAGTAGATAAGCCACAAACGGAGAACAATCTTACATGTTCACTGTTTTTAACAATCCCTCTGGAGTGGACAGGCCACAATCCTACAGTTTCTCACTTACTAGATTCAAAGGTGAATCACTGGCAAGGTGATCTTGGAGGCTGAGTGGCATATGCTGACTGATGATATCACTTTGACTGGATTATTTCAACTGTGTTGTGCCACTTAGTTGAGATAGTTAATGGATTATGCAAATAAGACAAATTTGTAACACAAAGTTTTGTGTTAATATTTTTCTCTGCCTTAGTAAATTTAACATTAGTAACATAATATGCTTGGTGATTATAAGCCTTTTAGTATAATTTAAGAGTATAAACGCTGACAGGCAAAGTATGTTTTCTAAACTTCAAAATATTAATCTGCAAAAATGAAAAAAAAAAGTGCTTTCTTAATTATTTTGAGAATTCAGTGAGATATACACACAAAATGTGTGCTTGGCACACAGTAACTGCTCGATGATTATTACTAAATAACAAATTCCACTGATTGTGTGAATAAATTTTCTTTGAATTTTCTGTTAGTTTGAGAAGGTTACTCCCAATGGCAAAGAGCTAAAAAAGGTAAAAAGTTGTTGGCCAATATTTACAATTCACTAAAAATATTAAATGATATGGTGAAGGTCAATGTATTCATAACACTTTAAAGATATAACCTTATAGTAAATAGACTTCTAGTAAGATAAGAAAACAGCAATACTAACAGACCTGTTCCTTCTTGTCAATTATTCCTTTCCAAAGTTAAAATATAGAAGAATTGAGGGAAAAAGAAAGCTCTGGATTTGCCTAAAAGAAACCAAGCATGTCTTCAAACAAGCAATAATAAAAACTAAACAAGCAATCACTTGGTATACTAATTAACTGCTGACATTCATTATTTTTGCTAGGAAAGCATTAAAAAATGTTAACAGACTGACATTTAAATTTATCTGGCCCAACAGAATCTCATCCATTCCTGAAAAATCTCCTAATGTCCAACACAGTTGCAAAAAGTAAAAAATTATAATTTTCTGTGTACAGAACAAAGATGGGAGTGAACATTGGTGTCCTCGGCATACCTATTAAAATTTTAAATGTCTAAACAACACATTTTGACCCAGTAACACTTCTATGAATTCTATAAGAAAATGTCCCAGAAGTTTATAAACACACATAAAAGGATGTTTAGTGAAATATTAAAATTACAGATCAGCCACATATTCTTTAACAGGAGACACAATTTTAAATTCATATAATGATTTGAATACCAGTCACTGAAATATGGTCCCTTCCAATTTTACCTCCTTGGCAAGATTCCCAATATGTACTGTTAAGATTAAAACATTGAAAAAAGATTGGCACACACTTACATTCTTTTTACCAGTCAAAATTTGGTGGAGCATTAGGAGAGTATATGAAGGTCCACAAGAATAACATAGGGAGTCCCTTTGCTCAAATTACAAATGCCCTCTACCAATTCTATTTAAAATCACCGTTAATAATGGCAATGTTTAATATGTATCTGGAAGGTAATCACAGAGCCTCTGCTTTTTAAGATGAAATGGGTACTTTTCAAACCCACCATGACACAAAATATACAAAAGTAAATAACCTTTAATGAAAATGACTGACTCTTTTTGAAGGTTAGCTTCCATTTAGCCAACCTCACAGATTAACAGAAACTTTCCAATCTCTGTAAAATTGAGCTAGCTGCTTAAGTCCCATGGCATACTGAATGTTGCCCATTAGTAGGCTACGCTAGAGCACACCTGCCTATTGCTGCTTCCACCAGGTGATATATGTACTTACCAACCGTTAGTTGTGGTTATACCAGGTATTACAATTAAGCATTTTAACCTGGTATTACATAAAATGATACAAAGTCATTTTACTGAAAACAAGTCAAACACTCTGAAAAGACTAAAAACTTACTGTACATAAGCCTTTAATGTAGTTGATAGGTTCCGAGACTATGATAGAAATGAAATGTAACAAAACCAATTTTACCATAGGATAACTGACAAGTTAGGTTTCTACAGCTCTCATCAATGTTACGATGAAACAATGTTGAATGGAATGACATTTGAGGACCTGCTGTAATTATGTGTGGACAATAAAAGTATTAAACAGAGAGGAAAATCATAAAAATCTATGGTCCTATCCTTTAGAAAGTAAAACTGGAAATTATACCCCATGAAAACAGATACGAAGGAAGTAAAAAAAAATGCAGTAATCCTAAATTAATTTTACTTGTTAATGCCCCATTTTAGCCAACTTTGATTAAGCAGCTACCAAAGACCCTGGTCTCAATAGATGAGAGCTTTTATTGTAACACATATTATTTTATCAAAAGCAAATTTAAGAGTGGCAAAGAAAACTTTCCATCACAATTCAACATGAAATATATGACAAAAATTCCTATAAAAATGGTCTGTCATGCCAAAGAGACAATCCAGTTACAGACAAGATAAATAAAACTGTAACAATATAACTTACCTACAGTGGCTCTGATCAGAGGAGAGGAGTCACCAATATTGTTTAAACATTCACTCTTAATGAAATCTGTTACGCCATTTGGGAAGTTCTGAAAATGTGCTTTCACATTATTCTTCAAAATGAGACCACTCAATGATCTTGTGGGTTCATCTGCAATAAAATAAAAAGTGTTGAATTTTAAAGTAGTTTTCATTTCAAGATATAACAAGAAGAGTACTTTTAAATGTTTATATTCAAAACAATTGCAACATTCCAATAATTTTGCTACTACCAGGAAAAAAAAACTACCATAAATAATTTCAAAAGATTAGCTCCATGATTTATATATACTTCAGGGATTCTCAACCTTGGCACTATTGACATTTTGGGCCAGATAATTCTTTGTTGTGGGGGTGTTGTCCTGTGCATTTAAAAACGTTTTGCAGTATTACTGGCCACAGATGCCAGTACCACCTCTCCAAGTTATGACAACCAAAAATGTTTCCAGATAATATCAAATTGGTGTGTGGGGGGGGGGGTGACGGAGAACACACAACAACTGCACCTGGTTGAAAACCACTGATTTAGTTTACTTTATACATGACCACTGCACTCCAGCTTTATTGAAACCTGATATAAACATCAAATTACAGTTCTGATATTATTAGTAAAAATATCCTATTAAAAAATTAAGTGGACAAAGAATATATGGGATCACCTTCACATACTAACAGCTGTTAATTTATATGTTTTTCAATTGCCTCTGAGCTAAAAAAAAAGGTAAAACAATTTAAAACTTTCCAGAGGTATTTTAAACATAGTGTTTATTTTATAAAAGTTTAATTCATAGATGGTGTTAATGAATTTTCAATAAGCAATTTAATACCTGCAGAATATAACTGATGAGTTAGCAATTGGCATCACCATCAACATCAGCAATAATTAACATCTGAATGCTTATTAGGTACTAAACACTAAGTATCTTCCAAGTAGTTTGCATTTAACCCTCACAACCTTGTGAGACAGAAGTTATTATTCCCACTGCACAAATGAAGAAACTGAGGCCTCTGCCAAAGACACGCAAGGCTACTAAGTGGGGAAGCCAAAATATCAACCTCATGAGTCTGGCTCCAGAGCCTACACTCAAGGCACTGTAGTCTCACCCTCCTCAAAGGGCTGGAAAACATGAAGAGCTGGTTTATTGAACAGAATATGCTATTATAGCACTACTGTTTCACATACCTATTAAAAAATAAAATACCCAGGCTCATTCTAGTATGCTCCCAAAGTCAGACTGGCATTGCAATATTCAATGGTGAAACACATGGAGAAGCAAAAAGATAGCAAATTTTCTTTGCATATAAATTTTACACTCAGGCTTAAGAGGTTTTACTACCACTTAAAATCTTCTGGTTTCAATTACAACCCATTGCAATAGGAAGCTTAAAATGAAAATAAAAAAAACTTCTCTTGAAAGTTTAAAACTGCCATAAAATAAATGAAGTAATACTCAAATATTTAACTTCCTCAAGCAATATTTTTTGTCTTAAGTTAGCCCTTAATAATTCAGTTATGTAATTTTATTTTAAATGGCTATTGTATCTGTTTACAAGAAATAAACTATATTCTCTGTCCGAAATCCATCTAAAAGAGCCACAAATTAACCATTTCCTCTTTAAAAAAACTAAGACTTTACTTCACTGGCCTTAATTTGCTCATCTGTAAAGTGAGGGAATTAGACATGCTCATCTGAGGTCTCTTCCAGATCTACTATTTTACTCCACAATTCAATGTAAACAAATACACATAAGAAATGGTGAGCATATTCATTTTAAGATGTCACTCATGTTTCTGTTCTAATACGGATGACCACTATTTAATAGATTAGATATAATAAATTTGCATCCCGAATAAATGAGTAAACAGAAGAAATCATGTGTTATACAAATGTAAAAATCCTACAATGTCCTTTAAGAAATGGTGACTAAGGAAAAGAAGAAATACATTTTAGTGTCAAGAAAACCTGAATGAAGCCCTAACATTTTATGGTTTTGTAATTAATAGGTCTTTTGGAGGCAGTTATACCCAATCTCTCTTGCTTTTAAAAATACCCTTATATCCCAAGAAAGCTTTAAGAAAGAGTAGAATGTTGTAACAATTTTAGTATTTGGAATTTAGGATGAGGACATGACAGAGTAGACAGCTTTGTTAAATAAGCTTAAAATTTAAGTAAAACAATTATAGTTTAGAAAAATTCATTCTCTAAATACTTATGTTTGAAAAATGGTATTAATTACCAACTACTGTAGTATGGGGAAAATAAACTTTATTAAGAAATAATATATCCTAAGTATACTTATCAAACTAGAAATATTAATTGAATTTAAAGATATGCTAATGGAATTTCTAGTTTCTTAAAACCCAGAATTAATAAGTTTTAATTTCTATTACATCCCTCAATCATAAATTATACCCCTACAATGAGGTAGAAAATTATCTGAAAATAATTATAAATAAGTCACTATACTGTATATGAATCATCAAAATCTGATTTCAAGATTAGTGAGATTTTACTAGACATTAAAGCCATTAACCCATTAGAGCTTGAAATTCAAACCTTAAAGATGGCATTTTACACAGGCATTTTATTAGCTGAAAAAAGCAAGAGAGGTGAAATGAGTGTCAGAGTCTAAGACTTGTTTCCTAACTCCAAGTGCAGTGTTTTTACTAACTGCACTATGGCTTCTGAAAAACTAATCACTGAATAGGGCATAGAGTGTTTTCATTTAGAGGCCAGTCACTCAACATTTGAGTGCCTTCTGTGTCTGACAAGAAGGGAATACTCAATACTCAAAAAACTCTATGAAGAACACTTCTCACTACAATGTAAACTCCATAAGGGCAGAGTCTTGTTTATCTTGTTCACTGTTATTGCCTGAGCCTGTAAATTGTCTGGCAAAGAAGTGGTATGAATAAAGGCTAGTGGGAAACTTACGTATATTAGAAACAAATGACCATATCATTTAAAAATTGAACTGGTTTTCAGGCTTCAAATTGCCACAGAAGCATCTTAAATTTAAAATTGTTGTAGGATAGCTAATGAAAAAGTTTCATGTATACTGTTAACTCTTTAAAAAATTACGAGTCTATGACTAAAATGACCCTTTTTTCCACAAAATTTTAAAATAGTGCACAATCATATAAAAGAATATAAAGTTAATTAATCAAGAATTTAACATTTATTATCTTTGGGTGAAAGAATTACAAATGATTTTTCATTTTGTTTATATGAACTTTCAATTGTTTTCCATAAACACATGCATATTCTATTAGTAAACCCTGCATTCAATCTGTGTATTAAAATAAATCTTCATGATATTCATGTACAAGGATTGAAGCAAAATCCCAAAATAGACTTTGTAATACTCTTTTCATTTGTAAAGATGGAGAACTTACTATGAAAACACCCAATTAACTGAATGCTTATAAATAAGCATCTAAGTGCATAGAGTGGTAGTACCTCAAGTCTCTTCTCATTCCACCTCTGTAAAGCAAGTGGTTACTACAAAATGAAATTCTTTGAAATGAATATTTCCCATTGTTTTTTTGCAGGCCTTCTAAAGACACTTTCAGTAGTTAGCGACAGATCCTACTTACCTTCAGATTTTAATTTTGTCAGAACAAAAATCAGGTAGTTGTTAAAATCTGGATATTGATTGAGTTGTTCCAGTTTCTAGAACAAACAGTAGTTAAGGAAATGTCTCAGTGTAATCTAAGGAAGAAATTAAGCATTTTTAATCTAAAATCAAGAATCCCTTTTATGTATCTTTAGCCTTGTATTTTTTCCCCCAGTTATCTTATTAAAACCATCAATATGCTATTCCAACAACATACTAGTGGTTGTTTAAACCTCTTATCTTAGGTGTTTTATGGCTGAAAAATAAACTTACTATGTTTTTCATCAATTATATCCAATACAACATTAGCCAAGTTCCACCTGCAGCATGCTCAACATAGCAAAAAGTTTTTTCAAAACAGAATTTCTTTAATTTAAACCTTAAAAACCCTAACGAGAAAGGTATTTTATGACAAAAACAAAAGTATCCCTAAGAAATGAAGTCATTTAAAGATATTTAACTATACAAAATGGCTTTTTAATTTATGAAATTACGACACTTTAACAGTTCTACAATTCTTTACCACCCCACAAAACCTAACATTTCTAGTGACACAACTTACAGGTGTTTTATTCTATTGGCAGACAACAGTGACATGTTCTATTTTATCTTTCTTCACGTTCTCTTAACCTCTAATATGCTTTTCGATAACATCCCTAATTGTTTTAACAAATATTCAAATGATTTTTACTCAATGGATCTAACTTAAAAAAATAATAAAGCCAAGATACAAAATCAAAGTACACTGTATTTATGCATTACATACTAGAAGACCCTCAATGTTTAGTGGAAAGAATGTATACTAACTAGCAAAATACACTATCTAGAAAAATTCCAAGGTACAACTACTTTCTCTGACTAAGAAAAAGTGCTATTTCTCTCTTTAGTGCATGGCCAAGACTAACAACATGCTGTTAAGTTAATATATTTTTCATAAATATTTCCCGATAAGGTTTACTTTCTTACAACTTGAGCTATCAATCCCTACTATTATTAGAATGGTCTTTCAAAAAGTGCTCAAGCTTATAAAAAAAACAATAATTAAATACATTATTCTCTAAGGCAACACAAAAGAACATCATTAGGCACTCTGAAAATATAAAGCACTGCAAGATTTTTAAGGCTGTTCACCTCTACCTACTGAAACTTAACTTGTTCCTTTCAGAGGGTGTACAATGCTCCAGGCACACAGATAAACTGTAAATCTAATAGCCCAAACACAGTATCAAATATATAAAAGGTATTTAATAAATACATACTAAAACAAGGAATTATGATATATAGAGCTGCAGAAAAAATTACAGTGCGGTTTTGGGCTACCTTAAGAAATAACGGAACACCTACAATTCATTAATATCACCTTCTTTTATTCCTAGAACTATGACAACACGTTAAAACTGAACATAACAAGGTTTCAGGTACAAGCTCCAATAAACTGCTTCCCTTGGTACTATAAAAAAAAAAAAAAGGCTTAAAAAAAAAATCACACCATTAGCGCCCCCCATTTTAAAAAAGATATTAACCAAGCTAGGTACTCATCTATTGAAAATTTAAGTTACAGCAATGTAGTTTTCTTCGAAACTTATTAACCAGTGCTTTTCATTTAATTCTATACAACTACACTTTCGTAGTTTTAAATTTAAGCCTAAACTACACTAAAAAGTTTATTTAGCAAATTCCATATTAAGTAATTTTGATGCTTATTAACAATAAAAATTAGGAGGCTTTTCTGCAAAATAGCATACAAGTTTTTGAAAAAATTAACTTCCTTGGCCTTAAAATAACAGGGATAAAAAGGCTATTTATTATTTATGATCAGGTGAGTGAATGTTTCCTTTATTGAATCCAATAAGAGCTCCCCATATGCCCACAATTTAAGGCACTACAGAAAGCACACATAGCAGAGGTTTTGCTTAACGTTTTCTATCTCGAAAACCGTAGCAAGAGGACCGCTATGCCAGCAAACTCTGTAGACTTGAATAACCGAGCCGTCTCGAGCCAAAGATTTAAAAAGAAAATCTCATTTGGGAGCCAGGGAGCTTTGCAACAGGTGTTCGCAGTAACAGCCCTGGGTGAGGCCTGAGACCCCATACTTCCAGATCTCCAGCTTTTTTCCCGGCAAGGGCCTGGAAGTAACCCCAGGCCCAACCCCGCCGCAGTTCAAACCCCGCGCCAGCTCCACCCCATTTCTGGCCGGACGCTCTGCAGGCGAGCTCCGAACGCACACGGCGTCCGCCAGCCGCCTCTCGCTGTCCGCGTGTCCCACCGCGCGGGCGCATTGTGGGCCGGGGCGTCGGGGGTCCGCGCCGGCACCCAGGCCGCTCCTGCTCGCACACTCCCCACCCCTCGGCAGGTCAACGGCGGGTGGGAGGGGACGTGGCTACCCGTCGACGCACATGTCGCGATCGCGGGCGGCGGCCCGGAGCCTCAGCCTACCGCGGGCCGGAAGCCGGCGGCCGCGGCGGACCCCCGCACACAGGCACGGGGGCCGCGTGCGCGAGAGGCCCGGCAGGAGCGGCGGCGGCGGGCGGGCCTCTCCCCGCCCGTGGACGGAGGGCGGAGGGATCCGGGGAGCGGGAGGAGGGGGAGGGTGGCGGGAGCCACCCGGCCGCCGGGAGCCGGCCCCGCGCGGGGCGAGCTGCGCGGGCGGCGGCGAGGCCTCGGAAAGGATACTTGTTGCACGGTTCTCTGGATGGTGGTGTCTGGGGACTGGGACTCCTTCAGCAGCTGCAGGATTTGCTGAAGCCCTTGCTCGTCAGGTTTCCACTCATACTCCATCTTGGTTTGCTGCAAATAAAGCCAGACACAGGAAGAGACGGAGCAAATGTTACTCCCCGTGCACAGGCCTGAGGGCTTCCCGCGCCAAGCAACCCCCATCTCCCCTCCCGAACGACCCCTGCGCTCCCCCGACGCCTCGGACCTGTCTGGGGCTCCCCGAAGAAGTCTCGGACCTTGAAACCCGGGAGAACTGATCCTGGCAGCTGGGCCGCCAATGTCTGCTGGTGCCGCCGCGGCCGCCGAGCGCAAGGAGCCGACCAGACTGAGTCACCGCGAATTTGCAATCTGGCCCCTAGATCCGCTCACGGGAGCCCCCTGGGTCCTAATGCCACGCAGTTTTCTACAACCCAACCCAACTCGCGTTCCGTGCAGATTATTACTGATTTTAAGGGTTTAGCAAAAGTCAAATCCTTATCAAAACCCCTGCGAAACACCTGAAAAGATCGGATTTTGGTTATTAGTCATTTTAAGTTAACATGGTGAATAATGAAGAATGAGATACAGAAAAAAGCCTGATAATTCCCCTGACAGCTCAGCAATACTTGGAGGAAATAAAATGTTTACATTTTAATTTTATATATAAAGCACTAAATACTAAGTCTAAAATATTAAAGATCCATTGCAATCACAATAAACCTCTATGAACACTAAATGTTGCATTTACATTTGCAGAATTTGATTTAAAAAATGCATTATTTTATAAATTTCGACTTTTGAACTCAGTAAGAATTACATCTGAAATGACCACATTTCACGACTAAGGGCTTTGGACTGAAGGAAAATAATAAATAATGTAATTTACAATTGGATAGTGTTAAATTCTATTAAAGTGTTTCCACATACATTTTGATTCTCACTCCATCCTGGGGAGGTATTTATTATTTGACCCATGTGTCAACTATGAGACAAAATAATCTGAGCATATTACAATTAATTAGTGATGAGTAGGAGGAGAATATAGGCTTCTTAAACTACGACGAGTTGCATCTGCTACAATCAATTGAAATTATTATAACGATGACATTTTCATTAAAACTAAATGCTTAAAAAAAAAGTACCAAGCATAAATTATTTGTAAAAAACAAACTGAGTTTGTTGAAAGAGAGTATTTTTAATATGATCCTACTAGTAGTATATGAGGGTTTTGGCTGCTGAAATGAGTCCCTTCCTAGCAGGAGTCCCTTCCTAGTAGGGGTTAAAAAAAATTACCTGACGTCATTGATGTCTCTCCTTAGCATTGTTTATCTTTTTCTCCCTCTCTTTCCTCTATCCCTCTTCACTCTTATTTTCTGCTTTATATCCTGTAATCCAGCTTTGCTCATCAAGGTTTCTACAAACTTTCTAAACAACCCAACCTAAAAAACTGTTCTTAGTTAAACAAAACAACAATCATCTGGACATAACTATTAATAATACTGTTGTGTTTTTATTCCAGTCTTCATTCTGTGTTTACATGTATATTATACTTTTGATAATGGGACTGTCCTGTTTGTTGTCCAACTGTATTAAATATTAAATGTACCTTTAAAAACATACTAGAATTCTATTATATTGCTGCGCCACAATGTTAATATATTAATTAGTGTAATATATACACAAACCTGTACAAACTATAACCATAAAATGGATGGATTTTTCAAAGCGAACACATCTGTGTAACCAATGACATCGAGATATAACATAGATCATTACCCATAGCATGGTTTCTCTTGTATCCATTATGTCATCAACCCACCCCAAAGCAATCTCTATTATAATTTCTATCATTATAGAGCTCTCCTCTTCCCTCTTTTTACTTAAGAAACTTTTAAAATTACAAAAAGTGTAACAAACATGGCTGTATGAGGAAAGTTAATTCAAGCCTACTCCAAGCTTGCCTCCCTAAGTGAATCAGTATTAAGTTTGATCTAAAGCCTTCCATACCTTTCTCTATTCTCGAACATAAACATAGTTGTTTTTTTTAAAGATCATACTACTATACAATTAACCCTACAAATTTTTACATATTATAGAAGGCCATCATTCCATACCAATGAATGTAGATTTAATTCACATTTTAATAGGTAACATTGTTCTTTAGAATTGACAGAACATAATTTGTTCAACTATTTCCTGACTGGCTTTCAGTTTCCTTCTACCGTTTTGTTATTATGAACAACAAAGCAAAAAACGCTAGTGGTAACCCAATGGGATTAAGCCAAAAGAGTGTGTATTAAAAATTTTCGAAGTTAATACCAGACTACTTTCCAAAAAATTATGCAATTCACACTCATCCACAATATGTCTGGGAGTTTCCCATATCTTCGCCAGCACATTCTTTTAAAAATTTTGTGAATCTACTGGGTAAAAATTAAATTTCTCCTGAAATTGGGGTGGACAGTGAGTGAAAGGGGGGGCAAAAGTCTGAGCCTTAGTTATGAGCTGAGTTACAACATGCACATCACACCTATTGAGGTGACATCTGGATAGCTTACTTGACTCCTTACTTGCTCTTCTGAACAAAAAAGGGGTCAGGAGCCAATAGCAGCCAAGTCTGAAATGCATCTTCATCATATCCATCCTGAAGATGACTGGCCCATAACATTCTTACCACGCTTCCTTCTTTATCCCCTGCACTAAAATAAATATAATTCTTTTTCTTTTGAAACAGCTTAGTATTAAGAGCATTTAATCTGATCAGCCTATGATGATGGGATAGGAAGAACTGAGATTAAACTGAACCTTTCCCTCACACCTTACTCAAGTTATCTGGAAGGCTCTCAAAAATATTTGATTGGCAACAGCTTGGTAAGAGATCGTAGGCTACTCTGAACTTTTATACTATGTTTTTAATGAGGTAAAATATACATAAAATATAGCATTTTAACCATTTTAATTGTACAGTTCAGTGGCATTAAGTACATTCTCATTGTTATGCAATCATCATCACATCATCTCTTCAGAATTTACGTTTTAATAGCCATTATAATTAGGAAGAATTTTAGGGTAGCTAGAAGGATCATATGGTTATTGAGATAATAACTGAAGAACTTCAAGATAACCAAGCAGACCAGAATGAGGTAGGAATAATTTATTCCAATAGTAAACTACATCTATATTAACAGAATAGAATATCAAGATTAATATTGGATTTTCTTAAAATAATTACTATTCTTTTTGCATGCTGAGGACAGATCTAAATGTTTCAAAAGAGGGAAGTAGTACTTCAAATTTTTTCTTTTGGAGTACATAAATCATGCTTATTGGTCCATGACATTTAATGGTGATTCTGCCACCTCCCCCAAGACATTTCAATAGCCAAGATAGTTATTTAAACTATCTAGACAGAAGATGGCATCAGAATAAAAAGTATCCTACAAGAAGTAAGTTACTGTAAGAGACCATGTGGACCTTTAGAAGACTAAAACTTAATCAGGAGTACCAAACTGTTAAGAATTTAAATTTACATAAAAATTGTGAATTTGCTAGAGTTGAGGATGATGCGAGGTAAAGAAGTCAGACTTGATGATATAAATATCTAGTTTCTTCTTTGCTGAAGGGACTGTAAAATATACTTTGAAAAGCAGACAGGAGGTTTGAACTCAACCAACCCAAATTTAAATCCTAGTTCTTCCACATAATAGCTGTGAAAACCTGGACAAGTTCGTTAAACTCAGTTCCTCAACTATAAAATGAAAACACACCAGCTCTGTAATAGGGTTATAGGTACCTACCTGACACACAGTATGATTTGAAATACACTCTTCATAACCTCCAGGGACAGCTTTATCTCTTACGGATAAAACTCTAACTTTATGCTCCAACTTTACGCTGCATCAGTAATACCAACTGCACTGTTTAAACTTCTGAGCCTTTGAATAGGGATTTTGTCTGGAATGCCCTCTTTAAATTTGACCATTTGGCAAACTCCTCTCACTCTTCAGAGTTATGCTCATCTATATTCAATTTCCAAGTATATTAAAGTATATTAAGAGTCCTCCTTGGCACTATGATACTGAGTACTATTTCTCTTCAGTGACATTGTTCCAGGACCTCCCCAAAAGACTTGTTTTTTTTTTTCTTCACTACAGATCTATAGTTTATAGCTATTTCTATTTTAGGAACTGTCATATTGTATCATAATTATTCCCAGTCTGTCTTAGCAACAGATCATGTGTTCCTTGAGAGCAGGGACAGTGTCTTTTTGCCTTGTCTAAAAGTCTGAATCAATAGTTGTTAAAGCCATTAATTCAACTGAGTAAATATCAAGTTGAGCAACTATACACTCAGTGAGCACTGAAGATTGAAAGGTGAGTAAAATGCTGTTCTTGCCCTCACTAAGTTCTCATTTCGTGACAGAGACAGATGTGCTGTCAATGAATGAAGTTATATGAATAAAGTATAATTGGAAGAGAGAGGAAAGCAAATATATTCTGCCAGGAAAGAGAGAAGTACTTTCCCCCCATCAGTTTCAGAGTTTTTTTTTTCTTTTTCTTAATTTAAATTAAATTCAAACAAATATTTACTAAGTCATCAGATGTTTCCACCTATTTGGTGGGTCAGTATGAATATGGTTAAGTGTTGCCTTCAGAGATGAGATTTCCCAAAATGGTGAATAACTCTTGGTAAAATTCCAAACAAAACAAAGTACAATCTTCCTTCAATAATACAGTAGCTTTGTTCCTGGAAAACTCAATATTTAATTAAAATCTTAAAAAAAATTCCACATGCATATTTAAAATTGCACAGGGCTCTAGGCTCTGACTACAGCTATCAATAGTTGTTTTTTTTTTCACCCATGTGATGACCATCTAGTGGGACTTTCAAAAGTCATTCAGGGGTCAAGGCAGTTCTTAATGGTGAACATCTAGCATCCCTCAGCCCTACCACCTACTAAGTGGCAATAGCACTTCCAATTACTAGGACACCACCCAGAAAAGTGCACTGCCACAGTGCAGAACAACTATGGCAGAGAAGGTACAAGGGGCTGTGGGGACATCATGCTAACCCATTTAGGAAATCAGGAAGGGACTTCCTTGAGGAAGTGACTTTTTACCTGAGATCTAACAGGAAACATCAAAAAGTGAAAGTGAGAGGAAGGCAAGGGCCAGGAGGACCTCATAAACTATGTTAGGAGGTCTGGACTTTATCCTAGGGCTAAAAGAAAGCTTGTTAAGGAAGTTATAAACTGATAAAGTATATTATCAAATAAAACTATGGAAAAGGATGATTAATCTTAGGAAGTAGAAACACAGAAGGAAGGTTCATCTTCTGCTGTTCAGCATTATGTTAATTTTCACAATAAGTATAACATTTTTATTATAAAAGTGATTAAAAAACCCCATCAGGCTGCAATGTGGAAAATCACTGGAGGAGCAGGAGGAGCCACAGGAAGATCTAACTGTCCAATCTGCACTTAAAATGGAGTTTGTTAGGGAAAAGGCCGCCATGTTTCATAGCAAAACACGACCAAAAATTCTGGTATTTAAATGTTAAGGTCCTAAACACATCTTTTATTTTGTCAATAATAGTGAGAGCTAATTTTTTTTGAGTACCAGGTAGTATCCTAAATATTATATTTGTTAATTTATTCCTCAGAACTCTATGAGCTATTAATGTTAATTACATTTTACAGATAAGTAAATTGAGGAACAGAGAAGTTAAGCTACTTGCTCAACATTACAGACAGTGACAGAGCCAAGATTCAAAAACCCAACAATCGTGACTCCAGAGTCCAGTCTTTAGGCTCCTGATATACTGCTTTTCAACTTTTGTAAATTGGGAAACAAATCATACATAAAACCATTGTATATTAAAGAAATAACATGTATTTGGTGATACCTGTGTAGTGAAGTAAAAGAGAAAAGTAAAAATTACATTTCTCCCATAAAAATTATAATAGATCTAAAAAAGCAGTATGTATATAAAGTGAAATTATAATAAAAATGAAATATTTCAATAGCATTGAGTAAATGAGTTCAAACATTCTAAATCTAATCTTCACAACATCCCTTTGTTGTAAGTAGGGACAAGTATTGTCTTCACATTTGACAAACAGATCAATCAAAATACAGCTTAAGTAATCTGCAGAATCATTTGCTGACTATGAATCAAACCTGTAGACTTCCAAAGTAAATGCTTTTTTTTTTTTTAACAAAAAAAATGCTATGATAAACAAGGGGGGAAAATCAGAGATATCCAAAGGATTAAAAAGAGCATGCTATTTTTTAAAACTTATTTAGTAAAAGTTTGAGAAATTTAGCCAAAGTTCAGGAATGAAGTGAAGTGTAAAGGCAGCTGATTATTAACTTAAAATATGAGGTTTTTCAATGTCAAAGAATCAGATTCTAGAGGGACTTGTTAAATTGTAGCTATCAGTCGAACTAGAAGTCCTTTTAATCTAGATTTTCTTAAGTAATCAGAGCTTAAGGATCGAAAGGAAGAGAGAAAAAAGCAAAAACAACTTTTGAGCTCAAACAACTTGAGAAAATAAGCTCAACTAGATTGAAGGACAGACAGGTACCACAGCATACAGACTCTCTCTCATTATATGGTGCTAAACTCATATTAGGTTTTAAATTGTCCTCGATGGATTGATTAGGGTGAAAAATTTAGTTCACCACTTGGAAGAATTATGCTAAAAGGTGAAAATTATAATCCTCTGACATTACAATTTACTGTCATCCAAGAGCTGAAAGATTAACAGAAAAAAAAAAAAAGGAAAATAAATAGGTACTAAGGGAAACTTAAATGTATTCTGAGAGTACCCTTTCAGAAAGACCTTTGAAGATGACTAAACATGTGACTCAAATGCTAAAGTTTACAAACATTAAAAAAAGAGTCTAGTATTAAAGTGAGCAGGTGATAATGAAAACGATCTCAAAAGTCAATCCAATCTATAACCATGTACTCTCTAAACACTCCGGCTTATTTAATATTCACAATAGCATTATGAGGCAGACATTAACTCCATTTTACATTAACTAAAGTGAAGTAGCCTAGCTAGCTAGTATGTGGCACACTGGGCATTCAAAACCAAATGTGATTCCTAAGTATGGACTGTGCCTTGTAGTAACAGCAATGTTTTTGTTATTTATGAAGCGCTTCAATGCACCAGCCATTATACTAAATACTTTAAATGCACAATCTCATTTAATGCCATGAGCAGGGACTATTATTAACTCCATTTTACAGAAGAGGAACAGGCTTAAGAAAAGTTAAGTAATGTGTCCAAGGTCACAGAGAGAATAATAAACAAAGACAGGACTCAAGCCATGATGCACCGGTCTTTAGAGCCTGTGCACTGAACAATGCTGGCATATAATTCTCATTCAGCCACCTTCATTGACCTGTGACTAACCCTTATCATAACTGTTGGATAGACTTCTTGGGAATTAAAAGACTGATAGCAGTAATAACTCCCATTTAACTTCTGACCACATCATTTTCATCACCGAAACACCAATGGTATGTTGATTTCTATAGGAGATTTAACTACATCATTAATCTCGCTCTCCATATACGTTAAGCTACTTAAACCAGTGGTGCTCAACCCTGATTGCAGATTATACTCACTGGGAAAAAAATATGATGCCTATTCCCTGTGCCCTCACTGATTCAATATAGGGGTGGGCCTTAGGCACCTGAGCCTGGTTATCTTTCAACAACTCCTAGGTGTTTCTAATATACAGCCAGTTGAGAACCATTATATTAACTTAATAAATCTGCTCCTGAAAATTTTCATTAGATTCTTACTCTAATGAGCAACAATGTTCTAGATGTACTAGAAATACCAGAAAATGAGAAAGAAGAGAATGCAAACTATACTAACATCAAAACATCATTAATCACTAGAAAAATGTATTTGATGAAAACCAAAACATAAGAACATACTGTTTAAAGTCACCTCATAATTTGCACTACCTAGAAAGGCCTGCATGTGTTAGAAGATATTAATTACAATATTCCTTTACTTTGTAATTTGTCAGTTATAGAGTCTGGGTAAAGAGTTGCACTTAAGTTTTTAGAAATGGAAACTTGGGAAAAGTCAAACTATGGGGGAACAAAATAAGTTGTTGCTATATTAAGTAACTTATAAATAAAACATACTGAAAAATTATGATCCTTGATTGGCCAAATATGATTTAAATTCATATACTAAATCAACTTATCCTGCAAATGATAACCCACCTTTCTTCAAATGGCAATATTAAGTCATTCAAAAAACTGAAAGGAAACCCTTCAAAATAATAGGCCTATACATTGAGATACAAATATACAAAATAAGTAAATTAGGTTCCTGATTCTTTTAACATTATAGATTCATTAATTAGCTTTACTAGGGATCTCCCCATTGCTACATTCAATTGACTATTGCCACTGAGTATGCCAATCTTACTCCAGCAGTTTTCATTTATGTGCTATCAATTTAAGAAAAAAAATGCTGTTTTAAAGTCTCCTGTTACAACATTATAAATTCCATTTCAGTTTGATGACTGACCATTGCTAAGGGGTTTTAAGAAAATACAGTGCTTACTAAATTGTTATTCAAAACTACACTGTGAGTCAAGTAACAGTTTCAGTGATGTTAACTTACTAAAAGTCACTTGTGTAGTAAATGTTAAGAGTTGGGTTAGATGGCTAAAAACCTCCCAAACTTCTGGAGAGAAATGAACATCCAGATTCATGAGATCCATAGGTCCCCAGATATGTTAAACCCCAAAAGGACTACACCAAGACATAGTAATTAAATGGGGTTAGATGGCTAAAAACTTCGCAAACTTCTGGAGAGAAATGAATATCCAGATTCATGAAGTCCATAGGACCCCAGATATGTTAAACCCCAAAAGGACTTCACCAAGACATCGTAATTAAATTGTTAAATGTCAAAGACAAAGAGAGAATTCTGAAAGCCACAAGAGAAAAGCAACTTGTCACATACAAAGGAGCCTCAATAAGTCTACCAGCATATTTCTCAACAGAAACTTTGCAGGCAAGGAGAGAGTGAGATGATATATTCAAAATACAGAAAGGAAAAAAATTGTCAATCCAGGATATTATATTCAGCAAAGCTGTCCTTTGGAAATGAAGTAGAGATAAAGACATCTCCAAACAAACAAAAGGTAAGGAATTTCATCATCACCAGACCTCATTATAAGAAATGAAAAAGAGTGTTCTTCAAGCTAAAATAAAAGAATGTTAATTACTATCATTAAAACATAAATGAGGATAAAGCAAAAATAGATTCTTTAAGATTGTAATGATGGTATGTAATTCACTTACAACTAGTTTAAGAGTTAAGAAACAAATGTATTAAAAATAATTATAGCTACCATACTTTGTTATTGGACAAACAATATCAAAAAGATATAAAGTGAAACATTAATGACCTAATCAATGACCTAAAGTGTGATGGAAGGTGAAATAAAGTAAAAAGTTTCTGTATATTATTGAAGTTGTCATCAAACAATAATAATTGGGGACTTTAATACCCCACTCTCAAAAATGAACAGACCATCAGCCTAAAACAGGATATTATAAATAAATTTATGTAATCCTTATGATAACCACAAAGGAGAAATCTGCAGTAAATATGCAAAAGATTATGATAAAGGTGTCACAGCACACCACCACAAAAAGCCATCAAATTGCAGGAAGAAAGGAATAAAGGATTTACAAAACAGTTAGAAAACAATCATTAAAATGACAACAGTCAATCTTTACCTATCAATAATTACTTTAAATGTAAATAATTAAATTCTTCAATCAAAAGACAAAGAATGGCAAAATGAATAAAATAAGAAGATCCAACAATATGCTGCCTACAAGAGACTCACTTTAGCTTTAAAGACAGACATAGAGTATGAAGAGATAGAAAAAGATATTTCAAGCAAATGGTAACCAAAAGAAAGCAGGAGATAGCTGTCCTTAGACAACATAGACTTTAAGCTAAAAATGGTTTAAAGAGGCAAAAAACTTCATTATATTATGATAAAGGAGTCGGTATGTCAAAAAAAAAATCTAACAATTGCAAATATTTATGCACCCGACATTGGAGCACCTAAATGTATAAAGCAAATTTTAACAGAAATAAAAGGAAAAATAAACTGCAAAACAATAATAATTGGGGACTTTAGTATCCTGCTCTCAGAAATGAATAGATCATTCAGAGAATAAGGAAGCAGCAGACATGCATAACACTATAGAATAAACGGACCTAACAAAACCATATACAAAACATTCTATCCAACAGCAGCAGAGTATATATTCTTCTACAGTGCACACAGAACGTTTTCCAGGATAGATCATATGTTAGGCAGCAAAATAAACCTCAACAAATTCAAGATAGTAATTATATTGAGTATCTAATCACAAAGGTATAAAACTAGAAACCAATAATAGGAGGAAAGCTATAAAACTCACAAATATAAGGACGTTAACACACTCTCAAACCAACTGAGTAAAGGAATCAAAGAACAATTTAGAAAAAAACTCAAGATAAATGAAAATGGAAACACAACATACTAAAACTTATGGAATCCAGTAAAAGCAGTTATAAGATGACAGTTTATAGCCACAAGCATAGATATCAGGAAAAATAAAGATAAATAAACAAACTAACTTTATACTTCAATGAACCAGAAAAAGAGGAACTAAATCCAAGGTTAGCAGAAGGAAAGACATAATAAAGCTTAGAGTAGAAATAAATGAAATAGAGAATAAGAAGACAATAGGAAATACTAACAAAACTAAGAGCTGACTCTTTGAAAAGATAAACAAATGAAGAAACAAAGAGAGGACCCAAATAAATAAAATAACAAATCAAAGGAAAGACATTAGCACTGGCATCACAGAAATACAAAGGTTCATAAGAGGTTATAAATAATTATACACCAACAACTTGGAGAACCTAGAAGAAATGAATAAATTCCTAGAAACACACAACCAACCAAAACTGAATCATAAAGAAACAGAAAATCTGAACAGACTGAAACAGACTGAATCCTAACAAAGAAAAGCTGAGGACCAGATGGTTGCACTGGTGAATTCTATTAATATTTAATGAAGAATTAACATAAATTCTTCTCAAACTCTTACAAAAATTTGAAGATGAAGGACTACTTCCAAATTCATTCATGAGGCCATCATAAATGATGGTAAAGCCAGATAAGGACACGAAGAAAACCACAGACCAATATCCCTGATATAGATACACACATTCTCAACAAATTACTAGAAAACCAAATTCAACAGCACATTAAAAAATCACGCACCATTATAAGTGGGATTATTCCCTGGGACAGGATGGTTCAACATATACAAATCAATCGATGTGATATATCGCACATTAATAGAATGAAGGACACCAATCATGGTCATCTCAATAGATGTGGAAAAAGTATTTGACAAAACTCAGTATCCATTCATGATAAAACCTCTCAGCAAATCCGGTATAGAAGGAACACACCTCAACATAACAAAGGTCATATGTGACAAACCCACAGGCAGCATCATACTCAATAGTGAAAAGTTGAAAGCTTTTTCCTCTAAGATCAGAAACAAGATAAGTGTGCCCATTCTCACCATTCCTATTCAAGTACTAGAACTCCTAGTCAGAGAAATAAGGCAAGAAAAGAGAAGCAAAAGGCACTCAATTCAGAAAGGAAGAAGTAAAACTGTCTCTAAGAAGACATGTTCTTATACATAGAAAATCCTAAAGACTCTGCCAAAAAACTAATAAATGAATTCAGTAAAGTTGCAGTATACAAAATCAATATACAAAACCAGCTGCATTTCTATACACTAACAACAAATAATTTGAAAAACAAATAAAGAACACAATCATATGTATGATCGCATCAAAAAGAATACAATACTTAGGAATAAATGTAACCATGGAGGTGAAAATTTACTCTGAAAACTATAAGACATTGATGAAAGAAATTGCAGAAGTCACAAATGGAAAGCTATTCCATGTTCATGAATAAGAAGAATATTATTCAAATGTCCGTTCTACTTAAAGCCATCCAGAGATAATGCAATCCCTATCAAGATTCCAATGGCATATTTTTTCACAGAAATAGACCAAACAACAAAAAAAAAATCCTAAAATTCACATGGAACCACAAAAGACCTTTAATAGTCAAAGCAATTCTGAGAAAGAACAAAAACAGAGGCATCACACTTCTTGATTTCAAACTACATTACAAAGCTGTAATAATCAAAACAGTATGGTAGGGGCAGAAATAAAGGGTACATAGACCAATAGAACACAATCGAGAGCCCCGCAGAAAAAAGATACATTGACTAATGGAACAGAATTGAGAGCCCAGAAATAAACCCATGAGGCCATCATAAATGATGGTAAAGCCAGTGTGTACAGTCAACTAAAATTTGACAAAGGAGCCAAGAATACTCAATGGGGAAAATATAGCCTCTTCCATAAATGGTGCTGAGAAAACAGGATATTCACATGCAAAGGAATGAAACTGGACCCCTATCTTATACTACTCAAAATTTAACTCAAAATGAATTAGAGACTTGAATGTAAGACCTGAAACCAAACATTGCTAGAAAAAAAAAACAGAGAAAAATCTCTCTGACATTGGTTTTGGCAATGATTTCATGGATATGATACCAAAAGCACAAGCAATAAAAGCAAAAATCAAAAAATGAGACTGTATCAAACTAAAAAGCTTCTGCACAGCAAAGGAAACCATCAACGAAATGAAAAGGCAACATATGGAATGGGAGAAAATTTTGCAAATCATATGTCTGATAAGGGGTTAATACCCAAATATATACCGAATTTACACAACCCCAAAGCAAAACAAACAAACAAAACAAAAATCTGACTTTTTAAAAAACAGGCAAAGGACCAGAATAAGAAGATATTCAAATGGCCAACAGGTACACGAAAAGGTGCTTAACATCACTAATCATCAGGGAAATGTAAATCAAAACCATCATGAAATAATGCCTCAAACCTATTAAAATAGCTATTATCAAAAAGAACTGAGATAACAAGTGCTGGCAAAAATGTGGAGAAAGGGGACCACTTGTGCACTGCTGCGGGAATGTAAATTGGTGTAGCTTCTCTGGAAATCAAGATGGCAGTTCCTTGAAAAATTAAAAATAGTACAACATGATCCAGCAATTTCACTCTAGGTATATATTGGAAGGAAATAAATTCACTATGTCAGAGAAATATCTGTACCCTCATGTTCACTGATGCATTATTTAATAGCCAAGACATGAAAACAATGTGGTATACATACAATGGACTATTACTCAGCCATAAAAAAGGAAATCCTGCCTTTTGTGAATATAGATGAACCTTAAGGACAGTATACTGAGTGAAATAAATCAGACGGAGAAAGACAAATATTGTATGATCTCAGTTATATCAGATGTCAAAAAACAACAAACAAACCAACTTTTGTTTAAGAGACACAGACACAGAGCAGATTGGTGTTTGCCAGGGGTGTGGGAATGAGGAGAACGGGTGAAGTTGGTCAAAGGGTACAAACTTCCAGTTCTAAGATGAGTAAGTTCTACAAATGTAATGTATAACATATGACTATAGTTAATAATGCTGCATTATATATTTAAAAGTTGCTAAGAGAATAAATCTTAAAAATGCTCACACCTTCCAAAAAATTTAAAAAAAATGTACTGTGAAATGATGGATGTGTCAACTAACTTTGTTGCGGTAATCATTTCAAAATACATATATAAAATCATGTGTATATCTTCAACTGACATAATGTTATATGTCAATTATATCTCAATAAAGGTGAAAAAAACATTTTAAAAATAAAGACGTTTTACTTCTACTCCAAAAAAAAAAAAGAGTTGGGTTGCAATATATATCTTTCCTATTCCTGGTCCAATGTTTCATCTACTCCAAACCGCTTCTTTAATTCACAGATCAATTAAAAGAGTAGCTTATCTTAAAGTAACATTCCTCTACACTGTCTGAGTATTTACTTGGTTTATGTGTGGACATACATGCAAGATGGAGACATATCTGTATGTTCTCTAGCAAGACTATGATAGCTCTTGGTAAAATACTGGTATTGAAATCATTGAAAATATATCAGCACCAGACAAGCTACTGATTACAGCTGCACTTACTATATTTAAGGATCTGGTAAAAAGGGCTATGATGCAAATAGCCAAATATTTTCCTGTGCAACACATCTGATATAATGTCAATTAAGGGTATGTTCAATATCTTATAATCCATGTTTATAAAGTGAGACAAGCCTATAAAGTTGACAGGGGCCAGGATGATGATTTTTTTACAAGTTAGAGAACACATGGGATAACCATTTACAATCATTGGTATAATGACAAATACACTGTTTCATTGCAATTAGAGTGCTCCTAAAGTTCTGAAGTGTGAGGGCCCCAGGAATTTCTAATTCACATTTCAAACTATCCTTGATTATTAAAGTGTAATGTGTTGATTTAATATTTCCCATTTTCAAGTGTAAAAAAGGAAAAGAAACATAGCACTGTGTTCATTGGAGGGCTGAACTGAAAAAGGGTCAGGGCAATTTAGACAGTAAAACAGAAAGGGGATAAATGTAAGTGGTTAGTAGGCTGATTATCATTAGCTTTTATCTAAGTTTTCCTTTGTTCATTGAAAAATTCACTCAGCATAACAGGGGTACAGATCATTCAGATTTCGGCTGTGAGAGGATAGACGCAGAAGAAAAAGACTAACAAAAAAATCACGTTTTACAATTTCAGATCCTGAGCTGCTAAAGAGCAAGCAGGAAGGTAAGAGGAAGCATGGGTTCCAAAGTCATATACACATAAGTTCAAATCCCAATAATCTCTATTATTTCGGAAAGTGGCTTAAAGTTCTGAGCCACAGTTTAGTCATCTGTGAATTGGGGTTGATGAGAAAATTAAATCAGAATGTAAAGTACTGCAATAGTAGGCACTTAATGTTCATTCTTTTCCCACTTCATCCCCTTCACTCAAATTATCATTGAAACCCAGATTTATTGATGGCAAGAAAATGGAAAAAAATAGCAAGAAATAATGTTCTATAACAGATGGTACTATACAACTAACGGTTTATAGTATAATAACAGCAGCAGCACATATTTTTTGAGTGTTCAATTCTGTTTTCCCATTACTGAGAAACAGTAAGACTCAACCGCAATTGAGACATGAAAAAATTAATGAATATAAAACCTAGAATGAAATGTGAGATGATAAGGAAATTTGAGATTACACTGGACACAAAGGATAACATTAATCTACTATACACACCAAGTGTTTAATTTATAAGAATATATCCTTAAAGCTGAAAGCTTATTGTTCTCTAACGAATAGAAACATCAGCCAATTGAATATCATGTCCTTATCACCATCCAGCCCTCATTTTATGAAACTGTTTATCAATTTAAACTTTAACTGTAATTAGAGAATAGCAATCATAATATATGATCTTCAGAATAAACATGGAATTAGCTATCTATCCAATCCTCTTATTTAAAATAAATGAAATCAAGACCTAGAAATCAACATTACAAATTAAGGGGAAGAACCTGATTTATATTTCTTAAACATAGCTAGAACATCTAGTTCTATGAGGTTCTGCCCCACCCCCCTCCATTTTTGTATAGTGCATTGATTTTCTGATAGCTCCCTTTGTAAAAGGGAGCTATGTAGCCAATAGCCTATATCTAAGTGATGGGTCTAATGTCAAGGCTGATGCTTGTGACTACCATTTCCTAAATACAATTGATTAAACCAGGATTGGGCACATGACCCTCCATATGATGAATCCTGACATGAAAAGCTTAGCTAAACCAAGTGGATTTCCTGTCTCAGAAATATGAACCTACTGGGACCATTTACCATTTACCACTTCTCAAAGCAGAAGCTAAATAGTCATGATGTGAGGGGCAGGTGGCCACCATTAGATTGCATATGCAAGACAAAATTATAAAGGGACAGAAATTCTAAGCAAACAGAGGAGAATGGACCAGCACAGACAGAATCAAGAAAGCTTTGAGCATGAATACATGGTCCATAGTGAGAGCAACTCCTCCTGGGAGCTGCCTTGCTTCCTGATGTCTATTTCCACAAATGACAAAACAAAACAAAACAAAAAAACCAAAACCAAAAAAACCCAAACCCCAAAAACCTATCACTTTATGAGTTGCTGTTCTTTAGAACCAAAAAAAGCTTAATCAGAAAAGAAATATTAAATATTTAAACATATAATCACATGATTATATATATTATAACAAGCTATTCCCAAAATGCATTTGCTTTAAGTGGAAGGAATGGAATGTTTTAGGGAGTTCTCTAGGAACTGTGGGGTTGGTACAATGAAGGCTGATGACTATCAGGGAAATCATTTTCCTTAGATTGAACACCAGAGTAAATTTGAAAGCTGACGTAAGTCTCTGAGAGGCACTAAGTATAATGAATACACCCAGATGTGTAGAGAGTAAACTAGGTATAGAAAAATATCTAAGAATAAAAAGCCAGCTGCCAGTTCAGGTGTGCAACCCCTTTACAGACAACAGAATTTCTTACCCATCTACTTCCTCTCTCTTCCCCCGCCAAATTACACTATTTTAGTTTGAGCACTAGCAATCACTGCCTGCTGCTGTCAAGGGTAAAAATAACTCACAATATTCATTTTATTTAAACTTTATACCAGTGGGAGATGTAGGAACGGTGGCAATTTACACTCATTATGATGCCAGCTTTCAGGTAATACTTGTTTCCCCAAGACTCAGTCCATATCTCAAAGGACCTACAATGTCTTATGCATTTCCAGAAGGCATGACTATTTAAAATTTGGTGGACAAACATATGCTTTATTTGAACAAATATAAAAGGGAGGAGCTCCTAGCATATTATCATATAAAATTATATTATACAATAAGATATAATACATTAATAACTTTACTTATCTGGAAAACTAGTTTAGAACCAATTGATAACACATGAAAGAAAATTCACAAGAGGAGATACAACAGTAACCTTGGAAAAATGCTGACCCTTACCAGTAATCAATAAATGTAATAATGATGAAGTAATGTCTTCAGACTAATTAGCAAAGATAATTTTATAACAATATCCAACACTGCTAAAGATATGATGAATCAACTTTAATAAATTACTGAAAATCTGCTCAGCAACCTGTATCAAGAGTCATATGCATTTCCACACCTTTTATCCTCATGATTATAATTCTGATATTGTATCTTAAATACAGAAAGGAAAGCATTGTTCTAATGATTTTATCCCAGGTTATTTCTAATACAACAATAAAAACATAGGTAAATAACACAACATTCAACTGCTGGGCTATTACACACCATTAAAAAAGATGGCTAATTTTGGTAATGACATGGAAAATGTTTCTGATTAGAAAGTGAAAAAAATGATATAAAGTTGTATATAGGGAACAATTACAAGTAAGTAAAAATATGTATAAGATAAAGACAGATTATTAAATGAAAAGACTGGAAGAAAATAATGAAAAGCTAACAGCATATTAGGGTGTTAAGATTATGGGTCCTTTTCTCTTTAAAAAATTATCAATATTGTAGTTATGTTACCTTTATAATGAAAATAAATATCTCCAACAGTATAATTGCTTAAAGTATAAATAAGGCAGAGCAAAAGACCCTAGAGAATTTATTTATTATATTATCGTACAATGCTTGCTATTCATAATGACAGAATAATCGAAAAGCTTATTTTTTTTATTTTTAAAGAATGTAAGAAGGTATGAAATATAGTTTTTTGTGAAAATGCTTACAAGTTATGGTATTTAAGAGGTTATGTTTTAGTTATAGAAAACTGATGTAGCAACTTTCGCCTAGAACATGCCATTAAAATGAGCAGACATGATATGGATATTGAAAAATTTTTTAATAGTAATGGGAAAAAAACTGACTCAAAGCAGAAAAATCATACCAGAAAAGTTATTTTATAATCCCAGAGACCTAGTCTCAGAGAAAGGCTGTCCTGAGAATTAAAATACATAAGTTTCACTTTATTTAGATAATGGAATTATTATAGATTCTAAACATGTAATTAGTTTTTTTATAATGGTTTTAATACCTTATATTTAGGGAAATAATTTTCAATGTTATAACAAATAATTAATGTTAAGACATTTAAATGTTTAAATGAACTATCAAAGATATACAGACATAATAAGACTACTCCAAAATTGAAAACAAGAATACCACAATTTTCTTTAACTTAAAAAAATTCCAAGCATCTCTTACAAACTTCCTAATTTTTCAAAACACTGATGCATAATTCCAGAAGTATCACTTCAGAAAAAAATAAATAGCTAACTTAAATCATATGTTGAACTAGAAGGAAAAAAATCTCCCAAAAAGGTAAAAAGCCAACAGGAAATTTCCATAAGTTTTAGCTTAGAAAGAGAGTCTGTCATTCTTCCATAATAGTTCTCAAGACTTTTTTTGTAGTAACAAGTTCTAGATTCTCTCAATATCATAATTATAAATATTTTCAGCAAAAATTAATGTATAAGAAAATTCTGACTACAGAAATAAATGAGCATATCACAAATAATTTAAATTTGTCATTTAGTGACGTACTGAACTGAAAGAAGTTAGAGTTCTAGTTCTTTTCATTTTGCTAATCAATTGTACCTTATATTTTACTTTTAAAGAAAATAATTCATAAATCATTTAAATAATTTAGTTGATTTTTAGAAAATAGTAAAACTTTAAGAAAATTATGTTAGAATTGTCTCTGAATTTTTCTTAACATATTTTTCTGCCTCGGGAAGCTAATACAATAAATAAGAAGAGATGCAAAGAAGACACATGCGCACAAATTATCTTAACTTACAACTAATGGTATAGTTCTGAGTGCCTATGAGGTACACTTACCATTGGTAGTTACGGGAGTCTAACGAACTGCCTCAAAAGCACACACTATTTCTATCACAGTAAACCAATTCTTAGAAAGAAAAATAAATTCATTTATTATAAAATAAAATTTCCTAAATCATTTTCTGGAGTAGGGAAAGAGACAGACACAGAAAGCAATCTGTTTTGTCACGTGAAATGACATTTCAATTAAAAAAATTTTCAAACAGCAACTAATCCCTATTATAGTTAATAAAATATACATTCTCTAGTCAAATGTTCATTGTACATTCTTACAGAAGTAGCATACATATTCTAGAATGAAGAAACTCCAGAAATTAAATCAATAAGCTAACATTAAGCACTTGTATACGCAGAATTTTATAGCTGGAAACTACAAATATGGCATAAGTCTGGAATGAAAGGGATGAACTAGTAATTCATAAAATTTCTTTACTTGATTAAATTCAACTATCCAAAATGTGGCTAGGCATTTGATGAACTTGACTCAAAAGCATCTGAGATGTACAAGAGTTTATAATTCTCAGAACTAGAAAGCAATAATTTTACCCACAATCACAATTTTGTCCTTGCTGCTGAGCAATTTGAACTACTAAAATCTCACTGGAGTGTCAATATGTAGATTCCATTCTACAAATAAAAATTACATCTGATCAGCAAGTAGCAACAGCAAAATAAAAACCTTTAGCCCACTAGGATGTAGGGTTAAAGGTAGGATTTTTAGCAGAGCCTTTCCCTCTTTACACTTCAACAATTTAAGCTTCTCCCATCAAATTCCTACATTAAATCTTAAACTTTTACACCACTCTCTTGACGCTGAGCATACAAGACTCCAGGAAAAACTCCTACCTTTATCACTGTTTCATTTATTCATTTTTTTTAAGTTTCAAGTATACAGTACATTTGGTTAGATATTTATATAGTTTATAAAACAATCCCCTAATTGCTCCTTCTCTCCTCTGGTTTTCTACCTAGCCAATCTATTAATGCAAACTACATTCCTATGCCGTGCTCCCTATCCCCATGACCATCTATCAACTACTAATTTGTATTCCTTTAGCCCTTCACCCCATTCTCCCACCCACTGTTTCATTCTTGATTTATGGAGGAGGAAGGCAGGTGTCAGGCCAGAGGAAGGACGTTATATGGGGAGGTGACGTGGACACTTGAACTCACACCACAACCCTTTCCGGTGCTAACAAGCCCACTGTAAAGTAATTTCATGGGGCTTCAGGACAAACTGCCTCCTGCCATGAGTCTTTAAATCTTCTGTGTCATGAAGAGCCAAAAGAACATCAGTAAAAAGGTAGTGTCAGAGATTGGGGCTCTTGACTCAGTTCGTCTCTGTACGAAGAATAATAGCTGGATGGGCAATCCTGTACAAATCACTTAGACTCATTTGGTCCATTTCCTCATCTATAAAGCAACTAAAGACCATGGTCCTTTCAGCTTCTAGAAGTAAAATATTTAGTTGACTGCAAATAATGAATCTGGTCATACTCCACATATAGAAGTCAGCTTTAACTTCTTTTCTTTATACTTGATACTGAAATTCTCCAAGCCTTCAGGGAAACTTGTATTCAATTCCATTGTTCAAATGTAGTTCGAGACTACTAAATTAACCTATTGAGAGCTACATGTCACTTGAATCTTTCAGTAAATAGCTGGGATCCTATGAAAGGTCACATGACTGTGTCAGATTTAGGTCACATTCAATATTAAGAACACTCTTTAACTGAAAATGTCAAGAAAAATTTTCATAACTTGGGTTTCTATCCAACAGAAATCTTTACCCATTATCCCCTCAAAACTGTGTTAACAGAAAACTATGTAAAACATTATTGAACTAAAAATCCATGATTCAGTTTAATACTCTTTTCCTTAAATTAAGTCTCATAATATTATCTAACCAAAGTTTACAATGTCTGCGGCCATACCACCCAGAACGTGCCCAATCTCGTCTGATCTTGGAAGCTAAGCAGAGTCCGGCCTGTTTAGTACTTGGATAGGAGACCACCTAGGAATACCAAGTACTGTAGGCGTTTAAAAAAAAAAAAGTTTGACAAGCAGAATTTTATGAGATAAAACAAACTTTGTGAAATAGATAAGGACTCTTAGACCTTCTACTGCCCATATACTGACAACTAAACTCCCACAGTAGAATTATCCAAGTATTTTATTTTACCTTTCTAAACAATCCATACCAATTAACTCTGAAAACATATCATTTATGTAAAAGTATGGTAAATTTTACATACAAAATTTAAATTATCTTTATGTTTCTTGCTCTTCCTTCTGTCCCAAATGCTCATCAGGGTGACATAGTAAACCCTGATCCATCATTACAAAGAGTTATAATCCAGATATAGAAATTTAATATCAACCTTTTGATATGAGGTTATTGTCTCTGATCTATATCTGACTTATTCGTCCACTTCGAACAAGGAACTTCAGATTATTCTATGTACCACAAGGGTGGCACTGTAGTACAGGCTTATGAGTGCAAACCCTGGCGTCTCTCTGCTTGACTTTGAGCTCTTGCTCTGCAACTTATTAGTCATGGAAAGAATAATTAACCTATGATCTATAAGAGATGACTCTATATGATCTATAGAGATGACTAACTACCTCATCTCATGGGGTTGTTATGAGGATTAAATGGCAAAAGTTCCATTAAATTTTTTTTTCTCTGTCTAAAAAGACAACAACTAAGTATAATATAAAACCCTGGACTGGATTCTATACAGGAAGAAAAAATGTTATAAAGGAAGTAAATGGGACAGATGACAAAACTGTAATGCAGACTGTGAATAACTACACTTCCTGAATTTGAATGTGATTTCATGAAAAGAAATCATGGCTCTTAAGATACACATGTTAAGGTATTAAGGGATAAAGGGACAAGTTGTATACAATCTACTATCAAATAATAATAATAAAAAAATAATTGTGTGTGTGTGTGTGTGTGTGCATGTGTATGAGTGGTAGAATATGGCAAAATGTTAAGAACTGGTGAATCCAGGTGAAGTGTATATGGGAGTTCTCTGAATTATTCTCACAACTTCTAAGTTTAAAATTATTTAAAATATCTTTTAAACCCACCTTTGATTCCATTTACCCTCTACTACTACTCAATTTCTCCACTCACTTCCATTCACAGAAATAACTTCAAAGCTGTGTAGAGACACCATCTATCCCTTCTTCACTTCACTTCACTGAGACTTCCTTGTTGCCAACCCAATGATTTCTTCTTGGTCTCACTGTAATTCCTCCACAGTGCTGAACACAGACAACCACTCTTTCACTTCTTTGCCTGTGGCATCACGTCTCCCTGGTTTTCCATTTATTTCACTGGGTACTCTTAGTCTCCTTTGCTGGCTCCCCAATCCCTAAATATCGTAAGTCTCTTTTCTCTATCTATGTGATCTCAACCATTAAATAGCACTCCAGACTCAAGTATCCAACGTCTTATAAGACACGATCACTTGTTTGTTAAACGGGTATCTTATTCTTTGCTGGATAAAAAAGAACTCTTGATTCTCTTCTCTATCCCATTCAAATCTGCTCCTACTCCAGTTGTCCAATACCACTAAATGCTTCTATAGTTTATCCAGTTGTTTAGGTCAAAATACTAAGGGTTATCCTTGATTTTTCTCAAACCCCAAATCTCAACCATCAGCCAGTATTGTCAAAATATGCCTTCAAAACATACTGTCTGACCACTTCTTATCTTCTCCACCATCTACCCTAGTCTAGACAGCTATTTTCTACAAGAGCGTGGTCTACTACAATAGGTCTCCCTGCCTTCTCTTCTGTTCCTTGACAGGAAAACAGCAAAAGTGATCATGTTAAATCATGTCTCCTATTGAAACCTTCCAATAGATTTTTCACCACATGTAAAATAAAACCTCATATCCTTACCACACCCTACAAAGTTGCACCTGATCTGGGCTCCTATCTCTCTGAACTAATCTTCTAACAGTCCCTGCCCCTGTTTTCACTATGTTCCACTTTTTTTTTTTTGGTAGTTCCTTAATAATATTATGCTTGTTCCCATCTAAGACTCTTTACTTTTGCATATTCTTTCTTCAAATATTCATACTGCTCACTACTTCTCCTCATTCAGATTGCTGGCCAAATATGACATGTAAGAAAGGCAAAGGTTCTTCTCTATCCCATTATTCTATATTTCCTCTCATTGCCTTAGTTAGTACCTATTTTTTTCCCCCTTTCTCTTCATTAAGAAAAATCTTTCAAGGAAAAATGTGACTTACTTACTGTACAAAAAATGTAAACAACACAGATAAAATTAAAGTTCCCTTCAAGTACCTTTCCTAATCCTGATCTCCTCCCCAGAGGTACTCTAACATCCCTTTGATGTATATCCTTATAGAGCTATTTTCTGTGTATTTAAATACACGTTTCTGTAGAAAAGTTTTGTGTTCTATAAAAATTCATGTAAAATATGCCTTGGCTTTCCTACCCATTATACGTAGCTTTATTTCATTACTAACTTCAGTATGGTTTATCGATGAACTTAACCTATATACAATTTTGCAACATCACAAGCAATTCATTCATTTAACAAATATTTACTGAGTGCCTACTATATTTAGGCACTGTTCTGGTTGTGGCAGATAAAGCAATAAATAAAACAAAGATCTTCACTCTCTTGGGAGCTTACATTCTTTCAGGAGAAAGACAACAGAATATATAGTGCAAACTTTCTGCAAATGGCCAGACAGTAAATATTCTAAGCTTTGTAGCTCACATATGTCTGTTGTATAGTCTTTGTTTTTGTTTTACAACCCTTTAAAAATGTAAAAACCATTCTTGGCTCATAGGCTGTACAGAAACAGTCCCCAGGGCAATGGAACTCTGGATTGCTGACCCTTGATATAGTGTTAGAAGGTGGTACATGCTATCCAAAAAATCAAGAATCCAGATAAGAAGGATGGGACAGAATAGGATACAGTAGGGTGTTAAATAGGGTGCTTAAAGAATGTGAAATCTGAACAAAGATCTGGAGGAAAGGCCAAGTAGATATTTGGGAGAATACATTCCAGACAGCTGAACTGGCTAAAGCAAAGGCCCTAACGTACATTTATGATATAACAAGTGAGCAGATGAGAGATTGGGATCTAGTACAAAAGCAGACAGTGACATGAACAGGTAGTCTAAGGTATCAAGGAGGAAGACAGCATGTATTGATGAAGATGCTGGTAGGTACATGGGGCGATGGCAGTGGAAATTTTCTGACTGCTTCGATTTTCTTCGCAAAGTAGAGACCAAGGTCATGAGACGAGAGTGAGGATAGGAAAAAAGATATTGCAGGTTTGAAGAAGATAATGAAATAGTCATTTAGGAGAGTGAACAGAGTAGGAAAATGAAGTGCAATCAACAGGCAGCATTAAGGACCCACCTGAGGTACATGGTCATCATAGTTGTGTATTATCTTCCAGCCACACTAAGGTACATAGTGGCAGGTGCAAAGAAAACAAAGAGTTGCTTTAACAGGGACTGTGGTTCTACCAAAGAAGCAAAGAGCAAGGGAGCAGATCCAAAGCAGTGATTAAAATAATTAACCATGAAATTTAAGTTTAAGAAAGGGAGTGAAACATCAAGAGGTGAGTGGCAGGGAAAAAGTAATAAAATCAATGGACTGGAGATTCCATTGGGGTCCAAAGATGGTTGAGCCTCAGATACTAACCAGGAGTAGTGAACTACAAAAATAAGAAGGTCACACAGTAGAATACATGAAATGGTACTTATGGAGGGACTGCAGTTGTTGAACATGCAAGAAGGTATCACTATGGAGTGACAGGGTAGATGAGAAGAGCACTGGAGGAAAGGTCTCAGAAATAAAAGGCCAGGTACTGGAAGATCAGTTATGTATATACTCTTTTCAATTTCAGTACAAAGATTGAGATGGTATTGGAGAGAAGGGCAATGAGCATGGAGCTAAAATAATTTCACAATGAAGAGTAATGACCTGGAAGTTAGTAGCTGATTGCAATCATGAAGGGCAGTGGATTATATAATGTGATGCCATAACCCCAAATTGAAGATTTTTAGGGAGAATGGAGAACAGACTGCAAGCAGCAAAGAGATGTGTGGCAGACACCTTTCCCACTTGTAGGAATAGTGTCAAGGAGTGCTAGGGAAAACAAAACCGCCAAACTGCACAATATAAAAAATTAGGTTTCCATAAGAGCAAGAAAGTGAAGAGAATGTTTAAGCATAGGTTGAGACTGGATTTTGCAGATGATGGACTGTAAATTCCAGCAAGCACAGTAAAAAAATATGAAGAGTTGGGAATGGTTTTTTAAAAAAAAGCTGACAAATATAGACCCTTTTATGAACTGGAGTGCAGGTGAGGAAGAGTGACCTGTAAGTCTGGAAGTTCTGTTGCTACTGACAAAGACATATTGAAAACAAATGACTCCTAATATACCCATATGGTTCTCTACAAAATGGAAATTGCTGAATCAAAATGTTTTTACTTTAAAACCAAAAGGGCTATACTGATTTATTCAATGTATGAATAAACGTATTTCCCTACAACCTTGTCAATACATACTAGCAAAACTTTTTCATTTTTGCCAATATGATGGGTAAAAAAATTTCAGTTTTACTTTGCAGTTCCCTATTGATATAGTGTAGAACATTACTTCATATTTATTGGCTAACTGTATTTCCTCTTCCGTGAATCTGTCCATTTAAAAAACTGAGCTGTCTTTTCTTATTGCTTTATAGTGCTTAAAAATAATCTGTTTTTTAATTTTACTCTGCTCTTAATGATTCATACAAATCAATGTTGTAAATTCCTCCTTTCAAATCTTTCAATGTCTTGTGCTAGGGCAATACAGGCTCAGTTGGTTCTCTCTTCCTCAAATCCTTCTACTTAATACAAGAGGCTGGCTAATATTTCAGGTCCACCAGTCAAATTCAGTCACACCATTAGTTTCAATAAGGTCTGCGACAGCTTTTGCAATACAATGGCTGAGCTGGTAAGGCCCAAAAAGCAGAAAGTACTGCGTGGTCCTCTATAGAAAAAGTTTGTGGACTCCTGTACCTTTTAAGGCCTCTGGACTGCTTAGAGTTTCAAGAACATAGCAGGTCCTTAACTTTGCTAACATACTCTCTGAAGTGCTTCTCCAACTCCCCTCCGAAACATCTGCACCATTTCTCTAACTCTTCGTGGAATCTATTACTAGCCCTCCTGGGTGCCTCCACAGACATATCATAAAAGCTGTAACTATACTTCATTGCACGTTTTTGTTTACATTTCTCTCTCACACATAGTACATAAATCTTTTGAAGCCAAGGGACAATCCAAGCGCTAATAAATGTTTAGTGAATGAATAAATGGCACACAAAGTCCTTCATAATTAGCTATTATCCTTAGTATTTTCCTGTTTTTCTATTAACCAGTCCAAATAAACTATTTTTATTTCATTATTTTCTAAAAACATTATTTCTAATGGCAGCACTATGATCAATGTTTTATATTCGTTTCTTTATAATCTTGGTTGATACCACCTATTCCTAATAATTTGATTTGTATCTATTTAGTACATTCATGATTTGCTGAAATATTCTCTTCCCTAATTTTTTTAGTAAAGACAAAAACAATGGAATCTTGGCCTTTCTGGGATCAACCTTTTCATCTATGGCTGTAACTTCTGCACCTGAGGATTAATGGGCTCCACTGATAATTATTTTCTTAATGGCTTGAGAGTGGTTCGAAGTCAACTATAAAAATGCAACTCAATTTTTTTTTGACTTATGTTTTCATTATAAAATTCATCTCCCACACCTTATGGGTAGTCTTATTCTCCTCACTTGGAATGCCTCTATTATTTTTTGTTTATATCTTTATTAAGACTCTGTCATGGATTTTACTAAGTATATTTTTCAGTATAGTTACTTAATGGGCCGTTGAACCCCCAAATTTTATGTATTTTCTCCCCTATTCGAGTTGAGGTCATTATATTGAGTATTTCAACCACAAACACTTGCTGCATTATTTTAGAAATCAACTCTGCATTTATTAATTACCAATCAGAATTACCATTTATCTCATCCAGTAAGAAGTATTTTTCGTTTTCTAAAATGTGTATAGATAGTTAAGCCCTGTTTAACTAATTTACCCATTCATAACTTTCAGCTCAGTTTCAGTACCTTAATAATGTGGTCTATGATCTACAGTTAGATTCACTGTTATGGTGATTTATAAAATTCTGTATTCATTCAAGGCATATATATTCAGTATAAGGATTTGAATATGTAATTTATATAAAATTTTATAAGTAAAAGAGCGTGAAATTTGCAACCAGGCAGACCTAGATTCCGATCCACCCTTGAACACTCTTGAGATCTTGGGCAAAGTATTTACCTTTCTATACTTCAGTTCTCCCATATCAGCAAAGTGGAAGTAACTCCCTTAGTGTAACACAGAGCTATGATAATGAGCATAAAGTTATCTAAAAGTATGCTAAATGCCTACAAATAATGCCCAAGATATTATACGGGAAAAATGTTAATCCACTCCCTCTTCCTTCCCATCTCAAGCAATTCTCAAGCAATAAGAGCAATAAATGCTGGGCTCCTCAATTTAAGTCTATTATTAAATTCCCTTTAAGTAAAAGGAATTTGGTAATATGGACCATGAGCTTTGGATGTTTATTTACTCTGATCCAATATTTTCACTTTGAGGAATCTATCTTTTTACTTATTTATTTATTATGATTATTTATGCCTACAGCATCTGGTATTCCTAAGTGCTCTCCCATCCAAGTACTAACCAGGCCAGACCCTGCTTAGCTTCCAAGATCAGACATGGGGCTTGTTCAGGGTGGCATGGCCGCAGACCATGGACCGTGGCTCCACTGGGCAGCGAACCCAAGACCTTCTGTGTAAAAAGCAGATGTGCTAACTGCTACACTATGCAACCATGTCCTAGGGAATCTATCTTATAACTGCAAAAAAATTAAAATTAGAAACTTGCTAATTGTTAATCCACTCCTATCCAACAGGAAAATGTTTAATTATGAGAAAACACAAATATATGGTTATTTAAAAAGATACTGACAAAGTAATTTAATAGCATGAGAAAATGCTTACTGTGCTAGGTGAAAAAAGCAGAATGCAAAATTATTCATGTAATAAAATCTCAACTGTCTAAAAATCAAATAAAAAAAAATATTGGAAGGAAATGCACCAAAGAGTTCACTGAAGTTATCTCATAGCCCTGATATTAGTGATTATTATTTTATGGTTGTTTTCTATATAGTTTTCTAAAATTCCAGTGATGATGATGATGATAAGAGCAATTACTATTTATGGAGTGTTTACTACACGACAAGCCCAATTCTAAGAGCTTACGACATTAACTCATTTAATCCTCACAGCATTATGAGACAAGGAAATTGGGCACTGTGAAATTAAGCAACTTGCCCATCGTCACACAGATAATTATGGAAGGTGCCAAGAACTGAATCCAAGAACTCTGGCTCTATAGCTCCTGTTCTTAACTGCTACACTACACTGAAAAGATCTGCCTTGTTTTTAAATTTTAACCATTAAAAAGGCATATATGTCAATTTAAATCTTGTCTTTCAATTATCTTCTTTCTTTCAGTTCTGAGTTCAAATATTTGCTCTGCCATTGGGTGCTGTTTTGAAATAACATGCCACCACTTTCGTATGGGTTCTGTCAACTCCAGAAAGTTCTAAGACAAATCTAGACCGCTATTTCCTGTTCCAATATCACATTTAACTACTGAGATTCTGGAACTCTAACATTCTTATTTATGACACCTACTGACAGTAGTCAAAGAATTCTAGTAAGGAGGTCTTGGAGCAACCAAACGTGGCTTCTAGGAATTCTCTACTACACCAACACCCACCCGTATAAGGACAAATCTACAATTACCAGCCTTGCAAACATCTGTCTTCCACTGTAAAGTATGCCCCCTCTATAACCCAGGAGACCACTTTCACTTGCCAACGCCCACAAGATCTACCTATCATGGCACTGGCTGAATAGGACTAAGAAAGATCCCCAACATCTGGGGAATTGCGCGGTCCCTGATCCTTCCTTTTTGAGGGTGGCATTATTCTCAATTGTTTTTAAAAACTTAATCAGTTAATCAATCTTTGATTCCCTCAGCTTTCTTACCCTTTTTCTGGTAAATCAAATTGTTTTTTTGGACCAAGGTCTTTTTGGCAACAGTACGTATTCAAATATCAACCCTTGGAAGAAATATTCGTAATTAACACCATGTACAATAAAAATAACTCCCACTTACTGCTGTGTTCCTTTGTAGTTTATATTTGATATTTTTTCATTATACATGTCACTTGGTTTAGCTTCCTTTATAACCAAATTTCTTTCTTTAAAAACAATATTTGCAGGATCCAACATGGTTAAATGAAAGCAATTCTTCTAAATATATAACATTTACATTTCAATGCAGTTTGTTTACAGTATTTAGAAAAATTAAGTTAATGTGATGGCTTTAACATTACATAAAGAAGACTAGTCATAACAATAATGAATACAGGTGTTGATAATGGAAGCATTTACAACCAGAACCATATATATTTTTACCAAAATCTTATCCTACTCACAACACATAATGCTAATAAGCTTCATTACTCTAAAATATTTTTATAGACTGAAACATCAGTGGGAGGAATTTAATAATTCCCTGAATACCTAAGAGCAAGCTGTAACCACATCAAGACTGATTCAGGTAGGGGGGCCTTTTAGGAAAAAGAAAATGGAGCACTCACAGTTTATTAGGTTTACAGTAAATTGGATTAAGTAAAAACTGTATTGCCGAATTGCTATGCATTTATGCATTACATATGCCAGAGAGTAAAAAAGAAATCTGCACCTTCAAGTGAATTAATATTTCTCTTCTGCGGTTGCAAGTTTTCAACTTGCCGGAGTCATTCTTTAAGAATGGGATGCAGGGCAGGGTAAAAATGGAAAACAGAACTGTTTCCAAAAAAACGAAATCCTCCCTTGTGTCACTAATTATAACTTATGTACCATTCTAACATGAAAACTTAGATATAACAGGGAAACAAAATCCAAAAGGAACTTTTGTTATCTTAAAAACAAGCACAACCTTACATTGCCAAATACCTATTACACGATATTACTTGTATCTTAAAAACATCTTTTTAGTTAAAAAAAAAAAAACCACTTATGCACTCGTCATTGAAGTCATCACTGTTTCAAAGCAGGACTGTTATTAAGCTTCTTATATAACTGTCAAAATCAATTTGTGGCTAGCCTCCAACTTTAAATTTCTACATTTATATCTGCTGATAGACCAAAACAATTACTGACTGGTAAGATAACGGACTTAAAATTGTAAGCAATCCTTGCAAAATCCAGTTGATTTTGTAATCCGTAAACAAATAGGCGATCAGTTTTAAAGGAGGAACGCCATTCTCAAAACAGGTTGATTGTGGTAGTCGGTGTGCTCCTCAGTAGCTGTCCCCTGTTGCGTGTTCGCGTGGGAGAAGTACAGAAGGGTAGAAGGGCAAAAAACAAACCCACGCGAAACCCATAGTTACAAACATTACAATTATTTAAACATGTCGTGACGCCCGGAGCCCCCAAGGGGAAAGAACCGCCTGGAGAAAGCGATCAGCTAGCTGAGCGTGGAAGCCATGGTGTGTGCGAGCCGGGGAATCCCGGGCACAGGGGCCTGGGCGGGGACAAAGACTGGCCATCAGGGGCAGCGAACGTCATTGCCCAGAACTGGCGAGAAGCAGCCGTCCCGGGGCAGCGACTGCGGCACCCAGGGCCCTCAAAGCCGCGGTTTAATCACAGGGCAAAGCTGTCCCTTTCCTTTCCGCCGCTCTCACGGGCTCTGGGCTCAGACCTCGACACCAGAGGAGCCGCCGCCCTCCCCTTGCCCTAGTCCCGCAGGACGCCCGGGGCGGCAGCTGTTGGGCTTAGAACCGCGCAGCCGCCGGCGCCTGGCTCCAAACGGCCGGGCGGGGACCCGCAGGGCGGCGCGTTCGCCCCCTCTCCCTGCGGCCTGTCAGCCAGCTTTAGAACAGTTGGCCTCTGCTCCCGCCCTCCAGTTCGGGGCCGCTCACCCTCAAGCCACCTACCCGGTCCCACACCATCCCAGAGGCCTCCGGCGCTCGGGCCCTCTGCCGAAGCGGCGTTGCCTCCGGTCCGGGGCCTGAAATGGCTGCGGAACAAAGAAAATCTGGGCTCGGGCGAGCGCCGGTCCGATTGGCCGGGGGGCGGGGCTCGCCGCGGGAACGTTCGCCGGCGGTCGCCTTGGCAACGACGGCGGGACTGGGAAAACCGCGGCGGCCCGGGACTGTCGGGCCTGCGGACCTAAGCCCCGTGGCTTGCCGCAGCGGTTTCTAAGCCCGCGCCGCAGCCTCCGGCCTCCGGTCTTGGTCCGCTGCGGGGCTCACACGCTCGCGCCCCCTGCGGTCGGCGCGCTGCCCCGAGCCTCTGGCTCGCAGGAGGAGCCGCTGCGGACGCTGCTGTGCACGGTGAGGCCTCGACCAAAATGGCCCTGTAAGTGTGGTTGTCAGGGCTGTCTGGGGTCCTCCTAGCATGATGGCCCTAGCCCTTCCTAATTTCTGTATCACAGGGTAACCGCCAAAGTGGCAGCCTTGCTCTGGGAGCCTATTTCACACCGAACATGCCGCATATCCCACAATCATACAGTTCCAACGGCTCTAGTAAAAAGCAGAGTGGCTTCAGTAGATAGAAATGGGCAGATGGCTGTCTGCTAATATTGCAAGATAAGCTTTGAGGTATGCTATTATCAACTGCTATGTAGGTAACATTAAATGATTTATAAAATTAAGTTTTACATCTCCAGGTGTGTATTCATATAAAACAGTAGTTTCTCGCTCTTAGAAATAACAAGCCCTCTTCTCTGTAACCAGCAGCCTTCATGAGAAATTAAAATATCTATTTTCTGAACAGAAAATAATTCAAAATGGGAGAGGTAGAAGTCTTTCATAATAATGGTAGTGAAAAATAAATATCAGTTCCCTTCTTCCACATTATTACTTACATATATTTACTATATATGAATATTTTAATTTGCATAGATAGATGATCATTATTTCCTAAGGTGATGATGCCTAATAATATTCTTCCTCACATGATCAATATGTGTAAAAATGCCAGCTGTTTTGACTATCCTACTTGCAAGTGCTATATATATGATGTGAAAATGTGTAGGGGTTGTTGCCTTCCTGGCATATTCTAGATAAAATTCTAGTATCAATACTAGAAAGTGTTTTTCTATTTATATTGAAACAGCATATTTGTTAAACTTGTTAATAATTTTTATTTGCAGCAACAGTTATTTTACAAAACAACTAATTTATTTAACTTAAAATTTGAGTATAAAAATACCATTTTTATTATTGGGAAATTGAACACAACAAGAAAAAAATATTTCAGTATTTCAACATGACTTCAACATTCTCATTTGATAGCAAGTGGATACAGTAGTATACGACAAAAAGAGCCCTCCTTATCGGAATAGATTACTAAGAAAAAAACTTAATATAAATCTTCCTACATTGTAGTTTAGTATATCTGCAGGGAAATTTATATTTATCCAGATAACAAACAGGACTTATTTCTGCATTTCAAAAGTTCCATCTTGGAATAGGGAGCCTTGATTTATACAAATCAGGGGATGTGTAGTATCTGCATTCTACTTTGCTAAAGAAAAATACTTTCCAAACAATGACAGATGTAAGGAACTACTTACTGAGTGATTAATAAGGAATTCACCTGATTAAGAGGAAATAATTGAAACCAATTGAAAACAAATGAAATATTATTTAGCCTATGTAAAAAGATTTATTAGCTGAAATCTTTCAAAAGAAAAAATATTATCAAATGTTGTGAAATCAAAATTAGGCAAATTGAATCTCCATTCTTTTCTAAAATTTAAATGAAAGTGAACTGAAATTTTGCTATAAAATAATTCTGCATTGGATATAGAGATGCTTAAACATGTAGCCTTTTTGTCTCTCTGAAGAATTGTTGGTATTTTCAAATGACATATCTTGAAATTAAAAATAGTAAGTCAACTTTGATTTTAACCTCAAACCGATTACAGATATATTTTAAATTTTCATATTAAAATTTTTTCTTAGGTGAAAAATTTGAGAAAAATTAAAGAACAATATAAATTACAAAATAACATTAAAGGAGAAAACATACCTATAAGCTTTCACCTTGGAAGGGAAAGATGCTTACTCTGTCAGATGTAGCATTGTCAAAACAAGCATGGAGCTAGGAGGCAGACAGCCTGTATGCAGATGCTGGCTTTACCGCTTATGAGTGCTTTCAATTCAGACTTTCTGAGTTTCACTTTCCTTGTATTAAACAGGATTAAATAAGATAAAGTATGTTAAAAGCTCATTAGCAGAGTGCCTGGCAGATAGAGGGCAATAAAAGATAGTATTATTGGACATTAATACATATGAACAGATGTTAAAAAAAGGGGAATGGTTATTGGAAAAAAAAAAAAAAACAGGTCCTGGAAGTCCAAAAGTTGTTAACTATCTTTAATAGGCAGTTGTTGGTATATAGAAACTCAGTAAGTATATAGGAACTCGGGGGGAGAAGTGAAACAATATTTTAGATACAGAAAAATTTCTAAAATAGAATACTTCTGAGAAATGTTCCCATCTTATACTTCCGGAAAGATGTGAGGATTCTAATTATATTCTTTAACATTAGGCAGTTTAAGGAATTGCCTTCCATTGAAACATCTTCAGCTAGGCATTAAGGAAAAAACATCTTAAAAAGTAATTATTTAGAAGAATTTAATTTCAACTTCGAAAGGGCAGTTATTGTCAACATTCAGAAATGTGTAAATAATCTGTAGGAATTTCTCATTTAAAGTAAACCCAATATGTAGTTTGAACATATAAAAAAGATAGAGTTATTATTAACTGGGAAAGGATTAACTTCAAAGATCCTTTAACTATTAATATCTCCTAAGGATCAAAATACGATCCTATTTATAAAAAGGTCTACTTAGACGTCTGCTTCTGGGAAGATGGACTAGACCTGCTTTTCCCTATTCCTTCCACTAAGTACAACTCAAACCTCTGAACATTACATATAAAACAAATATAAGGAGACTCTGAAAGATAGAGAAGACAGACCAGCTAGGACCCTTGAGACTCAAGAAACAACATGATGGTTAGTTCCTTGGGTTTTCTTTTTGGTTCATGTAGCGTAGACTTGAAACTGAAGAAGTTGGCAGCCTGGCAGTGCCAATGGTACAGACAACACACACACACACACACACAACCTAACTCCCAACAAAATACTGCTCTTTCTAGTATGATGGACCAGGAGAAGAGCAAGTATAGCAGACAGAAACATTTAGACAATGACTGTTCTACTCCATCCAAAAACTACAGAAAAAAATTTATGCCCCTCCCCTCTTTCCCACGAGTGACAGAAAATATTCGCAAAGGCCTAGTGGAGAGCCTTAATTTCTAACTTTAACAAAGTTGTAACAAGGTGCCCCAACCCTGCTTCACTCTTCTGCTGTCAGGGAAGGTTAAGTAGGAAGCCAGGGCTTTCATCTCCATTGGCTAGTAATGAGGAGCCTCCCATCTTGGGTGTCAGTGGAGGCCAAGTGGAGAATTTGGACTTCTCCCCCAACCTTGCAGTAGTGAGGTAGTGCCTGCTTCCCACCCTCACTTCCCCTTTCAGGGCTGTCAGAAAAAGCTAGCTAAAACAGAAGATTTAAATAAGATCCAAGTTTCATAACATGATACCTCCAATGTCTAGGTTTCCAATTAAAAATCATTCATCATATCAAGAATCAGAAAGATCTCAAACTATAAAATGACAATTAATAGATGACAAGACCAAGATGACAAATGTTAGAATTATCTGACAAAGATTTTAAAGCAGACATAAAAATGTTTCAATGAGCTATTACAAAAATACTCGAAACAAAGGAAAAAATCGAAAGTCTCAGCAAAGAAATAGAAGGTGTAAAGAACCAAAAAGAAATTTTAGAATTAAAAAATACAATAATGAAAAAACTAAGTGAGTCAATTCAACAATACAGTGAAGGTGACAGAGGAAAGAATCAGTAAACTCGTAGATAGAACAATAAAAATTACCCAGTCTAACAAAAGAGGAAAAATAGATTGAAAATAGTCTCATGGACTTGAGTGAAGAAAGAGCTAACATTCATGTCATCAGAATCCTAGAAAGAGAAAAGAAAGAAGGTGGCCCTAAAAAGTACTCAAATTATGGCTGAAAACTTCTGAAATTTGAGAAAAGATGTAAACCTAAAGATTTAAGAACCTGAGCCAATTCTCAACAAAGGTGTCAAAACAATTAAATGGTGGAAAGACAGTTTTAAACAAATAATGCTGGGACAACTGAATGCAAAAGAATAAAGTTGGATGCCTACCTCATATCATATATAAAAACTCAAAATGTATCATAGAAGTAAATGTAAAATGTAAAACTATAAAATTCTTAGGTGAAAACATGGAAGTAAACCTTTATGACCTTCAATTAGGAAAAGAGTTCTTAGATATGTCATCAAAAGCACAAGCAACAAAAGAAAAAAGGTAGATAAATTGGATTTTCATCAACATTTATAACTTTTGTACTTCAAAGAAACCATCAAGAGAGAAAGTGAAAAGCTATTCACAGTGAGGGAGAAAATATTTGCAAGTCATATCTGATAAGAGACTTGTATCTAGTATAAAGAACTGTTACATATCAAAAATAAAAAGACAAATAACCTAATTAAAAATGGGCAAAGGGTCTGTATAGACATTTCTTTAAAGAAGATGTACAAATATCCAATAAGCATATGAAAAAATGCTCAGCATCTTTAGCTATTGGGGAAATGCAAATCATAACAATGAGATACTACTTCAGACCCACGAGGATAGCTATAAAAAGAAGGACAAATAATCACAAGTATTGGCAAGGATGTGGCGGAATTAGAACTCCCATACATTGCTGGTGGGGATGTAAAATGCTGCAGCTCCTGGAAAAACAGTTTGGCATCTCTTCAAACAAACATAGAGTTACCATTCCATCCAGCAATTCCACTCCTAATAGAAATGAAAACATATATCTGTGTAAAACTTGTGTACAAATGTTAAGAGCAGCCTTGTCCATAATAACCAAAAAGTGGAAACAACTCAAATGTCTATCAATTGATGAATGAATAAACAAATTAGAGTATATCCATTCAATGGAATTGCTACTAAAAAGGAATAAAGTACTAACACATACTACAATATGAATCTTGAAAATATTATGCCAAGGGAAAGAAGCCAGTTACAAGAGAAATGTACATGAAATATCCAATAGAAACAAATGTGTAGAGACAGAAACTAGTGGTTTCCAAGGATTGGAGGAGGGAAAATAGAAATTGACTACCAATAGGTATATCTGTATTTTTTTTTTTTTTTTTTGGTAAGGGAGATTAAAGCAGTCTAAAATTAGACAGTAGAGGTTGCATAACCTTGTGAATATACTAAAAACAACCTTATGGTAAATGACAAAAGGGTGAACTTTATGGTATATAAGTTATGTCTCAATAAAGCTGTTATTAATAAAAATAAAGAAGACAAATGAAACCCAAATGGGATTAACCCAAAGAAATCCATGCCAAAACACATAGTTCAACTTCTGAAAACTAAAACCAAAAAATCTTGAAAGCAGGGAGCAAGAAATGACACTTCACCCATTTAGGAAAAAGAATTTGAATGACAGTAGATTTCACATCAGAAACCATGGAGAGCAAAAGGAAATGACACTATGTTTTTCAAGTGCTGAAAGCAAAGGACTGTCAACTCAGAGTCCTACAGCCAGTAAAAATGTCCTTTAGAAATAAAGGGGAAATCATGACATTCTCAGATGAAGAAAACTAAGAGATTTTTGTCACTACCAAACTTTTCCTAAAAGAATGGCTAAAGGAAGTTCTTTAAACAGAAAGGAAATTAGTAAAAAAGCATATAGGAGCATTGGCAAGGAAGAAAGAACAGTTTAAGCAAAAGTGTGGGTAAATATAATAGGTTTCCCTTCTCCTCCTGAATCTTCAAATTATGTTTGATGGTTGGTTGAAGCAAAAATTATAACACTGCCACATGTGACTCTAAATGTAGAGGAAATATTTAAGACAATTATATTATTAAAAGGAGAAGGTAAAGAGACAAATGGAGATAAAGGTTTCTACAGTTTATTTGAACTGGCAAAATGACACCAGTATACTGGCTTAAGTTATACATATAAAATATCTGTTATATACATATTATAAAACAAAAATATAATACAATCATACTGTAAATAACATGATATTTAAATATATGTATGTTTAAAATGCAATACTTATCGTAACCAGTAAACTATGTAAAAAGATACCCTCAAAAACATTATCGGTAAATCCATATAGAGCTCAAAAAAAAATGCAAGTAACCAACAGGAAGTCAGGAAAAATAAAAATAAAAAACAGAACACAGAAAACAAAAAGTAAAATGACAGACTTAACCCTAACATGTTAATAATTACATTAAACCTAAGTGTGCTAAAAACATAATTGTATTTTGATTGCCAGAATGGATCAAAAAACATGACCCCAGTATATGCAGAGTATAAGAAACTCACTTCAAATACAACGTAAATAGGTTGAAAGTAAGAGGAAATAATAAATAGCAGAACTCATTGAAATTGATAATGAAAACAATAGATAAAATCAATGAAACAAAAAGCTTCTTGGGGGAAAAAAGTCATGACAAACCTTTAGCAAGACTGAAAAAGAAAAGACAGAAATTACAAAACTCAAGAATGAAATAGGCTATCACTACAGACCTTTCAGACATTAAAAGGATAAGGGAATATTATGAACAACCTGCACACATAAATTTGACAACTTAGGTGAAATAACACCAATTTCCTGAATGGTACAAATTACCATAATTCACCCAAAATGAAATACATAATTTGAATGGCCTGATTAAGGAAATTGAATCCATAATTTAAAAACTCCTCCAAAATAAATCTCCAGATGGTTTCACTGGATAAGTCAACCAAACTGTTAAAGAACTAATACTGATGATATCCAATCTCTTCCAGAAAAATAGAAGAGGTGGGAACATTTTCCAATTCATTTTATGTAGCTACTTATACCCTGATACAAAAACCAAAGATAGTATAAAAAAGTAAACTGCAAACCAGTATCTCTCATAGACTCAAACAGACTCAGCAGACTCAAAATTCTTAAAATGTTAGCAAATAAAAGTTAGCAATATGTAAAAAAGAATTCTGTATACAACCAAGGGGATTTATTCCAGGATACAGGGCTGATTCAATATTCAAAAACAAGTCAGCATCATTAGCCATCAGAGAAATGCAAATTAAACTATAAGAGATATCACTACACACCTAACTGGTTAAAATAAAAAATAAGTGACTATCAAAATCTAGTGAGGATTATTCAAAGAAAATCAATCATACATTGCTGTTGGGAATATAAACTGGTAGAGCTACTCTGGAAAACACTTTGGCACTTTCTTAAAAAACTAAACATGTGACTACCGTACAACCTAGCAATTGCACTCTTGAACATTTATCCCAGAGAAATGAAAACTATCTTCTTGCAAACCTGTACATGAATGTTTATAGCAGCTTTATTGGTAGTATCTCCAAATTGGAAACAACCCAGATGTTCTTCAATGGATGAATGGTTAAAGAAACTGTGATACATCCATACCATAGAATACTCCTCAGCAGTAAAAAGAAACAAACTACTGATACACACACACCAACCTGTGTGAATCTCCAGGGAAAGCTGAGTGAAAAAAGCCAATTCATGGTTTCTCCTAGTAAAAGCCATTCCCACTGCTTGGTCTCCCTCAGCCTTTTCTCTCCTACATCTTCATTCTCTCCCTCTCCATTTGATCCAAAACTTTTCCAGAATTAAACTGCATATGATTTTAATATTTATAAAAGTTGTGGAGTCCTAAATTAAGCAAGAATGCAAGATTCCATCAAGTTTGAAAGTCTTTTTAGGGTTAGAGGGAGAATACATCCACAAATCTTAAGAGCCAAAGAAACACAATATCTGATCACGTGATCCAGATATTGTGATCCAGAATAAAAGATGCAGACTTCAGTGAATAGACCAGGACTGCTTGCTAAGCGGAGTTTGGGTGCTAATGAGCAATCTGCCATGTTATGACGTCTCTACTGTAAACTATAAATAGGGCCCAGTATGTTCCATAATTGTTGCTGAGAAGACTCCGGTCAGTGTCCTGCACCCCAATTTCTAGTCATTATGCAGTCTCAAGCAAGCTAAGAATGAAGTGTGTTAGAATTCGATTCAGCTGCAAGTGACAGAAAATTCATAACAAGATAGTAGTATATCTCTCATGTAGACATAGGTAGTTCACAGCTGGTCTGGAAGTTGCATAATTATCGGGGATATAGGCTCTTCCATCTTGCTGCTTTTCCATCCTTAATATGAGGCTTCTTTCTCATGGTATAACATGAATCCCCAGGTTTCAGCTTAAACATTTACAACCAAATCCAAGCCTCTGGGAAGGAGGTAAATGACCTTGCCTTTAAGAAAGTACACACACCACTTTCATTTGTCATTAGCTAGAACTTTGTCACTTGTCACATATCACATACTTAGCTTAGCATCTAGGTCTAACTCCACTCCCAAAGAAAAGTACTGCAAGTTTTTCTCTCACACCAGTTCAAGTCCTATCTTGTAGAGCTTGAATTGTCATTCTTCTCAAAACCTTCCCAATGGTTTCCAGTAACTCCTGGAATAAAAATTGTATCATAGCTCTGAAACCCTACATTATCTACTTTTTTCTTCTGTTTATTTTTGTCTCTGCCTTTCATTTTGGAGTTTTCCTTAAATGTCTGGTGAGACTTCATTCTCCATTCAGACAAGTGGATTGGAAGCTCTGTTCTGGTAGAAGAACTTGTGGGCAAGTGGATGTCTCCAAGGTGCGATGGGGCACTGAGACAACTTTTGTTTTGATGACTTTTTTGGCGTTTTGCTTGGAAGAATAAACAAGGTTCCTGGTGTTTGGGAAATGGTTATAACAATGGAGGTGGGAGGTCTCATTGTTCATTGTTCTAACTCTTAATAGTCCTTTATTTTCATTTTGGTGCCTCATTCCTGCCCTCGGCTGCGCTTGGAGTCCTTAAGTCTGGGGCCTCTTTGGTTCAATTACCTCGTTTTCCTAAGGTGAGGCAAGAGTAATTATTTGGCTTCGTAGGGAAGGGTAGGGTAGGATTCCAATGGTCTTTTCAACAGCTTCTCCTGTTGTCATTTCCACTCTGCATACTCTGCCTTTTTTGGTATCTCCAATTCCTGAGTCCTTCCTCAGCTCTATGGAGAAAATCCCCTTGTTTCAGTTTGGTATTAGGCACTTAGATTTAAGATTTCTCTTCTCTTCTAAGCCAATGCTCACTTCTTCATCTGCTTTCCATCTTCACAAATTTGTTAACATTCCTTGCCCACTGTAGTCTTCCCAGCTTTCTTTGAGCTTGTGGATTTATACCTTAAAATTTTATTCTTTACTGTCATTTTGAGGGGACTTCAGAAAAGAGAGAAAAATATGTCTAACAGGTTAAGCCAGAATAGTCGATCCAACTTTTGAAAAGTAGCTGTTAGATGATATGCTGGACATGCCTTCATTTTTAATTTTGAGTAAGAAAGCAAGTATTTCAGTGTATGTAATTTTAAGTCAGTAGGTTAGTAACTGGGAATTTAATATTTAAAAATTAAATTGAAGTTTAATTCCACTGATATATTAGATGTTGGTGTTTTGATTTTATTATGGCCCATGGGGAATTACATGAAATTGGTCCACATAAACTGCCATGTAATTTTTCATGTTTTGTATATCACGAAAATTCTTCACAAATTCTTTACAAAATTACTTTACAAATGAATCAGCAGGTTTCATAGAACAAAGACATTGTGTCCAGAAAGGTATATATTTTAAAACACATGATTTTATAGCAAAACTTACAGATAAAATATGCATGCATATTTTATAAAATAAATCATCCCTGAAGACAGAAAGTAGGAAAGTCTTCTTTAAACTTTTAATTTCTGGACTAGAAATTCTAGGGTCATAATATCCAAGCATCCAAATCATTCTACCAAACCACCAGGACTTTCTCCTCTAAACATATTTATTCGTAAATTTTAAAGCAAGAAATGATTTCCTTATAAAGTGTTCTCATGGGGCTCTGAAGTTACATGTATGTTGGGCCGGCTTCTTTTTCCCCTGCTCTTCTACATTTTTAGTTAAATTTTCAACTGCATCTCTCAGCTATTACTTTGTTTTCTCCTTAGTGTTCACTGTTGTTCTTCCTTGAAGAGTCACTAGATTGGCAGTTTGTCAAAAGACCAATTTGTGATTCCGTATGTTATGCTTTTCCTAGCACTCCTGACAGGGAATATTTAAAGTATTCTAAAACGAGGGCTGCCTCTTCTCTAGTTAGCCTGAAGTGGCAGTGATAATTTGAATTTGATTTGCCTATACTGATAATGATTGTACAGTCAGAGAAATGAATTTTAAGGCATGAAAGCTCTGCTTCCATTTTATAGAACTTGTATTACCTATAGTGGAAAACATATCTCATGATCCCTAAGGATTAGACAGAAGGAAAGCTTTCTAATCTTGTAATTGGATTTCTGTGAGGGGATGCATATTTACATAAACTAGAAAGAAAAACCGTTGGGGAATTTTATTATGAAGAACATATGAGCTGATGAGACAGCTAAAAATATCAAAACAAAGGAAAATTTCAGTAATAGTTGTGAATTAGCTATTCATTAATACCTCTTAACACTTTTCTCATAAATATTTTGAGTATTTGTGTTATACTCCAAAGATGTGTTGGGCAGATTGTTTAATTCCAACAAGGCAGAAATAGTGGCAAAACTTAATGGGAATGGTATATAAAGGGATCTCCAGCTCTTTTATGGAGGGCATGGGAGAAAAAAACTAGGTTCTCTTATCTCTTTGAGAATATTAATCAGAATTAAAAAATAAAATTTTCTTCTGTTGCCTGCCTATAACCTCTCCTTCCTGTCATCCCCCTTTCCCATTTCCTCATTTACCTTTTTTTTCCTATGCTAGTTAATAATATTTTTCTCAAATAATTTGTGTTCCTTCCTCAGAAGTATGTTCTAATATATGGAGTACATAATTACATTGTTACAAATGGGTACAATACTGGAATTTGGATTGTTGAGGAGGCGGGATGGTATCACATTGCAATTTTGATGATTTACCATGATTCTAGTATATCTTGTTTTGGTTCAAAATATTATTTCTTATAAAGTATCACACACCTTTTATTTTTTCCCTTATTTCATGATCTGAATAGATAAAATTAAGGCCCATATTACAGGTGCAACAGGGCTAGAGAGAAGTTATCAGCCCTGGCAGAGAGATTATCTGAAGATGAGAGATTTCAATTTATTTGGATAGAAGTTGTGTTACTTCAGATTTTTGGCAGGGGCAGAAGGGAGGGAAGGCAACAAAACCAGCTAAGGTAAAATAACTTACTGAAAGTAGACTAGGGTATTTATTTCTCAAAGAATTGTTCAACAGCCTACTCTAGGAACAGGAATACAGCTCATCTATGGACCAGCAATGTCGGATCCTTTCCTTGCCTCTTTCTGTAGACCATCTTTCCTACAGGGAACATAGCTGCCTGGTATACCCAAGGTTTATATTTTATGGCTTCAAGCATTAGGGACCAACTCTCCATCTTTTTTCCTATCTAAGTCCCAATACTGGCCATGACTGAATGAGGTGCCCACCTTGTAACACAAGTGATTAACTGTGACCAGAAGGAAGGGTCACATTGCAATAGGACTGCCCTGCTTTGGCTGCATTGTATTGGGAAGGGGAAAGAGAGAGGGAGCAATAGTTTTTAGAATAAGCAGAGAGGCCAGAAAGACTACCTCAGAGTCTTCTACTGCAGAGTACATCACCAAATCATTTGATTCATGGGATTTAATTGGAAGAGAAGATTTGATGTTTGGGCGCAAAAATCCCACTATGCTACCATCACATTCTGGTACGATAGTGGTACCTGAAGGTTTATTTTAACTACTTAGATATAAAAAGAGTCATTTATTAATATTAAAAATTTTTTCTTTAGTAAATAATTCATTTCGAATTGCAACTAGAAGGCATATATAAATCTAATGTGATTTTCTCATTTTACACAGGAGGCATCTAAGAGGCTAAATAACTTGCCAAGGTCACATGGTGAATAAGTGAAAACAGCTAGGCTGGAGGCCAGCATTACTTCTATATGCTATTGTCTTTATTTTATTATTTTCTCGGAAAATAGTTTATATTTTGGTAAAATAATTTAAGGATGAGGGATTCTTATTTGTACCATCTCTGAATAAAAGTATATGTAAATCTCTGGTCTCACTGTGTCCAGCAAGACTTAACATCAGGTCAGAACTTTAGCTCAGAAATTGAGAAATGTCAGTTCCACACAATGTTCTCTCCTGAGTGAAAGGCCACTTCTGCACAGAGATGACTTGCAAATAGATCAGGATTTAAGAATCAGCTTTGGATTCCATCAGCTCCAGGATAGTGCTGTAATGCTAGATCAGCGTATATCAGAATGTAATATTGCAATGATGATCTGATTAGTGAAGATTTCAAAGCAGCAATATCAGTAAGGGCCCCATGCATAGGGGACAGACAATAAACATGTAAACAGATAAATGAGATAATTACAGATAACTGCCATTAAGAGAATAAAATGGGAGATGTGATAAAGAGTGATAGAAAGCTACTCAAGATTGGCAAATCAGGGAAATTTTGAATTAATGAATGATTCAAAGAAAAACTATCAAAAGAGAAACCACATATCAGTAATTTCAATAACAAAACCATATAGTCATATCAGTAAAAGCTCCAAATGATATTTGATAAAATTAACATCCAATCATAAGCACCTTGAAAGTGAGATATAGAGTTGTTCTTTCTTGACAAAAATTACAGAAACTAAGAATTTAAAATTAAGAGTTGATTTTATAAATGGTAGATTGAGTCTAACAACATTTCCCTTTAAAAAATGGAGAAAGCAAAGATGCTTTTGTCACCATTATTTTCCAATATAATACCAAAAAATTTTTTAGCACAGTAGGATTGCCTAAAAGGAAAAAAAAAGAAAACTGAATATTGAAGGGAAAAAGGAAACAAAAATGTTATTTGAAGAAATAGAAGACTCAAATTAAGCAATTTCCACCCTCTAGAAAACTATTTGAGATGTTCAAAGCATTCAATGAAATGGGTATATATACAAGATAAATCTGTAAACATACATGTTTTCTAAATATCAGTAAAAACCAACTAGAAAAGATAATTAAAAGATCTTATTCCTAATATTACTAAATTATAAAATATATAGAAATTAATGTGGGCTGTTCAAGACACATAAAGTAAACTATAAAAAAACTTTAATGAAAGAATTAAAAAAAAACAAATTCAGGAACAAAACATGACTGCGAATAGTAGAGAGATTCCTCAAATTAATGTACAGATTTAACATATTCCTGATAAAAACCAAGGAATACTTTATACAGTTAAACATAATGATTCCAAAACTGTTTTGGCACAATTATCAAATAGTACTTTATGGGGGGAAAAAATGAGGAGGAACTATCTTTGTTACGTACTAGAACTTTAAAGGAAATGAATGGAAATGATATGGCATTAATTGAAAAATGAAGTAAAGAGTAATCGAAAGGAATAGAAAACCTAGTTTACATATAAGTTTAATATATGAACTCAAAAGATAAAGAGTCTACCCAAAAGATAAAGAGTCATGATTTAAGAACTAGTAAGAAAACCAGGTATTGATATGAAGAAAATTCAACTTAGACCTTAACCTCATGCTACATTGTTACCACTTCTGCAAGAGGCTGCCCATCAGGACTTTACTATTTTCGAAAGCTGGCATAAAATCATTTAAAAGTTGCCAACTGTTTCTTAAGAGGTGGAATCATTAATTCATCTTTGGAGAAGACGTCCTTTGTTTTGGGAAAATCATCAGAATAGGCCTTTTTAATTACATCAGTGTAGAGCAAGTACTCATTCTCACTTGTTTCTTTTAGGGGAAATTGAACTCTCCAGTAAGCTGACAAGTTTGGTTTAGAAGTATGAATTGAATTTATTGTCCGGCATCAGTCCTTTCGGGATCAAAGGGGAAAAATGTATCTCTGTGTCTTAGTCCTTTTGGACCACTGTAACAACATACCATACTGCAGAGCTCTTAAACAACAAAATTTATTTCTCACAGTTGTTGAGGCTGGAAGTTCAAGATCAGGATGCCAGCATAGTGCAATGAGGGCCCTCTTCTGGGTGGCATACTTCTTATTGTGTCTTCACATGGTGAAAGGGGGCTAGTGATGTCTCTGGAATCTTTTTATAAGGCACTAATCTCATTCATCATAGGCCCCACCTTCTCATACCATTACATTGGGCATTGGGATTTCAACATAGGAACTAGGTGGTGGGGGACACTAGAATATGGATTAGGCTGACCTGTTCTTGCAAAGAGAGCAAGGGGGAGAGAGAGAGTTTTATCGAACTAATTGCTTAGAGGAGATAGTTTTATTGAATCATGCCAAGAGAGTTGTATAGGCCTGATCTCTTTATGCTGGAGATAAAAAGTGTGAAAGGAAATCAGTAAGACCGGATTTGTGTAGTAATACCTGGATTGGATCACTGATGCCTTTCACATAGTGTTATTAAGCACAGAATAACTCAGACTGGGAAAATACACTACTGACCTTTATCATCAACTTGATTGAGCCACAGGAGACTGATTATACTCTGCATGGGTAGGTGTTCCTACTAGCAATCTTTTATTTTTTTCAACTTACTCAGTCTTCACAACAGCCATATGAGGCAGGGTATAGATTTGGAGAGGAAAGATCTCTCTCTGAATGTCTCTGTCTCTCTGTATCTCTGTTCTACACACACACACACACACACACATACATGGGCACCTACACATTTACACTTCCACTACCACTCCTACCACAGAGGTTCTTAGGGCCAGTGTTCCAGAATGTGGCGATGCTTGGAAGTTTTCTGTTGGTGGGGGCGAGCTGACCACTGCCATATTGGGTGTTCTAAACGTAACTCCCTCTAGCAGTAGTTATACTCTACATTGCATTGTTGTTATTTCATCCCGAAATCTGCAGTACATTTTTGTTAACTGCTTTATTCTTGTCTTTGTTGTACCTTGGAGAATTAAGGGAGAAATCAGTGTTCATACTGGGAGAGAAATTGGTTTGGCAGAGTGACTTTCTGGAGGAGCTGGTTATCACATGGTGGGAGTGACCTGCTGAACTCCAGTAGTGGTGCTATATAATCATGAAGGCTGATATAGGAGAACATGTAATAGGCCTATAGGACAGAAATCCCAAAGAAGAATGGGTTTCTACAGCCTGTGGATTGCAGGTTCATAGTTTTCCTAATTTGGCTATTAAAGGAAATGTAACCTTATTCTGTAATTCCAGGTTTGTGTGGTCTGTGGACTACTGAGGCCAATTCACTTGTTCCTTCACTTACTCATCCATTCTATAAATATTTATTGTTTGCCCAATATGTTCTGGGACTGGGCTAGGCATACACATACAATGATGACTAACTGAGTCTCTGCCCATTAGGAAAAAACTTTTAGAAGTTAAATATTAACAAATCAAATTATAAGAAAGTAAGAAAAATAGAGAAAACAAAGGAAAAAATTAGAAGATGGATATATGTGACTATAAAATTATAGTTATAAAAATTAATAAAAAGAACTAAAAAAGGAAACAGATTGAATTACTTATAGTGAATATTACAGGTGAGCTAATGAAATTTTAAAACATCACTATTTAGTCAAAGCTAAAGCTTAACACTAAACCTCTAAAGAACAAAGGGACATGAACAACATTCAAATAAGAGAACACTTAAAGATATACCTTCAATAGCAAATTTGCATTAAAAACAATAAGGTAATATCTTGTACTTAATGAATTTAAAAGCATCAGAAAAATCATAAAGCTGTGAACAAGACTGTGGAAAAGTACACATCCAGGCATTGTCCTTGTTGGTACAAATTGAGGGAATAGAGTAATTCTTTAAATAGGTGACTTAGCATTAAATATCAGGAACATAAAAATATAAATGTTCTTAACAATTGTTGATTCATCCTAAAACAAGATTTCGCCATTAATAGTAATTACCTCCTAGAATGCTTACTTCGTGCCAGGTTCTTTTCTAAGTGCTTTACATAAATTAACTCAATCTTCATAGCAGCCATATGAAGTGGGTATTTTTATAATTCCCATTTTACAGATGAGAAAACCAAGGGACACCAAGACTAGATAAATTGCTTAACATCACATGGTTGACCAGTAGCAGAACTGAGATTGAAGTTTCTGGATCTGGACTCATACTCACTGCATTGTCTTGCTTTAATGGAAAAAAAAACAACAAACCTTCTATATACAAAGATACTTGTAGTATCATTATTTATAATGTAAAAATAAAAAAATAATTGAAGGAAATTTCATGTTCCACAGAGGGAATGTTTAAATACAATACATTCATTCAATAGATAATTATTCAACCAGAGATATATAGAACTTTTGTTTTCCCAAGGTGCAATGGTATGAGCCACCACCTTCGCAAAAGAATTACTTGTTATGTGCAAGCCTTTCTCTATATAGTCCCTATATCTTAGAGCCAATCATAAGGATCAGGACACCCTGTCCCAATTGGGCACTCCATTATTTTCTGCTGTAGCAGCCTGTGGCTCCATGTGTTATGCTATTATATAGACTGAGTTTCTAACATTGGGGGTGAAAGTTCTTTAGGATATAAATTACCATTATTCCTGGATACTTTCGCCACATATAATAAACTACACATTTCTTTGACCTCATATTCTCACCTTTGTTTTCTTACCCAAGTAAAACTGTTTCTTTTCATAAATATGTTAACATAGTTATCCATACATTTCTTACCTTAAATGGTTGTGAAGATCTACGTAGGGTTTTGTGTTGTAAGTGTTGGGAAAAGAATTTCAAAATGTTAAAAGTAATTTTTGTTTATGTATAAACAAATCAATATGAGAAAAACACATAAATTATACATTTTAGCATGCATCTTTATATTTTCTCGTATTAATTACAATAATATATCTCAAATTATTAGATGTCTACTATGTGCCAGAAATTATGCTAAGCTCTCTATGTAATTTGCTTTTAATCCTCTCAATAACCATGTGAAGTAGGTATTATTTATTATCACCATTTCACAGATGAGAATACAGAAGTTAGGAGAAGTTCAGTAACTTGCCCCAGGTCACACAGTTCATAAATGGAAGTGTCAGAACTTAAACCCAGATCTGTCTGAATCCAGAGATCAAGCTACTAATCATACTGATACTACCTTTTCTTTCTCTTCTTTTCCAAAATTAAATTTAGAGTTATGTTCTTTAATGTTTAGATCTATGATGGAGTGTTAACTCTGTGGTTATAAATAATGTTATAACTAGTTGCCTTGAAAATAAAGAGGGTATCTCATAAAACTAGAAGGGGCTTACAATATTGAACATAAAAAAAGATGAAATTTTGAAGTTCTTTGAAGAAAACCTTGCTCTAATGATGAAAGAAGGCAGAAAAACAAAGTAAGGAAAAGTAAAAATGGAATACAGAAAACCCTCTCAACAAATTTACATATGTGTTTTACAAATATATTTTCTAAAAAGGAATATTGTGTACAATAAATGTGAATGCCAAATGGGAATAAAATTTTGAAATTATCTAAATATGTACTGATTTCAACTGCAACTCTTCTTCCAGAAACATCCCTTTTTTCCTTCTTCTACTGCTCAACATATGAAATACAACTATACACACAGAACTCACTCATACTGAAAACTTTGCCAACTAACTCAAAGGCTGGCACCTGTTCCAGAGCAGTAAATTGTAACATTTTTGATACCATAACTAGCTTCCAATATTTCTCTTACTTTTTCTTCTTTTATCTTATTTTCACACTTGAGAATAAAAAAAAAAAAAAAGTTCTTACAAATGTGAAAAAAGACTAATTATTCTGAAGTTATGTAACAAGTAGCCACCATAACTGTTTTTAAACTTGTTCTGTCAAACAACAACTTGCCTTGGTAAACACTTTTACCAGCCAACTGCTTTTCAGTCTCTCACCTCTGAAAGTTAGCCAGTCAGGGACAGACTCACTCCATTAGCATGACTTTGAGCGGTACTCAACCAACTATAGTCTCATCTGAGTAACTGCTCTTCCACAGATAATGTCAAGCCACTTATGCCTTTGAAAGTCCACCAGTTCCTGAACTACAGGCTTTCCCGAATCCTTACATAAGATTTGCAGTTTGTTCCGGTTGGAAAGATTGTGCCTGACCAATATCTCTTACTCTAACAAATGAAAAATTAGCTTTGTCTTTTTATTTCAGATGTTGAGTGATGGTCTCATTGAACAATTTGGAGATTCCACTGAAATCGTTTTAAGGAGTTCATTTGGCAGCATTCCAGGGGGACCCTCAAGACAACAGGTACACTCACTGGGCACCTTGTGCCAAAATTCTATTTATTCTTTAGATATGTCATCAAGTGAGTTGGTCTCAACAATAATCTTATCTCTGACTAGTTTCATCAAGTTCATATTGCTCAATTTATTTTGTTATTCTAGGATTTGTAACCAGTAGGACTTTGTTTTGGCCTAGATCTTTGTATAGAGCAAATTAGACCTTTTGATTTAGAGGTGCACCATTTGGTAAATAATTAAACCTAGAAGTTTGTATAAGATCATTAGAGCTTTTCTTTTGCACGTATGCCATCTAGAAATGTTTGTGTTTTTCTTTTACCATTAATCTGCTTATAATCTTTTGCTGCTTGCCTTGCTTTTGCTGGTTTGTCTATATGTTGAAAGTCTTGTTTCATGTGTTTTTGTTTTGTCTTGGGTTGTTTTGTTTCTTCTGAATGTATAAAGGAGTGTTTCATAGGGAACAGATGGAAGCATATGCCTGATAAATTTTCAACTCCATGCAAGCAGCCTTGAGTGCTAATGGTTGGAGGTCTGTTAGACCAGAAATCAATCTATGAAAAAAGAGTTTGTCAAACTTTGTCTTTTGTAGGGTCCCCTATAAAACTTTATGAAGGTACCCTCTCTCTTGTTAATTTGTGAAAGAAGCTCATTTTGCTTTTTGTTCATACTCAAGCATCAAGGACTGCCAGATTGTTGACTCTATGGCCCTATCCTAGTCTGGTTGGGGAACCCAGATTCCCTTCAAAAGCCCACTGTATAGACTGACTGTAGTGGCCTCATTCTTGTGTGTTATGGGTTTTGTCCATGCCAAAGTCCCATCCTCCTCCTGGAAGAGCTTCTATTTCCTTTAAGAAGCACCATAATTTTAACTTTGTATTTTTCTTGGTAACTGGCAGAAAAATGTTTGACTTAATTGTATCATGTTTGACATATCTAAATCCTCAATTAATAGAATCTTTAAGAGGAACTCTAAAAATATTAGGGGACAAATTGCCAAATAATCAAGTCAGCTTCTTTTAATTGATATGTCAGCTAATTTAATTTACATCCTTTTAGTTAGCTGAGTGATATGCTAAGGCCTCAAAACAATTCTAACTCAAGATGGTCTCTGTTAAAGACTTTATAACCCTTTGAAACCTATTCATTTGCATTTCTCTTTTGTTTTCTACTCAGTTCACCTGACCTTATAAATGAGCTAATCTTTTTTCAGGTTTTCTCAGGAAAAAAACAATTATATTATAAAATTTCTAGACCAGAAGGTTGATTTAAAATGCTCATCTAGAGCCAGATTAAGGGACATGGTTAAGGAATTTCCTAAACTTTCAGAATATAGGCAACAGTTTTTTACAAAATTTAATATTTGGTTACATACTTAATTTCCTCAACTACAGATCTATAACAACTAGTTCAGCTAATGCTTAGCCTCTCAGATAGGGAAAATGCTTAATAAGCAGAAAGGTAGGAAAGAAAAGACTTAAATCACTCAATTATTTTAAAAAAATTATTTTTAGGCACATTTAGGAATGTGTCTTCTCCCATTGTAAATGGGATCAAACATGAAATAGGGGACTTAATAATAAAAAAGAAATTGAAATGTAAAATTGCCAGTCTAGAAAATATTCAGTGTGTGGCTAGATATTTCCAGAGCCTTAGGAAGTATATAACTGAAACTCAATATAGTATTTGGTTTACTAGTAAAAATAACTTTTAAAATATCTGTTATTTAAAAATTGGGAGTCTATGAATAAGGAAACCTATAGATATTGCAAATACAATGGTAACTAAAAGAATCGATGTTCCATAGTGGCTAATAAATGACAGGACAATTTTCTAAAATGTGTCTGTTGGTGCTGCTCCAAGGGTGACATTAAGCCTCAACACTTTTCTTTCTTTCTTCTAAATTCTCAAAGGGACTAATACAGCTTTCTTATTGCTATGGGAGCCACTATATCTACCATTAATCTCTTCTCTATAGAGCATCAGATTCCTCAGAGTAAAATTTCAGAGTTGTTGGAAACCAAGAAAGCCTTCCAATAAAAAAAAAGAGAGAATTTTTATCTTAAAGTAAAAATGACTGTGCCAGATGGTGAAAGAAGATATAAAAGACGAATTTGAGGATATACAGTAAATTGTGAGAAGTGTGAGGAAAAACAAGTTTTATGTGCCTTGGTTTACTGGAACACTAAAATAATGAAAATTTCTAAAAATCTTAATTCCTTTCCCAAGCCCCAACCTGTAATTGATACTTTGGAGTCACTATCAGAACATTCCTTTCTTCTCTGTGACACAACTTCTGAAGATTTAATAAGTAGGGATTTACTTGGCAAATGGAACTGCCAGATAAAGTACGGCAAAAGGATTACTTTTAAAATCCAGAAATTTTCTCAGACATAATAAAATTGTAGCTGATATGACTGACAATATACCTACAGTATGTATGACTCAAGAAGTCACTGAAGAAATATCTATGGTCCCAGAATCCACATGGACTAAGATTCTACGCACACAGGCAGATTAATTACAACAGAGCTCTTAAAAGTCTTCCTGAATTATACAAGCTCTTCTTTTGTGTGTGTGTGCAAACATGAGAAAGTTAGGTCATGCTGTAAGGTCTTAGTTCATTAACAGGGCATACATTTAAAACCTATTGCCTATTAAAGCAAATTCTTTTCTTTAGTAACCAAGGCCTAGCATAGTTGCCTCAGAACAATTATGAGCCTCAATGAAATAAAACATCTTCAAATCTTGTACTGTAATTACCTTTAAATCTAATGCTGTTTATATATAGTAATTCTTTATTGCTGAAGAAAAACATTCAGCATTTTCATTCTCGTCAATAAACTAATTATAAAGAACTGATACTTTCTTCTCATATTATTATCCACTGGTGAAACATTTTTATTTCAGCAACTCTGTTACCTTTACCCAATAGTAGAAAATCATATTGTGTTTCTGTAATCCATGGAAAGAACAGAATCTTTGGACATTCCAATACTAACTGCTGACTTAATATTCTTTGTTGCTCCAGTACTAAATGCTGACAATATTGTTTGTTAATGGGTCTTATACTGAAAAAAGAATACCAACAAACAGACCAAAGCAGTAGAATAGAGATCCCAGAAATAAACCCTCACGTATTTGGTCAAAGGGTGCCAATACAATTCAATGGGGAAAGGAAAGTCTCTTCGACAGATGGTGCTGGGAAAACTGGATATCTACATGCAAATGAATGAAATTGAACCCTAACTTTATACCGTATACAAAATTAACACAAAATTGATGAATGACTTTTAACTACAAAACACCTAGAGGAAAACAGGGGTAAAGTTTTATGACATTGGACTTGGCAGTGGTTTCTTGGACATGACACAAGAAAAAGCACAGGCAACAAAAGACAAAAACAGACAAACAGGACTACGTCAAACGTAAAAGCTCTTGTGTACCAAAGAATGCATCAACAGAGTGAAAAGGGAGAAAAAGTACTTGCAAATCTGATAAGGAGTTAACATCCAGAATGTAGAAAGAGCTCCTACAACTCAGCAACGAAAATTAAATAACCCAATTTGTAAGTAAAGTGTCAAATTCCTGGCACTCCGTATTTCCACAAAACAAAGAACCTACATTAGGACAAGAGTTTGCTTGGAGAGACTGCCTGGCCAGCATAGTCCCCCCTGGTAATACATTTAGTTTTGCCTTCTCATTTCACAGGTTAAGTAGTAGTCTTTATCTTTTGGTGGAACTTTCGTGATTCTTTTATTATTCTTTTAAATCTCTTTTATTATTTTTAATGGTGCTAATAGTGATTGCAATTATGATCATGAGGATGATGTTTTTAATCTCCACTTATTATACCATGAACTGTAACTGAGGTCTTTACATGTGTTATCTCAATAATTGTGGACTGCTGACAATATCTGGCTACCAGGACTTTTTAGATTATCAGGTAGCACTCAGACCTGAAGAAGTTATTAGCCCTACCTTATTCAGTGTGCCAGTCATTTGCTTGTTTGCTTCCAAATCCACTTCTTACACTTCCCTTGCTTTACTCAATATCACAGGGGCCGACTCCTATAGACTGAGTTTTCCAGGCTCTTCTGTCAGCTGGCTTCCAGCTCAGTTCTACTAATAGGAATCTGTAGGAAAAGGTGAAAGTCAGGAGGGAGGAAGGGAAAAGGCAGGGTATCTCTCCCTTTTCTGATTCTGGAGATAGCTCTGGGAATAGCTTTTTTCTTCCATTGTTCTAGTTCCTTTGAACATGCTTCTTTCTTGGTGGTCATCACTCATACTATTCTGTTTGAAATGCCTAGAGCACTTTCTGATTACCTGGACCCTTATCTATACAATCAGAAAAAACCGGTGGTAAAAACTGTACCAAGTAGACTCCAGAGACTAGAGATTTAGTCCCATGTCTGCCTTTAAATCACTTGTGACCTCAAAATAATCATCAGTTTGTTGCCTTAGTTTTGCTATCTATGTAATTGTGATCTTTAAGGTCTCCTTCCACCAACGAGAACCTTCTATTATGCTGGGCTTGCAAGAATTGATTGAACATTTATAGGAGTTATAACTTTTTTCTTCTCCCATGTAACAGTGCTGAGAAACTGCTTTAAATTGATTACATTAGAAATATAGCTGTTTCCTAACCAGATGAAACATGAAAATACCTTTTTCTATAAACAGGGCAAGCTTCATAATTTGAGGGGCCCAATGCAAAAAGAAAATATAGGGCCCTTATTGAAAAACCAGGAAAAAAGTCTTATTAAAAGTATTACATGTAAACCTTTTTCTTTAAAAATATTTTGTTATTTATAAAATACAACAGAGATAATAGTGATGTGAGTAATAATATAACTTACAAAGTGCAAAAAATATTTTTAGTGTCATGTGATATCTTGATTCGTCATAATTTTGTGACTTGCTTTTCTGAAGATTTAATAGGTCATTAAAATAAATATAGATCCTTTTAGCAATTTTATTTTCAATCAATATAATTGAAGAGACATTAGTTGTTCTTGGAAAATGAAAGATTACACATAATTTTGATGCTTTTACATTTTGATCAGAATCTTTCTACTGATGCAATTGTTATCGGAGCAGTTAATATTATTTTGTAGGCTGTGGCAACATTTGGGATAAATTTCTGATAAATTATTCTGAAATAAAATTTTAATACATGTAGAGCTGATGATTCTCATGGAATAATTTTTCTAAAAATATTTCATTCTTCATACAAATCAGTTTTGTATGTCAAAATTTAATTTTAAATGTAAATTTATACAATGGCATTTTAATGCTTTCTCTGGCATTTCCTGAAACTTAACGGAGGTTGTACAAGAAACCAAATGTGGCTTCATAATTTGTGTAAAATTCAAAATGCTGGATTATGCATTCTATCAATGCATTTTCAGCTACAAGGAAAAACAGAAATTTAAAAACTATCTCATTAATAATTTGTTCATCTGATGCTTCATATGAAAAGTAGTGTACTTTTCCTTCAAATGCTACACTCTTTAAATTTATTTTCTCTTTCTAAGTCTGTGGATACGTGCTTTGCAATGTTGAAGCAGTTTTCAAAATGGAAACTCTAAACTCTTTAAGGGAGTATGACTCCTTGATATGCTTTCTTGCATTGTCCATGTGTACACTTTAATTTTGTAATAACTTACGGACAAAGTTTACTCCCTGTTTTTGGCAGTTTCTGTGCCAGCCTCCAGCCAGAGTTAATATTTGTGTAGATGCCACAGTCAAGCTCTGGGACTGATGGCCATGCCAGCCTCCCAACCATTGTTCCCAGAGGTGCCTGCTTGCAGAACCCCTTCTTCCTTCCATGGTTGTGGCTGTTGCTTTTGCACTGCTGTCACCATCGCTACTGTCAATTTGGGCCTAGGTCCCTGCCTGGTAACCTTAATCAGGTAAATATAATTCTTTTGTTTGCCTAAAGCCTTGAAAAGGTGAGAAAATACTGGAGAAGAGGAGCTAGAGATGTTTATCTTCCTTGTAAAATTATGTAAGAAGTGTTTGCGGCCTCAAATGTGAAGGACCTTGGCAGTTTTGACTTGCTAGTATCAGTAAGTCTAAAATCAGGGAGCCTAGACACAGGACTACACATGCCATGAAAAACAGCAGTGCCAGGGGACCTATGGGAATGAGCGTGATTGTTTCCAAGATGTTCCAAAGACATAGTATTATAGAATCTTCAAGAAGTGTTGATGCTTGAAGATTGTGTGGTTGGGAGACAAATCTATCCAAAGACGCATTTTTGAATTAAAAGTAGAGACGAATGAATTTGTGTTGACTTAAATGACATCCTCCAAATGTGACTAATGAGGTTTTTTAAAACTGTTATTGTAAATTTATGGATTTAAACTTATTCAATATATTTCAATCCTTATTGATGCTCAAATTGTCCCATCTTTGGCTAATGGGAGCCTGTTCAGGTTAGCTCCTGAGTCTTTTTGATGGACCAAATTATTCTTTTATAGCTTCCTTGTTTGTGGTATGATGTAATATTCCAGCCTCATCTGGTATATTTTCTGCCCCAGACCTGGAATCACCTGTTTCTCCAAGGAGCCCTTTGTTTTTTAGTGAAAATGTTATGTTGGAACTGCAATTAGGTTTCTAGGCTTTTTCAGAAGTAAAAGCTAGGGAAAAAATTTTAAGATATAATTATAATGAATTCATAGTGATATTTCCGATTCAAACTCAGGATTGCAGTTTTTATTTAATATTACCAATCTTACATCACCTTATCTCCTTTTTCCCATGCTGAAATTGGTTGGTTTCCCAGGACACCAACATAATACTTATCTGCTTTGTTTCACAAACTTACCCAACAAAATAACAGTATGAATACTATTCCAACAATATGTTTACTGAAAGCAGTGTTACAATTGTTTGCATAAATCATTTCTGTCTTTAGAGTCTATCTTACTAGGATTGTATAAGCAAATTATTGTGTTGTAGTCACTTGAAATAATTTTTGATTCATTAAATTTTTTTGTTTTTAGGAATTAATTTTTAAATTTAACTTTGTTTTACAATTATATAAAATATTTACATGTTCTCAAATTTCCATATACAAAATAAGACTTTTGCCCCTGCCTCCATTCTGTCCTTTCCCTCTCCATAGCTATTTTACAATTTTTTTTTTTGGTTTGTTATTCCATTATTTTTTTTCTAGTTATTATAATGTTTTTAAAGATACATATAACTGGTCAGCGTCATTAGCAAACTATTTAAGTAGTTGTGACAACTTGAAGCTGTAGAATCTGGGGGTAAGGAGAGAAAAGGAAGACTAAGGATAGGTGGTGGGCTTCTGATAGTCATAGCAACAGTGGTTATGTAGGACCTGGAGATGAAAGAAAGTGCTGTTTCTTGCTTAAATAAACAAAGGAAAATGCTATAAGTACCTGGGAAAACATTAGGGAAAATAAGATGGTAGTGAGAAGCAAGGCAAAGTAGAGATTCCCTTCATTCAATATTTTTATGGATGGTCTACTGTTTTCTGGGAATGGTTATGGGGGAAAGACCAATCAAATTTCAGGAGAGCCCAATTTCTTAGCCAAGATACATATTTGTTTGTGATTACTTGATTCTCTGATGTTATTCATATAGTAACAGTATTTACAAGGGCCCACTGTATTTGGAGTAAAGCACTTGTACATAAGTCCATTTCTATGCCATACATTTCAGTTAAAATAACACAAGTCATACATATGACACAGGAGATACTGCAATAAAGTGAAAATTGCAATAAAATGAGTCACTAGAATTTTTTTGTTTCCTAGTACACATAAAAGTTATGTTTATACTATATTGTAGTCTATTTAGCATACAATAGCATTATGTCTAAATAACAATATACAGACCTTAATTTAAAAATCCTTTATTGCTGAAAAATGCCAATTCACATCTGAGCCTTCAACAAGTCATAATCTTTTTGCTGGTGGAGGGCTTACCTCCATGTGGATGGCTGCTGACTAGTCAGGGTGGTGGTTGCTGAAAGTTAGGGTGGCAGTTTCCTAAAATAAGACAATAGTGAAGTTTGCCACATTTGTTGACTCTTCCTTTCATGAATGATTTCTCTATAGTATACAATGCTGTTTGATAGCATTTTACTCATAGAACTTTTAAAATTGCAGTCAGTTCTCTCAAACCCTGCCACTGCCTTATCAACTAAGTTTGTGCAATATCTAAATCCTTCGTTGTCATTTCAACAATCTTCACAGCATTTTCATGAGGAGTAGATCCATTTCAAGAAACCACTTTCTTTGCTCATCCATAAGAAGCTACTCCTCATCTGTTAAAAGTTTTATCATGAGATTGCAGCAATTCAGTGACATCTTTGGGTTCCATTTCTAATTCGAGTTCTCTTGCTATTTCCACCACATTTGTAGTTACTTCCTCTACTAAAGTCTTGACCTCTCAAAGTCATCCAGGGGTGTTGAATCGACTTCTTCAAAATTCTTGTTTGTGTTGATATTTGACCTCTTCCCATGAGTCATGAATATTCTTAATGGCATCTAGAATGGTGACTCCTTTTCATAAGGTTTTCAATTTACTTTGCCCAGATGCATTAAGGAATCACTATGTATGGCAGCGATAGCCTTACAAAATGTATTTCTTAAATAATATGACCTGAAAGTCAAAATTACTCCTTGATCTGTGGGCTGCAGAATAGATGTTGTGTTAGCAAGCATGAAAACAACATTCATCTCAGTGTTTGTCTCTGTCAGAGCTCTTGGGTGACCAGGTACATTGTCAGTGAGAAGTAATATTTTGAACAGAACCTTTTTTTCTGAGTAGTAGCTCTCAATAGTGGGCTTAAAATATTTAGTAAACCATATTGTAAACGTATGTGCTGTCATCCAGGCTTTGTTGTTCCATTTATAGAACACAGGCAGAATAGATTTAGTATTAAATCTTAAGGGCCCTAGGGTTTTTGGAATGGTAAATGAACATTGGCTTCAACTTAAAGTCACCAACTTAAAGTCACCAACTGCAAGTTGCCTGTCTTTTGAAGCTTTGAAGCCAATCATTAACTTCTTTCTCTTTAGCTATCAAAGTTCTCAATGGCATATTCTTCCAATATAAAGCTGTTTCATCTACATTGAAAATCTGTTGTTTAGGTTAGCCACCTTCATTAACTATCTTAGCTGTATCTTCTGGATAACTTGCTGCAGCTTCCACGTCAGCATTTGCTGTTTTATCTTGCACTTTTATGTTATGGAGGCAGCCTCAAGTTTCCTTCAGCCTCATCAACCAACCCTGCTAGTTTCAAACTTTTCTTCTGCAGCTTCTTCAATCTCTCTCAGCCTTCACAGAATTGAAGAGAGTTTGATCTTTTTCCTGAATTAGGATTTGGTGTAAGGGATGTTGTGGCTGGCTTGATCCATCCAGACCACTGAAACTTTCTCCATATTACCAATAAGGCTGTTCACTTTCTTACCATTTGTGTGTGCATCGGAGTAGTACTTTTAATTTTCTTCAAGAACTTTTTCTTTGCATTTACTTCTCTGCTATCTGGCACAAGATGCCTAGCCTTCTGCCTTTCTTGGCTTTTGTCATGCCTTCCTCACTATGCTTAATCATTTCTAGCTTTTTATTTAAAATGAAAGGTAAGTGACTCTTCTTTTCATTTGGACACTTAAAGGCCATTATAGGGTTATTAATTAGCCTAATTTAAATATTATTGTATCTTGGAATAGGGAAGCCTGAGGAGAAGGAGAGAGATGGAGCAGATGGCAGGTCAGTAGATGAGTCAGAACACACAAAACATTTATTAAGTTCACCATCTTATATGGGTGTGGTTTGTGACATCCAAAAACAATTATGATAGTAACATCAAAGATCATCGATCACAGATCACCATAATAAATATAATAATAATGAAAAAGTTTGAAATTTGTGAAAATTGCCAAACTGTGGCACAGAGACATGAAATGAACAAATGCTATGGAAAAATAAAGCTGATAGACTCGCTCAGTGGAGGGTTGCTGCAAACCTTTAATTTGTTTAAAAAAAAAAAAAATTGTCTGTGGCCATGCTACCCTGAACAAGCCCCATCCTGTCTGATCTTGGAAGCTAAGCAGGGTTGGGCCTGGTTAGTACTTGGATGGGAGACCACCTAGGAAGACCAGGTACTGTAGGCATAAAAAATAAAAAAAATAAGGGATTGTAAGCTGACAAGGTCCTTGCAATCTTTGAGGTCAACCAAGGTTGCCTTGCCTGAAAAATAAAAACAAAAATTTAAAAAAATGCAATATCTGTGAAGTGCAATAAAATGAAGAGCAATAAAGTGAGGTTGCCTGTATTTTATAAGGTGCTGTGGAGATATAGATGTGCAAAATGATATAGTGTTGCCCTTTAGGACTTTCAAAGCCAATGAGAAGTGAAAAAAGACTCGTGGGTTTCCTAAAATACAATTACAACAAGTAAGTACTAGAAAGAAATACAGATGAAGGGCCATGGAAACCTAGTAGAAGAAAAGTTGATTTTGAGTGAGGGATATCAAGCAATGTTTTAGTCTAGCTCTAAAGTTCTATGGTTTTTATTTCATTAGATAGCTCTTGGGTAAGAATTCAACAGATGTAGAGCCAAGGAGAAAAGCCATCCAAGAAAGAAGGGAAACAGGTGACCAGTGAGAGTGTAGGTATATTTGTGGGACTCATTTACTCATGGCTTTTCTCATATGAATCAGTTTTAAAACCAAGACTTGGACAAAAACAATTAAACATGTTTAGAAATGTTTGGTGATTTGGCAGAACCAACCAGTATGGTCTAAGTGAAATATTTTTAAACAAGGAGAACATATTTCCTCTTATAGAGTTGCATTACCCAGAGTTACCATTTTTTTTTAAAGGGCCTGTCTGTGAAAAAGGAAAAAAAAGAGCCCTCTTTAAAGATCCTGTTATTTCACAAAAATCTCAGTTGCTCTTTCACAGGCATAAAAGTGGAATTATTGGGTGAAATGGGGAAAAATTGTTCTCAATTGTTCTAAATGGTTATAAAGCACCATCTATTATAGCACTGCTTTTACTTTCTCTGTGTGAGTTGTCAGGTTTTAGAGGAAATAAAATATGTTCTTGGATACTGTAGTAAGTGAAAGATATTACTGCATTTTATCAAACTTAAGATGCCACTGAGTATAAGATGTACTATTATTTTATGTACCATTAAGAAAGGGGGAAAAACTGTCGATTAAACTGTAACACAATATGAGTCATTTCAGTTTCAGAGATGTTAAAATATGAAAATGAATGTGCATTTAGAATTGATGATATATGGTATTTATTGAGTTCCTATGATAAACCAGGTTCTGTTCATGATCCATGACAAACATTATCTCAATTAATCTTATAAAAATCTAGAGTTGTGCATATCAGAGCTTAAGGAAGATGTAAATGACAGGCAGGGTTGGCTTGGACCCAAGGGAGTTAGCTCTTCCACCATCCAAAGGCCGAAGCAAATAATAGAACTGACATAGTCAAGATCCTGCTTGGGTAGTCTTAGGGGCTGAGGCAGAACTGGAAGGCCTGAAGATGGAAGGCCATCACATTTCTCAGTTGAAACTGGGAAAGCAGAAACAGCATTGGACCCCAGCTGGTTAGGTGTGAGCAGAGATGCTGCGTGCACAAAGTAGAGCAATAATCCAGAGAGAACATTTGGCTGGCGGAGACTGAGGATTTGTGGAACATATCATTCCTCAAGATTTCACTGCTATCCTTGAGGGGTAACCAATAAAAGACAAGACTTTCTGCTTTTACAGGATGCGGGTCAGGGTTATTTGGGCATGAAAGAGAAGGCTGACCTCTGAAAGTTGGAGAACATAGGAGAATATCTGAGTTTTAGAGCCTTCAACTCTTGACTCAGGTATCTTTTTAAAGCCTCCTCAGCCTATGTCTGGGTTGAGGCATCTGTATTAGTGTTCCTGAGTGCTATTACCTGTCCAAATAGATAATAACCAACATTTACTGAGTGCTTATATTGTGACAGTGAGTTAGGTGCTTTACATGGCTTTCCTCATTCAGTAGTTTGGTATCCTCATTTTTTAGATGAGGAAACTGAAACTTTGAAAAGTTACATGATTTGGCTCAAGTCCCACAGCTAGGCATTCACGGAGTTAAGATTTGAACCCTGATGGTCTGACCCAAAACTCATGCATGTAAGGAATTAGAATATAGTCATTTTATATCTCCATTTGTTCACTTGAAAAACAAACAACCAACCAACTGTGAGTTTCCTTAGGATAGTATCTTTTGGTTTTTTTTTAAAGCTCTGTATCCCTGTCTTTTAGCATAGTGCTAGGTACATAATAGTGTTTAGAAAATGTTTATGGAAAGGGTGAATGAATGACAGCCTAAGGAGCAAAGTTTTAAGAAAACATGTTGAAGCTCTTCTTACAGTTTATGAACGAATAAAATAATGTGTTCAGCTCTGCTCTTGGCATATAATAATCACTCAATAAATGTTAGCTATTATTATCATTATTAGAAATAAACATACATTTAAAAGAACAGTTGTTTTTACGTAGGAATGCATGACATAATTAATTTTTTCAAAATTCCTTTACTTGCATATTTCTATACAGTTTTAGAAAGGGGTGAGCATTTAGTTTCTATGCAGTATTTCACATATGTTAGAGTTGAATATCATTTTTAATAGCTTTCTCTTGAAATTTGAGCTATATTTGCTTGAAATAGGAATATAGTTGAATAGAAAGAGGGCTCCTGCAAGTTCAATTTGAGTGGTCTACAGTGTAACAATGCAAGAATGTAGATGACATTAAATTTAAAAGTGTTTTATCGTATGCTTCCAGCCACCATGCTTGAGGACAAAAGCCAGATTAGAGGAATGTTGTGATTTTAGTATACTAATACAAAACTCAAGTTTTCTCATTTTGGGCTTCATAGTCAATTCTTTTCCATTATTCCTGCTTTAAAAGTATCCAAATCTATTTCATTAAAGAATAGTGAAATAGAAAATTGTACTATGGAGCCATTTTATGGCTTTGAAATATCTTGATATGGATGTCTTGGAGGAGGTAGGTAGATTGAATGAATTATATGATGATGATGATGATGATGATGATGATGATGAATGATGTATCTTTCAGTCATTTTGGCAGAACCTGCTAGTTGCATACCCCCAAATCCATTCTCTCTCTTACTCAGCAATATAACCCTCCATTTATATTGCACAATATACCCAGCTAAAGGTCTTAGTCTTCCCAGTGTGAGTATGATTATGTGATGAAATTCTACTCACTGACATTCAAGTGGAAGTGCTGTGAGTTATTTCTAGAAGATCTCATTAAAAGGGAGGGAGTATATTCTTCTTTTTCTTTCTTCTCTCTGTTGCCTAAAATGTGAATATAATGGTTAGAGCTCTAGCACCCAGCTTGGGCCATGCGGTGACTTTGTGAATGGAAAGCATTAATGGGAAAGCAACAACTAAGAAAGATCCTGGGTCTCTAACACTGGAAACCCATTCTAGCCTTGAACTGCTAATTTCCGACCATTACATGAAAGAAATACAAACTTTTACCTTATTTCCACTGTCATTTTGGATCTTTCTTTATATGATACCAGATCAATTCCTAAACTATTCTAAGGAAGTAACAGAAAATTTTCAAGAAAACTACCTTTATATTTCTATTAGCATGTTAAAATACTTGCATTGTGTGATGTTTTATTTCTGTTCATCTAGCTTCCTAGTCTTATCTTCCCTCCTTCAATACTCTTTTAGGTTTTCCATTATAAGATGTCAGCTGTTTTGAGTACCCTTACTCTGTAAGGGTCTTATAATTTCTTCAGTTCTCATCTTTGTCTTCTCCAAAATCCTCATGAGGTTACATCAGAGAACATAGAGGTTTCTCCTTAATTCAGAGGGTAGGAACTTATAGAAACAATTGTTTTAAGTGATTTTATTTAATAGGATTTGTGGAAACTAATTCTTAGATAGTGTTTCTATGATGATAGATTAGTAAACATTGAATTGAGCACAGGCAGTCTTGATTTTAACCAAGCATTTGATAGTTTCAAGTGGGAAGCAGTGAACAGAACTCCAACCAAGTTTTGACTCCAAGTTCGGACACTTAATAGCTATAAGAACTTGGAAAAGGTATTTAAACTCCTTGAGCCTCAATTTTCTTATCTATAAAATACGTTGTGTTAAAGATTAAAAGAGCTGATGGATATGTAAAAATAACCTGTTTTTGTTAACTGTGATGTACTTTGTAAATATCAAGCAGTTTTGGTGACTGGGAAAAAGTCTGGGTCCAGAACCAAGAATACACTTGTGCTGTGTAATTTTGGCCTAATAGTTTATGTCTCTGAGCCTTAGTTTTCTTATCAGCAAAATAAGAAAAATAATAGTATTGCCTTACAGGGCTGTTGTGAGAGTTAAGTGAAATAATGTGTGTGATGATTCTAAGATAGCACCTGGTACTCCAAAAAATGATAAATATTAGTAATTTTGTGGTTCTTACTGTCATTATTACTTTTTTGGGGATAAATGATGAACTATAGTTTGTTGACCCTTAAAGTAACTAAGTGGTTGAACCATACTGTAAAAAGAATATCCATCAGTAGCTTATGTCAGTTTAAAGGATCATGCTAGGTACAATGATATAGGCTCATCCAATATTTTATTGATGCCATGTATGAAGGTAAAGTTTTCTTATTACACTTGATAACACAAAGTTGGAAAGGATGGAACCAAAAGCATGATATAATGGAAAAGGCACAGACATTAATGACTCAAGAGTTGGCTTTGAGTCCCAAAATTCAATCATTTGATGACTCATTTTCCTCATCTGCAAAATGATAACACTAAAAGGAATATCAGATAGATACATTTTATGAGTGTATGTTCTTAAAGATCTCACATAGTTCATGACTCATTCTGAAAAATTATAATGGTTTTGCTTGTTTACCATCTAAAGTAGTCCCAGTAAGTGACAACAGTATAAGCATAATGGACCAACTTCAAAATCATACAGTTATTGACAATTTCTTTAAAATTTAGTAAATTTGAACTCTTTCAAATTCATGTATTTATATTTCAAATTCATGTACTTAAAATTTGCATAGAATGGAAGCAAATGAGTTAACCTGAGCTGCTGCTACACAGGAGAGGGCTGTATTTGGGGGTTTCTGAGGCCAACTTGAATCATTGGGAAGACTTGAGAAGAGCAATTTGACCAAAACCTGATGATCGTTCCCAATAAGATCAGCTTCAAAATGGCACTGGTAATAAAAATCTTTCATCTCTTAGCTCTGCCTCTGAGACTATGGTGCTTTCCTGGTGTTTGGGGGAAAACGCTAGAGCTGACTAGATAAGCTAGATTTATGCATAAAAATGGATAAAATTAGACTTTATAGCTATATTGGATACCTATTATTCTCCTGTTTGCCATTCAGACTACCAGAAGGTTCTAGCCATGGATATCTACCAAAACTGGGTATACTGAATGCATTTTTTCAGCCTGATCTGGCCCCTAAAGCCTTGGGGTTTTATGGCTTTGCCATAGCCATTGTGGTGAAGGACTCTGCAGACCCATGCGTTTATGCTACCTGAGATTAATTCCTAGAATCTCTGGCCCCTCTTACCTTTCCAGATTTGTGTGATGTTCTGTGCCACAGGGCATAGGATGTAGTTTCCCTACTGGTTGCTGAAGGGGCCACAGCCTGGTGTTTAGGTGAGTCACCTTCTCCTAGAACAAACTTTGATCAGTGGGAAATGGAAGTCAGGATAAAGCTAGCAGGTAAATTCCTTCTCCATTTTTCCCTACAATAGACTGTTTGCATCATGGTTTTTTCCATATAATCTGTTCAAACATGTCCTGCATGGACAGGTGGGAACGCCAGTCAAGCAATTGCTTGTTATAGAATAGCAGCCAGCCTACTGAGTGCATTACCTTGCATTTTCTTTCCATTCTCCTCTGACTCAGTTGTCTTTTCTTTTACTCTTGCTGCCATGGGATTGTACCTGCCAAGAAAGTCTTGCTTCAGGCTCATTTTTTTCTTCTAGGGAACTCAGATTAACTCACTAACTATGGGAAGTGAATTGAGCTAGGTACTGAGTCTCCACCTTTTAGAGCTTACAATTTAGGTCAAGGAGATAGATTCATGAAGCATGAGCCACAATACAAAGCTATACACAATGACAACTCACAATCTCATCTTTAAGAGCCTCCAAAACTTGGGTAGTTATCTTTAGCACTGGTTATTGGTGGTGTGTGTGTGTGTGTGTGTGTGTGTGTGTGTGTATGTTTGCGTGCACATGCACACAAATTGAAACAACTTTTTTTAATTTTTTTTTTTTAATTTTAATTAGTTTCAAGTATACAGTATGTTAGGTAGACATCTATATAGTTCATAAAATGATCCCCCAATTGCTCCCTCTCTCCCCTGACCCTCCACCCAGCCAACATATTAAATGCTAACTGCATTTCCCTTTGCCGGGCTTCCCATCCCCGTGACCGTCCATCAGCTACTAATTTGTACTTCTTTAACCCTTCACCCATTTCTCCCAGTCCCCCAAATCCCCCCTCCCCTCTGTTCATCCTCAAATTGTCCACTATATTTGTGAGTCTGTTTTTGATTAGTTTGTTCTTTTTATTCCTTAGATTCTGCATATAAGTGAAATCATATAGTGTTTATCTTTCTCTGTCTGACTTAAATACCTTCTAGGTCCATCAAAGCAATATCTTTTTCCATCCCCTTCCTTTTAGTCTGTGTGTGTTTTTAATCTGAAGTGAGTCTCTTATAGGCAACATGTAGGGGTCTTGTTTTCCTTTCCATTCATCCACTCTATCTTTAGTTGGAGCACTTAATTCTTTTCCATTTGAGGTACTTATTGATAGGAATGTAGTTGTTACCATTCTTTATTCTGTTTTTGATACATGTTTTTTCTTCTTAAAGAAGTCCCTCCAACATTTCCTGTAATACTGGCTTGGTGGTGATAAATTCCTTTAGCTTTTTTGTCTGGGAAGCTCTTTATCTGTCCTTCAACTCTAAATGATAGCTTTGCTGGATAAATTATTCTTGGTTGTAATCCTGGGTCTTCATCCTGTGAATTTTTTTGCCAAGCCCTTCTGTCCTGCATAGTTTCTTTTGAGAAATCAGCTGCCAGTCTTATGGGTGTTCCCTTATAAGTAACTATCTGTTTTTCTCTTGCTGCTTTTAATATTCTTTCTTTGTATTTAACCTTTGGCATTTTAATTATGATGTGTCTTGGTGTGGGCCTCTTTGGATCCCTGATTTTTGGAATTCTCTGAGCTTCCTGGGTTTTATGTCCATTTCCTTCACCAGGTTAGGGAAGTTTTCCATCATTATTTCTTCAAACAGCTTCAACATCTTGATTTTCTTCAGTTACATGATCAGATGGATATTTGGACCCTTAATAGTGTCCCATATCTCCTTAAATTATTTTTATAGTCTTGGCATCTTATCTCTTGCCATTCTGATTGATGTCCTTGGCTTTCCCATCCTCTAGATAGCATTTGATCCTCTTCTTTATTCACTTTGTTTATTCCATTTAATATACTTCTCATCTCAGATAATGTGTTCTCATTTCAGACTGGTTCCCTTTTATAATTTCCATTTCATTTTTTTTTATCTCTTTGTTGAAGTTCTCTACACTTCCCAAAAGTTCATTGAGCATCTTTATTAACTCTGCATCTGTTAGATTACTTGACTCCATTATATCTGGATCTCTGTTCTGTTCTCTCATATGGTTTCTGCTTCTTTGTCTTCCCATTTTGGCTGCCTTTCATGTCTGTTTCTATGTACTAAGCAAAGCTCCTAAGTCTCCTGTCTTATTAGTGTGGATTTGTGAAGTAGGTGTCCAGTGGCACAGTCCTGAGAGGGTTCAGCTGCAGGCCAAATTTAGCCCAAGCCTCTCCCCTCCGGGCCACCTGTTAAGATTCAGCAAGCAATCCACAGATGCTGTGCTTATAGTTGCCTCAAAAGGCCACACCAGAAACTGAGGCAAGCTGCCTCCTCCAGTGTGAATCTCAGCAAGGAGCACCTGACTGCTGAGGATATACCTGGATGTGGCTTGGGTGGGCCATGAGTTGGGGTAGGCAGGGTTTCAGGACTCCTCTGAGGTAGAGCGACCTCTGTTATCTAGTTTGATAATGTCATGGCTATGGCGGCACTGTGTCCAGCACACTGTTAGGGGTGAGGGCTTAATAGGGAACAATGGATAACACTGGCACTTCTGTACATAGTGAGTCTCGCCTAGGCCCTCACTCCGACAGTGTCTCCCTGTAAGTTCCTGGTGCCTCCTGTGCATAGCCAAATGCGCACTGGTGCTCAGATAAGCGGGTCTATCACCATGAACATCCACTCGGGGATGTGGCCCCTTTAAGAGGCGTCTGCCACTACCGCTGCAGCGGCCTTTGTCTCACTCAGCCACTCAAGACCCGGCAGCCCCACGTCCTTGCCCCGTGCTACTGTTGCAGGGCGCTTTCTTGACTTCTCCCTAGTTGTATGGCTTGTTCATCCCAGGTGCTTTTTTCCTTGCTGCTGCTCCTTGTTTCTGTTACAGCTTGATTTGGTCACCAGAAGGATGAACGGAGCCTCTATCATCTATGCCGTTTTTTTTTCCTCCATAAATTGAAAACATCTTGATTTGCTTCTAACATTGCAGTTAGTCCTCTGAGATTTAGTCAAGCTCCTTATCTTATGTAGGGGCTAGCATTTTCCTTGGGGTTTCAATAAGGTATGTTGAATGCGTTTATGTTGCTGTAGGCATTTTCCTTTGGAAAATGCACCATTCACATTTTCTTTAGTAATAGCACTTTATCATAGTTCTCTTTTCCCAAAATTAAAATTACTGTCAGATTTTTTTGCCTTCTCTCTCCAGTCAGATGATTGAATGTAATGATGCTGTTTATCCACAGATACTGTCTAGATTAATTTTTTGTCTGCTTTTTGAAATTATTTTAACAGACTTTGCAGCCTAGTGAGCTATGTATTTGGGTGTTTTGGACTGAGACATTAATATTTCTGAACATCATTGTCTCTAAGTGAGAACAAAAATGATAGTTTGAAACATGCCAGAAATTTGCTTTAGTTGACTAATGGTAGAAGATAAAGACTGTTATGGGGGCAGTCTCTTTGTTTTGGAAAGATAATTTTGGTGAGTTATCTTGTTCATGTGGATAAAATTAAGTATATGAGTTACATATTGTTGCTTAACAAATTATCCCCAAACTTGCAACAATAACACTAATTTATTATTTCATGACATTTTTAAGGGTCAGGAATTCAGGTGCAGCTGAACTGGGTAGTTCTGGCTTGGAGTTTCTCATGAGTTTGCAATTAAGATGTTGGCCAGGCTGCTTTCTTTAGAAGGCTTGACTAGGACTGGAAGGTCCACTTCCAGGGTGGCTCCCTCATATGGCTGGCAATTTAATGTTGGCTGTTGGCAGGAGACCTGTGAGTTCCTTACCACTTGAATCTTTTCATAGGGCTCTTTTGATGTCCTCATGACAGGGTGGCTGGTTTCCCCAGAATGAGTAATCTAAGAGAAAACAAGGAAGTGGCAGTGTTTTTTATGACATAGCCTTGAAATTCACACATACTTCCACTGTATTCTGTTGGTCACACAGACCAACCTGATATATTGCAAGAAGAGAAATCAGAGAGAGCCATCTTGGAGACTGACTACCACATTATGTAGCACTGTGGGGTTTTTTTTTTTTTCTTGAAAGCCTTTTAACTGTGGAGTAACCCAAATGCAAATATATCAGATGAGGATAAGGGATGTTTTGTTCAATAATAATATTTTAAAAGGTTGACTTGATTGGGGATCAGCATGCAACTCTACAGAGATTAATTTGATGTCAAGTGATTTTTCTGCCTCCTCTGCTTGGAGAAACCACAAGAAGAAGTGAGGACCAGAAAAAGAAAAAGAGATGCCTATTGGAAGGACTTATGAAGGTGGGGTAAAACTTAAGTTCTTTTCAGTTAAGATCTTAATAATTCAAAGTTTCTGTACCTCACCTTTCTGGCAAAGTTCCCACAGAAATTTCTGTGATTCTCTCAAGGAGACTTGACTTCACATGTGCCCATGAACCAGCCCACTGTGAACAATATCACAGGACACTGCTTTGTTCTTCGTCTTCCCCACCAGCTTTGTATCTTCAGTCTCCACTGTGGGATTCTGGTCCCAGGGCAGAGAGCGGGAAACTGGCCTTTTCTCCAACTCTTGAGTCCTACTTCATTGCCAGAGCCCTGAAGCTGCACAGCCTATGCCTATACCACTGCAAAATCTTTCATCAAGACAGCCCTTTTTGCCTCTGAATAACGTTCCCCCAAGAACAAACACTGACAAGCAGCAGTTTTATTTTTCAGGACTCTTCGTCTTGAATGAAGCTGTCTAAATTTCCACCTCAACGTATATTACTTATAGGCTGCTACTTTCTGCCCAAATATTTACATAGGCTGCTGGTTTCTCCCCACACTGCCAAATATCTTCCAAAACAATCAGTTTTCCGAGCTAAGGAAATCTGTCAACACATGGTATGTGGCATAGAATAAGATTGTGATAAAAACTGATCTCACATATTAAAAATTCAAGCTATCATCTTCAATCTAAGCTTTAAAGAAGTGCAAGTCATCTTCCCCTAGGTGGTTTTACTTTTGCCAGATCCTCTGCACTTTGAGCACTCTTGTGATACCCCATTTATGGCACCATTTACTATTGTCTCTTGCATACTGTCTAGGTATTTTATGTGAAAGTGGTAAATAAACTGAGCCTCATATCTTGGCTCTATCCATTAAGTCTCCTGGGCCAGAGCTGGGAGTTCCCAGTTGGCTATTTCCCAGTTAGTGCATGCATTGTACATATCTCCTAAATATCCTCTACATCTATCCCTTCCTCCTCATTTCCACTGACTGAGTTCAGGGCCTCATCAGGTCTTTCTTGGATCACTCCAATAATATACATACTGGTCTCTCCCTGCTTTAAATCATCCTCCTCACTTATGCTGCTGGAATAATCATCCTAAATACAAATGAATAACATTTCTTCTGTATAACTTCCCTCAATGGGCCTCTTCATAGGCACTGGAATCAAATTCAAGTTATAAGTTGGCCCACATATTTTTGCCTACCTCTCTGACCTCATTTTTACTATCCTTTCTCTTGTGCTTGTTGGCAGCCATTCGACTTGGAATTATCTTAAATTTATACTGTTTAATATTCTATGATTTTGAAAATATTATTTCTTCTACCTAATGTACATTTCCTACTCATCTCCTTCAAGACCTAAGATGTCATCTTCTATAAGACATACTTCCCTCTGGGTTAGATGCCCCTCCCATGTTCCAAAGGATCTTCTGCATAGCTCTCTCCATATGAGATGCAGCATGCATTTTGCTTTAAGTTAAAGGCTCTGGAGACCCAGAGTATATGGGTTTAGTCACATTTCTTTTGTTACTAGCTGTGTGACCTCTAGCAAGTTTCTTAGTCTTTTTTTCCTGGCTGTAAAATGATAATAGTACCTCTCTCATGTGGTTGTCTTGAGCTTTATATTGAGTTGACCTATGTAGAGTACTTAGAAAAATGCTAGCTCAGAGCCTAGACTCAATATATGTCAGTTGTTCCCAAAATTTACTTTATTTTTAGTTTGTTGTTTCATAAGATTCTAAGCTTTGAAAGGGATGGACCTCTTTTTTTCCCCTCAGCGTCTTGTAACAAAGAAGGCATTTCTATGACTGCATAAATGAACCATATGTGAAGTATTATATTTAATGGTACTTACCTATTCCCCAGTGCTTTCTGACACATTTAGTTCATACAGGAACAAACTAGCAATATACATAGTAATTCTTTAAAAAATTATAGTAAGTCATATGGTGGAGGAGAGGGAAGGAGGGAGGTAGATGGCATAAAAGGGGTCAAATATGTAAAATTGGAAGTTATGTAAATTACATCAAGTAAATAAAAAGAATTATAGTAAATGACAGCATATATTTATATGAGATTACATTATTAATTTCTAAAACATTTCTAAACTCAAGAATAGTCTAAGTTTACTAAAATTTTATTGTCTGGGTGATTTGTGATTTTGTTGATGTGAGATATCTTTTACGATACTATATACCTCTAGCTTCAAGTTACCACAGAATCCACATGTTGGTCATGTTGTTGGCTTAAGTGGAAATATTTTTCTGTCTTTTTTGAATGTCTCACATAAATTTGTATTTAAATAATATTTCAAAATCATACCATGTGTCCAAGTTCTTGCCATCTGATTTACACATCTTTGAGAAAGGGTTGCTAAATAGTATGAGATTTCATTTTATAGCAACATCTGGTAAATAAACAGGACATTCATCATTCTCCATTTCTAAATTAATATGTTTTTATTTAATAAGCATACAATCATTTTGAGACTAACTGGATTGTTTAGTAATCAATAATTTTCTGATGTCTCTGTTAGAATTAGATTTGACTATGAAAGATAGAAACCCAAAATAACAGTGGCTTAAACAAGTTAGAAATTTATTTCTCTCTCATGTAAATATAGGCAGTCCTGGGCTGGATGGCCGTTCAATCCTCAGAAACCAAAGTTCTTTCATTTTTCTGCTCTACCATCCTTAAGATAACAGAATTCAATACCTAGCTTAAGATGACTGCTCCAGCTCCAGCCTTTACATCTTCAGTCCAGCCAGCAAGAAAGAAGAAAAGGGAAAAGAGCACTCTGTTGATAGTTAATGGCATTTCCTGAAAGTTTCTTATACCTTCCCATTCATCATTCATGTGGACCTGGCCTAAATGCCCAGAGTCCGTCTTTGTCTCTTATTATAGCCTTTGTTTTAAAGTCTGTTTCTCATATAAGTATTACTATCTCTAGCTTTTTTGTTTATTTCATTTTAATGAAATCTTTTCCATTCCTTTACTTTCAATCTGTGTGTATCTTTTGATCTAAGTGAGTCTCTAGTAGGCAGCATATGTAAAGGTTTTGTTTTATTATCCATTCAGCCACCCTATCTTGATTGGAGCATTTAATCATTTACATTTAAAGTAATTATTGATAGATATGTAGTTATTGCCATTTTATTACTCATATATTTTATCTTTTTATTTCTTCTTCAAGAAGCCCCTTTAACATTTTTTATAATACTGATTTGGTGGTGATGAACTTCTTTAGCTCTTTCTTGTCTGAGAAGTTCTTTAGCTGTCCTTTGATTCTAAATGATAGCTTTGCTGAGTAGAGTAATCTTGGTCATAGGTCCTTTCTTTTTATCACTTTGATTATTTCTCTCCAATCCCTTCTGTCCTGCAAAGTTTCTGTTGAGAAATCAGCTGACAGTCTTATGGGCTCCCTTGTAGGTAATTAATTTCTTTTCTCATGCTGCTTTTAAGATTCTCTCTTTGTCTTTAATCTTTGGCATTTTAATTATGATGTGTCTTGGTGTGGGTCTCTTTGGATTTATCTTGTTTGGGACTCTGTGCTTCCTGGGCTTATATGTCTATTTCCTTCACCAGATTAGAGGAGTTTTCAGTTATTATTTCTTCAAATAGGTTTGCATTTTCTTGTTCTCTCTCTTCTCCTTCAGGTATCCCTATGATGCAAATGTTGGTACACTTAATGTTGTCCCAAAGGCCCCTTAAACTATCCTTTTTGGATTTTTTTTTGGTTGTAGTTCTGATTAGGTGTTTTCTGCTACCTTGTCTTCTAAATCACTGATTTGATCCTCTGCTTCATCTAATCTACTTTTGATTTCCTCTAATGTATTTTTCATTTCATTCATTGTATCCATTTCTGACTGGTTTGTTATTTATGTTTTCTATCCATTTTTTTGTTTCCTATCTCTTTGTTAAAGTTCTCATTGATTCATCTACTCTTCCTCTCAGTTCATTGAGTGTCCTCATACCAGTGTTTCAAACTCTGCATCTGGTAGATTGCTTGTCTCCATTTTGTTTAATTCTTATTTTTCATTCATTTGGGACATGTTTATGTCCCTATTTTGGTTGCCTCCCTGTGTTTGTTTCTATGTATTAGGTAGGACTCTTATGCCTCCTTGCTCCACAGCCAAGATAGCCCTCGCCCATGTGTGTATGGGAACAGCTTGTTCTGCATTTCTGTCCCTCCTATTGGTCTCAAGGTGGCTTCTTCTGTATATCCTTAGTTATAGGACTTCTATTTATCTAAACTTAAGGTGACTTTCATTAATGACTGTTCAATAGCTTAGTTGTAATTTTGATGTGGTTTTGAGAGAAAGTTGTTAAGTACCATTTGTCTATACTCTCCTTACTCCAATGATTTGAAAAACCATCTATAAACTTTTCACATTTGTGAATTTTTTATACAGATATGAGTGTCTCAAGCAAAGCCTTAGAAAACCTGCCATATCACAAGACCCTGCAAAAGGAGCAGTATTATGTAGACCTGAGGTTAGGAACTTTTCTGTAAAGAGCCAGACAGTAAACATTTTAGGCTTTGTGGGCCACATTAGGCTTGTTGAATATTCTTGTTTTTCTTTTCTTTTCTTTTAAAATATCCCTATAAAAATGTAAAAACCCTTGTTAGTGTGTGAGACTATACAAAAAAGGGCTACTTCTAGATTTGGCCCAAGGGCTTTAATTTGCTGATCCTGGTAGACCTTTGAGGCCCTTCTGATGCCAACCCACCTCAGAATGGCAGATGTGGGCACCCAATCATGATCAGCCAGTCTTTAGGATAGGCAGCAACCTCTGTCTGAGACTAAAACAAATAGGATGTTTGAAGTCTTATTATATAAATGTATGTGCATAAAAATATCCACTAAAATTTTTTTAACCATATTTTTTAGTGAACTCATGGCTACAATTTATTACAGCAAAAACACACAAAATAAAATCAATAAAGGAAAAAAGCACATTGAGCAAAGTCCAGAGGAAACCAGGTATAAACTTCCAAAAACCCTCTCCTATTGAAGTCATATGGGACAAACTTAAATTCCCCAGCAATAAGTTAGGAGAACATATTGAATTGTTGTCTAACTGATAAGCTCAATAAAGACACTGTGTAACCATTTTTTATTGTGGTAAAGTTTTATTCTGGTACTTCATGTAAGTGGAATCCAATAGGTGTATGCATCAGGTCTATTTCCTGGAACTCTGAGAAGGAAGGATTCAAAAGTGAGCAACCCCAAGACAAAAAAAGAGTAAGTACTAAGTGAGAGGCATCTAGAATAGTCTCAGATCTAATCCCAATATATATACAAGAAACCCTATTTCTTGAGGAAACTTAAGTATGTTCTTTGTAACCAGAAGAATCTAAATTACTCTTATCTACTGCAAATATAAATTAATAAAAATGCTTTGGCAGGCAGTCTGATAATATCTAGTAAAAATGAATATGGACATATTAGTGACCTAGTAATTCTACCATTAGGTATTTTACCCAGAGAGATTTAATGTACATTTGTACCAGAAGCTATGTGTATAAGATGTTCATAGCATGTAGCATGTGTCCACAGTGGATTCTCTTAACCTGGTCAAATCCCAGCTCTGCCACTTACACAGGTATGTGACCTCAGACAAGTTACTTATTTCTCTGTTCCCTACTTTCCTCATCTGTAGGAGGGGGTAATTATTTATTCCTCATAAGGTTGTTGTAGGGATTAAATAAGTTAATTTACATAAAATGTCGGGCACATAGCAAATGCTATAGAAGTCTTAGCTGTTGTTACAACTCATTATTATAGCAGCATTGTTCCTAATAGCAAAGAGTTGAAAACAACCAAACTACCATCAACAGAAGATGGATAAACTGTGCTATGTTTATACTATAAAATACTAAATAGCATTAGAGTAAAAAGAATGAATAGACCTACATATATTTTATACACAACACACCACCACATATCTTTGAAGGTTATAAATCTTAGAAAATAATGTTGATTAAAAGGTAGGCACAGAAAATGTATGTGGTATAACTTTGATGTTACAAAATAAGCAAAATTAAACCTATTAGGTAGAGACATGTACATTGGTAGCAAAAGTACAAAGAAAAGCAAAGGAACGGGGAAGAAAACTCAGAGCAGTGGACAGGAGATAGGGTTAGAAGACATCTCCAGTTGCATCTGTAATGTTCTTAAAGTTTAGGGGGTACTTATGTTTCTGAGTGTACTTATAAATGTCAAAAGACAAATCTAAATCTAAACGTAAAGATAAAATTTATATGGGTATGACCTGTGCTTGTTGAAATTCAGGAAGTAAGAATTAAAACAGGAAAGAAATTATTGACATGCTCTATAGAGACTTCATTAAGGAACTAAATTGGTTGAATGTAGTTTGCTTTTATATTTTTGATGAAAATTTATCCATGCTGATATACTGCTGGCTAAAACATTTGTTTTCATAAATTCCTAAGTCAATGTGACTTGGGGGTCAAAATAGCTAAATTAAATCATCCTGTACATAGTTAAAAATATCTTAATAAAATTAGCACTGAAATTATATAATAAGAGCTACACATTCATAGGAAAAACAGGAGTTCTGGGTTGGAGCAGGTGTCAGGAAAACCTAAGTAGTCAAATTGTTAGAAGGTAAAATTGCAAGAGAGTAACTCTTCTCTAGAAATAAGAGAAACAGGGAAGATACCCATATTACTGCTGTGTTATAAAAAAAGAAGGGTGAAACAATATTGAAGTGATCTTTTGGGTAGTAAGCTTGATTTGCTTTCCCCAAGATTTAATTAAGCTGGTACATGGCGTTCAGGACTGGACATATCTTTGGACAGCTTCACTTCCAAAAGCCACTGCATACTTAGCTAATTTTCCAGGAAACAGAAAATACACTGCCTTCTGGACATCTTCAGGGGTGAGAGTTCGACGATTTCTGTAATTCATCAGGCTGCAGGCTTGCGTAGAAATGCGCTCAAAGATGTTGTTGATCAGGGTATTCATGACGTCCAAGGTACGAGACGATATGCCGCTCTGGGGAACCACTTCCTTTAGGACCCTGTTTATGTAGAGTGAATAATTTCTGTGGCCCAAACCGGTGCGGGAGTGTGATTTCTTTGCGCAGCTTGAGTTTTGATGTCCTCTGGAGCACCCGTTCTTTCCGGTGATGGTTCTGGCCATTATAGATGTTGTTCTCCTTAACGGTTAGGGAGTGGAGAGGAGAAGGGCCTACGAGTTGGGGGAGCTCTCACATTTATATTGACAGGTCACAATCAGACTCTGGGGCTTCTCATTGATTGGCGGTTACTGTTCCTATGTCACAATCACCTAGCAATGGCACTGATTTGTTGTTAAGGGAAAATCTTGTTCTTGGCCCAGTTAAAACTTTCTTAAGGAGATTAGAGTGTTACAGAAGGGTTGAGTTGGCTTCATGGCAGGAAAGAGTACTCATATTTTCTACTTTATTTCTTAGCGATTTGCAAGTGTAATATACAGTATTTTCAGAATTGGACAAACCTTGTCAAACTAGGAGGTTGGTACCAGGAAATTGAAGAAAAAAATGCCATAAGCCTTTTATGAGGAAAATTTTGGTTTATAAAAGTATTCATAAATTCATTTTATAGGCAAATGAACAATTAGGTGAACCATTAAAAATCCTAAAATGACTATCTTATAATAAAAATAAATATAAATAGCTAATCTGCTTTTTCAATTGTGGCTGTTATTTTAATAATGAATTCTAAATTTTTTATGGATCCCAGCTTCTTCGAAGTAACTATATCCAGTTGAAAAATAAAACACAAACACTATTCTATTGTTTAAATTATGTGAACTGTGTTCATTACTTTTTATAATGATATATTATTCTTGAGAATTCATAAATTTCCTTACATGTTCTATTTTTTACTTGATACTCTAGTTTTTCTGTCATTATTAACAAAATGTGTAGGGCATTTTTGCTCATGTGTCATGTTGATGTTCACTCTAAAAAAAAAAAAACAACCTCCATCGACTTCTTAATCAGTTGCCACAATTGTTAGTGCTGCGACAAAAGTCTTCACGGTGAGGTGCTTCACAGATAAGGTAGACTGGGCTACGCATCATTTCTTGAGTCCCATATGCAATTTCTCCCCTTTCTCTTCCACTAAGGAAAGTAAATCTAAAATAAGGTAGCAAGAATAAGGCTGTTGTAGTGAAAACTTTGAACAAGCTTTAGTTTCTAAAGACAAAGGGTATTATTTGAACTTTCTTGCTAGTAACACACCTCAGACTGTGGACCGTCTCTCTGAGATGAGGGCTGCTGCTTCCATGTATGCTCCGGCGAAGCAGATCTTGTTACTTTTGCTGTCAGATTTCTTTACATATAACTACTTAGCTTAATTATAGCATAGCTTTATTTGCTATCATTTAGAAGAGGCTCTCTGGTGGAGAATGTTCGTTCTCTATTCCTCATGTGTCCATGTTGGAGAGCTTTCATTAGTGTAACATCCTGGCCTCTTTCCCCCTCACTTCTCCCTGGGACAGTCCTCCCTGAGATCAGAGAGGTGGGGAGACTGACAGGCATGCCTGTCCCAGCCCCTTCTGGACTCATTGGGATCTGAGTGTGGGCAGCTCTGCTCCTGGGGCTGGATCACTTTTGCTAACTGACGGTAACTGAGTAGGTCATTCTGTTTAATACTGAGGCGCTGTATTAGGAACCCTGTTGTTGTTCTCTAAACAATTTGCAATAATAAAGCTGACATTTTGGTACCCATCTTTCTGATCCTTATGACCTCTCAATTAGTTCTGAGCTAAGATGTGGAGAAGGAAGGGTGTAATATTTTATGTTAGCTAAAAGAAAAAGACTTTAAAGCCAAAACTATAAGACTTATACTAAAATACTGATTGGGGAGAAAATTCAGAAAATGAGGAATGCTGATTCAGTAAAATTTCTGGCTACTTTAGGGTTAACCTGAATTCCCTTTTAAAATTTAATGAGTCAATCTAAAATATGTATGAGTTCACCACGGATATGCTGGTTTTTCTTTTCCTTCTCCTTTCCTCCTTCTCTAGACAGTCTGGAACAAGGGACAGACAGACACCTTTTAGCTTAATGACCTTTGTGAGATGCCTGTTAGATTATCAATCTGGGCAATGCAGCAAGTCTGATTATTTTGCATCTACCATACCCTGAGAATGGACACTGAAGCCCTCTGTCCTCTCCCCCCTTCTCCTCTGCCCTTACCCTCAAGATCCTAGCCTTAGAATGAAGCCTGGTATCCTTTAGCAGGAGACACAATGACTGATGACCAGTGAACCAGAGGTCCAGGGTCTCTAAGCTGCTCAAATGTAGATGGAGAACTAAGAACCTTTTTATGCATTTTTTTCAGGCTTTTGTTTTTGCACTTAATCTCACTATGTCTATTTGATCACACTATGTCTTTTGTAATTGAATATGTATAGTACTGAGGTTATAACACTATGTCTTTTGTAATTGAATATGTATAGTACTGGGGTTATAACTGCTTATTCTATCATTTATGATTGAGGGTCTTATTATGACTCAAGGTCATCATCAAGACTCTCAGTGATTTTTCCATAATGATTGCTGCAGAGATGACATTAACTCAGAGCTGAAAACATGTAATAATAGATATGAGTGCACTCTGGGAACATTTTCACAGTCACTGTATTAGTTTCATATTGCTGTTGTAATAAATCTCCACAAATTAGTGGCTTAAAACAACACAAATTTATTTCCTTACAATTCTGGTGGTCAGAAGTCAGAATGGGTTTCACTGGGCTAAAATCGAGGTATCAGCAGAGCTGTATTCTTTCTGGAGATTCTAGGAGAGAATCTGTTTTCTTATGTTTTTTAGCTTCTAAAGACTGCTTATATTCCTTGACTTTTCCTGCATCTTCAAAGCCAGTAATTCATGGTCAAGTCTTTCTCTTTCTCATGCTACATCATATCATGTTGTGACACTGAGTCTCCTGCCTCCCACTTTCACTTATAAGGACTCCTGTGATTACTTTGAGCCCACCTGGATAATCCAGGAAAATCCCTACATCTCAAGATCTTTTAATCACAACTGCAAATTCCATTTTGCCACATAAGGTAACATATTCACAGGTTTGAGGGTTTGGGATATGGACACCTTTGAGGGGCCTTACTCTGTTTGCCACTGCCACCATGAACAGAATGAGATTATCAGAGTAAATCTGAGTCACCAATGGTGTAGAAGTTGAAGATGAATCATACTATTCCTAGTAGATGACCAGAACTATATTTGAAAAATACTTTCTACAAATGGGCTAACTTTCTTATAATTTGCTTTTTTTTTTTTCTAAAAATAGAGGGTTGTCTTGAATTTTTACCTCCTATGCCATGTCTCTACATTTTAGTTCCAAAATATGCTAAATAAAATCAAATTTATCCTTGGAAGGCCAGAGGATGATGGTAGAGGAGAGAGATTTTTCTTTCTGCTTTCTTGCATCCTCAAATTCACTTCTCTTATTTCTTCTCTCCTACTTGCTCTCTCATAAGTATGTATTGAATGCCAACCATGTGCCAGGCACTGCATAAGTTACATTGTGGGGGACACAGAGGTGAAGAAGATACAGTTCCTATTCTTAAGGAACTCACAGTTTATTGAAGTAGACAGACATAAAAGCAATGGATTCCTATGAACAGAGACATAAAGACTATAACAGGGCATCTACAGGGCATAACAAGAAGACAGGGAGGTACCTAGATCATTCATCTTGCCATTGCAGGTTTCTAAGAGGAGGTGATGTTTTAGTTGAATATTGATGGCTATAGAGGTTATTTAGGTAGATAAGGGTGGTGTTGGGGATAGAGCAGACATGGTGTGTCAATAAAGACCTCCAGGGAAACATTTCTTTCTTTTTTTTTTTTTTTTTTGCATGAGAATGGAAGACCTATGGTCTGGAAGAGCCTGAACTTGATTGCCCTTTTTTTGTCTGGTAGTATTGAGATATGAGAGACAGTCATCTCCGAAAGAAGCAAAGGGACTGTATTAGCCAGGGGAGAATCCAGGTTTCTATTAGGGCCGTGATTCTTAAGCTTGGATGAATGTTGAAGCTACCTAGGAAGATTTCAAAAACAAAGAGCCAACCATACAAGGACTAGACCCCAGATTAACTGAATCAGGTTCTGCAGGGACAAGGCTGTTTTTCCTTTTAAGTTCTTTTAATGTACAGCAAGGATTGAGAGCCGCTGGTTGAGCTGAGAGCAGATTTGAAGGTGGGAGTTTTTTGTAAACTCTGGAATGGGAGTTGTAGAGGAGTTAAGAAGGAGGGGAGAAGTAGGAACGGGAGTTAGGAGGAAGAGGACAGAGCGATATGAGGTGAGTAGATGAGAGGACAGATGGAAGACAGGAAGAGCGGCTCCCTGTTCTCCAGTCACAGTACTCTGGGTACAGAGCCATCAAGAGATGCAGACTTTGATATAAACTTGTTTCTTTGCAAGTTTAAATTGAGACTAACTTTGCCAAAAATCTCTTTCAGTGCTTAGCAAGGAATAGATCTGGAGAACTGAGGAGGGACGGAAAGGAGGGTGGAACCAGGATGGGGCCCGCTTTACTGTGGAGTCTTGTCTATCTTATATTTCCACGTTTCAGGGGGTGTAAAACAAGCAACCAAACATACAAACGTACAAACAAACAAACAAACAAACAAACTTTCCATGTTCTCTTTTCCTGATTTGCCAACAATTCTCCGTCCTGAGTCATTTTTTCTTTGGTTGTGTTATACCTCCATTTGCTGGATTCCTGAGGCTGACATTCCTAACTCACCAGTGCAGAGCCCTCTCCCTTTCACAGCAGAGTAACCTGTATCTTGCTTTGGCTAATCTTAAAGCTGGGTCATTGTTCTCAGGTGACCCTAGAGGGAGTAATTAGATTAGATTTGTGCAGAGTAAGAACATAATAAAGGATTAGCCTTGAAAGTAGAAGGTTGTCAGTTCTTGATGAAGTTCCTCATGGGTCTGATACTCCTCAGCCGAAAATAGGAAATGTACTGAGACAAAGATAGAAGAAAAATAATTTGTTTTGTTTTGAGTTCTAGTTCACACTTAGTAGTAAAACATTAATTAACTAAAAAGTAATTGACACAAATCAATAGATTATCATTGTAGAATGGATTTTCCTTTAACTATAGTAAGAGTGCTCTTGCTAGGCACATGGAATAGAATAAAAGTTGCCCAAGGTCACCTGGTCAGGAGGTTGTAGAGCCAGGAGATAAATGGAGGCCTATTAGATATCTAAGCTGGAGTTCGTAACCATTAGACACACTGCCTCTCATTAGTTGGCCAAGAAAGGAGGATGTTCCAAGCAGGAGGGAGAGAATGAGTAACAACGTAGAGGCATGAAATCACAAGCTATATTCCAGAATGAGTGACAACTATTTTTCTAGAATAGAGGGCTGATGTCTAAGAGTGCTGAGATATATGGAAAGGTATAGTGAGCTTAGTTTATAAAATGCCTTGAATTGCAGTCTAAAGTGTTAAAAATTATTCTGTAAGTATTTGAGAGTCACCAAGAATTTGAAGCATGTAAGTGATTCGCTCAAAGCAATGTTTTGAGAGAACTGATTTGGTGTCAGCACCAAATTTGGAGGAATTAGAAGAAATGAGATCAGAGAGCTCAGAAATATCATTCCTCAGTGGCCCAAGAGTAGGACAGTAGAGGTGTGAACTGAGGGCATTGGGAAAGGGAAGGAGGAATCATTTTTGAGAGAACGGGTAAGATTTGGTGATTGATTTACTACTCAGGGCAAAAGAGAAGGAAGATTCTACTATAATTCTACCTTTGCTGAGCACTGACTATATGTCTAGGCTGCTCTGTTACTTCCCAGGCATAAACTCAGTTCCCACAGCAACCCTATTATACAGATATTATCGTTATCAGTATCTCTTTTGCACTGGTGAGGAAACTAAGACACAGAGTAGTTATGTAACCTGCTCAGATCACACAGCTGGTTAGTAGCAGAGCTGGGATTCAAATGCAGGCATCTGACTCCATGCACTTTACTCTTAGACATCCTTCTTCTCTATAATCTCTTATGTGTGTGGCACTGTACGTGCCGCATGTATTTGACCATTTTGTTTCATCTTCACAAGAGTCCAGGGAAGTAGGTAGGACTCTAGTACTTCCAGCCTCATAGCTATAAATTTGGCTATTGCCAACAATTAAGTGGAAGAACCAAGACTTGAAACCGGATCTTCTAACTCCATCTCCAGTGCACTGGCCAAAACCTCATGCTCTAGATCACCAGGGAAAAAAAAAAAAACAAAAGAAAAGTTAATTAACCAAGATAATACAGTTGGAGCAATGGAAAAGATGTGATTTCAGAAGTGAGGATGAAAAATCTGATTTTAAGCACCCTCAGGAACTTGCCTTTCTCACCTTACATTCAATAGAACCCCTAAGGCTGTGGTATATATAAAGGAAAAATCATTGATTTTCTGTAGTAAGGGAGAAGATTCTGACAGCCATCATCTAGCTTGACATTCTAGACAGGTCAGAGAGGAAAACACACCTTTACCTAGAGGGAAAAAATGACTGAACTTAAATTGGAAAAAAGGGATTTAAAGAAGGGAGACTGTTCACAGAGAATCTTAATAAGGTTTTAAAACCACATCTTCATTCACTCTGTGATGCCCTTTTAAGCTGTTTTACACATAAAGAAACCAGAAAGACAAATAGCTTAAACATCACAAAATTAGAGGCTGATATGCATGATGAGGAAATTATGTTATTGCAAAATAGCTAAACTAGAAACCAGGAGCTGCAAAGTATCTTTCTTTAAGTACATGAATTATTTCCCATTCTAAGTGATATAATAAAGTCTTGCCTTGGTTATACTCAATGAAAAAAATATACTCAGTTATCTTGAATTTAATAAGATCTAAACACCTAAATCCAGGGTCTATTTAGGACCCAATAAAAGAATACAAGTTTTTCAGCAGCTCATACTATAGACATTCAAACCAAGTCCTGTTTCCAATGTTCTTCTTAATGACTTTTATTTTAGGACTAGCCTCTTCTCTAATCTCTTTGGACAAGGCTCTGTCACTACAGACCTCTTAGAAGAATGATGGAATTAGTGAAGTTAGCTTGTTCTCCAGTATGCTGGAAGCTGCCACTGAGGATGTGATCTCTTCATCTATTGTGTCCTGAAAATCAGAAAACATGACTAACATCTGCAGAGTACTTCCTACTTTCTAAAGTATTAGGAGTTTATGAATTAAAAGAATAATATTTTACCCTTTAGTAGGCCTGATCAATTTCCCTGATGAAGTCCCATTTCCTCTTATTCATATAAGAATGGGTTTTCCTACAAGGGGGATTTAGAGGACATCTGCTTACATGAGTCTGTTTAGGATCCACAGAACATTGTCACCAAATGTCTCTGGCCAATGAACACCTTAGCAGTGCCTGCTGTTTCCCAGCTGTACAGATAAGGGAAGTTATGATATAACTGGGGACTCTGAGATATTGTTCCCTGAATGGTGCTTCCAGCAGAACTGGATCAGGAAATGTCTTGCCCTGGTGGTATTTTATTTTCACTGTTGAGAATCTAATCACCTTGAGGAAGTCGAGGCTACAAATCAGAAAGAAGTTTTAAACACTGTCTCCTTCCATTTTCTTAACAACCCTTTGATGTAAGCAGGATAGCTCACTTGCTTAAAAGATGGAATTTAACTCAGAAGTTATGCCCCCTGCTTTAAAGATGCATACCCAGTAGTGTGGTAAAACTGAGTCTAGAACAGTTTTTTTTTATTCTGCTGCTGGAATCAAGCGTGTGCCCACCCTTGTATTCTTAGTGGACCGGGTGGTGTTTGTTAAGGAGTCTCTGAAGTTCCTCAAGTCCTTGATCCTTGTATGAATCTGTGATATGCACGCCAGTATAGACTGTCTTACAGAAATCACTTGGTTGTTTTTCCTGTCTCACATTTCTTCTAATAATGACCTTGAACCTAAGAATACAACTCAAAGAGACTTGGCTAGTGGGGGATCCTAAGAGCCAGTGTGGGCCGTGCAATGTAGCACACATTTCCAGGTGCTGGTGGGGACTTGAGTCAAGAGAAATGTGATTATTCTTTCTCTCTTGTCTGATTCAAACCCCTCATATTATGGACTACTCCTACCCAAGATTTGTAACCATAAACAAGCAGGATTTAAAAACTCAGCTGCTTTCCATACAAGTAAAAGAATATTTTTTAGGAATTTAGGATTAGGGAAAAGATTACAATCAAGATGAAAAGCACTAATCATAAAGAAAAAATTTGACTCTTTTGTCTAAATTAGACTTAAGACAACTGTATGGTAAAAGATATCATATACAAATTTAAATGAGGAACCACAGACTGGGAGATAATATTTGTTAAGTATGTGCCTAAACTAGAATAACTACTCAAAATATGTAAAGAATTTCTGTAAATCAATTTTTTAAATGATAACCTGCTGGGAAAATGGGAAAATTATGTGATTAAGCAATTCACAGAAGAAAAAAACTCCCAGAAGGTACTAGAAATATAAAAAAAGATCCTCAACCTCAGCCATAGTCAGGTAAATGCAAATTAAAATGAATTATTTCATATCCACCAGATTCATAAAATTAGTTACCCTGATAACACTAAATGTTGACAAGGATGTAAAGAAATAGTTATTATTATTATTACAATTTTAATATTGCAAATAGGTGTGTAAATTGCTAAGATTACCTTGGACAGCAACTTTGGCAAAATATGAAGCTATGTATCACCTACAATACGGCATCCACTTTGTATATCTACTCTAGAGAAACTCATGCACATGTGTGTAAGGAGACAAGTGCATGGTTGTTCAGTGGAGCAATGTTTGTTTGTATAGAAAACAAAGGGGAAACAATCTGTTCCTCACTAGGGGAATGGCTGAATAAACTGTGTCTTTCTTATATGGTAGAATAATCTGCAGCAAGTATAACAACTGGGCTCTAAGTGTGTAAAACTTAAATACTGTCGAGTAAAAAGCAAGTTGCAAAATTGTATGTATGGTATAATATGACTTATATAAAATTGGAAGCATAAAACAATAACATGTATTGTGTACAGATTTAGACATATATAATATAAATATAAAAAAACACATGGGAATGATTCCAACTACCTAGCAGTAGTAGTTTCCTCTGGAGAGGGAGGAAATTAGGGAGAAAGGGACAAAGGATTGGAGTGGGTCTCGAGCTGCATCTGTAATGTTTCATTTAGTGATTTTTAATGCAAATGTGGCAAAATGTTATGGGAGTCTGTTATATCATTTATTGTCTTCAATTTTCTTTTAATTTAAAATGTTTAATAATTTAAAAAGCTCAGTTACTATAAAAAACAAAGATGTGAATAGCGCCATCCATTATACATCATACTCATGAAAAAGGGGACTCAAGACTTTGCCAGGGGATTAAAAGACTTCAGTAAGACCTCCTAGTTACAGAGTGCACCACCAGAGAGGACAAGTATTCACTAACAAATGGTAAGTTCATTCTAAAGCTTGAACCCTAGGGGTTTTTAGGCTTATGGAAATATCTAGCAGTACGTATTGAAGGAATCTGAAAGGTCAGTCAGTCCAGTGTTTCCCAGATATGCCTGATTATAAGACTTAACTGGGAAACTTGTGAAAAAAATAGATTCTTAGGCTCCTTGAAATTTGGATTCAGTGAATTTTGGGGGAACCAGTGTTCCTAAGAATACTTTTAGGGAAATACTGACTTACATGCCTCAATGTCAACAGAGACATTCATTAATTCCTTCCCAGATGCTCTTTTTTATCTCTTAAGAATCTCCAACATAAACCCATATTTGTCTTAATGACATGATTGTTGATTCTTTAGAAACCACTAGTATGTCAGAGCCAAAGTAATTCTACATGGAGAAATAAGATAAAATTCTAGATAGAAGAGATACTATAAAGATCTCAATTTTCCCAGCAGATAGAAAATGAATATGGACTTATAAGGCCCATGAATTAATAAAAAATAATTTCCTGGAGACCAGGAATAAGTGCTTTTTTGCAGGAGTTGACCACCAGCTTCCTGTAGCAGCTCTATTCTTGTGAGTGGTATCGGAGTCCTCAGACACAGTGACCATCAGTGATGAGGTTGTACCAGATTTTTTTTTATTGAGGAAAAACCACCAGAGTTAATGAGTAATTCATGTAAACAACATAGGAACAAATTGTTGAGTACCTACTATGTGCTATAAATACCATGCTATGCTTTTTTGTTTCATTTTAGCTTCTCTGTGAGGAAAGTATTATCCTCAAATTAGTGATTTCATGGCTATCCTTACAATTACATTCACTCATCTGCATTCTATTATACTTCCTTGAATGATAAAACAATGGAGTGGGGCTTTAGATTTTCTATTAGGAGTTGCCCACAAGTTCATACATGATGTTGGTGTACGCTGGTCATGTGAATGGCATCTATGTGTGTCATGGAGGGGAAAACATGCGAATGACTAGGCTATTGATTGAGATGTAACCCTGGGTGGAATTTCCAACTTAATATTGGGCTGCACATTCCTACATATTTTTATTTTTAAAATTATGTGTTTAAGGTATATTTGGAAAAAATATGACCAGCATATAAAACCATAATTTCTCAGATGTTATTGCTTAGGACCAATGTAAGCAAAAAACCAGGGTGATTCACTTAAAGATAATATAAAGATAAATATTAAATAATGAATATGAACAGATAATATGAGGATATGACAAAATCTTGAAGATGATATATGAGCAACTGGCATTAGGGAAACAGGGTTCCTGCCCAGGCCTGAAGTCAGGAGCTCAGGCTAGAGGTAAGTGCTGATCTGAGTCAATTTTTGTTGGATCATCACTCAGTCACCTTCTTGCAACTTTAGTTACTCCAGATTGGACTGTTCATGAATGGAACAAAGTTGAATCTGACTCTGACAATCGGGAGTCTGATATGTTAGTTTCTCCCCTTAAATATTGGCAGGTGTGAATACTCAGGTAAATTAGTGAACTCTGCCTTGTTGCCTTTTTATGGGTGAAAAGTCAAGGGCTCTTATCGACTAACTTTCTGTGGAAGAAGCAGGAAACCATTTACTTCTCTTTGATGTTGCTAAGGTTTCCATGACCCTTATTTTATTGCAGTGGTTTTTCTTTTACTTCTCAGATTTGAAAGTTGTTCAGAGACTGTTAAGTATTATCTGTGTGCCAGAAACAGTGCTGACCAGGGATACAGATAGAAATGACTGGTTCTTGCCCTTGAAGATCTATGGAAACCATTTTTAAGGAGAATTCAAGATACTGGTTAGGAAGATAGACTAGATTTAAGAAGCTGATTCAGGAGAGACAAACTCAGGAAATAACAAAGACCTCTAAGAAATCTCCATATATTATACTATGATTTAAAAAAAAGTGTTGGATTGGAGAAAACTTAGCACAGAATCATAGTTGCATATGGATGGATGTATCCTTAAAAGCTCAGGTATCCAGGTTTGTCTTTTATTATTTCTTAAACCTTCAGAGATGAGGTTTCCACATTTTTTTCCCACAATACTTATATCCATTATATTTTCTAGTGTCTATCCTAAATTTCTTATTGAAAGTTAAGCCTTCCTTTTTTGGAGAACAGCTGTCTGCTAGTTCTTCCAATATTATGAGTGATATTGAGTGATATCTGAGTCTGTCCTTCCCACCCCCAAATCCACATTCTATTCCAAATTCTACTATTCTAAGCACCTCTGGTCATGAATTCTGTCTTCCTGTTTTTTCTTTCTAGTATTTTATTACACACCCGCCAAATAACTACACATCATCTTCAGTGTTTCTTTCTAACTAGGTAAGCATAAATTTCTTTTGGTTTATTGTCCCTTTCATATTTCAAATTTCTAAGGCTTTACATTATCCCTTCTTGTATTGTTTCTTCAAATTGTAAATTTCAATATTATTTAAAGTCCAAGTTTTTTTTTTGTTTTTGTTCATTTGTTTTACCTTTTAGTTGGATTTAATTTCCTTCTCAGGGAATCAGTATTGTTCCTTTCACACATATGCACCTAGACAAGGCAAGGGAGCCCATTGGTTTAAATTAGTCTTTCTGAGTCCTCAGGGCTGGAGTCACAGCAGTGTGTGAGCATCCGAAGGAGAAAATGATCTGTCTACTGCTTTGAGTGCTTTTCTGGGCTGTAATTTCCAGGACCTGGATCTTTAGGGGTACATGAATGCTCTTGCTAACAGGAAAGGAGCAGATGGAAAATAAATACACTAAAGGGCTCAGGCTATTACTGATGCTAGAGGCAGGTAGTCAGGCAACAGGAAGTAAACACAGCAAAACAGAAGGAAAAAGATATTTACCTTTGGTCCCTTGAGCAACATGAGTCTGGAGCTTGGGAAAGATTGTCCCAGGGCTTTGCATTGGGCACACTGAACAGGTGGCTTATAGAAACTTCTAGTCATATAGCTATTGACTCTAAGCAGCTGCATCTTACAGACCCGAAAATAGCCTGGAAATGAGTTTTCTCAGTCTTAAGAGCTGCATAAAGCAGAGCTGGTGAGAGAGACAGCAGCTGGACATCCACTGATTTGAATAGTTCTTTACAAAATGCTTTCCATGCCCATTGTTACTGAGGAACATTGTAACAATGTTGTAACCCTGTGAGAGACCAAGGGCAAATATGATTAATACTCTGTTGCACAGACGAAGAAATTGAGGCTCAAGGAGCTTAAGTAAATTGTCCAAAGCCATGCGCATACATACTTAGTTTAAATGTTACCCCATGCTTCCCAGGGCACAAGAGTTTGAGGGTAGAACTGGATACAGTTTCTAAGCAGTATCAATGTAATCTTTACCACCAATTTTTTGGGAATCTCAGGTCTCCTAAACTTTAACAACAACAACAACAACAACAACAACAACAACAACAGCAGCAGCAGCAGCAACAACAGGAAGCTATCATTGTTTAAGCACTTACCACATGCTATTTAAACCTCACAGCAATCCTAATACCTAATAGTGATATAATTATCCCTACTTAACTGATGAAAAAATGAGGTATAGGGAGGTTTAGTTATTTGCTTAAGATAACACGGCTAGTAAATAGCTGATGTAAGATTATAACCAAAGTATATGTAATTCCAAGGTTACATATTTGTGTCAGGAAAAACTCAGGAACTAATTTAAGGAGTTCTCAGGGATATTCCCTTGTGTTCAATAAGCACAACCCTACTGGCTACATTAGCATTTCCTCTTCTCCCAGGTAGTAGCCTCATGGGGCTGCTCTGACTCTTGTCTTTAGCTGATGTGGGGTCTCTGTCCATGGTGGCTCTGGCTGTTTCATTCTTGTCCCCATTTCTCTTCCTTGTTACAATATGCTCCAGCAGTCACTCTAGTGAAGGGAGGTCCAGTGTGGACTATTCCCCCAAGCAGCGTGGCCAGTGCTCTAGCATCTTACAGAGATTTCAGCAATAAAGCTTTTTATTTCTCTTCTAAAGAACTCGGGCGTGAACCCAGAGAGGCAGAGCCATAGGGCTTTGACTAGTAGTATGCCTTTTGCTCTGCTCAAAATTTGTCTTCTCTTTGAACAGCTACTTCTCACCTTTACACAAATCATGTTGTTCCTCATTTCTCATCCCGTAACACACTCCTTTGCTTTTCATGCAAACAAGGGCCCAGTGGGCCAGACACATATGGCCAGTGGGTTGAACCTCTTAGAATTAATACACCCTTTAGACCTTTAAACTCAAAACTCCATTATTCTCATTATTATACTTATGGCTTGTTATTTATGTATTGGATCCTCTCCCTTTAAATTGTTTATGATTTTTTTAGGCATCTCTTCTTTGCATTCATACATACAGCAGAGTGTTTTATATGTAGTTTATTATATGAATGAATGAATGAATGAATATAGGTGAATAAAACTAAGTGGTTTCTAGTTACTTCTGATTTAAGATTAGATTCCTAACGCAGATCCTTAAATCAGCCCACCTCATTCATGCCTGAGGGTACTAGTACTTGTTCCCTTTCCCCAGAACATTCTTCTTCCCTCACTTCATTCAAATCCAATGTAACCTCAGAGAGGGCCTCCCCAACAACTCTATCTAAACCATCACCCCCTAAAGATCTCTAACACCGTGCTCTGATTTAGTTTTTCTCAATATAAATATTTTATGTTGGTTTATTGTTTTACTCACTAAGTTCCATGAAAGTTAAGACCCTTGTTTTATTTTCTGCTTTATTTCCATAGCTTTGAGTAGTCCCTGGCAGATAGTAGGAGCTCAATAAATATTTTCTGTGTGGGTGAATTAAACTAAGCCTTCCCAAAAAGGGTGTGCGCCCAGATGAAGAGGCTTCCCTAGTCTTTGTTGGGCACTTTAGTGAAGACTTTCAAAGTTCAACACTCTAGTAACATCTAAAATGTTGACTCCTCAAATAATTTAATTATTTATTGATCTCTTTTTGTTGCTCCTTGAAAATGTGCATCTAGATCTATAAAACTCTTAGTTCAGAAACCATTATTTCTAGGAGTTTACAGCTGGACAGTTTCATAATAAATGACAGCTTGTATTGAAACCTGGATTATCTACCATCACTGAGGAAAAAGTAGACTTTTGTGTAATGTAAATTTATTTTTAAATACGTTAATACTAAATTTTTAAATATTTTATACTAAAAAGACTACTTTTACTTTTTAAAATGTTTGACAATTTTGGGGACCTTTGGATCTTGCTATGATGAGTAATAATGATTAGATCCCCCCTCCTGCCTGAAGTAAGTGAAAAGCAGACAAAATATATGAAACAATTGTTTAGCAGATATCGGACATCAGCTAATGAAAAACAGTTATTACTGAGAGATGACAAGCAAATAACATTAAGTCCAAAAATTGCTCCAAATTACTGTCTTGAGATCGTTTCTAGGCTGTGGTGCAAGGAAGGGAACCCAGGCCAGAGCTCAGCAGTCTCCTCAAGTTGGTCTGAAGCCAGAATTCCCAGTAAGCCAAATGGTCAAGAGTTCACATGACAGAGTGCCAGAGATGAGAGAGATGCACACAGAATTCCAGAAATCTGTCCCCTTCAGGATTCAGCTAACTGTTCTGATCAGCTCATGTGTATGTAAGAAGTAACTGTGATGGAAGGAAGAACCACTCAAAACAACCAGAAGGAGCAATCTTTCTGACTCACACAGCACAGGGAATAGTGCCTGTTCTCATGAGCAGGAATATAAAATGTCATAATTCATGGAGCATCAGGTGAAGTACTAAGAAGCATTTTCTCGGCAGCAGAACAAAATTAATTTTACTTTAAATGCTGCTTTGGTCCTGTCTAACAACGCTTAAAAGCAAGACCTAAAGTTTCCAAATAACTTGACCATGTCCTAGAACAAAGCTCAATGACTTGGTAAATATCTGGCATCTGGTAAAAAGTTATAAGAAAGAAACAGGGAAATACCACCCATAATAAGTTTTAAACAATTAATCAATAGAAATTGGCCAAAAAATGGCACAAATCATAGAATTAATAGACAAAGACATTAAAACAGCAATAACTATATGCTAATATTCAAGAAGCTAAAAGAAGCATGGATCATATTAAGAAAAGGCATGAAAGATTTAAAAAACACACAAATTGAAATTCTAGAGATAGAAACAATAAGATGAAAAACATGCTAGATTTAATCTTCATTAAAGACATTAGATATTTTACAGAAGACAAGTTTAGTGGTTATGGGGGCAGAGAGATACAGGAGGGAAGCAGTCCAAAGGGATATGACTGATCTTTCAGAGGCAATGACTGTGTTCATTATCTTAATCATGGTGATGGTTTCACAAATGTATACTTATAGCAACCCCTCCCCCCAAAAGTTATACTTCAAATAGGTATATTTTATTGAATGTAAATTATAACTTAATAAGGTTGCTAAAAATATGTAGCAATTTTTTTCATAAAAATCTTTTAAAAAGGGATTTTCTTTATCTTGCATTTCTTAAAAAAGCTAAATTAATACCTTCTGAGTGACTCTGGGGTCATCATTATGAATATGAATTATTATTAGATAGCCTCAAAAATGAACTCAGCCTTGGAGCCAATACCTGGGATTTGGTCTGCTTTTTGAGTTCTTTGGCTACTCTCTCTGCTGACAGTTTTCATGACCTTTCATGGACAACATCATGTCCTCATCTAATCTAAAACTTTGTTTAATGCACCATTGGCCTCAAGTATGTTGCCAAACTCTTTTACTACAGGACAAAGCTCACAGGCCATCTCAGCAGATGCTCTCATTCTCTTTACCTCCCAGTACTAAGAAGCTCTCCCTCTCTCTACTTTTTTTGGCTTGTTCCCTTTCTCCAGAATTCTTCATTTTCAATATCATTCCTCTCTCCTTCTTCATTTTCAAGATCAGTCCTAGCAGGTGGGACATCTACTGTCCTTCAAAGGCTTGACCTGTAAGCTTTCTCTGTTTAGTAAATGAATGAATGAAAAAGTAATTCAAAAATTCTATAACCTGAAATAAGTTATCTTCCTCTTTGTCTATATATTTGAGTTACTGATCATTCATTGCTGTTTTTTTTTTAAAGTGTGATCCCACTATTGCTAATGGTGGTAGGAACATTAAAGACCAGGGCTCTAAGATGTTAGTCACATTAGATTTTAAGCATCTAAGTCACAAGATGAAAGGAGCAGCCTCATGATTGCTGTGGAAAATGGTATAAACTTTGTTTTGTTGTCATCTTTAGGCAATGAAAATTGAAATAATTTTTGCTTGCCATGCAAAGAGCTAGATGTTTTCAGATTACCTTTTCTTCTCATGTTCCTGCAAGTTTTAAGTTACTTCTGGTACTTCTTTTATCGTTTATTTTGAATGCAGTAAGGCTTTCTCTTCAAGTTCATTGAACTTATCTGGGAACAAGCATGTTAATGGCATATTTAATGTTGGCATGAGCCATTGCTTTGGGTTTGTGATATTTGCTGGAACATTGCGTCCTGAATAAAATATAAAAACACACTAAAATGTAACCTTAGAAACTGAATATTTAAATAGTCATGAATGAGAGGACATAATCCAATTAATTTTTTCCCCTGGAGTATACAGAATGTAGAAATTTAAATCTATTAGATCAGTATTTGATTTAAAGAAGTGTTATGTTTCAGGAAAATTCCTTTTAAGGACAAATAGGGAATATAAATAAAGATACCTGAAAATTTCTTGCTAAAAATAGTTACAAAGGGTGTAATATATATGATAGTAAAAATCATTTATTGGCATTTATCATTGAAGGGTTGGTCTTTAGAAAAGAATTGTTTTAATATAGATGAATTTAATATTGTTTATTCTAATAAAAATACACAGAAATAATAACCTCTCTGAGGTTGATGGCTTATTTAATCTTGTCTTGCATTGTTGAAAATTTCTTTTCTGTTGTTGTATTAATTAATGTAACTTAATCTGTGTTCAGAAATATTAACTTCGAGAGAATAAAACAAGACTTTTTGTTTGTTTTGTTTTGTTTTGTTTTTTACCTCTACTGTGATAAATTGTAGCATTGGCCCAAATTCTTCAGGCCTCCCCTGTGAACATATCCTTTGCTATGTGAATTTGTAGTTCTCCTCGACTGAAGAGAATAGAGCAGAATAGTGTGTCAGTTCTGAGCCTATGTCTTATGTAATTCTTCTTCTTTTGTGCCTCTGCCATTGCCATGAGAAGAATAAGCCTAGCCTAGCATGTTGATAGATGGAAGATGATGAGGGACACGTGGAGCAGAGCCATTCAAGCTGATCCCTCACCAAAACACAGAGGTGTAAGTTAAATAAATGGCTATTGTTATATGCCACTAAGATTTTATGGTTATCTGTTATACAGCATTATTGAAGTAATAGCTAATTGATACATCCCCAGATAAAGAAAATTTTAATATAAACACCAAAAATAATTATCCACAATGCGTTATCTAAACATTTGTAGTAAAATGCCATCTACAAAATGTTTTGTTTGTGTGTTAAGATCCTAGGTTAGAAATAATGATGGCATCAGTTTCTTGGAAGTATAGAAGTTAATCAAGCCATGATAATATTAAATTAAATATGTAATATAGAAAGCTTAAAATTTGGATTGTCACTGTCTTACCTATTCATCTTTTATACAATGCCTATTAATCAGTAGGCAGGCATTCAATAGGTATTTGTTGAATGAATAAATAAATAAAGGAGTAGAGCTTCTTTTCCCTCCTTAATTTCTTTATTTTTCCTTTCTCAGTTTATTCTTAAAAGGCAAATATTTAGAAAACTGTCTTCAAATAACAAACAAACTAATCAGAAATTCAACAAATCATTGTTATAGGTCAGTGATTCTCACCTGAATGTGATTTTGCTCCCCAGGGGACATTTAGCAATCCCTGGAGACATTTTTGGTTGTCATAACTGAGAAGTGGTAAGCTAATGACATTTGGTAGGTAGAGGTCAAGGGTACTGCCCAGACATTCCACAGAGTACAGAATAGATCCCCACAATAAATTATTGTTTGGCCCCAAAATATTTGTGTGTCCTTTGATTTGTTGGTTTTATTTTGTCTTGCAGGACTGTGGATCTTTCATGTTTCTTTTTACCTTCTCTATGTGGTATTCAAAGATTGCTTCCACTTTTCTTTTTACCCTTTTCTCCCTCAGCCTTTCCAGAACTGCCTCTTTGAATCTCATGCCACTTTTTGGTTTCTTCCCTATAGTCGGTACTCTTACCTACCAGAAGTTTTTTCAATATATTTTGACACATAAAGTGGACTTTCTCTTTCTGGGACCTATTTTAGCTTAATTCCCTCTTCTGTCTTCCATGCAGATTTTCTGGAAACCCTGCTTACATCTCTGCAAAGGCTTATGGTGGGAGATCTAGATATAGTACTGCTGTTGAGTTGGTAATTATAGGTAATTTGAAGTGTTATTATGATGAAGGTGTGGGATTTTTGTATGTGTCTTTTTTTCTTGTTGACCTGCATAGTGCTTTTTGCAAGATAGGTGGAGAGATTCAGGGTCACATGGCAACCATTATTTCAGCTATCCAGAAGTGACGTCATCTGTCTTTTAACTTTGCTTACAGTATCCACGTAGTACAGAAGTTTTGCAATTTTATGCAATGAAATCTGTCTTTCTTTATTGCTTACAAATTTAAATGTTTTCTCTCCCCATGATTGTAAAACTAATCTCATATTTTTCCCATTTTATTTTAAGTAATAAAAAATTTAAAATAGGAATGTATTTACATTGTGGGAGATAGGAATCTAATTTTTCTTATAATTATTAAAGTAACTAGTTATATAAAATAACATATTATTCAGGGATTTATGGATCTTTCCCAATTTCTTAGGCTAAAGAAATATTAAAACCTGTATAAGGAATGTGTAAAGAATTTTGATTTGAAAATACTTTGAATGCATGAGCCAAAGCATGGGCATGATTGAAACCAAGTTTATTAAAAGGATTGAAATCAATATTAATAAGAAATATACCCTTTTCTACATAGGCATTTGAATTCAGTGCAACCTGTGCCAACTTGTTAATAACTGTTTAAAATAAAAGTGTTTAAAAACTAGTAAATGATTGTACTTTATGCATTCAATCAGGAGTGGCAAATAAATATTGGTTCATCTGCAAGCTCCAGTGCATTGATAATGGCTGCCTAGAACACTGGGTTAAAAAGGTTTCTGAAGCCAAATTTAAGCTCAGTTGGAAAGAAGGGTATAATGACTACTGATAGTTAGAAGTGGGGTGAAAGTTTCGTGAATGCAACACATTTGCTATCTCCATAAGTGCCTTTTGTCATCATCACTATTATCCAGGGTGGTATCTGGCGCATGATAGAGCTCGGAGACAAAAGCTAGGCTGTCTGGGTTTTAATCTTGGTTCTGTCACTGTGTTAGCCTTTTTGGGCTTCTGTGACAAAATTTCACTGTCTGAGTGGCTTGTAAACAACAGAAATTCATATCTCGCAGCTTTTGGAGGCTGGGAAGTGCAAGATCAAGGCCCCAGTGTGGTCGTGTTGTGGTGAGAGCCCTCTTCCTGGTTCATAGCCAGTGCCTTCTCTCTGTGTCCTTACATGGTGGGAAGTGGGTAGAAAACTCTCTGAGGTCTCTTTCATATGATGCTAATCCCATGCATGAGGTCTATCCTCATAGCCTAAGGACCTCCCAAAGGCCCTACCTACTAACACAATCATCTATGGGAGTTAGGATTTCAACACATGAATTTGGGGGACACAAACATTCAAACCAGAGTAGCCACTTGCTAGCTTTTTAACCTTGAGTATATTATTTAACCTCAGTGTTTCACTTTCTTCACCTGTGAAATGTGGGTAGTATTAATACCTACTGGATAAAATTATTGTAAAGAATAATGACTTTTATGTAAAGTGCTTAAAATTGTCCTTAATTTATTATAAGTATTTCTTATTATTTTTATTGTTGTTGTCATTTATATTAGTATTATTATTATAGATACTAAATAAATAATTTGGGGATAAATATATTTGACTGTTTTATTACAATGTTCCTTATGTGCACAGGAAATTATACTAGTGTCTGTGAATCTGTTAACCATGTTTTTGGAAAACTTAGTTATACTTAATAAGAAAATCACATCCAAGGTGTTACTGTGTTCTACTTAGTATCTATTTACTCAAATTTCAGAAAAATTAAATAGTTTTTAGGTATTAGCCTTGTAAATCCAGATCTATAGAGAACCCATTTCTTTACCAAACTCAGAAAAGGTTAGTGGGAGGATGAATATGAGGTGTTATGAACTTTTCAGAAGAAAGTAGTAATTAAGTGCAGGGCCCTAATATCATTAAAGGTGAATTAGAATATTCTGACCTTTGACATTTATCTACACAGTTAAATCTGTATTAGGCTAATAAATTTTGAAAGGAATTAGTTTAAATAATAACAGAAATCTAGAGTATGTCATATTTAAATAAACTTTGGACAGCAGCTGCGATAGGGGAGCAAGTGAACTTTAATCCTATGCTCAGGAAGAGGTTTTTGAAAATAAGGAGAGCATATTTCAACTTGTTTATGTACATCCAGTGCAAGGAAGCCAAGCAGTCATCAATAGGGCAGCTGGGGAAAAGCACTGGATTTAAGCTTTGCTTTAAATGAATCAGTTTTGTGTTCTGTTTTGGATGACTTCCTGAAGTCAATACTCATTGACCTTAAAGGACCTTTTCAGCTCTAAAAAGATGTCTATCCATGGAAATAATATTTTGGGAGATTATGATTGAATTTTAAAATTCATATCCAAAATCGACTTCTCTTTAAACATAATTGTTATCTTTCAGGAAACAAATCACATGAAATTATGTAACTGTGTTTTATATTTCTTGTTGGAAATTTTAAAGGTTATTGTTAAAGCAATTTATGCCCAATGTGTGAATCTCAAATGAGCAGCATCACCATCCCCTGGGAGCTTGTGGAAATGCAGACTCTCAGGCCCAGCTTAGACCTCCTGAGTCACAATCTGCGTTTTACTCAGATCCCCAGGTGATTTGTAAATGCATTCAAGTTTGAAAATTGCCACTTTATATGGCTGGACAATGGAATGAACTGAGACTTTTGCTAAGCAGCCGGTAGATGGGGAATCCGTGACACAATTTAGACTGATAGTCATTTAGATAAATACAAGTTGAATAGGGTGGAAATAAAATGTTACTCAAACAGCATGCTGATTTTTATGAAAAGAAGGTCACCTGAAGGTATTAAAATGAGGAAAGGCAGTCTGATCAGTGTGTATCATGGTTCTTCCTGTCCCATCACTTAACATAATTAGAAACGTATTGTATCTGTTACCTGCTTTTATAGTCAGATGCACACTAAACAGCTCATTGCATCTGTTTAGTGATGCAGGATTTGGATTTTTATGGGAGAAAATTATCTAATTATGGTATCACTAAATTTATGCTAACTTCACAACATTCATTTCCCAGTCCTCCATGGAGGGTGAGATTAGGAGATTAGGAAATACCCAGAAAGGGCAAGTCAGATTTGCTGTATGAATTCTGTAATCACTGGCTAATTTAAAACAAAACAGCCGTACAGCCCTACCCACATACAATCATCCTGTTGCCTTCTGCGGACTCTCTTTCTGTTAAGAGCTGATATTTGAGGACGTTTATCCTCTCCTTCCTCGGTTTAAAACACCAGTGGATTTAAAGCTTTCCTTTGTATGACTTGTCACGCATTGATGATAACTGATGATTTCCCACCTCCTGGAGACAGAGTGAGCTAATGAGATTTGACGACTGCCTCTGGTTAAAGAAGCAGGACTGATGAATGCACTAGTGACTCTGTTGACCCCAGTAAAAGGATTTTTATTGACAGCTTGTTGACATAACAAACAAAGGGTTTGTGATTTAAGCTGTTTCTAAGCCCTTAAATATATAAGATGTTTTCTAATAGTATTTATTTGTAATTTGTCTTGATAAAACATTACCTTTCCTGGAAGCTCTCTCATTGTTTTTAGTTATTTACAAAATGTGCCTTTGTCTAAAGATATGTGTATATTACATATAATATATATATTTATGGATTTTTTTTATTCCCCCGTTTCACCCCCAGCAAAACTCAACAACATGTAAAATGTGGATGTTGTAATTGATTTTTCTATTTCAATGTTATTCGAGGATGGAAATAAAAGGGTTACATCAGAATCCATCTGGAAATGTTCTGCTGTAAATCATACTACACTGGTGAGTAACAGTCGTTGCCTTGGTGAGCTTTATTGCCATTTGCTGATGCAGCTTGCTCTAGCCAACTACCACAAGGGACATATAATGGGAGCCCCATATTCAAGCCCCTCTTAGAAGAAATCCATAAAAGAGCAGAGATGTGAACCCAGCAATAAATTCTAGAAGCATTTGTGCTGGAGCCATGAAATGATACCAATAACTCCTTAGTAACACATTACAGGAACAATAAAAGAATTTCACCAGGTTTTTTTTTTTTTTATGTATTAAGGCTATTTTTAATTGAAACTCCTCAAAGACACAATAGAGCATGTGCCAGCAGCTGTTTGCCCATTGCTTTCCATTTGTTTCAGATTTTATCTTGAACTCTACTTATTGTCTCACTCAGAGGTCGTTATTTAGAACACCCTTGAAAATTGGTTCAGCCATACTCAAGGGCCCCTAGAGGGTTCATCCATTTCTAACAAGCTCCATTCTTGTGCTCACTCTTAGAGTTGCTTTCCTTGATCTCATCTCATCTTCCTCAATGAATCAGTGGAGTAATCAACCAGTTTCTATAGGTTGAGTTGCACACCTAATACATGTCTAGCAGCACTCTGTTAAGTTTCGTGAATTTGAGGAAGGAGAATCCCTGCTTCTACCCTCAAGTTGTTCAGAGCGCATTGAGAAATGCCCAGAATAAAACAAGGGGCTAGGTAGAGAACACTGCAAGGTAGAGTTAAATGCTCAATAGTATAAGGAGGGGAGGACTCAGGGTAGCTGGTGTACAAGGTTTCTTGGAAGGAGAAAACTGAAGCTGGGCTCTGAACAGGAGGCAGAGAGTAAAGAGGGAGGTATTGTAGGTCATAATGGTGGCCAGGCAGACCGGGCTGTCTGAAGCAGAAGTTTTATATTGGTGATTAATGGGGAAGCTTGGATGGATTGGGGGCCGGGTACAGGGTGAAGAGATCATAGGAGGACTTGACTTGGAGAAGACTAAACTGAAGTGAGAGAGGCAAAATTTTGTGCAGCCTCCAATGTATGAGTGGATAAGGATACAGGCAGCAGGCATGGGGGAAGGGAGAACTGAGGCGACAGTGTAAAGGGTTTGGGACCTCTTTCCCTCTTTCTCTATGCCATAAACTCTCTAGCTAGTTCCCTTTCTATTCAGTGTTTCTCAGAATATGCTTTGTGAACCACCTGCATCAGACTTGTTAAAAAGGTAGGCTTCTAGGTTCTGCCTGGAATCATTGGAAATAATAGATTTGTAGTAAGTGTTGCCATATTTTACATATGAGGAAACAGGCTCAGGAGGGCCTGTTTCCACACTACCAGGTGCCCATCTTTTTATTTTCTCTGTTGTATGGTGATGCTAGGCTGGGAATGTTTGTGTTGTTGTGGCTTTGATGTTTTTATCTTTAAAAAATCTCTCTTCATGTTTTTCTTTGTGGGACAGTCTAGTAATAAAGGCAACAGGAAAAGAAAATTATAATATTTCATGTTATCAAGTCAACTATATTATAATGTTTCTAATCGGCTGGATGATCTTTCCATTATATTGTAAGAAATATTCTTTTGTGTAACCTTCAGCATTTTCCTAGTTATATAAAGAGAGATAAAACAAATGTGGGAAAATGTTTAAAACTTATAAATCTAGGTAAAAATTTCTTGGTTCCATTTTTAAGTCTTTCTTCTTCTGTAGGTTTGACATTTTTTTAAATGAAAAGTTGCTGGAAGAGAAGGAAGCTGCTTGTCTTCCTCTTCCTCACACCTTCCCACTGACTGGGAAGTGGCAATTAGTGAGTGACAGCCTTGTGTTTAGAGTTAAAATCCACAAGTTAAGGAAAGATGATTCTTCCCTATGGCCCTGGATCTTGTACCTCTGTGCAATATAATGCACAACACAGAAATAAACATCTCTCTTATTTAAACATGAGACAAAAACAAAACAAAACAAAGCAAAAAAAAAACCCCAAAACGTGTGATTGTGAATGTGGTTTCTGCAGCCAGATTGCCTGGGTCCAATTTTAGTTCCACTGCTTGCCAATTAGGCAAGGTATTTAAAGCTATGTCTAAGTTTACACATTTAAAATGAGCATACTACCATCTTCCTCATAAGGTTGTTGTGGACATTGAATGATCATAACATACGAAGTGTTTAAGATAGTGTTTGGCATATAGTAAGCACTCAATAAATGTAATTATTATTATGTATTTTTAGTACATGCATTACATGTATTTCAATATAATTATTAAATGCCAAAACAAATTGAATGATAATTAAACCCAGACCTGGCTCTGAGGGACACTAGGCAAGCTCATGTAGTAGAGAAGTAAAAGGAAGAAAGTGGGTTTCATGTTGGTTTGGGATTTGAGATAACTCTACAACAAAAGAAATGTTCATGCCAAACTAATTTATGAATCTATATTTTATGTAATAAACAGCCTATAAAAAGGGCATTGAAAAATAAATTCTGTCCATTTACTTTCAGACTTCTTGTGCTAGCAGAAGCCAAGAGGAACCTCTGGGGCTATCAGTCTGTGAGTGCCCAGATTATATAGCTGTCACCCTGGGGTCAGTGAGGGCCAGTTGAGAGGGTTCTGGCTGGCAGGTGAGGACCAAGACTACTACTGGCTATTTGATTTCTCTGATTTCAATTTCCCTATCTGCAGGAGAAGATTTGATTTTAAAGTTCTGCTTTAGCTCCAGGATTTTCAAGTAAGCATACCCTGAGGAGTTCTTCGAATTTAAATAGAAATCATTCATGACTACTTCAGATTTCATTTCTAATACAGCATATTATTGATATGCCAGCCCTCTGATGCCTATTGACTTAGCCCCTGCCCTCACCTTCAGAGTCTGATACACTTGTATCTGTCTGGGTGAAAAAGTCTGCCTTCCTGCATAAATCTAGTTGCATTCATTCATTCATTCATTCATGTGATACATTTTTATGTGCTAGGCCCTATCCTAGGCATTGGATACAGTGATGAACGAAACAGCCAGAGTCTCCGCCTCTTGGCATTTCAAGTCCTATGCGCAAGTGAGACAGCCAATAAATAAGAAAATAAACAAAACAATATATAATTATAAAATTATGTCAGGTACTACAAAGGAAGCCGAGTTTTACTTGATAGACTAGGAGATTTCTGAGGAGATGCATTTAGGTATTCATGTAGAGGTGAGAAAGAAACGGCCATTTGAGGAGTAGATGGAAAAGCTGGGAGAATGAACCAAGTGGAGAGAATAGCCTGTGCCAAGCTAAAATTACCAAGAGGTTTTTTTACTTCTAGGATAGAGTAGAGAATCAATGTTTTGTGTTCTTATTGTGACTTTTGCAACTTAAACTTTTTCTAATATATTTCTGAAAAGCAAAACAAAAACTGAGAAAAATACTTTAAAATTGTAGAAATTAACTTGTTCATTATAAAAGATTTGGAAAATACAAATATGCCACAAAAAAAGGAGAAGAAACCCTGTTACTTCATCCAAATATAATCACTTTGGTATTATTAGATATATGTATATCCATCTCTGCATCTATGTCTCTGTTGCTCTCTATATAAGTCTTTTTCTATATATATTTCCAAGGTTTTATCTATCTCCAAGAAATCATACAGACTCTATCATTACGACTTGCTTTTTTATTTGTGAAGCAAATCCCAGGCATCATATCATTTAATCTGTAAATATTTCAGAATACACATATTTTTCGTAAGGTGTTTATACTGTACTGAGCTGGTGAAGGAAGTGACAATAATGTTGGTGTCAGTCATTGCATTTAGGCCACCAAGAATAATTGGGCAAACAGTTCTTATTCTAATAGCTTTCTAATAATAGCAACAATAATCACAGACATTTATAACACAACTTTTTCACTCCCATTTTCTCATTTTCTGTTAGGAAGCATTTTTATTCATCTTTTATAGATGAGGAAATGGAGGCTCAGAGAAATGACACAGACTTCCTCAAGTTGGCATAACATGTTATCAGTGTTTGGTCTGAAGTCTGTGCTCCGTCAGCATACCATGATGCCTTCTGACCGCCAGGATGCACCAGTGCTCCCAAGTTCCAGTTAACAAGATGCTTTGGGATTTTAATTGGATATTAATGTATAATTTAGAACAGAACTGTTCTCTCAAGACAAAGCATATAAAACCAAAGTAAATATTTGATGATACATTTAGTTAGATTCCACTTTTGAAAACTTACTGTCTTATACACAATACAAAATAATTATCCCCTTCCAAAAATATAAAATATGCCCTTAAATTCTGGAAAAGATTGCGTGCCAACTGAGCTGGTTGGTTTTCTTTCTGCCTGTGTGTTTTTGGAGCTCTTTGTAAAGTAACTAATACGGTCTTCCCTACCATGTAAATTTGAACACAGATTTAAGGCCTCAAGCCATATTATTAAAGAACAAAGAGCTAAACGTGATATACAGAAAGGTAGACAGCAATAGATATGTCTCCTCTCTAGCAGGGGAAATCAAAACATCCTCCTTGTCGTTCCTGTCTGTCTCAGCAAACTGATGACTTGGATGCATTCTGAATAGCTCATCTAAAATGGCTGGAGGCAAGCAGACACTTGAGATTTTATAATCAACCTTTAGCCTTCTATAAATCATTCTTATGCACAGAGGTACCTTTGAGAGGCTGAGGATCAGGCATGGGTTTTGCTGAGGATTAAATTGCTCATCTTTATATGATGTTAAAAGTTTTTCTATCTGGGTTGCCAGATTGTTATGGAGATAGAAAAAGAAGTATTTTTTTTTAACTTGAAAAATTTCACTATACTATTAGTAAGAATAATGAGCATTTCCATAGCTTTGGAGTTCATCAGGAGCTTTTAATTGTCTTAGTAACTCATTGAATTTGGCATTATTTTCACTTTCATTTTTTTTTTTTTATTATGAAGAAACTTAAACTAAGGGATAGTGACCAGAAACGACATCTTTCAAGACAGGTTCCAGTGTTTCTGTAACAAAATCTGTTATACTTTTGCTTCTGCCTTGCATATTCAGCGATCATAATGAACAGTGATTTCAGTTTAAGGGATGAGCCTTTCATGAATCAAGGGTAATATCCCTCTTTGATGAAGAAGGTTAGCCAAGAGGAAACCATCCAGTCTACCCCCTTTTCATGCTCTGGCAGCACTGAGGGGAATGCCTTTCAGTTCCAGGGGAGGTTACTTACCTCACAGGCAGTCCCCGTGGATGCCCAGGGGCTGCATAGGTGTCTAAGTGCTGCTTGACACTGGCCAGGTGCAGTCTTCCCAGAGGCTACAAGCACACTGCTGCTTTTGGCTCAGTTTCAAACTGGAGACTGGAAGCCTTGAGAAGCTGATTTTCTTTGTTAGGGGTTCCCAGTTGCCCTCTGAGTGGTTTTTAAATCGTGGGGGCTTGGAGTGGTCTAGAGGGGTCTACAAGAGGATTAGGGGCACCACGCATGGCCTGTGGGTGAGATAAATTAAGTGTCTTCCATCTAAGTGTTACTATTTTTCAAGTAAATGAGGTTGCTATTGGGCTTAATTAAAATAAAAATTAATTGAAGAGCAACGCCAAAGGCTTAGTATTTTTGTCATGATGTATGTTTATAACCAATGGTTATGAAAACTACCGCCACCATTACATGGGGAATGGCGTTGTTTAATGTGAATGTCTCCTCTTACATGGGAGGGCTGGGAATGACTGCTTACCTCCAGAGGAGCAGGGCATCAGTATGCAGTATACCGTGTTCTCTTTTTCTGCTTAAAGCCACAATATCTCCTATTACTGACATGATGCAGATTTTCCTCCTGTGAAGTTTGAGCCACAAAAATCCTCAGAGATCAGCTAGTCAGCATCTCATTTTAAAGGTGAAGAACCTGAAACCAAGAGAGGTAAAATGACTTGCCTGAGGTCACACAGCTGAGGCAGGCTGGAACCAGATCTGAAATCCTTTGACTCTTTAAATCTGGAATACTCGCCTGCTGCCAGCACTAATAATAGCCCTTAATTATAATGGCCTCATTATCTGAATTAATCTTCATAACAGTCCTGTAAGGTAGATAGTATCATTCTCTATAGATAGAGAAGATATAAAATGGAGAAGCACTAAGCAATTAGGAACTTGCTCAAAGACATACACAAAACCCACAGAATGGATAACTTTAAAAAAATTTTCTCACAGTTCTGGAGGCTTGAAGGTCAAGATCAATGTGGCAGCAAGGGTTGGTTTTGGTGAGACCTTTCTTCCTAGCTTGCAGATGGCCACCCTCTTGCTGTGTCCTCACGTGGCCCCTCCTCTGGGTCTGGTCCGGTCTCTCTTCCTCCTATAGGGACACAAATTCTGTCAGATTAGGGCCTCAACCTTATGACCTCATTTAACCTTGGTTACAAGCTTAAAGTCTCATCTCCAAATACAGTCACATTGTGGGTTAGGCTTTCAAAATATGGATTGGGGGGGGGGACACAATTCATCCATATTTATTTTATTAGGAGGAAACAATATGCCTCATTGTTTCTAAATAATATGCTTATACTGCTATTTCTTGATTTTTCAATTTTAGATGTTATTAATGGACTTCCGATTATGGATGAAGAATTTACCTTATGTATTCCCACCTCCTAGTGCCTCGCTCCTCTTGGCCCCCCGATACTTCCCTCCTCCATTCTCTCATATAGACATATAATAATTTGAGAGTAAGTCAGAATTTAGGGTATATGATGTTACAACTACATAAATACCATGACAACTACATCTCAAAATGTATCATGATTACATTTCCTGTATTGTTTAGCTTTTTGTTTTCCTTGGAGTTGGTTGCCTCAGTTTTTGTTTTTATCACTAATATAAATCCGACTCTCTGGGAGAGCTGTACAAACCTTTCGGTGTAACTAAAGACTTCAGATAATCTTTTAATTGGCATTTTTTTTTTTTTTGATCCCTTCCCTGTCCTTCTGCTCTGATCTTTTTTTTGTTTGCTCTCTGAGCCTGCTGCCAGCCATCCTCCTGAGATTTTTCACTACCATCCTGAGGATTTCCTTCATCTGATTCTTGTATTAGATGCCTAGATTCTACAATTTCTTTCTTTGTTTTACCCCCTTATTTTTATGGAATGCATTCTCTACTTGCTTTTTCAAGAAAAGATAAAAAAGAGGTAAATTTTTGAAATCTTGCCCCATGTGCCTGCCCCATTTGCCCATGTAATTAATGGTTTATATGGTTACAGAGTTCTAAGGTGCTAACTGTTGTACCAGATAACCAAATCTCAGTGGCTTAACACAAAAAATTTTACTTGAATCATTATTAAGTGCAGTTATTTGGTGAAAAGTTTTCTACATGATTAGGGACCCAGGCTCCTTCCATCTGGAGACTCCACTAGGGTCTTGGCATCCTCCTCTGGGTCTTGTGCATCCCTCCACATGACAAGAGAAAAGAACATGGAGGATCTTGTGAAAGGCTTTAGAGGTCTGGCTGGAAGTAGCTTTCACTTTCACCCATTGGTCAAAGCTCAGTTATATGACTGCCTAATTAAAAGGTGGCTGAGAAATATAGTCTACTCATGTGGTCATGAAGAAGAGGAGAAAAAAGAATATAATAAACACTATCATTCTAGCCACAGTCGGTGATCATTTTCCCTTACAGTTTTAAAGGCATTCCTCTTTTGTATTCTGACTTCCCATGTTGTTGATTCCTAATTCTTTGCATCTGGGATGTCTCATTGATGAAACTCCAGTGGAAAAATAGGTGAATGAGGAAGGGAAGTCCACAGGAAATGTATTCCATTGTCACATTGTATGCTAATCTTATAGGGGGTAATTTTGTTCTGCAGGAAATATTTGGCAATGTCTGTAGACATTTATGGTGGTCACACCTGGTGTGTGTGTGTGTGTGTGTGTGTGTGTGTGTGTGTGTGTGTGGATACTACTAGAATCTAGTAAGTAGAGGTCAGGGATGCTGCTAAATATCCTACTATGTGCAGAATAGCCCCCTAGAGCGAAAAATTATTAGGCTCAAAATGTCAGTCATGCCAGGGTTGAGAAACCCTGAACTAAACATTATGCCTGGGCCTTTAGGTTAGAAAGAATGGCTACTACCACCATAATAGAAGCATACACAATGGTAGCACACAGAGACATGTGATGACATTTCCCTACAGGACAGGGAGGGTCATAGATGTGGTCCTTGTCTTCTGCACAAGGAACAGGTCTTCATTACTTTGTTGTATCTAGGGCTTGGGTTATTGGAAGAGGTGATTCTGGTCAGTAACCAAATTAGATCAATTGGAGGAAAACTGACATCTTTACGATATTGAGTCTCCATATCCACCAACATGGATTTTTGTTTTATTTTGGTATTCCTTAAACACTTTTAAGGTAAAGTTTTGTAACGTCTTTCATTAAGGGTATTTTCTACTTTTGTTAGATTTATTCCTAGATATATTTATCTATCATCTATCTATCTATTTATTTTTGTGGCCACTATAAATGTTATATCTTTCTTATTTGCATAATATTTCATTTTTATGTTCAAAAATTTAAAATATATAGAAAGAATTAATAATACAATAGATAACTTAAAAATCTACATTTTAAGTGCTTATTAATAGAAATTTAATTATTTTATATGTTGATCTTTACATAACTTCCTTGTGAAACTCTTCTATTGATTTTTTAAAATGTGTCATTTTTTCTATATAAAAAATCATAATTGCCTCCTAGACTCATATTCCGGGCGTTGACAGAATGCTCTCACCTTCTTGTAGCCTCAGACATTTAATTAAAAGTATCAGTCTGTCTATCTATCTATCTATCTATCTATCTATCTATCTATCATCTATGTATCTTTCAATCATTTATCTATGATTTATTTGTATTTTATTGACATTAGATGTTATATAGCAGGTGGCTTTAGGACCACCACTCTGCCATATGACCTTCAGTAACTTTTATATTCCATTATATTTGCTACTCTAGAAGCTTAAAATCTCTTTTGTCTGATGTTTTCCTTTTTCTTTTTTTTTTTTCCTGTAGAAACCCACAACAAGGACTTCATATAGTGAGAAGAGTATAGACTATTTCAATGTGTTGAGATTATGTGTCAAAAGTCATCAGTTGTCATCCTGGCTGTGCCAGTTGAGACTTATTAACCTCCCTGCACTTTAGTTTTTCTCATCTATAAGGGATGGTATTGCTCTAGGAGATCTTGCAGCTGCCTGCCAGGCTGGACATTTGATACAGAGCACAGATTCCTTCCTGAGCCTAGCACCCGTGGCTGTCAGCCCTTGATTTATAATTTAGCACACTATTTGTCCTTCTGAGTATTTTTTAAAACAGAAGTTTATTTTAGCTTGAGAAGACATGACTCTAGTATAGTTACTCTATCCTGGTGCCTTGCCCAGTCTTAGAGATGTCACTGAGCCTGTGACATATTGGAGAAAGACCGTATGGAGCTCTGGGGCTGGAATTCTCAGAGTGGACAGCGAAGCACACCGGAGGGAGAGGGCTTGTTTTGGCATTGCAGTTTTAACACTCTCACTTCCTCCATTCTTTCTTCTCCTCGTGCTTTCCCTTCATCTACTTCCTATTCCCTTCTTCCCACAAGTATTTATCAAGCATATACAGTGTGCTGTGTAAACAAAATAGGTATAGCCCTAGCCTTTAATAAGCTTACAATGTAGCGAGGGAGATAGACATTACACCAATGTAACAGATATGCATTTGGGTCACAACACTTGTGTACAAGAAATGTCACATCACTTTAAAAAATTAATTTTAGCTTAGACATATAATTATTTGGGTCAAGGAATACAAATGTAATTTTTGGGTAGCCTGTCTTCCTTTCCCAAGACTTGCAAATCCAGAGATTTAGGAAATCCAGTAAACTTGGGGAAAGGCCTTTAGTCTTCAGCCCATTGACTGGCTATGCAATGATTCCAGTCCAAGCCTGCAGTGGTCACCTAAAGGTGGATGTTGCTGCTGTTCTTGGCATCCGCTCTCTTGAAGCCACAATGTTTTACTGGATTTATGGTCAGTTACTTGGAAATATTTAAATTCGACGAGTGTGAGCAAGTTAATCTGAATCAACATCTCAAAATTGGTTAAGTAACAGGAAATATTAGAATAAATTTTTAATGAGAAATATTAGTTGTACTTAATATATCTTGTTGGTTAGAAATGATATGATGAGAGCCATAACTCTGGCATGAATAAGATATAAAAACTCAAGCTTGATAATCTAAGCTAGTGGACTTACCTTCCCCACTTTGCAGAAGATCCTGTTGACAGCCTCTGATGTTGTAAGGCTCCTAATAGTCACCAAAAAGTCTCTGACAATTGTGATTTGGCCAAGCTGGCCTGGATATCTTTTCCATGCACTTGGCCAATAGTGTCTTGATTGAGGCCCAGAAGGCCATGGTGCATGGTGTTCAGTATGTGGCTCAACAGGGGTCTCCATTAGAGATTTTGCCATTTTGGAAATGCTGTGTGGAAGAGGCATCCATCCTGACCCTCCCAGACTGACTGCCTCTCTCTCCTTCACTTACTTCTTAATCCCTCCTCTCTCAGGTGACCTGCTTCTACATCTTTTGAGATATAGAATTTAACACATGGTAGACTAAATCCAAAGGCTCTGTACTCTGCTCTAAAGAAAGGGAAGTCCTTACCATCTTTAGAAGAAGTGAGACTATTGCCATTCAGATTTTCTCCTCAAGTCTATTGCTGAAGAGACAGAGCAGTGTATTTCTTAGTTACTTTGTGACACAAGTAATTATATAAATAAGGATCTTACTTTCAATTCTGATTCCTCTGAGTTACCCATTCAAATTGAGTTAGCTGTTTGTTACAATCTAATGAAGTCTATATGCTAATCAGCGTTGTCCTAAAAGATATGAAATAGCAAATAAAGCCCTGGACATGAAAAATTTATTGTTTAGGCACATATACCCTGAAGGATCGAGAGTAAGCATATTTCAAAGAAATCACCAATGTCCTTGGAATCAAAACGATTATTCTACCCAGAAAAGTATAAAAAGTTGAATCTTATATGCATTTGTATTATTCTCAAGCAATTGGTCTAGTTTGGTCCTGCAGGGGTATTTTGTTTTCCAAAGCCATGCTCATCCACACATATGTATTACAAGACATAATAAAATTCTTTAAAAGAAAAAAAAAAACATATTCCTCAGGGTTTTGTATGCCAATGTGTTTTAGTATGTAGAGATGTAGAGATACTTTTTTTTTTTCTTTTGGCTACACAAACAAAAGGGTGTAGTGCTTTGATGAAAATATAAGATCTCTTTACTGCCTAGAGCATATGTGTCTTCTCAGAAGATGTTTACTCATTTCATAGTATGAAAACGTTAAACCAGAAAAAGAAACATCAATTTATGCTTCCATTCTATGTCCTGCAAAATGATGAATGGCATAAATACAGCACTCACACAACAATTGAACCAAATGTATAATAAATAGGACTGAACTTTCCTGTTAGTATGTAAAACATAATTATATTCTCCCTGATTTGCAACATTTACATACTTCATTATGAGTAGGAAGCTAAAATGCTATAGAGGATTTCATTTCATCCCTTTTATGGAATACCTGATTTCTAAGAAATATTAATGAGATAATCTCACAAATCTCTATTTACTGAGTCTAGTGTCTTTCCTAAATTTGCATTTGCAAACTATGATTGCATTTTGTTCCTGGAAGACTGGGATATGAATTTGCTATTGTATATACAGCAACTTCGTTAAAGCTTCTTTTATTAAGGAATGTTAGAGGAGGAGAAATAACACTGATAAAGACATATTTGAAATTCATCTGAACACATTCTTTTGTATGTGTTTAACAGAACTTACACCTGCAAAAAATTATATTTGTGCTTTTTTTCCATTTAAAAAAACTTCCTCTAAATTTTTTAAATTTATGCACTTTGGGATGTTATATACATTTTGTTAACTCTAAAGCCCTTTCTGAAAGGCTGAACATTTAAAGTTAAGAAATAAAGAGTAGAGCACTAAGAGTAATTCAAATACCCTCTGGAGAGACTGCATTAACTTTTAATTTCCAGCATATTTGCATTTTACAGTGGCAATCACGTATGTGCGTATCTGGAGATCAAACTGTTCATGACCCTCAACCTCAGATGATCTGTGCCCTATTTAGAGGGTGGACAAGAAGTTAATCTTGACACTGAAAACAGATTTTTCTTTAAAAACTTTCTCTGTCCTAGAGGAAAGGTGGGCATCACTATGAATTGCCAAGGGAAGGAACATAATCCCTGCCCTCCAGAAGCTCACAGAGCAAAGGGATGTTTTCCTGAGGATGGTGCTTCGATTACTGGTAGTCCTGTAAAGACTTTAGTAGTACATAGACGTATTTAAAAATGTCAGTAACTAAATATTTTTTTGTAATGTGTTTTTGGAAAAAAAAAAAAACACTGTCTAACCCAGATATTATTTCTCAGGACATGTCTACAGAAAGTGTCAGTATTAGATGCATCGATATAAACAAAGACATATTAGTTAAATAATAATACAGGTGATAGATGTGGCAAGTTTTCCCCACCTTCTCTCTTAACTGTCTGAGCATCTACAAAAGGCCTCCAGGATGTTATTTGCCAGGCTCTTTCTTCCCATCTCACTTGTACTGGTATTTTTTTCTTCCTCAGACCCTAGCTCCCTCACCCTTCACTCCCTCTTCCCAGTCTTGGGTGACACCATGGCCATGAGAAAACCACACTAAGGGGTAGAGCTAAATGTAACTCAGAATCCTTGGTAATCTTGAGTCCATTATTGCCAAAATAGGTCCAGGAATGGCCTACATAAGAATCACCTGGGCTACTTGTTAAAAATACAGTTTCCATTTTGGGTTGTAACTGAGGAAGATAGATTTTCAATCAGCACCACGGGTGATTCCGATCCTGAGTAAAGTTTAAAAGAGAAATTTAGTGATGGAAATAACTGAAGACAGTTCCAATTGCTTATCCCAAGGTAAGCAAAGTACCCCAGGAAACTTGTCTGGGTAACAACTTCTTTATCCAATAGAATATTCTTGTCATCTAATTTGAAAATGACACCTGGAAAAACAGATTGTTCTGAATTTTTGAAGTCAAGGGCCTTTTCCATCTTGCTGTACTGCTGTTCTCTGCCTTGGTTCTAGCCTTCTTGAACACCAGCTTTGCATAGAGGCTGCTGATGGCCAAGCCAGACCTCAGGGAGGTGGCAGATTCTCGGCAGGAAAATAGTTATCCCTGGGCCTGGTCCATTGACACCCAGTTTGTAAAGAGAAAGTGCTATAGTCATTGGCTCCTACATTTACCTCTCATAACTTCTCTTCCCAAATTAAAAAAGTTTCAATTTGCCAAGGCCTGGGGTGGAGGTGGAAAGATAGAAGGTTAAAAGAATAGGGAGTGACTACTAAAGATTCCTTCTTGAGGTGATGAAAATGTTCTAAAGTTGTAACGGTGGTTGCACAATTCTTTGAATATGCTAAAAACCAATGACTTGTACCATTAGGTGTATTATTTAATATGGGCCCCTTTTCCCCCAGCCATTAAAAGCTTAGTACCATAATATGGAAGCCCCACTGTGTGTCCTTCAGTGTCCTTGATGCATGAGGTTAGAGTAAGGATCCTGAAAATGAGGGAAAAGGAAAGAATTCTAAACCTTTGGCTTTTGTATCAAACGAATCTAGTACATTTATTTATGTGATTTGCCTGTGCATAGATATTAGGTAGCAAAATGATTGTTTTGGAAAATTTGAGTCAGGTTAATTTTATTGTGCATTTTTGGTGACTAAATCCTTTTCTTATATGCTGTATTTTCAGAGCTTATTATTTGTAACATGGTCCTGACTTCCCATAGATGAAAGTAAAATTAAAGGGAATAATTGTGTGAAATGTTTTTGATTAAAGCTTACAATTAACTTTTTTCTCCACCAGTACTTTAGGACAAAATTCTCAATATGACCACATTTATATGTTCTTTTGTCCTGTTGCGGGGCTGGAATCAGGAAAGGACTCCAATTTATAAGTTATGTGGTACTTATCTGTGCCATATGGTAGAAATAAGGCATATCCTATTAGAAAGTGCTTTTTTGGGGATAGGAGCTTCCTGGCACATCCCCAGTGAGGATGCATTTGCAGTAGCGTACATAGGCCATTGTTCTTCCATTCTCTCCAGTTCTTTCTGCAACTGTTGATCGACCTTCCCTAAATACAATGGTGTTTTAATGCTCTTTTTACATCAAAGAATTTCAGCCAATCCCTTGTTTCCCATTGGGCTGTACCCTTGATTTCCTAACCATTTTCATGAAAGAGTCTTGAGTTACCATTATTTTTGCCATTTATAGCCAGTGGGATTGCTCCTTAACTTATTTTCAGTGAATCCAGCATGGTCATTTGTTTACCCCCTTTTTCCCCCAGTCATTATTTATCAAAGCTATCCACATAAAAAAATAAATAATGGCAGGATGAGAGACCTCAGCTGAGTGAATGGAATGGACAGTCTTTGAGACTGAGGAAAATAGACTATATCATGTTAGAACCTGCTGCTAAGTGTCACAGACTATGAAGTATCTGAACTTTTATGCTCCTTACAAGGTAATGAGTTAGCTTACCATCATTTCATGGATGCTGGTAGAAGACATGAACTCCTGGGTTAGAAACAAAGAACAGTTTATTACTCACAGCAATAGTAGTAGCTAGACTATTAGCAATATTCAGCGGGTTCCCTGAGCCCGTATTCTTATAGCGTGATACTACTCGGACCAATGACACCTGCACGGGCAGTGTGCTTCATTGCAGAGAAGAATATTGAGCTTAAGGAACCCAGATTTTCGCAGTGGGTAGTAGGCAAGCCTGACTACTACTACTGGAGGGAGACACTAGCTCTATCTCCCAAGGCTTTTCTTTATATGACAGAGAATTGCCTCCCAATACTGAGAACACAAAATAACATGCTCTTCACTGTGCAGAATGGCTAGCTCTGAGAGAATTATACATTAACCACTCGATTTAGCAGCACAGAGAATTAATGTCAAATGTTTCGAGATACCTATGTTATAACAAAACAGTGCCACATGGGTGTGCTAAAAGAGGTGCTTCTTTTTACTTACCTGATGCCTCTCTAGCTGGCTTGTAAACAACCTGTGTATGTCTATATTTCTTTCATAGAGAGCATAGTTGATTGATAATGCCAAGGACAGTGTAGGATTTGAAGGACTGCTTCTGTAGTGTTCAGAAGGCAGCCCTCCTAGGTCTCCTTGGGGCTCAGGGTAATGAGGTGTTAGCATTTTCAGTATAATTTCTGGTTATTTTCTAGTATTTTGGCCCACTGTCCAGAAGAACTTTTCAAAAGATGACTACCTGGAAAACCTGTTCACTCTGGTCCTGTCAACCACCTTTTTGGCCACTAATGTCTTGAAGGACTTGGCTGAAATCTTGTTGGAAGGGGTCAAGGACAGGTTTGCTCTCTAGTATGAATGGGGAGGTTGCTCCCTGGGGGCAGTAGAGCAGCAGAAGGCCACACAGCTGAAGAGGGAAAGAGCAGAGTGGATCATGAATGGCAGAGAGGAGAAACCATGGTGCTGAGCAGTGAATTCAGCAAGTGGGTAGACACCAGGGTCTGGTAAGCTGCAAAAATCATTGCCTTTAGGTGTCCTGTATTTTTTTCTTACTTAAAAATATATCTCTACTTTTTTATTTTCAGTAACATCTACCCCCCCCATGCAAAAATAATAATGATTAGTGTGTAAAATTTGGGAAACACAGAAAAGTAAAAATAAAAATCTGATCCCAGCAGTTACACTTGACCCCCACAGCTAACATCTTGGTATATATGGAGGCTGGAAGGTGGAATGGTGATGTGAACCTGGTGTGTGGTCGGTCAGTGTGAATTTAATTCCTGACTCCACCTTGAGTGATTTATTTAATCTTTTTAGTTTCAGGGTGTTCATACCTACCTCATACCATACCCATCTCATTGTGTTACTCTGAGGGTTAATGAGAGAGGTAGCACAGTGTCTAGCGTGTAGTAAGCAGCCGACAAACAGCTGTTGTTGTTGTTGCTATTTTTTTCTCCCAAAATGCTATTATAACTTACATATTATTTGGTAACCTGGTTTTTAAGTTTAGGGATATATCATAAATATTGCTTCTGATTTGAGGATTCTTTCTTTAGGTAAATGGATCTCTTGCTCAGCAGTGGATGTAAATCAGGTTCACCCCTTACATCCCCCACTCCAGGAAACAACTAGCTGATCTCTGAAGACATGCCCAGGCAGCTCTGGGGCACACTGTTCTTGGGGCCTCATTTGGGCAGTGGCCAGTGAGAAGGCACAGGGTCATAGGAGAAACAAACAGAACATGATCCTTTTGAGGCCTGTAGTGAGGACTCTTCAAATTCAGCCTGGGCAGATGACTCATGCTCTTTCACCTCCTTTGCAGAGATGAAGAAAACCTTTGGTTTGGGAAGACAAAGGGGAGTTGTTTGATCCAGCTCATGAAGCAGATCGACATAGTGTATTTACAGATGACCTAGTGTTAGACTTCTGCGTCAGAGATGATGTACTTTTCTTTCTCCAGCTCCTTAGAAGCTAGGATATTCTCTCCACTGAGCAGTGCTTTGGGCTAACAGGCACCTATGCTCAGGGTCCAGAAGGCAGCTTTGTTGCAAGAAAGGAAAATCAGCATTCATATTCTGCAATAGACAGTGGTTGCCCAGAATCCTACAACACTTTACAGCTTAATAATAGTCACTCCTGAAGGTACCCAGAGACATGCTCCTACAATTTTCCATGGAACTCCTGTGTTCAAATCCCAGCTCTGTCACTTTTTAGCTGTGTGATCTGAGGTGTGTAGTTTAACCTCTCTGTGTCTTATTTTCCACATTAATAAAATGGAGATGATAATGATACCTCAGGGTTGTCAGAGACATTAAATGCATATGTAAAGTGGTTTGATTAGTGCCCAGCATGTGGTAAATAATGATGATTGTTGTTTTTAATTATCATCATCATTATATATGAGCCCCTGTGTTCTCAGCTTGATCGGGCAGGGCAGGTTATTCCTGATTTTCCACCAGATTCTTGAGCTCAGTACACACTAGATTAAGGTCCTCATGGCTTTAGCACTTAGGAGGGTGGCTTTATTTCTTTGCAGGGGTAACTCTCCCCTGATTTGGAGCTCACTTTCCCTTTTGGTTATTGGAGAAACGGCAAGGTTCATTCGTTCAACTTTTTTATAGAGCCCACTTATCACCCCCAGCCCAGTGCCATCTTGATGGTAGGGTAGTGTGGCTCTTCTTAGAGTCAACTCTGCTGCCTAGGAGACTCAGTTATGCTCTCATTCAGTACAAGTGATGTAACCGAGATTCCCATGCAAAGCTCTTCATTCCTCTCCAACCTTCGGAGGTTCTCCAGTAGAAGGTCAGAGGTCTTAGAACTTGCTGCCATCATGGGCTCTGCAACCATAACAGTAGCATGTGCTCTTAGGCACCCAGTCCCTTGCATGATTTTGAAACAAGTCGCTTCTGGAATATGTCTATATTAAAATGTCTTTTGCTCATGCAATGATAATAACCCAAGCCCATAGCTCTGTGATGGGACAGGGCCTGAGAAGGCCTCCTCCTTGCCACTGTTGAGTGTAGGTAGATAATATGTCTTTAGCCCTTCTCTGGAGCAGGAAGCAAACAGCAACAATTGGGGGACAGTATGGGTGTGGCAGGGGAAAGGTGCTTTCCAGAAATAGCGCCACTGTGTTTATCCTTTTAAAAAAGCATTGTATCAGGACGTTCTGTATTGCATTGTGACGCTCTTGGTGTGGTCTTTGGTTTATTTACTTACAGAACAATGGTGGCCACCACCAGCTCTGGCTAAACATAGCCCATGTCTCCAGACTGGGGCCTATACTTCTTAACACAAAGAGTAAGAAGACAGGAATGGGTAAAAGTCCCAGGCACTTAGTCTGTGGCTCTTCACCAACCACAGGTAACAGCCTGAGCTTATACGGCATAGTCCCACCCTCACATGCTATTAGATTTCTGCGTTTGAACCACAGCTCCACCACCTGTGAAACTTTGGGTAAAGTACTTGATCTCTCTCAGCCCACAGTCTGATCCTCTGTAAAATAGAGATAATAGTACCATGCTCATATATGAGGATTAAATTATACATTTTTCATAGAGGCTGAGCAGAGGCCCTGCCCATGGTCATTGCTCAGTGAATGTCGGCCAAAGTATCATGGTTATTATTCCTTCAGGGATTAAGCGATTGCCTTGTCCTGCTTCCCAGGCTGTTGGCTTCTTGAGTGAAGAGGGAGCCTCTGCCTGCCTCGAGTGACAGTGCACTTAAGAAGGGAGGGCACAGACCCTGGAGTCCCTTTGCCTGGCCTAAACTCTGTCTCTGCCACCTTCCTAAGTGCCCAGTAAACAATGATTGTCCCGTGTTCAGACAGGATCTGGCACAGCTCCTGTCATCAATTCGGCACTCAACAAATGACACTTTGCTGTGTTGGATCCCAAGTGGTAGACCAGCTACCTTTGGTTCTCTTCGTTTCCCACTTTCCCAGGTTCCATTGAAAGTCTTTAAACAAATGGCCCATGAGAAACAACAGAAGTATGCTGGTGTGATCAACTGCCCTTGTTTGCAGGCATTCTGAGTGATTTCTCAGGATGCGGGAAATTCTTTGCTAAACCAGGATGGTTCTGGGCAAACCAGGATGGTTGGTCATCCTAATCCTATTCACATCTGCCATCCAAAGGGCGGAGCTAAGGTGTTTGCTTCTAGAGGATACTGGCATGGAGGGGTAGCCATTTTGGTGATGCCTCTCCCCCTACCCCACTTGTTATTAATGCCTCCTCTCCCTTTAGTGCTACTGAAATCTGTGTCCTGCAACCTGACACTGCACCCCCAACCATAAATGCTAGGATGGGCTCCGGGGAGGCGAACGTGTTGGTCTGGAGTGGTGAAAAGTAGTGTCTTGAGCAGCTCACAGTTCATCTTAGTCCTGCCTCTAGGCAACCACGCTGATTTCTTAGGAGATTGGTGCTGATGGGAACTTGAAGTCTGTACCAGCCTGGGAGGTAATACACCTGATTCTAATCCTTTGAGATGTATGGCCTTGGACAAGACGCCAGACTTCTGTGGGAATCCAGTGTCCTCATCTGTAAAACGGAAGGAAATTAGACAATCTATCTAGATCATTCCCTTGTGCCAATTAGGGCAGTAGCATTGGCCATGCCGGCCAGGGCCTCTGAGGGGACTAGTGCTGGCCGAGGGGTGAAGAGGGCAGGATTCTGCCTGGCTGCCCTGCTTGTGTTATGGCTGCCGTGCTGCTGTGCTCCTCTCTGGTGAACACTGGGTCATTTCACTTTGACAGAGGCCCTGAGTAGGCTTGGTGACTTCACCTCCTGTTATATGAGACCATGCCCTGAGAATGTCTCACTTTGGGCATGTTACTTAAGTTCTCTTAATCTCAATTTTCTCATCTATAAAATAATTATAGTACTCTCTTATTGACTTGTAAAAATAATTCTTTAAAGGCCAAGTCTCTGGATTTAGGAGATGGATTTGCACACAAACCTGTAAAATTAGTCTTATTATTTTATATCCATATATCATCCTTTAGTTCAATCATTAAATTCATATTTATTGAGCACTGACTTATCTAGGCCCTGGGGATACAATGATGAATAAGGCACAGTTCCTGGTTGCCAGGAGCTCATAGAAGGTCAAAGGGATAAGTTAGCAGGTCATTTCTTCTCCTTTCCCTACTCCTTTTTGTCTTTTTTTGTTTTTGTTGTTGTTTAAAGAAATAACAATTTATTAAGAGCTCACTGTGGCAAAGATTGTTAGGTCTCTAATCAGTATAATTCTTTCCTTCCTTTTTACCGACAGAATCCCTATACTGTTGGGTGTGGCAAGGTGTTAAGGAAGGGGCAATTAAATATAATTAGAAGTCACTGAGTGGAGCTTACAGGGAAAGCTTTTTAAAGGAGGATGACTCAGACAGAAGGCCCCGCTTGTCTCTCCCTGCATCTTCCTCTCCGTTGCCTGGAACACTGAAATGAGGGCCGCAGCTCCAGTAGCGGTATTGTAAGCGTGAGGACGAGGGTCACACCCTAGGGACGGTGGAACTTAGAGCTGAAAGGAGTCTGGAGCCCTCATGACATTTGGAGTTACCCTGTCCTCTCTGGAATACTTCTTCTCTTATAAGAGAAAAAGAAATCTCTGCTTGATTTTAGCCAGTATTTTAAGTCTCAGTTACCAGTAGCTGAACACAATTTCTAGTTGATACATCTAATAGATACAGAGCATAATGCAGAAACAGATCTATTTTTTTTCTCTGAAATGTCAAGAAGAGAAGGTCATAGAAATGTAACAAATAAGAACTTAATATTAAAACACAAGACACCCATATATCTTTCCCATTGTATATAGCAAGAGAAGCTGACTAAACTGTCTTTTCCTTCTTTGTCCTCCACAAGAAAGCTGAGTTTGAAATACCCTTAAATTTTTGTCTTTCTAAGGTTTGACATCAGTGGATTAAATTCACAGAAGTAAGTGTTTTTATTTCAGCTTTGTTGGTATTGGATGATGAGCTTGATTCATCTTTTTTCTTAGTAGAGTGCTCACGAATGCTTTACACATTCAGATTGTTTTATCCATGCATAGCCTCATTATGGTTGTATTTTTAATGTTAATGACACTAGAATTTGAAAATTCACCAGCACACATTTTTACTCATTCTAAGCAATAAATAAAAATGGCTTGCATTTATTGAGTACTTACTCTTTGCCAGTCACTGATACATGCTTAATAAACATAGTCTCATGTAATCACCTCAACATTCCTACAGATGCTTTATTATTGCCATTTTTCAGACAAAAAAAAAGAAGAAAGAAAGAAAGAAAGAAGAAAGAAAGAAAGAGAAAGAAAGAAAAGAAAAGAAACAAGGCAAAAGGAGTTTAAGATACCTGCTCAAGGTCACACAGCTTAGAAGTGGTGGTTGCATATGAACTCAGGTAGTCTTAAAAGTATGCTATCCTGTACTGAAATAGGTGATTGACTTTGAACAAAACTATTCCCTTATATATCAAAAAGGAGATAAATTTTCTAGAAACTTTATTTAGATCTGCCCAAAGATATATTGTATTCACCCAAGATCTTGGACAATCTCTAAGAAGCCCTGGTTTTAAGGGATGATAAAAAAGGATGCTCCCTTATTTGAAGTCAACCAGCAACATGTGCAATATTTGTGTTTTTCCATCCTCGTTTAGAACCTCTGAATTCCATAACCGTTCAGTTATATGGGGCAAGAGGCAGGGGAGACATTTCGTGTTCAAGGTCTGGTAATTAACCAGATGCTTATTAGTGTGACAGTCTGCTTGATAAAACACCATTTATTGGCTTCCTTCTCCTACCTGTCACACTTCTCTACTCTGCTATCAGCATTTCCTGGGATCATCTCCCAAATAAATGACCTTATCTCAGGATCTTTTTATGGGGAACTCAAAGTAACTCATGTTATCTGCATTATCCATCCATTTATCCACCTATCTATCCATCTACCCATCCAACCTTATCAACACTTATCAACCTACCGTATGTCTGGAAACATATGAGGTACTTGAGATAAGAGATAAATAAATCACTGCTCTTAAACTAAAGTTGCTCAGTTGAATGGCTTCATGTTTCCCAAATCACCAGGCGGAGATATTCAATACACTGCTGCCAAAGCAGCATTGGAAAGACTACAGAATTCTCTTCTCCGAATCTTAAAAAGAGCGCTGTCCCAGCACAGCCATCCCTGCAGGGGCAAACAATACCTGGCACATGGTAGATGTTCAAGAAATATTTACTGAATGAGTGTATGAATGAGCAGAATGACCAGATGGATTAATTAGAAAGTGGATCAGGTTTTCTCTGGTATCCGTCTCCCTTGCATTCTGAATTCTTGCCCCAAAATGTTATAAATTCACAACTGACAATGTGGTCTCAGAAAAGTCAAGAAACTTAGGTAAGGTGAGGGTGAGATCCTTCCCAGAAAATATTTACACGTAAGAGAAGAGGGAACAAGGAGACAGATGAATCCAAAGTGATTTACTGTAAAGGCCCTCTGCATGGGTATGGAGAGATTTGGGGGGGTCGCAGTCTTTCCTGGTATCCCTCAAATCATGAAATGCAAACAAGGTTAATACGAGCTGTAAGAACAAGTAAGGCCATGTTTCGAGTTTCTGCATTACCAGTTATTATGTGCAACCTATGACCTATTGCTGGTGATTCCTGTGCACTTTGGTGTTCTAAGAATGACAGCTCTTAACCCTCTACCCCTGCAGTTGGAGGGACCTGGTGAAGCCTGCTCCCTGACAAGCTGCTACAGGGAAGAAGGAAGTAAATTATCAGTGTTACTGGGGAGTTCATGGTGGGCTCTTGGAGGACTTTATGGAGAAGGGGCTCGAGCTGGTTCTTGGACCATGGGTAGGATTTGGCCGAGTGGAGAAAATGGTAACAGTCTTCATTTATCAGGTACTTATTGTATGTAGGCTCTGGGGTATGTGTTCCCAAACAAGCACCTATGTCATCTATTTTAAAGATGAATGTTAGACAGGTTAAATAGTGTGCTTGTATCAAAATAATGAATAAAAGGCAGTGGCATGGTCAGATTCAGGCAGTTTGCTTCCAGAGCCGGCCCCTGTAGCAACCATTTTAAACCATGCTTCTGGTGTCTATTTCTTGTGGGACTGGTAGGGAGGGAAGTCAGAAATGAAAAAGAAAAAAATTCTTCAGTGGCCATGGCCCTGAGTGTCAAGAGAGATTCTGCCCACTGCTTCCTTGACACCAGTGCAGCTGTGGGCGTGGAGCAGCACTGGCTCCCCTCTTTACAAGGGCTCTGCCTGAGACAGACGTGAGTGTCTAATACTCCAATATCATGGCCAGAACAGTTGGGACACGTGAGAGAGAATCTACACAGTCTTTGCTTTCCCATGTACCTCATTGACCACTACCATTGTTTAAAAAAAAAAAAAGATTAATTGTAGTAAAATACATATAATATTGACCATGTTAACTATTTTTAAGTGTACGGTTCAGTAGGATTAAGTACGGTCATAATTTTGTGAGGCTAAACTCCAGAACTCTTTATATCTTGCAAAACTGAAACTCTAAACCCATTAAACAACTCCACATTCCCCCTCCCCCAGCCCTCAGTAAGCACCATTCTACTTTACATCTCTATGAATTTGACTATTCTTGGTACTTCATATAAGGTGAAATCATACAGTATTTATCTTTTTGTGCCTGCCTTATTTCACTTAGCATAATGTCCTCAAGGTTCATTCATGTTGTAGCCTGTGTCAGAATTTCCTTCCTTTTTAAGGCTGAATAATATTCCACTGTGTGTATATACCACATTTTGTTTATCCAGTCATCCATTGATGAGCACGTGATGGTTTTTACCTTTGGCTATTGTGAATAATGCCACTATGAACATGGGTGTGGAAAATATCTCTGAGATCCTGCTTTCAATTAGTTTGATAGATGATTGTTTTTTATGTTTAATGGCCACAGCAGAGGGAAGAGGAAAATTACAAAGAGAAAGAGTAAAACTTCACTAAAGGCTCATAGACAGCTATTTAAAAAGCCATAAAGACAGTGTAACAGTCCAGCCAAGAGAGGAGAGGAGCCCTGTGGCCATACCATGCAGTTTCGAAGACCATTTCTAAGTCCAAAATGTCAGCTGATAATTCTCATGGGAATAGAAAAGAACCTGGAGTCACCACATCTAATTACCTCATGAACTCCTCAATGGTACCCCTTTTGGATCCTTGCTTGAGCTTCTGCCTGCATTCATTTGGGAATTATTGTGAATTTTTTCTCATGAGGAGTTGAGTCTGGAGAGAAAGTCCTAGATCCAAGCCATAACAACGAACCACTCCCAGCTGTGCTCCAGAGGCCCCACATGGGATCAAGAGTCTTGAAAGAGATTTTTTAAACCTTCAGCTATTCCATCTCCTTAGCTGTGGAAAAAAGGCTCAGCCTATCACCAGAGCCCAATTGTGCACCATCTGGGCTCTCAGGGGAAGCTCTGTCCTTGCTGTTTAGGGCTAGATGCACAGCAGATGTCCTTTTCAGAGACCATATGTATCCCTACTCCTCGCCTCTTCTGGGAGAGAAGAGAGAGCTGTAGGAGGTTCCCATGTTCCTTAAAGGGCCATGGTCCTGAGGGAAGCAGGATGGCTCTCGGCACAAGATGAGGATGACTTATCTCTCTGGCAGGAGCTGTCCCTTCTAAGACTCTGAACTGCCAGGCTACAGCTGGCTCCAGGGAGATGGGGGAGGGCAGGAAGCAGTGGAAGCCAGCTCGGGGCTCAATATTTTTGTGCAGAGAGCTCAAGAGAGAGGCCTTGGTGCTGTTTGTACCCACTCTGCACTAAGGAGACTTCTGGCTAGTGTACCCCTATGGGCCAAGTGAAACAGGCCTAGAAGGAGCAGAGTGTGGCTCTGGTCCCAGAGGTGTATATCCCAGAGGCTACGTTTGCTGTCTCTGGAGGGCAAGGGCTCCTTATGGCTGCAGCTAGTAGACTATCCCCTCATCGGGGTCTGTACTTAGAATCCTTTTAGAACTGGAAGAGGCCCTGGAGATCATATTGGTCAAGGCATTCATTTTATAGAAGTTTTAATTGAGCCAGACATGTGAAATGACTTACCCTAGGCCACAATGTTAAAAGAGCAGATCCAGCAGTCTAACCCCAAAAGTTTCCTACCTCTGCCCTGTGGAGCTTCCTGTGAAGTTAGTAACACAGTGTCAGGCTAGTCATTTCCAGCATGATAAACTCCAGCTTTAATCAGGAATGAGGCCACCATGAGGAAATATGCTATGCAGGCAGGCAGTAACAGGTGCACATAGGAGACAGAAAATTTGGCTTTGCTCGGTTTAGGAGATGACTCTTCCTGAAATCTCTCTGTGATTAATTAAATTCTCAAAGAATTCCCTTTTCATAGAGAGAATCTGTATTCTCAGGTTCCTTTTGGTTAATTTCTTATGCTGAGCGAATATCTTTTCTCCTGGTCATCCAAGTAATAGTTCTCTTCTGAAACTTAAGATCTATAAACCTAAACAATCATCTCTTTTTGTAGATCTGTCTTCTGTATTTCCTTGCTTGGCTTCTCTAGAAGTGGCTGTATTTGATGTGTCATAGAGAAGGCAGGCCGGCACCTTTCCCAGTAATATAGAACCTCCTCCATGTAGCCCAGACCCTCTGGATTGGCCAGCTATTGCCAATCCCTGAGTAAGAGGTCTGGGGAAGAGACTGATTTTGAAGAGAGAGGATATTTGTACCCAGGCCTGACTGAAGAATCTTCCCCTGACCCACCTCACTATGCCCCAACACTGCCTGGTGAAAAGGTGGCCAACTTAGTAACATACAATACCCCAGGATTCACATTATTTATAAAAAGAGCCCTGGGACTTGGACGTCAGTTAGCCCTTTGGTATTATTTGAGGCTATATTTGAGGGCTGGATTTAAGGATGAACAATCATGGAAGAGGTGGTCTCAGCTGTCTATTTACCCTGTAGCTTCTAGAAGGATTAGAGCTGAGGCAAATCGGCCTGCATCAGAAAATTTCCCCCATTGGATGGACAGGAGTCTAAAGAAGACAGTGCCTTCTCTCAGAGGACAATAATCTCCCTTTTTCAAGGACACTGCAACACCTCCGATGCCTGTTCATCACATAAAGGCGTGTCCACAGGGAGTTTGTGAGGCCCTGGACAGTAGAGTCACAGGGCTGGAAGAGACCTTGGAAATCCTCCAGACCAGTGATTTTCAAATGTGTCTTTAGCAAGAGAAACTTTTTTTCAAATAAAGTCTTATAAGGAGGCTTTAGCAGTTGATGTTGAAGGCTCATACATATCCCTTCAGCCCACCCCAGGGGTCACTTGTAGCAGATTCTGGATGCTCCCAAGGCTCTGATTGGCTAGGCCCAGGTCACCTGTACTTTTCTGAATTAAGGGAACAAGTTAGTCCAGCTCCATATCCTGAGAATGGCAGGAGAAGTGGCTTCCTGAGAAACCAGGAGTGTTATTGGAAAGTAAGTGGATGCGATCAGGCAAAAACAATAGGTGTCAATTCTAGCAGTATTATTCAAACTTTAATTGCATACAAGTCACCTGGGGGTCTTGTTAGACATAGATTTCTGGGGCTCACATTTAAGATTTAAGATTCTAATTCAGAAAATTTGGAGCAGGGTCCATGCATCTGCATTCCTAAGAAAGCTGGTGTTACAGGTGCCTGACCATTGCACTGTGGTGCTCAGTGACCCCTAAATTTCTCAAGCTGCTGCTGAAGCTCTTGAAGTGGTGTGCCGTTGCAGGCAGTCTTCTCTGAGGGGATTGCAGAATATGTCCAGAGAGAAGGTTACTATCCCATATTTTCCTGGTTATTACCGTCCTCTCTGCTCTTCCTGTAAACAGAAGGTGGTGGGACATGGCCAAAGGATGCATGTGCAGGGAAGCCAAAGCTATTACCTAAAGGGTCTTTGCCCAAATCCTTTTGGGGAAGGCCTCTTTCCCCTCTAGATCCTTCCCTAGGAGGTAGCCTTCTGTTTTAGGAAGAGGAAAGGAAAGGGCCCAGGGCTAGGGTGGGCCAAATAGGAGTGATTTCTTAAAGAAGGAAGTTTTTGAAAGTGGTGATAGTGTCTTTCACCTCCAGAGGCCTCACATTCAGCAGAGGGCATGGAGGGTTTGGACTTTTAAGAGACCTGAAAAAGACCAATGCCCTGGAATTGCTATATGCTGGAACAGAAGCCTTTCAAACACATCCATATGTACCTAAGGACTGACCCGCTGAGACAGGAGCTGGGTTGAGGTGAGATCTGATTAGCCCCATGGCTGCCACGGCAGAGGCAGCAAACTCAAGTTCTACCTTACTTACTTGAGAGCAGAAATGTTAATAACTCTAGCACAGTCCAACAGAAATATAATAAAAAATGACATATGGGCCATATATGCAATTTAAAATTTTCTAGTAGCCAGATTACGAAAGTAGAAAAAAATAGGTTAACTTGATTTTAATAATATATTTTATTTAATGCAATATACCCATATTATCATTATTAAACACATAATTAAAAAATTATTACTAAGACAGTCTATATTCTTTTCTTTTATATGAAATCTTTGAAATCTGGTGTGTATTTTACAGTTACCTCTCAATTTGGACGAGCCACATTTTGAGAGCTCACTAGCCACATGGGGCTAGTGGCTGCTGAACTGGACAGCACAGCTTTAGTCCCAGCAGGTGAGAGCCCTCTTCCATCTCTTCCCCATTTTCTTCCTCTTCTAGAATAATATGGATGCTGAACAGAGATAGTACCAGGCCCGGCAGAGGCTTAGCTGCAACGTGGGTGGGGGCTGTGAGAGCTCAGACCACAGAACGGCAACCGCTTGTTCTGCGGTCAGTTCTCTTCTGTCTTGGTGGCTCTGTTCAATGTGCGAGTCATTGTGGGGGCAGAGAGGCTGGGAGGCAGGGTAGACGAGGTCCTCTCTATTCTGAGGCCTCCTTGAAGCCCTTTGTGTATGTGGGGGCAGGAGGGAGGACTGGCACAGTGGATGGGGTCGTGAGGGAATGTGGAGGGATGTGTCTGGATTCACAAAAATAGACTCGTGTCTGTGGGCTGGTTACAAAAACTCAAAATACTATTTCCCTGTGCAGGGGAGGAATAGGACGAGGGGCATGTTAAAGAGCTACATGTTTTTATTATTAAAATGCTCTGGAAAGCTAATGAAGAACAGGGCCCTCAGAAATGTCAGGATCTGGGGCTCTTTTGTAAATTGGATCCTAGATTTCTTTCAATATTCTGAATTATGTCTGAGAGCCATTTTTCTTTCCTGTGTCACACATCTGTTTTCAGTACTTTCTACTTGATTTGAACATTTAAGAAAATTTGCCTCACGTACAAACTTCCATTGGCTTCTGAAATGTGCAGATGTGTTATCTTTGAAAAGCAGCTGGTCAAATACTTTCTCACAGGACATGGTCACAGACCTCAGAGTCTTGGGAAGAGTGCTTTACCTGTGTACAAACAATAGTCATCAGTAGGGGCTATGAGCTCAGGCTGGGTTTGAACCCCGTCCTGTTACTTGCTAGGCCTCCGCCAAGTTACTTAACCTCCCTGAGCCTCAGTTTTCTCTTCCACCACATGAGAATAATAATAGTTCTTACCTCACTGGGATGTTGGGAGTTTCAAATGAAACAATGTGTGTACTGCACTCAGCACAATGCCTGGCACATGCCATCATGACTGTTTCTCTGTAGGAAAGAGCAGCTCTTCTGCATTCCGTTCCATGGCTGGCCAGGTGGAATCTTTTTATTTACCAAACTGCCTTATATTTAGATTAGACAGTGCAGCGTGACAGATGTGGAATATGATACACAGGGAAGAGGGATTTGGCCACAGCTGCTTAGGGAATTGGCGGCAGAATTCAAGATGAAACCCAGAATTTCTATTTTCCAATGTTTATTTAGCAGGGTCTTCTGGGTCTCAGAATCTGTCTTACATTTCAGAAAGCATAGAGAGGAAATGGATAAGGCAGGGCTTAAATACGTAACCACAGAATAAACACAGCAGCCTAATATAAAAAGGCAAAAAAAGAAACCCTTAAATGGTACCAGACATTCAATAGAATGGGTAATATGTAGTCACTAAAAATGCTTCCCGTGTATATTGATTTGACATGGGAAAACAGTTTTAAACTATGTCAAGTGAAAAAAAAAAAACCAGAAAATAAAACTGCACAAAATTTAATGCTAAAACACACACACACATATGCTCCAAACCAGATGTTAGGTTTGCTTATCTCTGTTGGATAATAGTGTTTTCTTGATGCTTTGGCATATTTTCTACAATAAACACTCACTACTTTCATAATCATGAAAAACAATGAAGGTTACGAAAGATCTCCAGTCTCCGGTTTCCACCAGGGAGCCTGTAGCTCATTCTCATCTCTCTCAGCCTTGCAGGACTCCTAGTGGCTTCAAAGCCTGCTTTGTTTACAAGAGAATGATTATGTGGGGTGTCCAGGGAGACTGACTGAGAGAGAACAAAGTGAGACATGTTTTATTGAAGATGCTAACCGGAGTCAAGACACTCTCACAAACAAAAACCTTTAATGAATTCAGTGGGTGGCTGTTCCAGGCAAAGTAAATTGGGTAAATGGCAAATGGGTGTGTTAGCAAGCTGTACGAGAGAGGATGATAGACTTTTTTTTTTAAATCTACCTCTATAGGGAAGAGATTACAAATAAAGTTCATGATGATCATGATTTTTATTTCGTTGGGCTTCGGTTAACTCAGTTTATCGCGAGTCTGATGGGGTCAGTGGCAGACGTTCATCCTTCCCCTCATCCCACAGGCTTTCTGACTACCTCCCTCCAAATCATGAGTGGATTTTGCTTCCCTCTCCCAAGCCTCAGGGTCTTGCCTGGGGCTGTTTTCCCAAACCTGCCTGTTCTGTCCTGCCTGTTCTGTCTTGCCAAATGAAATTTTTTTTTTTGCCTTGGATCAGGTTGTTCCTCTCTGCCCGGCCCACTTTGGGTTTGCACATTGTCTCCAAGTATCTTTGTTGCATCTGACCCTGCATTTGACCCTTTGCCTGTTTCTCAGACCTTTGCTCTGCAGCTTTGTTGCAATCAGTCTGGCTACCCACCCGTATCTGGTTTCAGCTGCTAGAGTCCCCACCACCCAGGTCAGAGCCCTACTCCTCCTGTGTGCTCAGGAGAGATGGCTGGACATCACTAACCATTTGACTCTTCTCTGTGCCACAAGCACAGTATCTCTGTAACTCTGTTGTTCTTGACAGTCATTTTAAAGATAGAAGAGCGTGGTCAGAGTAGGCCCATCCTATGAACCTGGTTCTGCCACTTCCTAGTTGTGAGACTTTAGGCAAGTTATTAATCTTTTCCAGCCTTAATTTCCTCATCTGCAAAACGATGATAATAATAGTTATCTGAAAATGTGAGGTATCACATGTAAAGTGCATCTCACTTTTGGGGCATATGACCAGCACGCAATGAATATTAGTTGCTATAATGTTATTATTTTACTATAAAAGCAACCTAACCTATCGTGGAAAGAACATGGACTCCAAAGTCATACAGTGCTGTTTAACCAGCTCTTCTGTCCCTGGCTACCTGTGGCATAACTGTATGGTTCAGTTTCTTCTTCCATAAAATGGGGTAATAAAGAATACTGACTCAAAGGACTTGCTGTAGGGACTGAATGAAATAATGCATGTGAGGCACTTGCAAAATGCCTGTACATAGATAGCACTGCAAAATGTTTGCTGTTGTTTGCATTACAGATGATGGATGGTCTCACCAGCTTTTTCTAGGAAGGATGACTATGAAATTATTTATTATCATTTTCTTAATAGCATTCCAGAGTTGACATTTGAATTCTAACGTAGAGCAAGCTTTCGTGGTTGTGCTGAAGAATCATAACAGTATAAGAGTGAGATTAGGACCAGAATTGGCAAGCCTGGTTTTCCCTCTGTCCAGGAGAATGAGCTCATTGTGTCCTAAACCAGATTCTATTTGTCTCCAGTGCACATGAGCTAAAACCAAGGGGCCTCTGAATGGGTGAATCTGGAGACTAACAGCAATGTATCTGGAGGCACATATAGATTATAATGTTAAAGATCTAGTCTCTTTGCTTCATATAATATAAAGTGAAAAAGTGAGAATCGAGAATCCTTCCAGAGAATTATCATTTTGTTAAAGGCTACAAAAGTGACTCAAAATTGTTTAGGGACTCACTAGGAAAAGGAAAATATGACCTCATGGAGTCAGCTAGGGTGGCTAGTCATCTTCTAGAGAAAGCCAGCCTTTGACATCATTACAAACCCTCCCTAATTTAGAATAACCTTAAAGCTCAAGGAGGAGAACTTTCCTCCTTGAAGGAAACATGCTTTATGAAAACTAAGTCCTGTCATCACTTTAATCAGCCACACATAGATTTCCATTTCCTAAAAGCCTCTGTAGTGAAATCTACCTGTTAAAAAAGCATCATAATTGAATTCTAGATTTGCCAAAACAAACCACTCAAGTACTAATGCAGTAAGAGAGTTACTTTGTACATGAAATGGGGCTTTTACGTCAGATATTAAAAAAATTTTTTATCTATTGGCTCATTAATGATGACTGGGCTTTATGAACCAGGCACTAGACATTGTTTTTTTTTTTTTTTCCTAAGAAAAAAATAAGCATCAAGGAATGTAGGGCTCAAGACTAAGCTCTGAGCCTGTCAGTGGAGAGTTGCACATCAGATGGAGATTTCTATTTTCAAATGTAGACTTTTCGGGCCACATTTTCCCCTGACCCAACACCTAGGCGATTAGTTTCTATAGCAGGGAAGACTCCTTGAAGTTGAGCCTGTTTACAAAGAAGCTCAGCAGAGAATAGCCTTTGCTCCTGATCTCAAGATCTATTCAGTTGAGATGGTTAAAAAAGAGGGTAACACCCAAAACCAAACAAAAACACAACTCAGCAGCTCTCCTCAACTAAAGAGTACTTTGCTTAGCAGACTGTTAAGTAAAAGTGGAAGAGTATGCTTAAAAAAAGGCAATGTAAAGCCTGTGTACAAGTGCTACAGTCAGTATTTTATATGCTTCATAATGACAATGATAAGATAGTGTTTATCAAACTCCCACGTATGTCTAGTGCTATGGTGCTGTGGTACTATGGTGCGTGCATACAAATCAGTCTGCAGATGAGGGTCCTCTTAACACTTTAATGTGCTTACAAATTGCTGCAGGTGCTAGTTAAAAACACTGACTTCCAGGCCCCACCTCCGGAGGCTCTGATCCAGTAAGTCTTAGGTAGGTCTGGGAATCTTCATTTTTCTTAAAGAATCACATTGGGTGGTTCTGATACATGACGGTCCATAGATTTTGAGAAACACTTGATTTTGCAAACACGGTAAATTATAAATCAAATCAGAACACTGTACACTATAAAAGGAGAGAGACTAATAAATCCAGCAATATATTTTTGTAACAGTTCCATGAGAAAGCCAATATATTTAAAAGCTGCCTAAAAATCTGTGTTTTTTAAAACTTGCAGGTAAGTGTTTAAAGAGGCTAGTTAGCCCTTATGAAAAGAATGAAAATGAACTCAAAGCCACCTGATTTATTTAATAAATTATATTTATCAATGCCATGTCTATTCATATTTAGTGACAGTCCAGTGATTCTCTACCCTACATGGGTACATATTAGAATTATCTGGGCTTTTAATAAACTGACCCCTGGTTCCAGAGAGTGACCCAAAGGATATGGACTGAGACCCAGGTATGAGCATGTTTATAAAGCTGTTCGGGTGATTCTGGTGTGCAGATAGGGCTGATAATTACTGTCTATCTCCTGTATCCAATCTCTCCCCCCCCCCACCCTGCTCTCTCTTTCTCCCTCACCCCTCCCTCTCTTTTTCTCCTCCCCACCCCCCACTTTTAAAAAAAAGATAAAGTCAAGAAACTATAGTGCAGAAAGATTAAGTAATTTGTCCAGGCCATAAATTTAGTTGGTACATACTAGGTGGGCTCCAATGTCAGAAAATTAGATAGTAGAATGGTCAGGGGAAAGGACGATCCCCTGACTGAGAAGAAATGTGTAAAATAAAGCCATTTCTGGTCTCCCTGCAGCCCAGGAGGCAAAAAATCTGCACTCAACAAAGGGAATTGCAGGAAAGACTATCTCGTAGGGGTTGAAAGCTTTAAAAACAGGGTGTTTTTCTTTGATAAAAAGGGACAGTAAAGCACTAGAAGGTATAAAGTAGTATTCTAAGGAGGCAAATTAACTCCTTTCTGGTGAGTAGAAACTAGGTGGTTAAAGGTTGCATGATATTCGGGAGGCAACTTGGCACCTACCACGCTCTGCCTTTCTCCCCACCAGAGCCCACACAGACATTACTCACTGTTAACAGCACTCTGTCCCCTGAGCATAGGCCCAGCCTCAGAATGCTTTTTAACACAGCACTCACCCTCCGCTAATGCATCATATTGGGCTCATGAATTGAAATTTATTTGCCTTCTCTGGTAGAGTGAAAAAAGTACGGTCTTTAGACTTAGACTTAACTTTGAGTACACTGGCTTGGCCCATTCCTAGCTGTGTGGTCTTGGACAAGTAGCTTATGTCCCTGAATCTCAGTTCCCCCATAAGTTAAAAAGAGGAAAAAAGAATGTTCATCTTGTAGTTTCATATAAGGTAAGGACAAGTAGAACATCTGGCATATAGTAGGCCCTTAATGACGATAGCTAGAATTATAGATTGTAATGTCATAGGAGTGAATATGATTGTCAGTGATGGCCTTGAGGGAGAAATAGAAAAATAGGAAAGACTCCAACATGGAACCTTGTAAGGCTTCATCCAGTAAAAACCCTAGCCTGTGTGGAATCCTATATTTTACAAGGAAGTTTCAGGCTATGGGTGAAATAAATGGGACTTGCCAAATTACATGAGTGCACTGCATGATCCACTGACTGCACATAGAGTGAATGCTTATAAGACAGAGCAGTCTTTGCTTCGTAATGTTTGAAGTTAGTCCTTGGATTAAGAGAGCAGCAGGAAAAAACAACAGAGGTGAGAAATATTCAGGGGCCACAGCTTGGAAAGGGGAAGCAAAAGGAGAGGGGTCTCTGACCACATCCTTCTCCCCTGTTCCCTTCCTAAATTGTCATCTTCTTTCATTTCATCCTAACCACAGCTCTGCAAGGTGTGTTATTATGGTGATGGTGCTTATTGCATTCACCAGAACACCAAGGTCAGAGAAGATAAATATCCTTTTGGAAGGGTTGGAGCTAAGAGCTGAGTTCGTGCAGTTAAACTCCAGAACCTGAGCTTTGTGCCAGGTGTTAGACATGGACTCTTTGACCAAAATAAATAAATAAATCCTTCCAGAGGAGCATGTATGGAATATTCTATGTTCCTTGATCATTTAGATCATGGAAATAATCTATGTGCAGCAGCATTCCAGCCCCATTAAATAAGAAGCTCCACCTTTCCCTGTCAATTTTGCTTAGTTCAACTAGAAAAGTATAAGGGACCAGCAGTTATAAGCTAGTAAGCAGAGCTAATTTGTCAGTATTCATCAATTTGCTTTGATTTTTTTCAATTTAAAGAATGAGGAGATTCAAATGCAGTCTTTATTAAATGCCCTTCCATGTGAGAAATGTCATAAAATAACACTTTGTGAGAATTAAGAGTTAGAACAGCTATCGTTGGCAGATAGCACAGAACCTAGTGTAAAGATGGTAAAATAAATACGGCTCCTTTACATATTATGCTCTACAGAATCAAGGTAAATTCTCATAGAACAAAAACAAGATAAATAAGCATGCACAATGATAGTTTGTTCTTTAAATGGATTATTATGGGATGCGGGTTCTGGCTTCTCCGGAATGGTGGCCATGGCTGTGGGCCTCGCTGCTGCCAAGGTATGGAAGCTTTTGTGGAGGGGCTGGGGTTTGGGGGAGGTGTTTGAAAGAGAATAGACCTGGCAGATGCTCAGAAACCAGTGGTTTTTAAACCTGCGCATAATGCTTTTTTTTTTCCTGTAGACATAAGAGAGAGGATTTTATATGAGAGAAAGATTTGTAGTTTGAATTAGAATAGCACTATTGTGACAAAGTTGGCTTTCAGCCTAAGTGATGTATTTGCTGAAAATTATATCAATGCCTTCACTGGGAGCTCAGAGTGGGTTATAGCTTACTTCTATGTTTTGAAAATAAGTATAAGCAGCAAGAGAACAGAAGTTCTTTAGAGTGATATTGACTTAAATGTCATTTTCCATTAGCCTAAGAGTTGTGATGACATATATTTAGTTCCCTGGATGAATGCTGAAGGTAGTTTGTTGGTATAGTAGTAGAGTTTTGGATGCTTCTATAGTTTCATGAAAAAAAGGGTTTTTGGTCATATTTGGACTATAACTGTGAACTGCTTAAAAATGTGCTGGGAAATTTGGATCGAATTTTCTAAAATGGTATCTATTGCATTCTCATAAATTCACCTCTGAAAAGGTGATGTGAAATGTCACATTGGGTAGACTAGGGATTATTCATTTGGAAAGTTTATGAGATGATATGGTCCAGGCAATGAATAGGATTAAATATTCAATGGCACCCAGAGAAACATCAAAGAGAATCAGACCATAGATCCCAGAATACCAAATAGATCGTAAAACCTATCCATTGCCTGCAAGCTCTAAAATGCATGGATTACATGACATGACAAATATTAAAAATGACATCTAAGAGCATTTCTGCCTGAATTCTCACGTCCTGGGAATTGGATTGGGAATGGACAAAGAGAGGTTATGCAAGGCCTTGCTGGAAATGTTTAAATAAAAAATGTGCCCGGAAATCTCAGTGTATTTATAATAACCCTTTGCTTATTAGCAAATTAATGAAGTGGGAACAATTATATCAAGTCTTTAAGGATTCTTTAGAGAAAACAAGGCTAAATAATAGCTACCTTGACTTGCAAAGACAGAAGCCAGAAATTGCTATGTTTGAACATTCGACTCATAAATTCTAAGAACAACAACAACAAAAGAAACCAAAAATGAATTGGTAATGAATTCATTGAAGATACCAATACTATTCTCAAAATGGGTTATAAATCACTCAAATTAGGGACATCAAGAGGCAAGTAGGTTATAGTATTCTGGGAATTTTGCTCCCTTTTCTACTTGTCTTCATTATTTTATTTGGTTGGTATATCTTACTAATTCTAATATTATTGGAGTTTTTTCTCAACTTTTTGTAACTTTTTAATGAAACTAATCCATCAGATCGTAATTCAATTTGGAAAATAAGTGGGCAGCAAAATATTTTGGAAACATTGTAATAGTAAGATTTTGGTGTGAGGTAGGAGAGGGAGTAGTAATAAACAAAGAAAATAAAGTAGGTATTGCTGATCTCAAAATACCCTCTCATAGTTTACTATATCTTTTTATATTTAAAGTTTTGAATTTTTTTTTTGTTTTCAAGATCAAATTAACAATGGAAAATGCTTTTAAACACTTCCATATGCACTTCTACCTCATAATTAAATCTGTTTATGTTATGTTCCACTACATAAATAAGATTTGTTCCTATTTCAAATACCTTATAAAATGTCTATCAGGCCATAATTGAAAAGAAAATGAAGACCAAATAATTGTTAGCAAAATAAAATCAGGTGTATGTGAAATTGTTCAGATAATCCCAGAGTACTGGAAGCCAGTGCTTTGGAACATCAGACTTAAATGGAACAATACAGGCCTCTAATATTTCCAAATGCTTTGCACATCTCTAACTTTGCATGACTTCTGGATTAGGTGGACAACCATCATGTCCTATCCTAAATACAGTCATTCTCTGCAGCTTTGCCGTACTCAAGGAAAAAAAAAAACACAACAACCTGATAATTATGACCAGAAACTTTTAAGTTCTCAGGTTTTAAAAGGCCACATTTAGAAGTGTTACATTGGATTTCATTTTCAAAGAGGACATGTTCTAGGTGATTCTCAGCCTGGAGTAGCTGTTGTAGAGCTGCTGTAAATCCTGCCCCCCACTCCCACAGCTCTCCCCTTCAGTGGGAACTCAGAGAACAGTGAGCTGTTCCTAGATGGTTTGTTCTCATGAATTATTTTTTCCTAGTTGCTCAGCCTGTAGTAGAAATAACTTCACAAAAAGACTGAGGATTTTACCCATGGAATAACCAAAGTGGTTAAAAATAAACTCATTCCTCTACTCTGTTGGCTGAATTAGGTTATGTTACTAGACAGAGTGTACAAACATCTCCATTTAAAAACCTGCCTTGTCCTCCATTAGTTACTATGAATGTCATCTTAATCTACACTGTCTCATAAACTAGAAGCCTGTGATCCCTGCTGTCTCTCTCTCCCTACATCCAATGGCTGTTGTCCTATCGATCCTTAAAGCTGTCTCTCAAATTCATCCCTGTTCCTCTGTCTACACTGACAATGTCTTGTTTAGGCCAGTCAGCATTAACCTGGATTTGTGCACTATTCTATAGACTCTTCTGTTTCCTGCTGTCTTCACACTGTCCCTTGTGGGATCTGCATTTAAAATCTCTGATGGAAAGGCATTAAGGACTGTCACTGCTTAGCCTCCCGTCTGCCTCTCCAGCCTCTCTCCTGGCTCTACCATATACCTCTTTGTACAAGCCTTAAAACATGGAAGAATTGAGGAGGCATTTGGGTTTCCGGGGGCAGACCAGCATTCCAATTCTGACTTGGCCTCTTATTCATGGAGTAACTTTGGGCCAGTCATTTGTGCTATATTTTGTACAGTGTTTGGGATGCTGAGGGTGAGATGGAGGACCATAGTAAACAAAATAGATGAGGTCCCTGCTTCCATGTAGTGTATGGTCTAGTGGAATCACTAAGTACTTAGTGGTAGCATGTTTTTAATAGGAAAATTGTGTCAGAGATTGTTAGTTGACTACCAAATATCCATTCTCCCCATCTCCTGGATATAAACATGTTCTGCTTTTCCTGCAATATCCAAATTCCCTTACTGCTTGAGGTGGTCAGTAGGGTGCAATTTGCAAGTTATTGAGTGGGTCTTCTGGGAAAACTATTTAAAGTAGGGCTAACTAAGCAGGATAACATCAATCTGCCATTTTCTCCTTCCTTTTTTTTCCTGGCTAGGATGTAGATATGATGGTTGGAGTTCCAGCAGCTATCTTGGGGAGTGAGGCAGCTTTGAGGATGAAAGCCTTTGCTAAGGAAGGTGGAACACAAAGATAGAAGACAACCAGACTACTGATGATTATGGGGCCTCCGTACCAGCCTTGGATTGCCCGTCTTGGGACTTCTATGGGAGAGAAAAATACAGTAAGCTTCTATCTCATTCAGGTTTTCTTGAGTTGAGTTTTCTGTTCTGTGTAGTTGAACCTAAGCCTAAATTAATATACTGTGTAACTATACACAATCACCACTTAAATACTAGATTTAGAAATTCGTGACTTTCAACGATAATTACAATCTTGATAATCATCTCGTTCTGTTATCATTTAAATTATCACAATGACGATGATAATGTCTAATAAGGCAATGTTTATATAAATAAATCTTGCCTTGATATAATCTACCTTAAATCAATTCTCAATCATCTCTAAGTTGAGGACACAGTTACAATAATGTATCTCATCCCTGCTTCAAATTGGTCTTAGTTTTCTTCATGTAAATCTGATTTTCATGTTTATTTCAATCTTTGAATATGGCCCAGGAATGCTAAATACTTAACATACATGTCACCACTTCCTAATCCTGTGTCCATGCCAGACATTAATAATTGATGATGGCATTTTCTCTGTCTCAGCCTCTTTCTCATTAACCTTTTCAATACAGTGCCAAGCAGCTCTTACCATTTGATCAGAAATGGCAGAACACATACATTTATTGTAAACAATTTTCAATAATTTTTAAAATCTTGGGTGAGGTTGAGAATGATAAATTTTTTCTTCAAATTCAAATATTTAGAAGTTTTCTTTGAGAATATAAAACTAAATAAACTTCCAGTTTATTGAACAGACATTGATCTATGTCTTAGGTTATAAGGAAAGGCAAATGGGGCTGCAAATTGCTTATGGGAGCTCTGATATCAGTATAGATTTATAAGCTATAGCGAGTAGACCATATCTCTTGGGCATCCATTGTTCACAAAGTATTACATGAAGATGAAGAGATATAGTGGGAAATATAATGATCCCTTCTCTCCATGGATGTATAACCTAATGAAATATATAGAATACATCCAAAACTTTAAATGTATAGATATTAATAATAACAGCTAATGGTTTGCAAAAGATATTCAGGGAAAAGAAACTTAAATTCTAAATGCCACCCCTGTCACAACCATTGAAAGAGTAATGGCTAACAAACACCTCATGGGGACCTCTATGTGTCGGCCCCATAGGTGATGACTTTTCTATAGGTAGTGGGGGCTACTGGCTCATCCAGATTTCTCCTTCCCCAGGACTGCCCTTTAGGCACACAAAGGTAGATCTGCAGTGTCATGTTCCCCTAATGACCATTGGGGCCTCTCCTCATCCCAACCATGGTTGGCCAACTCAGTAGATTGATACTGTTCAAGTTGAGCTGATGAAATTCTCTCTGCCTGGAATTTACATTGGAATGAAGAGGCCATGGACTGTAACTATTGAAACTGAGCCATATGTCCACATGTCCCAGAAGGGGTCCATTTGCTGCTGCCTGGATGTTGGAATTGTCCTGGTTCCTGCTACCAGAGATTTACCAAGCTTGAAACCATTAAGGACTATGGTGAGGTCTATATGTGATATGAACATCTTAATCTACTTTACTTCTTCCTTGCACACTGAGCTACCCCAGTGTTTTAATAAGTAGTCTACTTCTCTTTCTCTCTTTCTTTTTCTTTTTTCTTCCTTCTCTCTTTCCCTCGTTCTTCTCTCTCTCTCCTTCTCCCACCTTCATTTTTTTGGGGGAGGGGGTGCTCAAGCAGGCCAGAATCAGATTCTGTTATTTGCAATCAAAGAACTTTCACTAATTCAATATGCTACTCTCTTTAATTTTCACTACAATAGTCAAATAAGGAAGTTAAGGCTTAGCAAGCTTATTGACCCAACGTTACACAGCTATTAAGTGGCAGAGCCAGGATGCAGACCTAGCTAGGCTTATGTGATTCTAGAGCCATGGCTTCAAAAAAATGTTTGGTTCTACAGGTGGTGAAGTAGGATTTGTCCATGCTCTGTCCTTCAGAAGATCAACACATTGATTTCAGACTGCTGTGATTCTAGAGATAGCATTATGAAGCAGGGGAAAAGCAACTCCCTGAAATATAGGCATGCCTCATCTGCTGTTTTTGGGCTCACTGTTGTTGGCTCACTTGCCTTCAAATACAGCACACACTATGTGGAAGATAATAGAGGTTTTTTGTTGTTGTTTGTTTGTTTGTTTGTTTGTTTGCTATATTTGATGTAGCAGGTAATATATTTTTGCCAAATTTGTTAAAGCAATGAAGATGATAGCAACATCAACAATCTCTCCCATCAATAACCTCTTCCTGTAGTCTCCTTGACTATCTCCTAGCCACGTCCTTTTCTTTCCTAAAATGTAGCTTACAACCTACTTCCAGGAAGATTTTCTTAATTGATTTTATCCTATGTGTTCTTATTTTTAGCAGAGATTGGACTGAAAGGGGAAAAGGATGCTCGTGGTCAAGTCCCAGTTCACTGCATTCTGATGTCTTCCTTTCTTTGGAAGGGGGTATAGCCACCTTTGCCCCTTCAGAATTTCTTTTTCCTGCTGCTCTCTGGCCAGGAGGCTGACCTGTTTGGACCCTATAAAGGAGCTTCATTAGGTCTTGGACAATGAGAGAGGGGGAACTGTAGATTAGAGAGAGGGAGGAGAAGGAGATTGGGGTATTTACTCTCTGCTTCCTTTACATGGGGTCACCTTAGCCTGGATGTTTCTCTGGACTAAAGGTCACTTCTTCTCTTACATTATGCCTCTCATCACAGACTTCTCATTTTGGGTTCCATTAAGGGCTCCTTCAGCTCTAGGAAGGGTGGAAACTCCACCGTTCCTTGCCCTGGGGTTCTGTACTATTTTTATGGTTTCCCTATGCCCTGCCTATACTTCTATAAATAGTCCCTCCTGGGATCATCCTCATGTGAGTGTACTTCCCCTTCCTGTTAGGCTCTTGACTGATACTAATTGTAAGTGCTTCTCCTAGCTAATCCTTCTTCTTGAGCCCTCTTATCTTTCTTCATTTTCATTGGCATGCAAACTGTTTTTCTGTGGTTATTACTCTCTAGGAGACTCAAGTCATTCAAAACTGACAACTAAATCTGTTATCCAATAAGCAGTCACTCTGTAGATGTACAGCATATCAGGCCAAGTTGGAATCATAAATTCACATTCAGAGAGAAGACGAGGTTGGTGGTGAGTCTAATGTACAGAAATCATTCATTATACTCCCTTCCCACTCTTGTGTCTTTAATGGTATCACTGTGTATATTTTCAGATGACAAACACACCTCTCTGTAGAAAGGCCAGAGAGACTGTGGATGTTGATGTTTATAGGACACCCACTTATTGGGTTTGCTCTGAAAATTATGCTCTATCTGATTTCCTCAGATGACCTGGACAAATATGCACAACCTTCAAATTTGGGGGTAAAATCAAACTTCTATGCCAGAGCTTTCTCTAAATTGTCACAAAAATTGTACATAACATCCTCACAATTAAATTAGAACTGACTCGATCATTAGACGCTGACATGGCTTTTTATTTTCTTATAGTTTTTTTCTTCCTTGCCAACCTACAGTAAAAAATTCAGAGATTCAAAAAGTCAGATGACATCATCCAATCATAATCTCCGGCGCACAAACTATTTTTGAATTTTGTTGTATTGCTCACAGTGTAGATGATTTGGTTGTCCATGAACATTACATCTTGAGAAATGTTATTGATTATGTGACCTGCTTATGATGGTTTGACCATGATTTAGAATATAGCTAGCTTTATGGAGACTTATTCAGATTTTGTAACTGAACAATTTAATTTCTCTGTTGGGGTGTGGAGTGGGGAAATTTATGGTGTAGTAAGCTGATTGAAACACAGATACAAATGCCCTGAGTTTAGGGTAGAGAATTCATGCAGAGAATATACAATCCGTGAAGTCATCACTGCTGTTTGCTCACGAGGGATGGAAGATGCGTTCGATCATTATGTAGCAGACACAGCCTGGCCTGAGGAGGTGTACCCTCAAGGAGTCAGACAGGACTTTATTTTTTCCTGGTTGAAGTTTTTGAGTATGTGGTGGAGTTTCCTCTTAATGTATTCCTCTTAATGTATTATGCAGCATCATCTTCTTTAGATGCTGCTTCTTCTGCCAACTCACCTATTGTTTGTATGGCTTTTTCTCAAAAGGCTGTTCCCAATTTCCAAAATCATGTTTACACGTGGATCGGTATTCACAAACAGCCATGCCCCCATTCTCCTCGATATTGGGTCCCACTCCACAGTCCCTGCCGGGACAGTTGCTCTTAACAGTTAATGAAAAAAAAAAAGTGGAGATTTTAGAGAGTCTGCTGGCTCGGGATTGAGAAAAAAGAAAATGTGCATGATAGGTCAGGCTTCCATGAAGCAAACTCTAAGATGGAGATTGGGGTGCAGTGTATTTACAGGGGAGTGAGGAAAGCAGGACTGGGCAGCCACAACATAAGCTTCAGCCAACCCTGCGGTGGGGCTCTGGAGCTGGACTGGCCTCAGAGTTGTCCCTGGCTGCGGTAAAGGGGCCAAGCTTTTATACTGTTGTATGCTGAGAATTAATCAGGCTGCCCCAGGGAATTGGGGTGTGGCCTTGGCTTAGGCAGCTGTCATTAGTTTAGACAGTCACTGGGGTGGAGGGGGGAGGTGCTCAGCTGTGAGCTAGCAACACCCAAAATGCACTCTGCCAGCAGCTGCAGGAATAACTGCTCCTGTCTTGAAAGGGTGATTAGCAGCAGTGGCGGCTGGATGCTGATCCCAGTTGTCCCCCTTGGTCAGAGTCTTCCCCTCTGCCAAATTGCTCTGTTTCTTAGCTAGGAATGTGACAAAGAACTATGGGATTAGGAAATATTCTCTCTCTCTTTAAACTATGCAAGACTTTTCCAAGATGGCCACTTTAAAGTACAGATCACCTTTATGCGTTCAAAATATAACTTGACTAACCACATATATTTTTGTAAAGAGAATGTTCTCAGGGACACCCCTGTACAAAGGCTGAGTGCTTGCCTGTATGGGCATGGATTGTGCACCCTTCGCACTGGTCTTTTACAGGAGATTTTCGTTCTTGTGAGGTCAAGGTTCAAACTTATCCAGAAGTGGCTCATGGTCTGGCTCTTGGAAAGTTACTACTCTTGACTGACTATAACATTTGGATTGGTAAACTGGAAAACTAACTGCTTTTGGTTTTAACTATTATTGGAAAATTTTACTTTTCTATAATAGATAATAAAACACAGAGTACCTTTCCTTTAGAGACAGCCCGGTTCCCTAACAAGGGACCTGACTTTGGAGTCAGAAACCTGGCTTTCCTACCAGTTAGCTCTGTGACCCCCAGACAAATTTTTTATCATCTTTGGGTCCCAGTTTCCTCAACTCGTAAGACGAGTTGTGGTGAAAACTGGGTTAATCGATGTGAAAGGCTTTGAAAACTGTAATGTACACTTCACATGTCTTGTTACACTTGTTAGAGCTGGAAGAGAGCTGGACGTCCATTTTAGCAAGTTCTTCAATGGCCAGGTGATCCACAGAGTCCCAAGGAGGTCAGAGGACTCGCTAAGATTGCACATCTGGTTAGTGGCGGAGCTGGAGCCAGCCCCCGGCCTTCCTGAGTCCCAGGCTAGTACTTTCCCATGACACAAATCTGTTTCCAATCTCTCCCCGCCACCCCACGGTTACTCTTGCTGCAGCTTGGGGGATTGTGTGTGTTGCTCGCTTCCATAGAACCATCAGGACAGTTTCAGAGCAGCATAATGTTTGACAAAGCTTTGAGTCTGTAATCTGGAAACAAGACATTCTTCAGATATGAAGGAGTATTATTCAAAAACTGTTACCTTAGTCATATATGAAAATCCCCCTTGAGTTACAGTAAAGAGGAGAGGAGCTCATTTTGTATTGGTAATAGAATTACTGAACAGGAACATCTATGTGCCTCTGTGTGTATGTGTATGTGTGTGTGTGCATGTGTAGCTAGTCAGAGGGAGATTGGGATAGAAGGAGAGAGAGAAAGAAGCAAATTATTATATCATACATCTTATATTATTTCCTAGTCTCCTTATTTAATAAGTCTAAATTGAGAGTTCTTGTAATTCTCTTGCATCAGTGAACAAGCTCTCAGCATCCTCAAGTCCTTCAGAGCCTGCAGTTTTTCTGCTTTTCTGTAGATACTCATTTCCAAAATTTCATTACCATCCCACATATGAGTCATTTACTCCCATGCAATCCATTTAAAACATTCAGCACACTCTGGGGGACAGAAGGGAAAAGCTCAGAAAAGGCCAAGCCAATTCATTTGATATGTTGAGGACTTGCCAACCTGAGATGGGAGAGGAGGCCCAGCAGGGTTCTCTCAAGGTAGCCAGCAGAAAATGTGGCAACATCTGGCCCCCGCCTACTTCCCCACTCCAGGAGCATGCTCTTTTATTTTGCTGTGTGTTTCATGTGTTAGAGTCTGGAGCAGTGTAGTTGGTGAGAGAACAGAGATGAGAAAAATTCCTTTTGCAGGATAATAAAAATGTAAGCTGAACATTGGTGAGAAAGTTGCCCAGGTCACATATGTGCAGACATCTCTGATTGGGAATCAGAAGACTGGGACTGTAGTGCTGGCCTTGTGAGCTGCGGGAAGTTATTTAACTTCTCTGGGATCTCAGTGTCCTCAGTTACGAGATGAGGATATGAAACTTGCTATAGTTATTGCACAATGAATGTAAAAGTGCTTGGGAATGTAAACAGCTTTATAGAAATGTAAACTTATTGTATACATTAACTATGAATTATATACCTGATTTCAACTGGTTCTTTTATATAATAGGCAAGTATGTAGTTTCTAAGGTGATCTTTGTGTCTCCTTGTGCCTTGGAAAGCACACAGCAGCACAGCACTGCTGGCCTGCTTTTCCTTATTAAGAAGAAAGTTATCTAAGGCATAAATACGACAAATGAACCCTATGGAAGCTTTCAAGGTATTTCCTTGGGCTGCATTGACATTGGAGTTGGGCATCTGGGGCTGTCATGCTAACCAGGCCAGAAGATTCCTCACATGAAGGTGTCACTTACCAGTAGGTACCACACTGTGGCCCTTTGGCATTAACTCATTTCTAGCTATACCTAGGAGAGCTAATCAATTTTTCATCTTCACACAGTGTGAAAAATGCCCGAGTGATGGCCATCCTCTGCTCAGCCCTGTGGAGGGGGTGCATATGGACAGTCCTGCTGGCAGGGGAGGCTCCCACAAATAAGCTATTGCCTCGAAGAGCAGGTGGTGAAGAAGGAGCAGAACATAGCTCCCAGATTTTTATTAGCAATTTTCATTATGTGGCATTTAAAAACCAAAGGAGTTAGATATCAGCTCTTGGCTGAGACAAACACTCAGAAATTCATGCAATAGCTTACTGTACTCAGATACACCGTTACATAACCAGCATGGTCCTTTCTGCCCTCAGAATGGACTTAGCTTTCAGAAGTCGTCTTGTTCTGATACCTAAATATTTCCTCTGTCCTCAAAATTTCTCTTGTGCAGAAGAGTCATGCTGCCCTATACATAGAAAATTCAGCATATGGGTTGAAGAACTTCTGGGGACTGAATACATCAATACCCCAGAATTGGGTTGGGGTTTCCATTGACATTTGGTGGCTGAGGTTTCTGTCCTTAAGCCCTTCAGCATCCAAAAAAAATCACTTCAATTTTTGTGATAGAAAAATAAAATGGAGTTTGTGGTGCACAAGAGGCACAGCTAACCTAAACTTGGAGAGAAGCGGGGAATTCAATGACCTTGGCATGGAGTAGACCCAAGGAGAATTGCAAATCTTTTCTGAATCACATCATTTGGTGGTTTGGATCCTCTCAGATTCTAGGAGCCTGGATTCCTTCAGATCTGTCTATTTAATTAGTTCTATAGGGAGAAAACTCCAGATGGATTAGAGGCTGTACAGAAAGTCAAAATTAGAGACAGAAGCAAAGTGAATTGTAGGTTTAAGGTAGTTGGAGAAAAGGCCTGATGATCTAAGCTAAAATCCTGACTCTATCATTTATTAGCTCAGAGATGCTGGAAAAAGTCACCCTTACTTGTCTAAGCCTTAAGTCGGATCCTGAGAATAATGAAGTTAACTGTAGCTGCCTCTTCTACCAGCATTCCATCTATCTCCCAGTTGTTAGGATGAGCATAAATTTTTTTTGCAAACTATAATGCACAATGCTTCCAGGTTTGGACACATCTTAACTTGTCTGTGTGCATGTAAAGATGTGTAAGTGAATACCAGGCAAGCACATTGTTCATGTATGTGTTTGAGGTTTCCATTTTAATTTTCTGTTTTATTTGCTAATGGAGTAAATGGATATAAGCAGGTCAGGGAAAGGGCATTGTCTGCGACGTTTATGGCAGGGTGGATGCATCAGACAGTCTGTACTCTCCTGTGGACTTTGCCCTGGGATGGCTGTCACAGTTTTTGGATAAGACAGGTGGGCCTATGACAATATGCCAAGAATCAAAGACCTGCAAGAGAAGACTCCAAGGCATACAGGGGGACTTAACACTGCTTTTACATTCCTAGAAAGTCCTACGATAGTCTAAATCAGCAGTTCCCAACCTTTTCGGCACCAGGGTTTGGTGCTCCAATGAGACTCTAATGCCTGATGACCTGAGGTGGAGCTGAGGTGGTAGTGATGCTAGCGCCGGGAACAGCTGCAAATACAGATGAGGTTTCGCTAGGCTTGCCTGCTGCTCACCTCCTGCTGTGCAGCCTGGTTCCTAACAGGCCAAGGATGTTTCGTGGCTGGAGGCTAGGGAACCCTGGTCTAAACTATTTTCCTTCACATATCCCTGGCCTGACAGTCTTAACTGATTTTTTTTTTTTCTTTTTTTTTGATATTGCAAAAAATTTTTTCACCTAAGAACTATTTTACATTGTTTTGTTTTGATTTTTTTTTGGATGCAATTCTTGGGGACAAAGATATCTTTAGTTTTTCTTTTACTTTCTTTTAAAAATAGGCATTTATACATAAAAATACTCTTGAATTAAAGTGACAGTCTCCATATAAGGAAAGATCATTGTGCAATGGTAATTGTGGAACTAGTTATGGCAAAAAAAAAAAAAAGTTTTTCTTTGCACTGCAAAGAAACTATCAGATTTCAACACCACAGTATTAGGCCAAGTTCACTTAGTTTGGCTTTCAGGTGCAACAGACAGTTCATTGAATAACAAACATCTCATTGGCACTGCCCTAAAATCACATTGCAAACCTTGGAGGTTAAAGCAGATGAAATTAAACAACAGGTTAAATGTAAAGACAACCTATTGTGTTTGCATGAAAAAGGAGCCCTCAGATTTTCCTGTGAAGTTCAAGACCAGAGAAAGCTCAAAAAGTTTCTTAAATACATTTTTAAGAGAGAGAGAAAGAGAAAGAGAGAGACTTATGGAGTACCTGAATTTTGTAACAGTTAGTAAAATATAACTTTATACTTTTATATTATACCTGTTATCCAGAGAACTCAATGAATCACACGTATTAAGCATTTACCAATTTCTTAGTTCTTATATCTTTACATTCATTTTATTCGTGGACGAGGCAGTTTTCTATCAGGTTTTAGGTCTCCATGGAGGCGGCAGTGGTGAGAGGGGACTGAGGCGCACTGTGTTGTCATCGGACCTGTTTGGACGGAACTGATTCAGAGGATCTTTCTTTCCGCAGGTCACAATGGAGTGTTCTTTTTTTTTTTTTTTTTTTTTCCTTGTGGAACAAAGACTAGAGGTTTGTTAGCAACACCCTCTACTTTTGTTGATCTAAACTCTTGATGGTCTTTTCCAAAAGTATATTTCTTTGTGATAATAAATGACTTGAACCAGTAGACCCGTCACCTGAACTCCTCTTTCGCTTTCGCTTTCATGATAACCGAAGCTCTTGACCCTCACCATCGACGTGAATGACAGAGGAGGGCACCAGTATCAGACCTTCCCTGTCCATTCCAGTCTCAAGCCCCATCTCGTCTCCCTCGCTTCCGTTCAGTCTTTGTTCCTTCCCCCTGACAATACTGCCTTGGTTTTTAAAGAACACAGCATTCTGCCATGAATGGAGCCATTTTGGTTGTTTCGAATTGCAGAGCATTTAATCGATGTGGCTATTGGTATAAGCAGTATTCTCTTCTCCATGGAATGAAGTCCCAGCCCCTCTTTGGGAAACTGATTCACACAGCAGGGCTATGGCGCTGAAGTTGAGGACTGGCAGCAAAAAGTGGTGCCTACAGTTAAAGTTGGAGATGATACTTAGAAATCAGTATTGGAAACTCTGAAAAAAGAATGTCGCCTGCTGACTCACTGATCCTATTTCCTTAGGACTCTTAATTCAGAGTGACATCATTTACCCATAATTATTGAAAACTTTTTTTGTTTTACTATCTCAATAGCAATCAACATTGAAATTCGTGACAATGTAATCTTGTATAATTTTAGAAATGATCTAATAATATATTAAAATGAATCCTGAATGCAAAGGAAAAAAACCAAGAGAAATAACAAAGAGAAATAGATTGGTGGCATAAGGACCCATAAAACATTTTTTAAAGAAAAACACCCCCAATATTTTGATTTTAATTTTACCTTTCAGTGAAGGCAACCAGGCTGTCTGAAACTTGGGAAACCAGTGGTAGGGAATTGAAAATGAAACAAAATAAAACAAAACAGATCTGGGATAAAATTTTCATCAAATCTGTTACCCTCTGGAAGCCAAATGTAACTTTGAAACTTGATGCCAATCCCCAGTGGTCCAAGTTACTGCCTTTGCTCTTTTTAATACATTGGCTGATTATGGAGTTAATAATAAATGTAATTGAAAATCACTGTTGGATCCTTTGAAGATTGCTGCCAAATAACATTTTGTGGAAGAATGTAAAAAAAAAAAAGAATTCTTGAGGGAAACTTCAAACAATGTTTTAAATGTTCAGAATCAACAGTCATGGTGTTCGATTTACCTCAAGAAGTTCATAGTGATTATAAATATAATATTAACTCAAGAAAGCACTGTAATATCCCATTTCTAATAAATGTCACCAGGGCAGTCATTGTCCTAATTACTTAATTTCTGCCTAACTCTGAGTAAAGTTAATTTTTTATTCCTAAACAAATATGTAACCAGAACAAAGTACCCAAATTAATCAGCTGTTGTCAGTCAGTTTCACCCATGACTTTGGAAATGATGCCGCCACTAAGACAAAGGGGTTCTTTTTCAAAAACAATGTCATTCTGCCCAGACTTTTATTTCAGGACAGGGTTTCTGCAGTGAATTAATAGTTTCTGGAAATAGTGCAGAGCTATAATAACAGCTTTCTGGTTTTGATTATAAGGCAGAATGATTTCTGGTTTTCTGTAATATTTGCATTGTGAATGGGATTTCGTTTTTTCTCATTTAGATGCAGTGTTCAGGTGAGAGAAATCTGAGCCTGTTCAATCAAAGCCTTATATTGTGACCAGAATACAAATCACTTGATTCTGGTTTCTTTAAGAAATGTAGCTTATTTTAAAAACAGAGAGAATATTAAGGTAGTGCACAATTGAGAGTCTGAGATGGTGTTCAAGGAACCATGCACGTTTAAGCCGAAGTCGCTATGTGTTGCTCTGGGTAGCTAGCTGTATACCTCTCTGCCAAAATGCTTTTGTGACACTCTTCTAGGGCATTGAGTTTTAAAAATTAAATGAATAAAAATAAATACAGCTTAAACAGAGGTGGGTGGTGGGGAGGAATGTTATCCCAAAAGATTGCCATATTTATAACTCCAAGGAGATGGGTAATGAGATAAAAGGCATCAAAGCCCATTGATTTCAGCAGGCAGAGATGAAACTTTGTTCTGGTTACATATTTGTTACATATTTCTAATCTCCCTTTGGAATTGGGAAAATTACTGAAGCATTTTTACTTTATTTAATTTTCATCCTCTGAAAATGGGGTGTTGATGACATGTACCTAATCACAAGGCTGACCAAAATCTCTGTAAAGGGTTTTTTCAGAGAGGCGGACCCCCTGCTTAATGATCAAAAATGGCTCAAGGCTAAACTAGACTTTCTTTAAAGTAGAGTGAAACCTTTTGTTTCATTATTAGTTTATATTTTCAATCAATTAGTATCTCCCACCCCCCTGGCATTTCCTATATAGACAGATTTTGTATACCAGTTTGGCTCCACATTGAACAACACTAATTCCTCTCCCATGTGACTGTCCTAAAAATATTTGAAACAGCTGTCACGATGTCCACAAGAATTCTCTCCAGGCTAAACAAGTCTAGTTTTTTGAAGGCCATGATTTTAAGTGCTCTTATTGTCTTATGCTTGCCTAGCTGGATGGGTTTCAGTTAACAGAGTTCTTTTCTAATGGTGTGATATATGGAGCAGAATATGAGGCTTACATTGTGGTCTGTCCATGTGAACTCTGGCAAGAATTGTCACGTCACATATTCAGCCGACCATGGCTCTTTAAAGGCAGCCGAAGTTGAATCAGTTATTTTTGGAGGCCACATCAGATCATTGGCTCATGTTGAACTTGGAATCAATTAAAACCACAGGTCCTTTTCACACGTGTTCCTGCTAAGCCACTGTGTGTATATAGCTATATATAGTTATTATCTATTGAGTACTTATTATGGGCAAGGGAATGTGCTAAATGCTTTGCAACTTTCGCATCTCATTTAATCCTCACAACTCAATGAGTATCCCTTAGCCCATATTACGCATAGACTGAGGCTCATATAAGCAGAGATTTGCTAAAGAAATCTGACTCCAAAGCAGGTGCTTTTGAACTTGATGCTATTTTACCTTCTGTTTTGGCATGATGTTTTTATTGCTAACTTTCTTGAACAGGGGATACAGAGGACCCAATATCAAAGAGCAGAACCATTAAATATATATGGTTCTTTTTAGCTTCCTGGGATTTTTTTGAATCCTGATCTTGTCCCCAAATATATTAGCCATTTCCTTAAGGCTCCATGCCACCCATGGATTTCATGAGCTGCCATCACTATCACCATTCAAGTGACTGCTTCAAAAACTAGAGTCAGGCTAAGGACAGTCTCATAGTCCACACCAGCACCTCTATCATGCTGGCTTGATCACCACTCTGATCAAGTTATAAATCCTTGGGACTGATTTGGCTCATTTTTTTTTCTTTCGTTCATCATGAAGATGTTTGCCAAATCCTTTGCTAAAATTCAAATGAAGAATTTCTAAGGCCTACATCTAACCAGTCTAGCATTACTACCACAGAGTACGAAGTAGTCTTGCAAGATTTGTTCATTGTGAATCCATGTCATTTTTAATAGATCACCATTTCCTATGCTCAGGGAGCATGAGCGAGCCCTAATTCGCCAGTCTAGACTCTGGTCTGATATCAAGGTCACCACTTTCTAGTTTACCACATCAACCTTCTTCTCTCTGAATATTTATTCTACATGTGACTGGGTTTTAGCCTTCCTTGTTGTCAAAGGAAACATCAGGGACAGTGGTTGGGTGCCTCTGTCAAATACAAACATAAAAAATTTATATTTTCAGGCTAAATATAATTTTATTTTATGAAGAAGACAAATAAAATGATAGTCAAGTGGTTTGTAGGGTCTTCCACTCCATGATCTGCATTTAATTCCTTTTAAACTATTGAGATGCATTTGTCCTCTCAGTAAAGCATACTGTATCATTACTTCTCAGTTTTGGATCTGCTTTTAAAACTGGTGTTCAAGGTATGTACACAGCCTTCCAATGTGAAGTAAAATGATAATAGGACATATTACCAGTGTCCCAGGAAAACAACAGATCAGGAGGTAGAGCTCATAGTCCACTGGATATTTACAGACTTTAACATGTAGTACAACTTGGCTAAATGGAGAGAATATAACTTGAATTTTTCTGTAATCAAGAGCTCAACAAATAATGGCCAGTTTGATTTTTTCTACCAAGCCCATACACTAAGTTGAGTCTGATCCAATAATTTAAAATATTTCTCTAGGAAATAGTGTCCTTTGAATAAAAAAATCTGTCTCTGAAAGTTGCTTTCACCTCTTCCTGCTTCTTCCCCCAAGATGGTATCCAAGTAGGAGGGGGATTTATATGTCATGATGGCTTGTGCCAAGATGGGACAACTAGCCTCATGCTGGTTCTCTGTTTGCTCTGGCTCATTCCTGAGTGGCCTCTAAAGTGATGGCCTGGGTACACTTGGCCTGTGGCTTTCTGGGTGCTGGCAGCCTTCAAAGTTGCTATACATGACCAGTGAACTTGTCCATTCATTTGGCATGTATGTGCTCATGCAAAAGATAAGCCATCTTTCTTTTGATTACTCAACTTCCTTTCAGCTCTCACAGGAGGCAGACCCTAGGGATTCTGTGACTTCTCCATCCATTACCCTGGGCAGGTAGTTTATTCCAACCTCTGCTTCTAGATCACCTTGTCCCAGCACAGTGGACCTCATGGCTGGCTTTCATTCGATATTCATTCCATGCAGGAACTGGTGTTAGCCCATGAGTGCCAGTAAGACTCCTCTCTGTGTGACTATGCATTGTGACCTCTACTAGAATCCAACATGGGAACTGAGGGAAATTAACTTTGCCCTTGATGCTCCCTTGATGTATTTAACACCCCACTCCTGCAGGCCAAGGCTCAGGAAGTAGAGGAAAGGAATAGGTCTTACTGTCTAGTGCTCTGACTTCTTTCACTTCTCACTCTGACCTCTTTTCAATTTCTCCAAGGCAGGAAAAGAGCCAGCATTTCTTTGGTTTCCTCGACATGAAGACCTATTTCTTTCTAGCTCCAGCTAAGCCATAATGATGGGTGTGAGTATCTGCTCTCTGTTGCAGTGATACAACAGCTCAGTCCACTGAATTCAATTGTTAATAAGGTGAGGAGAAGATAGAAGAATTTTAAATTTTTTCTCAAGGCAATAAATGGCCTGACTTTCAAGGGTACCTTCCTGCTGTTTATTTGTGTGTGTGTGCGCACGCGTGTGCACGCATGTATGTTTGTATGTGTTATAACTTGTTTAAACGTTTATTTCTTTGGGTAGATACACAAAGCTACTGTGACTCTATCTGGCCTCTCTAATGAAATACCTGATACTGAATGAATAGGGCGTTTGGGTTATGTGTCTCTCCATTTTTGGAAAATTGCCTTTGTTCACTTAGAAGTAGACAATAATTACTGTTAGACAAGGAAACAGGAAGTTCTGGCATCTTTTCTTTGGATGATAAGCAAATATATTTTGCTCTCACAAAAATTTGAATGACTACACTATCTCGAAAAATATATTTTGGATTCTGGAGGTTTACTTCCATAAGCCCCAAAAAGGTGCATTTGATTAAAGCGGGGAATGACCGTGTGTCAAGGTAGGAGGATGGATTTGAAGTTAAGGGGCTGAATTCTCAACTATTGGTAGCAACGTGCTGGGTTGACTCAAACCAGTCAGTTAATCAGAGCCTGCCTTATTTCCCTCTGTCTAAAGAGAGACGAGAAATGCTCACACAGTTAACACTTGCAAAGTAAAATGACACTAGGAAAGGAAGTGACTACAAGTTGCCTACGCTTTGCCCCTGTCACTTTGACCTCTTTTCCATATATACTTTGCCAGTTGCCTCTAAAAATATAAATCCGCTGGTTCCACAGTTCTAGAACCATGTGACTGTAATCCAACTCCTGGACCAAACAGAGAAAGTGAAAATATTCCTCTCACTATTCTGTCCTCCTGTCAATGACACAGCAGGTAAGTGAGGCCAAAATCAAGGGGCAGCTGATACGATTAACTTGTCTTCACAAAAGAGTAGGAAAATTTGTTCATATATACTCCATTTAATCATTCATTTATCCATTTATTTATTTATCCATTTATTTATTTATTTATTTATTTATTTATAATTTTAAAAATTTGTGCTTGGTCTACATTTCTACATTTAAAGATAAAGAAATAGGGGAAATTTTTTTCCTATTATTTACAACTAATTATCAACCCTTTGAGTCTGTTGAATCACTGTTCCTTACCAACAGTCTGGGTCACTATCATGTGGGGTCCATTCTAGCACTTGGAACCACATCCTTGCGAAGCTAGGAGTCTCTGGCTGAGAGGGAGTAGGGAGACCTCGGCTGCATCCTGGAACTTGGCAACTGCTTAGTTCATCTGAGAACTGACAAGACCTGAAGACACTCCCAGGGCACTTGGCAACAGACCTAGACTCCTGAGGAAATGCAATCTCAGGTGATAGGACATGGATTTTTTTCCCTTGAAGTGTAAGTTTAAACATTGATAATGAATGATCACAGGTTATAAGAGTCTGAGACAATATCTTGGGAGCCAATGCAGGTAGAGAAGATAATTTTTTCCTTTTAGGAAAGAGGGTAATTCCCCACCTTTCATCTCTAGGTGAAGTTCAGCCACAAACAATAGCTCCTGGTGGGATGCATGTGGTAACAACACAAATACCCTCAGCTTCCAGTCTCGCACGGGGACATTATTTGTGGTCAGTGTAAGACTGTTCTTTTTATGTTTCTCTCCATGCTCTGTAGTTTTTGGTTGATTGTGGAAAGAAGGATTAAGGCATTAGATGCATACTTTCATATTTCTCCCTACTCACACAGGAGTCTTTTCCATTTATTTCCATCTGCAAAGCTGGAGACCCAGGAAAGCCAGTAGTACAGTTTAAAGGCCTGAGAGCCAGAGAGCCAACAGTATAGATTCCAGTCTGGGTCTGAAATCCTGGGAACCAGGAGAACCAAGGACGGAAGGAAACCTAGGTCCTAGGCTTAAGGGGTAAGGCAGAATGAATCCCTCCTTCCTCTTTTGTTTTAGTTAGGCACTCATTGGGTGAGATGATGGGCACACATTGGGGAGGGCCATCTGCTTTACTCAGTCTGCCAGTTCAAATGCTGATCTTTTCTGAAAATACCCTTACAGACACACCCAGAAATAATGTTTAACCAGCTATCTGGGCATCCCTGGACCCAGTCAAGTTGACATTTAAGATTAACCGGCACACTGTCTCCACAGGGGATATTTTTGTTTGATTTGAAAGAAAATATTTTCTATGCAAACCAAATCCGTTTCAAAATTAAGCACCAAGTATAAGATAACAGCCACTTGATTTATTTACAATTTGGCATTGTCTACACATCTGTGAATGAGTCTCTCAGTATATTTCTGTTAACTAACTCTAATAACTTTTATCAGATCTTCTTGCATAATCAATCAATCAATATGTCCTTTGATCACCTTAGTAGCAAGATTAGGATCTTAAAGCAAAGGTAGTTCTACTTAGTAGGAAGGTGCAGAGAGAAATTAGGGGAAGTAATTCAGTGCCAGAAGAGTCCTCAGGACTCTTCAGTGGTTACTGATCACCATGCGGTTCCAGCAGCAGGTAAGAGCCAAGGGATTTTGTCTTTAACATCCTTAAATGTCCCCTAGGGGCAAGAGTCATCCCACTGACCTGGCTCAGTTTGCTTCTTGGATAAATGAAGGTAGGACTTCGTTGGTGTGCTTAGGCTCAACATGCCCACCCCCAGTTGGACGTGTATAATTAGTGTAATGAGTTAATGACTGAAGCTTAAGTGCTATGCCATAGGTACACAGCTTGGTGACCATTTATGAAGTTTGAAACATCTTGACCAGACACTTTCCAGTTGTGAGAAGCATTACCTTGGACCACATATTGGGTTTAATGATCCTTCATGTTCATGGGAACCTGGACTAGGAAATATTTAGTTCTAATGATGGTGAAGACTCAATAGGTTATATTAGGGTATAGATTTTCCTTTGTTGTATGTCTTTTTTAAAGTTACAAAAAACTGTTTTAGGTTTAAATGTATTTACCAGTCATTTAGAACACTTAGACACATTGTATTGTATATTTAATGTTCCACTTTACTGCTTGCTGAAAGAAATAAATGCATAACAAAACGCTTTGAAAAATGGTTAATTTTTCAACTGTTGATTTAATATGTAATGGTTCAATAAGGCAATGAATTGCCCCGGTCTGTAACTACTGAAAAATAGAAAAATTACCCACACTGGTATGTTGAATCTGTGAATATTAAGTTTGTCAATGTAATTTATGACTCGGCAGGTAATATACCGGTAATTTGCATACTAATTGCTATGGTGGAAGCCAAATGACTTTAATTCAGTAAATTAGTCTGTGTAAGCAGAAGCAATTGCTTCTGTGCTGGGGAGAGAGATGAAGCTTGTTTTGGAGAAAATGGATCTCTGGCCAGGAGGCCTTTCGGAGCTGGAGAGGCCCCCTGCTGGCAGGCAGGACACGGCTGCAAAGCCTCCCAGCCTTGCTGAGATCCTGTGGTTTGCTTCTCAGAGCCAAAGCCCAGTGGATTATCAAAGTGATTCAAATTCAGAAAACAGAAAACTGAGGTCAAAGGGGTAAAAACAATACATGCTTGTTTGTCATAACAGAAACAAATGGAAATTTGAAGGCAGAAACAAAATTTATTACAGCTTTCTAAAAGAGATTCTTTTAATGACAGGCATATATTCTTTAATTTTTTTCAAAAATAGGTTTAAGTCTCTTTTTTAAAAGTAGGTGTGTGTCTGGAGAGTTGTAGGATATTCGAAATGATATTTTAAATGTTGTGGGAGGAAAATGCATACCAAACATGTTCATCTTCCTCAATAACAAAAGCAAAGCAAAGCAAAACACCGAAGCATAATTTGCTAGCAAAAAAAAAAAAAAGAAAAAGAAAGAAAGAAGAAAGAAAGAAAAAGAAAGAAATAGAAAAGAAGAGATTAAAAGCTTTTATTATTGTCCAAATCATGAGGAAATGAGAATAGCATAAATTAGGTGGACAGTCTAGTGGTAGCTATAAAATATTTTGACTCACCAATCCCACTTAAAGAAGTATATCCTATAGAAATACAATTAATGGTGTGAACCATATGAAATTCCTGCGAATCAACATTTTGATATACAAAAACAGTAATTTCAAATGATTAAGGCTGGTACAAGGGTGTTCATTGTAGCATCTAGTAATGATGGCGGTTTGGAAAAAGTCTAAATGTTTAGTAGTCGGAGACTGATTAAGTCAATAGTGGTGCGTATCTTATGAAGCATTTAAAAAACATGTGGTGTAGCTAATTAGAAAAGGAAAGGATCATGGAATATGAAGTAAACAGGCCAGCTTGTGTGACATTACACATAATCCCATTTTTGTTTTTAAAAAGTGTTTGTATGTGTGAATATATTTATATATTTTGATTAGTGTATGATATAGGCATAGAAAAAGATTGGACAGGTAAATCTTGACTTTTAACCATGGCTACCTTTAGAGAGTGACACTCAGGACAAAAGGTAGAGGGGGCATCTCCTTGCCATTTTCTATTGTTTGCATTGACACAGCCAATGTGCCCTCCCTATGGCTTTAAAAAAGCCCAGGAAACAAAAGATAATGAAAATAAAACATAAAAATAATGGAGGATTTGCCCAATTAATAAGAATACTTGTGACCTAAGTCGATATTACGTAATATATACTATTTGCTCTGTTTAACATGTCAAGATTTTTACATATTGAATTTACTTAAAAGTGGAGTGCACCTTTATGTTTTGTGTGTAAGTATACTTTAAGAGTGTGTGTGTGGGGGGGGTAAAATTAGGATAAATATCATATTAAAAGTAGTTACATGTAAACTAAACAAGCTCACAGCTTCAAGAGTACCCAGTGCCAGATCGGCTATTTGCTGTAGCCATGGTGAGCCTCAGTTTTAGAAACCAGAACTTGGGGGCTTGAAAGGCACATGCAAGCATGAAAGTTATGAATGAACAACTGGACTAGATCACTGACTGAAAACACCGTTTTAACTTTTTACCTGCTTTCTTGCTACTAGTGCTTTATTGAGGCATAATTTATACACAGGAAATTTTATGAATCTTAAGTGTATACTTTGGTAGAGTTTGACAAATATATTCAGGGATATGCTGGTGAGCTGGCTCTCTGGAAAACAAAACAAAAGGAAGCCTGATTTGTAATATTTGTTAATTTCCTCTCATCCTGGCCTATTTCAAGCTAGCAATGTTTTAATATCTGGTTCACAAAATTATCCTGATTATTTAAGAATTGCCTCTCAGGAATGTGAGTGCTGGACTCAGCTCACTGCTTACTATATTCAACCATGTAATCATCACCCTAATCAAAATACAGAACATTTTTATCACTTCCAAAGATTCCCTCATGGATCTTCCCAGTTAACCTACCCATCACCCTGCTCTAAACAATGATTCTGACTTTTCTTGTCATAAATTAGTTTTGAACTTAATATGAATGGAACTATAGAGAATATTGTTTGTGGCTTCTTTTACTCAACTTAAATTTTTGATATTCATCCATGTTGTTGCAAAAGACACTATTTTAAAATCTTCTGTTTTCCCATAAATCTATTATCTGTGTCCTTGTATGGATCTTTGGTCCGTTACTGGAATAGAATCTGTACTCCTTTAAAACTCCTCTTTCTTACTTCCTCCAGTTGCTCAGTGTATGATGTTGGCCACACTGCACATATGATGTGAGAGAAAGCAGGAGATTCTATGATTCTTAATATTCTAAATTTCAGATCTCATATTTCATCAAAATGAAATTAAATGGGAAAAAAAATCATGGACTCTCATCCAAAGCTGTTTCCAATTTGATTTCTCTTTTCCTGGTGTGTGTGTGTGTGTGTGTGTGTGTGTGTGTGTGTGTGCGCGCGCGCGTTGTGGGGGTGGCATTGGTGGTGAATCTCTGAATATAGTTACAGCAAAGTCTGGCTACCAGATATTATCCACTAGCCAGATGCAAACCTAAAAACAGCCTGACTTTGGCCCACCAGCTGGGAATGTTTTTCATGGCAACACCCCAGACTCATCATAATGACATTAAAAGCCAGAGACAAAGGAAGAAGGCCTGTAATGTCCAAGCTGAGGTACCCGGGTGTGTAGGAGCTCCACAGATATACTGGAATCTGATGGCCACAATGCTGTATACTGTTACTAAGGATTTCTATGAGACTGTACCATTTGTGTTTTTAAGCCATTTCCTCAAGGTTTTCCAAAAGAGCCATTTCCAACTGCCATAGAATTGCTACCATTTTTACAAAGAAGGAGGAAAACAATGGATCTTGAAGTGGTGGGCATTTCAAATCATCTCTTCTCTTTGGAAACCCTCCCCCACTAAATTCTGATCAGCTTTTATTTAAATGCATCAGTTGAGTTCTGTGAAATTAAGAATGGATTTTAGGGAAGAATTTCTGAGCACTGGTATTGATTGTGTTTTTATTATAAACAGAGCTAAACCTTTGGGTAAAAACAAAGTGCTGTAGACCCAGCACACAGTCTTCCTCCTTCAACCAGGACTAGCCTGACTGAGCCTTGAATCCATGGCCCTCAAGCACTGGTCAAGTGACTGTCCCAAGTGCCCCTGGGAGGCAGACATGAGTTTCTGCAGCTTCCTGCCTTCCAAACTTGGTCTCTTTCTTCTGCTCTGGTCTAGCTCCACTCAGATGTATGATTGTTCTTTCTCCCCCTGCTCTAGGAGGGTGCTAGGCTAAGACAGGGCAGCTTAGACTATTGAGCCTGTGGAGACCAGTGGAGAGAGACAAACACCATCACTGCATCTGCACTGAGGGCATGCCTCCTGTAGGTTTCTCTGCCAGTGACCACCTGTTTCAGAGATACTAAAGCAAACCCATTTCAGGGAAACAAGAGACTCTTGGCTAAGCCTACTCTGGGCTCAAGGACTCCCTGAAGGATTTGCTGAAACTTCCTTTCACTGCATGACTGTCTAGGATGTTTTCACCCAATCTGCTCTCTCTGTCCTTCACTCAGCATCAGAATTGCATCTTGGCGATACTCTTCTAGCCTTCTCTGGTTTCTTACTATTTATTTTATTTGGGCATTTCCACCAATAAAATGCTTGCCTGTTAATCCTTGGTGGACATCTGCCTCTCAAAATAACCAGACTAATACAGGCTATTCAGACACCTCCTGCATGGCTACTAGGAAAGGATAGTAAAGGCGGGATTCAGCATCACTTGGGTGGTGACGTGATGAGCTGTAGTTCTCCCCTAACACGGGCATCTAGGATCCACTTTTTTAAGTCCCCTGAAGGGGCGCTGGCGGCTGTCCAGCTGAGAGGCGACTGTCGAGGAGCAGCCTTCAGCGTTGCCTGCCATGGTGTGCTTTGCTGGCACGCGCTCTCATTTCTTCCTTGGCCATGGCATGCAGGACACCTCTGGGGCATTAAAGGGAACCTGGACTTGAAAGCAACAGTGGAGGTGTGAATGAGACTCTGGACCAATATCCCCAGTTTCTCTTGAATCAGCCAGAAGACATAGGAATGCTGTCCAGACATTGCTCCTTCCAAATGAGTATCACAGAGGGCAATAAGAGAGTTTGCTGGCTAGGCCAAATTTTAATAATAAGCAATAGGTGCTAGAGGAGCTAAAGAAGAAAAGAGAAGAGACTGAGGCTCTTTGTCTTTCTACCACATTTCTAGCTCCTACATTTAACCATCTATTAACAATCTTAGGGGGAAGTGGTAGAACAAACACGAAAGATACTACCTCAGAGGGCCTCTGATTCATTAGGTACTAAGAATGTGGTCAGAATCAAAGTGGTTGAGCACCAGAACTGGTGATTCTAATTCCCAGGAGTCCTTGGAGATTGGTTTATAGCAATCTGGTGGAGAAATCTAGTCCCTTGTCCAGTGGACCCAGAGCCCAGCTCAGTCCAAGGCCTTGCTGGAGACAGTCAGAAGAGAGTCACAGCTAGATCCAGCTTTTGAGCATCTGCGAACTGGAGCAGGATTTAGAACTAGAAAGGGGTGGATGATATTTTCCAGGGCTCACACTTGGGCCTCAGGAAAATCAGGCTTTGCTGGACCACCCCCGACTCCCTCAATTTGAAGTCTCTCTGCTTGTATAAACAAGAGACCTTCATGTCCCCGGCCATTACCTTCTTCTCTCACTAAGGGTTTCATAAGAGCCAAATCTGCACACATGTAAGCCACTGCAGAAATGTGTCCAGTGCATCTGTTGGTTTTACTTCATTTTACAAAACAAATAGGCATCTTTTCATCAAAATTATAAATTGAAGAGATGAAACAGAGAAATACCCAAAAAAGGGGGACAGAGGAGGGATATAGGTGCACCAGAGCAGCTTGATATATGCTTGTTAAACCATCAGACTTTGAGAACAAAATTAAACTGCTCTCCAGACCCAATTCACAAGGCAACCCTATGCACTGAGAAACACATGGCTAATGGAAACTGGACACACTAAATTAGCAACAGATGCATAGTCTAAACTATAGGCATACGGTTTGAATACAATGGTCTCTTTCCCACACCTAACAAATGACAAGTCTTCTTGGAAGATTGTCTCATTTCAATTTCCTGCTTTTGGAATCTCCGCAGCCAGTGGAGACTCAACATAGCTCTATCTTCCCTCCTCTCTGAGGAAAGAGGTCATTTCTAAAGCTAAGGCCCCTGGTAGGGTCCTCAAGGTTGCCCTATTATGAACTGTGGGACATAAATTAATTCTCCCATTTCTGTTCTGGACATGATTGCATGCATATGAATTCCACAGGCGCATGCTTTTTATTAAAAAAAAAAAATGTCAAGGGAGTGGAGATAGACCTTGGAACAATTTGTTCCAGAGAACAGAGGGAATCATCTCCCACAGTGAACAGTGTTGGCCTGAGCTGCAGCAAACACTGAATGGTGCCATTCATCAATTATTGAAGGACCCTCTGCCTACTGAGGACATTCATTAATGTATTGAGGACTGATTGGTTCTTTACCCTGTTACTTACTGTCCATCCAAAGAATATGGACTTCCTTGCCATTCTAACTCAACAGTAGTATGCATTTCCATGGAAGATAGAGGATTTAGTTAAGGAGAATTTTCACAGAGTTTTTCTCCCTTTGACTGAGGACCTAATGCCAAATGATGTGAAGTCCTTTTTTGAGGACCAAGAAGCAGAGGAGATATGTTCCCTGTGAGGTTTCAGGAGCAGTTTTTGACCAGTCAGCAAGTCTGTGAGCTAAGTCCTTGCTACTCAATGTATAGTCTGTGGTATGCACCTGGGAGCTTGCTGGAAACACAGATTCTCACCTCCATCCAAGACCTACTGGACCGAAATTTGCATTTTAATGAAAGTTTGAGAAGCACAACAGAAGATGAGAGGGTACTGAATGCTGGGGATGCAAGGTGTCCTGGCTGCTGTCTTCTTAGAGCTGCAATTTGGAGGCAGGTGGAGACTGACGTGTTAGAAAGAGCTCATTGCATGAGGGGAGGGCAGTGGCAGCGGTTGTAAAAGGTGCTAGGTAACAGAAGAGGCAGTGGTTCATTCCGCCAAGAGTGATGGGAGCTCTGGGAAGTGATGGCTCACCAAGGTGAAGAAGGGGTGGTAAGTCTCCCTGCTCCATCACTATCACCTCCCTGCCTTAGGTCAAGCTTTCATTGTCTCTCACTTGGATTGTAGTTAGAGTCTCCTTGACTCCACTTTTTGGGGTCCCTCAAAATCACTTCCTAAACTGACTCCTGAATTATCTAGTTAAACACAAATGATCTCTCCTCAGCTTAAAGCAAAGTGCTAACTCCTTAGTTGGCACACAAGCCTTTTGTCTGGCACACGCAGACTTTCCTAGGGCCAACTCCCGCCTTTCTACAGCTGTCTCCTGTCCAGCCCTCTAGAATTGACCACCAATTCCCTCACATCACGTTCTGTTTTGCCACTCAGCCTTTCAGTGGCCCTTCCTTCTGCTTGCACTTCTTTTCCTCCATGTTTACTTGGTGAACTCCTCTTCATCCTTCAAAGCCTTTCTCTGGCATTACATCCTCTATGAGGCTTTAAACGAACTACTCCAAGAGGGAGTTAATAATTTTGCTCTACTTTGCTCTACTTCTGCATTCTGAGAATCTATTATTTTATCTATTCTATTCTATAGCAGATTCCATTGTTATTATTTGCTTAATGAGAACTTCACCTATGATGGTAGCTGTGAGTTTATTCTTTGAAGGCAGGGAATGTGTTCGTATGAATCGCTGGAATGGCACGTAGAAGGCTCTCAGTATTGTTTTTTGCATTTGCTGCAATTTGGAAAAATCTTGAAAGCATGTAGACTCTGGGCATGTTGAGAGGTCTGCAATTCTATTGGTCTGGCTTGAGTGCAAAGGGAGTGAGGAGGCGTGGTTATTAACTAGAAAGGGAGGAGCCTAAGTTGGGAAGAGTTTGAACTCTGAGAAATCATCAAGCAACTGCTGTTACTTACAGCAGGAAAACGATGTGACGAGTCTTTGGATAATTGGCTGGGACAGGTAAGATATGGGTGTCAGGGTAGTGGGGAAAACGGGAAGTGGTGAGACCTTAGGAGCTGCTTTTGTAAAGCCTGGGTAAAGAATGAACAGGGACTGAAGTAGAACAAGAACTAGAAAGAAGGCGAAAGACTCAAGGCTTGTCTCTTAGAAAAGTATTCTAAAAATGGGTTTAAACAGCATTCTTATTGTTCTGAAAGCTTATGCTAAGGCCAGTGTGTTATTGATAAAGTTCACTTTAGTAGAGCAGAACTTTGAGAGACTTGGTCAATGCAGGCGAAGTGCAGGGTGAGGGACGGGGTGGTGAACAAGGTGGGGGTTCGGAATAGTTTAATTTTCTAGTTAATTCCATTTATCCGAAAAGTCATTTTTAAAATTTTTATCAGGGTTGAAATTTTTTTCTACAAAGATTTCTTTTCTGCCCTAAGTTACACGATAGGAAGATTATCTTTCATTGCATTGGTAAAAGGAACACCGGGGTATCTTGTGGGAGATTTAATTGAAGTTATAGTTCTGTCATGACTTTATGAAAGTCACTTAAAACTTCCTGGGCCAAGGGAATGTAAAATGGTGCGACTGCTGTGGAAAATAGTCTGGTAGTTCCTCAAAAAGTTAAATATAGAGTTACCGTATAACCCAGCAATTCCACATCCAAGAGAACTGAAAACATGTTCAAACAAAAACTTGTACATAAATGCTCATAACAACATTATTCATAATAGTAAAAAAAAAAGTGGAAATAACTCAAAATCCATCAAGTGATGAATGAATAAAAATGAATGTTAAAATGTGGCATATTCATGTAACAGATCTATTCAGCCATAAAAAATGATACATGCTACAACATGGGTGAACCTTGAAAACATGCTAGTGAAAGAAACCAGAGACAAAGGTCACATATCATAGTATTCCATTTATAAGAAATGTCTAGAATGGGCAAATCTATAGAGATAGAGAGTAGATAAGTGTTTGACAGGAGCTTGGAAAAGAAAGAAATGAAGAATGACTGCTTAATTGGTCAGGGTTTCTTTTGCGATGATAAAAAGTATTCTGGAAGTAGATAATAGTGACGGTTGCACATTGTGAATATACTAAAAAACCACTGAACTGTATACTTTAAAATGGTTAAAATGGTAAATTTTACATTTTGTGAGTTTTATATCAATTTTTAAAAATGAGAGGTTAAACTCAAATGTCTTGAAGATTTCTTAAGCTCTAAGACTCTATGATTTACTTAAACCACACAATAGAAGCCTGGTAAATACTTGGCGAATTAAACTGGAAGAAACACTGGAGTGTGATTCTTTGGATGAGAGAAGATACTTTCCTACATTTAAAGATATCTGCATCAGATGACATATTCAGAGTCTTAATATTGTATAACCTGCGGGGCAGAATCACCTTTAAATGAATCCATTTCACCAGTGGTATGCTAACAAAGCTTTAACAGCCACAGGGAAAAAGAAATATCCAATATATATGTACATAAGTTTATTATAAATTTTACTGATATTAAAGGATGTGTAACATAATATACAAACAATAAAGTATAAAATACTGTTTACTATAAATTCCATAAAGCAGAATGATTCTCACAAAACGCTTTAATTGATTTTTGCTGAACTCTTACATCTGCAGCCAAGTTATAGTTGCAGTTGAACCATGAATTAATAAATGAAGTTGCATTCCAGCCTTCTAACTCTTTCCCCAGTAAATTTATCATCATTACTCTGATATGAAGTCTATTGTTAAACTATTTTCTACCCTTGTACAGGTGACATCCATTAAACTGAAACCTCTTTCCGTTTTGGCACTATGTTTGTCAGAACTTCATTTATTTGTCCATGATATTAGCAATTTCCTTGCTGAATTGGATTATAGTTTTTGAATGCTGGAAGAATATTTCCTCAGTTTTTGTGCGTGTGCTATTCACGGACCAATGTCTATAGAATGCCAACTTTTAAGTTTAATCTACATTATCAACATACTGTCTCTCTTTTTTAAAAGTCTAGGCAAACAATAAAATAACAAAGCAAACCCTGAGGTATGACATTTTCTGATTTCCACAGTGTAAATACTCCCATCATGACTGTTTTCAAGCCACCAATGTGACATCACTGCACATGGCAGTGGGAAGAGAAGCACAGTAGTACCTGCATTGCACAGTGTTTCTACTTTATTGATACAGTAGACATGAATCACCCAGAGAACACAGATAATAGTAAGATAATTACATAGTGATGAGTTTTGAATATTTATTACCTTTGTTTTTAATAAAATATATTTAATTATAAGTTCATAGGATTTAATCTTTAATAATGGCTGTGCTTAGCAACCAGCTCTTAAAATTCCAGGAAATTTAACATTGGTTCTCATGGGCCAGTGAAAGCTGGCTTCCGTACACCAGCAGATGTTACAGTATTTAGTGGCTTATCAGACTTCTTTTTCTTTAGTTTACGACCCCAACAGAAATTTTATAAAGATACAGATACCTTCCTAGATAATTTACAAAAAATTGTAAATTTTTTAGTTTAGTTCTTAAACTTTGTCCTATAAAATACTTTTTCCTTGAGATTGTAAGAGGCACTCCACATTGGGAAAAATAGGAAGGGAAGGTGTTTAAACTCTAAGAAGTTTTGAGAAATGTTGTAGGACTTCTCCAGGCCCGTAATACTCTAAGTACACATTTTGAATCTTCCAGAAAAGTGTATAATATTTAGTTATTGTATTTAGTTAGCCGGATATAGTTTAGAAAATGCTGCTAAACCATAAATGGACTTGTGATAACCTTGCAGCTCCACCACAGCAGTCTTCGTACCTCTCCCCCCGCACTTTCGAGGCCCCCAAGTCCTTACAGTGGAGGTTAGTACTGCACACCACATTATGGTCCTTCGCCCTGCCCTTAAGAATTTAGGGGTCAGCCTGTATGGATCATATGGTTAATGAACACTTGTGTTACCACATTTATTATCCTTTCAGGTTGGAGGCCCAGATCACACGGGTTCCTAGGGTGCTGTATCTGTCTGGGGACTGAAACATTCTTATCTAGAACTCTTCTTCATCTTGTTATTGTAAGGGGAGCATGAGTAGAAATGGTGGTGGAGGAAAATGATTCACACCATCCTGTGCCTTCCCGGGCCAGTGTGCTTTCAGATCCACACCCTACCTTTTCTCTGCTTTTCTCTGTCTCTTGGTGGGAGTAGGGGAGTTGCCAAAAAGAGAGGGGTGACCACTAACTTGCAAAGGCTCCAAGTTCTAGCTCCCCTGTTAGCTGGCTCCCAGCTAGGTTTGGTCCTTGGTGAGAGACTGAAGGAGTCAGGAAGAGAGAAGCCCAGGCATTTGCCCCTACTTCTGCCCTGTGCAGTGTCTCTGGAAGCGGATGCATCTTCTCCACTGTTCTAGTCTCTTGCAGGGACCAGCCTTTTTTCTGGGTTCCAGTTCCGCCATGTGGTCCCAATCCTTGGATCCAAGAACATGGCTTCCCCCCCTTTTCTTTCCGGCTTAGAACTGGTAGACACTTTGTGCTGTTGCTTCTCTCTGGGTGGCCTTATTATCTTTTGTTTGGCTTTTCAGCTCTCCCGTTACCTGTCATAGCAGACACTGTGGTGCTGTACCCCTTTCTTCTAGATGTTTACCTTTACGAGCCAAAGGCTGCTTTCCAGAACACCTGACACACACTGGCCAAGTCTAGTTCTGGCTATTGGAACGTGCTTAGCCTGTGTTCTGAACAAGCTGGAGAATTAATGTTCCCAGAAGCAGCCACAACTCAGAAGTGTAGATAGGTAAATACCCTGAGGCTGTTCTGCCCTGGCTGCTAAGGTTCAGTGCAGGACTGAGCTCTAGTTCCACAATGGGAATATGGTAATGAACCTTTATACTGGTTTCCTTCCCTTGCCCAGCTCACTACTTCTCTACTTGTAATTTCTGGGATCACCTTTTAGCTAAAGCCCTTGCTTTGTCTCTTAGTTTCCTGGGGACTCCAACCAAGAAACCTGTGTAACCTATTTCCTGCATCGAATTCTCTCTGCTCTAACTACCTGTGTGATTTCTGTTTCCCTGGTTAGGCGCCAACTGATAGGCATGCACTCTGACGTGGGACCCCTGCCATGCCCACCTTTCTACCCTGCTGGGAAGGAGGAGGACACCTGCCGGGCCACTGTTCCTCAGAGCAGCCCCAAAAGGTAGGCCTGGGGCAAATTATGTAAATCGAGAACCTAACAGGGGCAGAGAATCACCATTACACTACATATGGCATCATTTAACAACTCTGCAAGGCTGATGGAAAGCATATGAATCTGGCCTGTTTCTACTTTTTATTCATTCAGGTATGTACTATGGTTATTCTCCCTTCTTGAAGGCAAATCTTAATGCCATCTTATTTTTTTCTTTCTTAGGTTTAAAATATGTCCATTCTAGTTCTCTGATACATGGGGCACCTGTCAAAGCAGGGAGCTGCCCAGAGCCTTGTGGTGTGTTTCTCAGTGCTGGGTTACTCTCTGGGTAGGCTGCTCATGAGTATGGCACCAGACTATGGGAGGGGAATCTGTATGTGACATTTCCAAACAAGCACTAACGTAGCCATCCTGAGGAAAAGGAACGTAGAATCGTGTTGCCCTTCATGGCATTTGTTTCATGGCTTGTGTTGTGTTCCTTTTCACAACATCTGTGCATCACGTCGTATGACTATCAGCCCTGGGTACGGATGGGTCCTGCACTTGTGTGCAGCAGCAGCCCTGGGAGAAGGAGGCATGAGCCTAATTTTGAAACTAATGGTCTCCATAGATTTCAAACTGGTTTTGGGTTTTTGATATACAGGGGACATAGAAATCAAGACATTACCAGTGACTGCATGGCAACCTGACTCCTGGGAGTCAAAGGAAGCAAAGATCTTAAAAAAAAAAAAACAAAAAAACCCAAACCACCCAAGGTGTTTGTTTAAAAAGAAGCCCTATGGTCAAAGGGAAGCAGACTTGGTGAGAAATACCCAGGAAAATCACCAGTGAGGGGTGTCAGCACTGGGAGAGGCTGAGGAGGAGAGAGGGCCATTGGCTCCCATTGCTCATTGCCGCAGAAGGAAGAGAAAAATAACATGATTAGCATGTTTCTCTACTTTTTTCAATTAAAATGACAGAAGCAGGCAATCTGCTGTTTGTGCGGAGAGGCCACCGGGAAGGAGGGAAGAGAGCATCTGTTCTGAGAAACTGCTGTTTAAACATGCAGGAAGGACACAAAGCAAAGGAGGAACTCTCCACAGTGCAGGCCACTGGCTCGGAAAACAGGGAGAACCAGAGAGGCACCCGCTGGAAAAGCCTCAGGTCACCCCGGTCCGGTCCGCAGTGGGGCTCTGAGGTCCCAGGATCCCACAGAGGGCGGGCTGGTGTGTCTTTCCTGCAGAGCTGTGGCTCTTGGTGGTGGTCCCTGGCTCTGAATGCCTTTCGTAAGGAAGGAAGCGCCGTCCCATCCCCATCTTTGTGGCCAGTATCCTCACCCTCACTGGCCAGTGCTCTTCATTTTTAGAATGAGTTACCATGCCTGCCCTCACACCTTCTCCATTCTCTGTCCACGGCGTGATGGTAACTCTTTTTGATGGAAAATAAGGCAAGGCAGTATCTCCAGTGGGATGAGGTCACTCTGAACTCCCCAAGTTTGAAAGGCCTGCATGTATTTAGAAGAATCAGGGACCTCAGTCAAAGGTGCCAGCAAAAGCGCTTGCCCCTGAGCCAAACTATCTGAAGCCCTGAGTGTTATACTTGGCCTCCAAACCCTCCCTCTCTAGGAGGAAGCAGTCAGGAGAAAAACAAGGTACCCTCAACAGGCACCTCGGGATGCCTTTGATATTCAGATTAACCACCTGAAAGGCTGTTGGTCAGAGGGATGTAGTGTGACTCTTGTAAGTATCTTTCCAATGATGTTAAGTTGTAGACCACAAGATTGTAAGGTGTGTGGACAGCAGCCACCTGTGCATCCTTGTGTGATTAGCTTAATGCTATTCTCATAGTAGGTACTTGATCAATATTTAAATTTGTGAGTAACTGGCCCTCAGGTCTTGCCCCTACTCCCAGTTACATTAAACCAGACTTGCAAATAACCAAAAATTGAACAATCTTCTTTCCCGCGTCCCAGGGGCTTCCCACCGCCCCACCCCCGCTCACCTGGTATGAGGGATCACTTTCAAAGCTAATTTCTCATAGTAAAATGGGAGTAATAACAGAGGCTTTTTACAATGATTTAATGAAGTCAGGCATATGAAACAGCGCAGAATCTAATGATTGCTGTTATGATTATTAATATATAGTTATTTCCTAGATGAAGCATATTTTCTCTAGGAATCCTGTGAGCAAGATGGGAGCTCTCGCTCTCCCCTTTTAAAGAAAAGAGGGCACTCTACAAATGTGGCTGATGCAAAAGGGACCCGGTGGTATTCGCACTGATATTCCATCGGCTCCTGGCAGCGCTTTCTCAGTGATGAAGCACTTGCATTCCATGCCTATCTGCAAATCCAGTGGCATCCACAGACACATACCTTGCCTTCTCTGGCCAAAAGTTGACAGTTCCTTGAGAGAACCGCCTGCTGCCCTGCCTTGGGTTGGAATGGGTACTGCCATTTGTTCTTGGCTCGCTTTTACAACAAGATGACTTCTTCTCGGGTTCCAGGATGGGGAGATTATTAGCAGAGGCAAAGGGAGGGTTCATTGGTATATCTGTGCTCTGTGAAGCCACAGAACCCACATCCAGCTCCCAGCTTCATCTCACCTGCAAGTTCAAGAGGCGAGAGGTCAGCCAGGATGACTTTGGTTCTGTGACCCACCTCTGCTGAATTGCTACATCACCACTAATGTTCCATTCTAGCCTTTTAAAATCAAGGACTAATGAAATAACTGTCATTTGAAGAATGTTTGTGTGTCTTCTGTAAAACCCTCACAGAACACATGATTGTTATTGCTGGTGTTAATGTCCTTCGTCCCAGCTCTGGTAACAATACCTGACATTTGTAATGTGTTTGGCAGAGTAAGTCACATTACAGATGAATACATGAGGCAAGAGAGCTGATGTGATGGTGTGAGGCTGAGCTGAGCCTCAGGCCCAGGTGTTCCAGGTGTTGGAGCTCTATATCCCCCTGCCTTTGGACCACACTGTCCAGTATGCTGTTCTATATATAGAGTCCTTTAAGAATTAGGACCAGAGAAAAGCTTTAATTACCTGTGTCCTTGTGTCAGATAATCTTTTCCTTTGGCTTTGGGCTGCCAAGGATTTCAGAAGCCAGTGTAAAGATCAGCGACGACCACATCAATCTAAACTTTTTGAATTAAAACTTCCCCATACCTTTCTATTTCTTTTGATTTTCCATTTCTATTTGAATGGTCTGATTGTGTGTGCCCTTTATTTTATGCTATTCTATCCTTTTGTAAAATAAATGGGGAATATATTTTATGAACAACAAATCAATCAGCCACTGCAAGTTTATCCAATAGGAAAAAGGACCTCAGGACTTTTATGTTTTGTTGCTCTGGTGTCTGTTCAGATCTGCCAGATAAAATGCAGGATACCCAATTAAGTTTGAATTTTATATAAATAATGAATAATTTTTTATAAATACATCTCAAATATTGCATACTAATTTTTTATACTAAAAATGATTCATCGTTCATCTGAATTTCAAATTTAACTGGACGTCCTATATTTTACCTGTTAAATCTGGCAACCCTAATTCAGAGTGCCAAAGATCCTACATACGTAATTCGCTTTTGCACCTCTGCATAAAATAGCTAAGGATAAAGGTGCAAATTTAAAATAAGTTTGTAATAATCGTTAAAAATCCTAAAGATGAACTGGACACAACTAAAATCAAATTTTGAACAACTGGACTTGGAAACAGTTAGGTTCGCTGGCCAGAAGTTCGTTGTCCATGCCCGGAGGCATGCTCTACTGATCTACTGAGGCTGGATCTGACTTCGGCTTGGAACCCTTGAAGGCCACGTGGATCTGCCTATGATTTCCCAGGAGCTGTCGAGCAGCACTTGACTAGACTGGCCTCTCCACGATATACCAATACAAGTTTTGGCCAGTTTTCCCAACCTTTGCTGGGAATTTTCAAATCGCAAATTTAACTCCTTCCTCCATATAAAAGAGGCCAATTTTTTTCTCTGCCCCAGGCCAAAATGTTAGCCTGTTACCTCTGGCATCCCTGGGTTCTGTTAGAGGAGCTCCCGGCTCTGGGATCCCTGGGTTCTGTTAGAGGAGCTCCCGGAGTTCTCTCATGTCTCCTCTCTGCTCCCCTCACCGTGGTCTGCAGCCCTCATTCATAGGAGGGGTGTCTGGCTGCTGCGACGTGCTACGTGAGCAAAGTGGGCAAGGCTGCTGGCGTCCTCTGCCAGGGGGCCCCCAAGCCTGAAACCCCATGACACGACCGTATAGTCCCCGTTTCCTCTTGCCTCACCACCCTGTTGTGCTCCAGGGGAAATGAAGAGGATCATCTTTCCTGAACTCTGTCCCACTGCTGACATGTGGCCATTTGGGCCTCAGGACAGCAGCTCCTTCTGCCTTTTCCTGCAGTCCTCTCCCCAGGGCTTAAATGACCTATCCCTTGGGGCCTGGTAGGGGACAGACACTTCATGTCTATTTTTTTTCTTCTAGAGAGAGCAGTGCTCAAAGGTTCATCCCTATAACAATGAAAGCCCTCATGCAAATCAGCTATGATATGGATTGGTCTTGAAGCTTTTCCAACAGTTCGATAGATAAGCTTAAACTTAACTGAAGTTCAGTGGGGAGCAGACCTGAAAGCTCACACTGTGATCCTCTTGGCACAAACCATGTCTGACAATGGGACACAAAATGACCTTTGAGAGGTCGTGGTTAAATCCTAATCTGTTTAAATCTGTGTTTCAAGGACATTGGTACAAAAGGACATTAGACTGCCTGTCAGACACTGTTTACCATTCCACTTGATGCTGCTCTTTTGGGAACATGAAGTCCCAGATTTTTCAAGTTTCCCCCAACTATACCAGCAGCCAACAATCAAAGCTGCTGCAGGAGTGATCCTGTGTCCCGGGACAAAGTGTCCGCTGAATCAGAGTGTGTGCTCCCCACTGAAGACAAAGATAATCAGTGGCTAGTATCAGGCCTTTATGGGGCACCCTCCAGTGGTCTCTCGTTATCCTCCTGTGCTTTTCTGTCTCCCCTCATATACAGGTTATGGATAATGGTACCTGCAGATCACTTAGAAATTCCAACTCCAGGTGCTAGAACTTCACTTCTCAGCTCCAGTGCTCTGGCCTGGCTTTGCCCAGAAGGTGCCCTTGAGTGTCTTTGTTCCATGTTCCGACCTAAAGACACTGAAAGCAGTAGCCATATGATGCATTTGTCCTTCCTGAGCAAGGTGCCTCTGGTTTTCTCAGTGAGGTTTATTCAAGTGAATCTATAGCCTCAATGATAATACATATGCCCCAAGTACTAGGTTCAAAGCCCCTGGAGGACAGGTTGGGGCTTTGAACCAACCTGAGACAAGGATTTGGGGACAAGCAGTTTATTTAGGAAATGGTCTCGAGAAGCACAGTGAGGGATTAAGGAAGTGAGACAGGGAAGGGAAGAGAAACAATAGAGGGAGTATTAATGACGTTCCCACTGTGGGTTCAAAAACTGGGGCTCGTTCTGCTGCGGAGCCTTGGATAGTCTGTAAAATGCACACCTCACATTGTCCCACACACACAAAAAAACAAAACAGGGAAGTGGGACGTTTATCTACTAACTTCCTCCCCTCATGGGCTGAGGTACTCCCTGTACATAGGCCAAGCATGCCACGGCCAGAGAACACCCTGAGGCACTGAGAGGCTAGAAACATTTGTCCTGGACAGGAGCTGTCTGCAGGTGACCATGGGTAGGCTATGGGTGGGGCATCAATAGCTTCTGCTACAGGGACTGTGTCTTCTTCCTCTCTGCACCTTCAGCACCTAGACAGTACCTGACACTTAATAGATGTTCAAAAACATTAGTTGGATGAACAGATGAATGAACAAAGAGCACATGTGTACAAGTACAGTTTAATGGTTCAGCATATTCTGCTCAATTGTCTAAAACCATTTGAGTTTTTTTTTTAAAAGAACTCAAATGACAATGACAGTGGTTAATAGTGGGCATGTCAGGATAATCTGCTATCAGTTTGAAGTCCTTGACCAGAGTAAATGGGGAAGAACCAGCAAGGCCATCTAACCCAAACCAAGAAGGGGAGTCTCCCTGTAAAGCACCTTGGAAACTATAAAATGGATGTAAATATAAAATATTATTATCACCTTTTTTCCTGGATGTTTCTGAGCATAGGGGACTCAGAACCCCCTCTGGGCTGCCCATTTCATTATGATATGGCTCTGCCAGTTAGACAAGTCTTTTTATAATGAACCAAAATTTCTGTCCCTGTTGCTCAATGGTTTCCCAGGTGAGAAAATGCACCATGACCCTTCACCAGAGTCTCAAACTTCCTCTTTTTTTCTTTTTATTCATATCTTTCTCCTCTCCCATAATTTAACAATTCAACCACAGTCTCACACTAGCGTGCAATCTCTCTATTAGTTCCTAATGTAGTTTCTATTTGTTTTGAAATTGGGCCAGTGGGGCAGTATTTTGGGGGGAAAAATGAGGCTATTTGACTAAAAGACAAAGATGGGTTTCTGCAGGCACAGAAGAAACTGTAGGGTGCAGTCTTATTTTCCCGTTATTTTGTAAATATTTAAATGTGATGCCATTTCTAATGATAATTGGTCTGTGGGTGACTGTGAAGAAGGTTAAAAGGACACGCTTCACTGAATCACAGAAATTTTATATTGTATAGTCAATGTACAGAGGGCAGGATAATGGTCACACTGCATTTGCATAGGTGAGGTTGGAAACTTCCTATGTATGCAAGGTGGAATGGATGCCTAACCTGGAAAAGTGGGAGGAACAAATAATTGACAAGGTATTTTACTATTGCTGCAATAAAAAAAAATAGTGACTGACATTTATTAAACTAATTTCAGACACTGAGCATTACAGAACTTTACACATATTATCTTGTTTAATAACTACAACACCCCAAGAGATAAAATAATAACTAACACTTATGTATCACTTACTAAGTGCTTTACAACAGCCCCATGGTTTAGACACTATTATTGTCCCTGTTTTGCAGATAAGGAAACTAAGGCACAGAGAGGTAGAGGAAACCCATTTCGAGTCAAGCTAGTAAATGGTAGAGCCTGAATTTAAATGTAAAGAGCTGGAAATCAGAGTCCAGCTCTTATGCTCGAGGCTCTATAGCATTTTAATACACATTTTGCAGGTGAGAAAATAAAGGTGCAGAACTATGGGCCACAAGAAAAAAAATATTTGTTGTTTAAGCCATAGTCTACGGTATTTGTGTTATGGAACCCTGAACTGAGTAAGACAAACTCTACCGTACACAGCCTAAATCAGTGTATTGCCCAACTTTCAGGTAGAGAAATCTAGCTCAAAGCAGAGAACCTTTCAACTGATGGGACCCCTTGGCACTCTAACACACGTCTAGCTCTTCCATTAAGAAGCCCCAGCCAGCTGGCCCATTGTGATGCTCCCATTCTGTCAAATCCCAGCGCAGAACTCCACAGGGAAACATAAGCACCCAGCTTTTCTCCCCTGAAAATAGATAAAGTCAGCTTTGCAGAAAGGAGACCAGTTTAGATGAAACATGGTGCCCGTCATTCCCCGTGAAGACTGTTCTTAGGTGAGGTATTGGAAGTCCAGGGAAGTGGTATCATCTTTCCTTGTTCCTGCTCATTAACTTGTAGGGACTTGAAACAAAGGAAACTACTAAAATGTTTAAATCATGCCGAAGCGTTTTCCTGAGCTTTAGTCTGGGAGCCAGGAGGCTTGAGCCCTAGTCTGGGCTTTGCTGTTAACCAGTTGTATGTGCCCAGTAAGCCCCTTAACTTCTCGAGTCCCAGGCTCCTGATTCCTTATAAAGACTTACTGGTGATAAACATATTTTATGTGAAAACATTTCAGGACGTTTGGGGCCCTAAAATACATAGGATATCTGAGACTCCTACTGTGACCCTTGACAGTGCCCCAGGGCTATTTTTATCTGAGGGCCATAATCCCTTCGTGACTTGCCTCTTCACTGAGTTTATTCGGGAGAGCACCTGTTCACTTGTTTCAGGGCCAAAATGAGATTTAAAAGGACCTATTGTATTAACATAGTGTTTGCAAGTTTCAAAAACACTTTCACAAGCATCATTTCAATTAATCCTCACAACACCTCTTTGAAATAGACAAAGCAAGTATCATTCTTATCCATTTTAGGGATGAGGGAACCAAGACTCCAGGAGTGTTTCACATTTTTTGACTCTTACCAACTAACTCCCCAGCTGCTCTGTCCCCTAAGGTTCACATGTCAGTTTTTCAGATCCTTCTTCGTCTTCTGTAAGTTCCAGATTAGAACCTAGAAGCATGGCTTGGTCTTCCCACCCCACCCTACAGACAAATGTTTTCTCTTGCACCTTTTAATCTTAAATTGTCTATAATTCTTTATCTGAGAGAAAAAGAAAAATCTTAGCTTTTCCATAAGCATATATTTCCTGTCTACTCTACACTTGGTTTTCTATCCATTCTCATCTTTCCTCCCTTCCTTTTACTCTTTGTCACTATGAAAATCATCTCTCTCTCTCTCTCTCTCTCTCTCTATCAATCAAATATTCCCCAAGTCTCTGCTTTTGCGGGGCACTGTTTAGATACTTAGTACTGAAGTTAGCAAGTACATGCAAGGTACTTTACAGTTGGTGGAGGCAGCTGTTTACATTTTTAAGTGGTGATTCTGTTTTATGATGGCCCTGTATTCTCTACATTTTTAATTTTCAGTCTTGGATTGTATATTACACAAGAATGGATCCCTGCATTTTGAAATCACTTCTATTCTAGTTGCTACATGAAGAGAGATACCTCAATAGGGCATTTTTGTCTAACTCTGTGACTTCCACTGATATCAAAAACCAGGACTGGTAAAAACGTAAAAACAAAACAAAACAAAGTTTCGGTCTCAAAAAAAAAAAAAAAAGCTGAAGAAATAGTGGCAAAAATGATCATTTTAATTATTGAATGGTATATGTTCTTTAGTCATTATTTCTAACACTACAGAGATTCTCCTACATTCAGCTGCTGGGTTAATGGAAAATTTCTGCTAAGAAACAGCTACTTTTGCAAATGCTCATTTGTGCATCTGCTTCACGAAGCCTGTAGAGAAGTGTGAGTTCAAGACCTTAATTCATTACTCGATAACTTATCGATTCTGAAAGCTACAGACTCTCTGCCTTGTCATCATTTTCATAAAGCATTCCTCAGGGTAGTGTTCACTGTAAAATATTGAGCTTATTAAGAGTTTTGGGGCCTCTGATTAACTTTCACAGCAAAAGCTATGTTAAGTAAATTAGGTATCAAATAAATCTAAAATGATTGTGGAAAGTCATCAGCTAAATTAAAACACTGACTGCTCACATAACAAGATGTGAAGCAATGATAATTACGAAAAATAATCACCTTTGCTGCTGAGAGGACAGGTTTGACCCCCAGTGAAGTAACTCCCAAGGCATCTGTTTTCTAAAAGACAAATCCTGCTATTTTGTTCTGCTATGAAGGGGAAGAGAGGGCAAGGGGTCCCTTTCTTTATTTCAGTATTCACTATGTCACCTAATTCAGAGAATTATGTTTGGGGAATAATCTTGTTTGCAGCAGGACAGAATTACCTAAGATCTCTTACAGCCCTATGTGTGGCACACTCACAACCCTCTTCTCCCTGATTTCTTCTCTTAAAGAGGCAAGAAAACTTAATAATTCACCTTTTTAGATGCCTTTACAGGTAGGAATGATCATGTGACCCAGTTTTGGCCAATGAGCTGAGTGGCGTTATTGGATACAGGTTCTGGGAAAGCTTTTCAAAAGGGAGGGATGTGACTGATATGACCATACTGCCTTGGCTCCCCTACCCTCTGTCTTCTTCCTGCTTGGAAGACAAACAGATCAGGATGCCCGGCTGGAAGTGCAGCAACCATGTTTGAAGGATGGCAGAACAGGGATCCCAACGGAGTCCAGGTTGTCTACTGGGCGCCTTCTTATTGAGAAAAGAACCCTTATCTGTTTAAATCATTGTCAACAGGGTTTTGTTGTTTGCCATCAAACACAAACCTAATTTTAGGTGTTTTTAGCTTAGAGGTTGATTCCTCAGCAGTGTTATTGGGTTTGGTATAAGTAAAGCAATACCACCACCAACAGCCTTTATCCTTCAGGATAACAACTTACATTAGGAATTGTCAGACAATGACATGAACTCCTTTGGAGAACTCAGGGCCAGACCCATGACTATGGGTCCAGTGGCCCTTCAGTCTCTCAGTCTGGTGACAGTTCTCTTCGGAGATAAGTTTCCATCGATCTCAGTGGACTTATTGAGAAGCAGGATTATATCTTCCTTGCTGGCTTCTTGGAATGATGCATCTGTATTGCTTTCTTGGGATCAAGTATTCAAAGCCCTCTTGCTCCAAGAAATGCTTCTAACGGTATAAAAACAAGTTGAGGTTTCCTGATTATATTGCTTTCACCTACCATACTTTGGTTCTTTCGTATGGTCCTGACAAATGGAGCAATATATGGAGAAAATATGGAGCAATGATGAGATAAACTGAGACTCAGGAGAGAAGGAAGAAGGGAGAACGAGAGGATGATGAACCTTAAGTCCTGTAGAATACGGTCTCCTAGGTCCCGTTTGTTTGCCATTCCCATCCCGCCCTCACCCCACCCCAAACGAATACCTTGGACAGTCCTTGAGAATTCAAGTAAAAGAACAACAGTGGTAAATTGGTGAAGTGAGTCATGATACCTCTTTGTATTGTGTGTCTCCATAGAAATGTGATTAACTTTTCTTTCTGTCAAAGGCCTCATTTTATACATTTCGGGAGATTTTTTTTTTTCACTTAATTATGGGGCGTACTAAAATTTGGTTATATTCTTTTTTGAAATATGACTTATTTCATTTTCTCAACAAATATTTATTGAACTCTGTATTATTTATGTATTACTGTATAAAATAGTACTGTGAAACTTAGTAGCCTAACACAAGAATTTATTACCTCGCACAGTATGTGAGTGTCAGGAATTCAGGAGCAGTTTGTTTGGTAATTCTGGCTGCAGTCCAGGTATCAGTGGGGCTGCAGTCATCTGAAGGCTTGACAGGTGCTGAAAGATCCACTTCCAAGATTTCTCACTCACATGGCTGTGGGCAGGAGGCCTCAATTCTTCACAGGCTGTTCATTGGAGGACCCCGTAGTCTCTGCTCTTCCTTCCCCGAGTGCCTCTCAATGGCTCTCGGCTCTCCCCCCGAGTCGTTTTTCATTGTCCATAAAAGGCAACCCCAGTGTGCAGCGGCATGGTTCTCTCAGCTCACGTCCTCCCGTAGAAGTTCAGGAGTCTAGAGTCCACTTCTGCTGTCGCACCATCTCTGCTGCTTTGGATACGAGCTGGCCGTATTTCTGACCGTGCAGTCTGTGGGTCTGGTTTAAAACTCTGTGGTTTTTTTGTTTTTTATTTTTTGTTTTTTTGTAATCCTATTGGGGTTCATTCCATGAGATAAAAACCACATCCACAAATTGCTTCAAAATAAGCCCTTCTCTATTTGTGCTTCTCTGAGACTGTTGGGGGACAACATCCATAAATGTTTTAGAAGCTTTATTGTTTGACTGAATAGTTCTCCAAGCACATCCTCGGATTTTTCTTAGATCTTAAAGGATTTTATAGTCGATTCCTTGGCTTCATCTTTAGATCATGTTTTTCTGAAAGTATGTTCAGAAGAGTTTGCTAGAAGGGCAAAGTGGGAAACTTTAAATATAATGCTGCTTGGGTTCTTTTTGTTTCTTGGTCCTTCCTTTAGCTTCTCTCTCTCCTCTTACATTTTACTATAAGCAGCAAGAAGAAAGCAGGCAGAACCTTCAGCATTCTGACTGGAGACCTCCTTAGATAGATCAACCAGTTCATTAGGTGTATTTTCTATTTTACACTGTTTCTATCATTGCCATGTCATAAGAAGGATCAACTTTTTTCTAGTTTTCAAAAACTTTTTCCTTACTTTCCTTTAAGCCCTCACTCAAAGACACCTCATAGGCTATCAGGCTTCTACTGTCAGACCCTTGAAGACTCTTCAGGCTTCTCTAACAGTTTCCTCTAAGACCTGCCAACGTCCACCTGCTTCCCAGTGACGAAGCCACTCCCATGTTTTATACTTTTATTATAGCATCACTATTGCACTTTCAGGTACCAAAATCTGAACGACTCTATTGTTGGGTAATAAGTTATTCAAAAACTTACCATCTTAAGACAAGAAGCATGTATTATCACAGTTTCTGTGGGTTAGGAATTTACTCATTGCTTAGCTGGGAGATTCTGGCTCAGAATTTCAAGATTTCAGTGAGGGCTGCAGTCATCAGGAGGCTTGACTGAGGTGGGGGAGCTGTTTCCAAGAGGCCTCAGTCATAGGTCTGCTGGAATGTTCTTGTGACATGGCAGCAGGCTTCTCCTAGAGCGAGTGATCTAAGAGGGAGCAAGACAAAGCTGAAATGTCATTTGTGACCTTGCCTCAAATGTCACACATTATAACTTCCTAAACAGCCTATTGGTGGCTGATGTCAGCCCTATTCAATGTGGGAAGAAACTACACGTGGGTATGAATACCAGAAGGTGAGGATCTTTGGGGTCCTCTCAGAGGCTGACTACCACAAACACTTACCAAGGCCGAGGTTCTATGCAGGGAACAACTGGAGACAGAAACAAAGGTCGCTTCACTCAAGGAACTTTTACTCTAACTTGGGTACTAGACACAAACACAAATAATGTGAAAAATATTACTGAATTATATAACCAAATTGTTAAGACTATAAGGAAAAGACACTCAGTTGATGCATTTCTGTATTTATTTCTTCTGCTAGTCTGTAAACTCTTGGCAGGGCATCACTCATCTCTATTCCCCACAGGGCTCAGCTCAGGGACTTGCCAAAATTGGTGTTTAGTAAATATTTCCTGAGCGAACAAAACCCTGAAGCAGGATCAAGGAAAACTGAAAACTAACAATAGGCCATTGGGTCTAATGAATACATTTCTATTATTTTAAATTTCTATAAAAATGATTTTAGGAGACTATTGGAAGAAAATCGATATTAGAAGGAGTTAAGGAGGTGATGAGAGTAAATCAAGTTGGGCAGTAAAAGAAAAAATAGAGATCGGTTTCCTTTAAGAGGAATTGGCCAAAAGATTTTTTTCTAAGTTTAAGGGAAAATTGGGCATTTTGCTAGGCATTTTTCTAGAGCGGCATCAGAAAGAAAAGAGAAAATGGAACTGAAGAGAACATTGGTAATTGATGGAACAATGTACCAGGAAGAGCACAAATCGAGGACTGGACTTTGAAAAGAAAATGAACCTCTCTTCCTTTGAAAAAGGATTGAAGATCCAGAGACATTTTAGAGTGAAGAAAAGGGAAGTTCCGTTGTGTCATGTTTAATGACTTTGATTGTTTTTCAGTGAAGTTAGGGCAAGATCATTCTACAGACTGAGGGGCTCAAGAGGGGAGGTAAGCTTGAGGACACTGGAAGGTGGAAGAGCTGTTGGAAGGAACTTGAGAGGCAGTGATCCCAACTCCTGGATGGTAGAGAGGAGCCAGCTGAAGCTACATTGTCTGGGTCTGTGGGAGAGCCAGTGTGCATGGTGGCATGATGCCCTCCAGCTTCACTAAGCAGGCTATGAGCAGAAGGACAGAAAATGGATGGAAAATAACAGCTGCCCACACACATGGCCATAGTGGGGAATCTCGGGAGACCTGGGCCATTTGATTTCCACCCTGACTGATTGTTCCCATTACATGGTGTAATTTCTTTCCTTTGAAAATCACCATGAACTTTGGGCTAGGAAGAAATGGCATAATCTGTCACTTAGATGTGTGGTGTGTAATGGGGAAAATATGGAAAGAGTTTGAAATCTTTTTAGCAATTCTTAACATGAACAATTTAAGATGCGGTTACTGATTAGCACTGCTTCAGATCAAATAAATGATGTCAACATCCTCTTTATAATTCAGCCCACAGGAAATAAACACTTAGTTTTCACAATCTTCCATAGATAAGTCTTATAATTAAATACTTAAAGCCAACTACATTTTATGAGAGATATTCTCAAGGGTACAGAAAATAGTACTGGACTAGGGTTTAGAAGACCTGGGTTCAATTCCAGCTCTGCCACTATTTATGTGACTGACCCTGAGCAAATCACTTAATCCCCCTTGGGACTTAATCATTCCTCTGTAAAATAGGATGCTGGGTTAGATGCTCTCTAATGCTTTCTAGCTTCAACATTTTACAGTTCTATGGTTTTCAGCCCATCAAATCACCTAGATTTTCTTCTGTGAATGTCACACAAGTTGGACACTAGGTGTCACATTTAGATAACCACTCTCAAATACATCTGTCTGCATATTGTAAACATGCCCCATTTTCTTCAATAGATGTCCTCAGCAGGTAGATGAGTGGCCTAGTTTCTCACTAAAAATCTCCTTAATTGAAATTGTGTTGTTTCCCTTTCTGGACAGCTGAGGATTCTGGGGGGAAGTGAGAAACATAGGTGTCTCTGACTCAGATCTTTCCCTTTGGTTAATGCTGTTTTCTTTCTTTTATGCATGGCCCCAAGGTAGGCCAATCGTTCATGCATTGGATAGAGAAATTCTTCCTGAAACTTTTATTCTTTTCCTCCTCCAGTATTCCTTCTTGGCTGGGTCGGTGGTACTCCCAACCAAATCACTTTAAAAAAAATCAGAGTTGCCTTCACTGAATGATCAGTGTCTTTTCCACAACCTGTTTTCATGGTCTATTTTGCTTTCAGGAGAAGTCACCCAGAGGGATGAGCTCCTTCCTCAATTTCTTTGCCAGAACTCTGCAATCTTTCCTTATCATGTTTAGTTTAAGTATTCCCCTCTGTCTAGTTTTGGTCACATTTGTCTTATCTTAATGCTAAATTCTCAGGGAAATGGGAAGTTAAACTTATTAGTCATCATGGGAAAGGATAATGGTATACACCATTTCCACACTTAATAGTAATATTTCCCTACATCTATATAACTTTATAGTTTTCAAAGTGTTTTTACATATATTGTTTCCTTTAATATCACTTGTGTTCCTTACCATTCCCCTACCTAACCCCTCCATATCTCCTTTGCTAAGAATAAAACCCAAGAGGAACACAGGAAGGAAGGTACAGAAGAGAAGGCAGCCAGCCTGGAAGTGGGTGAAACACTAGTCTTGGCAACCTGGATTAAGTCCTGATTCTGGTTTTGTTGTTGTTGTTGTTGTTGTTGTTGTTGTTTTGTTGTTGTTGTTGTTGTTGTTTTGTTCATTTGTTTTTTTTTTAATCAGCAGTATATCTTTGGGCAAGTCATGCTCATTTTATGAGCCCTGGATATTCCTCATCTGCAGATCATGGATATGAATGCTCATTCTACCCATGGGCTCTGGACTTTAAGGAAGATGGTTATTTCTCACCCTTCCGAACCAGTCGGCTCCACTCACTTCCTTGGATGAGAGTTTAAAAGAAATGCCAATCTAGGTACAGTATTTACTCCTGGACAGAGCTACTGTGCTGGCTGCCTCCCTCCTCCATCCTGTACCCTGAGCTATGTGGACAACCTGGAAGGCAATCAGGACCCTTTACTCCTAGAGGCAGGAGGAGGACAGGGTTCCCTGCCACCTCTTTGGAGGCCTACCTTCAAAATCACAAAAGACAGTCCTCTCCTCTCCTCTCTCTCCCCTCCTGCTGTCATTCTTGGAGCCCCAGTTGTCTCCACTAATGATCTCTCTGCCCAAATTCTCTTCAGTGTGCCAGGGTGCCACAAGGGAGCATGACTTGCAAGCCCTTTGCTTTTATCACTAATGCTTTATTCCTGCTGTAGTTTTGTTGGAAATCTCTAGGGGTAAGAAGTTGTTTAATTTCATCCAAATCTTTTGTAGACTTAGAATATCCTCTTTACAGCAAAACGTGGTGGAAAGCATTGGTGTTGAAGTTAGAAAGATTTGTATTTGGATCCAAGATCTCCAAGCCACTAGTTGAGCAAGTTATTTGACCTCCCTGAGCTGCAGTTTCCTGCAATGTGGACATGTCACAGTGTGGAAGTTCAGGATGCTGAGTGAGACCTCTCCTGTTGTCCCGGAATTGTAGCTACACCAAAGGTGAGCACAAAAGGCATGAAGCACCAATGAATTATTGGTGTGCTTGGAGGAAAAAGAGGAACCTCCACCCCATCTGTGGGCCTAGAAGGACGTGGAAGGGCTATCTCTGTGTTTACATGAAAGAGCCCGAAGGGCAGTGGAGAAGCAGGAGCTGAGGTGCTGCCGAGTGTCCTCTGGGTTACATGATGGGATGACCACCCAGCAGAAGTATCACAGTGTATGCATGGGTCCTAAGGGAGATGTAGCTGCCCCTTGGAAAAAGGAGTTCAACAACAGAGGGGCTGGAATGAAGCTGAACACTGCTGTAAGAAAACCTGGAGTACCATCTGTGAGTAGAACACCCAACAGCAGGGGCCACTAGGAGTAGGTAAGAGTTTGGCCCAGAGTCTGAAGGGTGGAGAAGGAGAAAGTTCTAAGACAGGGAAAAAAAAGAAAAGAAAAGAAAAGAAAAAAAAAAAGAAAAAGAAAAAGAAAAAAAAGAGAGAGAGAGAGAGAAACCATGTAGAGAGCAGACTTTAATTGCTCTCATTCCAGAACTGACAGGAATAGTTGAGCTTGGAAGAGGATTTAAATAAGTAAGACCTACTTTTAAACACAGAAGTCCCCCTTATTCATGGTTTCACTTTATGCAGTTTCAGTTACCTCTAAGTCAACAATGGTCCAAAAATATGAAGTGGAGAATTCCAGAAATAAACAATTCATAAGTTATAAGTTGTGCACTGTTTTGAGTAGTATGATGAAATCTCACACTGTCTAGCTCCATCCCACTGGGGACATGATTCATCCCTTTGCCCAGCATATCCGCCCTGTATATAGTCACTTAGTAGCCATCTTGGTTACCAGGTTAGTTGACAGAGAGAGAGAGAGAGAGAGACAGAGAGACAGAGAGACAGAGAGACAGAGAGAGAGACAGAGACAGAGAAGAGAGACAGAGAGAGAGAGAAGAGATAGAGAGACAGAGAGACAGACAGACAGACAAACAGAGAAACCAAGGGTGAACTAACAGACCACATTCACATAACTTTTGTTACAGTGTGTTGTTATAATTGTTCTATTTTATTTTTAGTTGTTGTTGTTAACTTCTTACTATGCCTAACTTATAGATTAAACTTTACCATGGGTATGTATGTATAGAAAAAAAGCAAAGTACATATAGGGTTCGGTATTATCCTTGCTTTCAAGCATCCACTGGGGGGTCTTGGAACGTATCCCCTGTGGATAAGGGGGAATACTGTATCAAAATTAGATGGTTCCAATAGCCTTAAGTGATAAGAGTGTCACAGAAGCTGGCCAAGAGTAGTTATAGACCAGCTACCTGATGGGAAAGGAGGGTGTGGCGAGAGCCTGTTTAGGAGTAGTTAGGAAAAATTTTAAAGTTAAATGTTTATACCCCATTTAACTCCTCAGTAGTCCAGTTACATCAATAATTGGTAGTTTATTGTTTCGGTGGCTCTTAAACTCTTTATAGCTGTTGCTTTCCTCACTATCTAGATTCCAGTTTTTAAAATATTTTTTCTTTATTAGACCTTCTATTTGATTATCTTAAAAAACTCTCTGCTTTCTTTAAAATCTCCATTTCACCTAATGAATTCTAGTTCTTCCTTATCTTGACGAACATTTTAAACATGTTTATTTTAAAATCACTTGTAGATTAATCTAATATTTATAGTTCTTTGGGTATAATTTCTCCTGTTTTTGTACCAGTTGATTTTCTCTGAGCAAATTGCATTTCCTTATTTGCTTTTGGCTCATCCAGAATGGACATTATTTTCTTCAAGCATCCTGTGCGTTCCCGAGACAGCCCTGCAGCCAACATCTGACGGGGTCCTAAAAGGGTTGCCAGTTTCTCAACTCTAACTCTTTTTCTCCCTCTCTCTCTCTTTTCTCAATTTCATATAAAAGTCTGGCTACCCAGCTGCATGCAGAGCAGCCTGGGAGTTCTGATTTTTCAAGGCTGACTCTTTTACCAGTAACAGAGATCAGTGCTTGCTTCCAAGCCAAGTCCTTGAACTACAAAGATTTCTCCAGCTCCCAACTTTGTCCAGGGAGTCAATTCAGTTTCCTGCTTGTCCAATGCCTACGGCCTCTGCTCTTGTCCTCTTCCCCACACAGTCTAATCCCCTGAATTGTAAGAAAACCTCATGTCAGGTGTACTTACTCCTTGGGTCATGAAACCTCAATTCCAATTAGCACCAAGTGGCCCTTCCTCATTCTGGCACCTAGAACTTTCTCTTTGTTTTTAGACTTGACAAATGTTGTTAAAATGTTTACCCAATGTTTCTGTGTATTTGCTGAGGAGGGAGCTGAACTCAAAGAATATTTTCTCTGTTTTCCATTTTTTTAGCTGGAGATGAGAGCAATCTTGGGAAAAACTTTTGTCTATAGATTTTTGGAATCTGGTGGCCTTAGAGGGAACTGGTACATAGATTACTAGCAAAAGTGATCCCATATATTCTAGAATGGATATAAAATTAGTGTTGGTGTATTTATAGTTAAATGTTCTGTAAATTCCCAAGGGAAGTTGAAGAGCTGTTTCAGGATTGGATTAGGGAAATGTAACCTAATTCTGAGGGTAATGGGCTACTGCCTCTTTGATTTAGGGAACTATTTCAGTTTTGGAGCAAGATGTTTAGGCTGTAGAGCTGATGGAGAAGGAACCCACAATCTGATGAAGTAAGCACCTACCTTACCCTAGGCTAAGAATAATCAGAATGAGAAAAATAACAGGAGAAATTATTTTTTGGTATGTATCTTAGGACTTCATTTTTCTGTTTTAATCTATGAGAGTTTCTCAGCCTCAGCACTGTTGACATTTGAGCCAGATAATTCTTTATTGTAACAGACTATTCTCTGGGTTGTAGACTGTTTAATAGCATTTCTGGCTTCTGTCCACCAGATAACTGGTAGTAACCCCAACCTTAGTTATGACAACAAAAATTGTCTCCACACATTGCCAGATGTACTTGGGTGTATATGTGTTGGGGGTGGGGGGTCTCTCCCTTCCCTTTATTGAGAATCTCTGATCTAATTGGATCAATCATTTGTCAAAAAGAGGTACTGAGAGATTTCCAGGTAGCAGAACTGGGCACACAAAATGAGCTTAGATCATTTCCTGAAAGTGTGCGCAGCCGAGCAGTGGAGACAGATATAAGAACAAATATGGAGATAATGCTACAATGTCATGTAGGCAGAGCGTCTGGGTATATGGACCAAAGAGAACTTCAGAGAGGTGACAGCACTTGGCTGGAATTCACCCAAGAAGGGGGATTGCAGGGCAGTTCGGATCCAAACATGCAAAGTGATAAAAGCTAAGAGAGAGCAGGCATTTAACATTTAAGAGCGACGCTTTCCTATGAGAATCTCCAATTCTGCAAACATCATTATAATGCAGAATTTTCCCCCATAATATTCACTAATGTTATAAACAAAACTTCTGAGATAGCATTTCACATCCTTAATGGATTGTGTAAATGGAGAGCTAAAATGTCGAGTCTGTGTAGGAAGACGGTTCATGGTTCCTGAGTTCAGATCCTCACTCTGCCCCTTACCAGTTGTGTGACTTTGATAAAGACTTTAACTCCCTGTTCCTTAGTCTTTTCAGCTGTGAAGTGCTAACAGCAGCTCCTTCCTCATAGGCTTGTGTGATGATTAAGAAGAATGACCACACACCTGTGAAGCACTTAGCATAGCTCCTTGCACAGTCAACATTCATTAAAGTTCTTGACTTTTCCCTCTCTACTGAAACACTGCCATTAGCATATAAAGATGCTGCTATATATCTAATTTTAAAAATTTCCTGTGGACCCCAGCTACCCTATTGTTTTCCTTTTCATAGAAAAACCCTTAGAATGAATTATCTGTAGATTCATTACCATCTCTTGTTGTCATTCTTTCTTGAAGCCCCTCCAGTCAAGCTTTTGACCCAATCACTATACCAAAATGGCTGTAGTTGAGGTCACTAGTCTCATGGCTTTAACATTATATCTATATGCTGAAACTACTACATTTCCATCTCCAACCTAGACCTTTCTAAACTCTAGATTCACATTTCTAACTGCCTGTTCAGTATCTTCAGTTGAATATTTGGTGAGCATCCTAATATAACAGGTGTGAGACAGAACTCCTGATTTTCCTTCCTCTCCCTGAAAACTACTCCCTCAGAGCCTCCCATTTTAGTTGATGGCAACACTATTCCAGTTGCTCAAGACAAGAGCTTAGAATCATCCTGGACTCTTCATTTTCTCTCACATCCTACCTTCAGTTTATTAGCAAATTCTGTCACTTGACCTTGAAAATATATCCAAAATCTGACCATTTCTCATCACCACCTCTGCTTACCACTGTGGTCCAAATTACCATTCTTATTCATCTGGATCATCCCAGTTGTCTCCTTATTGGCCTCCCTGATTCCACCCAAGTCCCCATGATGGTTAATTATACATAACTAGGCCATGGTGCCTAGTTGTTCAGATGTTGCTGTGCAGGTATTTTTTTAGATATGATTACTATTTAAATTAGTAGACTTTAAGTAAAGCAGATTATCCTCCATAATGTGGGTGGGCCTTATCTAATCAGTTGAAGACTATAAGAACAAAGACTGAGGCTTCTTGAAGAAGAAATTTTGCCTCCAGGCTGCAACATAGAAACTCTGCTGAATTTTCACTTTTGGACTTAAGACTGAAACATCACTTCTTTTTTTTTTTAAATTGTGGTAAAACATATATAACATAAAATTTACCATCTTAGCCACTTTAAGTGTACAGTTCCGTGGTATTAAATATATTATAATGTTGTGCAACCATCACCAACATAACTCTTTTCATCTTGTAAAACTTGAACTGAGACTTATTAAAGAATAACTTTCTATGTCCCTCTTTCCAGCTCCTAGAAACCATTTCATTCTAAGTACCTCATATAAGTGGAATTACAAGGTATATATCTTTTTGTGACTGGTTTATTCCAGTTAGCATAATGTGTTCAAAGTTTATTTATATTATAGCATATGTCAAAATTGCCTTCCTTTAAAGGCTGAATACTATTCCATCGTATGTTACATCACATTTTTCTTATCTGTTCACTCATCAATGGGTATTTGGGTAGCTTCATCTTTTAGCTATTGCGAATAATGCTGCTAAGAGCATGATGTACAAATATTTCTTTGAGACCTACTTTCAATTGTTTTGAGTATATACTCAGTGGAAATCCTGGATCAAATGATAATTCTATTTTTAATTGTTTTAGGGACCACCATACTGGTTTTCACAGTGACTATACCTTTTTTTTATTCCCCCAAATGGCACATAAGGGTTGTAATGCTCACCAACGCTTGTTTTCTGGGGGTTGGGGTAGAGGGGTTTGGATGGTAGTCATTTTAATGAGTCTGAGGTAGTGCTGGCTTGCAATATGGATTTTGGACTTACCATAATCATGTGAGACAATCCTTTAAAATCTGTCTTTCTCTCTATATATCCTGTTGGTTCTGCTTCTCTGGAAATCCCTGGCTAATATGCCTCCCCCCAAGGGTTCTCTCCAGTAGTCAAAGGGAACACCTTAAAGTGAAAATCAGCATATCACTCCTCTAATAAAAGACATGTTCCAATAGCTTCCCTATTTAAAATGGCCCTCAGTGCTCTGTCCTGCTTATGCCCTTTGTAATGCTGTCTTCTGTTCTCTCTTTCAAGCTTGTCCAAGGTAAAGACTGTTGTTGTCAAGATAAAGTGGGTAATATTATGGATGTATGTGGACAGTACAAAGACAGGAAACAAATGATGTGTCAGAGCCTAATGGGAGTCAAAATTGGGAACTGGTCAGCGAGGATCAAGGCTACTTACTCTTTACTCTTTCTGTCTCTCAGGGGTTCGCAGCTTTCTTTGTTCTGCTCTCCCACCCCCATCCCCACCGCTCCCTGCCCCTTCCATCACCACCATGTCTGTATTCTTCCTCCCTGCCCTACTCTGCTTGCTCATATTACACATGACCTCCAAGTGGCTAACTCATGCCCCCAGTCATTCACATTCGGCAAGTATTAAATAAGTGCCTAATATATGGCAGACACTGATCGAGGCCTTATTGATAAAGCAGTGAAGAAAATCAACTAAAATGTTGCCTTTTTAAGGCTTATATTAGAATATGTGTCTGTGTGGGGGGCTTGGTTGGAATAGAGGAGAGATCTAAAAATAAGCAAGGTGAATGTGCAAAGTAGATATTATATCACATGGTTAAAAGTGTTTCAGGAAAATAAAGTGGAAATTGCAGGGGTGTGATACTAAACAAGGTGTTAAGGGAAGAAGGGCTCATTGAGGAGACTAAGAAAGTCTGTAGGAAGGAAGGAAACAAGCGAAGAGAATGGAGTGGCTGGGGAAAGTAGGGTTGAGGTCAGAGAGCAGGTTAGGAAAAGGCCCTCGCAGGCCATGAAGATTTTGGCTTTTACTTCAGATGAGATGGGAAATTATTGGAGTGTTTTGAGCAGAGGAATTCTGTGACTTGACTCACATTTTAACAGGATCACTCTGACCGCTGTATTGAGAACAGACTGTAGAGAGACAAAGACAGAAGAAGGCAGTCTATTTAAAAGGTAATTCCAGTAATCTGCAGGAGTGATAGGGCAGATGGGACCAGCGTGAAAGCAGCAAGAGCCTCCTACTGCTCTGCTATGGTTTGGAGTCGATTCTTTGTCAGGGGCTTATGGAATGGATGGGGCAGAGACCAAAACATGATCCAAACATGATTGAAGTCCTCAGACTGCCACACCATCTGTGAGCAGATAATCACCAAATCTGATCACTAACGCCTCATCCATCACCCATCTTGCCCTCTGCTTGGGGTATCGAATAGCACTTGTTCCGAATGGGGAAACTAAATTTTAACAAAATTTCTTCAGTAAATTAATTAACTAGAAAGATGCCTTTGCATATTTCACAGGCTTTTATCTCTACTCTGAAATTAGTTGATAACTCCTTCCAGGAGACCTGTAGTCATCCTGTTGATATTAAACACAACACAGTTGCCCAAGTAGATACCAGAAAAACAGGCTGCAAGGTATTAACCTCTCACAGACCTCACCATTTATCTAGTTGATGCAAAGAGCATTGAGGTAATTTTAAAACTTTTTTTTTCTTATCTTAAGAAGATAAATGAAATGAATTGAAACATTGGAAAATTTATTAGGATAGTTTGAGGATTATTCTAAGTGGGAAGTAAGATAACCTCCAAGAATCTCATTTGGAGGACTCATTCATTCACTTAGCTCACTGGGCCTCTTCCTTTTGTGCATAGTAGGGCCTCCACGGACAGAGGGGGGATGAAGCTCTCCCTGGTAACACACTGTCTTTGCAGCTCTCAGATGGTGAGAATGAAGCTGCTTCTGCTCAGGGCCTATAAAGAACAGAAGGAACCGGGCCTGGCCCTGACTCCAGACATCCTAGCAGCTGCACCTGACTCCTGTCACCGCCCAACATGCCTCAGAGTTTGGAGCTTTGGAGGTGGGGAAAGAAGGCCTGAACTAGGGCTTGGGAACCACGTTAGATCTAGGTTTGTAGCGCCCCGGCACAGACCAGTGATAGGAAGCCTACAGAAAGTGGTCCATCTGTCTTTCCCACAGTGCCCACTGTCCCCATCAGAATGAAAGATCAGAAAGTAATCTCCATGTTGCTGCTTCTTAGATATGTGGATATTAACATTTGGTCCCTAAAGGGCCATGGCAATTTTTCTTTGGCTTTTTCCTATTCATTAATATTAATTAAGTTGAAGGAATACATAGTCCCATAGGAATCCATGAAGCCATACTCACTTTGAATGAAATAGAATATAGGTTGTAAAAATACATAACTTTCCAGAACTGAACCTTGAATAAAAGCTATTGCTCAGCCTGGGAGGAAAGAAAGGCCCTGAAGATTAGTAAAGAGAGTCAGGATGCCTCAGGGCCGATGTGGAGCAGAAGGCTGCCTGCCCCATCTCTGGCATCCCGGCGGCAGAGAGTTGCCCAGGCCCGTCTCTCATCTAGATGGAGGGCTCGTCGGGCTACCAGTTTCCTCCTCACCAATAGCTTGACAGCCTGTGTACAGTATGTGTAAAATGACTGCCAGCTGAGCCGAAGGGACTCTCTGCCATGGTGACATGTCCCATATGAAGAGACTCCAAACTTAAAGGCTTAAGATGACTATGAAAGGAGTATTGGAAACTACTGGGGCAGTTTATACCACAACTAATGGTAGCCCCTGGTGTGGGCGAGAAAGACAGAAAGTGGGAGGGAAGGTTCAAGGCTGGGTTCCAGCCCTGCGGCCCCAATGCTAGCTTCTCCTTTGGGGTCTCATAGGCAGGCAGGCATGAGAGGGGAAAGAGGGAAGCTTGATTTTCTCCAAAGCAGACTGCAGTGGGTTAGGAGGCAGTGGTTTCGTGACCACAGTAAGTGCCCAGGATGCTCTGGAACTGATAGTCAAGCTTGAAATCAAATTATTCATGTATCTGCACCCCCAAGAAGGAAAGATTTCCTTTCTCTGAAGATCCAGGCTAACACCACCTCTTGTTCTGGGGGCAGTGTCTTGAAAGGCATCTCATTTGCCTCTCCTGGAATGACGTAGAATGTCCTAAGGTGGCTGTGGTTCCTGGGGCTGCGCGATCTCTCTGGCGTTGTTTTAGGGTTAGAATCCTGAAACTAGGGCCAGTGGAGTGCATTGGGACACGTTCAGCAAACAGGCTTGCTGAACTGGAGTGGGATATGAACTGGGGGTGTCCAAAAGATGGAGAAGGCGAGAGCAAAAATGTGAACAGGCAGGTGGAGTGGTCACTGAGAGAGGGTGCTCAGACAGCAAGCCAAAGTTCCAAGAGCCCAGCTAAGTGGTCGGCAGTCTGGTTAAAAACTAGGAACCAAACAAACAGTGGGCCCTTATTCCTCACGCAACTGGGTGAGGTGTTAAGGAGAAGCCACCAGTCTCAGTGACTCTTTACTCCCCCATCAGGAAAGACAGCCCAGTACCATGTTTCTAAAGCCTGAGAAACCCTCATACAACATCCTGTGCCATAAGGATACCACACACATGCGCACACACACACACAGAGGGACACACACATATCCACATACCCTGTGGGAGGAGAAGCAAAGAGCTTTTATGTTTTCAAGGCCCTGGAGGAAGTTCAAACTGGGTAGTGTCTCTGGGAGGGTGAAGGTGATAGAGGGTAGATCCTGAGTCAGTGAGGTGGTCTTGGCTAGGCCCAAGAAGTATTGCTGATAGAATCCCCTGACACTGAGAAGATGGAGGGAGGGGACCGATGGGAGGCTGTGGCATGAGAAAGCAGACTGCACTCGGACTTGATCGCCAGATCCAGCCCACTCTCCTTCCCCTGGGGGCACGTTCGCATCCCACTCCACACTAACTCTCTCTGACTTCTCGCCCAGCACTCCGGTTCCTCAGTTCAGAACTTAGTGAAATAGCCGTGATCTCAGGAACACAGAGGCTGACCACAATATTTTCTAACTGTCCTTTTGTTCAGACTTTCCTAGTTGCTTTCGCATCTAAGTGTCAAAACCCATGAACTTTTTGAAAGAGTAGCCATCCTTTGGAATTAAACCTCTTTTAATAGTAATCTTTTAAACCGGAGACAGATTCCAGGGTAGACACAAAAGAGCCCCAGTGAAGCCACATCCCCACTGTTTAGCCTTTTCCAAAGTTCTCTTCCTCTTTTTGCCCTTGCACTGTATACCTGTGTTTACATAGCATCCAGAAATATTCTACATCAATTATGGATTAAGTGTGTTTACAGATATAATGCAAATGTCTGAAAGTTTTCAGACTCTTGGACAACTGATATCTACTTCCTTTTTGCTATTCATACATAAAAATGGAAAATTTACTTGATGCTGCTTTGAGTCTCACCATAAAAATTGTCATCTCAGTTGCCTGGCTGAAGTAGAAAACTAAATGTTAGTGATTTTCAAAACAAGATTTCGCCTCTGAGTTCCCATTGTTCACGAATGATCACATGCCTCGTTATGAAATTAGACTCAAAAAGAAAGTCCCTACTTACAGGATTAATTCCAAAAGATAATGTAGCCACAGTAACCTCTTAGTCACTTTATTAGTCACATGACTTAAAATAATTGTTTCTGTATTCATTTATTAAGTCTGCACCTCTATTTCCATAAAGGATCTGAGGCAGCCCTTTGGAATATCAATAAACATCAATCTCCACTTCACATGTGTAACAGTAGCTCACGGTAGTACTGATGTGTTTTCATCTAAAAGATACTTAAATGATTTTATCTTAAACTAAAAAAATATATTTTATACATTTTATATTATTGAAAATAATCCTTTAATTTTGTGTATTGCCATATTCCTGAATGGTATAACTCCATGGAACTTGAAATTCATCATTTTTGAACTCAACATTGTCATGAACAAGTTAACCATATGGTTCAGGTTTATGTGAAAGCTATCTAGAAAACCTGAGGTCACCACCCCTTTCCCCACTGTCTTGGACTAGCGGCAGGTGCCATATTAGTTCTCACTCACGAGCATCAGGTACGGAGAGAATCTTAACAGTCCTCTTTTTACTCAGCTGGTTGGCATGAATTCTGCATTTATTGGAACTCCATCATTGCATACTCTCACTGCACCTCCCGTTTTGGGGTGGGGGTATTCTCCTCAAATTTACCTTTAGCCTAACTATCTCATTCTATGAGATTAACTACCTCTGAAGTTTTGTCATGGTTTTCCACTGCAGCTTTTAAGGTCATTTGAAATCTGTGTGCTAGTGACAATCACCACTCTGCAATAATGTTAGAGTATCGGCAGAAATTGTAACTCATTTTATATTGGCCTTCATCAAACCGTATTCCACACAACACTAGTTCCTCCAAATTGTTAACATGTGTTATGAAGAAAGGTTCCATGGTTAATATGGTTTGTGAAACACTGGTGGTTATTACACATGTTAACATTTTAAAGGCTCCAAGAAGGCCTACAGTAAAGAAATTTGCTTAATTTGGCTTAACCCTGCATTTCCCAAATTTATTTGCCACAGACTCTCACAGAGTCCCCCACTCCTTACTACTTTCATGAAATACAGTTTGGGATATAAATATTCATGGATTTTGCACAAGGTAGATCGTCATTATCCATATAGATGAGAGTATATCACAAACTGAGCTAATTACTGTTATGACCCTGACTGGCTGGGGCTGGAGAACATTTTCCCAAAGGATATGGCACTTTTTCCGAGACCTGAATGGTGACTAGCTTCCTCCTGGTGGGGGGAGAGTGAAGTGAGGAGCCTTCCCCAGGTCATGCAGTCCACCCTTCTGTCTTAGTGAAACAGCTTCTAGGTTTATGGGTCAGTCCAGAAGACAAGGATTAGGAAAAGATATTTCATTCTCTGTGACACATGGCCATCCATTTTAATCTCTGGTAACACTGAGATTTCCTTAGAGAGAGAAAAAGGGAGAACAGAGAAGCCACTACAGCTTTTTGGGGAAACAAAAAACCCTCATAGGATTAGGAGACAGCTGGGATGTGGGAGGTGGGAGCTGGAGGCAGTGAGGAGGGAGATGCCAAAGATAACACCTATTTTTATAATGAGACTTGGTTATTTTTACAACTAATTGTACAGATTGTTCGACTGTGGTCTATGAAACATAGACTGTCACTCGTCAGTAATTATAAGATATTGTATAGTATAAACTTCAAGAGTTTAGCATATTTCCCATCATACATTTGTTAATTGAATGCTTAAATTATCCGCCTTCACCCATGAATGGACTAAGCTTAATGTTTAAAGGATTAAGACCAGGTGCAGGAGGCATTTACAATTAGGGAAGCAATTATGGATTTATTTAAAGACCATAAAGTTGAGGTTTCTTTCTTTGATTTTTATTTATTTATTTATGTATTTTTTAAGATTTTTCAGGGATGATGATCTGAACATTCTTCTCCCTCTGGCAGAGAATTTAGTTTTGAGGAATCTGATATTTACCCTTTTCTAGGCTCCCCTAAATGCAATACAATATAGTAAGCCAGACCTTATTGCATTAAACAGATGATGGTAGCTTGTCAGGAGTGACACAGATCTTGATGATTAATCAACAGAGCATTATTGATAAGTGATTTACTTAGCAGTACCTCCTGATCTGTGAAGGCAGATGGTCAGAAATTCAGGAATCTAGCAGAGAGAGCTAGAACAAGAGCGAGAGAAAGAAAAAGAGAAAGAGAGAGGCAATGAGACAGTGCACAAACAAAATACTTAGACTTGGGCATGGAAGTAGGATGGATTATCATGAAAGGATAAGGTCTCCAATAGTTGAACCTTAAATTAGGGCAATAAACCAAGAGGAGAGACTGTATTGTTCTCAAGCAGTGGCAAGCCTATTGAGCAGCTTGAGATTTCAACTTGCCGTAATGGTTTACATTCAATATCATGAGAATTCCTCATCTCATGGCAAATCCAGGTCTACTAGATTGGCCCTGAAGGTTCAGGGAGCAGAGTCAGAACAGGGTAAAGGGTTGTAGTGCCAGAGGCAGCACTTAGTGATGAACTCTTCCAGCCTCATTTTTATCTTTGGGTTGGTGGCATTGTAAAGTTAACTCAAGGCCATGAGCAGTGAAAATACCAAGTGGGAATCCTTCTCATGGGCTTGCTCTGGGGGAAACAAACATTATTAGTTTGTAGTTGAGGTTCAGACAAATCTCTCCGTGACTTAACTGTCAACATAATGTGGTCTTAAGAGTGTGGATTCTGTAATCAAACAGACCGAATTTCAAATCCTCACTAGTCACTTAGTAAATGCTGTATCAGCCAGGATTCATTCAAGAAAACAGAGCCATGCCAGTTACTAGATGAAATTTAATAATGGTGAACTAATTACAAGTGGAATGAAAGAGCTAAAAAGCTAAATAGGAGACAGGGACACCACCCAAAGACCAGCAAAAGTATGAAGATGTTTTCACCCCTAGGCTTGAAGGGTCAAAAGGAGGATGGGGCTGCATGGTGGAGCTGGGAACATGGAAGAAAGGCACTCTCGTGGGATCTGGGACATAAAGAAGGAGTCATTGCCAGAGATACCAAGCACAGGGGGCAAAATATCCTGGCTTCTCCTTTTCTCCTACTATTCAATTTCCTGCTGGTGAGTCAAAGCTAATTGACAGGGAGCCTGGGAAATATAGTTTGCACAGCCAGCAAAGCAGAGGAAGGCTGGGAACTGGATGTGAGAGCAAACAGGCAAATGACCAGCCCAGGAGCACATGATCCAGCTCCTCAATGTCTTGCAGCCTTAGTTTCCCCATTTGTAAAATGAGAATATCATTCCTACCTCTTAGGTTTGTGGGAAGGTTTGTAACAGGTATTTCAGTTGGGTTTTCTTGGTTGTAAAGAACAGTTTCATTCAAAGAACCTCAAGTAATCGGAGTGGGGGACAGGAGAGAGTTATAAAGATACCTATGAAACCAGGGAAGTAGAGGTCCAAGCCCAGGGCCAAGCTTCACTGTAACTGATGAGGAGCCAAACAAGCAGCCTCCAGTCGGAGGAGCAAAGTGATTGCAGAGCTGGGTCTCCTGGAGGCTGAAATCAAAAAGACCTGCAGAATCTGGAGCACTCTTCCAGATCTCAGTGGTAGTAGGAGCTATACAATTTTGCTTTCCTTTGATACATTAATATGACTCCAGATTTCTCTGTGGGTCTGGTTTCCCTTTGCAGCTGTCAAATGGCATTTTCATTCTCCACTCCAAAGTCTATATGTTTTGTGATCTCAGAGTTCCTGTCTCCTCATGACTCTGGCTCAGTGGTGCTCCAAAAGAACCCTTTGCCCCCTCTCTGCCTCAGGATCTTTCAGCTTCAGTTCCCACTGAAAAATGTTTACTTCTCCACATATTTCCTGATCTAATTTTATTAGAATAAGATCCTATGGGGCCAGTTTTTCGCCTTTGGTAGAGCTTTCATTCTAGTCCCCTCATAGGAGCCCTACAGCTTGAATGCCTTGGTCTTTGGTCTCGTCAGCAGTTTTAGAGGGAGTAGTTAGGATAATATGATCCTAAACATAGCTGTCCAGCACTGTCTCTTTAGGGGCTGGGGATGAGTACCTGGCCAGGGGCCTCATTTCTGTCCCTATCTGCTCTGGGATATCTTGGTTCCCATAACCCCAGAGGAGTTAGAACACGTGGCCATTTCTGTTTACTTATGCGTCAGACCCCAATGGTTCCACTTCCCATTTTTTTTCCTCTTTTGATTCTAGTACATAGAGGTATTTATCTTATTGTGCATGTGGCCATGCTTTTTTTATTTTTTTTTCTATTTTGCCTATCACAGCAATGCCATCGGAGCAAACAAAGCCTCAAATTTTGAACTTACAACACTATCTTGACTAGAATTCAGGCTGACAATTTCTAAAAGTTATGACCAACGCAAAGCTGGAAGTTATCAAAACCAAGTTCTGATGAAGAAATCTTTTAGGAAGATTGGGTGGCCAAGTGAGGAAAGGGGAAAGAGCTGAAGATCATCTAGCTCACAGACTGAGAGAGCATGGAGACGTTGTTGCCACTGAGGGGAAATGAAAAGCTGGATGGAGTGTTGGGAGGGACGTGACTTCTGGCACAGGCGATTTTAGAGACTAAGGTAGGAACTGACTCCTTATTTTAAAATCAATAACCTCACAAAAGCAAAACAAAACCCCCCAAACAACAATAAGATCAGTAAACAGGTGGCCGAGTAGATGTGTCGAGTGATGAAGGGAAAATGAGCTCTAAGACAATTTTAGAATTGAGATGAGGGAGACACTTTGTCTTAAAATCATCAAATCTTACTTGCTTCTCCCCATCACAGACTGACCAGGAATCCTGAAGCAACTAACAAAAAAATCAAGAATAAACCAGGGCAAGCACTATAGGGATAATGTGAAAAAATAAACTTCCCATGGGATTTATTGCTGAACAAATAGAGTTTCTAGGGAGAAAAGGATCATACCAAAGGATTTCCCAGCACCTCTCAGTTTCTGCAGTGGAGGTAGACAGAAGAAGGGAGAGGCAGAATTAACCCACTTAGCTCTGTCCCCCACACTTCAGGGTCTATGTGGGTCCAGAGAAGTGCCCCAGACTGGCTATGAATGAGGACATGGCCTTTCCTCAGCCTCCCTATGTCCTGTCAGGACTATATCTATTGTTTTCTTCACCAAAGCATTTGGGCCCCCCCTTTTTTTTATAGCATGAGGGATAGGGCAAAAAAGAAATGAGAGAAGCGTCTAGCCTTGGCAATCTCAGGGAGAGGAAAGCAAAGCTTTTTAAGGTTAGGCTGTACACTGTGGGGCTTCCCCTAACCCCACACCTATTTCCACTGCTTTTCAGACTCATGGAGTGAACCGAGATTGATCAAGGGGTGAAGAAACTGTCGTTCAGGATGGGACACTTCTCTCGGTGGGAATATTCTGACTGTACGTGTTTACTGGAGCAAGGCAGGCTGATTTAGTGCTGCCAGAAAAGAAAAGTATTGGCTGACATCTGTGGGGTCGTTCTTGTCTTCAGAGCAGACAGAATATCAACTAGCTGCCTCCTGCACTATTGTGCTGGGCCTGAAGAGTAGATTGGGCCCTGGTGAGTCAGAGGGGACTAGTCAAAGTGAGGCGCATTTAATATGGAGGAGTGGAAGGTTAGCTGGAGAGTCAAGAGACCTGGGGCCCCTTCTGGGTCCTGAGACCCTCTCACAGTGTGGCCTGGACTTCTTTTTCCTCTTCAACAAAAGGAAGGATTGGAAAAGATTATTTTCAAAGTCTTTCCAACTCTAATACTCAATAGGAGAAGTAGGAGGATGGGGGCATACAGGACATAGAGAGTGGTTCGGTTGGAAGCCAAGGGAACAATTTAAGTTTAAACATCAAAATGGCAAAAGTGATAAAGAGAAGAAAAAAGCCAATTTCTCTCCTCTCAAAAAGATCAGGAGATTTTAGGCCTGGACTCATCAAAGTTTTTTCTCTTTTCTCTCTCAAAAAAAAAATTACACTGTACTTTATTTTACTCATCACCTCTTTCAGTGACTTCGGTACTTTATCAGCCTCTGTGTCACTATGCGTTAACCCACGGAGGGTGGGAAAGCTTCATTTAATGATCTTAAAAGTGTTGGTGTGAAGCACAGTAATGGCCACACTGGGAAATTACCGAGGTTGTGTCTGATGTTTTTGTTCCTTTACTGTTTATTCAGATCCATCCCCTCACCTTTGGTTCCAGATCGAGGAGTCCAGAGGCAATGCCTTTTTAGACTCGAGATGTTAAATTCAGTCACTAGTTATTCAGCATTTGTTGAGAGCTGCTATGTGCTGAGAGCTAGCACTGAGTGTAGATACAGGCGACCAAAGAGGGAACCAGATGTGGTCCCTGTCTTCTTAGTACCTACAGACATTTGTGCGTGTGGAGGGGACAGAGCCTGGAAACAGGAAAGCAGAAAATAAGTTACAGAATTATGGATTTGATAGGAGCTATGAAGTGGACAGGGGCTGAGAGGGAGGAAAGGGCAGTGTGATGGCGTGCCCATCTGGGAAGGGGCGGAGAAAGCTCTTCTGAGTGTGTGGTCAGGGAAGGTCTTTTTGCAGAGGTAACATTTGCTGTGAAACTTGATAAGGGGAAGCAGCTAGTGAAGCGTGCAGATCTAAATCTAGGCAGAGAAAAAGTGCTGTGTCCTCTGGCAGGTGAGAGTCACTCACAGAAGAATCGATGGATCCCCAGAGAGGCTGGGAAGATGGGTGTGTGTTCTGTTCTCTGCACACTAACATGGGTGGAATTTTCTTTTGTAAGATTTAGTTTAGTTACTGAGAAATATGTCCTAAGTTTATATACATGAAACACTGGCAAAAGCTCCTTGAGATGAGTCTGGAACTGCTCGGCAGACCTGATCTTCCTCAATATAGGACCCAGAGGAAGCAGGCTTGGCATGTTGACTCTTTCAGTGGGAACTCCAACCAGGGATACTTGTTTGCAAATTTGAGACTGGGAAAAAATCTTCACTTAAAAAAAAAAAAAGAAATCTTCCCATCAATAGGAACCTAAAGGATGGGAAACATATTCAAGTGATAATAGTCAACCTTCATTAAATCTAATCTGTGCCAGGCTCTTTATAATTGTTTTACATGTTTATTTTGAGCCTTGACTCATCTCTATGAGGCAAGAATTGTTGTTACCTCAGTTTTACACATGAAGGCAGGCACAGAGAAGTCCGTATGTTCACCCAAGGCCCCATAGCTGTGGAACTCTGGAACCCATTCCTTAACCACTAGGCCACACTGCTAGAGAGATCAGTGTCACGTAAGGACCTCAGCTTGCACATGTAAGGAGGGGTGGAGGTTCTTCTCTCTCCTCCTGGAGTTCTTTAAGAGAATGCTAATCATCCAAAAGTAAGATTTCTAGGTCCCCCATACACACTAAATTGGAATTTTTTTGCGGGGGAGGGGAGACTCAGGAATTTACATTTTTAAATTGCTGTCTAGTTGGTTCTATGTGGTATCCACTATGGTTTGGAAAGCACAGACATGGGTATTCATAAGTATGGTGCCAAGAGGCCGGACTCTGAATTCCTTCAATAATAACAACAGCAATAACAGTAGTAGTAGTGATAATAATAACGATAATAATAATGATGCCATTTCTTGAATGCCTTCTCTGGGTCAGACATTATATTAGGCGTTTCCATGTGTGGTTATATTTAATCCTGATTTTTAAAAATCTCTGCAAGGAGCATATGATTTTACATTTTACAAATGAGGGAATCAACTCAGAGAGAGAGGTTACTCGTCTGAAGTCGTTAGTTGCAGAACTGATGTTCGAGCCCCACCTGACTATTCATGTTCCACAGCATCATTGGTATCTCTAATTTCGCAGGGTTGTTTTTAGAATACAGAGTAGCCAGATCAACCTCAATTTCTTTTTCTTCTCTTATCTCAAAACATAACCAAATAACTAAATAAAATCTTCCTAGATATATGGCCTTTGGCAAATTGTTTAGCCTCTCCTTTTTTTATTAGCAAAATAGAAAAAAAAGTAGTGCACCTTATAAAAATTGTTGTAAGGATTAATTGAGATGGCCCATGTAAAGCCTATAAAGAAGTAATGAGCATTCGGTAAACAATAAATGTAGCTGCTATGCCATTACTGCTGCCCAACTCTTCCTCAAATGAATTTGTACGGTTGTTCCATGATCGGAATTTTCACAACCAAGATTGATGGCTGGTTTCCTCTTGGCCTTGAAATGGCCAAAATCACCCTACTTTTTAAAAAGCAAAAACAGAGTCCTCCTGTCTTTGACCACCTCACAAGATACCCGTCATGGAAAAACATTGCTAGGCTCAGAACCCTCCAATGACAGCTTGAACTCTAGCTGTGTATCTGCAAGTTCACCTTCTCATTCCTGCTGCTTTCCCTTTGTCAGGTAAACTTCCACTTTTCATTAACCATTAACATCCCAGCGAGCCAGCCAGCCAACAAATATGTATTGAGGACCTATTTTGTGCCAGGTGCTCACTATTCCAGGCACTGTAGATACAGTGGTGAACAAAACAAAAATTTCTGCCCTGTTAGAGCTTACATTCTAGTGCGGGCTGAGAGACTGACATAAACAAACAAACAAGTCAAGTATAAAGTATGTCAGATGGCAATAAATTCTATGAAACAAACTAAAGCAGGGAAAGGGTATAAGGAATGCCAGGGATGATGGGATGCAGTTTTAAAAAGCATTGCCAGGGAAGCCTCCACCAAGAAGGAAATATTTCAGCAAAGGCACAAAGGAGGTGAGAGAGTGAGTCATGTGGATTTCTGGGGGAAGAACTTTCCTGGGAGAATTTTAGCAAGTGGCAGTCCTTGAAGCAGGTTGAGTGAGGGAGAGCGTGATGCCAATGCAGTCAGAGGAGCCACGCAAGGCCCTTTAGACCACTGTAAAAGTCTCACTTTTACTCTTGAGTAAGGAGTTATGCCATTGGAGGGTTTTGAGCTGAGAATTGTTGTGCTATGATGACAGTTTTGCAGGAACACTCTAGCTTCTCCATTGAGAATATATTATAGAATGGCAAGGGTTGAGGTAGAGGGACAATTACATTACCGTTGCAATAATCCAGGTTACCTTAAGCAGAAAAGAAAGTTTTTGTTAAAAAGATATTGAGTAGCTCATCAAATATCTGAGAGATCTAAAAGCCAGCTCTATCAGAGTGTAGAACTGCCCGGCGATGCCCTTCCACTGCCAGCATTGCACCCTCAATGTTGTAGCCTGCACCCCCAGTGCTATTCGTGCTGGACCCATCTGCTAGAACCATGGCCTAATGACAACATACGTCATTTCTCATCACTGGCCTTTTGATTCTAGGTCTGGAGGTTACCTGTGATTGGTGGAGCCTAGGTCAAGTAGCTATGCCCAGCTTCTAGCTATAAGGGCAGAAGGCAAAATGAGTGTCTGATACTCTTAGCTTCTATAATGGAAGGTGGGTAATTCCCAACCACAGGACAGGGATTCAAAATGTTAATTGGTCAAAAAGAATGACAAGTGTCTACCACTGGTGGGTTCCTCCTGTTCCTTAGCCCTTGCACTTCTGCCTGGTCGTGCACCAAATGGCAGTTTGGTACAAGTCTTCTTATGGTTTTTCCACAATGGCAGCATCAATGGAATATTGTTGTTCCCATTATTACCCACACCATACCTTTAACGTTTGTGATTCAGGTACATAATGTGAGTCATGCTGAGATGTTATTTCCATACTTTTCTGTTGTATAGCATTTTACTTATTCTATCATTCAAAGCATATTGATTACCTCCTTCTCCTCCTGTATTATCACTATACTTGACAGTTCAGGATGGTGAATAGATAGGGAAATTGAAGAGATATGTGGAGTCAGGGACACTTAATAAACACACTGGTATTCTCACAGCTGTCAGTATTGTGACCTCAATAACTTTGTCATCAGAACTCATGTTATTAAATGAACTAAACATTTAAGATAAACAGAATTTAGAATCTGCCATTCCTCACTTACCTTAATGATACTGGATAATCTGGTATTGTGTCATATCCCTTAAAGATCCCTTCTCTCCCTCCACTCATTTTCTATTGAAATTCAATATTAATAGGTATTAATATTAGTGACTTAGGAGGAATTCATATAACTTTTAAACCCAGAAGCTGAAATGTCCCAAAGGCTAATTCGTCGCCCCCACTTGCAAAACTGTTAACTTGAAAGTTAGTATTTGCAGATAATTATTAGAGATTTGGAGTACATTTATTACCCTCTTCCACTCTTGTTTGATATTATACTTTCAGTTTTTACTCCTTGTTTAAACCTTTTGGTTTTGTAAGTAAAACCTTGATGAGATTTTAGAAGACAGTTTCCCTGATAAAATAAACTGGAGAGCTATTAAAAATACCTACACCTGTGCTCACTTAAGATCAATTAAATCAGACTCTCCAAGGCCCAGCCTCCTACCCTCCAGCCCTCACTCCTTCATTCTAAGAGAACCACTGGTCTAGATCTCGGAAGCATTTGGATATGGAATCAAAGAACGTCTAGATGGTGACTCATCTGGTGACTGAACTTGACTCAGACTAGACATGAAAATGCACCAAGTGGTCTAAAGATAATGTAGGCTTTATGACAGGGAGGGATAAGGTATTAACCTGAGGCAGTGAGGGAGTTAAGTGGTGAGGTTGCAGGGAAATCTGGTGCTGCCTGCCAAGGTCACACGGTTTTATTCCCAAAGAAGGGTTAAAAAGCTGAATTTCCCTCAGGGGTGGAATGAGCTTTAAAAACAGGCAGATGACTGTCTTACATAAATCAAACAAGATAGAGGAAAATGGGTCAAGGAGGATGGGCCTAGCCAGGGCCAGAGAGACCTTCAGAGATAGTAACAGAGAGAACTATTAGGTTGTGCAAGACTTTGGTTTGGACAGCAATGCTGCGAAGATGGCGTCCTGAGAAGTCCAGCTCTCAGAAGCCCGTATGAGGCATCGCAGGCCTAGGACTAGTGGTATCAGCTAGAGCCCAGGCCAGCTGCTACGACAGGTCTCCCCTTTCGCTGCAGGAGCACCTGGCAGTGTAATTGGGGAAGTTTTCCTGGCTTCATTGCCTCCAGGCTCCATTCCCTGGCCTTCCTAGGGATTGTGGTTCTTCAGCATCTCTTAGTAAGTTGCTGCTGTACTTAATGCAACACAGGTAAGTCCGTGTTTACAATGAAGGACTCTGAATGATACACATACGTTCTTATTTAATACTCATTCAATTCAATGAGCTAAAACATATTCCTATTTAGTAGACAGTGAGAATCAGAGAAGCTTGTCTAAGGCTAGACAGTCAAAAAAGGGCAAAACTAAAGTCAGATTCCTGTGCAAATGTCCTCGGAGCCTATGCCCTTTCCTCCGTACAGACCTGGAAAGGGTCACAGATGCTGCCTGGTGGAGGATTGAATATCTTCGGCTTGGCATCCAGAGAACCTTCATGGTTCAGCCAAGGGAAATGATCTGGGGCTCAAGGTTGCCTAAAATTTGATAACCAATGTCTGGCTTTTATTGAAGTTATACAAAGACTATAGGCTGTGATTGATGCTTCTATGATTTTCATGTTTTCATACTTTATAATTTTCTAGAAAAAAAGTTTTTCTAAAAAATTTTTCCTCTTCAGTGTTAAACTTACAGAAGAAAGGCTTTCTCCTACACCTCAGCCAGGATTAGAGTGGACACATGTGTATGGCCTGGGGATCCAGTTTTAGAAGAATTGGGGTGGGTAGTGTCCAGGAGGAAAGACATCAGGGGTCATTGTTGGCTCTTTTTCCTGATGGTTGTCATGAATGCCATCCATTCGTGACCTCCAGAAACAAAGCATTTAGACCCAAAACCACTGTAGCAGAGCAGGGATATCCAGTAAATCAATTCTAGTCTACCTTGGAAAGCTCCTGAATTTGAAAGCTAGAAGGAAACTTAGAATCTCATTCACATGAGGAAACTTAGAATCTCATTTTGCACATGAGGAAACATAGTCCAGAAGGATTTTCTGGAGTCACGCAATTAGTGGCGAGTGAGGGTCATTGCTTTGGTTTGAGCACAACCGAAACTAGAGAAGCTGTTTATGATCTGAAAAAAAGCAAGCAAGCAAGCAAGCAAGCTTAAGGAAAAAGAGCACATGGCTCTTTATATGTTTTCAATTTAACTGAAAGACATAATGAGAGATGAGAGATCCTGTGAACTGTAAAAGCGCTGCAAGAATTCGGGGCCGAGGGCATCACGAAGGGACAGGAGTGGCCAGAACAGGCTTGGGGAAGTGGAGGGGCCACCAGGAGAGCCTGGCAGCGGTCTCTGGTGAGCGGAGGAGCAGAGAGAGCAGCTGGTCCCTGTCTGGCAGGGCCTGAGGAAGGGGAGGAGTTCGCTCCCTACCCCACCTCCCGCTGCGCTAAAACGCGGGTTCTGGGACAAAAATGGGACAAACCAGGGAGACGGCTCTGCGGAGCCCTTGCTCTCCCAGTGAGCGCGGACACGCCCTCAGAGCGGTCCCAGCGGAGCTTTCCCCTCGTCCCGGATCCGTGAATTCGGCTCCCAGGGACCTCTCCACCCATTGCCTTTGTCGCCTGTTGCTGCTTTTGTAGTTACAGCGCACCGAGGCCCGGGACTGCAGCCGGGTCCGCCCTGGCTCCGCAGCTGGTCCTCTTAAGAATGAGATCCTGCAACGGATGCCTTCAAATCCCTTTTCATCTTGCATTTGTGCTTCCCATCTAGCAGATCCTACCACTGCTGTTCGTACAACCTGGGGGAAAAAGTCATCCTTCTTCAATTTATTTCTGCATAGTAGCCATGATGTGGAAAGCACACGTGCAATACAATCAAGACTAGGAAGAGGGCTGTCAAAAGTATGGGAACAAGACAAGCAGGAAACAGCCAATATTCCAACAAAAACGAAGCCCTCACTAAGGGCATAAGTAAGTCCCTTCCAGGATTGATAGAAAGCTTTTTCCATTGAAGTTTTCATTTTTTCGTTCCACAAATAATTACTGAGTGCATAATATGGACCAGGCATTGTTCTAATGAACAAACCTAACATCTTTGCCCTGTAAGAATTCATTCTCATGGAGAAGAGAGAAAATAAAGAATAAACCAAATAAATGAATTACATGTTAGAAGGTGATTTATAAACAGATCAGGGTGAGGAGGACCAGAGTGTGGAGGGTTCCAATTAAAATAAGGTGGCCTGAGTAGGCCCCAGAGGACCCCACAATGGAAACTGGACAGACAGAAATTACACCATCAGTAGATTAGCTGCCTCCCTCCCAGGACATTTTAGGGCACTTTGTGTTCGCAGAGTCATATAAAGCTGGAGATGCTTGAAACGAATGGCTTTATTTCCAGAACAGAACAGAAGGTAGAGCATTACTTATTCATATTTAATAGAGCATTATAGCTCTGACTTCCTCAACTTCCACTCCTTACCTCTGGAGAGCTGGAAGAAGGGTTGTGACTTTTGAAACAGATAAGGAGGTGGGGAAGGGGAAAGATCATAAAATACAAGGAGTCCTGTGCTCAGGTGGGTACAGGGGACCTGAGGTTGGCTTCTGAGAGGGCTTGTGCCAGGTGGGTGCATCTTTAGGGTAGGAAACAAATATATATATATACACATTATATACACACACACACACATACATACATACATACATGTATATATATGTATGTGTATGTATATATATACACACATATATATGTATATGTATACACACACATATATACATACATACACATACATATATATATGTATGTATAGCATGAAGTCAAGGGACATATTTTAATAATCCTAAATTAGATTTTCAGTTGGATTGATTACAACAACAATAACTAAAATAGCTATTTATCAATGCTTACTGTGTGACAAGCATTGTGCACAGGTTTCATAGGTAACCTCTTAATATCTGATTTGTCTTCAACTAGTCTATACAGGAGTTCAGAACAGGGCTCGCTAAGATGTGCTACTTTGACATGTGAATCATTTTGAGCTAAAGGCAATCAAGACTCTGTGGCCCAAGGGAAACTTTTACCTCTCCCTTAAGGAATTTAAATTTGGGGCCTTGCCATAATCAGAATTTTCACCAAAAATAACTTTTTATTACCTATCTATATGGCAGGGCAACATTTAACTACATCTGCTTTTATCATCCTGCAAGGACCTTCCTCCCCTCTGAAGCCCTAAGGCGCCTTACCTCATCCCTAGCTCAGGATGCCCTATATTACTCATTTTCCCTTTCTGTCTCTGACTCTTATGTATGTGAGTTTCCCATATGTACCATGTAATTAAATCTGTTTATTTTCTCTTGCTAATCTGTCTCATGTAGATTTAATTATTAGACCAGCTGACAGAACTTAGGAGGGTAGAGGAAAGTTTCTTCCTCTCCCACAAAGGTCACGTAAGTTCCATGAGAAAGAGAACTTGTGTTGAGGGCTGTGCCTGAAAAATGCTTGGCACTTAGCTGGTACTCACTGAGTGAATGAATGAATGAATGAATGAATGTGATTGCAAGGTGCTCCTGCTATGGGCCTTACAGTGAGATGCTGGGGAGGTTTTAGGCCCTTCACATTTTTTGGAGCATGGCGAATATAATAGTATATCTCTTTCTTATTATTAACCACTCTGCATACAACTCAAAGCCTAATTAGAATGATATTTTTCTCTTTATTGTGTTTACCACTTCTCCTCTCACCCTCATGGTGGAAGGGTGGGTAGAGGAAGAAAAGGTGGGGTGGGGAAACACTTATCTTGCCATTCATCTATAACTTCATTTAATTGTTACAACAATACATTTGATAGAAGAGGAAACTGAGACTTAGAAAGGTTAAGTAGTTGCCAAGGAGCCTAGGACCCCAGATCTGTGCTCTAACCCATTGCACCAGCTGGTAGGGCAAAGAATACATATCCTATTTTGCATTGCTCTAATTGTCCTGATTACCCTACCTCCAAGAGTAGGGCAGTTTAGGGCAGGTTCCTTGCTGTTTAGGGGGTAGTTAAAAGCATGCCAAATTCTTTAATAACAAATTCAAAGCAGGAGACTACATTATTCTCTTTCTTGGAATGAACAGTGAACTGACTTGAGTTCACTATTACTGAGAGTTGGCTCGGTGCTTGAGGAGTACTAGGCCATGAAGGTAATTTGGGAGTAGAGTTTAGGTTATCACTGTTTGGCATGTTTACCTCCTTTGAGGTTGTCAAGTAACAAAAGCTTATTAGTGCCCGTTGTGTACTCGGTGCTAAGCAAGTCACTGAGTGGGGAGCAGCAGGAAGGGTGAGTTTGCAGTAGAAATCCTCCTACCCAATCTGACTGCACTGACGGTTGGCAGTGCTGAGGAGAACAATAAAAAAAAAAATGACAGTACCCCAAGAACTTTATCTTAATTGTATGTATACCTATAAATAATATGTGGATACATGAATTCTTATAAAAGTGTATAAATGTAAATTCACTTGCCATCTTTTCATCTAAGGCTAAGAACTTTGTTTTGATTATAGATTGGCTGACTGGAGTTATGTATTGTCTTTCTGGAATAAATCGCACCCACGATGAATCACCTACAATTTCCAAACTTTGGTTTCTTTCAAGTGAATCATCTACTTCAGGACAATTGTCAAGTAAGTTAAGTGCAGAATACTTCTATATTTTGGATAAAGCCCTTTTTGTCTTTTAGAGTTGTCTTTATCACACCTAATTTAAGAATTCGGTGTGTATGTATGAGGTTCAATTTTATGAGTTGTTTTTTAAGCATTTAAATTAGTTTTTGTAGAAGCATTTCTTTTTTTATTCATGTACTTTGAGTTTACCTATGAATTAATTAAATTTGGTAATTACAATAAAAGCTCCTGGTATAAACAGATAGGGGAGCAGACATATCCTTGGCAGGCTGATCCTTGGCGAGATGAGTGACACGACAGTTGGGGATGAAGACTCCACGATGGTCTGTAACTCCACAGGACTATGAGAAGAAAGCACCTAGAGCTGACGGAGGGAAGGGGCCAAGGAACTTATCTGCAGAGGAGAAGCAGGATCTCTGGGGATCCTATGATCCAGGAAGAGGAGGGAATAGCTTAATTCTTGAGCCATCTTACTTCCCGATAGCATTCCAGTTCTAAATTGCGTTCCAACACACATGGATTCTTTCAGTAACTTCTCTTTTTCCCTAGGTCACGAGTAGATCTCTGCTCTTTAAGCCCAAAGGTTGGAAATAGAACAAGGACCCTTACTGAATACTGTAGAGGTCGTTAAAGTTCCAAGGTGTCTAGAGCGACCGACACTTCAGGTTGCCAGTCTGCTCTGCTCTTTGGGCCGTACTGCTTTTCCTCGCTTGTCTCTGAGTTTCCCCAGGTCCCTTCCCTCACTCTTGGAGAGTCTTTGTCTCCCTGAAACATCAACATTTCTAGCTTCGCTTTGGCTTCTCTTTTTTGCCACTTGCTGCTCATTTTTTCATTACCTTTTTCTGCTCCTTTTGTTTTTCTCCCATTCAATGCTCCTGGGCTTCCAGGTTTTGACTCTTTCCAGGGTGGCTTTTATAACTTTCAGAGGTCCTGCTCTCTCTGAGTGTGCACTGTTGTCTGGGGGAAGAAATGGTGCCTTGTGTCTACTGTAACCTTCAAAGTTTTAATCTTCCAAGAGTACTCACTCCCAGAAGACTTTGGGAATATTTTCAGAGTTGCAGCTGTTATGGAGGATAGGAGATGCCAGATGTCAGAAGTAATATCAGTTGACTCTTAAAGCGCATCTTTGTATGTATGTATGTATGTATGTATGTATGTATGTATGTATGTATGTATTTTTGGCAACAAAATCTTGCCTTTGGAATCCCTTGTCTATTTTTAAGTTAGTTTGCATTCTGTGAACTCAAAGTAGTTGAACTGTGGGGGGCAAATGAGCCAAGATGTTTGTTGTGCTAAATTCAGGAAAAAGTCAACTCAAATTGACCTCAGGTAATGAATAGAATAAATATTGTTAGATAATTAAGAACTGATGATAGTGCTGATTCTAATACTACCTAGAGAACACCCACCTGAACACAGTATAAACAAGCAAAATAGAATAATTCAGAGGGAGAATTTTCAACTTTCCAAATGCCAGGTAAGCAAATATCCTACCAGGATATCTCTTTTAGTCTATTTTCTTGAGAACTTGGAAAAGCCTATCCTTTGTCTAGTTTCTAAATTCCCGTGGGTCTATTACATCTGATGCAAAGGTGGAATTAAGGCTCATAGGTTGCCCTAATAGCTGAGAAAATAAAATGACCCAACATCTTTAAAATACCACTTTCTCTGCATAGTTATACAAAAGGTGGAGCAAACTGGTTCAGAGCACAGCTTTCCATCTCCACTTCCCCTTCTCCCACTTTAAAAAAGGAGAAAAAAAAATCTCTCCCCCATCTTGCATCTCACTGCAGAGCATTGTTATCCTGGAGATAAAAGACTTTGAGTACTAACAAAAAACAATTCAGGATTGCATTCCTCCCGAGAGAGTCATGTGAAAACAAAGCAAAGAAAGCATTGGGAGGAAATATTGACAGTGTGGCGCTTTGTTTCATTCAGGGGGAAAGGTCATGATGAATTTCCATGCCTCCATCTACCCATCCATCCATTCATCCATCCATCCATGTAGCTTAGAATTAAAATTTAGATGTAATGTTTGCCAAGGGATGTGTATTAACATGTTTCGAAATGACAAAAATAAAAAAAAAAAAACAAAAAGCCATGTCTCCATGAAAATAAGCTCTAAATTTGCTGATTTTCCATGATGACACTTTGCCAATTATGTAATAGAGATATTTTCTATAAATTATATAAGCTAAGCTTGTAGTTTCAAAGTTTTTAAAATTATTAAAGTATTAAACAATTTAAAATATGGTAGAAATTTCACCATTTGCATTTATTTAAACTAATAATAAAAATTTAGGAAGCCAGTTTAAAAGTGTGTAAATGGGTATAGAGTTTTCCAAAAATATTTTATCTTGGGGATATCAGAGCAAAAGAATAGAATACAATTGCCATAAAGAATGGATGAGGGAATGATGATACTTTGTTTAGCCAAGATGAAGAGAGGTGGGAATTGTGCAGGGTATGTGGTGTGGGCATTGTTCTCAAACAACTTAGTGCAATTAAACAAAATTTGTAATCACTCATTTTGTGCAAATGAGGTGAGTCAATGGTAACAACATTGCCATATTCTTAAATCAAGTTGAATTTTATTAAAAAACAACAACAACAACTATGCTATATATCACTTTGGGAGGAAGTAGGTGCCCTAATGAAATAAAAACAAGGTATCATAACTCCAGAAACGTTGTGAATCTTGGGAGTGAACCATCTTCCCAGTAGAAAGGGTCAGAGCAACAATGGGCAGTCTTGCATCAAACTACTTTTAAAATATGATCTCGTATGCACGAGAATTCATGACAACACTATGCTTGTGGTCACGAGCCAGACCAACTCCGATGTCCTCTTCAGTAGAATGCATATACAAATTCCGGATATTTAGGCAACAGAATACTCTACAACAATAAGCATGAGAGTCAACAAACTACATACAACGTGGTTGAATCTCACAAACACAAGGGTGAGTAACAAAAATAACATTATAGATTATGCACTGTATGATTGCTTTCTATGCACGTTCAGTAACAGGCAAAACTCATCGTCATGGTTAGAGGTCAGTTAGGGTCATGGTTATCATACCTAAGGAGGCAGTGGATGAAAGGGACATGAGGGGGCTCTCAGTTCTGATCATGTTCCATCTCTGGATCGACTTCTGTTTAACACGGACTAATGATTTGTGCATTTTTATGTATATATGTTACATTTCAAAAAATATTTAAACAACAACGAATGAAAAAACAAACAAAAATAGTAGTAGTCTGATGTTAAATTAGTCCTGGGGTGAATGGACAGCCCTTCTAGTCTGGATAATTGGATCCTAAGTAAGCAATAGGCATAAACATGCCTGATGGTGGTAAGCCATTTTGAATAGCATTAAGAATTTTGGGTGCACATTCAGAGTTTTGCTGTTACCGTTTCTACCCATCATTTGCAAACCATAGTTCTCCGTTTTCCCATCCCATTGCAAGGACTTTCAGACCTCTTGCTCTTATTTAAAGTGTAAATGGCACATGATTTGGAGCTTACATTCTGGGTCAGAGGCCAGCCCATATTCCACTTCTAAACATGTGTTTCCTCAATTATCTGCAGCACAAACCCCCATTTCCTTCACTTTCAGTAGATTCTGAATAAGGCGTGAGATAGCAGCTGGAGAGTACGCTTCACCAGCTCGAGTGACCTAATATGAAATCTCTCCTGTGAAACCTAGTGGGGACTTAGGAATTTCCGCTTCTAGACACCCAGTGGGTGATTTAACATGCTTTACGGGATGGCTCTTCATGTGATTGGCAGAGCAGGGAAAGAGGGAGAAGCCCATTTACAACGAGGTGTAGGAACAGAACAGCTTGGCACAGGCAGGGTTGAGGATCCCTTCTGAAAAACTGTGGCTGACTTATCTAAGACCCGTGCTGCTTCACGGCAGCCTTTGAAAACACGAGAAATCTCCTTGCAGTGTTTCCAGAGGTGATGTCACCAGATCCCGACCAGACGCCACTCCATTACATAAAGCTGGTAGCTCAGATGACACACGTCCCTGTCCAGGCCGCCTTTGGGCGGGTCAGCTGGCTGGGAGAAAACAACACGCCTCAACGTGACAGTCCCCACATTCTGCAGACTTAAAAGGGAAATTCTCTGGAATCTGACTGGGCTCCTGGGGCTCAGCCTGGCCTTGGCCTGAGGCTGCAAGAGAGTGAAAACACGGAAATGGAAAGGGCTGCGTGTCGCTGTCACCGGTCCTTCAGGTGATCAGAGACCTTTCGGTCCTGCAAGGATGTCACCGCCTCAGCGTCTTTGTTCCTTCACATCCCCGCATTGTCTCTGCTGGTGATGCCGCAGAACCTAGGGCGGCCTTTCTCTACTCCTCCTCCCTCACACACCCCTCACTGCTACCTACTCCCACTTTGTATGGTGCATTTCAGCAGAATTTACCTGAATTTGCTTCTTTATCCTCACAATCACTCGAAAGTTTGCCCCTCAATATTGTGACTTCTTTAAAAGAGTCACTTCTTGTTCCTTTCCCCTCCATTCTCTCATGTTCTTCTCTTGCTTTCTAGATTTCTATTTCCATCTCCCTTCCCATTCTGCAAAGGCAGGATATAGAGGAAGGCCGGCAGAGGGCAAACAGCACAAGAGCCGCACCAGGAGACAGATGAGCACTTTGGTTTTTGCCACAAAGGTGTGCGACCGTGGACAAACCATACGGACCCTTCTCTGGGCGTCACTTTTCTTATCTGTAGACAGAGTTAGGCCACTCATGCCAGAAACCCATGTGTTGCGTCTGTATTGGTGCCATGGGGTACATGAAGAATTAAGACTCTGTCCTGGCTCTTGCAAACCTGCTGAAATCATAACATCTTTATATTCTCTCTGTCTCCGTCTCTCTCTCGCTCACTTGCGTGCACATACACACGTTAGAGGCTGGATCAGAGTGTTTCTTAGCTCTGAGTCACTTTAGTAGCCCTTTGCTGTCAAGTGTAACTCCACACCCTATTTTATACTTCAAATTTTGGTGAAATGAAGATATTAACTCAAGACTGATTTTCTTCTGCCACTATGAATGTCCACATAATTGCTGGATCCTCCTAGTGGTGAAATGGACTATTGTCCTTACCTCAAGGCAGACAAAGGATATGACAACCAGATCCAGAGAAATGGAATAGACAAAGTAAATCAGAGATTTATAGCACTGAGTGTGGTAGAAATGTAAATAAAATTGAATTTGAATTTTTGCAAAATCCACCTAACCTGCTTTTTACCTGGTTCCTTGTAGCTTCCACTAATTTCTGTCCTCAAAAGGACAGTCGTCTGGTTAACCAAACTCAGATTCTTCCTGTATTTGCACCCAGACCCTGATAAGTTGTGAGCATGTTTTGATTACCCTCAAACATCAAGGATTCTTTAACATAAATATTTTTCACTTTCTCAACAATTTACATGGAGATGGAACTTTGTTTGGGAATGAAGGACAAATGTAAAAATGGGATTATCTGTACGAATACTCAAAATTCAAGCCAAAGAGAATTGCAAGTTTATTCTGGACTTAAGACGGCAATATGACTTTCTTGCATATGCAAATGATTTTGCAACTGTTTAGGGCTTTATAATTCACAAAGGACTTTCAGATGTGATGTTTATTTCATCTTCACAGTAGACTTTTGAGCTAGAGAAGAGGGATTAGATCTCCATTTCACAATTGAGAAAACCAAGGGTAGGGAATTTCTACATGGTTATGAGGCTGGTATATTGTGGAACCAAAGCTAGAGCCCAAACATTTTCAAATTAGTTTAATTCCATAAAGATCTTACTACCTACACTGCTGTGTATAAAATTGGAGCTAGGCTCAAAGAAAATTTAGTATATATTTTTTAAGCATATGTTCACCCAATTTTATGACCAGCCTTAAAGAAGCCTGCAAGGAAACAATTTAGCATCTTCTGGTTAATGCTTAAGAGTTTAGATACTGTCATCAGTCTACCCAGGCTTTACCACTAAATCTCTATAAGATTCACTTTGCCCAACTCTAAAATAGAGACAATAATTATACCAACCTCATAAGTTTTTTGTCAAGATTGAATGAGGAAATATACAGATATATATATCAAAGATTTTTCAATTAGTCTTTTTTTTTTACTTTTTTTTTGTAAATCATTTGCCACTGTTTTGAAACTTCATTGGCTTAACTCTTTTTTAAAGCTTTATTGAGATATAATTTACATATAATAAAATGCACCCACCAACAATTTATCAGAGGTTTAATTACTCCATATCCTAACCAATACACAGTATTTTCAGTCTTCTGTATTTTAGCCATTCGGAGGATATGTAGTTGTTTCTCATTGTGGTTTTAATTTGCATTTCCCTAATGATGAGTGATGCTGAGCATCTTTTCATATGCTTATTTACCATTCATACATCTTCTTTTGTGAAGTGACTACTCAAATCTGCCTATAATTAACTGATGACTTACTTGTCTTTTTATTATTGAGTTGTGAGAGTTCTTTATTCTAGTCCTTCATCAGATATATGTATCATGAATATTTTCTCCCAGTCTGTGATTTGTCTTTTCATTCTAAAGAACAAAAGTTTTAATTTTGATGAAGTCCAATTTAATAAATTTTTCTCTTATGTTTTATTTTGTTTATTTGTTCATTTTGTGTCCTAGCTAAGAAATCTTTGTTTACTTCAAGGTTGCAAAGACTAACAGTGGTGTTGAGTCCTAGTTTTATAGATTTTGCTCTTATATTTAAATCTACGGTTCATTTTCAGTTAATTTTTACATATCATGTAGATTAGGGTGAAGATTCATTTTTTTACCTAGGGATATCTGATTGTTTCAGCACCATTTGTTGAAAAGATTATACTTTCTGCATTGAATTGCCATGGGATCTTTTAAAAATATATCTACATACCATTTATGTGTGGGCCTATTCCACGGATACGAGACGGTCTTAGCTTTATAGTAAGTCTTGAAATAAGGCAGTATAAATCCTCCAGCTTTTTTGTTCTTCTTCAAATTGTTCTGGTTCATCTATGTTCTTTGTATTCCTGAATAAATTACAGAATCAGCTTGTCAGTTTCTACCAAGAAAAAAAAAAAAGGTGGTTGGGAGTTTGATAGGAATGGCATTGAACTATATATCAATTTGGGGACAATTCACATCTTAAGAAAGTTCAGCCTTGCAATATTGAGTATGGCATATCACTCTATAATTTATTTAGGTCTTTAATTTTTTTCAGCAATGTGTTCTAGATTTCAGTACAGAGCTATTGAATATGTTTTGCTTTGTTTTCAAATTCTCTCTAATATCTATCTGCCTGCTTTACTTACTTTTCAGTGCTTTCGGATAGTGGGTTTTACTGTTTTGCCTGGGGTTTATAGTTACATGCAGGAAGGTTGATGCAATAGGAGCTCCTCAGACATTGCTGGAAGTGGAACTGGTCCCCATGGGACATGTCCAGTTCTTACAACAATTCAAAGAAGATCTGAGAAGAGACAAGATGTTAGTTTTTCTTATAGATCATATGATAACTCAGGTATATGTGTGCCTCCAGAATGGCTTTCCCTGTTCTTAAGATTGCCTTACATTTAAACATGTTAATTTCCTCTCAGAGGCCATTTGCCAGGACTCCTTAACTACTTGCAGAAGAATGACCACAGAATCGTCCTATAGGCAAGGGCTGGGCAGACAGAGCCAGCTTTCCAGAACAGCAGTCCTTTTAAAATGTCCCCGGAGGCAAATGCAGACCCGAAAATTACCTCTCCTATGTGATGGGTTGGATTCTCCAGAGGCTGCCCAGCTCCTCAGGAAGCCTATCTCTCTGGGCACATTTTGCTGCCTGGTAGTTGGTTTGCCCTCCTGGCAGAAGCATCCAAACTCACTCCAAATGGCAGGAATTCAGAACAGCTCTCCTGCTCAAGGAATTTACCAGCCATCACAGACATCAGAGAGGGGAAAGACAAAGCTAATAGAGCTAATAGAACCACTCTCTGGAAGTACTGTTCTTCTCAGAACCCTGTAGGCAGCTTTGAGACCGGTCCTTATGTACAATATCATTAGGCTGGAAAGAACCCACTCAGAATGCCCTGTTGGCATCTTTCCACCCACACAATATAATACTGCCTTCTCCAGTCTTCTCTTCTGCTTCTGCTATATGAGTATTATTTGGTTTTTCTAAAGGTCAGGCCTCAGGAGACATGCTGAGGGATGCTATCCCCATTCCCAATGTGTAACCCCCATCCCTTGATGAAGGAAAGGCCAATAATGATTTATTCTCTAAAGCACATGGCCCCTCAGAGGAGGCTGAACAAAATGGGAAAAGAAGAAGGGGGAACAATCTTTGAGCAGATAGTCAACAGCATCAAATTCACTTGGACATTATTTATTAAAATATTTAGATATGAACATGTTTTAAAGTCTCTGTTAACAACAGACACCATGAATTTCATAATCCACTTGTTCTCAAACCTGACTACACATAGATAGAAGTCAACTAGAAGCTTTAGAAAATGCCGATATTTGGGCCCTTCCTCCAGAGAGTCTGGTTTAATTGGTCTGGGGCACAGCCTGGGCTCTGGATTTTTAAAAGCTGTGCGGTGATTCTAAAAACAGGAAAATTTGAGAACCATCACTATAGTCCATCTTTGATTTACACATTCCATGTAGAAAAGTGAACTAGAAATGTCATCGCAGTTAAAAGCTAATGTCAATAACTCCAGATTGTCAGTAACTGGTGCTTTTTGGTCTTCTGTAACTGGTATGGTCTACCACTTTCACAAACAAGTTTAAAACTCAAGTTTAATGTTCAGAATAATCATCTGAACTTTCCCTCTCCACACCCTCGACCCTAACTACCACCACTAAGTCATTGAAAAACTACATCCCTCTCTAAATAACCCCTCATTCTGACCTTCAGATTATTCAAGAAAACCCCTGCAGCTTACTTTGTCCAAGGGCCAGTCTGATTCTGGGACATGTAGACAGAAATGTGGAATGTGTTCACTTCTCCAGCAAGTTCTCCACTTTTTCCTGCCATTTCTTCTGTTACTGCTGCCTGACACCCCTTATTTAAGGTAGGTGTTCATGTGCCATCTGCTGCTACATGGATGCCTTTGCTGGAAGTGACAGCAATAGCTTTCAGCTATTATACAAATAATAACATTACACATCACCAGGCGCTCCCTATGTCTATTTATTCACTCTTCCAAATCTCTGACTGAAAGAAAACATGAAAGGTTTTTTGTTGTTGTTGTTCATTTTTGCTTTTGTTTCGATAGCTGATTAGATGGAACTTGAGCCAGTAAAGCTTCCTTTAAAAATTGCTACTGACTTCTTTGCCTGTCTGGGATGCAAGTATCCTTCTCAATTATCCAAACATCAGGTGATTAGGCACCTAACCCCCTGGAAGACTAAATGTCTGTTGTGGCCTAAAACAAGTTTACCGCTCATCACAGTGATCTTTGTTATGTAAAGGTCCATTAAAGTGTTATACGGTGGTCCATAAAGGTCAATGATAGGAGGGAGGTGAAGATTCCTTCTGAGAAGAGAGATAAGATTTCTTCTGTCTTGAAGTTCAGTGTGTACTGCCTGAACTACACCAGCAGGAAAAGACATGGAGGGCCCTCTCAGTATAACTCAGGGAGGGCAGAGAGTCTGGCCAGTCACCGGGGCTGAGTACTAGGCCTGGATGTCCCTGTGAGAAGAGCTAGTACAGCTCAGCATGAGGCTGAGGCAAGCTTGAACTGCGACTCCCCAGGCATAACCGGCTCAAGAAATGCTTATCTCAGAAGCCTCAGAGGGGGCCCCACCTGGTCGCTTCCAGACCCTGAATGCAACAGTGAGAAGGGTAACTGCAGTCCCCAATGCAGCCTGCTGGAGAACCCTCTAGATCAGCAGCCACTAGCCACACGAGGCTTTTGAGCTCTTGAAATATGGCTGATGTACATAGAGATATGTGCCAATGCACACTAGATCTTGAAGATTTCATATAGAAAGATTGTAAAATATCTTTTTATATTGGCTAATGTTGAAATGACAATATTTTTGCATGTAATAGATTAAAACACATTATTGAAATTAATTTCCTCTTAATGTGGCTACTAAAAATATTAAATGAGATATTTGGCCCCAATTTGTGGCCTGTATTCTATTGGACATTGCTGGTTTATATGATCCTGTTCTCACTGCTGGAGCCATTTGGAAGCAGATATTATCAGTTAGGATGCTTTTGTGCTCCAATAACAAAAACCTCAAGTCAAGTGGTATAAATGATAAAGAAATAAATTATCTCATAGAAAATAGTCAGAGGCTGGGAAAAGCCAGTTGTTATCATACTGGCTCAATGGCATCACTAAGGCCTGGTGCTTTCACTTTCTACTCTAGTCTCATCTGGCTCACCTCAAGGTCAATAAATATCTATGGAAGTTTCAGAAGTCACATCCAGACATATTCAATGTCCAGGAGAAACAAAAGGGGAGTTGCTTTTTTTTATCTCTCTAATTAGGAGTGGAGAAATCTTTCCAGAGGTATCCCCTCCTACTCTCATGTCAGATGGGCTAGAATTGGGTCACATAGTCCAGGCTGAGCCACTCACTGGCTACATAATTGGATGCAGAATGGCTTGGGGTAACCTGGAGTGAGACATCTGTTAGGGAGAGAAGAACCAGCACAATGGTAGGAAGAATGGCGGTTTTAGACCAAATAACCCCTGATGTTCTTGGACAATTCAGGTAGAGGGCACAAATCTTGCCAGAGCCACTGCACATGCACGATTGCAACTGAGCTGATTTAGTTTGGAACACAAAGGAGAAGTTATTTTTTGTCCCCAGGCTGCCAAAGCTTAATAATAAGTAACTACATAAATAGACAAAGCAAATAAATCTCATAGCTGAATGTGGACAATGGAGAGAACACAGCATCCTAATCAAGAGTCTGGGCTTTCATAATACCTTCCTGTGGACCCGTGAAGCTCAACTAACCTGTCTGGGCTTCAGCTGGTTAACCTTTTAAGCAAATGTCCAAAGATGTTGAGTCAAGATAGCAAAGTAATCACATGAATACTTCTCCCTGCTCTAATACAAACACATAGGAATGATGATATCAGTGGAATATAAAACATTAGAAATACATGTCATACTCAGAAACAAAAGAGAAAATCTTTCTTTTTTTTTTTAATTAAAAATAACAAACGTTTGGAAAGTTGAAGTCATGGGGTACGTGGGAAGCAGGTTCTGTCAAAGTTCTGTTGGAAATGGAGGCCAAGTGAACTCTGCAATGTGATGGACCAGGTTCCCTGAGTCAAGCAGGGACCTCAGCCAGGGAACTCGGACTTAATTACTGCCTGGCCAGTTGTGGCTAGACATGCTCACTTGCCTAGAGAAGCACAGACTGGAACTGAAGCCTCTGCCATCAGAGCCACTATACTACAGTGCCTAACCTTTTCAGTCTAAGGACCTATGGCTGCTCAGTTACTGGGTAGCCCCTAGGATTCATGTCACTTCCAAGGTCAGCCCCAGGGAACTGGTTTTTAACTGGATCTGGACTCCAGATATTTTTGTTTGTATAATACTGAACCTCCCCTGCCTTTGAGCATACATCTCCAAAATTTGTTTTTCTGATTGTTTATTTACTAATTATACACACGATTATATTAGTTCATTATAAAACATAACAAAAGAAATTTTTAAAGAACAGAAAAAATGTTATAAACTATACTTTCAGGTTTCCCGCTAATTACAATGGCCCTATTCTATTATGAGTTAATATCAGCTGGTATGACTTGAGGTTTTCATTAATAACATAGGATAACATTCATAATTCCAATAGCCTTTTTTGATAGTGTTTAGTACTTTCAGCAGACTTGTTCACAGACCTGATTGAATTAACATTGATTTTACTTTGCAATCTGGTTAAATAAAGGAGTTAGAAAATGTTAGTTCTGCCATTTTCTGTTCTTTGCATGAGCTTATGCTATTAATACTCTAATTTGTAATTTTTGGCAGCAATCTTTTTAAGCCAATTGTCTAAATTGTCAGTTGGCAAATATAAACCGTCTCATGTTGCAATCCTGAAAGCCAGTGAAGAAATGATGGTATGAGGGCAACCACTTCACAGTGTAGAATTCCATTTTTCCCTCAGGATAACTCCAGCTCTGTTTGTAACCTGTGACCATCTTACGTATGGACCAGCGTCATTAGACATATTAACTCTCTAATGGGGGGAATATAGCTTTAGAAGTTCTACCCACCCTTCTTTAGAGACCAATGTGTTGCATTTTCATTGCTGACTCAAGTAAATCATTGTTGGAGATTCTGGCAAGAGTGTGAACAGTCATTTAAAGAGTATTTCTACTACCTTTAGCAATAGCTTTCCATCTCTAACATATATGATTTCCAGATGCCGTCTTGGGCATCTCACCCAGTAGCTAACAGAGCTTAAGATATTCAATTTTATCTCAGCAGGGGCGTCCCTTCCTTCTAGGAATGTGACAAGCCCTTAAAAAGGAGGCTATTTTATGACTGGGTCTTGTGAAGGTCATGGGAGCAGTTTCTATGTCTATGACGGTTGAATGAAGCTCACTCATTGTCCAACCTAATATGCTCATTTCCTGGGGAGCTGAAGTGCAGAGAAGTGCTCAGAATTCCATGGTTAGCTGATGACCAAACCAGCACCTGAATTCAGGCCTCCTACCCTCCCAGGGCCACTCTAACACTCATCAAGCCTTGATGTGCACTTGTTAAGCAATAGTAAGGCTAGCCCATTTCATTTAATCAATTACTGATATATTTGAGTTTTAATATTATCTTATTTCATGATTTCAATATGTCCTAAGTCTTCTATGATTTTTTCTTTTGTTTTCTAACTTCTTTTGGATTGACAAGATTTGTTTTTCATTATTTCCCCACCCTTTACTTTTTTGAAAGATTTACACTAATTATTTTTGTTTTAGTGGTTAGCACTCTAGTTTTAGTGGTTAGTTTAACACTGTTTTTTCCCTGTATTTATTATTTTATTTTTCCCTTACATTATTAACCTATCCAATCTAATATAATACTGGTCTCTATTATCGGGCTATACAATTCAGAAATGTAAGAACACCTTAACCTCATTTACCACATCTCAACTCATTTGCTATTGTCAAATTTAAAATTCTATGCAATTTTTAAATTTCACAAGATACTTTTATTTTTTTGCTCTTCATTTCTTCCCGCATCTCAGACTTTCCATCTGGACCATTTTACTGCATCTTGAAATGTATCTTTTAGAATTTTCCAAACTCTCTCATTTAAAAAAAGTCTTTATTCATATTCTATTATTGACATATACTGTATAAGATAGTCTATCTACTATATATGTTTACTGGGAATAGAATTCTAACAGGAAATTGTTTTCCTTCAGCTTATTAACAATACCTATTTTGTCCTCTGATGTCATTATTGAGTTTTAGAAGTCAGCTGTCATTTAACTTTATATCTTTGAAAGTATATGTAGTTTCCTTGGCTGCTTTTAGTATGATTATATACAGTTCTGTTTCTTTGGGTCTTATGGTTTTACTATGATGTGTCTAAGAATGCTATGTAGAGGACTGTATAGAATCTATGGATTGATGTCTTTCATTAGTTCTGAATATTCTCATCTATTACATCTTAAATATCACCTTTGACTCTCAGACAAGAGTCTCTCTCTTTTCTGACAAGCAAGGTGGTTTTATAATTTGTCTAGTAATTCCACAGACATTATCTCCAGTGCTTAGAAGCCTATTTGGGTTGTCTGCTGTTTATGCTGATACTTGCTCAATATGGTTCGTTTCCTGTATGGCTGGCAATTTTAACAATGTGTTTGACATTATATATTAATAATATTTGGAATAAAAATTTGGCTTAGCATCTTTTCCAAACAAGATTTTCATTGCCTCTTCCAGACACCTGAAGTGCTACCAGTCTGGAAGCATCTCAAACAAGTTCAAGGCTTGAGCTTCCCTGGACACCCAAATGACACCAGCAGAAAGAATATTTTGCAGGGATTGATTTATTTTTGCTTCACCTGAAGCTGTAATTCATTGGACCCAGTTTAAAGTAGAGGCGATTTATTAGGATTCCACTTCTCGTACATTGCAGGTCTTGCTTTTACTCCCCAGCCCTAGGAATTTGTCAGAAATACAGCTCAGTTTTGCAGCTGTTTCTAGGGTCGGCATATTCCTTTAAGGCAAAATCAGATTGAATGCAATCTTATTCTCTGGGTTCTCCTGGTCTAGATTTTGGCTTTTAAACTCCTCGCTATCCTGTCAACATTTTGATGCTTTTAAAGATGTTTTAATATTCACCCAGTTTATTTAGGTTTCCTTAGTGGGAGGGTTGGTCCAAATTTCCTAGTCATCGATCACTTCGAATAGAAGTTAGGAGTTATCTATTCATCAAAGGAAAGGAAATTGTCCATAACTTCTATTTCTACTTCATGTTTATCTATTGTTAGTCCTATAAAGCACTTTACCTATGCCAAGGATGTAATATATTCCACAGAACCAAAAATTATTACATGGCAGTCATCAATCCTTTAAAGAACCCAATCTGGTATATGGAATAGTTCATAAGACGATTTTAAGTCATGACTACTTCTGGCTTTTGGGATTCAGTATAGTAAACTTATATTCCTATCAATTCATAAAATAATAGAAGATCCAGTAATCCATATATAACATACACACATAATCCATATCCTACTAAGGGCACTTGTTTTTCCCACTAAACGAAAGCCTCTTCTTCTTTTGCCTCTTTCAGATGTTTTCTCCATCCTCACTTTCTTAATGAGGCCTTCCCTAAACATCCTATTTGAAATTGCCAACTCCTCCTCATTCCCACACTTTTTCATCTCCTCTCATTCTTTTTTTCTCTATCATCTTCCACCATATTATACTGTGTATTATGTATCCTGACTCTATTTATCACTGCCTCTCCAATCTTGATAAATCTTTATAACCTCTCAATTCCTTGGTTTTCTCTAGATATAAAATAGGATTAAGAAAAGTATCCCACCATTCTTCATGTCGTTGTTTAGAAAGTGATTCTAAAAAACGATTTTAAAAGACAAATGAAAATTCTAGAATTGAAAGTTACGATATCTAAAAAAAACTTACTGGTTGGTTTAACAGTAAAATAGAGAACAGGAAAAAAAAATTAGTGAACTTCATAAGAGTAGTGCAATATAAATGATCCAATATGAAGAACAAAGAGAAGAGAGATTGAAAAATGAGCAGATCTGCAGGAACCTGTGGATAATATCAAAAGGTCTGATATATGTGCAATTGGAGTCACTGAAGGGAAGAGAGAAAAATCGGGTAGTAAAGAATATTTTTAAAAATAAATGAAAAATTTCCAAGTTTGGAGAAAGAGATAAATTTACAGATTTAGGTCAGAGAGCAAACCCAACACAGAATAGGTTCACACACATACACACATACACACACACGACGCACACATACACATGCGTATCAGAGTCAAAATGCTAAAAATCAAAGTTAAGGAGGAAAATCTTGAAAGAATCCAAAGGATTGTTACAGACTCATTCCACACCAAATAAAATACCGCAGCCAAGTTTAGTGAACCTGAAGTATTGGGGGAAAGTTTTCAGTGGAGGAGAAGTTGCTTCTTTTCGCTACATTACACATCCTGTGTGTGAGGACCTCACTGACAAGCATCAGGTAAAATGGAGCTGAGTTGCTGGAGAGGAGGTTAGCCGCCCTTCATTTCTATTTTGGTTGGGTAAGATCTTCTGTACGAGACAGGATGCTGTGGGCTCTTTGGAAGACAGAAAGATTTTGATCCGAATAACTCTATAATCAAGGAAACAGAGATGTGAGATCCTCATGGTAAACTTGAAAATGGCCTGACAAGAAAGAATAGTGCTTCTTGGAGCCAGGGGAATTTTTGAAGGGGAATTAGAGGAAATAAATTTGGGGTAAATGGGGAAGACCCAGAAGATTTTGATTATTTGGTAGCATTTGTTTCTTCAGCATGATTTTCTTTCTTTCTCTCATAATTTAGTCTAACCTTAGGATGGGTAGGCCGCATGAGCAAGTGCTTCGAAAATTAAGAAGGCAGATTTTTTCCCTTCCCTTTTACAAAGAAATTGCAGCATTCTGGATGTAGAAAAATATGTTTTCCGGGCCAGAGTTATGGCCCTGTTTTGGGAAATATGGCCTCTTTAGTTCATAGAAGATGATTTTAATGATTGAAAATGAATAAATAAAACCACCACATGAAACTCAAAGTTTGCTACTTGTTGTAATTATATTTTCCATACTAGACTGAAAATAAGGTCATGATGATTTTGTTTGTGATAAGCCTCTTATCCTCTTTTTGTTCCCCCTTCTCTGCCCACCCATCCTCCATCCCTTACCATCTTTACACTTTAGGATCGATATCCCCAAGTGAAGGGAGGAGTAGGCACAGTCGAAGAAATAGTTGAAGGCTGGTTGCCTGACGTGGAAGCCAGGTCCCAGCATCAGGTCCCAGGGCTGCGCACTGGTGGGGAAAGGTACAAACGGCAGCATCTCAGCAAGTCTTCCAGGGCGTCTGCAACTCTTCCTGTAACCAAAGGCCTTTTCCTGTGTTTGAACTCTGCCACCAATGGCTGTCTTACCAAAGGTAAACAACAGCAGTCTAAGCAAACTGCTCTTTTTCCAAAAGAAAGCTTTTAAGTTTTCTTTTTGAGGCGGAGGGGGTTGTTTAAGGACTGGGTGGAGGAGGAGAGGGAGGAGGTGAGAACAGAGGAAACACAAATGACCCTGAGCCCTGCCTGTGTGTTTTTCTTTCTTTTCTTTTTTTTTTTTTTTATTTTCCTCCTTCATTATTTTTGGCTGGCTCCTTTGTGCCGGCCGCTTTCTATTCACTGACAGCTGCTTTGAACATCAGTCACGTCAGGTCATCTGCCAAGCTGTGCGCCTCAGGTCACATCGCTCTGAGGCCTCTGGTTAGTCAGCTTCAAAGTGCCTCACAAATGGTGACCTGCTCCTCTGGGGTGACTATTAAAAGAAGGGGAAGCCTGGACAGCTCGTGACACCTCTGGAATTAAATCTGGAAGCTCCTATCTCGTTTTACAGAAGAACATAGAACCAAAGAAGAGCTGTGAAGCCGCTGCCAGGCCTTGTGGCCAGTAAGTGGAAGGACGGGGGTCCAGGTTTGCTCACGTCTAGTCCCAAATGGTTCTTCCTGGTCTTTGCAATTTTTATTTATTTATTTATTTATTTTTAAATTTTTATCTTCCCCCCCTCCCTTTTAGCCCTCCCCCCTTGTAACTGGTCCTTGCATTTAAAATTGTTTCTCAAGGAGTCTTAGCTGCCTCCAAAGTACCTCAGACATGGTAACACTTGAGAAGGGATGGGGGAATGGAGCAGGGAGGAAAATGCCCAGTGGATGGTACTTTACCTTCTTCCTCCAAAGAAGGCTCTTCTCTTTGGTTTAATTAATTAATTAATTCACTCATTCATTCGTTCTGCAAATGTCTATTGAGCAACTTCTACGTGCTAGGTGACTTCCAGACATAGGAGATACAGCAATGAACCAGTGAAACTTACATTCTGTTGTCTGTTTTAGTTTCTAAGTAAGATTATTTTTTGGTAAAAGTTTTACGTTGATTTTTTTTTTGTTGTTGTTTTAAAGAGAATCTTTCTAATATGTAGCTTTCCAGTATGTAACTGGTACTCATCAAACACTCACAGCACCAAGTGGAGATTTTACCATCCTATAAAGCAAAGTAGCTCCTTTTCTTCTGACTCCTGGCAATTTAAAGTCTATCAAGAAAAGACACCTAAAAAGAGAACTTGCCCAGATAGCATCACCTCCACTCACTGACAAATGTGGGAGAGAAATAAGAAACAATTGACGGTATAGGTGGTCAGCTGAACCCCTAGTCTGCTATGTCTACGCCAGGGGTCACTGGCACCTTCTCCTCTCAGATAGTCCATGTAGGAGAGGATAGGCATGGGAATACTCTCAAACTGCCCCTCTTTGTGGTGGTATGGAGGTGGGCGTAGCAGTTAACAGCCTTGTTGAGTTTCAGGGTCAAGCCGTAATTGCAACCAGCAAATATTCCTACCTGGGATTTTGATTTTAAAAGTTAAGGTCAAAAGTTGTAAATTAGTAGCTTCCTCCGTGCTTATATCTTTATTATCTCTTGAGGTATAAAAAATTACTACAAAACCTAGTGGCCTAAAAAAAACAAAACTTTATTATCTCACAGTTTCTATGGGCTAGGCGTTCAGGAAGAGCTTAGCTTGGCGGTTTGGCTCAGGGTCTCTCCTGGGGTTGCCTTCAGAATGGGGCGGGGCTTGCAGTCGTCTGAAGGCTCGAAGGGGAAGCTGATCCATTGCCAAGACTGTGCACTCACAGGGCTGTTTTAGGAGGCCTCAGTTTCTCTCCATGTGGCCCTTTCCACAGGTTCCTTAAGTGTCCTCATGGTATGGCAGCTAATTTCCCTCAAAGCAAGCCATCTGAGAGAATGTGAACAAGGAGGAAACCTCAGTGCCTTTTCTGACCTGATCTCCTAAGTTACTCCCATTGCTTCTTACCTTATTCTATTTTTGAAACAAATTAAGTCTAAGTGATTAGATCTCAAGGCTCCACCTCTCAAAGAGAGGGATATCAAAGAATTAAAATATGTAGACATATTTTAAAACCATCGAATTTAGGTTCCCTTTGCATATAAAATCTTTTTTTTTCCTTGTAGAATCTTAAATTACATTTCATCCAGTAATATTTCACTATATATTTTTTAAGCAAAGCCTCCATTCCATTATTATACCCAACTCAAATGAATAATAATTCCTTAATATCTTTTAAAAACAGTCTGGTTTTGATTCTAAAATTTTTAAATCAAGAGATTCCACAGAAGAATCCAGATTTCTGTCTTATTTTTTTTTAAATAGATGATCTAGTCACAACAGGCCCATGTTCTCACATGATCAGAAACACTTTAAATGGGGCATGGACTCTTTGATTTGCCATGCTCCTCACTACACTTGTATTATACATGGGACACTGATTTGTGTTCCTGCTTGATCTAGGGCAATAAGATTGAAGGGTATGGCAATGAGGTTGAGAAAGGGAAAAGCCTGACCCCCAGTGTGAGTTGGATCTAAAAAGATTGGAAAATGAGACAGATTACTGGTTTGCTTAGAGCAGCAGCAACCTTGCGTCTCACATACATAGGCTATAGAGATAACAAGGATAACTGGGCATTAATCAGTATGGTTTTAAAAGATTTGGTGTACAATCCTGTGACAGAACTTGGCTCTGAGGGTGTAGCGCCACGAACAGAACCAGCCATGAATCAGACAGCATGGATCAAGGCTCATGGCTATTTTCCTAGGACTTTGAAAGTCTTAGATCTGGTACAGCCTAAGAAAACTGGTGAGAGTCATGAAAAATAATGATATAGAACTGTTAGTCAACTTTATCAAGGAGGGGGAATTTTAATCATATTTAATTCAATGTATAAAAATAAAGAGTTATTTCTTGCCCCTTTTTGTGCACAGCATTTATGATCTTAGCATGCTTGGAGAGAGCCTGTAAGTAGACGAAAAGGCCGCTCTGGAGGAAGACTGTGAAAAGATGAGCTTTCCGGAATTATGAGAGTGAATACTGGAGGAGAATGCTTGCTCACCTCTGGCCGGTAATAAACCCGCAGTTGCTTTTTAATACAACTACTGCCATTCTCAACTTAAAAATGTCCATTTGCTTATATCAGGTATTTGGAGTTCAGAATGTGTCTTCAGAATGTATTTGCAAAACTACATTTTCCTTGGTGATTAAGTCCACAGGCTAGTCCTTAAGACTCATAATATGCTATAACTATCGAACACTACCATGCTACCACGTATGACGGACTTTACTTAGCAAGTTTCTGCTGGGTTCCAACATGGTATGCAACATTTTCTTCAACACTAGTAGTTCAAACACAGTTCTACTCCCCCTCAAATTCACTTCCTGGGCCAGCTTTGAGGAGGTCACTATTTTCAGTGATAGCACCGGGTATATGATAGAGGAAAATGAACTCTGTGGGGTGAAAGTTAAGAAATTTAGGCGTGGGGATATACCTTAGGGCAGTGACAGCAAGTCAAGCAGACTAAGAGGTTTGGTGGGCAAAGGCAGTCAGGTGATCGGCTTTGGCGGCTCTGGAAATTGGGACTGAGGGCAGGGCATGGTAGAAGTTGCCGCCATTCAAAAGTATGAACTTTCATAAGCCAGCTGTTTGTGTGCCAGGCACTGCCTGTATTCCTTCTCCAACAGACACTTGTCATAACATATCGAATAGCATTCAAACGTATTATCCATGACTTCTCTGCAGTCACATCTACACCTGTATCTCCCAATACCTTATTGGCACATCAGATTTAGACTAGACTTTACAACTCTTCATCTGATTCTACTCTTGCCCCTCCACATCCATTTTTTTGCATAATGATCAAACTAGCCCTTTTTGAAATGTGAATCTGATCATGTTTCTCTCCGTGTAAAATCTTTAGTATTTCCCATTCATCTTACAATAAAGTTCAGAATCTGAACTTGGACTGACCAGGCTGCCCCTTACATAAGCTGCTGCCTCCCCATCATTTCCAGATGCATACTTGCTTATTCTTCAGGTTCAAGTGTACATGTCATTTACAAAGATCTTCTCTGACTTTTTGTCAAGATTTGGTACCTGGTTATAAGCTCCTTAACTCCCATTTCCTTTGGAGCACTGACCACAATAGTAATTGCTTAGTCATTCATATGAATTATTTCATGTGTCAAACCTCTACCAGGCCATGAATCCAGAAGCACATTAACCACACCTAGCATAGGGCCTTCTGGTCCATGAGACATGCTCACTAAATGGTTGCAGAATGAGCCTTTTGCCATACATTTTTATCTTTTATATTGTAGAAGATGTTGTTATCCAATCTGAGAGACCATTCACTGAGCTTTTACTATGTGACAAGCAGTGTTGTTTAGAGGGCAGGGCAAGTTAGTTCATGTTTAAAAATTAGGGTCTAAGCCAGAATTCCCTGGGTTGAAATCAATCTTACTAATTGTGTGATATTGGGGTAAGTACTGTAACTTCTCCATGCCTCAGTTTCCTCATATAAAAAAGAGGAGGAGGTAAAGGACAATAATAGCACCTACTTCATAGGGCTGTTACGATTAACTAATTTATGACCTGTAGAGTGTTAGAATGGTGCCTGTCACATAGTAAGTATGTGAAAGCTATTAGCTATTCTTCTTTGTTTTTGTTCTCCTAATACTGTGAAATAGGTGTTAGATTTTATCCGCTTGTCAATGAGGAAACTAGATGCATAAAGAGACTTTCTTCAATAACTTGTTTAAATGAATCCTTCATACCAACTTTTCTTGCTGAAAAAAAGCTAAAAAAGAAAGAAAAACAAATGGCCTCACATTTTGAGAGTTGGGACTTGGAGAATACTGGGGTTTGCAAGATGAAGAGGATAAATAAAGAAACAAGGAAGTGTCAAAGCAGTTTCAGGCCGAGATTGACCATTCTTCTGACATTAATATAATGAAAACTTAGCCTGTCTGTGCGAGAGTTTTCCACAGATTTGGAAGGGACATGGAGAGCTGATGGAATGTGACTCAGAGCAGCAAGAATAGCATCTCAGGTTGCCGCAGGAAATGAGAACAGTGGCTTGCAACTCTTCCAAAGCTCCTCAGAAGCTCTGCCAGCATCCTCAAGGGCAATCACCATGGCCTCAGCCAAATCCATTTGAAGTTTAAAAAATCCATATACTACCATGCATCCACATGAGAGAAATGGGTGCCAAGGAAGTCAACAAAAAGTTTGAATCATTAGAGTGACAATCTTCCTGGAGAGAAGTGAGGCTGCATCAGATTTTTAAAAAGAATCCTGCAGGAACAGTGCATTTGAAATGGCTGAACTAAAACAGTGCAAGTTCATTTCAGTAGAGTGGATACATAAATTGTAGTAGTAGCACCAGATTTGAAATACTCCTCAAACAACAGAGTAATGAACCACAACTAACTCAACAATAGAAATGAATCTCACAAATATTACCGAGGCCAGAGAAACCCAAAACAAAAAAGCATAATTCTGCATTGTTATGTAATTTCAAACAGGTCATGTGTTTGTAGGTCAGTGTGAGAGTTAGGACCCTGTATCTCTGAGGGAAGGTGGTAGCTGGGGTTCAGAGTGGCTTTCTATTTCTGTTACTCAAATGTGTTCATTTTGTGAAGCCACTGATAAATACACTTAATGTTCTGAATATTTTAATCCACTTTCACTCTACACTTTCATATCAGGGTAAGTTAGTCCCTGGGTGAAAGATAACCCTAAGGTCCTGAATAATCAGAACTGGAGAGTACCAATTAGGATGCTTTAGAGTGGAACCCTTTTGAGTAGCTTGTATTTTTTGGTTGGGAGTCTTGGGTCACTGTTTTGGTCAACCTAATTATATACATTGGTTTTTCTTCTTGTCCCTGATCAACTCCCAGGGTTTAACAGCCTCCTCTCTCTGCTCAAGATGATGTCTAAGATCAATGCAATGTGTGGCTTACCTGAGGGGTCAAGGCCAGGCCATAGTCCATTTTCTGCACATGTGTTTTCTCAATTCTGCAGCCACAAACCCCCATTTCCTTCACTTTCAGTAAGATTCTGAATAAGCGTGAGATAGCAGCTGGAGAGTACGCTTCACCAGCTCGAGTGACCTAATATGAAATCTCTCCTGTGAAACCTAGTGGGACTTAGGAATTTCCGCTTCTAGACACCCAGTGGGTGATTTAACATGCTTTACGGGATGGCTTCATGTGATTGGCAGAGCAGGGAAAGAGGAGAAGCCATTTACACGAGGTGTAGGACAAACAGCTTGGCACAGGCAGGTTGAGGATCCCTTCTGAAAAACTGTGGCTGACTTATCTAAACCCGTGCTGCTTCACGGCAGCCTTTGAAAACACGAGAAATCTCCTTGCAGTGTTTCCAGAGGTGATGTCACCAGATCCCGACCAGACGCCACTCCATTACATAAAGCTGGTAGCTCAGATGACACACGTCCCTGTCCAGGCGCCTTTGGGCGGGTCAGCTGGCTGGGAGAAAACAACACGCCTCAACGTGACAGTCCCCACATTCTGCAGACTTAAAAGGGAAATTCTCTGGAATCTGACTGGGCTCCTGGGGCTCAGCCTGGCCTTGGCCTGAGGCTGCAAGAGAGTGAAAACGGAAATGGAAAGGGCTGCGTGTCGCTGTCACCGGTCCTTAGGTGATCAGAGACCTTTCGGTCCTGCAAGGATGTCACCGCCTCAGCGTCTTTGTTCCTTCACATCCCCGCATTGTCTCTGCTGGTGATGCCGAACCTAGGGCGGCCTTTCTCTACTCCTCCTCCCTCACACCCCTCACTGCTACCTACTCCCACTTTGTATGGTGCATTTCAGCAGAATTTACCTGAATTTGCTTCTTATCCTCACAATCACTCGAAAGTTTGCCCCTCAATATTGTGACTTCTTTAAAAGAGTCACTTCTTGTTCCTTTCCCCTCCATTCTCTCATGTTCTTCTCTTGCTTTCTAGATTTCTATTTCCATCTCCCTTCCCATTCTGCAAAGGCAGGATATAGAGGAAGGCCGGCAGAGGGCAAACAGCACAAGAGCCGCACCAGGAGACAGATGAGCACTTTGGTTTTTGCCACAAAGGTGTGCGACCGTGGACAAACCATACGGACCCTTCTCTGGGCGTCACTTTTCTTATCTGTAGACAGAGTTAGGCCACTCATGCCAGAACCCATGTGTTGCGTCTGTATTGGTGCCATGGGGTACATGAAGAATTAAGACTCTGTCCTGGCTCTTGCAAACCTGCTGAAATCATAACATCTTTATTTCTCTCTGTCTCCGTTTCTCTCTCGCTCACTTGCATGCACATACACACGTTAGAGGCTGGATCAGAGTGTTTCTTAGCTCTGAGTCACTTTAGTAGCCCTTTGCTGTCAAGTGTAACTCCACACCCTATTTTATACTTCAAATTTTGGTGAAATGAAGATATTAACTCAAGACTGATTTTCTTCTGCCACTATGAATGTCACATAATTGCTGGATCCTCCTAGTGGTGAAATGGACTATTTCCTTACCTCAAGGCAGACAAAGGATATGACAACCAGATCCAGAGAAATGGAATAGACAAAGTAAATCAGAGATTTATAGCACTGAGTGTGGTAGAAATGTAAATAAAATTGAATTTGAATTTTTGCAAAATCCACCTAACCTGCTTTTTACCTGGTTCCTTGTAGCTTCCACTAATTTCTGTCCTCAAAAGGACAGTCGTCTGGTTAACCAAACTCAGATTTCTGTTTTGCACCCAGACCCTGATAAGTTGTGAGCATGTTTTGATTACCCTCAAACATCAAGGATTCTTTAACATAAATATTTTTCACTTTCTCAACAATTTACATGGAGATGGAACTTTGTTTGGGAATGAAGGACAAATGTAAAAATGGGATTATCTGTACGAATACTCAAAATTCAAGCCAAAGAGAATTGCAAGTTTATTCTGGACTTAAGACGGCAATATGACTTTCTTGATATGCAATGATTTTGCAACTGTTTAGGCTTTATAATTCACAAAGGACTTTCAGATGTGATGTTTATTTCATCTTCACAGTAGACTTTTGAGCTAGAGAAGAGGGATTAGATCTCCATTTCACAATTGAGAAAACCAAGGTAGGGAATTTCTACATGGTTATGAGGCTGGTATATTGTGGAACAAAGCTAGAGCCCAAACATTTTCAAATTAGTTTAATTCCATAAAGATCTTACTACCTACACTGCTGTGTATAAAATTGGAGCTAGGCTCAAAGAAAATTTAGTATATATTTTTTAAGCATATGTTCACCCAATTTTATGACCAGCCTTAAAGAAGCTGCAAGGAAACAATTTAGCATCTTCTGGTTAATGCTTAAGAGTTTAGATACTGTCATCAGTCTACCCAGCTTTACCACTAAATCTCTATAAGATTCACTTTGCCCAACTCTAAAATAGAGACAATAATTATACCAACCTCATAAGTTTTTTGTCAAGATTGAATGAGGAAATATACAATATATATATCAAAGATTTTTCAATTAGTCTTTTTTTTTTACTTTTTTTTGTAAATCATTGCCACTGTTTTGAAACTTCATTGGCTTAACTTTTTTTAAAGCTTTATTGAGATATAATTTACATATAATAAAATGCACCCACCAACAATTTATCAGAGGTTTAATTACTCCATATCTAACCAATACACAGTATTTTCAGTCTTCTGTATTTTAGCCATTCGGAGGATATGTAGTTGTTTCTCATTGTGGTTTAATTGCATTTCCCTAATGATGAGTGATGCTGAGCATCTTTTCATATGCTTATTTACCATTCATACATCTTCTTTTGTGAAGTGACTACTCAAATCTGCCTATAATTAATTGAGACTTACTTGTCTTTTATTATTGAGTTGTGAGAGTTCTTATTCTAGTCCTTCATCAGATATTGTATCATGAATATTTTCTCCCAGTCTGTGATTTGTCTTTTCATTCTAAAGAACAAAAGTTTTAATTTTGATGAAGTCCAATTTAATAAATTTTTCTCTTATGTTTTATTTTGTTTATTTGTTCATTTTGTGTCCTAGCTAAGAAATCTTTGTTTACTTCAAGGTTGCAAAGACTAACAGTTGAGTCCTAGTTTTATAGATTTTGCTCTTATATTTAAATCTACGGTTCATTTTCAGTTAATTTTTACATATCATGTAGATTAGGGTGAAGATTCATTTTTTTACCTAGGGATATCTGATTGTTTCAGCACCATTTGTTGAAAAGATTATACTTTCTGCATTGAATTGCCATGGGATCTTTTAAAATATATCTACATACCATTTATGTGTGGGCCTATTCCACGGATACGAGACGGTCTTAGTATGTAAGTCTTGAAATAAGGCAGTATAAATCCTCAGCTTTTTTGTTCTTCTTCAAATTGTTCTGGTTCATCTATGTTCTTTGTATTCTGAATAATTACAGAATCAGCTTGTCAGTTTCTACCAAGAAAAAAAAAAAGGTGGTTGGGAGTTTGATAGGAATGGCATTGAACTATATATCATTGGGGACAATTCACATCTTAAAAAGTTTCTTGCAATATTGAGTATGGCATATCACTCTATAATTTATTTAGGTCTTTAATTTTTTTCAGCAATGTGTTCTAGATTTTCAGTACAGAGCTATTGAATATGTTTTGCTTTGTTTTCAAATTCTCTCTAATATCTATCTGCCTGCTTTACTTACTTTTCAGTGCTTTCGGATAGTGGGTTTTACTGTTTTGCCTGGGGTTTATAGTTACATGCAGGGAAGGTTGATGCAATAGAGCTCCTCAGACATTGCTGAAGTGGAACTGGTCCCCGGGACATGTCCAGTTCTTACAACAATTCAAAGAAGATCTGAGAAGAGACAAGATGTTAGTTTTTCTTATAGATCATATGATAACTCAGGTTATGTGTGCTCCAGAATGCTTTCCCTTTCTTAGATTGTTACATTTAAACTGTTAATTTTCTTAGAGCATTTGCCAGGACTTCCTTAACTACTTCAGAAGAATGACCCACAGAATCGTCTATAGGCAAGGGCTGGGCAGACAGAGCCAGCTTTCGAACAGCAGTCTTTTAAAATGTGTCCCGGAGGCAAATGCAGACCGAAATTACCTCTCCTATGTGATGGGTTGGATTCTCCAGAGGTGCCCAGCTCCTCGGAAGCCTATCTCTCTGGCACATTTTGCTGCCTGTAGTTGGTTTGCCCTCCTGCAGAAGCATCCAAACTCACTCCAATGGCAGGAATTCAGAACAGCTCTCCTGCTCAAGAATGTTACAGCCATCCGACATCAGAAGGGGGAAGACAAGCTAATAGAGCTAATGAAACCATTCTGGAAGTACATGTTCTTCTCAGACCCTGTAGGCACTTGAGACCGGTCCTTATGTACAATATCTTAGGCTGGAAGACCACTCAGAATGCCTGTTGGCATCTTTCCACCCACAACATATAATACTGCCTTCTCCCAGTTTCTTTCTGCTTCTGCTATTGAGTATTTTGGTTTTTCAAGGTAGGCTCAGGAGACATGCTGAGGATGCTATCCATTCCCAATGTGTAACCCCATCCTTGATGAAGAAGGCAATAATGATTTATTCTCTAAGCACATGCCTCAGAGGAGGCTGAACAAATGGGGAAAGAAGAAGGGGAAATATTTGAGCAGATGTCACGCATCAAATTCATTGACATTATTTATTAAATATTTAGATATGAACATGTTTTAAGTCTCTGTTAACACGAACCATGAATTTCAAATCCACTTGTTCTCAAACCTGATACAATAGATAGAAGTCAACTAGAAGCTTTAGAAAATGCCGTATTTGGCCCTTCTCCAGAGAGTCTGGTTTAATTGTCTGGGGCACAGCCTGGGCTGGGATTTTTAAAGCTGTGCGTGATCTAAAAAACAGGAAAATTTGAGAACCATCATATATAGTCATCTTTGATTTACACTTCCATGTGAAAAGTGAACTAGAATTATTCGCAGTTAAAAGCTAATGTTCAATAACTCCAGTTGTCAGTAACTGGTGCTTTTTGGTCTTCTGTAACTGGTATGGTCTACCACTTTCACAAACAAGTTTAAACTCAAGTTTAATTGTTCAGAATAATCATCTGAACTTTCCCTCTCACACCTCGCCCTAACTACCACACTAAGTCATTGAAAAACTACATCCTCTTAATAACCCCTCATTCGACTTCAGATTATTCAAGAAAACCCTGCAGCTTTACTTTGTCCAAGGCCAGTCCTGATTCAGGAGTGACAGAAATGTGGAATTTGTTCATTTCCAGCAAGTTCTCCACTTTTTCCTGCCATTTCTTCTGTTACTGCTGCTGAACCTTATTTAAGGTAGGTGTTCAGTGCATCTGCTGCTACATGGATGCTTTGCTGGAAGTGACAGCAATAGCTTTCAGTATTATACAATAATAAAATTACCATCACAGGCGCTTCCCTATGTCTATTATTCACTCTTCAAATCTGACGAAAAACATGAAGGTTTTTGTTGTTGTTGTTGTTCTTTTTGCTTTTGTTTCGATAGCTGATTAGATGGAACTTGAGCCAGTAGCTTCTTTAAAAATTGCTACTGACTTCTTTTGCCTGTCTGGGATGCAGTATCCCTTTCAATTATCAAACATAGGTGATTAGGCACCTAACCCTGGAAGACTAAATGTCTGTTGTGGCCTAAACAAGTTTTACCGCTCATCACAGTGATCTTTGTTATGTAAAGGTCATTAAAGTGTTATACGGTGTCCATAAGGTCAATGATAGGGAGGGAGGTGAAGATTCCTTCTGAGAAGAGAGATAAGATTTCTTCTGTCTTGAAGTTCAGTGTGTACTGCCTGAACTACACCAGCAGGAAAAGACATGGAGGGCCTCTCAGTATAATCAGGGAGGGCAGAGAGTCTGGCCAGTCACCGGGGCTGAGTATAGGCCTGGATGTCCTGTGAGAAGAGCTAGTAAGCTCAGCATGAGGCTGAGGCAAGCTTGAACTGCGACTCCCCAGGCATAACGGCTCAAAGAAATGCTTATCTAGAAGCCTCAGGGGGGCCCACCTGGTCGCTTCCAGACCCTGAATGCAACAGTGAGAAGGGTAACTGCAGTCCCAATGCAGCCTGCTGGAGAACCTCTAGAGCAGCAAGCCACTAGCCACACGAGGCTTTTGAGCTCTTGAAATATGGCTGATGTACATAGAGATATGTGCCTGCACACTAGATCTTGAAATTTTCATATAGAAAGATTGTAAAATATCTTTTTATATTGGCTAATGTTGAAATGACAATATTTTGCATGTAATAGATTAAAACATTATTGAAATTAATTTCTCTTATGTGGCTACTAAAAATATTAAATGATATTTGGCCCCAATTTGTGGCCTTATTTCTATTGGACATTGGCTGTTTATATGATCCTGTTCTCACTGCTGAGCCATTTGGAAGCAGATATTATCAGTTAGGATGCTTTTGTGCTCCAATACAAAAACCTCAAGTCAAAGTGGTATAAAGATAAAGAAATAAATTATCTCATAGAGAAATAGTCAGAGGCTGGGAAAAGCCAGTTGTTATCATACTGGCTCAATGGCATCACTAAGGCCTGGTGCTTTTCACTTTCTACTTAGTCTCATCTGGCTCACCTCAAGGTCAATAATATCTATGGAATTCAGAAGTCACATCCAGACATATTCAATGTCCAGGAGAACAAAAGGGGAGTTGCTTTTTTTTATCTCTCTAATTAGGAGTGGAGAAATCTTTCCAGAGGTATCCCTCCTATTCTCATGTCAGATGGGCTAGAATTGGGTCACATAGTCCAGGCTGAGCCACTCACTGGCTACATAATTGGATGCAGAAATGGCTTGGGGTAACCTGGAAGTGAGACATCTGTTAGGGAGAGAAGCAGCAATGGTAGGAAGAATGGCGGTTTAGACCAAATAACCCTGATGTCTTGGACAATTCAGGTAGAGGGCAAATCTTGCCAGAGCCACTGCACATGCCACGATTGCAAACTGAGCTGATTTAGTTTGGAACACAAAGGAGAAGTTATATTTTTGTCCCCAGGCTGCCAAAGCTTAATAAATAAGTAACTACATAAATAGACAAAGCAAATAAATCTCATAGCTTAATGTGGACAATGGAGAGAAACGGCATCCTAATCAAGAGTCTGGCTTTCATAATACCTTCCTGTGGCACCCGTGAAGCTCAACTAACCTGTCTGGGCTTCAGCTGGTTAACCTTTTAAGCAATGTCCAAAGATGTTGAGTCAAGATAGCAAAGTAATCACATGAATACTTCTCCCTGCTCTAATAAAACACATAGGATGATATCAGTGGAATATAAAACATTAGAAATACATGTCATACTCAGAACAAAAGAGAAAATCTTTCTTTTTTCTTTTTTTTAAAAATAACAAACGTTTGGAAAGTTGAAGTCATGGGGTACGTGGGAAGCAGGTTCTGTCAAAGTTCTGTTGGAAATGGAGGCCAAGTGAACTCTGCAATGTGATGGACCAGGTTCCCTGAGTCAAGCAGGGACTCAGCCAGGGAACTCGGACTTAATTACTGCCTGGCAGTTGTGGCTAGACATGCTCCACTTGCCTAGAGAAGCACAGACTGGAACTGAAGCCTCTGCCATCAGAGCCACTATACTACAGTGCCTAACCTTTTCAGTCTAAGGACCTATGGCTGCTCAGTTACTGGGTAGCCCCTAGGATTCATGTCACTTCCAAGGTCAGCCCCAGGGAACTGGTTTTTAACTGGATCTGGACTCCAGATATTTTTGTTTGTATAATACTGAACCTCCCCTGCCTTTGAGCATACATCTCCAAAATTTGTTTTTCTGATTGTTTATTTACTAATTATACACACGATTATATTAGTTCATTATAAAACATACACAAAAGAAATTTTTAAAGAACAGAAAAAATGTTATAAACTATACTTTCAGGTTTCCCGCTAATTACAATGGCCCTATTCTATTATGAGCTAATATCAGCTGGTATGACTTGAGGTTTTCATTAATAACATAGGATAAACATTCATAATTCCAATAGCCTTTTTTGATAGTGTTTAGTACTTTCAGCAGACTTGTTCACAGACCTGATTGAATTAACATTGATTTTACTTTGCAATCTGGTTAAATAAAGGAGTTAGAAAATGTTAGTTCTGCCATTTTCTGTTCTTTGCATGAGCTTATGCTATTAATACTCTAATTTGTAATTTTTGGCAGCAATCTTTTTAAGCCAATTGTCTAAATTGTCAGTTGGCAAATATAAACCGTCTCATGTTGCAATACACTGAAAGCCAGTGAAGAAATGATGGTATGAGGGCCAACCACTTCACAGTGTAGAATTCCCATTTTTCCCTCAGGATAACTCCAGCTCTGTTTGTAACCTGTGACCATCTTACGTATGGACCAGCGTCATTAGACATATTAACTCTCTAATGGGGGAGGATGAGTATAGCTTTAGAAGTTCTACCCACCCTTCTTTAGAGACCAATGTGTTGCATTTTTCATTTGCTGACTCAAGTAAATCATTGTTGGAGATTCTGGCAAGAGTGTGAACAGTCATTTAAAGAGTATTTCTACATTTCTACTACCTTTAGCAATAGCCTTTCCATCTCTAACATATATGATTTCCAGATGCCGTCTTGGGCATCTCACCCAGTAGCTAACAGAGGCTTAAGATAATTCAATTTTATCTCAGCAGAGGGCGTCCCTTCCTTCTAGGAATGTGACAAGCCCTTAACAAAAGGAGGCTATTTTATGACCTGGGTCTTGTGGAAGAAGGTCATGGGAGCAGTTTCTATGTCTATGACGGTTGAATGAAGCTCACTCATTGTCCAACCTAATATGCTCATTTCCTGGGGGAGCTGAAGTGCAGAGAAGTGCTCAGAATTCCATGGTTAGCTGATGACCAAACCAGCACCTGAATTCAGGCCTCCTACCCTCAGCCCAGGGCCACTCTAACACTCATCACAGCCCTTGATGTGCACTTGTTAAGCAATAGTAAGGCTAGCCCATTTCCATTTAATGCAATTACTGATATATTTGAGTTTTAATATATCATCTTATTTCATGATTTCAATATGTCCTAAGTCTTCTATGATTTTTTTCTTTTGTTTTCTAACTTCTTTTGGATTGACTAAGATTTGTTTTTCATTATTTCCCCACCCCTTTACTTTTTTGAAAGATTTACACTAATTATTTCTTGTTTTAGTGGTTAGCATACTCTAGTTTTAGTGGTTAGTTTAAACACTGTTTTTTCCCTGTATTTATTATTTTATTTTTACCCTTACATTATTAACCTATCCAAATCTAATATAAATACTGGTCTCTATTATCGGGCTATACAATTCAGAAATGTAAGAACACCTTAACCTCATTTACCCACATCTCAACTCATTTGCTATTGTCAAAATTTAAAATTCTATGCAATTTTTAAATTTCACAAGATACTTTTATTGTTTTTTTGCTCTTCATTTCTTCCCGCATCTCAGACTTTCCATCTGGACCATTTTACTGCATCTTGAAATGTATCTTTTAGAATTTTCCAAACTCTCTCATTTAAAAAAAAAGTCTTTATTCATATCTATTATTGACATATACTGTATAAGATATAGTCTATCTACTATATATGTTTACTGGGAATAGAATTCTAAACAGGAAATTGTTTTCCTTCAGCTTATTAACAATACCATATTTTGTCCTCTGATGTCCATTATTGAGTTTTAGAAGTCAGCTGTCAATTTAACTTTATATCTTTGAAAGTAATATGTAGTTTTCCCTTGGCTGCTTTTAGTATATGATATATATACAGTTCTGTTTCTTTGGGTCCTTATGGTTTTACTATGATGTGTCTAAGAATGCTATGTAGAGGCACTGTATAGAATCTATGGATTGATGTCTTTCATTAGTTCTGAATATTCTCATCTATTACATCTTAAAATATCACCTTTGACTCTCAGACAAGAGTCTCTCTCTTCTTCTGACATAGCAAGGTGGTTTTATAATTTGTGGCTAGTAATTCCAACAGACATTATCTCCAGTGCTTAGAAGCCTATTTGGGTTGTCTGCTGTTTATGCTGATACTTGCTCAATATGGTTCGTTTCCCTGTATGGCTGGCAAATTTTAACAATGTGTTTGACATTATATATTAAATAATATTTGGAATAAAAATTTGAGGCTTAGCATCTTCTTCCAAACAAGATTTTCATTCGCCTCTTCCAGACACCTGAAGTGCTACCAGTCTGGAAGCATCTCAAACCAAGTTCAAGGCTTGAGCTTCCCTGGACCACCCAATGACACCAAGCCAGAAAGAAATACTTTGCAGGGATTGATTTATTTTTGCTTCACCTGAAGCTGTAATTCATTGGGACCCCAGTTTAAAGTAGAGGCGATTTATTAGGATTCCCACTTCTCGTACATTGCAGGTCTTGCTTTTACTCCCCAGCCCTAGGAATTTGTCAGAAATACAGCTCAGTTTTGCAGCTGTTTCTAGGGTCGGCATATTCCTTTAAGGCAAAATCAGATATGAATGCCAATCTATTCTCTGGGTTCTCCTGGTCTAGATTTGGCTTTTAAACTCCTCGCTATCTGTCAACATTTTGATGCTTTTAAGAAGATGTTTTTTAATATTCACCCAGTTATTTAGTTCCTTAGTGGAGGTTGGTCCAAATTTCCTAGTCATCGATCACTTCGAATAGAGTTAGGAGTTATCTATTCATCAAAGGAAAGGAAATTGTCCATAACTTCTATTTCTACTTCATGTTTATCTATTGTTAGTCCCTATAAAGCACTTTACCTATGCCAAGGATGTAATATATTCCACAGAACCAAAAATTATTACAGGCAGTCATCAATCCTTTAAAGAACCCAATCTGGTATATGGAATAGTTCATAAGACGATTTTAAGTCATGATACTTTCTGGCTTTTGGGATTCAGTATAGTAAACTTATATCCTATCAATTCATAAAAATAATAGAAGATCCAGTAATCCATATATAACATACACATAATACCATATCCTACTAAGGGCACTTGTTCTTCCCACTAAACGAAAGCCTCTTCTTCTTTTGCCTCTTTCAGATGTTTTCTCCATCCTCACTTTCTTAATGAGGCCTTCCCTAAACATCCTATTTGAAATTGCCAACTCCTCCTCATTCCCACACTTTTTCATCTCCTCTCATTCTTTTCTTTTCTCTATCATCTTCCACCATCTTATATACTGTGTATTATGTATCCTGACTCTATTTATCACTGCCTCTCCAATCTTGATAAATCTTTATAACCTCTCAATTCCTTGGTTTCTCTAGATATAAAATAGGATTAAGAAAAGTATCCCACCATTCTTCATGTCGTTGTTTAGAAAGTGATTCTAAAAAACGATTTTAAAGACAAATGAAAATTCTAGAATTGAAAGTTACGATATCTAAAAAAAACTTACTGGTTGGTTTAACAGTAAAATAGAGAGAACAGGAAAAAAAATTAGTGAACTTCATAAGAGTAGTGCAATATAAATGATCCAATATGAAGAACAAAGAGAAGAGAGATTGAAAAAAATGAGCAGATCTGCAGGAACCTGTGGATAATATCAAAAGGTCTGATATATGTGCAATTGGAGTCACTGAAGGGAAGAGAGAAAATCGGGTAGTAAAGAATATTTTAAAAATAAATGAAAAAATTTCCAAGTTTGGAGAAAGAGATAAATTTACAGATTTAGGTCAGAGAGCAAACCCAACACAGAATAGGTTCACACACATACACACATACACACACACGCACAGACGCACACATATACACATGCGTATCAGAGTCAAAATGCTAAAAATCAAAGTTAAGGAGGAAATCTTGAAAGAATCCAAAGGATTTTGTTACAGACTCATTCCACACCAAATAAAATACCGCAGCCAAGTTTAGTGAACCTGAAGTATTGGGGGAAAGTTTTCAGTGGAGGAGAAGTTGCTTCTTTTCGCTACATTACACATCCTGTGTGTGAGGACCTCACTGACAAGCATCAGGTAAAATGGAGCTGAGTTGCTGGAGAGGAGGTTAGCCGCCCTTCATTTCTATTTTGGTTGGGTAAGATCTTCTGTACGAGACAGGATGCTGTGGGCTCTTTGGAAGACAGAAAGATTTTGATCCGAATAACTCTATAATCAAGGAAACAGAGATGTGAGATCCTCATGGTAAACTTGAAAATGGCCTGACAAGAAAGAATAGTGCTTCTTGGAGCCAGGGGAATTTTTGAAGGGGAATTAGAGGAAATAAATTTGGGGTAAATGGGGAAGACCCAGAAGATTTTGATTATTTGGTAGCATTTGTTTCTTCAGCATGATTTTCTTTCTTTCTCTCATAATTTAGTCTAACCTTAGGATGGGTAGGCCGCATGAGCAAGTGCTTCGAAAATTAAGAAGGCAGATTTTTTCCCTTCCCTTTTACAAAGAAATTGCAGCATTCTGGATGTAGAAAAATATGTTTTCCGGGCCAGAGTTATGGCCCTGTTTTGGGAAATATGGCCTCTTTAGTTCATAGAAGATGATTTTAATGATTGAAAATGAATAAATAAAACCACCACATGAAAACTCAAAGTTTGCTACTTGTTGTAATTATATTTTCCATACTAGACTGAAAATAAGGTCATGATGATTTTGTTTGTGATGTAAGCCTCTTATCCTCTTTTGTTCCCCCTTCTCTGCCCACCCATCCTCCATCCCTTACCATCTTTACACTTTAGGATCGATATCCCAAGTGAAGGGAGGAGTAGGCACAGTCGAAGAAATAGTTGAAGGCTGGTTGCCTGACGTGGAAGCCAGGTCCCAGCATCAGGTCCCAGGGCTGCGCACTGGCGGGGAAAGGTACAAACGGCAGCATCTCAGCAAGTCTTCCAGGGCGTCTGCAACTCTTCCTGTAACCAAAGGCCTTTTCCTGTGTTTGAACTCTGCCACCAATGGCTGTCTTACCAAAGGTAAACAACAGCAGTCTAAGCAAACTGCTCTTTTTCCAAAAGAAAGCTTTTAAGTTTTCTTTTTGAGGCGGGAGGGGGTTGTTTAAGGACTGGGTGGAGGAGGAGAGGGAGGAGGTGAGAACAGAGGAAACACAAATGACCCTGAGCCCTGCCCTGTGTGTTTTTTCTTTCTTTTCTTTTTTCTTTTTTTTTTATTTTCACCTCCTTCATTATTTTTGGCTGGCTCCTTTGTGCCGGCCGCTTTCTATTCACTGACAGCTGCTTTGAACATCAGTCACGTCAGGTCATCTGCCAAGCTGTGCGCCTCAGGTCACATCGCTCTGAGGCCTCTGGTTAGTCAGCTTCAAAGTGCCTCACAAATGGTGACCTGCCTCCTCTGGGGTGACTATTAAAAGAAGGGGAAGCCTGGACAGCTCGTGACACCTCTGGAATTAAATCTGGAAGCTCCTATCTCGTTTTACAGAAGAACATAGAACCAAAGAAGAGCTGTGAAGCCGCTGCCAGGCCTTGTGGCCAGTAAGTGGAAGGACGGGGGTCCAGGTTTGCTCACGTCTAGTCCAAATGGTTCTTCCTGGTCTTTGCAATTTTTATTTATTTATTTATTTATTTTTAAATTTTTATCTTCCCCCCCTCCCCTTTTAGCCCTCCCCCTTGTAACTGGTCCTTGCATTTAAAATTGTTTCTCAAGGAGTCTTAGCTGCCTCCAAAGTACCTCAGACATGGTAACACTTGAGAAGGGATGGGGAATGGAGCAGGGAGGAAAATGCCCAGTGGATGGTACTTTACCTTCTTCCTCCAAAGAAGGCTCTTCTCTTTGGTTTAATTAATTAATTAATTCACTCATTCATTCGTTCTGCAAATGTCTATTGAGCAACTTCTACGTGCTAGGTGACTTCCAGACATAGGAGATACAGCAATGAACCAGTGAAACTTACATTCTGTTGTCTGTTTTAGTTTCTAAGTAAGATTATTTTTTGGTAAAAGTTTTACGTTGATTTTTTTTTTTTGTTGTTTTAAAGAGAATCTTTCTAATATGTAGCTTTCCAGTATGTAACTGGTACTCATCAAACACTCACAGCACCAAGTGGAGATTTTACCATCCTATAAAGCAAAGTAGCTCCTTTTCTTCTGACTCCTGGCAATTTAAAGTCTATCAAGAAAAGACACCTAAAAAGAGAACTTGCCCAGATAGCATCACCTCCACTCACTGACAAATGTGGGAGAGAAATAAGAAACAATTGACGGTATAGGTGGTCAGCTGAACCCCTAGTCTGCTATGTCTACGCCAGGGGTCACTGGCACCTTCTCCTCTCAGATAGTCCATGTAGGAGAGGATAGGCATGGGAATACTCTCAAACTGCCCCTCTTTGTGGTGGTATGGAGGTGGGCGTAGCAGTTAACAGCCTTGTTGAGTTTCAGGGTCAAGCCGTAATTGCAACCAGCAAATATTCCTACCTGGGATTTTGATTTTAAAAGTTAAGGTCAAAAGTTGTAAATTAGTAGCTTCCTCCGTGCTTATATCTTTATTATCTCTTGAGGTATAAAAAATTACTACAAAACCTAGTGGCCTAAAAAAAACAAAACTTTATTATCTCACAGTTTCTATGGGCTAGGCGTTCAGGAAGAGCTTAGCTTGGCGGTTTGGCTCAGGGTCTCTCCTGGGGTTGCCTTCAGAATGGGGCGGGGCTTGCAGTCGTCTGAAGGCTCGAAGGGGAAGCTGATCCATTGCCAAGACTGTGCACTCACAGGGCTGTTTTAGGAGGCCTCAGTTTCTCTCCATGTGGCCCTTTCCACAGGTTCCTTAAGTGTCCTCATGGTATGGCAGCTAATTTCCCTCAAAGCAAGCCATCTGAGAGAATGTGAACAAGGAGGAAACCTCAGTGCCTTTTCTGACCTGATCTCCTAAGTTACTCCCCATTGCTTCTTACCTTATTCTATTTTTGAAACAAATTAAGTCTAAGTGATTAGATCTCAAGGCTCCACCTCTCAAAGAGAGGATATCAAAGAATTAAAATATGTAGACATATTTTAAAACCATCGAATTTAGGTTCCCTTTGCATATAAAATCTTTTTTTTTCCTTGTAGAATCTTAAATTACATTTCATCCAGTAATATTTCACTATATATTTTTTAAGCAAAGCCTCCATTCCATTATTATACCCAACTCAAATGAATAATAATTCCTTAATATCTTTTAAAAACAGTCTGGTTTTGATTCTAAAATTTTTAAATCAAGAGATTCCACAGAAGAATCCAGATTTCTGTCTTATTTTTTTTTAAATAAGATGATCTAGTCACAACAGGCCCATGTTCTCACATGATCAGAAACCACTTTAAATGGGGCATGGACTCTTTGATTTGCCATGCTCCTCACTACACCTTGTATTATACATGGGACACTGATTTGTGTTCCTGCTTGATCTAGGGGCAATAAGATTGAAGGGTATGGCAATGAGGTTGAGAAAGGGAAAAGCCTGACCCCAGTGTGAGTTGGATCTAAAAAGATTGGAAAATGAGACAGATTACTGGTTTGCTTAGAGCAGCAGCAACCTTGCGTCTCACATACATAGGCTATAGAGATAACAAGGATAACTGGGCATTAATCAGTATGGTTTTAAAGATTTGGTGTACAATCCTGTGACAGAACTTGGCTCTGAGGGTGTAGCGCCACGAACAGAACCAGCCATGAATCAGACAGCATGGATCAAGGCTCATGGCTATTTTCCTAGGACTTTGAAAGTCTTAGATCTGGTACAGCCTAAGAAAACTGGTGAGAGTCATGAAAAATAATGATATAGAACTGTTAGTCAACTTTATCAAGGAGGGGGAATTTTAATCATATTTAATTCAATGTATAAAAATAAAGAGTTATTTCTTGCCCCCTTTTTGTGCCACAGCCATTTATGATCTTAGCATGCTTGGAGAGAGCCTGTAAGTAGACGAAAAGGCCGCTCTGGAGGAAGACTGTGAAAAGATGAGCTTTCCGGAATTATGAGAGTGAATACTGGAGAATGCTTGCTCACCTCTGGCCCGGTAATAAACCGCAGTTGCTTTTTAATACAACTATGCCATTCTCCAACTTAAAAATGTCCATTTGCTTATATCAGGTATTTGGAGTTCAGAATGTGTCTTCAGAATGTATTTGCAAAAACTACATTTTCCTTGGTGATTAAGTCCACAGGCTAGTCCTTAAGACTCATAATATGCTATAACTATATCGAACACTACCATGCTACCACGTATGACGGACTTTACTTAGCAAGTTTCTGCTGGGTTCCAACATGGTATGCAACATTTTCTTCAACACTAGTAGTTCAAACACAGTTCTACTCCATCCCTCAAATTCACTACTCCTGGGCCAGCTTTGAGGAGGTCACTAGTTTTTCAGTGATAGCACCGGGTATATGATAGAGGAAAATGAACTCTGTGGGGTGAAAGTTAAGAAATTTAGGCGTGGGGATATACCTTAGGGCAGTGACAGCAAGTCAAGCAGACTAAGAGGTTTGGTGGGGCAAAGGCAGTCAGGTGATCGGCTTTGGCGGCTCTGGAAATTGGGACTGAGGGCAGGGCATGGTAGAAGTTGCCGCCATTCAAAAGTATGAACTTTCATAAGCCAGCTGTTTGTGTGCCAGGCACTGCCTGTATTCCTTCTCCAACAGACACTTGTCATACAACATATCAGAATAGCATTCAAACCGTATTATCCCATGACTTCTCTAGCAGTCACATCTACACCTGTATCTCCCAATAGCCCTTATTGGCACAGTCAGATTTAGACTAGACTTTACAACTCTTCATCTGATTCTACTCTTGCCCCTCCACAATCCATTTTTTTTGCATAATGATCAAACTAGCCCTTTTTGAAATGTGAATCTGATCATGTTTCTCTCCCGTGTAAAATCTTTAGTATTTCCCATTCATCTTACAATAAAGTTCAGAATCTGAACTTGGACTGACCAGGCTGCCCCTTACATAAGCTGCTGCCTCCCATCATTTCCAGATGCATACTTGCTTATTCTTCAGGTTCAAGTGTACATGTCATTTACAAAGATCTTCTCTGACTTTTTGTCAAGATTTGGTACCTGGTTATAAGCTCCTTAACTCCCAAGTTTCCTCTTCGGAGCACTGACCACAATAGTAATTGCTTAGTCATTCAGGTATGAATTATTTCATGTGTCAAACCTCTACCAGGCCATGAAATCCAGAAGCACATTAACCACACCTAGCATAGGGCTTCTGGTCCATGAGACATGCTCACTAAATGGTTGCAGAATGAGCCTTTGTGCCATACATTTTTTATCTTTTATATTGTAGAAGATGTTGTTATCCAATCTGAGAGACCATTCACTGAGCTTTTACTATGTGACAAGCAGTGTTGGTTTAGAGGGCAGGGCAAGTTAGCTTCATGTTTAAAAATTAGGGCTCTAAGCCAGAATTCCCTGGGTTTGAAATCAATCTTACTAATTGTGTGATATTGGGGAAGTACTGTAACTTCTCCATGCCTCAGTTTCCTCATCTATAAAAAAGAGGAGGAGGTAAAGGACAATAATAGCACCTACTTCATAGGGCTGTTACGATGATTAACTAATTTATGACCTGTAGAGTGTTTAGAATGGTGCCTGTCACATAGTAAGTATGTGAAAGCTATTAGCTATTCTTCTTTGTATTCTGTTCTCCTAATACTGTGAAAAATAGGTGTTAGATTATTATCTCCACTTGTCAAATGAGGAAACTATGCATAAAAGAGACTTTCTTCAATAACTTGTTTAAATGAATCCTTCATACCAACTTTTCATGCTGAAAAAAAGCTAAAAAGAAAGAAAAAAAAACAAATGGCCTCACATTTTGAGAGTTGGGACTTGGAGAATACTGGGGTTTGGCAAGATGAAGAGGATAAATCAAAGAAACAAAGGAAGTGTCAAAGCAGTTTCAGGCCCGAGAATTGACCATCTCTTCTGCACATTAATATAATGAAACTTAGCCTGTCTGTGCGAAGAGATTTTCCACAGATTCTGGAAGGGACATGGAGAGCTGATGGAATGTGACTCAGAGCAGCAAGAACTAGCATCTCCAGGTTGCCGCAGGAAATGAGAACAGTGGCTTGCAACTCCTTCCAAAGCTCCTCAGAAGCTCTGCCAGCATCTCCAAGGGCATCACCATGGCCTCAGACCAAATCCATTTGAAGTTTAAAAAATCCATATATACCATGCATCCCACATGAGAGAAAATGGGTGCCAAAGGAAGTCAACAAAAAGTTTGAATCATTAGAGTAGACAATCTTCCTGGAGAGAAGTGAGGCCTGCATCAGACTTTTAAAAAGACATCCTGCAGGAACAGTGCATTTGAAATGGCCCTGAACTAAAAACAGCGCAAGTTCATCTTCAGTAGAGTGGATACATAAATTGTGGTATAGTCACAGATTGAAATACTCTCAAACAACAAGAGTGAATGAACCACAACTACACTCAACAGTAGAAATGAATCTCACAAATATAATACCGAGGCAGAGAAACCCAAAACAAAAAAGCATAATTCCATGCTATCTGTTATGTAATTCAAACCAGGTCATGTGTTTGTAGGTCAGGTGTGAGAGTTAGGACCCTGTGACCTCTGAGGGAAGGTGGTAGCTGGAGGTCAGAGTGGTTCTTCTATTTCTGTTACTCAAATGTGTTCATTTTGTGAAAGCTCACTGATACATACACTTACATTTTGTTCTGAATATATTTTAATCCACCTTTCACTCTACCACTTTTCATAATCAGGGGTGAAGTTAGTCCTGGGTGAACAGATAACCCTAGGGTCCTGAATAATCAGAAACTGGAGAAGTACCAATTAGGATGCTTTAGAAGTGGGAACCCATTTTGAGTAAAGCTTGTATTTCTTTGGTTGGGAGTCTTGGGTCACTGTTTTGGTCACACCTAATATATACATTGGTTTTTCTTCTTGTCCCCTGATCAACTCCCAGGGTCTTAACAGCCTCCTCTCTCTGCTCAGATGATGTCTAAGATCCAATGCAATGTGTGGCTTACCTGAGGGGTCAGAGGCCAGGCCATAGTCCATTTCTGCACATGTGTTTTCTCAGTTGTCTGCAGCACAAACCCCCATTTCCTTCACTTTCAGTAAGATTCTGAATAAGGCGTGAGATAGCAGCTGGAGAGTACGCTTCACCAGCTCGAGTGACCTAATATGAAATCTCTCCTGTGAAACCTAGTGGGGACTTAGGAATTTCCGCTTCTAGACACCCAGTGGGTGATTTAACATGCTTTACGGGATGGCTCTTCATGTGATTGGCAGAGCAGGGAAAGAGGGAGAAGCCCATTTACAACGAGGTGTAGGAACAGAACAGCTTGGCACAGGCAGGGTTGAGGATCCCTTCTGAAAAACTGTGGCTGACTTATCTAAGACCCGTGCTGCTTCACGGCAGCCTTTGAAAACACGAGAAATCTCCTTGCAGTGTTTCCAGAGGTGATGTCACCAGATCCCGACCAGACGCCACTCCATTACATAAAGCTGGTAGCTCAGATGACACACGTCCCTGTCCAGGCCGCCTTTGGGCGGGTCAGCTGGCTGGGAGAAAACAACACGCCTCAACGTGACAGTCCCCACATTCTGCAGACTTAAAAGGGAAATTCTCTGGAATCTGACTGGGCTCCTGGGGCTCAGCCTGGCCTTGGCCTGAGGCTGCAAGAGAGTGAAAACACGGAAATGGAAAGGGCTGCGTGTCGCTGTCACCGGTCCTTCAGGTGATCAGAGACCTTTCGGTCCTGCAAGGATGTCACCGCCTCAGCGTCTTTGTTCCTTCACATCCCCGCATTGTCTCTGCTGGTGATGCCGCAGAACCTAGGGCGGCCTTTCTCTACTCCTCCTCCCTCACACCCTCACTGCTACCTACTCCCACTTTGTATGGTGCATTTCAGCAGAATTTACCTGAATTTGCTTCTTTATCCTCACAATCACTCGAAAGTTTGCCCCTCAATATTGTGACTTCTTTAAAAGAGTCACTTCTTGTTCCTTTCCCCTCCATTCTCTCATGTTCTTCTCTTGCTTTCTAGATTTCTATTTCCATCTCCCTTCCCATTCTGCAAAGGCAGGATATAGAGGAAGGCCGGCAGAGGGCAAACAGCACAAGAGCCGCACCAGGAGACAGATGAGCACTTTGGTTTTTGCCACAAAGGTGTGCGACCGTGGACAAACCATACGGACCCTTCTCTGGGCGTCACTTTTCTTATCTGTAGACAGAGTTAGGCCACTCATGCCAGAAACCCATGTGTTGCGTCTGTATTGGTGCCATGGGGTACATGAAGAATTAAGACTCTGTCCTGGCTCTTGCAAACCTGCTGAAATCATAACATCTTTATATTCTCTCTGTCTCCGTCTCTCTCGCTCACTTGCGTGCACATACACACGTTAGAGGCTGGATCAGAGTGTTTCTTAGCTCTGAGTCACTTTAGTAGCCCTTTGCTGTCAAGTGTAACTCCACACCCTATTTTATACTTCAAATTTTGGTGAAATGAAGATATTAACTCAAGACTGATTTTCTTCTGCCACTATGAATGTCCACATAATTGCTGGATCCTCCTAGTGGTGAAATGGACTATTGTCCTTACCTCAAGGCAGACAAAGGATATGACAACCAGATCCAGAGAAATGGAATAGACAAAGTAAATCAGAGATTTATAGCACTGAGTGTGGTAGAAATGTAAATAAAATTGAATTTGAATTTTTGCAAAATCCACCTAACCTGCTTTTTACCTGGTTCCTTGTAGCTTCCACTAATTTCTGTCCTCAAAAGGACAGTCGTCTGGTTAACCAAACTCAGATTCTTCCTGTATTTGCACCCAGACCCTGATAAGTTGTGAGCATGTTTTGATTACCCTCAAACATCAAGGATTCTTTAACATAAATATTTTTCACTTTCTCAACAATTTACATGGAGATGGAACTTTGTTTGGGAATGAAGGACAAATGTAAAAATGGGATTATCTGTACGAATACTCAAAATTCAAGCCAAAGAGAATTGCAAGTTTATTCTGGACTTAAGACGGCAATATGACTTTCTTGCATATGCAAATGATTTTGCAACTGTTTAGGGCTTTATAATTCACAAAGGACTTTCAGATGTGATGTTTATTTCATCTTCACAGTAGACTTTTGAGCTAGAGAAGAGAGGGATTAGATCTCCATTTCACAATTGAGAAAACCAAGGGTAGGGAATTTCTACATGGTTATGAGGCTGGTATATTGTGGAACCAAAGCTAGAGCCCAAACATTTTCAAATTAGTTTAATTCCATAAAGATCTTACTACCTACACTGCTGTGTATAAAATTGGAGCTAGGCTCAAAGAAAATTTAGTATATATTTTTTAAGCATATGTTCACCCAATTTTATGACCAGCCTTAAAGAAGCCTGCAAGGAAACAATTTAGCATCTTCTGGTTAATGCTTAAGAGTTTAGATACTGTCATCAGTCTACCCAGGCTTTACCACTAAATCTCTATAAGATTCACTTTGCCCAACTCTAAAATAGAGACAATAATTATACCAACCTCATAAGTTTTTTGTCAAGATTGAATGAGGAAATATACAATATATATATCAAAGATTTTTCAATTAGTCTTTTTTTTTTTACTTTTTTTTGTAAATCATTTGCCACTGTTTTGAAACTTCATTGGCTTAACTTTTTTTAAAGCTTTATTGAGATATAATTTACATATAATAAAATGCACCCACCAACAATTTATCAGAGGTTTAATTACTCCATATCCTAACCAATACACAGTATTTTCAGTCTTCTGTATTTTAGCCATTCGGAGGATATGTAGTTGTTTCTCATTGTGGTTTTAATTTGCATTTCCCTAATGATGAGTGATGCTGAGCATCTTTTCATATGCTTATTTACCATTCATACATCTTCTTTTGTGAAGTGACTACTCAAATCTGCCTATAATTAACTGATAACTTACTTGTCTTTTTATTATTGAGTTGTGAGAGTTCTTTATTCTAGTCCTTCATCAGATATATTATCATGAATATTTTCTCCCAGTCTGTGATTTGTCTTTTCATTCTAAAGAACAAAAGTTTTAATTTTGATGAAGTCCAATTTAATAAATTTTTCTCTTATGTTTTATTTTGTTTATTTGTTCATTTTGTGTCCTAGCTAAGAAATCTTTGTTTACTTCAAGGTTGCAAAGACTAACAGTGGTGTTGAGTCCTAGTTTTATAGATTTTGCTCTTATATTTAAATCTACGGTTCATTTTCAGTTAATTTTTACATATCATGTAGATTAGGGTGAAGATTCATTTTTTTACCTAGGGATATCTGATTGTTTCAGCACCATTTGTTGAAAAGATTATACTTTCTGCATTGAATTGCCATGGGATCTTTTAAAAATATATCTACATACCATTTATGTGTGGGCCTATTCCACGGATACGAGACGGTCTTAGCTTTATAGTAAGTCTTGAAATAAGGCAGTATAAATCCTCCAGCTTTTTTGTTCTTCTTCAAATTGTTCTGGTTCATCTATGTTCTTTGTATTCCTGAATAAATTACAGAATCAGCTTGTCAGTTTCTACCAAGAAAAAAAAAAAAGGTGGTTGGGAGTTTGATAGGAATGGCATTGAACTATATATCAATTTGGGGACAATTCACATCTTAAGAAAGTTCAGCCTTGCAATATTGAGTATGGCATATCACTCTATAATTTATTTAGGTCTTTAATTTTTTTCAGCAATGTGTTCTAGATTTCAGTACAGAGCTATTGAATATGTTTTGCTTTGTTTTCAAATTCTCTCTAATATCTATCTGCCTGCTTTACTTACTTTTCAGTGCTTTCGGATAGTGGGTTTTACTGTTTTGCCTGGGGTTTATAGTTACATGCAGGAAGGTTGATGCAATAGGAGCTCCTCAGACATTGCTGGAAGTGGAACTGGTCCCCATGGGACATGTCCAGTTCTTACAACAATTCAAAGAAGATCTGAGAAGAGACAAGATGTTAGTCTTTTCTTATAGATCATATGATAACTCAGGTATATGTGTGCCTCCAGAATGGCTTTCCCTGTTCTTAAGATTGCCTTACATTTAAACATGTTAATTTCCTCTCAGAGGCCATTTGCCAGGACTCCTTAACTACTTGCAGAAGAATGACCACAGAATCGTCCTATAGGCAAGGGCTGGGCAGACAGAGCCAGCTTTCCAGAACAGCAGTCCTTTTAAAATGTGTCCCCGGAGGCAAATGCAGACCCGAAAATTACCTCTCCTATGTGATGGGTTGGATTCTCCAGAGGCTGCCCAGCTCCTCAGGAAGCCTATCTCTCTGGGCACATTTTGCTGCCTGGTAGTTGGTTTGCCCTCCTGGCAGAAGCATCCAAACTCACTCCAAATGGCAGGAATTCAGAACAGCTCTCCTGCTCAAGGAATGTTACCAGCCATCACAGACATCAGAGAGGGGAAAGACAAAGCTAATAGAGCTAATAGAACCACTCTCTGGAAGTACATGTTCTTCTCAGAACCCTGTAGGCAGCTTTGAGACCGGTCCTTATGTACAATATCATTAGGCTGGAAAGAACCCACTCAGAATGCCCTGTTGGCATCTTTCCACCCACACAATATAATACTGCCTTCTCCCAGTCTTCTCTTCTGCTTCTGCTATATGAGTATTATTTGGTTTTTCTAAAGGTCAGGCCTCAGGAGACATGCTGAGGGATGCTATCCCCATTCCCAATGTGTAACCCCCATCCCTTGATGAAGGAAAGGCCAATAATGATTTATTCTCTAAAGCACATGGCCCCTCAGAGGAGGCTGAACAAAATGGGGAAAAGAAGAAGGGGGAACAATCTTTGAGCAGATAGTCAACAGCATCAAATTCACTTGGACATTATTTATTAAAATATTTAGATATGAACATGTTTTAAAGTCTCTGTTAACAACAGACACCATGAATTTCATAATCCACTTGTTCTCAAACCTGACTACACATAGATAGAAGTCAACTAGAAGCTTTAGAAAATGCCGATATTTGGGCCCTTCCTCCAGAGAGTCTGGTTTAATTGGTCTGGGGCACAGCCTGGGCACTGGGATTTTTAAAAGCTGTGCGGTGATTCTAAAAACAGGAAAATTTGAGAACCATCACTATAGTCCATCTTTGATTTACACATTCCATGTAGAAAAGTGAACTAGAAATGTCATCGCAGTTAAAAGCTAATGTCAATAACTCCAGATTGTCAGTAACTGGTGCTTTTTGGTCTTCTGTAACTGGTATGGTCTACCACTTTCACAAACAAGTTTAAAACTCAAGTTTAATGTTCAGAATAATCATCTGAACTTTCCCTCTCCACACCCTCGACCCTAACTACCACCACTAAGTCATTGAAAAACTACATCTCTCTAAATAACCCCCTCATTCTGACCTTCAGATTATTCAAGAAAACCCCTGCAGCTTACTTTGTCCAAAGGGCCAGTCCTGATTCTAGGACATGTAGACAGAAATGTGGAATTGTTCACTTCTCCAGCAAGTTCTCCACTTTTTCCTGCCATTTCTTCTGTTACTGCTGCCTGACACCCCTTATTTAAGGTAGGTGTTCATGTGCCATCTGCTGCTACATGGATGCCTTTGCTGGAAGTGACAGCAATAGCTTTCAGCTATTATACAAATAATAACATTACACATCACCAGGCGCTCCCTATGTCTATTTATTCACTCTTCCAAATCTCTGACTGAAAGAAAACATGAAAGGTTTTTGTTGTTGTTGTTGTTCATTTTTGCTTTTGTTTCGATAGCTGATTAGATGGAACTTGAGCCAGTAAAGCTTCCTTTAAAAATTGCTACTGACTTCTTTGCCTGTCTGGGATGCAAGTATCCCTTCTCAATTATCCAAACATCAGGTGATTAGGCACCTAACCCCCTGGAAGACTAAATGTCTGTTGTGGCCTAAAACAAGTTTACCGCTCATCACAGTGATCTTTGTTATGTAAAGGTCCATTAAAGTGTTATACGGTGGTCCATAAAGGTCAATGATAGGGAGGGAGGTGAAGATTCCTTCTGAGAAGAGAGATAAGATTTCTTCTGTCTTGAAGTTCAGTGTGTACTGCCTGAACTACACCAGCAGGAAAAGACATGGAGGGCCCTCTCAGTATAACTCAGGGAGGGCAGAGAGTCTGGCCAGTCACCGGGGCTGAGTACTAGGCCTGGATGTCCCTGTGAGAAGAGCTAGTACAGCTCAGCATGAGGCTGAGGCAAGCTTGAACTGCGACTCCCCAGGCATAACCGGCTCAAAGAAATGCTTATCTCAGAAGCCTCAGAGGGGGCCCCACCTGGTCGCTTCCAGACCCTGAATGCAACAGTGAGAAGGGTAACTGCAGTCCCCAATGCAGCCTGCTGGAGAACCCTCTAGATCAGCAGCCACTAGCCACACGAGGCTTTTGAGCTCTTGAAATATGGCTGATGTACATAGAGATATGTGCCATGCACACTAGATCTTGAAGATTTCATATAGAAAGATTGTAAAATATCTTTTTATATTGGCTACATGTTGAAATGACAATATTTTGCATGTAATAGATTAAAACACATTATTGAAATTAATTTCCTCTTAATGTGGCTACTAAAAAATATTAAATGAGATATTTGGCCCCAATTTGTGGCCTGTATTTCTATTGGACATTGCTGGTTTATATGATCCTGTTCTCACTGCTGGAGCCATTTGGAAGCAGATATTATCAGTTAGGATGCTTTTGTGCTCCAATAACAAAAACCTCAAGTCAAAGTGGTATAAATGATAAAGAAATAAATTATCTCATAGAGAAAATAGTCAGAGGCTGGGAAAAGCCAGTTGTTATCATACTGGCTCAATGGCATCACTAAGGCCTGGTGCTTTTCACTTTCTACTCTAGTCTCATCTGGCTCACCTCAAGGTCAATAAATATCTATGGAAGTTTCAGAAGTCACATCCAGACATATTCAATGTCCAGGAGAAACAAAAGGGGAGTTGCTTTTTTTTATCTCTCTAATTAGGAGTGGAGAAATCTTTCCAGAGGTATCCCCTCCTACTCTCATGTCAGATGGGCTAGAATTGGGTCACATAGTCCAGGCTGAGCCACTCACTGGCTACATAATTGGATGCAGAATGGCTTGGGGTAACCTGGAGTGAGACATCTGTTAGGGAGAGAAGAACCAGCACAATGGTAGGAAGAATGGCGGTTTTAGACCAAATAACCCCTGATGTTCTTGGACAATTCAGGTAGAGGGCACAAATCTTGCCAGAGCCACTGCACATGCCACGATTGCAACTGAGCTGATTTAGTTTGGAACACAAAGGAGAAGTTATATTTTTGTCCCCAGGCTGCCAAAGCTTAATAAATAAGTAACTACATAAATAGACAAAGCAAATAAAATCTCATAGCTTAATGTGGACAATGGAGAGAACAGCATCCTAATCAAGAGTCTGGGCTTTCATAATACCTTCCTGTGGCACCCGTGAAGCTCAACTAACCTGTCTGGGCTTCAGCTGGTTAACCTTTTAAGCAAATGTCCAAAGATGTTGAGTCAAGATAGCAAAGTAATCACATGAATACTTCTCCCTGCTCTAATACAAACACATAGGAATGATGATATCAGTGGAATATAAAACATTAGAAATACATGTCATACTCAGAAACAAAAGAGAAAATCTTTCTTTTTTCTTTTTTAATTAAAAATAACAAACGTTTGGAAAGTTGAAGTCATGGGGTACGTGGGAAGCAGGTTCTGTCAAAGTTCTGTTGGAAATGGAGGCCAAGTGAACTCTGCAATGTGATGGACCAGGTTCCCTGAGTCAAGCAGGGACCTCAGCCAGGGAACTCGGACTTAATTACTGCCTGGCCAGTTGTGGCTAGACATGCTCCACTTGCCTAGAGAAGCACAGACTGGAACTGAAGCCTCTGCCATCAGAGCCACTATACTACAGTGCCTAACCTTTTCAGTCTAAGGACCTATGGCTGCTCAGTTACTGGGTAGCCCCTAGGATTCATGTCACTTCCAAGGTCAGCCCCAGGGAACTGGTTTTTAACTGGATCTGGACTCCAGATATTTTTGTTTGTATAATACTGAACCTCCCCTGCCTTTGAGCATACATCTCCAAAATTTGTTTTTCTGATTGTTTATTTACTAATTATACACACGATTATATTAGTTCATTATAAAACATACACAAAAGAAATTTTTAAAGAACAGAAAAAATGTTATAAACTATACTTTCAGGTTTCCCGCTAATTACAATGGCCCTATTCTATTATGAGCTAATATCAGCTGGTATGACTTGAGGTTTTCATTAATAACATAGGATAAACATTCATAATTCCAATAGCCTTTTTTGATAGTGTTTAGTACTTTCAGCAGACTTGTTCACAGACCTGATTGAATTAACATTGATTTTACTTTGCAATCTGGTTAAATAAAGGAGTTAGAAAAATGTTAGTTCTGCCATTTTCTGTTCTTTGCATGAGCTTATGCTATTAATACTCTAATTTGTAATTTTTGGCAGCAATCTTTTTAAGCCAATTGTCTAAATTGTCAGTTGGCAAATATAAACCGTCTCATGTTGCAATACACTGAAAGCCAGTGAAGAAATGATGGTATGAGGGCCAACCACTTCACAGTGTAGAATTCCCATTTTTCCCTCAGGATAACTCCAGCTCTGTTTGTAACCTGTGACCATCTTACGTATGGACCAGCGTCATTAGACATATTAACTCTCTAATGGGGGAGGATGAGTATAGCTTTAGAAGTTCTACCCACCCTTCTTTAGAGACCAATGTGTTGCATTTTTCATTTGCTGACTCAAGTAAATCATTGTTGGAGATTCTGGCAAGAGTGTGAACAGTCATTTAAAGAGTATTTCTACATTTCTACTACCTTTAGCAATAGCCTTTCCATCTCTAACATATATGATTTCCAGATGCCGTCTTGGGCATCTCACCCAGTAGCTAACAGAGGCTTAAGATAATTCAATTTTATCTCAGCAGAGGGCGTCCCTTCCTTCTAGGAATGTGACAAGCCCTTAACAAAAGGAGGCTATTTTATGACCTGGGTCTTGTGGAAGAAGGTCATGGGAGCAGTTTCTATGTCTATGACGGTTGAATGAAGCTCACTCATTGTCCAACCTAATATGCTCATTTCCTGGGGGAGCTGAAGTGCAGAGAAGTGCTCAGAATTCCATGGTTAGCTGATGACCAAACCAGCACCTGAATTCAGGCCTCCTACCCTCAGCCCAGGGCCACTCTAACACTCATCACAGCCCTTGATGTGCACTTGTTAAGCAATAGTAAGGCTAGCCCATTTCCATTTAATGCAATTACTGATATATTTGAGTTTTAATATATCATCTTATTTCATGATTTCAATATGTCCTAAGTCTTCTATGATTTTTTTCTTTTGTTTTCTAACTTCTTTTGGATTGACTAAGATTTGTTTTTCATTATTTCCCCACCCCTTTACTTTTTTGAAAGATTTACACTAATTATTTCTTGTTTTAGTGGTTAGCATACTCTAGTTTTAGTGGTTAGTTTAAACACTGTTTTTTCCCTGTATTTATTATTTTATTTTTACCCTTACATTATTAACCTATCCAAATCTAATATAAATACTGGTCTCTATTATCGGGCTATACAATTCAGAAATGTAAGAACACCTTAACCTCATTTACCCACATCTCAACTCATTTGCTATTGTCAAAATTTAAAATTCTATGCAATTTTTAAATTTCACAAGATACTTTTATTGTTTTTTTGCTCTTCATTTCTTCCCGCATCTCAGACTTTCCATCTGGACCATTTTACTGCATCTTGAAATGTATCTTTTAGAATTTTCCAAACTCTCTCATTTAAAAAAAAAGTCTTTATTCATATCTATTATTGACATATACTGTATAAGATATAGTCTATCTACTATATATGTTTACTGGGAATAGAATTCTAAACAGGAAATTGTTTTCCTTCAGCTTATTAACAATACCATATTTTGTCCTCTGATGTCCATTATTGAGTTTTAGAAGTCAGCTGTCAATTTAACTTTATATCTTTGAAAGTAATATGTAGTTTTCCCTTGGCTGCTTTTAGTATATGATATATATACAGTTCTGTTTCTTTGGGTCCTTATGGTTTTACTATGATGTGTCTAAGAATGCTATGTAGAGGCACTGTATAGAATCTATGGATTGATGTCTTTCATTAGTTCTGAATATTCTCATCTATTACATCTTAAAATATCACCTTTGACTCTCAGACAAGAGTCTCTCTCTTCTTCTGACATAGCAAGGTGGTTTTATAATTTGTGGCTAGTAATTCCAACAGACATTATCTCCAGTGCTTAGAAGCCTATTTGGGTTGTCTGCTGTTTATGCTGATACTTGCTCAATATGGTTCGTTTCCCTGTATGGCTGGCAAATTTTAACCAATGTGTTTGACATTATATATTAAATAATATTTGGAATAAAAATTTGAGGCTTAGCATCTTCTTCCAAACAAGATTTTCATTCGCCTCTTCCAGACACCTGAAGTGCTACCAGTCTGGAAGCATCTCAAACCAAGTTCAAGGCTTGAGCTTCCCTGGACCACCCAGATGACACCAAGCCAGAAAGAAATACTTTGCAGGGATTGATTTATTTTTGCTTCACCTGAAGCTGTAATTCATTGGGACCCCAGTTTAAAGTAGAGGCAATTTATTAGGATTCCCACTTCTCGTACATTGCAGGTCTTGCTTTTACTCCCCAGCCCTAGGAATTTGTCAGAAATACAGCTCAGTTTTGCAGCTGTTTCTAGGGTCGGCATATTCCTTTAAGGCAAAATCAGATATGAATGCCAATCTTATTCTCTGGGTTCTCCTGGTCTAGATTTTGGCTTTTAAACTCCTCGCTATCCTGTCAACATTTTGATGCTTTTAAGAAGATGTTTTTAATATTCCACCCAGTTATTTAGGTTTCCTTAGTGGGAGGGTTGGTCCAAATTTCCTAGTCATCGATCACTTCGAATAGAAGTTAGGAGTTATCTATTCATCAAAGGAAAGGAAATTGTCCATAACTTCTATTTCTACTTCATGTTTATCTATTGTTAGTCCCTATAAAGCACTTTACCTATGCCAAGGATGTAATATATTCCACAGAACCAAAAATTATTACATGGCAGTCATCAAATCCTTTAAAGAACCCAATCTGGTATATGGAATAGTTCATAAGACGATTTTAAGTCATGACTACTTCTGGCTTTTGGGATTCAGTATAGTAAACTTATATCCTATCAATTCATAAAAATAATAGAAGATCCAGTAATCCATATATAACATACACACATAATACCATATCCTACTAAGGGCACTTGTTCTTCCCACTAAACGAAAGCCTCTTCTTCTTTTGCCTCTTTCAGATGTTTTCTCCATCCTCACTTTCTTAATGAGGCCTTCCCTAAACATCCTATTTGAAATTGCCAACTCCTCCTCATTCCCACACTTTTTCATCTCCTCTCATTCTTTTCTTTTCTCTATCATCTTCCACCATCTTATATACTGTGTATTATGTATCCTGACTCTATTTATCACTGCCTCTCCAATCTTGATAAATCTTTATAACCTCTCAATTCCTTGGTTTCTCTAGATATAAAATAGGATTAAGAAAAGTATCCCACCATTCTTCATGTGTTGTTTAGAAAGTGATTCTAAAAAACGATTTTAAAAGACAAATGAAAATTCTAGAATTGAAAGTTACGATATCTAAAAAAAACTTACTGGTTGGGTTTAACAGTAAAATAGAGAGAACAGGAAAAAAAAATTAGTGAACTTCATAAGAGTAGTGCAATATAAATGATCCAATATGAAGAACAAAGAGAAGAGAGATTGAAAAAAATGAGCAGATCTGCAGGAACCTGTGGATAATATCAAAAGGTCTGATATATGTGCAATTGGAGTCACTGAAGGGAAAGAGAGAAAAATCGGGTAGTAAAGAATATTTTTAAAAATAAATGAAAAAATTTCCAAGTTTGGAGAAAGAGATAAATTTACAGATTTAGGTCAGAGAGCAAACCCAACACAGAATAGGTTCACACACATACACACATACACACACACACGCACAGACGCACACATATACACATGCGTATCAGAGTCAAAATGCTAAAAATCAAAGTTAAGGAGGAAAATCTTGAAAGAATCCAAAGGATTTTGTTACAGACTCATTCCACACCAAATAAAATACCGCAGCCAAGTTTAGTGAACCTGAAGTATTGGGGGAAAGTTTTCAGTGGAGGAGAAGTTGCTTCTTTTCGCTACATTACACATCCTGTGTGTGAGGACCTCACTGACAAGCATCAGGTAAAATGGAGCTGAGTTGCTGGAGAGGAGGTTAGCCGCCCTTCATTTCTATTTTGGTTGGGTAAGATCTTCTGTACGAGACAGGATGCTGTGGGCTCTTTGGAAGACAGAAAGATTTTGATCCGAATAACTCTATAATCAAGGAAACAGAGATGTGAGATCCTCATGGTAAACTTGAAAATGGCCTGACAAGAAAGAATAGTGCTTCTTGGAGCCAGGGGAATTTTTGAAGGGGAATTAGAGGAAATAAATTTGGGGTAAATGGGGAAGACCCAGAAGATTTTGATTATTTGGTAGCATTTGTTTCTTCAGCATGATTTTCTTTCTTTCTCTCATAATTTAGTCTAACCTTAGGATGGGTAGGCCGCATGAGCAAGTGCTTCGAAAATTAAGAAGGCAGATTTTTTCCCTTCCCTTTTACAAAGAAATTGCAGCATTCTGGATGTAGAAAAATATGTTTTCCGGGCCAGAGTTATGGCCCTGTTTTGGGAAATATGGCCTCTTTAGTTCATAGAAGATGATTTTAATGATTGAAAATGAATAAATAAAACCACCACATGAAAACTCAAAGTTTGCTACTTGTTGTAATTATATTTTCCATACTAGACTGAAAATAAGGTCATGATGATTTTGTTTGTGATGTAAGCCTCTTATCCTCTTTTTGTTCCCCCTTCTCTGCCCACCCATCCTCCATCCCTTACCATCTTTACACTTTAGGATCGATATCCCCAAGTGAAGGGAGGAGTAGGCACAGTCGAAGAAATAGTTGAAGGCTGGTTGCCTGACGTGGAAGCCAGGTCCCAGCATCAGGTCCCAGGGCTGCGCACTGGCGGGGAAAGGTACAAACGGCAGCATCTCAGCAAGTCTTCCAGGGCGTCTGCAACTCTTCCTGTAACCAAAGGCCTTTTCCTGTGTTTGAACTCTGCCACCAATGGCTGTCTTACCAAAGGTAAACAACAGCAGTCTAAGCAAACTGCTCTTTTTCCAAAAGAAAGCTTTTAAGTTTTCTTTTTGAGGCGGGAGGGGGTTGTTTAAGGACTGGGTGGAGGAGGAGAGGGAGGAGGTGAGAACAGAGGAAACACAAATGACCCTGAGCCCTGCCCTGTGTGTTTTTTTTTCTTTTCTTTCTTTCTTTTTTTTTATTTTCACCTCCTTCATTATTTTTGGCTGGCTCCTTTGTGCCGGCCGCTTTCTATTCACTGACAGCTGCTTTGAACATCAGTCACGTCAGGTCATCTGCCAAGCTGTGCGCCTCAGGTCACATCGCTCTGAGGCCTCTGGTTAGTCAGCTTCAAAGTGCCTCACAAATGGTGACCTGCCTCCTCTGGGGTGACTATTAAAAGAAGGGGAAGCCTGGACAGCTCGTGACACCTCTGGAATTAAATCTGGAAGCTCCTATCTCGTTTTACAGAAGAACATAGAACCAAAGAAGAGCTGTGAAGCCCGCTGCCAGGCCTTGTGGCCAGTAAGTGGAAGGACGGGGGTCCAGGTTTGCTCACGTCTAGTCCCAAATGGTTCTTCCTGGTCTTTGCAATTTTTATTTATTTATTTATTTATTTTTAAATTTTTATCTTCCCCCCCCTCCCCTTTTAGCCCTCCCCCCTTGTAACTGGTCCTTGCATTTAAAATTGTTTCTCAAGGAGTCTTAGCTGCCTCCAAAGTACCTCAGACATGGTAACACTTGAGAAGGGATGGGGGAATGGAGCAGGGAGGAAAATGCCCAGTGGATGGTACTTTACCTTCTTCCTCCAAAGAAGGCTCTTCTCTTTGGTTTAATTAATTAATTAATTCACTCATTCATTCGTTCTGCAAATGTCTATTGAGCAACTTCTACGTGCTAGGTGACTTCCAGACATAGGAGATACAGCAATGAACCAGTGAAACTTACATTCTGTTGTCTGTTTTAGTTTCTAAGTAAGATTATTTTTTGGTAAAAGTTTTACGTTGATTTTTTTTTTTTTTTTTTTAAAGAGAATCTTTCTAATATGTAGCTTTCCAGTATGTAACTGGTACTCATCAAACACTCACAGCACCAAGTGGAGATTTTACCATCCTATAAAGCAAAGTAGCTCCTTTTCTTCTGACTCCTGGCAATTTAAAGTCTATCAAGAAAAGACACCTAAAAAGAGAACTTGCCCAGATAGCATCACCTCCACTCACTGACAAATGTGGGAGAGAAATAAGAAACAATTGACGGTATAGGTGGTCAGCTGAACCCCTAGTCTGCTATGTCTACGCCAGGGGTCACTGGCACCTTCTCCTCTCAGATAGTCCATGTAGGAGAGGATAGGCATGGGAATACTCTCAAACTGCCCCTCTTTGTGGTGGTATGGAGGTGGGCGTAGCAGTTAACAGCCTTGTTGAGTTTCAGGGTCAAGCCGTAATTGCAACCAGCAAATATTCCTACCTGGGATTTTGATTTTAAAAGTTAAGGTCAAAAGTTGTAAATTAGTAGCTTCCTCCGTGCTTATATCTTTATTATCTCTTGAGGTATAAAAAATTACTACAAAACCTAGTGGCCTAAAAAAAACAAAACTTTATTATCTCACAGTTTCTATGGGCTAGGCGTTCAGGAAGAGCTTAGCTTGGCGGTTTGGCTCAGGGTCTCTCCTGGGGTTGCCTTCAGAATGGGGCGGGGCTTGCAGTCGTCTGAAGGCTCGAAGGGGAAGCTGATCCATTGCCAAGACTGTGCACTCACAGGGCTGTTTTAGGAGGCCTCAGTTTCTCTCCATGTGGCCCTTTCCACAGGTTCCTTAAGTGTCCTCATGGTATGGCAGCTAATTTCCCTCAAAGCAAGCCATCTGAGAGAATGTGAACAAGGAGGAAACCTCAGTGCCTTTTCTGACCTGATCTCCTAAGTTACTCCCCATTGCTTCTTACCTTATTCTATTTTTGAAACAAATTAAGTCTAAGTGATTAGATCTCAAGGCTCCACCTCTCAAAGAGAGGGATATCAAAGAATTTAAAATATGTAGACATATTTTAAAACCATCGAATTTAGGTTCCCTTTGCATATAAAATCTTTTTTTTTCCTTGTAGAATCTTAAATTACATTTCATCCAGTAATATTTCACTATATATTTTTTAAGCAAAGCCTCCATTCCATTATTATACCCAACTCAAATGAATAATAATTCCTTAATATCTTTTAAAAACAGTCTGGTTTTGATTCTAAAATTTTTAAATCAAGAGATTCCACAGAAGAATCCAGATTTCTGTCTTATTTTTTTTTAAATAAGATGATCTAGTCACAACAGGCCCATGTTCTCACATGATCAGAAACCACTTTAAATGGGGCATGGACTCTTTGATTTGCCATGCTCCTCACTACACCTTGTATTATACATGGGACACTGATTTGTGTTCCTGCTTGATCTAGGGGCAATAAGATTGAAGGGTATGGCAATGAGGTTGAGAAAGGGAAAAGCCTGACCCCCAGTGTGAGTTGGATCTAAAAAGATTGGAAAATGAGACAGATTACTGGTTTGCTTAGAGCAGCAGCAACCTTGCGTCTCACATACATAGGCTATAGAGATAACAAGGATAACTGGGCATTAATCAGTATGGTTTTAAAAGATTTGGTGTACAATCCTGTGACAGAACTTGGCTCTGAGGGTGTAGCGCCACGAACAGAACCAGCCATGAATCAGACAGCATGGATCAAGGCTCATGGCTATTTTCCTAGGACTTTGAAAGTCTTAGATCTGGTACAGCCTAAGAAAACTGGTGAGAGTCATGAAAAATAATGATATAGAACTGTTAGTCAACTTTATCAAGGAGGGGGAATTTTAATCATATTTAATTCAATGTATAAAAATAAAGAGTTATTTCTTGCCCCCTTTTTGTGCCACAGCCATTTATGATCTTAGCATGCTTGGAGAGAGCCTGTAAGTAGACGAAAAGGCCGCTCTGGAGGAAGACTGTGAAAAGATGAGCTTTCCGGAATTATGAGAGTGAATACTGGAGGAGAATGCTTGCTCACCTCTGGCCCGGTAATAAACCGCAGTTGCTTTTTAATACAACTACTGCCATTCTCCAACTTAAAAATGTCCATTTGCTTATATCAGGTATTTGGAGTTCAGAATGTGTCTTCAGAATGTATTTGCAAAAACTACATTTTCCTTGGTGATTAAGTCCACAGGCTAGTCCTTAAGACTCATAATATGCTATAACTATATCGAACACTACCATGCTACCACGTATGACGGACTTTACTTAGCAAGTTTCTGCCTGGGTTCCAACATGGTATGCAACATTTTCTTCAACACTAGTAGTTCAAACACAGTTCTACTCCATCCCTCAAATTCACTACTCCTGGGCCAGCTTTGAGGAGGTCACTAGTTTTTCAGTGATAGCACCGGGTATATGATAGAGGAAAATGAACTCTGTGGGGTGAAAGTTAAGAAATTTAGGCGTGGGGATATACCTTAGGGCAGTGACAGCAAGTCAAGCAGACTAAGAGGTTTGGTGGGGCAAAGGCAGTCAGGTGATCGGCTTTGGCGGCTCTGGAAATTGGGACTGAGGGCAGGGCATGGTAGAAGTTGCCGCCATTCAAAAGTATGAACTTTCATAAGCCAGCTGTTTGTGTGCCAGGCACTGCCTGTATTCCTTCTCCAACAGACACTTGTCATACAACATATCAGAATAGCATTCAAACCGTATTATCCCATGACTTCTCTAGCAGTCACATCTACACCTGTATCTCCCAATAGCCCTTATTGGCACAGTCAGATTTAGACTAGACTTTACAACTCTTCATCTGATTCTACTCTTGCCCCTCCACAATCCATTTTTTTTGCATAATGATCAAACTAGCCCTTTTTGAAATGTGAATCTGATCATGTTTCTCTCCCGTGTAAAATCTTTAGTATTTCCCATTCATCTTACAATAAAGTTCAGAATCTGAACTTGGACTGACCAGGCTGCCCCTTACATAAGCTGCTGCTCCCATCATTTCCAGATGCATACTTGCTTATTCTTCAGGTTCAAGTGTACATGTCATTTACAAAGATCTTCTCTGACTTTTTGTCAAGATTTGGTACCTGGTTATAAGCTCCCTTAACTCCCAAGTTTCCTCTTTCGGAGCACTGACCACAATAGTAATTGCTTAGTCATTCAGGTATGAATTTTCATGGGTCAAACCTCTACCAGGCCATGAATCCAGAAGCACATTAACCACACCTAGCATAGGGCCTTCTGGTCCATGAGACATGCTCACTAAATGGTTGCAGAATGAGCCTTTGTGCCATACATTTTTTACCTTTTATATTGTAGAAGATGTTGTTATCCAATCTGAGAGACCATTCACTGAGCTTTACTATGTGACAAGCAGTGTTGTTTAGAGGGCAGGGCAAGTTAGCTTCATGTTTAAAAATTAGGGCTCTAAGCCAGAATTCCCTGGGTTTGAAATCAATCTTACTAATTGTGTGATATTGGGGAAGTACTGTAACTTCTCCATGCCTCAGTTTCCTCATCTATAAAAAAGAGGAGGAGGTAAAGGACAATAATAGCACCTACTTCATAGGGCTGTTACGATGATTAACTAATTTATGACCTGTAGAGTGTTTAGAATGGTGCCTGTCACATAGTAAGTATGTGAAAGCTATTAGCTATTCTTCTTTGTATTCTGTTCTCCTAATACTGTGAAAAATAGGTGTTAGATTATTATCTCCGCTTGTCAAATGAGGAAACTAGATGCATAAAAGAGACTTTCTTCAATAACTTGTTTAAATGAATCCTTCATACCAACTTTTCATGCTGAAAAAAGCTAAAAAGAAAAAAAAAAAACAAGTGGCTCACATTTGAGAGTTGGGACTTGGAGAATACTGGGGTTTGCAAGATGAAGAGGATAAATCAAAGAAACAAAGGAAGTGTCAAAGCAGTTTCAGGCCCGAGAATTGACCATCTCTTCTGCACATTAATATAATGAAACTTAGCCTGTCTGTGCGAAGAGATTTTCCACAGATTCTGGAAGGGACATGGAGAGCTGATGGAATGTGACTCAGAGCAGCAAGAACTAGCATCTCCAGGTTGCCGCAGGAAATGAGAACAGTGGCTTGCAACTCCTTCCAAAGCTCCTCAGAAGCTCTGCCAGCATCTCCAAGGGCATCACCATGGCCTCAGACCAAATCCATTTGAAGTTTAAAAAATCCATATATACCATGCATCCCACATGAGAGAAAATGGGTGCCAAAGGAAGTCAACCAAAAAGTTTGAATCATTAGAGTAGACAATCTTCCTGGAGAGAAGTGAGGCCTGCATCAGACTTTTAAAAAGACATCCTGCAGGAACAGTGCATTTGAAATGGCCTGAACTAAAAATAGTGCAAGTTCATCTTCAGTAGAGTGGATACATAAATTGTGGTATAGTCACAGATTGAAATACTCTCAAACAACAAGAGTGAATGAACCACAACTACACTCAACAATAGAAATGAATCTCACAAATATAATACCGAGGCAGAGAAATCCAAAACAAAAAAGCATAATTCCATGCCATCTGTTATGTAATTCAAACCAGGTCATGTGTTTGTAGGTCAGGTGTGAGAGTTAGGACCCTGTGATCTCTGAGGGAAGGTGGTAGCTGGAGGTTCAGAGTGGCTTCTTCTATTTCTGTTACTCAAATGTGTTCATTTTGTGAAAGCTCACTGATACATACACTTACATTTTATTCTGAATATATTTTAATCCACCTTTCACTCTACCACTTTTCATGATCAGGGGTCAAGTTAGTCCTGGGTGAACAGATAACCCTAGGGTCCTGAATAATCAGAAACTGGAGAAGTACCAATTAGGATGCTTTAGAAGTGGGAACCCATTTTGAGTAAAGCTTGTATTTCTTTGGTTGGGAGTCTTGGGTCACTGTTTTGGTCACACCTAATTATATACATTGGTTTTCTTCTTGTCCCCTGATCAACTCCCAGGGTCTTAACAGCCTCCTCTCTCTGCTCAGATGATGTCTAAGATCCAATGCAATGTGTGGCTTACCTGAGGGGTCAGAGGCCAGGCCATAGTCCATTTCTGCACATGTGTTTTCTCAGTTGTCTGCAGCACAAACCCCCATTTCCTTCACTTTCAGTAAGATTCTGAATAAGGCGTGAGATAGCAGCTGGAGAGTACGCTTCACCAGCTCGAGTGACCTAATATGAAATCTCTCCTGTGAAACCTAGTGGGGACTTAGGAATTTCCGCTTCTAGACACCCAGTGGGTGATTTAACATGCTTTACGGGATGGCTCTTCATGTGATTGGCAGAGCAGGGAAAGAGGGAGAAGCCCATTTACAACGAGGTGTAGGAACAGAACAGCTTGGCACAGGCAGGGTTGAGGATCCCTTCTGAAAAACTGTGGCTGACTTATCTAAGACCCGTGCTGCTTCACGGCAGCCTTTGAAAACACGAGAAATCTCCTTGCAGTGTTTCCAGAGGTGATGTCACCAGATCCCGACCAGACGCCACTCCATTACATAAAGCTGGTAGCTCAGATGACACACGTCCCTGTCCAGGCCGCCTTTGGGCGGGTCAGCTGGCTGGGAGAAAACAACACGCCTCAACGTGACAGTCCCCACATTCTGCAGACTTAAAAGGGAAATTCTCTGGAATCTGACTGGGCTCCTGGGGCTCAGCCTGGCCTTGGCCTGAGGCTGCAAGAGAGTGAAAACACGGAAATGGAAAGGGCTGCGTGTCGCTGTCACCGGTCCTTCAGGTGATCAGAGACCTTTCGGTCCTGCAAGGATGTCACCGCCTCAGCGTCTTTGTTCCTTCACATCCCCGCATTGTCTCTGCTGGTGATGCCGCAGAACCTAGGGCGGCCTTTCTCTACTCCTCCTCCCTCACACCCCCTCACTGCTACCTACTCCCACTTTGTATGGTGCATTTCAGCAGAATTTACCTGAATTTGCTTCTTTATCCTCACAATCACTCGAAAGTTTGCCCCTCAATATTGTGACTTCTTTAAAAGAGTCACTTCTTGTTCCTTTCCCCTCCATTCTCTCATGTTCTTCTCTTGCTTTCTAGATTTCTATTTCCATCTCCCTTCCCATTCTGCAAAGGCAGGATATAGAGGAAGGCCGGCAGAGGGCAAACAGCACAAGAGCCGCACCAGGAGACAGATGAGCACTTTGGTTTTTGCCACAAAGGTGTGCGACCGTGGACAAACCATACGGACCCTTCTCTGGGCGTCACTTTTCTTATCTGTAGACAGAGTTAGGCCACTCATGCCAGAAACCCATGTGTTGCGTCTGTATTGGTGCCATGGGGTACATGAAGAATTAAGACTCTGTCCTGGCTCTTGCAAACCTGCTGAAATCATAACATCTTTATATTCTCTCTGTCTCCGTCTCTCTCTCGCTCACTTGCGTGCACATACACACGTTAGAGGCTGGATCAGAGTGTTTCTTAGCTCTGAGTCACTTTAGTAGCCCTTTGCTGTCAAGTGTAACTCCACACCCTATTTTATACTTCAAATTTTGGTGAAATGAAGATATTAACTCAAGACTGATTTTCTTCTGCCACTATGAATGTCCACATAATTGCTGGATCCTCCTAGTGGTGAAATGGACTATTGTCCTTACCTCAAGGCAGACAAAGGATATGACAACCAGATCCAGAGAAATGGAATAGACAAAGTAAATCAGAGATTTATAGCACTGAGTGTGGTAGAAATGTAAATAAAATTGAATTTGAATTTTTGCAAAATCCACCTAACCTGCTTTTTACCTGGTTCCTTGTAGCTTCCACTAATTTCTGTCCTCAAAAGGACAGTCGTCTGGTTAACCAAACTCAGATTCTTCCTGTATTTGCACCCAGACCCTGATAAGTTGTGAGCATGTTTTGATTACCCTCAAACATCAAGGATTCTTTAACATAAATATTTTTCACTTTCTCAACAATTTACATGGAGATGGAACTTTGTTTGGGAATGAAGGACAAATGTAAAAATGGGATTATCTGTACGAATACTCAAAATTCAAGCCAAAGAGAATTGCAAGTTTATTCTGGACTTAAGACGGCAATATGACTTTCTTGCATATGCAAATGATTTTGCAACTGTTTAGGGCTTTATAATTCACAAAGGACTTTCAGATGTGATGTTTATTTCATCTTCACAGTAGACTTTTGAGCTAGAGAAGAGAGGGATTAGATCTCCATTTCACAATTGAGAAAACCAAGGGTAGGGAATTTCTACATGGTTATGAGGCTGGTATATTGTGGAACCAAAGCTAGAGCCCAAACATTTTCAAATTAGTTTAATTCCATAAAGATCTTACTACCTACACTGCTGTGTATAAAATTGGAGCTAGGCTCAAAGAAAATTTAGTATATATTTTTTAAGCATATGTTCACCCAATTTTATGACCAGCCTTAAAGAAGCCTGCAAGGAAACAATTTAGCATCTTCTGGTTAATGCTTAAGAGTTTAGATACTGTCATCAGTCTACCCAGGCTTTACCACTAAATCTCTATAAGATTCACTTTGCCCAACTCTAAAATAGAGACAATAATTATACCAACCTCATAAGTTTTTTGTCAAGATTGAATGAGGAAATATACAGATATATATATCAAAGATTTTTCAATTAGTCTTTTTTTTTTTACTTTTTTTTGTAAATCATTTGCCACTGTTTTGAAACTTCATTGGCTTAACTTTTTTTAAAGCTTTATTGAGATATAATTTACATATAATAAAATGCACCCACCAACAATTTATCAGAGGTTTAATTACTCCATATCCTAACCAATACACAGTATTTTCAGTCTTCTGTATTTTAGCCATTCCGGAGGATATGTAGTTGTTTCTCATTGTGGTTTTAATTTGCATTTCCCTAATGATGAGTGATGCTGAGCATCTTTTCATATGCTTATTTACCATTCATACATCTTCTTTTGTGAAGTGACTACTCAAATCTGCCTATAATTAACTGATGACTTACTTGTCTTTTTATTATTGAGTTGTGAGAGTTCTTTATTCTAGTCCTTCATCAGATATATGTATCATGAATATTTTCTCCCAGTCTGTGATTTGTCTTTTCATTCTAAAGAACAAAAGTTTTAATTTTGATGAAGTCCAATTTAATAAATTTTTCTCTTATGTTTTATTTTTATTTGTTCATTTTGTGTCCTAGCTAAGAAATCTTTGTTTACTTCAAGGTTGCAAAGACTAACAGTGGTGTTGAGTCCTAGTTTTATAGATTTTGCTCTTATATTTAAATCTACGGTTCATTTTCAGTTAATTTTTACATATCATGTAGATTAGGGTGAAGATTCATTTTTTTACCTAGGGATATCTGATTGTTTCAGCACCATTTGTTGAAAAGATTATACTTTCTGCATTGAATTGCCATGGGATCTTTTAAAAATATATCTACATACCATTTATGTGTGGGCCTATTCCACGGATACGAGACGGTCTTAGCTTTATAGTAAGTCTTGAAATAAGGCAGTATAAATCCTCCAGCTTTTTTGTTCTTCTTCAAATTGTTCTGGTTCATCTATGTTCTTTGTATTCCTGAATAAATTACAGAATCAGCTTGTCAGTTTCTACCAAGAAAAAAAAAAAAGGTGGTTGGGAGTTTGATAGGAATGGCATTGAACTATATATCAATTTGGGGACAATTCACATCTTAAGAAAGTTCAGCCTTGCAATATTGAGTATGGCATATCACTCTATAATTTATTTAGGTCTTTAATTTTTTTCAGCAATGTGTTCTAGATTTCAGTACAGAGCTATTGAATATGTTTTGCTTTGTTTTCAAATTCTCTCTAATATCTATCTGCCTGCTTTACTTACTTTTCAGTGCTTTCGGATAGTGGGTTTTACTGTTTTGCCTGGGGTTTATAGTTACATGCAGGAAGGTTGATGCAATAGGAGCTCCTCAGACATTGCTGGAAGTGGAACTGGTCCCCATGGGACATGTCCAGTTCTTACAACAATTCAAAGAAGATCTGAGAAGAGACAAGATGTTAGTCTTTTCTTATAGATCATATGATAACTCAGGTATATGTGTGCCTCCAGAATGGCTTTCCCTGTTCTTAAGATTGCCTTACATTTAAACATGTTAATTTCCTCTCAGAGGCCATTTGCCAGGACTCCTTAACTACTTGCAGAAGAATGACCACAGAATCGTCCTATAGGCAAGGGCTGGGCAGACAGAGCCAGCTTTCCAGAACAGCAGTCCTTTTAAAATGTGTCCCCGGAGGCAAATGCAGACCCGAAAATTACCTCTCCTATGTGATGGGTTGGATTCTCCAGAGGCTGCCCAGCTCCTCAGGAAGCCTATCTCTCTGGGCACATTTTGCTGCCTGGTAGTTGGTTTGCCCTCCTGGCAGAAGCATCCAAACTCACTCCAAATGGCAGGAATTCAGAACAGCTCTCCTGCTCAAGGAATGTTACCAGCCATCACAGACATCAGAGAGGGGAAAGACAAAGCTAATAGAGCTAATAGAACCACTCTCTGGAAGTACATGTTCTTCTCAGAACCCTGTAGGCAGCTTTGAGACCGGTCCTTATGTACAATATCATTAGGCTGGAAAGAACCCACTCAGAATGCCCTGTTGGCATCTTTCCACCCACACAATATAATACTGCCTTCTCCCAGTCTTCTCTTCTGCTTCTGCTATATGAGTATTATTTGGTTTTTCTAAAGGTCAGGCCTCAGGAGACATGCTGAGGGATGCTATCCCCATTCCCAATGTGTAACCCCCATCCCTTGATGAAGGAAAGGCCAATAATGATTTATTCTCTAAAGCACATGGCCCCTCAGAGGAGGCTGAACAAAATGGGGAAAAGAAGAAGGGGGAACAATCTTTGAGCAGATAGTCAACAGCATCAAATTCACTTGGACATTATTTATTAAAATATTTAGATATGAACATGTTTTAAAGTCTCTGTTAACAACAGACACCATGAATTTCATAATCCACTTGTTCTCAAACCTGACTACACATAGATAGAAGTCAACTAGAAGCTTTAGAAAATGCCGATATTTGGGCCCTTCCTCCAGAGAGTCTGGTTTAATTGGTCTGGGGCACAGCCTGGGCACTGGGATTTTTAAAAGCTGTGCGGTGATTCTAAAAACAGGAAAATTTGAGAACCATCACTATAGTCCATCTTTGATTTACACATTCCATGTAGAAAAGTGAACTAGAAATGTCATCGCAGTTAAAAGCTAATGTCAATAACTCCAGATTGTCAGTAACTGGTGCTTTTTGGTCTTCTGTAACTGGTATGGTCTACCACTTTCACAAACAAGTTTAAAACTCAAGTTTAATGTTCAGAATAATCATCTGAACTTTCCCTCTCCACACCCTCGACCCTAACTACCACCACTAAGTCATTGAAAAACTACATCCCTCTCTAAATAACCCCCTCATTCTGACCTTCAGATTATTCAAGAAAACCCCTGCAGCTTACTTTGTCCAAAGGGCCAGTCCTGATTCTAGGACATGTAGACAGAAATGTGGAATTGTTCACTTCTCCAGCAAGTTCTCCACTTTTTCCTGCCATTTCTTCTGTTACTGCTGCCTGACACCCCTTATTTAAGGTAGGTGTTCATGTGCCATCTGCTGCTACATGGATGCCTTTGCTGGAAGTGACAGCAATAGCTTTCAGCTATTATACAAATAATAACATTACACATCACCAGGCGCTCCCTATGTCTATTTATTCACTCTTCCAAATCTCTGACTGAAAGAAAACATGAAAGGTTTTTGTTGTTGTTGTTGTTCATTTTTGCTTTTGTTTCGATAGCTGATTAGATGGAACTTGAGCCAGTAAAGCTTCCTTTAAAAATTGCTACTGACTTCTTTGCCTGTCTGGGATGCAAGTATCCCTTCTCAATTATCCAAACATCAGGTGATTAGGCACCTAACCCCCTGGAAGACTAAATGTCTGTTGTGGCCTAAAACAAGTTTACCGCTCATCACAGTGATCTTTGTTATGTAAAGGTCCATTAAAGTGTTATACGGTGGTCCATAAAGGTCAATGATAGGGAGGGAGGTGAAGATTCCTTCTGAGAAGAGAGATAAGATTTCTTCTGTCTTGAAGTTCAGTGTGTACTGCCTGAACTACACCAGCAGGAAAAGACATGGAGGGCCCTCTCAGTATAACTCAGGGAGGGCAGAGAGTCTGGCCAGTCACCGGGGCTGAGTACTAGGCCTGGATGTCCCTGTGAGAAGAGCTAGTACAGCTCAGCATGAGGCTGAGGCAAGCTTGAACTGCGACTCCCCAGGCATAACCGGCTCAAAGAAATGCTTATCTCAGAAGCCTCAGAGGGGGCCCCACCTGGTCGCTTCCAGACCCTGAATGCAACAGTGAGAAGGGTAACTGCAGTCCCCAATGCAGCCTGCTGGAGAACCCTCTAGATCAGCAGCCACTAGCCACACGAGGCTTTTGAGCTCTTGAAATATGGCTGATGTACATAGAGATATGTGCCATGCACACTAGATCTTGAAGATTTCATATAGAAAGATTGTAAAATATCTTTTTATATTGGCTACATGTTGAAATGACAATATTTTGCATGTAATAGATTAAAACACATTATTGAAATTAATTTCCTCTTAATGTGGCTACTAAAAAATATTAAATGAGATATTTGGCCCCAATTTGTGGCCTGTATTTCTATTGGACATTGCTGGTTTATATGATCCTGTTCTCACTGCTGGAGCCATTTGGAAGCAGATATTATCAGTTAGGATGCTTTTGTGCTCCAATAACAAAAACCTCAAGTCAAAGTGGTATAAATGATAAAGAAATAAATTATCTCATAGAGAAAATAGTCAGAGGCTGGGAAAAGCCAGTTGTTATCATACTGGCTCAATGGCATCACTAAGGCCTGGTGCTTTTCACTTTCTACTCTAGTCTCATCTGGCTCACCTCAAGGTCAATAAATATCTATGGAAGTTTCAGAAGTCACATCCAGACATATTCAATGTCCAGGAGAAACAAAAGGGGAGTTGCTTTTTTTTATCTCTCTAATTAGGAGTGGAGAAATCTTTCCAGAGGTATCCCCTCCTACTCTCATGTCAGATGGGCTAGAATTGGGTCACATAGTCCAGGCTGAGCCACTCACTGGCTACATAATTGGATGCAGAATGGCTTGGGGTAACCTGGAGTGAGACATCTGTTAGGGAGAGAAGAACCAGCACAATGGTAGGAAGAATGGCGGTTTTAGACCAAATAACCCCTGATGTTCTTGGACAATTCAGGTAGAGGGCACAATCTTGCCAGAGCCACTGCACATGCCACGATTGCAACTGAGCTGATTTAGTTTGGAACACAAAGGAGAAGTTATATTTTTGTCCCCAGGCTGCCAAAGCTTAATAAATAAGTAACTACATAAATAGACAAAGCAAATAAAATCTCATAGCTTAATGTGGACAATGGAGAGAACACGGCATCCTAATCAAGAGTCTGGGCTTTCATAATACCTTCCTGTGGCACCCGTGAAGCTCAACTAACCTGTCTGGGCTTCAGCTGGTTAACCTTTTAAGCAAATGTCCAAAGATGTTGAGTCAAGATAGCAAAGTAATCACATGAATACTTCTCCCTGCTCTAATACAAACACATAGGAATGATGATATCAGTGGAATATAAAACATTAGAAATACATGTCATACTCAGAAACAAAAGAGAAAATCTTTCTTTTTTCTTTTTTAATTAAAAATAACAAACGTTTGGAAAGTTGAAGTCATGGGGTACGTGGGAAGCAGGTTCTGTCAAAGTTCTGTTGGAAATGGAGGCCAAGTGAACTCTGCAATGTGATGGACCAGGTTCCCTGAGTCAAGCAGGGACCTCAGCCAGGGAACTCGGACTTAATTACTGCCTGGCCAGTTGTGGCTAGACATGCTCCACTTGCCTAGAGAAGCACAGACTGGAACTGAAGCCTCTGCCATCAGAGCCACTATACTACAGTGCCTAACCTTTTCAGTCTAAGGACCTATGGCTGCTCAGTTACTGGGTAGCCCCTAGGATTCATGTCACTTCCAAGGTCAGCCCCAGGGAACTGGTTTTTAACTGGATCTGGACTCCAGATATTTTTGTTTGTATAATACTGAACCTCCCCTGCCTTTGAGCATACATCTCCAAAATTTGTTTTTCTGATTGTTTATTTACTAATTATACACACGATTATATTAGTTCATTATAAAACATACACAAAAGAAATTTTTAAAGAACAGAAAAAATGTTATAAACTATACTTTCAGGTTTCCCGCTAATTACAATGGCCCTATTCTATTATGAGCTAATATCAGCTGGTATGACTTGAGGTTTTCATTAATAACATAGGATAAACATTCATAATTCCAATAGCCTTTTTTGATAGTGTTTAGTACTTTCAGCAGACTTGTTCACAGACCTGATTGAATTAACATTGATTTTACTTTGCAATCTGGTTAAATAAAGGAGTTAGAAAAATGTTAGTTCTGCCATTTTCTGTTCTTTGCATGAGCTTATGCTATTAATACTCTAATTTGTAATTTTTGGCAGCAATCTTTTTAAGCCAATTGTCTAAATTGTCAGTTGGCAAATATAAACCGTCTCATGTTGCAATACACTGAAAGCCAGTGAAGAAATGATGGTATGAGGGCCAACCACTTCACAGTGTAGAATTCCCATTTTTCCCTCAGGATAACTCCAGCTCTGTTTGTAACCTGTGACCATCTTACGTATGGACCAGCGTCATTAGACATATTAACTCTCTAATGGGGGAGGATGAGTATAGCTTTAGAAGTTCTACCCACCCTTCTTTAGAGACCAATGTGTTGCATTTTTCATTTGCTGACTCAAGTAAATCATTGTTGGAGATTCTGGCAAGAGTGTGAACAGTCATTTAAAGAGTATTTCTACATTTCTACTACCTTTAGCAATAGCCTTTCCATCTCTAACATATATGATTTCCAGATGCCGTCTTGGGCATCTCACCCAGTAGCTAACAGAGGCTTAAGATAATTCAATTTTATCTCAGCAGAGGGCGTCCCTTCCTTCTAGGAATGTGACAAGCCCTTAACAAAAGGAGGCTATTTTATGACCTGGGTCTTGTGGAAGAAGGTCATGGGAGCAGTTTCTATGTCTATGACGGTTGAATGAAGCTCACTCATTGTCCAACCTAATATGCTCATTTCCTGGGGGAGCTGAAGTGCAGAGAAGTGCTCAGAATTCCATGGTTAGCTGATGACCAAACCAGCACCTGAATTCAGGCCTCCTACCCTCAGCCCAGGGCCACTCTAACACTCATCACAGCCCTTGATGTGCACTTGTTAAGCAATAGTAAGGCTAGCCCATTTCCATTTAATGCAATTACTGATATATTTGAGTTTTAATATATCATCTTATTTCATGATTTCAATATGTCCTAAGTCTTCTATGATTTTTTTCTTTTGTTTTCTAACTTCTTTTGGATTGACTAAGATTTGTTTTTCATTATTTCCCCACCCCTTTACTTTTTTGAAAGATTTACACTAATTATTTCTTGTTTTAGTGGTTAGCATACTCTAGTTTTAGTGGTTAGTTTAAACACTGTTTTTTCCCTGTATTTATTATTTTATTTTTACCCTTACATTATTAACCTATCCAAATCTAATATAAATACTGGTCTCTATTATCGGGCTATACAATTCAGAAATGTAAGAACACCTTAACCTCATTTACCCACATCTCAACTCATTTGCTATTGTCAAAATTTAAAATTCTATGCAATTTTTAAATTTCACAAGATACTTTTATTGTTTTTTTGCTCTTCATTTCTTCCCGCATCTCAGACTTTCCATCTGGACCATTTTACTGCATCTTGAAATGTATCTTTTAGAATTTTCCAAACTCTCTCATTTAAAAAAAAAGTCTTTATTCATATCTATTATTGACATATACTGTATAAGATATAGTCTATCTACTATATATGTTTACTGGGAATAGAATTCTAAACAGGAAATTGTTTTCCTTCAGCTTATTAACAATACCATATTTTGTCCTCTGATGTCCATTATTGAGTTTTAGAAGTCAGCTGTCAATTTAACTTTATATCTTTGAAAGTAATATGTAGTTTTCCCTTGGCTGCTTTTAGTATATGATATATATACAGTTCTGTTTCTTTGGGTCCTTATGGTTTTACTATGATGTGTCTAAGAATGCTATGTAGAGGCACTGTATAGAATCTATGGATTGATGTCTTTCATTAGTTCTGAATATTCTCATCTATTACATCTTAAAATATCACCTTTGACTCTCAGACAAGAGTCTCTCTCTTCTTCTGACATAGCAAGGTGGTTTTATAATTTGTGGCTAGTAATTCCAACAGACATTATCTCCAGTGCTTAGAAGCCTATTTGGGTTGTCTGCTGTTTATGCTGATACTTGCTCAATATGGTTCGTTTCCCTGTATGGCTGGCAAATTTTAACAATGTGTTTGACATTATATATTAAATAATATTTGGAATAAAAATTTGAGGCTTAGCATCTTCTTCCAAACAAGATTTTCATTCGCCTCTTCCAGACACCTGAAGTGCTACCAGTCTGGAAGCATCTCAAACCAAGTTCAAGGCTTGAGCTTCCCTGGACCACCCAATGACACCAAGCCAGAAAGAAATACTTTGCAGGGATTGATTTATTTTTGCTTCACCTGAAGCTGTAATTCATTGGGACCCCAGTTTAAAGTAGAGGCGATTTATTAGGATTCCCACTTCTCGTACATTGCAGGTCTTGCTTTTACTCCCCAGCCCTAGGAATTTGTCAGAAATACAGCTCAGTTTTGCAGCTGTTTCTAGGGTCGGCATATTCCTTTAAGGCAAAATCAGATATGAATGCCAATCTTATTCTCTGGGTTCTCCTGGTCTAGATTTTGGCTTTTAAACTCCTCGCTATCCTGTCAACATTTTGATGCTTTTAAGAAGATGTTTTTAATATTCACCCAGTTATTTAGGTTTCCTTAGTGGGAGGGTTGGTCCAAATTTCCTAGTCATCGATCACTTCGAATAGAAGTTAGGAGTTATCTATTCATCAAAGGAAAGGAAATTGTCCATAACTTCTATTTCTACTTCATGTTTATCTATTGTTAGTCCCTATAAAGCACTTTACCTATGCCAAGGATGTAATATATTCCACAGAACCAAAAATTATTACATGGCAGTCATCAAATCCTTTAAAGAACCCAATCTGGTATATGGAATAGTTCATAAGACGATTTTAAGTCATGACTACTTCTGGCTTTTGGGATTCAGTATAGTAAACTTATATCCTATCAATTCATAAAAATAATAGAAGATCCAGTAATCCATATATAACATACACACATAATACCATATCCTACTAAGGGCACTTGTTCTTCCCACTAAACGAAAGCCTCTTCTTCTTTTGCCTCTTTCAGATGTTTTCTCCATCCTCACTTTCTTAATGAGGCCTTCCCTAAACATCCTATTTGAAATTGCCAACTCCTCCTCATTCCCACACTTTTTCATCTCCTCTCATTCTTTTCTTTTCTCTATCATCTTCCACCATCTTATATACTGTGTATTATGTATCCTGACTCTATTTATCACTGCCTCTCCAATCTTGATAAATCTTTATAACCTCTCAATTCCTTGGTTTCTCTAGATATAAAATAGGATTAAGAAAAGTATCCCACCATTCTTCATGTCGTTGTTTAGAAAGTGATTCTAAAAAACGATTTTAAAAGACAAATGAAAATTCTAGAATTGAAAGTTACGATATCTAAAAAAAACTTACTGGTTGGGTTTAACAGTAAAATAGAGAGAACAGGAAAAAAAAATTAGTGAACTTCATAAGAGTAGTGCAATATAAATGATCCAATATGAAGAACAAAGAGAAGAGAGATTGAAAAAAATGAGCAGATCTGCAGGAACCTGTGGATAATATCAAAAGGTCTGATATATGTGCAATTGGAGTCACTGAAGGGAAAGAGAGAAAAATCGGGTAGTAAAGAATATTTTTAAAAATAAATGAAAAAATTTCCAAGTTTGGAGAAAGAGATAAATTTACAGATTTAGGTCAGAGAGCAAACCCAACACAGAATAGGTTCACACACATACACACATACACACACACGCACAGACGCACACATATACACATGCGTATCAGAGTCAAAATGCTAAAAATCAAAGTTAAGGAGGAAAATCTTGAAAGAATCCAAAGGATTTTGTTACAGACTCATTCCACACCAAATAAAATACCGCAGCCAAGTTTAGTGAACCTGAAGTATTGGGGGAAAGTTTTCAGTGGAGGAGAAGTTGCTTCTTTTCGCTACATTACACATCCTGTGTGTGAGGACCTCACTGACAAGCATCAGGTAAAATGGAGCTGAGTTGCTGGAGAGGAGGTTAGCCGCCCTTCATTTCTATTTTGGTTGGGTAAGATCTTCTGTACGAGACAGGATGCTGTGGGCTCTTTGGAAGACAGAAAGATTTTGATCCGAATAACTCTATAATCAAGGAAACAGAGATGTGAGATCCTCATGGTAAACTTGAAAATGGCCTGACAAGAAAGAATAGTGCTTCTTGGAGCCAGGGGAATTTTTGAAGGGGAATTAGAGGAAATAAATTTGGGGTAAATGGGGAAGACCCAGAAGATTTTGATTATTTGGTAGCATTTGTTTCTTCAGCATGATTTTCTTTCTTTCTCTCATAATTTAGTCTAACCTTAGGATGGGTAGGCCGCATGAGCAAGTGCTTCGAAAATTAAGAAGGCAGATTTTTTCCCTTCCCTTTTACAAAGAAATTGCAGCATTCTGGATGTAGAAAAATATGTTTTCCGGGCCAGAGTTATGGCCCTGTTTTGGGAAATATGGCCTCTTTAGTTCATAGAAGATGATTTTAATGATTGAAAATGAATAAATAAAACCACCACATGAAAACTCAAAGTTTGCTACTTGTTGTAATTATATTTTCCATACTAGACTGAAAATAAGGTCATGATGATTTTGTTTGTGATGTAAGCCTCTTATCCTCTTTTTGTTCCCCCTTCTCTGCCCACCCATCCTCCATCCCTTACCATCTTTACACTTTAGGATCGATATCCCCAAGTGAAGGGAGGAGTAGGCACAGTCGAAGAAATAGTTGAAGGCTGGTTGCCTGACGTGGAAGCCAGGTCCCAGCATCAGGTCCCAGGGCTGCGCACTGGCGGGGAAAGGTACAAACGGCAGCATCTCAGCAAGTCTTCCAGGGCGTCTGCAACTCTTCCTGTAACCAAAGGCCTTTTCCTGTGTTTGAACTCTGCCACCAATGGCTGTCTTACCAAAGGTAAACAACAGCAGTCTAAGCAAACTGCTCTTTTTCCAAAAGAAAGCTTTTAAGTTTTCTTTTTGAGGCGGGAGGGGGTTGTTTAAGGACTGGGTGGAGGAGGAGAGGGAGGAGGTGAGAACAGAGGAAACACAAATGACCCTGAGCCCTGCCCTGTGTGTTTTTTCTTTCTTTTCTTTCTTTCTTTTTTTTTATTTTCACCTCCTTCATTATTTTTGGCTGGCTCCTTTGTGCCGGCCGCTTTCTATTCACTGACAGCTGCTTTGAACATCAGTCACGTCAGGTCATCTGCCAAGCTGTGCGCCTCAGGTCACATCGCTCTGAGGCCTCTGGTTAGTCAGCTTCAAAGTGCCTCACAAATGGTGACCTGCCTCCTCTGGGGTGACTATTAAAAGAAGGGGAAGCCTGGACAGCTCGTGACACCTCTGGAATTAAATCTGGAAGCTCCTATCTCGTTTTACAGAAGAACATAGAACCAAAGAAGAGCTGTGAAGCCCGCTGCCAGGCCTTGTGGCCAGTAAGTGGAAGGACGGGGGTCCAGGTTTGCTCACGTCTAGTCCCAAATGGTTCTTCCTGGTCTTTGCAATTTTTATTTATTTATTTATTTATTTTTAAATTTTTATCTTCCCCCCCTCCCCTTTTAGCCCTCCCCCCTTGTAACTGGTCCTTGCATTTAAAATTGTTTCTCAAGGAGTCTTAGCTGCCTCCAAAGTACCTCAGACATGGTAACACTTGAGAAGGGATGGGGGAATGGAGCAGGGAGGAAAATGCCCAGTGGATGGTACTTTACCTTCTTCCTCCAAAGAAGGCTCTTCTCTTTGGTTTAATTAATTAATTAATTCACTCATTCATTCGTTCTGCAAATGTCTATTGAGCAACTTCTACGTGCTAGGTGACTTCCAGACATAGGAGATACAGCAATGAACCAGTGAAACTTACATTCTGTTGTCTGTTTTAGTTTCTAAGTAAGATTATTTTTTGGTAAAAGTTTTACGTTGATTTTTTTTGTTGTTGTTGTTTTTAAAGAGAATCTTTCTAATATGTAGCTTTCCAGTATGTAACTGGTACTCATCAAACACTCACAGCACCAAGTGGAGATTTTACCATCCTATAAAGCAAAGTAGCTCCTTTTCTTCTGACTCCTGGCAATTTAAAGTCTATCAAGAAAAGACACCTAAAAAGAGAACTTGCCCAGATAGCATCACCTCCACTCACTGACAAATGTGGGAGAGAAATAAGAAACAATTGACGGTATAGGTGGTCAGCTGAACCCCTAGTCTGCTATGTCTACGCCAGGGGTCACTGGCACCTTCTCCTCTCAGATAGTCCATGTAGGAGAGGATAGGCATGGGAATACTCTCAAACTGCCCCTCTTTGTGGTGGTATGGAGGTGGGCGTAGCAGTTAACAGCCTTGTTGAGTTTCAGGGTCAAGCCGTAATTGCAACCAGCAAATATTCCTACCTGGGATTTTGATTTTAAAAGTTAAGGTCAAAAGTTGTAAATTAGTAGCTTCCTCCGTGCTTATATCTTTATTATCTCTTGAGGTATAAAAAATTACTACAAAACCTAGTGGCCTAAAAAAAACAAAACTTTATTATCTCACAGTTTCTATGGGCTAGGCGTTCAGGAAGAGCTTAGCTTGGCGGTTTGGCTCAGGGTCTCTCCTGGGGTTGCCTTCAGAATGGGGCGGGCTTGCAGTCGTCTGAAGGCTCGAAGGGGAAGCTGATCCATTGCCAAGACTGTGCACTCACAGGGCTGTTTTAGGAGGCCTCAGTTTCTCTCCATGTGGCCCTTTCCACAGGTTCCTTAAGTGTCCTCATGGTATGGCAGCTAATTTCCCTCAAAGCAAGCCATCTGAGAGAATGTGAACAAGGAGGAAACCTCAGTGCCTTTTCTGACCTGATCTCCTAAGTTACTCCCCATTGCTTCTTACCTTATTCTATTTTTGAAACAAATTAAGTCTAAGTGATTAGATCTCAAGGCTCCACCTCTCAAAGAGAGGGATATCAAAGAATTTAAAATATGTAGACATATTTTAAAACCATCGAATTTAGGTTCCCTTTGCATATAAAATCTTTTTTTTTCCTTGTAGAATCTTAAATTACATTTCATCCAGTAATATTTCACTATATATTTTTTAAGCAAAGCCTCCATTCCATTATTATACCCAACTCAAATGAATAATAATTCCTTAATATCTTTTAAAAACAGTCTGGTTTTGATTCTAAAATTTTTAAATCAAGAGATTCCACAGAAGAATCCAGATTTCTGTCTTATTTTTTTTTAAATAAGATGATCTAGTCCAACAGGCCCATGTTCTCACATGATCAGAAACCACTTTAAATGGGGCATGGACTCTTTGATTTGCCATGCTCCTCACTACACCTTGTATTATACATGGGACACTGATTTGTGTTCCTGCTTGATCTAGGGGCAATAAGATTGAAGGGTATGGCAATGAGGTTGAGAAAGGGAAAAGCCTGACCCCCAGTGTGAGTTGGATCTAAAAAGATTGGAAAATGAGACAGATTACTGGTTTGCTTAGAGCAGCAGCAACCTTGCGTCTCACATACATAGGCTATAGAGATAACAAGGATAACTGGGCATTAATCAGTATGGTTTTAAAAGATTTGGTGTACAATCCTGTGACAGAACTTGGCTCTGAGGGTGTAGCGCCACGAACAGAACCAGCCATGAATCAGACAGCATGGATCAAGGCTCATGGCTATTTTCCTAGGACTTTGAAAGTCTTAGATCTGGTACAGCCTAAGAAAACTGGTGAGAGTCATGAAAAATAATGATATAGAACTGTTAGTCAACTTTATCAAGGAGGGGGAATTTTAATCATATTTAATTCAATGTATAAAAATAAAGAGTTATTTCTTGCCCCCTTTTTGTGCCACAGCCATTTATGATCTTAGCATGCTTGGAGAGAGCCTGTAAGTAGACGAAAAGGCCGCTCTGGAGGAAGACTGTGAAAAGATGAGCTTTCCGGAATTATGAGAGTGAATACTGGAGGAGAATGCTTGCTCACCTCTGGCCCGGTAATAAACCCGCAGTTGCTTTTTAATACAACTACTGCCATTCTCCAACTTAAAAATGTCCATTTGCTTATATCAGGTATTTGGAGTTCAGAATGTGTCTTCAGAATGTATTTGCAAAAACTACATTTTCCTTGGTGATTAAGTCCACAGGCTAGTCCTTAAGACTCATAATATGCTATAACTATATCGAACACTACCATGCTACCACGTATGACGGACTTTACTTAGCAAGTTTCTGCCTGGGTTCCAACATGGTATGCAACATTTTCTTCAACACTAGTAGTTCAAACACAGTTCTACTCCATCCCTCAAATTCACTACTCCTGGGCCAGCTTTGAGGAGGTCACTAGTTTTTCAGTGATAGCACCGGGTATATGATAGAGGAAAATGAACTCTGTGGGGTGAAAGTTAAGAAATTTAGGCGTGGGGATATACCTTAGGGCAGTGACAGCAAGTCAAGCAGACTAAGAGGTTTGGTGGGGCAAAGGCAGTCAGGTGATCGGCTTTGGCGGCTCTGGAAATTGGGACTGAGGGCAGGGCATGGTAGAAGTTGCCGCCATTCAAAAGTATGAACTTTCATAAGCCAGCTGTTTGTGTGCCAGGCACTGCCTGTATTCCTTCTCCAACAGACACTTGTCATACAACATATCAGAATAGCATTCAAACCGTATTATCCCATGACTTCTCTAGCAGTCACATCTACACCTGTATCTCCCAATAGCCCTTATTGGCACAGTCAGATTTAGACTAGACTTTACAACTCTTCATCTGATTCTACTCTTGCCCCTCCACAATCCATTTTTTTTGCATAATGATCAAACTAGCCCTTTTTGAAATGTGAATCTGATCATGTTTCTCTCCCGTGTAAAATCTTTAGTATTTCCCATTCATCTTACAATAAAGTTCAGAATCTGAACTTGGACTGACCAGGCTGCCCCTTACATAAGCTGCTGCCTCCCCATCATTTCCAGATGCATACTTGCTTATTCTTCAGGTTCAAGTGTACATGTCATTTACAAAGATCTTCTCTGACTTTTTGTCAAGATTTGGTACCTGGTTATAAGCTCTCTTAACTCCCAAGTTTCCTCTTCGGAGCACTGACCACAATAGTAATTGCTTAGTCATTCAGGTATGAATTATTTCATGTGTCAAACCTCTACCAGGCCATGAAATCCAGAAGCACATTAACCACACCTAGCATAGGGCCTTCTGGTCCATGAGACATGCTCACTAAATGGTTGCCAGAAATGAGCCTTTGTGCCATACATTTTTTATCTTTTATATTGTAGAAGATGTTGTTATCCAATCTGAGAGACCATTCACTGAGCTTTTACTATGTGACAAGCAGTGTTGGTTTAGAGGGCAGGGCAAGTTAGCTTCATGTTTAAAAATTAGGGCTCTAATTCCCTGGGTTTGAAATCAATCTTACTAATTGTGTGATATTGGGGAAGTACTGTAACTTCTCCATGCCTCAGTTTCCTCATCTATAAAAAAGAGGAGGAGGTAAAGGACAATAATAGCACCTACTTCATAGGGCTGTTACGATGATTAACTAATTTATGACCTGTAGAGTGTTTAGAATGGTGCCTGTCACATAGTAAGTATGTGAAAGCTATTAGCTATTCTTCTTTGTATTCTGTTCTCCTAATACTGTGAAAAATAGGTGTTAGATTATTATCTCCACTTGTCAAATGAGGAAACTAGATGCATAAAAGAGACTTTCTTCAATAACTTGTTTAAATGAATCCTTCATACCAACTTTTCATGCTGAAAAAAAGCTAAAAAGAAAGAAAAAAAACAAATGGCCTCACATTTTGAGAGTTGGGACTTGGAGAATACTGGGGTTTGGCAAGATGAAGAGGATAAATCAAAGAAACAAAGGAAGTGTCAAAGCAGTTTCAGGCCCGAGAATTGACCATCTCTTCTGCACATTAATATAATGAAACTTAGCCTGTCTGTGCGAAGAGATTTTCCACAGATTCTGGAAGGGACATGGAGAGCTGATGGAATGTGACTCAGAGCAGCAAGAACTAGCATCTCCAGGTTGCCGCAGGAAATGAGAACAGTGGCTTGCAACTCCTTCCAAAGCTCCTCAGAAGCTCTGCCAGCATCTCCAAGGGCATCACCATGGCCTCAGACCAAATCCATTTGAAGTTTAAAAAATCCATATATACCATGCATCCCACATGAGAGAAAATGGGTGCCAAAGGAAGTCAAACAAAAGTTTGAATCATTAGAGTAGACAATCTTCCTGGAGAGAAGTGAGGCCTGCATCAGACTTTTAAAAAGACATCCTGCAGGAACAGTGCATTTGAAATGGCCCTGAACTAAAAACAGCGCAAGTTCATCTTCAGTAGAGTGGATACATAAATTGTGGTATAGTCACAGATTGAAATACTCTCAAACAACAAGAGTGAATGAACCACAACTACACTCAACAGTAGAAATGAATCTCACAAATATAATACCGAGGCAGAGAAACCCAAAACAAAAAGCATAATTCCATGCTATCTGTTATGTAATTCAAACCAGGTCATGTGTTTGTAGGTCAGGTGTGAGAGTTAGGACCCTGTGACCTCTGAGGGAAGGTGGTAGCTGGAGGGTCAGAGTGGTTCTTCTATTTCTGTTACTCAAATGTGTTCATTTTGTGAAAGCTCACTGATACATACACTTACATTTTGTTCTGAATATATTTTAATCCACCTTTCACTCTACCACTTTTCATAATCAGGGGTGAAGTTAGTCCTGGGGTGAACAGATAACCCTAGGGTCCTGAATAATCAGAAACTGGAGAAGTACCAATTAGGATGCTTTAGAAGTGGGAAGCCATTTTGAGTAAAGCTTGTATTTCTTTGGTTGGGAGTCTTGGGTCACTGTTTTGGTCACACCTAATTATATACATTGGTTTTTCTTCTTGTCCCCTGATCAACTCCCAGGGTCTTAACAGCCTCCTCTCTCTGCTCAAATGATGTCTAAGATCCAATGCAATGTGTGGCTTACCTGAGGGGTCAGAGGCCAGGCCATAGTCCATTTCTGCACATGTGTTTTCTCAGTTGTCTGCAGCACAAACCCCCATTTCCTTCACTTTCAGTAAGATTCTGAATAAGGCATGAGATAGCAGCTGGAGAGTACGCTTCACCAGCTCGAGTGACCTAATATGAAATCTCTCCTGTGAAACCTAGTGGGGACTTAGGAATTTCCGCTGCTAGACACCCAGTGGGTGATTTAACATGCTTTACGGGATGGCTCTTCATGTGATTGGCAGAGCAGGGAAAGAGGGAGAAGCCCATTTACAACGAGGTGTAGGAACAGAACAGCTTGGCACAGGCAGGGTTGAGGATCCCTTCTGAAAAACTGTGGCTGACTTATCTAAGACCCGTGCTGCTTCACGGCAGCCTTTGAAAACACGAGAAATCTCCTTGCAGTGTTTCCAGAGGTGATGTCACCAGATCCCGACCAGACGCCACTCCATTACATAAAGCTGGTAGCTCAGATGACACACGTCCCTGTCCAGGCCGCCTTTGGGCGGGTCAGCTGGCTGGGAGAAAACAACACGCCTCAACGTGACAGTCCCCACATTCTGCAGACTTAAAAGGGAAATTCTCTGGAATCTGACTGGGCTCCTGGGGCTCAGCCTGGCCTTGGCCTGAGGCTGCAAGAGAGTGAAAACACGGAAATGGAAAGGGCTGCGTGTCGCTGTCACCGGTCCTTCAGGTGATCAGAGACCTTTCGGTCCTGCAAGGATGTCACCGCCTCAGCGTCTTTGTTCCTTCACATCCCCGCATTGTCTCTGCTGGTGATGCCGCAGAACCTAGGGCGGCCTTTCTCTACTCCTCCTCCCTCACACACCCCTCACTGCTACCTACTCCCACTTTGTATGGTGCATTTCAGCAGAATTTACCTGAATTTGCTTCTTTATCCTCACAATCACTCGAAAGTTTGCCCCTCAATATTGTGACTTCTTTAAAAGAGTCACTTCTTGTTCCTTTCCCCTCCATTCTCTCATGTTCTTCTCTTGCTTTCTAGATTTCTATTTCCATCTCCCTTCCCATTCTGCAAAGGCAGGATATAGAGGAAGGCCGGCAGAGGGCAAACAGCACAAGAGCCGCACCAGGAGACAGATGAGCACTTTGGTTTTTGCCACAAAGGTGTGCGACCGTGGACAAACCATACGGACCCTTCTCTGGGCGTCACTTTTCTTATCTGTAGACAGAGTTAGGCCACTCATGCCAGAAACCCATGTGTTGCGTCCGTATTGGTGCCATCGGGAATGCAAAGAATAAGACATCGGGAATGTAAACCTACTGAAACACAGTATCTTTATGTTCTCTCTGATACGCACTTGGATGGATGGGTGGGTGGATAGATAGATAGACACACAGACAGATAGATAAATAATAGATAGGTAGATAATTAATGGGGGAGGAAAGCTTGGGATAAAATAGTCTTATAGACCATAGGGCCCAATGAAAGTCTAACAAAGAGACTGAGTCAGAATTGCTTTTTCCCTGATATTACTTTAATTGGTTTTTGTTATTAGGTGTAACTCTCCGCCCCCTTTTCCCACAATTGAGTGAAATAAGGAACTACTTTAAAGCTGGTTTGTCTTTTGCTGCCACAAAAGTCCACGTAGCTGCTGGTTCCTGTTCACAGTGAAAATGGTCTTAAGCTGATGAATGAAAAAGGCACAAGATATACAGCACAAATCAGAGAATTTTAAGTCAAGATTATTCCTAAGTGCCTAACCCTAAATGGAGCTTACGCTCTCCCACAGAGCTCCCAAGCACCCCTAACTTGGCACAGGGTATCCTATTTTCTTTCTCCTTCTATTCAGCCTCCTCATCCCTTTTGAAAAACTGTGGCTGACTAATCTAAGATCTATGAGGTTTCACAATATTTTGTCAATCCAAGAAGCATTAGGAATGTAAAGGATAGGACGACAGGAACAACACTTCTGAGAAAACTATGTCGAGCAGCAGTGTGGTAAGTTGCTCGCTCGCTTTATTTATTTGTTTGTTTGTTTGTTTATTTATTTCACCATCAATGAAAATGGAAGCTTGGTTTGGTTTGTGGCGTAAAGCTCATTGATTAGTGCTTAAAAGTGTTATTTGATCCTGTAAGAACTCTCAGGATCTAGAGTCAGGCTGAAGAATTGCAGCGGTGCTGGTGTTTCAAGGGCCTAGGAAGAGCCAAATGCCCTGGCTGAGTGGCTGCCTCCCACTCCTACAGGCTGTAGGGTTCCTCAGTAGGCACACAGACCAAACTTTCCTTTGCTCAGAGTCGACATGACATGATTTGTTCCCTTTTGGCTGTGTCAGTTCTGCAAACCAGATACCAGAGACTGCAGGCTCAGGAGAGCCTGTCTTTCTGGAACACCATTTGTTTGGTCAGGACAGGCCAGTTAGGCTTTTTCATCTCTTTAAATCTCCCAGGGCAGAGAGCATTTTTGAAGAATTCTTTTTTTTCAAAGTTTTTTTTTTTTTTTTTTGCCCCTTCCAACATTTTGTTTAAGAGAAAATGAGATGTCTATCTTCTGTTTCCTTATTTTTTTTTCAGGAAAGCAAAGGGTTGTTGACTTCCTCCCTCTCCCCTCCCTTCCTTCCTTCTTCCCGAAGGTACTCATCAGAAATAGAGAACGAAGTATTGTTCCTGTTCTCTTTCTTGAGTCATTTGAAACACTATCCTGAGAGTTCTTTAAGTTGTCTGCAATCTGTACACAAGAGAAAGAGAGAGAGAGAGAAGGGGAGAGAGGCAGAGAGCAAGGGATCAGGTAAAGCACTGAGGCTGCTGCAGCCATTCAGACTCAGGAGCTGGTAAGTGACCCACACAATCGTTTCTACTTCCATTTGAATGTCCCTGGGATGGATACTGCCATGGGCATCTTCGACAGAAAATGCCTTGCTGGGTGTAATCTTTAATCAAAAGATATAACTGATAGATGGCCCAGATTTTAAGCTTATACTATTTTTTTTTTAAGAGACTACTGATGCTTTGCAGAGCGGAGACTGGCAGAACTGGAAGTAGAATTGCATTGGGGCTGAGGAGGACGTTGTGTTATATCTGATTTTTGGCATAGATAATGTGGCCAAGTTAACTAGGAGCCACTGAAGTGTGTGATGTGTCTCATTGGAGAATTCAACTCTTCCTCAGTGCTGTGTCTTGGGAACCTTATCAGGGTGTCCGCTAAGAACTGTGCTTTGCTCTGGGACTTTTGTTACTTGTTGTCTAGATTGAGGTGTCCTTCTCTTATTCTTTTCTTTCCACTCAGCACTCCCAAGAGAGAAATGAGAATTTATAACTGTTATTCTGCATCACTGATGTAGGAGGAAAAAAAAGATGGGAATGTCACTTTGAATTGTACTGCGGGTGGGGGGGATGCGTATGTGTTGAGGCTCCACATGTGGGTTGAGTGTAAAATTATTATCTACTGTCAATGAAAGATGTCATCTGCACACAAAAGAAGGCAAGATTTGGGGGCATATAGCTTTAGTTTTGGAAAACAACAATTGGAATAGGAGGATTGAGATTGATCACTTGTGTCAGTAGGAGTGAAAAACTAAGCTATAGATGTAATTGAAAAATAGTCACCCAGAACTTGGTTTCCCAAGCACCAAATGGGGCAGTCCAAACTAGTTAAGCTTATACTTACAACTTATTTTTAAAAGTCTACATCATTTCAATTAAATTTGTCAGAAAGGGTACTCTTACGAAGGACTCATCATGGAAAGCCACAAAGGAGCCAAGATCACATTGTCAAAAATAGGCTAGCAAGGTCCCTCAGAAAGACTGTGTATATTTGCTAATGGCAATCATTTAATTCAAAGATGTACTGAATGCGTGAAAGATACAGACCATGCAGGGGTTTTTTATATTCATTTCTATGAAATTTACTGATTGAAGTCACCTGGGTAGTGAAGAGTATAATAAAAATAGCCAGTCTCTCATTGATAAATTAATTTGGCCAGACTTGCATTAACCACAATCAAGTAATTAATCTTTATTCAAAACCAAGCCATTATTTTAATGAGTGAGAAAATATGGTAGAATTGGACTGTTATGTAGGTTTTGTTCCATTAGTCACACTTCTTTTTTCTTCTCCTTTTTTCAAGAGATTTTCCTTAGGAGCACTATGAAATGAGCAACATAAAAGAGACATGATTAGCGTTTGCTTTCTTGAGGATGCAGAATTATTCTAATAGCAGCTGAAAGTGATTTCCACCTCCCCTACCACCTACCCTAGTAACCCCATTTCATAGATCTTCAGGTCAAAAGGTAGCAGGACCTGATCGAATTGGTCATTTTACATCTTTTATCAGCAATTGTGACCCCAGTAGAAAACTCAGAGCTGCGATCTTGACTTGTTCTTTCGGTTTCATTTTTCCTTGATAATGTATTTAATTTGGTGCCTGATTAAAACAACATCACAAAATGTTCTCTAGTTTTGGTTATTGAATAAAAATATCAGATGCAACACTATATTAAAAAAACTGACAATAGAGTGACACCGACTAAAGGCCAGTAAGGCAGGTGGATATGCCAACGGCACACAGAACAGCTCTGCTGTTAGCATGAGTCTTCTCTGTGGCCCGAAATCAAGGAGTTTGGAATATGTTATTTTCTTAAAAGAAAAATAAATATTCAATATTTCCATTCAGATTGTTAAGTCATTGCCATGAGAATATTTGATGGGGGAAAACAATTTCAGCTACTAAAGAAAAAAGCCATTGACTAGTTTAGTCTGGTTGGTACCAATCTGTCTTCACTCACTTCCAAGGAGTGAGCTGGCATTTGTGGAAACTTCCAGTGTATGAGTCTTCTTTGGGGTCATCAGAGGCGCTTTTGTGATATCATCAGGGGAACTCCAGCTTGGAATGATCCAGAATTTGACACACAGAAGATTTAATTAATAAATGTGTGCCAAAATTGTACATACCTGTAACCAAATTACAAATTTGTTGTATAAATATCATGTTAGAATAGAATGTGTCCTATAAGTCTGTGTGTTGGGATGTGACTTTAACTAGAGGAAACAGCATCAAAGCACAGACTTTGTTGTTACATAATTTTAGGTTTGAATTCCAGTTTTGTCACCTACTGACTGTGGGCCTTAGGCCAGGTAATAAACCTCTCTAAGCCTCAATTTCTCCAAATGTAAAACTAGATCAACATAATAGAGTTGTTGTAAGGATTAAATAAGATTATATATGTAGCACAATTAACATAACGTGTGGCAAATAGTAGGAGTCAATCACTGTCAGTTGTAATTTTTCAAGAGTCATACATTAATACTTAAGTGTACTGTTTTTAAACATAGGGAATAGAATACATCTCCTATAATTTATGTCATTGAGTTTGATCACTACTCAGGGTCTATTAGAGCAAAAAATATTTCTCATAGCTTTTAGAGTTGGGCACATATTAAGTGATGATATCCTGAACCTCAAATTCTTGGAAAATAGAGGAAGGTAGAGATTAATATTTTGATGTTCATCTCTGTTAATGGTAGAAACGCCAGATTTAGCCTCATTAAAATTTCAGCTGTATTTTACAGAGCTCTAGGCAGGCAAAACTTTGCCTTGTTTTCAACTTAAGTGAATGTTCAAAGAGACTACAATTATATTGTAAATGTTTCATTCTCTCTTTCACCCACTACCCAAGCTCTTGATCTCTGTACTATTGGTGACCTTTTCCTGGCTATGAGGGGCTGGAGACACTTTTGTTGGAGACTGTTGTGGCAGTTCCATGACTCAGCCAAAGAGAAAAGGACTTGAAGTGACAGTTCTTCCCCCACCGAGTGCTAAGCACACTTGGAGATCCTTTTCTTCAAACACCATAGTAGCAAGCCACTTTCTTTCACACCGATAGGTAGAACAATATCACCATGCTGTGCATGGAGTGGAGAGGGAGGGATGTTGATCCACTGCTATTTTCTCTTATTCTAAACTTTAAAACATACAGGCTGGTTAATGTTTCAAGTAATAATGATACCTTAACTTAAGTCTTAGTTAAACTTCCTTCTTCGCTTTCTAAAAGCAAAACACACAACTGCAACAACCACCAAAAATCTACCACCGATAACCCAAACCTGTGAAGTTCTTATTTAAAATAAGAGGCTCTGATAAATTAGAGACTTGTTTGGACAACTTAACCTCCAGCGAGAAAGCTAAAGCTGAGTTGTTCTGCACTTTCGAGCAGAAGGATCTTCTGCTGTGGCTTAGTGCGGTGCAACCAAGACCAGACTGGGAGTCGGAACACTTCTGTTCTGCTCTGGTCCAAACTCTGCCACCCCCTAAATGTGTGGCTTGACAATTTCCTTTGCTTGCTTGGACCTCAATTTTCTTGTCTATAAAATGATGAACTTGGATCAGGTCAGTGATTCTCATGGTAGTGTGTGTGAGTGCGTATCAGAGCTTACCTGGGTCTGGTTTACATCCCCTTCTCCCCTTCCCTCTGCACTAGATGATCTGTGAGACTCTGACAGTGACATACTGCGATTCTCTAAAATGGATGGTCAATATCTTACTCCGTCTTCTTCTGAATTGCACTGACATTGAATAAAAATGTATGTTTTCAAAACCATGCTTTTTAGTGGAATTCCTATTCAGTATTAGATGTTCTCTCTAGAAATTAGTTCTGAATATATCAATTGTTATTCTAAGAGCTGTTAGTATTATAGAATAAGGAGTATCCTAGCCAGTCAAGCAATCTGATGAGACTGATCAGTGTTCTGTAACCTTATATACATGATGAAAATAACAGTTACTTAAATCTATAAATATAATAATCCTGCATGAATAGCACTTTTTGACTTGTGCATTTCTATATTTTTGTATCTTATAGTGAGCATGCATTCTTTCTTTGATCAAGGAAAATGCAGCTATTAAATTTATTTGCTCACTTTTTAAAAATACCATTAGATTGAATCTCCTAAGTTTCTTCTGGTTTGGTTTTATTTTTACCTTTTCACAATGTATGCTGTGCTGAGCCGTTTTTAGAAGTTAGATCCTTGTCCCTAAGTTAATGGTGACATGGAAAGGGAAAAGATCAATACAGTGTTTGAAAAACCAGCACATGTTAAACCTGCTTTAATTATAAGAAAAGTGTGTAACTTACAGAAGAAAATTTTTTTGATTTCTCTGACTTCATTTCTACCTAAATCACTCAACGCTTTCCCTCATATGTTCGTACAGCTAATCAAGTAAAGCAGCAATGGACACAGGTCTCCTTCTGACAGGAACAGAGGTAACACGTTTTGATGCACACTCTCAGAAACAGCTAGTCAAATACCAAATTCATATAAATGAAACAATGACATTTAGATAAAACAGAAAGAACATGTCTTCATCAGAAGTTGTATGTGATATATAAGCTCACTAGAAAGTAAGGATCATGAGGACAAGGACTTTATTTGTTCGCTGTTGTATGTGAGCCTAGAATAGCACATGGCACATAGTAGATGCACAGTAAATATTTATTGAATAGTTGACTTATAAATAAGTGGGCTATAGAGTGAAGTATGCTATCTTTATATAATGCCAAATGCAGCAGTGAATAAGTAAAATAGTTAGTCAAACTTTTTGGCTCTGGACAATGCAAACTGCCTGCTGGACATATTTATTCCCCGTTTGAATTGACTGGAGTTATGGCTTGTTCCACCATTACGTTCATGGGGCTACTACATGTATATGAATGTGTTATCTTGGCAAGGAACCCACCCACTTGCTGGGGAGATAAACATTTATCACATACACAGAAAAGACTGTTGGTTGCATTTTATTTTTCATGTGTTTTCTGTGCAGATGATGGGTTAGCAAATTGTTTTTGGCGAGAGAGAGAGAATGGTCGTTTGTTTTCCCTTGGCTGAAAGAGCTGTGCGCCAGAGTTCAGCTTTGTAGGAAATACTCAGTGCTCCTGCTTTTACAGGCAGGGCTGTAAATCCAAGTTACAGGGATGCCACTGGGGCTGAGTTTACACAAACATGAGGGGGTGAATTCAGGGAGGGAAATGTGATATCCTTGTGGCGCACAATACTCTTTCCTTTATATAATTAGGCCATGGAGACAGCCAAAAATGAACAAATACTGGATTGAAGCAGTTTTGCACTTATTTGGCAAATTTAAAGTGGTAAATATAAATATAAATACAATAGCACCATTGGGGTCTAAGTTTTCTGTAATTTGTGGTAGAAACGGAAAAAATCTCTCACTGTTCACATCGATAACGCCTATCTCTTTAGTGCCAAGAACCAAGGCACACAAAGGTAATTCTGACCCATTCTCCTATTTTCCTTTGCTATGCTATGGCCCCACTTTGACTCATTCTAGGATGGTCACTGATATTAAATGCGAGAATGAGATAACCACAAGAGTACCACCACCACCAACTGCAACGTTATGGAAGAGTCATTACCAAGTTTGGGGACAGCTAAGAACTTTACATACATTATTTAACTTAACCCTCCCATTCTAAGAAGTAGGTGTTTCTTACCCCCATTTTAGAGCTAAAGAAAGGCAACCACTTATTTAACAGATAAACTAGAAGTAAGTGATTTGATCAAGGTCACCAAATTGATGTTCTTTGTTTATAGGTTTTTGTTAAGAAGGATGTGTCATCTGTAACTAATATATACATTTAAATGAACTATCCCATAAAGTAGTGGTCATCAAATGTAGTCCGAAAACCAACATCATGGCATCATCCTGGAGTTTGTTAGACTCTCAGGCTCCACCCCAGACCTCCTGAATTAGAATCAGCTTTTTAACATGATCTTCATGTGATTCAGGTGCACATTCGGATTTGACTAGCACTGATTTAGGGTTCTGACGTGTTGTGTATACAGATTGATTTTGGAATGTAGGTCCCTGTTCCAAGGCCTTAACTTTGACCTTGTCCGAGATAACATAACTCCCCTGAGATAGTGTTGTTACTGGTTACCTCAGAGTGCTTCTGGGAAGAAGAGGTACTCTACCAACTTCTTCCTTTAAAGGCTGGAGAATGGGGACAAGGAACTCTGTTACCTTGCCTTGCGTCTTTCTAGGGAAGGGAGCAGGGTCTGGGTCTCTGGCATCACCGCCAAGGAGCAGATGCCAGAGAATACACCTCACTCTCCCCAGTTAGAAAACTCTGCGGAAAGGATCCTTAGAGTTTCCTTTGCACTGGGGACTCACCGTTCTCTTTTGGAACAGAAATCAAGAGGGGGCTATTGTTGGAGGGGAAGAAAGGGCCGGAGACGAGACCAGAATAGCCTCTGGTTTGCTTCAGCCTGGAAAAAAATGGGGCCTTTGCCTAGATGGCAATGGTGGCGTCTCCCCCCTTAATGATGGCTCTCTGGCACTTCTTCCACAGGAAGTGCAGGGAGAGGAGGAACTTCACATTTTCGGCACTGTTTTATGGAACACCTTCCACAATACTCCACTGCATTGTTTCTTGCTGTTTCTGTAGTTCAGACAGTTTTCTTCCCTCGCCACAACCCTATAGACATTTTCAGTTTAAAAATAAACGTACAAAGAGAGGTCTTCCAGCAATCCTAAAAAATGTATATATTGAACACTTTTAAGTTGCCAAGAGACCTATACTTAATCCATCAAGATAGGGTTTCTGAACTTGAACTCTCAGAGTGAGGAACATACAAAAAGTTCTACACGGTTACTCCTAGGTATATCCAGAATCTTACATCCTACTGGATATTTTTAGAGAGCTGGGCAAGGAGGGACTATTTTGAGTATCATCTTTCTTGACCTTCAGGAGACATCCAGTAATGCAGCAAGCAAATCTTAGTCCCCTGTCTCTTCCAACATATCCACAGCCCTCCTGAACCCTAGGCACATGCCGACACAACTACCTGTCTCTGGCTCCATTACTGTGCCTAAGGATGGAGAGTTCTTATTTTCTGGCTGCATCCTGGGGTCCGGGTTAGAATGGGGATGTTAGAGAAGGAGTGGAGAGCCAGTTTTTTGAAAAGAAAGTGCAGCCCAATACTACCTCATTTTGAAGAAGACAGTCCCACTTGGAGTGTCTTCACAAGCTCTGAGTGCTCAGACATCCCACTCTTTATTGTGGCGTACCTTGTCTCCTTTGTGCTCCTTCTGAGCATCCTAGGAGAGGAATTTTAGCATCACATATTTCATACCTGCAGTTGGGAAGGAACAAATCCTTCCCATGAGCAAACCCTATCCCAGAAGAATCAGGACATAAAGTGCCAAATTTATTTGCTCTTCAACCAATATGGATTTTGGGGGGGAGGGGAGTTGGTTCACTTAATAAAGTGCTATTTCTTCTGTACATGGTATATCTGCCTTACACATGTATGTATAAACACACACACACACACACACACACACACACACACACAGCCTATCCAAAATTATTGGCACTTACGGAAGGAAACCGTGGATTAACACTAAATTATAATTTGACTCAAGAATATAGTAACTGATTCTCAGCCCCCTATATTTCAAAAAGATTTACTCTCCTAATTATATTTTTCTTAACGTTGTTAAGAAGAGTTTGAATTTTGTTAGCTAATGGCAGTGGGGTAGAAGGTGAGAGAAGATTTAAGGTTATTACAAGCAATTAATAAAATGCTTCATTCACTTTCTGTGTATCATTTTGAGAATGTAAGTAATGCATTTGGATTCAGAGAATAGATGTTTGAGTATGCTTATTGATGCAAAAAGCTGGCAAATCAATGAACCCAAATGCATACAGAAATTTACAATATGATAATAGCACTGCAGAGGGGAAAGTTGGATTATGTAATTAATGATGTTGGGACAGCTTGGTAGCTCTTTTGGGGGGGCGGAAATAAACTTATATCCTACTTCATTTCTTAAAATAAATTACAGTTCAAAGTTTTAAAGCATTAAAAATAAACACGTAAAAATACTAAAAAAATAGGAGATTTATCTTTTTTGAATCTCAGAGGGGAAATGTTTCTAGTTCTACTCAGAAAACTTAGCACTTATTATACATTTTATTACATTAAAGTAAAAAGTTTCTACAGGGCCATAACTCAATAAACAAGGTCAGAAGACAAACAAAAAATTGGAAGAAACATTTGTAAAGGGTAACACAAAGAACTTAATATGACCTGAAAATGGACAAGTGACATGAAACACACATTTCAAATAAAATGAAATTTAGTTGGGTTTTAAATGTAAAAAAAAATGACACTCATCCTACTTTATAAGAAAATTAAAATTAAAATTATGAGATAACTATATTTTACCAACTTGCTGAAACATTTGTTAGAATATTTGTTTCTGGGGATCTGGAGAATACTGTCATATGTCGCCAGTGAAATAGTGAATTAGTAAAGTTTTCACAGAGCAATTTGTGAATGTCTATCAGGATATAAAATTGACTACTTTTGGAATTTATCCACAAATATAAGATGCAAAAAAAAAATACCTATAAGGTAATGCCATAGCATTACATGAAAAAGAAAAAAATTGATTAGAAATAGCACAATTGTCCATTGATAAGGGATTGGTTAAATTATGTAAAGTATATCTATACAATGGTGTGTCATGTAGCTCTAAGAATAATGAAGGAATAGAATAGAGTCCAGGAGTGGACTCTAGGTTATGTGCAACTGCTTTTGACAAATGTGTGAAGATAATGAAATAAAAATATGATAGTCTTAGAAACAAATGGAACAAGTGAATATATATATATATTCATAGAAAAGGAAACTTAAGCTCTACTTTACACCACACACATTAATTAACTTAGAGTAGATCATAGACCTAAATGTAAGAGTTAGAATAATAATATTTCTAAAAGGAAATAGGAGAAAATCTTTGTAACCTTGGGTTAGTCGACAATTTCTAGTTATGACACAAAATACATAAACAAATGAAAATTTGGATTTTCATTTGAAAATTGGAAAATGATAGTTTGGATTTCATTAAAATTAAAAATTTTTGCTCTTCAAAAAAAAATCACCATTATAAAAATGAAAACACAAGCCATAAACTAGGAGAAAATATTTGCAAAACAAATCTGATAAAGGACTTGTTTCCAGATATATAAAGAACTCTTAGCTCAATAATAATAAAACAAAAAACCCAATTAAAAACTGGGCAGAATTTTCAATCGATACTTAACCAAAGAAGATACACAAATGGCAAATAAGCACATGAAAAGATATGCAATATCAATAGATAAGGAAAATGCAAACCAAAACCATGATGAAATACCACCACACATCCAGTAAAATGTCTAAAAACAAAAAGACTTAAAATACCAAATAATTGGTGAGGATGTAAGAAACTAGAACTCTACTGCTTTGCTGGTGGAAATGTGAAAGGTACTGCCATTTCAGAAACAGTTGGCAGTTTTGTAAATAATTAAATATATATTTAGCAGGCAACATGGCAATTCTACTTCTGGGTAACTAACTTCCCAAAATTAAATCAAGTGTCCACTTAAAGACTTGTACGCAAATGTTCACAGAGTCATTGTTCATAATAGCCCCAAACTGGAAACAATTCAAAGATCCATCACTTGGTGAGCGGATAAACAAAAGGTGATATGTCTGTACAATGGAATACTACCCAGCAATAAAAAGCAACTACTATTATAAGCAACATTGTGGGTATATCTCAGAAACATCATGCTAAGTGAAATAAGCCAGACACAAAAAGTATTTGAAGAGCCAGACATATGATAAATATCGAATGATTTCATTTATATGTAATTTCGAAGAGCACAAAACTGTGAAGACAGAAAGTAGATTAGTGGTTGCCTGAGGCTGGAGGTGGAAGCTGCGAGTTACTGCAGATAAGCAGAATGGAACTTTCCAGGGGTGATAGAATTATTTCAAAACTGGGTTTTGGTAATGACTGAGCAACTGTATACATTTTCTAAAACTCATTACATTGACACTTAAAAATGCATGATTTTTATATTATGTAAGTTAACTGCAATAAGGCCGTTGAAAAGTTGGAAAAAAAATGAAAAGAATGAGGCAGCTCTATATGTTCTGATAATGGAGCAATCTCCAACCTGGACAGTTAAGTTAAAAATGCAAGATTCTGCTAATTTATAGAATGCTCTCATTTTTGTGAAAAAAAGAAAAGGAAAGGAAAAAAGCATATTTTTGATATGCATAGACTATCTCTAGAAGGATATAATAGATCTGCTAATAGCACTTGCCTGTGGGCGGGGACGGGTGGCTGGGGTGGGGGGCAGAGGTATAGTGGAAATTTTTCACTGCATACCCTTTTGTACCTAATCAAAAATAATTACTGAGAGAGAGGAAAAATAGAGAGAGAGGGGAGTTTTGAGTTCTACCCCAGCTATGCGATGGTATTTCCTCATCTGTAAAATGCAGGAGTTAGACTGTTGATTTCTAAAATCAACTTCTGAAACTAAGTCTCACGCTCTGAGAAGTTAGTTAAGGATGATCATCTCACACCTATCTACATTCCTCTTGTATTTTCCCTGCCAGCATGTCATTAAAGGCTTTGTTCTTTGTCACTAAGTTGCGTATCAATTTATTGGGTCTCATCCTCTTGGCAACATATAAAATATGATTTGTCAACCAGGGTGAGAAGGCAGCCCAGAAAGCCTGGTGTGGGAAAGTAGCAAGACAGTATAGAGGAGACATTACAACCCACGTCCTATGGGCAGCTGCTTGAGGTGAAGTCCTAACCCTCTTGCCTGCCAGCCTTATGACCTCAGTTCTTCATCTGCATGACACATATGAAACAGCAATACCCTCACAGGATTTGTTGAGAGGATTAAGAGTGATAATTCATATCATTGCTTAGCATAGTGCCTGCCTCATAGTAATAGTCAATAAATGTTAGCCTTTTTAATTATTAATCTGAACACTTCCTGCTCAGGGGCCCTGGAGTTTCCTAGGGAGTGAGTTTTGGGTGAGAGGCATCTGAGTTATCAAACCATGTACTTATCAACACTGTGAACTGGGAGTCCTGGGGTGATAAAATGGCTTGTTTTTATAATCCAACAACCCAAAGAGGCAGACTGAGGTGTTTTCTGCTGCCCCCAAGCCAATATCATTGAGGGAAATTTCTTCTAAGATTCCACCCCCTGGAGGCAATTATATCCTGAAAATGTGATGAATGAAGGCTGTAAAATTACAAGATCGTGACATTATGCAAGGAGCTGAGCCAGTTATGTTAAATAGCAAGTTTCAACTTGCATGATAAATGTGCCTTAAGGTAAATTTGGATCAAAATATCATGAAATATTAATATCAGGACCATCGTATAACCTCCTCTCCATGGTAGCCATTCAATAAATATGAGTTGCAGCTTCAAACCAAAAATCCTCCATCACCATGATGTGCACATGCCCATTTCTCCAACTTCATCCTCAGTGCAACACAGCAAGGAATGTATCTGCACTAAGCAGCTTGTGGGTTCCTGTAACTTCAAGCATCGCAGCTGTAGATAGCAGACCTCCTCCCACTATCACCCTCTCCCTCCCTCTAAATTCTTGCTGGTCTCACATTAATTCTCTTTGAGATCCTCTGGAAAAGCTCTTATTATCCAAGCCCACTTTAGAGATGAGGAAACTGAAATCCAGAGAAGATAAGCAATTCCCTTGAAGTCATACAGTCCTGTGGCTCTCCAGGGGTCTGTGGAGTTAATGCAAGGAGTCAAGGAGTCTGTATTTAGATATCAAGTGCCTAATGTTTGCATACTGACTAAATAGTGTTTCGAAAGTATATGAACCTCTGCGTTTTCAATCTGGTTATAGTGTAATAATTAATAAAATGTAAATTAAAGATGTTACTGAATTCAAAATAGCTTTTGGTTATTTTATATGTTTTTCTAACTTATTGGGGATTTGCAAAATAGATTTTTTTTTTTTTTTTTTTTTTTTTTACATTTTACAAAGGGAGTCCTTATGCCGTGAAGCCAGGGAAGCACTACAGCAGATCAAAGCTGGGGTTCACTAATAAATGGATGGTAGGTGCATTAAAAAACCTACGTCTCTTGGTGGCAATGAGCTTTTCCATTTTTAAACTGCTACCTGTAGTAAGTTTGTACATTTGATGGAAATCTAATCTGGAAGTATTCACCATTATTTTTAATTTCTTCCTTCATTTAACAACTATCTCAAAAAAAAAAAAACCTTCTAGTTCCTTCCTATATTATCTGTGTGACCTTGTGCCATTTGTTTAACCTATTTGTCCTAGTTTCCTCATTGGCCAAATGGGGGAGAGAATAGTACCTACCTCATGGGATGCAGTGACAATCACATGAATCAGGGCATGTGATCTCTTTAACACGTTCTTATCACGTAAGAAACACTCAACAAATATTGTTGTGTTATGCACCACTTGCCACTGTTTTTGACACATAGTCAGGACTTGATAGACTTTCTTGGAATCAATTAGTGAATAAATGAAAATATGAAATAGGAATAAAGGGCAATTCTAAATATGTAATCCTCCTCTACGTTTCCTTAATGACAGGTGGGCAGGCAAGCAGCTGCTTCGATGCAGATGCTACATTTGGGAGTATTTGCTTCAGTGAGCTCAAGCTAGAGAGATGACGTTGTTTCTATATCTTCTGGTTCAGCAGGCTTTATAGGTCTATCAGCTGGATTCATCAAGACATGCATTTAAGGGATCAGGCGGAAAGAATCTGGGCTTGGAACTGATGTCTAGTACAAGATTTACTCATTAAAAACTATAAGTGGAAATAAGGCCAGTAGATCATTAGACAGGCAAAGAGAAACAATGCTTTCTTGCCACAAACCAAAATGCTGAGGACCACAGTTATAAAAGGGTCAAAGGAAGTTAGAATGACCTTTCATAACAGGCTCAGTGTTTGTCTAGCTTAAAATTTCACTTCCAGATCATCTCATGGATAATTTTTTTAGCTTTATTACATAAACAACCTTTGAACCTGATAGAAATTGTTATTTTTTTTCTTCAGTGTTTGCAAAGTGTGTTGTTCAAGGTAGCAGAACATACTTTAAAAGATGGGCTTGCCTTTAGTTTCACTGCTGGCTGACATAGTTGTTTAAGCAAAGGTCCCAGGCAGATGGGTCCGTGAGGAGATAATCAGCTTCTCAGAATCGGCTGCTTTTTCTAAGACCAGCCGGTCAGAATCCAAGCGGCTCCTGCTCCTTTACAGTCGCCTGTGGATGAGACTGTGCTGGTGCCTCAGACACTAAAGTGCAAGGAACTCGGAATGAGAATGATTGATTTGCCTTATTATTGTTCTCGCTCCCAGCCCTAATCTTATCTTAGGTCTCCCTCTTTCCTCTTCATAACCATGAGACTATCTTCCTACCAGGATTGTCAGGAAGCCCAAATACTAGTATACTTACTATTTGCTGAGTGACTTTTTTTTTTTTTTTTTGGTATTAGGGACTTTATATTTGTTATTTTATGAAATCTCATCATAACCTTGTGAGGTGGGGTTTTTTTTGTTTTGTTTTGTTTTTTGCCATTTTCCATATGAGGGAATCGAGACTCAGAGATTAAGTAACTTGTCACAGTCGAAGTGATTTCAAAGGTGGAGGCCTTATGCAGTTCTGTTTCATCTATATTCCAATCCTCTTTCCTTCCCTGCTTCTCAAAATGTTCAACAATTTGGAGACCCACACCTCTAATGAATGTCTTCTAAATCGATCAATTAGGATTTACCCTTTGAGTAAAATTCAAAACATGGCTTTCTAGAGCAATTTTAGGTAGGAACTTTTTCTCTCCAACGTAAATGTAAATGCCCTAAAAAGGTATGAGATTGATGGCCTAATTGAATGAGTTGTTAAGTGATAAAATCTAAGGATTTACCCAAAGCTGCAGCAGGGGCTGCTTGTCTCCCCATCTCAAACTCATGAAGCTACAGCCTGAATCAAGTGGAGGAAGGGCAAGGCCTTTTAAGGAAAAAGCTAAAATCCTGAGGTCTGACCATCTTCATCATTTTCACTGAAAAGAGAGATGGCGCTAAGTAGAACAAGAACTCCACCTCCCTCCAGGACAGATACCTGCTAAAAGAGAATCGGAACTGGATCCCCATGAGGTATCTGTGCCCTGAACCCAGCTCTGTGATAGCAGCACAGAGCTGTGGGGCGGAGTGTTCTCTGTGGTTAGAAATTTTCAGAGTTCATTGGTTTTGCTTTCTGGCTGATTTCTTTGATAAGACCCTTAGCTCCTTTCTCTTTCGTTGATTTCAGATAGTAGGTTCTCTTCCCATCATGGGAATTCCCAACTCCGCTCTACTCAGAGACTCTCTCACTTTTTTAAAAAAAGGTATTAGGGAATACTTTAAAAGGTCTTAAAGTTCATTTTCGTTTTTCTGTAATTGGAAAAAAGCTTTGAAGGGTAGCATAGCTCAGGGCTGATAAGGAAGCGTTAGGAAGGATTACAAAGCAGAGAAATTTGGTGAGGGAGAAAAGAACTAAGATTTATTCAGCACTTGCCATGGGCCATGCATATTAACCTACTAGATATCTCATTTTCATCTTTCTCCAGATCTGTGAAGTAGTGTATTTGTCTGGATATGCTTTAATAACAAACAACCTCCAAATCGCCATGGCTTAAAAAATTAAGAAAAGAAAACAGAAAGAAAACAAAGATTTATACCTGACTTCCACTACATATCCATTACATGGATTAACTGTAGCTTTGACCCAGGTCATCTTAACTTTAGGCCCCAGGCAGACGGAATAACTATTATTGGGAATGTTTCAGCTTCCTGTGGCAGAGGGAAGGAAAATTATGTGGTACCATGACTACTCAAAGATTTTCACAAAGAAATGACATTTGTCACTTGCACTCACATTTTGTTGGCCAAAGCAAGTCTCATGGACATGTCTGATATAAAGGGAATAGGGAAATGCAATCCAACCATGTGCCCAGAATAAGAGCTAGAAATATTGTCAAATAAAGTGTTATTATGGCTGAGAAAACGGATGCTTAGGAAAGTTAGTATGTGGTGGAGCTGGGATTCAAAGCCAGGTTTTCTGACTTCATCTCCCGAGTTCTTTGCTCTCCTACAATGGATGCATTCTGTAAGCATGTTCTGTACATGGTGCTATATCCTCTTTCTAAATGCTGTGCTGGGCTAATGTGTCTTGAGGCTAAAGGAAGTACACATGCATGTACATCCGGGTGCGGACAGGTGAAGCCAAACCAAAGTAATTGTGGCTCAGCCTTTATTCCATTTTACCCATTTCTATTCTCTTTAAATGTCCTCAACACATTCAGTGTGAAATCATTGTGTAATAGAAGTTTTATCTTTGAACACATGCCAGATTTTTCTTTTAAATCATAGTCTCAAATGTAGTAGGTTTCCTTGCTTATTGCTTTTATTTGCTGAATAATGAGAAAAGGGCCATTCTGTCCTAATTTAGTAATGCTGTTGCCTCGTGGAGATTCAAGGACAAGGGGAAAGGATGGTCCGTATTCCCTCCATTACTTTCAAGACAGTCTCGAGACTTCCAGACAGTTTTGAGTCTTTCAATACACTTTCGAGTTTTCTTACTTGAAAGAACAATAAAATAACAAGACTGATTCCACCAGCCCTTAGAAAATCAATCCCAATATTTCATCACCCTGGATCCCAGAGGAAATGCTGTGATGTCAACTCTTCTCAGACTTTTCTAATCTAAGTACCTCTAACTGGAAGGAAAAATATGGAAAAGAAATCCTAAGTGATCTTTCACAGGTGTAATTTCAGACTTCAACCTGTCCTGGGTTTTTTTGCATTCTGCTTCATAACATATCCATATTTATTTGCATTTAAATGTTTTAAATTATTCACCACTACAAAAAATTGATAAGCCACAAAGACACACCAACTTATTCTATGGTTTTTACCACCCGTAGGAACTTGACCTCAAGCCTTCCCCATCCATTGACAATAATATACTTATCACCTGAAAGTGGGCGCCAGAGAGACAGGGATAAAGGTTCCTGTCAGATGGGTGGTATGCTGGGTTTCCCTTGACAGGTGGAGTACCCCACATACTGGGAGAGGATAAAGGCAAGGGAGAGTAGGGGGAGGAGGGACAGGGGAGAAGGGAGAAGAAAAATGGAACATGGTGTCCAGAGACAGCAGGGAACCAGTGCAGCTAAGAAAACAAGGCACAATATGACTTTAAAAGGCACACGGAAATAACGCAGAACTAATTTACGGGTGAAGACAGTTGATAAGAACTACATTTTTTTTATTGGTTGTATTTTCCTTATCCCTTAAAAAAAGACAAGGTACTTTGTCTACAACACAACTCGCTAGAGCCTTAGGCATACATTTAACCTTGCTGGTGTCCCAGCCATCAGGCGTGAACTCAAGCGCTGCTCAGCTTAATGGAGTGTGAAGTTTGCAGAACTCTTTGAAGGCGGAGAGTGAAATTTAAGTATTATGTATTGTTAAATAAAATTTCTATTTAGGAAGGGAACTCTCCATTCGTGTTATATGTGTTCTAACTAGTGGTCAACACCTGGTAGGGCTAATGTGTAAAAACTTTTGACAGAAGGGACCCAGGCACTCATCACTTAAAATAGACAATAAAGGAACAAAGAAAAAGCCCCGGCAGTAACAGATGGCTTGCACCATGAAGGCACTGGCTTGGTTCAGAGAGAGATTCCTGACCTAAAGAAGGCCTCATTTACTGGAATGGAAAAATATAGGGCCAGGAAATTGCTCAGAGGTCTCTTGTCTTTTCCTGTGCACATGCAGATGCACTATGTGTTGGCTACTGTTTGGGATCAGAACCTCAGTTTTAGAAATAGCCTGAGTTGCGTCCTTGGAAAGGGAGAGGGTTGTATGGTGTATTTGTGTGTGCTGAGGGTGGAGGAGGGGTGAGAGGGAGAATGTTGGGAGGAGCCATTTAGATGCTCTCTGGAACTAGACTGCTTCTTTGGGCCTCACAATTACCAAAACTGAGCTGGGAGCTTGAGCAGCTGATCAGGGCTTAGGGAGCCTGTGTCTCCTAAACTAGCTCGAGTGTGCATCCTGGACAACACAGGCCAGTTCTGCATGTTCACTCTAGATGGCTGATTTTACGCTCACCTATTTTTCAGGTGCACAAGCTGAGACTTAGCTTTGCCTTCGACAAACGTTTATCAATCAACCACCTCCTGGAAGACACTGTTTTAGGCACTGGGAATATATCAGAGAACAAAAGATAAATATCCCTGTGCTCACAGAGCTTTCTAGTAGTGGTAAATGGACAATGAATAAAATAAATGACTAGTATAATATATAAAAATTTATGAGAAAAATAAAGCAGGAAAAAAGAATAGGGAGTGCTAGGTGGGAGACGGGATTAGGGTGGCCTGGTTGAAAAGGTGATATTGAGCAAAAACTTGAGGGAGCAAAAGAGAGAGCCACACAGATATCTGCGGAGAATAGCTATCTAAGCAGAAAGAGCAGTAGGTGTAAGGGCCCTGAGGAGGGACCAATGCCTGGTGTGTTCAAGGAACCACCAGAGGCCAGAGGGGGTGGAGTGGAGTAAGCAAGGGAGAGTGTGGTAGAGTATGAGGTCAGAGGGGTGGGTAGCTATATCATGGAAAGCTCTATAGGCCACTGGATGGACTTTGGCATTTACGAAAATAGAAGGTCTCTGGAGGACTTTAGGTAGGAGCATAATACATTTGAGTTACATTTTAATAGAATCAGTTTGATTATTATGTTAAGAAAGCTAAAAGGAGCCAAGAGTGGAAGTAAGAAATTATTTTCCATCTATTTCAGAGTAAAAGCCCAAGTTCTGGCAAGAGGGTTGTTGGGGCTTGGATCAGGGTAGGGGCAGTAGAGGTGGTTAGAAATAGTTGGATTCTGGTAGACCATGGAAATAGAATTCATAAAACTTGCCAGCCCATATACTGGTGTACTCAGGTGCTTTGTCCAGGAGTACACTAGTGAGATGGTGATGAGGGGTGTTTCTTCTCCATTCAAGAGTAGTAAATGAAGAAGAGGCAGGATTCTTGTTTGTACAAACCACCTTGCCTTTTTTCCTTTGTCCTTCCTATTAATTGAGGGCCTATTGTGTCCTAAGCACTGTACTGAAAGATGATAGTGAATGCGAACCAATAGGCTCACTGCCGTCATGGAGCAAACAGTCTACAAAGGGAGTAAATAATCACACAAATAAATGTAAAATGAGCACTACGACATATGCTGACTATCAAAATTGGTATACCCACCCTGGTCAGGAGGTGCTGAGAAAGGGCCATTTGAACTGAAATCTGAATAAATATGTATCGACCAGGAAAAGGAGGCAGAGGGAGGGCAATAGTATTCTAGGCAATGAGAACGGCATGTCTGGACGTCCTGATGGGAGGGAGAGCATTGTACGCATGAGGAACCGAGAGAAGCCAATATGAGTAAAATGCAGAGAGCTTGGGGCACATGGGCAAGATGCAGCTGGAGCAACGGATGAGAGTCAGACCATGCTAGGCTTGTGGGCCATGTTCGAATACAGAACTTCATCCTGATATCAGTGGGAAGCTACGGAATCATTCAAGCAGGAGAACGACATGGTTATATTTTGAGAAGTTTACTACAGTTGCTTTTTGGAGAAAGAAGTACAGGAGTGCTGTATGAGTGATGTGGAAGACTGCTTATGAGACAAATGCAGCAGCTCAGGTGAGATCGTGGTGCTTGGACCAGAGAGTTGGTTGTGGAGATCTTGGTCAGGATAAATGTGGAGATCTGAGCAGTATTTAGAAAGTATAAGTTGGTTTTGAATTGGCCATAAAGGTTGATCGAGAGGGAGAGAGAATTCAAGAATAATTCCTAGTGCTTTGTTTAAAATTATTGTACAAGTGCGTGTAAGACTCTATACTACCTGTATTAGACCAAGCCACAGAAATTTTATTTTTCTACAAATCTTTAAAAATAAGATTTACTGTGGGATGGTTTATTTAGTGTCTGGCCTTACTCGAAAGAGAGGGTCGGATAGATGACCTCTCCCAGTCCTCTCTAGCCCCTTGGCCTGGTTGTATAATAAATTGATGGAATCCTTCATCAAAAATGTAATCTCTAAATCAGCATTGTTCAATAGAACATAATGTAATGCAAGCCACAAATGTAATTTTATCTATTCTGGTAACTATATTAAAAAAGTAAGAAGAAACAGGTGAAATGAATTTGAATAATCTATTTTATTTAACCCAATAAATCAAAAATGTTATTTAAACATGGAATCAATAGAATAATTATTAATGAGGTATTTTGCTTTTTAAGAAAAGCTAAATTAGTGAAATCCGGTGTGCTTTTTACATGTACGGCATGTCTCAATTCAGATCAGCCATATTTCTTGTGCGCAAAACCCACATGAGGCTAGTGAGTACTAAATTGGACCGCACAGTTCTAAACCATCGAAACAGACACGCATATCTTCAGTCCATGCACAAAGCACTGGAAATAGAGATTCTCTATAGTTACTTAGAAGATAAGCAATACTTAAGTAAAGCCTCTTTAATTTGAATGCTTGACCTCTCAGCAGAAATGAGAGAGCAGGTGCTCATTTTCACTCCCGAAGGAAGATCACTGCGAACGCCTAAATGAAACACTGTCTACAAAGAGGGAGAACAGACTCAATCTGAGAATGTTTTCCTTTTGCATTTTCATCAGCCAAAGGAGTATTGAGTTTGGGGCACCAACATATGGCACAAATGTTAATTTTAAGAAAAATTTGGCACCCTCAACATGCTAAACCATGCTACTTTCTACACATGTGACACTTGGCTTCAGTAGTGGCAGTACAGTGCCAGATTTTCTTAAATGTCAGGAATTTTAAAAATGGTTTATCTGAATTTAAAATTACACATGTAAAAATAAATGGAAATTCTACTGAGATATTTCTAAATAAAATAAATTTGACCCGTGGGAGAAAACAAGGCAACAACTAACCAGAGGCCATGCTGATCCATTGGTTGACCATTAAACATCAGCAGTGCTATTTTAATTTCTAGGTAATATACTGTAATCCCACAGTGCATTAACCAGATGATAATCTGCAAAGAATGTCCAAATCTTTGGGGTGGAAGGAGCCTTGACAGGTTTTTTTGTTTGTTTGTTTTCGGTTTTTTTTTTTTTTTTGAGGATTCCTCCTCTCTCTCCACAGAACTCACCTATACTACCTAAGTCACACGAGCAGGTGAGAATTATTCAGTAAAAAAAATCCCCCCTGTGTCTCATCATATGGCTGTCCTCATGGTCCGAATAGTCTGATAGTAAAATACGTTGAGCCCGGAGCCCTAGACTTGTCCTTACTAAATTTCCCTCGACTACTTTAGTATATCAAGTTCACCCCAAGTTCAGATCTGATGCTCTCAACATCATTGCCTTATTGTCATCCACGTGTTCTTTTCTGAGTCATCATACATATCACAGATAAAGTGCTTGTGTCAAGATTGCTCTCTCGTTATGAGTCTGAGTCTAGATTTTCAGTTATTTGTAAATCCCCATGATAGAAAGAGATTGAATTGTGTACTTCTGATGGATTGATAAAACAATGCAGGGAGAAGAGGAAACTGGGAATGACACGAAGGCTTTCAGGACTAGTATAGAGTCAAGATCACCCAGTGGGAAGGTTATATATGAACTGAGATTCCAGACACTTAAGTTCTAGAACTTTAAAACTCTCATATCTTCCTTGTGCCTCTGTCAGAGAGAAACATTAATAAAATCTCAACAAGATGGTGTTTGAAAGCCTCTCCTATACTCAAAACATTCTACAATTAATTCTCTTATCTCATGGAGTTTTTGTGGGGATTAAATGTAATATTTGGTGTGAAAGTTTTTGAAAAAGTTGAGAATTATCTTAGTGTAAGTTACCACAAGTATCACATAATAATTCTTTCAATAAACTTGGAATTGTTTCTTATTCCTACTATAAAAATATTGGATCAAGTTTAGAAGCTTATTTAATTTCAGGTGGAAAATGAAAGGATCCATAGGAAGTAAAAAATACATTTAAAGAATTGAGAATTTAAGTATAAATTAGGGTGACCTTTCTTGAATACCAATATGTGTTAAGACCTGAAAATCCATATCCTTTGATTCAGTAATTCTATTTCTAGAGAATCTAATCTAAGGAAGTGATAGAGATTCAACCAAGATTTATGTATAAAGTTGTCTGCTGCAGTGTTATTTGTGTATTGCATATAGATGTATAGTAAAGAGAGTTGTAAAAGAAAACATTTATGCAAGTAAAATACTTGAAGGAAGCAAAGCAAAATATTAACAATTATTCTTGATGGTGTTGTTATTATTTTCATTTCTTTTAAAAATAGTTTAGCATTAAATTTTACAAAGGTAATGAATTTATATTACTTAAAGGTCATTAAAAGTAAGTTGTGTTGAGCAAGTCACTTAATCTAATTCTAGTGCCAACTCATTTTATCTTTTAATCCATCTTGATCAATAGCCAGCTTTTCCCAACTGCTTTCATGACTTTCTTCTTGTTCTTCTGCTAAACACGACATTGTGTGGGCTTTACATTGTGTCTGTCATTTGCCAGCAGCCTCGATAGCTGAGAAGTGAGTCACCTCTCAGTTTTAGGGTGCCCACATATGGTGCCCATTTCATCCTTGCCTATCCCACATATTCTTTCTTCACATGAAATTCACAAGAATTGGCCCAGGGCTTTTCTCTTCTCGATTCAGATAAACTAGGAGAGACTTTTAAAATGTGCCTTGCTTGACTCTCCCTCAGGAGTTCTTAGGCAGGAACATTCTTTACTCACATCGAATTTCCCATTATTCTCTACAGAATAGCTGTTCACTCTGAAAACCAAAGATTTTTAGAAATGACAGGCAATTCCCTGAACTCTGGGTTGAGTTATTTCATATTTTATTATTATCAAGTGGATCCAATTGAGTTACCTCTTACCAGGTGAGACCCTCAGCAGAAAAGTATTTTGTTATTGGCTCCATTATTCACTTATTCAAATTAGTTCCATCTTAAGTGAGCCTCACCATTACTTTAATCAGTATAAATGAAGATGAAAACTTGAAGAGGCCATTTCCCAAATGCCTCATTAAATAATATTATCAAATGTCTCCTTTTCATGAAGAAGCCAGAGAAGGTTAATAATCTAACAGAATCAGCCTATTGCTAGTAATGCGATGGGAATGGGAGAGAGGGGAGGAGAGAGACAGAAACAGAGAAAGAGAGACAGAAACCCAAACCAAGACATTCCCAACCACTCTAAGTCAAAAAGCTCCAAGGAACAGAAAATATGCTGTGGGAAAGCATTTAAAAGAACTCTTTCTTTTGCTAACTGTTCCAAGAAAATATTCTATATCCAGAACCTTCTAGATCCAGTCTAGTAGCATTTAGACTCTTAGAACAAGCCCGTCAGTATCTTAATTGGCTTTTCCTTACCACCTCATCTATTTGTCACACAATTCTTATTTAATTTAGATCCAGCTATTTCTGCATGCTTTTACACTGATTTGGAAAATGTCTTTCACACTTTGATTTTGGTCTCTGTTCATGAAATGCATTCGCATTAGAATGATTTAGTTTTATGAATGGATTTTCTCCTATGTGATTTTGCCTTAGATGAACCTCAGGTCTTGTATACTTCATTCCAGACATTTGCTGCAAAATGGAATTTGTGAGGCTGTTTCCATCTTCCTCCCTAAATATATATGCAGTTGACCCTTGAACAACATGGAGGCTAGAGGTGCCGACAGCTCCCTTCCCCATGCATTTGAAAACTGATGTATAACTTTTAACTCCCCCAAAACTTAACTACTAATAGCCTACTGTTGACTGGCAACCTTATTGATGACATAAACAGTTGATCAACCCATGTTTTATATGTTATATGTTTATATACTATACTCTTACAATAAAATAGGCTAGAGTAAAAAATGTTATGAAGAAAATCATAAGGAAGAGAAAATATATTTATTGTATTTATTGAAAAAATTCACATGTAGGTAGATAGTTGCAGTTCAAGTCCATGTTGTTCAAGGGTCTGTTCTCTTTCCCTTTTTGTTCAAATTCTCAGAGTTGAAATCTTGATTATTTTTCTATATGCTGTTTTCATAAGTTTTAAATTAAAATTCAGTCCAATCATTGTTTCCAGTATCATTCTCTTCAGTCATCTAAAATGGCTCAGGCAGGTGCGGATTTATATATAGAGATTACACACACACACACACACACACGTACACAACTTAAATATGCCAGATACAATCCTGTGTGTTTTGTCAAAGCATTTCCATTACTGATGATTCCATGAGAACTGGGTGTCTGGTGATACTTGAAACTATCTAAAAAAAAAAATTTTTTTTTTTAATTTGTCTTTAGAATTGTTCTTGTGCATTGCCATTTGGTGGCTTTTGACCAGTTCTCCACTTTAAGTAGTCACTTCTGTGATTGATTTGTAGAAGCTCTTAGATATTGATTAATACTATCCCTATGTTACATGTTGCAAAATTTTCCCAGTGTGCCATTTTCTTTTTAATTTTATGTGATTTTTGATATATGGGAACTTATTTCTTTATGTAATCAAGCCATCCCACTTTTTTAGTTTCTAGCTTTTAACCAAGGATTTTGAAAGGGCATAGGTTAAAGGCAAGGACACATGAAAGCCCTCTCACCAATGAGTTGGAGCTGCAGGTGTTAAATGAAGCTGGTACCATGTTCATTACCACATTGTTGAAACAACTGGGCAGAGGTTAGGTCAAGGAGAAAGGGCTGGATTTCTCATCCCAAGGAGAAAAAGACCATTTCGAAACAAGAGGAATAGAAGTAGGAGGAGAGTCTCCTGGGAGGAAGGGTATGTGGGGAAGGATGGTGATGATACTTATGTGTGTGTTTATAAGAGTCATTTATGTGACTAGAAATTTGATGACTATTCTTTAACCTTTTCCAAGTTCCTGAGCTTTGGGCTGACTTCAGGGGATTTTTAGGGGTCAATTCCTTCCCAGACTTAGGCAATCTGAATGATTCAGTAGCTGGGGTCCCCTGGGTGCAGGGGAACCCTTTCAGTGGCCAGCAATGTGGTGAGGAGGTGAAAGGGCCTGCCTCACTACAACTATGACCAGTTCCCTGACAAATACCACCACTGTGCGTGCGCAGTGTGTTTCACCTTTGCAAGGATTTTTCACATACTCTACCTTGTTTGATTATTACAGCAACTATATGAAGCAACAAGGGTACACTAAGGTTTCTTCTTCTCCTTTTTCTAGAGTAGAGCTAAACAGAATTTCAAATTAAACTGACTTTCCAAACTCACTTAGTGACTGAGTTATGAAGCAAGGTGAGGTGTGGAGTCCACTATAAAGGCCAACCAGAAGTGTGCAAGCAAGAAACTGGGCACATCTGGGATGAAATTCAGGCAAGTTACTTACCTTCTGAGTCTCTAGTTCTCAGTAATAAAATGAAATAATGGCATCTGTCTTGAAGGACAGATGTAAGGATTAAATCATATAATGCTCTATTTTCTTCACCTTTGATATTGTTGATGTGCTGTGTTTTTGAGTGCCACCTTGTAACTTGCATGGAAGGAGTGGGATATAAAGACTCTCTGAAGAAGTAAGAGCACATGAAGAGCCCCTGCACAGGGCCTGGCACAGAGTGGATGGTGCAAACACCTAACTCCTTCACTGTGCCAACTTACAAACTCCTGAGAGCTAAGATGCACTTAGAAGCTTTCTTCTGAAGGATCCTTGTGTGGCTTATAATCCCATTCATTCAAAAGCCCTTTCCCATAGTAACATTTAGAGTGTTGCTAGCATGAGGAATGTGATTCGTTAAAAACTCAGTTTTACCCAGTAGGCCATCATATAAGTAGTCGATGAGCGTTTGCAATAGCTCATATGTAAAAGATCTTGAAAGAAGTTTATCGAAATAAGAGAGAGTCCTTCAACAGGCCTCAAGAGAGAGCTCAGTGTCATGGCTGAGAGCAGAAGTTAGCAAACTACAGCCTCAAGGTCAAATCCAGCCCTTTACCAGCCTTGTAAATAAAGTTTTATTGAAACACAGCCACTCCCATTTGTTTACATGACAACTGTGGCTGCTATCATTATAACAGCAAGGTTGAGTAGTTGCAACAGAGACTATAGGCCTTACAAAGCCCAAAATTTTTACTCTCTGAGCCTTTACAGTAAAAGTTGGCCAAACTCTGGCTGATATTACTACTACCAGACTACATGAGCTTAGACAAATCATTTATGCTTATTGTGCCTCAAATTCCTTATCTATAAATAGGAATAATAATAGTAATGATTGAAGGAGATAATACATGTAAAGGCCTTACATCTGGTAGTCTTCAGTCAACAACAGCTATCATTGTTACTGATACCATTGATTTACATTAGAGTTCTTTGGGCAACCGGTTTCAAAGGTTTACACAGCAGATATTAACAATAGCTAGATTCTTTCCTGCCACAATCAAGTTTTCTTAAGATCAGTCATTTCAATGCCATTAGCTCAGCTTCCAGGATATTATAAGTATACTCTACCTTTCCTCCACACTTATTGTAGACATTTGGATTAGTGTCATCAGATATTTTCCAATAGTCTGTGTACCCTGTCTTAGAGAGGGGGAATTGAAGGAGGCATTTTGTTGGAATTAAATGTCAAGAGAACCAGCTGCTTCTTTCTAAAAATATGAGCTGTATATTCCAAAAGGTGTGAACCATCAATCAAAGTATAAGGGAAGATATTACATTTAGTTGTTTATTTTTAGAAAAAAAATATTTTTAAAGAAAACCAAACTTGAAAAATGGTATTGAAAGCTATTAAGGAAGCTGAAAAACAGCTTTGCCTCCTAAATATAGTGGAGAATGCTTTCTCAATGTAAAGAAGAAGTCTTATCCTTCAGTCCAATCAGCATATGGAGGTGATTTCCAAGAGAGAAGTGAAAAGAAAAAAAAAATCCCACAGTTCAACCTTTCAGAAGTATCACAGTCATGCAAGAAGAAAAACCTTCTTACATCCTCTTCCTCATTGTCAAGTGTTGTAGGCAGGACCTTGGGGTAGGGTGGAAGCTTGGGAAGAGGAAAAAGGGTGGGGAGGGGTTTCCAGTCTAAGACCCATATGCATGTGAAGGGTGCACTGGTGGAACCCCACTATCACCCCCAGGGTACATAATGACCTGTCCAGGAAGCTTCCCTTCGTGGATTATGTGGACCCCAAAATGGCCATTTCCATGAGCTGGGCTTCATCAACTCAGCCTTGGCATAGAGGAGAATCTTCTCACCACCACACCCTACCACTAGTAGTCTGGGTAGGTGATAGGAAGGCAGGGGTGACTGACTGCAAGTCACAGGGCTTCTTAGATCAGAATCCCTCCTCTCCCACCTTATGTCCCTTAGCATATAGGTTCTGTCATTTACATTCATCAGAGCTTTACTGATCATCTCCCTAAATCAGTTATTAACCTTATGGCCATGATAATCACCTCCAGAGCTCTTAAAATGCACTAAAGCCTGGGCCCTACCCCAGAGATCCTGATGTAATTTAGTTCTGGGGAGGCATTGCATTTTTTAGGTGTAGGGTCAGGGTATCATATGCTTAAAGCCTCTCAGATGATTCTAATGTGCTGATGTTCAGGGCATTCTTGTAGGTGAATAGCATAGGCAAGGTACCTGGTCTCAGGGAGCTCATGGTCTCATGAGACAAGACATGAATAAATAAATGGCCAAAATATTTTCTGATAGTGCTGACAGGAAAATAAAATTTGGAGTTGTGAAAGAGAGCTGGAGGATGGGGAGATTTGTAACTTCAGAAAATATAAGTGGTCAGGGCATCATTGTTGTAGAGCCATACTTTCCTTCCATGCTTGTAAGCTCCATTAGCATTCAGGGTAGCCATGGACCATGGCCAGGTGCCTGCTCCTTGTTCAGGGCAGTTGCCATCACTACGTTTCCTGCACCCAGTTTCTACAGGCTTATGAAACATTGGAGACCCTCCCTGATCAGACAGCCCAGATCAACTACTATAACAAGAAGCCACCACACAGGGCATGCCTTATCCTCAGTGGTTTAATTCTAGAATACCCCCATCTTCTTTCCCTCTCACCTCATTGACCCCCTCATTCTGAAACAATATCCTATTGTTCATTTATTGAACACAACTTGCTGACTTGTAATAATGATAATACTAAATGCAGATTGAACTATACTGATTGCATACAGACACTTCGCAAGATACATTATCTCATTTAAGCCACTATCAACGTGGAAACCAAGACTCTGAATGGTCAAGAGACTTATAATGTGGCTTACCATTTTAGACTTTTTAGATCCCCTCCAACTCAGAGAATTTGTGATCCTCTGAGAATTTGTGATTTGGCAAGCTCCCTGAGGACACGTATTACATATTATACATCTTTACAGGAGAGTCCCTTCTCTACTCACCCCCATAAGCTTTTGGTGATGGGCAATAAACTCATCAGTGGTCAACCTGTGGAGGCAGCCTGACTGTCACTCCTGAGCCCTGGAGGCTTCGAGGAAGCTTTCAAGGGCTGCAGGCTCAATGTTGTTGCCCATAAGCTTGGACTTTCTTTGCTTCACCCTCAAGACTACTTGGTGGTTTACTCACTCACCTCTGAGATTCCAAAGCCACTCACATTTATAAATGGTTCCTGTGGGCATTAGCTCCAAGGTCTGTCCCATGCCAAATTGAAAAGAAACAATTATTTTATGCTTCCCATCATTTTTTGTTTTACTAATTAAATTTTTTAAAACTGAGATTCAAATACCAAATAAGGAAGTCATTGCAATCCTAGACTAAGGATCATTATTCAATAAGGCAGACTTGCGCTGATAGTTTATTAGGAGAACTATGTCTTTGAAGATAATTCCTTATGTTTTTCAGCTTTACTGAGATATAAATAACAAATAAAGTTGTAAGATATTTAAAGAGTACAGATGATATTTTGATACATATATACATTGGGAAATATTCCCCCGTCTAGTCAACACATCTATCACCCCACTTATTCCTCTCTGCCCCCATTTTTTGGTGAGAACATTCAAGTTCTACTCTTAGCATATTGCATTTATACAATACAGTGTTAACTGTAGTCACCATTTTATACATTAGATCCTCAGACTTTATTCATCTTCTAACTGAATGTTTACACCCTTTTATCAACCTTTTCTTATTACCCTATTCCTAGCTCCTGCTAACCACTTTTCTACTTTTTTCTGTGAGTTTGACTTTTTTAGATACCACATATAAGTGACTTGTCTTTCTCTGTGTGGCTTATTTAATTAGCGTAATGTCCTCGAGGTCCATCCATGTTGTTGCAAGTAACAGGATTTCTTTTACATCACACTTCTTTACCCATTCATCCACTGATAGACGCTTAGGTTGTCTCCATGCCTTGGCTGTTGTGAAATAATGCTGCAATGAACATGAGAGTACAAGTATTTCTTTGAGATAATAGTTTGGTTTCCTTTGGATACATACCCAGATGTAGGATTACTAGAAAATATGCTAGTTCTATTTTTAATTGCTTGAGGAACCTTATGCTGTTTTCCATAGTGACTGTACCCCATTTGTTACTATAACACACATACACACAAAGAATATAACACACTTGTGAGTGTGTGTATATGTGTGTGTATGTTTGAGACAGAGAGGAAAAAGTGAGGATATGAATGTAGTAATATCTCACTGAAGAAAAATTAATACACGATAATCTTCATTTCTGAATTTGGATATCCCTTCGTCACTGATGTCTTTTTGAATCGTCACTGAAGTGTTAAAGGAAACTATGAAACTGTCTAAGATATAAGTCCGTGATTATTTCCATTTCATAGAAGAGTAATTGAACCCTCGGAGCTTTAATCAACAGTGGCATTTTCTCCTCTTCCCTATCCTTCTTTCCTTTGTGTTTCATGGAGGAAAGCTGCCCTCTAAGGAGGCTTTGGGCTGAATCTGCCACTGCAGCCATCCTGCCCCAGGTCAGTGCAGGAGCTTGATGGCAGATTTGTGGCCCCTTGCCCAAGCCAAGCCTTTTAACTGGACCTTGGCTATCTTCTGAGATAGGAATAAATGAACACCAAACGATCTTAATCTCATAACTTCTTGATCCTGACAACTCAGATTTAAGGGATCAGAGGTTAATCTCCATTCCTAGCAAATACTCTATCAACATGTGAACCAACATAATGCTCACAGCAACAAAGAACCCACAATGATCATGTTTGCTGCTGTAAATTTCTTCCTGTGGCAAATTAATTCATACTGATTCTGAACTGGCAACCAGTAAGTTAATGGTAATATTAACTTACTAGATGGAAATACAACCTAAATTCATATGTGCTTTTAAAGCCACAGGTAAATCTGTTTTAAAAGTAGCTATAGCAATGTGCAGTTACAGAATCTTAACCAAGCAATAGCTCTGTATTAAGTTATCTTCATGGCGATCAGTACCACGCAAAGTGTAATGGGAAAAAGAGTGTGAGCCCAAGGCTGAAAAATGCTTATGTGCTGGTTAGGAAAACAAAATCTAACCATGAAATGATCAGAGTAAAATACAGGGGAAAACACTGTATTTAATGCAGGGGTCCATGGGATAATGCAATAGGATTTGAAAGAAAGCAACGATAATTGGGCATAAGACTAGGGAGGAAAGGCTTCCAGGAAGAAGGTGAACTTAAGTTCAGCCTAGAAAAATGGGATGGACCAATGGAAAGAATATTCCTAAATGTCCAACCAGTCTAAACAAAGGCAAAAAGTCATGTAGACAATAGTGAAAGCCTGGGGTTAAGAAGATTTTAGGAAGAAGGAGATTTAGTCGACATGCTTATAAAGGATTTTGAAAGTCAGGGAGAGGAGTTTACATTTGACTTGCTTTTTTTCCCCCCATTTTTTTATACCTTTATTGAAATTATAATAGACAATTGGTTGCTCATATTTACAGAGCACAATTCACTGAGTTTTTGCCATTACAGTTGTCATACAATATATTAGTTTCAGTGGTACAGCACAGATATTAGAGATCTACATAACTCACAAAGTAATCACTTCAATAAATCTAGTACTCCTTCCCCCTTATATATTTATTATAATATTATTGACTATTTTCTTTATGCTATACTTTGTCTCCATGACTATTCTGTAATTATCTGTTTGTACTCCTTAATCTTTTTGCCCTTTTTCACTTTACCCTGCAACCCTCCCATCCAGTAGCCCTCAAAATATTCTCTGTATCTATCTATGAGTTTGTTTCTGTTTTGTTATTGTTGTTGTTTATTTTGTTCTTTAGATTCCACATGTATGTGAAATCATGTGGCATTTGTCTTTCTCTATCTGACTTACTCCATTCATCACAATACCCTCTAGGTCCATCAAGGCAATATCTTTTTCCATCCCCTTACTTTTAGTTTGATGTGTCATTTAATCTGAAATGAGTCTCTTATAGGCGGCATATGTAGGGGTCTTGTTTTCTTATCCATTCACTCACCTTATATTTTGGTTAGAGCACTTAATTCTTTTTCATTTGAAGTACTTATTGATAGATAGGTAGTTATTGCCATTCTTTATTCATGGTTTTGATACATATTTTTCTTCTTCTTCTTAAAGAAGTCCCTCCAGAATTTCCTGTAGTACTGACTTGGTGATGATGAACTCCTTTAGTTTTTCTTGTCTGGGAAGCTCTTTATCTGTCCTTCAACTCTAAATGATAGCTTTGCTGGATAAAGTAATCTTGGTTGTAGATAATGGGTTTTCATCACTTTGAATATTTTGTGCCAAGCCCTTCTATCCTGCAAAATTTCTTTTGAGAAATCAACTGCCAGTCTTATGATGCTCCCTTGTAGGTAACTAACTGATTTTCTTTTGCCATTTTTAATATTCTCTCTTTGTAGTTAACCATTGGCATTTTAATTATGATGTCTTGGTGTGGGCCTCTTTGGGTTCATCTTTTTTGGGACTCTCTGAGCTTCCTGGGGTTGTATGTCTATTTCCTTCTTTGATTTGCTTTTTGTTTAGATACAAGCCACAGAACTCTGAATCATTTTCTTAACCAACTAAAGGATTCACTTACTCAAATAACACGAAAACCAGTACCAAGCGGGTATGGTAGTTCCATACTGATACCTTCTGTCTTCCTCTACCACACGTCGTGGGAGGCATTGTCATTAACCTTGCTTCACAGTTCCATTGTGACTTCACCACCTCAGATCCTCAGATCCACATTCCAGGCAGAAAGAAGAAAGACAGGAAAGGATAAGCGGGTGGTTTCTGCATTAAGAATGTAAAAGCTTTCTCAGAAATTTCTGCAGTCTCCTGCTTATATCTGACTGGCCAGAACCGTGGCAAAAGGCAACCCCTAACTGAAAGGATGTCTGGAAAAGCTAGTGTTTGTGCTGGACACATTATTACTAGAAGCAAAATAAGAATTCTCTTTCTTAAAGAAGAAAGGGAAGGGATATTGAAGCAGCAATTAGCAAACTCTGCATACTATGTACAGCAATCTTACACACTATTATTGTAGGTTCCTAAACAGAGAGTTGTCTTAGAAAAAGTAATGAATTTTTTTATAAGATGGATTTGGCATTGGTGTTCAAAGCATTTGGAAAGGAGAAGAAAGATTTGGAAGAGTAGGTGGAAACTAGTGAAAGTAATCTAGGAGTGGTCTCTTGAACTGCAGTTCTAGATATGGGAATGAAAAGAAGGAGAGAAGCTGACAGTCATTTTCAAGAAGCAATGGACAAGATTTTGTAAAAACCATCCAAGAATGAATGGTCACGGTGGAAGGTATTGACAAATTGACTCTTGGGTCCTTTTTCCCCCCTCTATGCATAAAGTTAACATTTGGGATGAATGAGAGAGAACATATTAAAAAAAGAAATTGATAAAGGAAAATCCAAGAATCACAGACACGTTGAAACAATGACAAATTCAAGAGTATACTTCCATTTTAAGGTAATAGGCACCTGAGGTGTAGAAAAGGGATGAGTTAGATTCAAAGTTAGGGGATTCTAATTTGAATATGGCCTTTCTTAGGAATGTGAGTATTGCTTCCCAGGGCCATTCTCTAAACACAACACATAGCAGACCACTAGGATAGCCTCTAGCACATACATCTATGTTTAAAAATCAAGATGAACCAGATCTGAAAACAAATTATGTTCCTTTTGATAACTAAGTCTAAACAAAAAAGCATTCTGCCTATTTGTTAGAAGGGGAGTAGAAAGGCAGGAGGAATACAAGGAAAGAATTCCACAGATTTTTTTACTGTTGTTTTAGTACTCATTGTTAAAGAGCAAAAAATCATTTTAAGACTAGAAAATTATTACAATTTGAAAACTCATCGTGTTAGTAAGTGCCAGTCGTTGTACATGGCATTAAAAGCACAGAAAAGTTTAGGTTTTGTGCTTTGACGTTATATGATTCTGTGGTGGTATTAATAGGGTCGGACTTTTATTTTAACCTGAAAGAAGCTAGAAGCTTTTAAGCACCCAAATACCTTGAGGCCCTGAGGGAAGACCTGACACTGCCTCTAATCTAACAGTCTCATTCTTAGCATCCCAAAGTTCCTTCTCAGCATTGGGGAAAGGGCCAAGGAAAAACTTAGGGATGGGTAGAATGGAAAAACTGGATCAGTCGTATTTTCTGTGTTTGATTCTGTAATCACCATGAATCTGTACATCAGACTGAATTTTACATTATCTGAATTTTCAAGGTCGAATGTAATTTATTTTTGGCTCACACACACCTGGCTTTTTTAATGCAATTAATCAAAGGTCAGCCCCAGTTGGCAAGTCACCAGTCTTCCTCTGTTCTGCAGAACACATAGATAAAGAAGGCAAAGGCACTGGTTGGGAAGGGGCAAGTTTTCCTCGCTCCCTTCACTTCCAAAGCTATTCCTTCATCTATTTTATGTTATTCTAACTGAAGTTTTAATGATATGAAAAGAATCTCTAGAAAGAAAATAATTTATGTCGAAGAAATGTCGTTCTGCTTCTTGTTCTCTCATATACAACAAATCAACCTACCTGTTCGAAATTCCTTTATTGTATTTTCTATAACATTTTTCTCCACATCTGTTTGCCTCTTTCTTCTCCCAGATGGGGAGTTCCTTGAGGCCAGTTTCTGGCTTATTGGACATTGTCTTTCTGGCCTCCAGAACAGTGCAGGCACAGAGGAGGCACCTGAAGTGTTTTGCTAAGCCTCCCTTTGGGGGGCTTCTCCAAGTCTAACACTGCATGCCCAGTGTTTAAACTACAGTGATTTCTGCCAAGAGCATCAAGAGACCATAGGCAGAAAAATCAAGGAGTCCAAAGAAAAGCAGAAAATTAATTTAAAAAAGAGAACCCAATACTAATTTTGTATGAATATTTGCTATTTGAAAATCAAAATGAATTTTTGGTTATTTTTAATGCAAGTATTTGAATAACGAAGTCAGTTACAGTGTACGAAAGTACAAGTTGGAAGGGCATACCACCCAGAGTCTCCTAGAGAACTGCACAACCACAAAGGCACCTTCATATAGACTATGAAGCTGATATCTTGGCTACTGGACTCCCAAGCCTTCCTCCCCCAGCCATACAGTATTTCTTCCCAGAGGAAACCACTATTACCAGATTGTATTTTTTACCCCAGAGATAAACTATGTGTCCATGTGCATTAGGAGCTAAGTATATATATTTCATGAGTATATATATATACTTTCAAGAATGATTTTAGTGAGCAGAACCAATAGCAAAACCAACATGAAGCAGGTCATCAGAAGATCTTGACCTATAAAGTATCATGGAAAAAAAGGTATTCAAATGAAAAATGATCACTCAATAGAAGGCAGAAATAGAGCAGGAATTCTATCCTAAAAAAGATGAGGTCACAGATCCACCTGTCCATTAGGATGGGCATTTCCATGAGGCTAATGGATTTGCCTGGAAGTAATTTGCAGTTTTTGAGTAAGCGAGAAAAATATAGTGGCCTGCCCTCCTGGGACACTGTTTACTAGAATGTGGGGATGTTCTATGCTATGGTGACACACGCCCTCAGAGGTTCAGTGGCATTTGATCACTGCCCCTTAAGCATTTCCAGAGCCCTCAAACATTCATTCATATTACTTCAGTATAACAAGACATTCCAGCTTTCAGGACAAAGGAATACGACACACACTGGTCAAGAATCCGGAACCAGGATGAAGCAGGAGGTTGAGGGCATACTTTTTGAGGAGAACTACCATAGTCGTTGTTATGCCTTAGCTAAACTGCCTTCTGCACCAGAGATGTTCTTGGCAGTGTATTGATGTGAAGTTGGCTTGGGGTGGACTGGGACGGGTCAAGTCAACCAGTTATTCATTTTTTCAGGTACCACCAAAGTTCTGCTTGGAATCAGGGAGAAAGAACAAGCTAGAAAATGGGTATTTGTCAAATAAATTCTCAAGTAATTATTGGATTTCAATAACATATAAGGCACTTGGCAAGATTCTGATTTTTTAGCTAGATTCCATCAGAAATTTTAGATACTCACCCACAAAGAAAGAGAAGCTCCAATCTAAGTCTCTGTAAAGCCTCTAGTCCTTGAGGTTATCGCCGTCTCCTGCCCTGTAGAATGTTGGGACTGTCTGGTGGATATATTCCATGAAAAGTTATCAAAGGCAGAAGGAGCTGGCTGCTCAGATAGACTTCATGGAATAGCAGAGCCTAGTGGTGCCACCATGACTCAGGATTTGGCCTGAGGTTTTAAAGCTTTCAAATATATTAGAGGTTTCTAATATATTTGCTTAGGTAGGAGTCAGTATACCTTTATTTGATCTATGAACATAGAACAAAAGAAAAAATTTACATATATTCTAAGGACATTGCTCCCAAAGAAAGTAGGAGAAAAAACTCTAACATTCCAATTGTAACTCCATTCACAAGAGATATAGTAGCTCTGAGGGTTGGGAAAGAGAACTGCTAAGTCATATCTCCAATGCGTTTCCTTCCTTTAAACGGGTCACAAGGACAGAGATAACCCCAACACGCTAGCAGCTGCTCCAGTGCTCGAGTAATTATGTTCACTCCTGCCTTCTAGAAACTAGATCTAGGCATTAAGAACTTTCTATTTAACCTACGCAAGTTAGTAGCTGAATTTGCTGTCATTTTAATAAGGACTCTTTTAGTAGCATGTTGTTTAATCTCCATGTATTTGTGGTTCTTCCTGACTTCTTTAATAAGGACTCTTTAAAATATGTATTTAAAAATGGTGTATATGCATGCTCATTACAGACAGTTTAAACAATGGAAAACTAAATCTGACTATGATATATAGCTGTGTGGCATTTAAGAAATTTCAAAAAATAAATTGTGAGTTCAATTGACTATTTCAAATATTAACAGGTCTCATTAATATTTCTGAACACCTAGAAGGCTCAGCCCATGCCATGGGCTGACAGATTATTTTTTATAATAAAATGGGAGAAATTTGGGTTTATAAATTAAATGGTGGCTATAGGGCATCCTGTAGAAGGGCCCTGGAGGTGTCTGGCTATGAGGCATCTGGTCACCTTTACTTGGCTCTACCACAAAACAAGGTAGTGACAAGGCAGATCATTCATTTCCTTGAGAGCCTGTTGTTCTATCTGCCAGATGCATACAGAAACCCTTCTATTCATGCCAGTCATAGGAAGGCAAGATTGAATGATTACCTGTCAAATACCTGCAGATGAAGAACTCAGAAGTACAACTACATATATATTAAGATAATTATGTTAAATCATTAGAATGTTTAATTTTAAGACTCAAAGTCTCCTGTTATGACAAATTCAGGTTATCCAAAAGATCCCACGTCAGAGGGATCTTATAACAAGAGTCCTTTGTATGAACAGAGAGAGGTTAGAGTATGCCATATATTTCGCATCCTGCCTTCCTGTTATCTTCTCACAACTCTCCACCCTTTGTTTCTCTTAGCACTGCTTCTAATTCTTAAACTTATCCTCGACTCTTACCTCCTCCCTGTTTCCATTTTTTCTGAGAACAGAGCTCCAGGGTAGACCACATAAGTAAAGTGCCCCTCTCTCAAATTAAAAGGGAAGCCCGTGTCTCTAACAGTAAAATGTAACATTTTCCAATGAAACACTGGGAATACGCAAGGATTAAAAAATGTGAGACAATGTCCTTTCATAAATTTCGGGATGAACAGAAAGGGGATAAGTAGATCTACCCCTGGCATGCTGACTCACAGCGACTCGTCTACTAGCATTTACTGGAATGACCTTCAGTTTGAATGAGAACCACAAAATACCAGTAATTTTATCTGGGGAATATTTATATTTTGGTTCAGTAGGTGAATTCCCAATTAAAGGGCATTATTAGAAGCATTTTTTTCCCCAAACTAAATGTAGTTTCATATTAGTTCAGCTTTGCATTTCTAATTGGTCATTATGGTTCGAAGAAGAGATTTTGTTTTTGTTTTTAAAATACATACATTCCCCATTTCCTCATAACTAATTTTCATGGATAATAACTGTTTAAGAAGACATCCTGAGTCCCAGATTCCGCTAACACAGATCAACTGATATTTTCAACCTAATATTTGCTTCCTGACATGGAGCCTATTGGGTTTAGTGATTGATTATACATGGAAGAAAACCAGGAACTTAGAACATTCTCTGACCAGGGCAATACAAATGTATGATTATTCTAGGCCTCTCCCTCCCCACCCCCACATTAGTACAAAGGGTAGATTGCTACTAACTTCCCAAACATTTCCTCTGGGTGGAAGGGTGCAGGGAGACTACCCGCTCTTGGTTTATGCTTTACATTCTCAATCCAGGGGTCTTTCTTTCCACCTCCTACTGCCCTTTGAACTTTTCAGGCATCTGTTTTCTGACTTTGTTGCAGAACTTTGTGGCACTTTGAGGATGGCTCCCTAACATTAGTGGAGCCAGGATTTAGGGCTTATCCCAAATCCGAAGTTTGCTCAGAGAATGTTGCCTTTGGAGGGTACAACAGCATACACAAAGTATGTGTATTGAATTCTTCCTGAAATAAGTACCTGAGAATTTGTGAGTGTGCTCCTGACCTGATTAAGGACATCCCCAAAAGTCACCTGCAGACTAAATAATGTAAGATAAAATCATATATTTTAAAGTTCCATATGGAGACTTTAAAAATAAGAACCATTCATTCTTTCTCTCATTCCACAGCAGTTTACTGAGCATCGACTGTACACCAGGCACCATGCTGGAGACCTGAAACACGGCAGTGATACAACAGACCCAGCCCCTGCCCATATAGTCTAGCAGGAATTGCAAGAGCCAGTGTTGATCCGCACTATGGTAGTGTCTGAGACCTTGGGTTTGACAAACAGGACCTCCTGTCTCTAGCAAAGTGACCTTCAATATGAGACTAGGGGCAGTTTTTCAGCTTCCTGTAAAACAGATGAGATAACTCAAAAGATCACCCAGTCCCTTTTGTCCCTGTTCACCAAAGTTATCTGTTATTAACATAGGCTTGAAGGTATCTCCATAATAGAAAAGACAGCCATAGAGAAGGGATGAGGGGTATTCATACACTAGAAAGTTCATCTCCACACTGAATGAAGAAACTCACCCTGGCCTTACCCACTGGCCTCTTTGACTGTGGTTCACCTTCACTGCAGGACAAGACCAACTCAGGGTAAATGGGCAAAGTCTTGGTTTTGAACTTGCAAAACAGAGGTCCAAATACCAGTCAATGGTGATAAGAGCTTCAGCTTTGAAAACAGAGATGATGTCAGTCAGCACTGATCCATTGATCATCACCTCAGCCCTCCTCTCCTGCCCACTCTTTCTTACCCCTCAAGAGCACCCCACTGTCTAGTTTTTAATACAGTTTCACTTACACACTCTATTTTAAGTCTCCAACAACCCAGTGTGGATATCCCACCCCCGCCTCTCATTTCGGGGATGAGAAAATCAAACTCCCAAATTAACTTGCTCAGTTTTCCATAGCTGCTAACACAAAGCCAACATTCAAGCCCAGATCCTCAGGCTCCAAACCAATGCTCTTTCCGCTATCCCATATCTGTCTACTTTTACAATTTCAGTTACTTCTTTTTGCTTCTTGTTTTAGCATGTCCTGGTGGGCAACTATCCTACAACCTGCTGATTTTCTGGGAGCAGCCAACAGATTACTGACTAGGGAAGGGCCAGCAGCTCCCCTGCCTGCTGCCCTGCCCTGGCCACGGGGATCATTGCTGCCCCGCAAGCCTCTCCTGCCTCTTACATAGGAATCCCACGTCTGTCACGGATGTCTGTGGACCTACTTACACAGAAATAGAGGAGAGCACATGGGTGGCACACACCGAGGTTCTCTAGGAGTCTATTAATATTTTCGCACAGGCTGCTCAGAGTTTTAAGTTGACTGGTTTTACGATAAATTACCTCTTGAATATGACATCTTTTCCCCACTCTTCTCTTCAACACCCTCTTCCCCAATATAGATTTGGTTTTTGGGGGTTCTTTATTTTACCCCCTATGGCTTGTCCTTTGCACCCAGTGCTCAGAAGACAGGGATATTAATAAATAGCAGCAACTACATCTGATTTATCTCTCAAGAAGGCTGAGAGGAAACAGATCTAGCTCTTTTTGACCTCTGTAAGGATTGGCAGTGCTTCTTAAGATCTTTATGCAAAAGGGGACTGCTGTTTAAAAGATCTGGAAAAATGCCATGGATGTTTCCCAATGCTTTTTTAAATCTCTTGAGTTAATAACTACTAATTTAGGGGTGGGGTGTGTATATGCACAAGTAAGAAACTGGGGGAAAATTTTTATCATACTAATAGGGAGAAAATTAAAATGTACATATATGTGTTTGAAGGACAGAATTCTGCCATTTATGTAAAAAAAAAACCCACATTTTTTTCTGTTCAACTATATTTTTTGCTATACCAGGACAATGGTGAGAAAATAAAAATGCAAACACTGAAAATAAATATGCTTTTGAACTTAGCATTATATTACAAATATCACTCCTAATATATTAAGATGAGTCAATTAGTAGGCTATGTCACAATAAAAAAAATATGAATCAAAGGCAATAATAAATGTGCTTAAATTGAATAACTTCAGATTCAAAATTAGTGATAACAGTCTTTTCCAATTAAGTAGCTTCCCAGAATAAGATACAAAGCATAGCATAAAGATATGACATCATTAGCCAAGCATTTTCAAATACTTAACAATAAAATATGCAAAAAAATCGATAAGTTCTGACGCATGTTCTGACATGGCTCTTTTTTTATTAATTCTCCATCCAAGCTCTCTAATATAAAGTAGGAATCACTGCCTCTTTTAAACAGATCAGAATAAAACAGACAACCAGTTCTCATTTGGATGGTTTCTGCTATGGTTTGCCACAGTCACTCGTAGCCTTGAAGAGTTGTCTCCAGTCTGAGCAGCCTTTTTTGCAAATAGGATCTTATCTCAGAAGAAGGTATAAAACCAACTATGGCCCAAGTGAAATTCCAGAGAAAGGAGCTGCCACTTTTCCTCCATTTCAGTTGGACACATTGCCTAGTCTGAAAGCCAATCATTTCTATAGATGCAACAAATTCTTGGGGCAGAGCCATAATCTCTTTAACTCTATGTGAATTTAGGGCAAAGAGACAATCTAGTAATCATGAAAAACTATCCAAGAGCCTCTGGCCTCTCCATCCTGTTCTAGTTCTTTCAACAGTGACAGCACCGCTCCCCTCATTTCAATACCCTTCCCACACCCCTCCCAGTCTCATACGGCTAGACATTTCATTCTCCTACTGCATTTATGACTTCCTACAAATGCCTGGTTCTTAAGGTGACATTGGTACAACATCTAACATACAGACATATAGGTAATAATTTTAGAAAGAAGCAGAAGGATAGAGCACAGGCCTTGGCCTCCCTTTTTCTGGACACACAAGCTCTCCCTCTTAATCACTAAGCCCCAAACCCGTGGAAGGAAGACAAACCAGGGCTCTCTTCCCTGTCACATAAACGCAAAGCAAAGATTAATAGATATTATTTGTCATTTCTCTGACACTTTCACATAACAGTTTTAAATAGTGCCAAACATTCATATGATAAGGGCACATATTTTTTCAATCGATTGGATCGCCTGTGTATGGAATTGGCAACAGAAAAGGCCCATTTCTGTTTTAATTGTACTGCAGTTGCCAAACCTTTCATAAAGACACACATGTGATTTGGGACTATCTAGGCACTTGTAAAAACTGAGCTTGCCTCACCAAGGACTACAGAAAACCACTGGAGGCTGTTGGTCCTCTCACTCCTGCAACCCTCAACCTGTACTGCTTCGCATGTAACTATTGCCGAGGGCCAGGGAACTGCGTTAGTCCAGGACCCTATCCCAGCCCTGTCTCCAGTGACCTGAGGCCAGGCCTTAGACCTGGCCAGAGCACCTGGCTCTGAGGAATCTTCTAATGAGCAAAAGGAACCAATCTCCTTCAAGCTCAGAGGATTTAGGTAGAAAGGGCTCTCCCTGGAACTGGGGAGGCAGTCACTTAGTTCTCTCCACCAGTATCGATGAAGAAGATAGAAAAATGACAAGCAGACATGTGAAAGGCAGCATGGCTCCTGTTTTAGACTCTGGCCCCACAGACTCTTCCAGGCTTTAGTAACTGGCTCAGCAGGGAAATGTCAAGCACCGCAGGAGTTACCAAAGGCTGAGTTTTACTCACACCTTGGTGAAAGGGGAGATGCAAGTGCTGTTTAAGAGACTCGCTCACGGTCTTGGAATTTTTCCCCTGAAGTTGCGTCACGTGGAAGAGTTGGGTGCATGAATTGTCAAGGCGACTTTATAACATTGAGTTACAGGCCTTGCTTAATCACTTCGGTCTCATCCACTCATTATACCCCAGCAGTGTATCTTGCTTGGAATGGGTACTCAGAAATCTGAGATCTGAGTTGAATATGCAGGTCCCCTCTCCTACAGGGCCCTGAATATCCCCATTTTCCAGCAGCAAAGGCCTCAAGACAGAGAGCAGCAGTGAAAATCATTGGTTCCCTTAGAGGAAAATGAACCTAGAAGACAGATGCAGCTGCATCTCAGGCTGAAAAGTTGCAGCAGCCGGTGCCCCAGTTCTGGCACCTGCACTAGTTGTCGTAGGAATTGAGGGTGTCACTTCATCTCTCTGCACCTTGGTGCTCTCATCTTAAGTGAGGACAATGGCGCAACAAGTTCGTGGGTGTCTTCTTCCCAATCCAGTTCACTCCCACAGCTCCCCAACCCCAAGCTTCTGTGGCTGAGGATTTACACTGGAGTCCTGCGGTCCCACTCCAGGGGGCCAGTGCTCTCCACATCAGTAACTGGGTTTGTAAGGGGAAAACACAGAGATATTTCGAACAACCTCAGGGTAAATGAGGGTCAATATGAAGCAAGCATTACTCTTAATACATTAGTACTGACATCTAGCCAAACCCTTAATGGAAAGGGGGATTTTTAATAATAAAACAAAACAAAACAAAAACCCATTTCTTTCTCTTTAAAGGATAATTGCCAAGGATGCAGAAGGAAATGAAGATGATCAAAGACGAGGATGTGCATTTCAATTTGGGTGTGAAGAGGGCCCCCTCCTTTCCCCACTGCCTGCAGCCAGTGGTCTCCCGAGGGAAAGCTCCCCAAAGACACCCCTTCCCAGAAGCCCTCCGGGGGCCTTTTTCCCAGTTCCGGTATGAACCTCCTCCCGGAGACCTAGACGGATTCCCCGGGGTCTTTGAAGGAGGAGGGTCTCGGAAACGGAAGAGCGTGCCCACCAAAATGCCCTATAACCACCCGGAGGGAGAAGCTGCTGTTGCCCTCCACTCCGAGGACAGCAAAAACCACGGCCCCCCGAACTTCCCTCTGCTGTTCCCGCAGCCCCCACGCCCCAAGTATGACTCGCAAATGATCGACCTGTGCAACGTGGGCTTCCAGTTCTACCGCACCCTGGAGCACCTGGGGGGCAAACCCGTCAAGCAGGAGCCCGTGAAGCCCAGTGCCGTGTGGCCCCAGCCCACACCCGCTCCGTTCCTGCCCACGCCCTACCCCTACTACCCCAAAGTCCCCCGGGCCTCATGTTCCCCTTCTTCATGCCCTCGGCCTCCCCTTTCCCCTTCAGCCGGCACACCTTCCTGCCCAAGCAGTCCCCAGACCCACTGCTGTCCCGCAAGGCTGAGCCCCAGGAGAGCGAGGAGACCAAGCAGAAGGTGGAGAGGGTGGACGTGAACGTGCAGATCGATGACAGCTACTATGTGGATGTGGGCGGGGCACAGAAGCGCTGGCAGTGCCCCAACTGTGAGAAGTCCTACACCTCCAAGTACAACCTGGTGACTCACATCCTGGGCCACAGCGGGATCAAGCCGCACGCGTGCACCCGCTGCGGGAAGCTCTTCAAGCAGCTCAGCCATCTGCACACCCACATGCTGACCCACCAGGGCACGCGGCCCCACAAATGTCAGGTGTGCCACAAGGCCTTCACACAGACCAGCCACCTGAAGCGCCACATGATGCAGCACAGCGAGGTGAAGCCGCACAACTGCCGCGTGTGTGGCCGGGGCTTTGCCTACCCCAGCGAGCTCAAGGCCCACGAGGCCAAGCACGCCAGTGGGCGGGAAAACATCTGCGTGGAGTGCGGCCTCGACTTCCCCACACTGGCCCAGCTGAAAAGGCACCTCACCAACACCGGGGCCCCATCCAGTACAACTGCTCCGAATGCGACAAGACCTTCCAGTACCCGAGCCAGCTGCAGAACCACATGATGAAGCACAAGGACATCCGGCCGTACATCTGCTCCGAGTGTGGCATGGAGTTCGTGCAGCCCCACCACCTCAAGCAGCACTCCCTCACCCACAAGGTACTGGGAAGGGTTCTCAGACTGCTGGGACGAGGGCTGGGGGGGTGGCGGGAGAGGGGAGAGGTTGGGGTCTGGGCCACGGGGAAAATGAGCAGAGTCCTGGTGATGAGGGGCCCGGAGACCTGCACTGCTGGCTCATTCTGACAGATGTGTAACCTTGGGCAAGAGGCGTCCCTTCCCTGAGCCCTTCATGTCCTTCCTCGCCTTGAAATGGAGGAGAGTGAGAAGACTAGCAATCAAGTCATTTCCCATCCAGCCTTCTAAGAGTCTGAGATGGGCCAAGAAGTGAATAATGTGGATTGTTTTTGGAGAGGAGGTGAGGAAAGGATGAAGGAAACAGCTGGTCTTTGTACTGTTGCTTTTTAGCCTCCTAGAATCCCCAAAATTCTGTTTCTGGAAATTTTATCCGGGATACTAGCTTGAGTGTGTCATCAGGTCCTACCTACCCAAGACCAGCTCTGTGCCTGGGATATACTAATCAGAGGCTTTTTCTAGAGAATTCTTTTGGTCTCTTGCTGCTGAAGCGGCGGCCACATTTTGAGCTGTTTTCTTCCTCAGCCGTGAGACCTGCTTCATGCGCAGGTGCGCTCAGGGAACAGTTTGGCCCAGGTCCACCAGGGCCTGTGCTTCCCTCAGGGGAGCCCTCGCCTAGTTGGCTGCAGGGCTTCTTCTCTACCCTCATCCCTAATAAGCCCTGCGGGCTTCTCCTCTGTTGTTTCACTAATCCTGTCAGAGACACAGCAGCTTCCTTCGTTCTGCAAAGTTGTGTCCACACTCCCATTTACTTGGGGTCTAGGCCAGCCCACCTGTGAATTTTTCTTTGGACTTAGAATTCCCTTTAGAGAATTTTAATAACAGTGTTAAGTAGATATACTTCTCCTTGGTCCCAGGACAACTGGATTGTAGCCAAGTATAGAGGCAATCCTGAGAAGAAAGATGCTGAAGTCAATTTTCCAACCCATCAAGAAAGTAGTTTTGATTAATTTCATAATTTTAAACTCACTGAATATGCAACATGTTTTTAAAATTCATCTTCTTAGAAGGGCATTAAAATTTAGATCTCTTCATTAACATAAATCCATACTCATCTGCAATCACCTAGACTTGAGAGCATTCCAGCTGGAAAGAGTCCCCAGGTTCTCATGACCCACCATCTGATCTTGAGATGAGGAAGCCTTAACCAGGAAAGGCCCCAAGACTTGTCTTAGGTTACGCAGCCAGTAAATGGCTGGACAGAGACCTGAACTCACCCTTCGGTGCCATGGGTTCACCAAAACTGATGAGCAGTAATTTTCTACCATGTCCCAAGTTAAAGAAATGGAAATATAGTCTGAGATGGTCAGAGCTAAGCATGGAACCCCTCCCACCATAGGTCACTGTGGATACCAGTCAATACGGGATTTATAATGTACAGCTAAGCAATTTGTTCTCAACCTGTACTACCTTAGTTTTAATACCATGGTTCTCTAAGTTTTCCTTCTGAAAAGTCATTCTGGGTCAAGATCTCTTGTAAAGGCCTTTTCAGCAAAGCATTGGTAGTCAGCATTAGCTAAAACTCTACTCATGCTGTGAGTCCTTGGAAATGCTTTCAACTGAGGGTACCCATGCTTTAAGTATTCAAACTTCTTCACAAACAGCGAGGGAACTAGAAAACCTCCTTCTGTCCTGTTTTCTAATTCAGAAAACTATCCCTCTAAATTTCTTCATAAGACAGAAGCCAGCTTAGAGGAGATTCCATACCGAAATCACACACTACACAGAGATCACTGTGGCCTGTGGGGACCCAGGAGACCATTTTAAGAGGTGATTATCAAGTTGTAATTTACTGACACATAGATATAAGTTGTTGTTCTGGGATTTTCGAGTTATTAATGAGAACTCAAGAGAACACTGGTTTTCATGTAGGGAATGATATTGTCACTTTAGGAAGGTTTTTTTTTTTTTTTTTTTTTCCGTTATCATGAAAGCCAGATTATAGACTATTTTGCAGATCATCCCACAGTGCTCTTACCCAAATCCTGTTAATCCTTGGGAACTGTTGCTGTGGAATTAACCTCAGCAGCAGTAAGAACAACAAAAGCAATAGCTTTCTTTTCCTCTAACAGTCCAGGTAGTTTATGGTTTTCAGAAGAAAAAAAAAGATGATGTAATCAACACTTTTCAACAAAATAGCAATTTAACAAGGCTAAAGCCACACCATTTGGAACTCAACATCTATCACCAAGCTTTTTGTGGATTTATGCGGTGAAGAGAAAAACAAAGGCTAGAAGCCTGGTGAAAGCGTGTTACCTGCTAACCACATTCCTTTTGGTATTTGCATCTTCATCCATCCAGGGTGTGAAGGAGCACAAGTGTGGGATTTGCGGACGAGAGTTCACTCTGTTGGCCAACATGAAGAGACACGTACTGATCCACACCAACATCCGGGCCTACCAGTGTCACCTCTGCTACAAGAGTTTTGTGCAGAAACAGACCCTCAAGGCACACATGATCGTTCACTCTGATGTGAAGCCTTTCAAATGCAAGGTGGGCTGGGGCCCCTGGGAGAGTGCAGAAATGAAGGACTCTGAGGGTTGTACAGACGCCTAATGGGGAAGAGTCTCCATTTCATCAGCGGGGCCACCGAGGCTCAGAGTAGGTCCATGGCCAACCCCAAGTCTATTTGCTGCTCTGTCCCTCTTTTCACCACCCCTATGCTCACAGCACTGGGCTCTGAGGGGCCTGCCCTGTTCGTCTCACTGTGGAACCAGTGCCCCGGGGAGGGAGGCAGCCAGCAGGGGAGGTCTGAAGGTGGAAGGCCCATTCAAGGAATGAGTTTGTTAGAGGACAAAGGTGATATGACGTGATCCTGTTCAGCAAGGAATAATCAGGTGTAGCCCTCTTCCCCTTACAGGCCAAAGAGTAGACACAGAAAGGAGTCAGAGAAGCTTCTATCACATCCTCCTTTCTCAATCCTCCCCTCCTGTTCTCCTGACACTTGTGCTGAGCACTGTAATTTGAGGGCAGGTTTCCTAAAGAGGATGAAAGAGATGCTGAGGTTGGCCCTTGGATGACCTCAGAAGTATTTGCTTGGACCGGGGAATAACTGTGAGCACAGTCATCTGAAGCATTTCTCACTTATTCCTAAAGACCATGGAGTGTCTTTGTTAAAATCTGTGTCACATTAACTTGGTTGGATTTTTATTTCATCAGCTGAGATCACATGTGAGCTGGAGATTTGTAAAACCCAAGACACTGACTGGTATTACTCAGAAATGTTTGGGCTTCCCAGGCTGTCCCTCCACATCCCACATCATTTTCCTTCTCCACTTCTAAAATGAAAAGGAATCTTGCTCAGGATAGGGTAGTTTCATTCGAGGAATGTACCAGCCATGACACCCCGGTCACGAGGAGAGAGCTGAGAGGAAGAAGAGGGAAATCACCAGACTCAGATAGCATTACAGCCTTTCTGTTTGAAATGGATATTTTCCTTCTCTCTGTTGCTGCATGACTGACAGGGTCCAAATATATTCTCAGTCAATCCCTATTTCTAAAGTAGGGTGCCCTGCTTCTAGGGGCTGTTCCTGACTTAATCCTCTACAACGTGTCTCCTCACTTGAAGGAACCCCCTGTGAAGCTGACTTCTTTCCGGTGTTGGCCAGTCCTGGACGGGGTGAGAAGGGTCAGGAACCAGAGCTTCCCCAGACCTGTGTGGGCATTCTCCGGAGGTGGGGGAGGGAGGTTTCTCCCTCCAGCCCTTTTCCTGCCACCCACTTGTGTTTCCCCTCTTTTCCTTCAAGTTTCCAAGGGTTTGAAAGTCAATTTATATCCATCTTGGGTCATCTGAGCTGAAGGGGGATGAAGCTGCGCGCAGGATGGGCCTGGTACAAGAAGCAAATGTCGGGCCCCTTGTTCAAATGTTATGGAGAATTTCAAGAAGGACATTACACCAAACTCAGGACCCTTCTGAGTTTTGGGGCCTGTGGGACTGCACAAGTCACATACCCATGAAGCTAGTCTTGGCTGCGTGAGACAATAGATGCCACAGACCACCTCTTCTCTCTCTCCCTTCAGGCACTTCTTTGATTTCCTTCCCACTTTACTGAGCCCCATGAGCCTTTCACTTTTACCAGAGCTGTTCCCAACTGCCAGGGGTTTACTGTCTCCTACATTGGTGGTGCTGACAGGAGCTCTTTGCCACTCTTCATTCCTTGTGTTGAGTTTCCTTTTGGACTTTGAGTATGTACTGTATTTTTTTATCTTTTCGACTGGTAGCAGATAGCACATAAAATTGTTAAACTATGAAGGGAGCCATTGCATAGTTTGCAGTCCTCTAAAAATTCACGCCTCTCCTGTCCAACCAACTCCTACCTCTACATCATCAATTCAGGTCCAGCGGTAGTGGGTAAACCAGGCAGAAAACATCTCTGAAACAGAGGAATATGTTTTGGACCAGGTGGTTTCTGAAGATTTAGAAGATTCTCTCTGGTACCAGTGCCTAGAAGACTATACAATGCAGTGCAACCAGGGTTCAATAATGCATTGAGCCAGCCTAGTTTGATGTTTCAGGCCTCCCCTTATGAATAACTGCCCCTTCTCCTCCACTCTATGATAGTGCACCACACATGGTCCAGATGGCATGCGATGGTCAACTTTACGGTTGAGAAACTCAATTTGACTTATCCTTGAGGGTGCATTAGGTTCTGGATGTCTGGTCACATCATTGGCTCCCATAAAAGAAGGGCTCGTAGCATGAAATGCCAACTCTGGAACAATGCACAGTTTATATTTTCCAATGAAAGATTGGCATGGCATTGGACTGGTTATCTATCTGCAAAAGTCTTTTCTTCCTGGTGAGTAGGTTCCCTCACCAGACCACATCATAGGTCAGGAGACTGCTTAAGAAAGTCTATCTGTGTTCAGAACAAAAAGGGTATTTTCATCAAACTTAGGTGGCCCTTCTCCATTCTTAGACATTTCTGAAACAAGAATAGGTATTGGTCACCTTGATCAAGAACCCTCAGTCTTCTGGAAAGTGCCAAAAGCATACTGCCAGGTTCTTCCTCTATTTGTTCCCATATATCTGCAAAGTGCCACCCTGCTCGTTGTCCTTTTTCTACCATCACTCTTCTTTATTTCAAAAGAATTTCGGAGCATGTGTGAGTTTATGGATTATGTAATGGGAATCTGTGTTGGTAAACTAGCTCCATCTCCTTAGTGGGGTGGGCCATCTCAGATGGTGTCCTGTGCACTTTGCTTCCCATCCATTTTGTGTGGATTCTTAAAAACTGGTCCTGAGTGGAGGGAGTTGGGAGAGGAATGGAGGGCCATGTGCTTATCACCATGCAATTCATAGCTATCAGAGATGAGTGGCTGGCTGGCTGCCCAGTGATGATGGAAAAGAGGTCCAGTCAACTAAACCTGGGCTTTATCATCTTCATATGATTGACATGTTGGAAAAAAGGTACCGGTCTTGCTCCAGCCATACTCCATGAGTTAGCTCTGTCGCCTTTACCCTAAAACTTGCAAAAAAGGGAGATTCTTTAAGTAACAAATTCTAATTTCTTGGGACTCTCACCACTAAAAATCCTTCCTAAAATAAACCCCTCCCCCTGTTGCAACATGAACTGGTTCTCTCCAGCCCCGGGCTCAGTGGGAACAGTTGTCCACAGCAAGCAGCAAAGTTCGGTGGCTATGGGATTAAGCATTAACAATAGAATGGAAAACTAGAGGAGAGGAAAGGCTTCCATCTATGTTCCTTTCTTTTTTCTTTTTAATATAAAAAGTACCGTCCTGGGCTTTTTTGCTATTGGCTCGACTTCTGGAGTCCTTGCTTCTTGGAGCCAGCTGGAGCTTCTCCAGAGACCTGTGCCTGTAGACTTAAGCCTGTTTCAGAAAGATGCTTCCCAGATTCTGCGTAAGCATGCAGGGGTGGATTTGGATGCTATCCTTGTAGCAGCCACACTCCATAAAAGCAAAGAACCAGCTGCCGTCTTTGGAAAACCTGTCCAGGAAAGCAGCCATCCAGAATTTCCGGGACAAATTCTCCTTTGAGATGGGTGAAGCCGGGAGCTGCCTAAGTTATGAATCACCAGGTCATCTGCAACGTGGTCTAAAACAGAGGCCTGAAGGCTAAGGGCAGAGCTGATAGATGAGGATGAGGTCTGCCTTGAAAAAAGTCCCCACCACCTCCACCGAACAGGCTCCATCTCCCCTCCAGCTCTTGGATGCCTCATTGGGGAGAAACCAGGTGGGGACTTTTAGGGATCCAGTACTGGGGACCAGGGTTCTCAGGCTGGCATTGAGGGGGTTAAGGCAGTGACCAGATAGCAGCCTTTTGGCAGCAAAGCCCTCCTCAGCAGAAGGAAGGATATAGCTGTATGAACTGCCTGCTTAACAATGCCTCACATGTCCCCAGGGGCCCGCCTGCAAATAGATTTCATCTTGCTTTCTCTTGTACTTTTCAAAGCTTCCTGTTTTCTCACGGCCCTCTTGGACAGTTTACAGTCTCTCTCTCCCTCTCTCTCTCTCTTTGAGGAAAGGAACACCCTTCTTATTAAAAGAGAGAGAGAAGAATGTAAGGGAAGGGCAGCTTAGCGGAGGCCATTCTCCTCAGCTGCAGGCTGCAGCTTTTTGACCTTTTCTCTCAGAATAGGAAAACACAGGCTTCCTGGTGCATCTCTGTCCTCAGGCTCAGATCAGGCTGGTTGGCAAGAAGTAGCATGCCTCTTCTTGGCTTTGTGGGCCTCTGGCCACAGCCCAGTGGCTTCCCTGTCTCTGCACAAAACTGATCTAACTTCTCGGTGGCTCCGGCTGCCAGCATTGTCGCTGGGGATCATAGGAAGAAGGCACCTGAAACATCTATAGAGCCTGGGCCAGGGAGGGAAGGGGCATGAGGAGGCTGGAGTTTGGAACTCCTGTGAAGATGAGGAACAGGGCACCTGCTGGCTATCTAAAGGGCTGACTAGTGATCAGAGAGCCAGATAATGGGTTCTCCCAAAGCCTGCAATCTAGGCGGAATCTTCTCTTCCTGACCACATTTTTCAGTGCCGGGTTAGGCACAGCTGCTTCTATTTCTATTATGCCTCAAGTAACCTGGCAGATATTTACAAAAAGGATTCATCACTTGGTCCTAACGTAGTTTAAAAAGACAGCACCCTCATCTTCAAAGATCTTTCTATTCCTGGAATGTAAAAGAGTCTACCATGTACATGATAATGATAGTAATAAAAGCTAATATTTATTGAGCTCTGTTTGCCAAGCCCTTTACATGAATTGTTTCATTTGATCCTTATAGCACCCTTCATAAGAAAGCATTATTATCATCAACATTTTATAGAAGAGAAAATGGAGCAAGTTCTCTATTCCTCTGAGGTCTCACCATCACCTCTCTGCTCTGCCATTACAAAGCTTGATGATCTGTGCAACCTATTTTTAAAGGACAGTTCAAAACATTCGTTGCAATTTTCTATTAAATGTTGAGGTTTGCCTCTCTCTTAAAAAATAGGTATAAAAATGAGTATTGATGGAGAAGTTGAGATTTATGTGAGGCACACTAAGGCCCCTCAATAGAATGACTGAGCTGACCATCCACACGATGACATTGAGCCCTCACCACTCCAGCAGCTTCCTGTACCAACACCTGCCCTATTTTAATCTTCATAGAACTTGGCGGGAGATGATTCAGCAGATATTGACTTGGGCAAGCTCTGAGCCTCACACCTCGTGATTAAAGGGGGCCTTGAAATAGATGTCTGCTTTTTCCAGGAGAAAGAACTAGAGTTTTTTGTGCTCTTTCTCAACCTTTCTTCTTCCCTCCTCTACTACAGCGATTCTGCTTAGAGCTCATATCTCAAACCCTACCCAAGGGTGCCATCGTTAATTGACCCAATCTTCTTTCTCTGGCTTCTCTTCCCTAACAGTGACTGAGAGGCCACTCTCTGAATTTCACTGACACAAAATATCTCCATACTCGTGTATTGTCATGTGAGGATAATATGCTGAGAAAGGTGAAGCGGCCAGTTGTTCTGATAAGAACTAAAGGGCTTCATGGAAGAGTCAGGGGCTGAGAGGAAGAAGCTAAGGGTGCCTACCACTGAAATATGAATGGTGTCCTAGTACCTGGGTCCTGAGTTAATTGTTTCTATTCTGCCACTGAGGATTTTGGTTTACACACTACTGGGTATAGGGTTATACACAAGATAGTGGGGAAAGAAACAGAGTTGGTGATGGCTGCTTTTTGGAATTTTTACATGGTATAGCGATATTTTCCTGACTTGTTCTTTTATTCCCACACAAAAAAACTTAGATATTTATTAAGTGTTACTCGTATGTACTCTTTTGCTTGATACAGGTTAGCCACAAAGACCGTCTGAAGATGGTCTAGGCACCCTTTTACTGTCCCAAACATCTTTTAGAGTAGACGCATCTCCACGGAGCCCTGGGAAAGCTCTCCATTGGCTGGCCCAGTAGGTTACCATAAACCATGAAGGATAACTCTGGTACATAAAAATTATACTTCACCAAGAGCACAGAAATCAGTCTTCTTTACCAATCATACATTAGATAATATAACTGACCAATCATGTCCCATGGTGGACCTTCTCTGAGGCTATAGGCCTTGACTTCAGGGAACATTATTATTTTAATGTCCTAATGTCCCTATGTACCACTGAAATGTCCCAGGAAGTTCGATAGTGAATGAATTGAGCCAGAAAAACATTAAAATATAAACCACACACTGCTATGATAAAGGATCATAAAAGTTTGTTTATCTAAGTCTGAGGAAGTCTGTGGAAAATACCTAGAGGTAGCCACTATGATGTTTGCACACTTCTGTGTGGAGCAGTGGGGGGTGAGGAGGAGGGTAGGTGGGACCTCGGGGCAAGTGAACTGCAGGATCTGCTCTGACCCCAAAGTCACAGCAGCTGCAGCAACAACCAGCAGTTGATCACTATCGCAACAGTGAAAGTTACCTGGACTGTAGTTTAAGGTTGAATGAGGTGTCCAAAATATTTAATGAAAAGACTTTATTCTTGTGTCAAAACAAAGGCACTCTACACATTCTTCAAAGTTAGGTTAAAATTCTATATCTCTTTTATAAAACCCTTCTGGACCAGTCCAGCTTCTAATACCTCAGCAACCATAGATAGTAACTAAAAGTTGAATTTCTTCCTTTATGGGAGCCGAGTGAAGAAGGCACCCATCTCATCCTTCCAGTTGTTCTCTCTGTCTGGCCTATAAGACTATGAGACCCATTTAGGCCTAGCTCCTCTCCCCTCTATGTCTTGTGCTTAACTGCCCACGGATTTTGCTGTTTTCAGGTCTTCTGCTGCAACATCATCCAGATAATCAGAAACCATATTATGAACCAAATGAGATATACCTTTTCTAAAGTGACCTATAACTGGAAATACCTAATGTAGACTCTCTAGATTCAAAGCTTTTTTTTTTTTTTCCGTTTCCAGGATGGAGAACTACATAAACTAAGCTAATAAATAGAATTCTACCAGAACTCTTACACATGTGCCAAGCTGAATTACAGGTCGCTATATCTTAATAAGTTGTCTCTATTGAGATTAAAAGAAAGCGAGTATCCATCTCACATGTAAGGCTTCTGAGGATGTTTAAATTAGACCAACTATCTCAGCGATTCCCCTCTTAGTTCACCTTTTCCAAATAAATGTGGTGTGCAGATACTCTAAATACTGAGGATGGGACACCAGAATGCTGAATTCATTATTGCTAATAAAGAAATAAAAAGTGAAAAAGTACTTAAAACCCTCCAATATGAATCATTTAAAAATACAGAACCAACCATTTATTATCCATGCGTGGATTCTCTGTGATAGATTTGTAATCCCAGGCTGGCTTCCTCCCACTAACCACCCAGTATTCTTTTGGGCTAATCTCCCAAAGTCACTATTTGTTAGGTCTACCTGTTTTTCAAAGCCAGTTTCTCTTCTGAAAGAAATTGGAGAACTGCTGTTGTTGTCTGTCATGCATTACACTTTGATGGAAATGAGAGAAATGACAAAAAAAAAATGAATAAAACATGTTTTCTTTTTGTATACCTGAGATAATATGTTAAGTACTTCAAATCTCTACACAGAGAAAAGACATACTCCTTCCTTTGCATGTGTCTTCATTCCTTTTAACTTTGAAATTCATTCCAATAATTAGCTAATTTAAAAATTAGAAAAGCATTGCCTGATATTGTCTAATAGAAGATCTGTTGGGGTGGGGGGAGATACAGTGTGGCATATGGTGGTTGACCATGTGGCTCTGGTATCCGGTGACCTGAGTTCGTCATCCTAGCTCTAGCAACTACTAGCTGTGTGCCTTGGCCAATCCCTTCATCTTAATCCCTTAGTTTGTCCATCTGCAAAAATAAGGATGATAACAACACCATCTCATAGGATGTGTGAATTAAGTGAGATATTCCATGGCAGACTTACAACAGTGCCTTCTATATTGTATTGTAAATGCTCCATAAATATTAAACAAGTAATCATAACTTTTTTTATGGAAGTGAAGCACACTTTGAACAATTGCTTTCAGATCAGCTTTTCTCCCTTTCAAAAGATCGTATTCAAAAGACACTTTAATAGCTCTGTGATCTGTTCCTACTTTACTTCTGAGCCTGGATACAATCCAGCCCTTCTCTGACTTCCATGGGGACATTTTCTTTGGAAGCAACTTAAAATGCCCAAATCCAAAGTAGCAGCACCCCTGGGTGTGGGTTCACCTGGGCACGGTTTCCTACCTGCGAGTAACCTGTGTTCTCCTTGTCACTGTCTCTGACAGCTGTGTGGGAAGGAATTCAATCGAATGCACAACCTAATGGGCCACATGCACCTGCACTCCGACAGCAAACCCTTCAAGTGCCTCTACTGCCCGAGCAAATTCACCCTGAAGGGGAACCTGACTCGCCACATGAAAGTCAAACATGGGGTCATGGAGCGGGGCCTCCATTCACAAGGTAATCGCTCTTCCAGAAAGCCCCCCAGGCTGTCAAGCTAGTGGGTAACAAATGGGAAGTGACCTCGTTTTTAGGGGGCTTCAGTCTGAGGGGTTATTCTTATTGTGGAAAAGGGAGTGAAATTTTGAAGACCACAGCAGAGTAGCAGGAGCAGGCTGACAGTGACACTAAAACAAACATAATGCTAAAATCTAAAGGCAGTAAGTAAAAGTGAATTCTAGAAAGTAAATTGGAACATCATAATGGCACCAATCGGAATCGTTGAATCTTTGTTCCAGACACTGCAACAGGTGCCTTGCCTCCTTGACTCCTCACAGCAGCTTCAGGCTGAAGGAACTTCTATCATCCCTACTTTACAGATGAGGGAACTGAGGCTTCAGGACATTATTAACTTGCCCAAAGTTGCTCAGCTGAAAAGTCGCAGAGTCAGGATTTGAACACAGACCTTCCTGACTCTAAATCCTTTATGGCAATCCTCATCATTGCACAGCTGATGGAGAGCATGCAATTTTTCTTTCTTTTCTAAAAAACAGGTCTGCAGGCTCCGTTGTCAGCAGGAGTGTGTCTGTAGCAGACTAAGTCTCTTCTGCCTGTGCACAACCATATATACTCAAGGACTATTTTCCTGCTCAGTAGGGCTGATGGCTCCATGTGCACAGCAGGGGCTTACATCTCCCCCACTGAGCCCTAACTGAACCGATTAAAAGTTCTTCCTTCATTTATTCTCTCAGTCTCAGGGCCCTCAGCAGTGAAGAGTTCATGTTTCAGATCTACTGAATTCAGTGGGATGCCCCTAAGTCACCTAACCAGGTCATCCTTCAATAAATAGGCAGTAAATGCATGCTGTCTAGTCAGTGTGCTATGTGCCATGGCAGAGATGAGAAGAAGAAGACCACCTTTGCCCTCTAAAAGGTCTTTGTGTGGAGAGAGAAGACGCACATATGTGTAACTTAAAAAATCAAAGTAACTGGCTGCTGTTTTCTGATCACTAGTATGATCAAAGTGCAGGGCTAGACACTTTAGAGTTCATTCTCACAATTCCACAAAGTCGACTGTGTAATTCTCATTTTATGTAAGAGGAGATCAAGGCCGAGAGTTGTTACATAAACTGCCCAAGATCAAACAGCAAATCCAAAGGCAGAACTGGGCTTCCAAATGGAGAAGTTCTGAATCAAGGCAGTTTTCACTACAGTAGGTAAAAACATGGGGTGACTCATTGGTGTTTGCTGTCTCTCCCACCCTTTTACAAAAGATGTGGTCAAATAGGCACACATATTCATAAATAAGATGCACACATGAGCACACACAACATGAAACGGAATAGCTGCAGTGTTCAGATTTTTCTCCACGCCCACTGAGCTTACAGTGACTCCTGGGTGATAGGGAACTGTCATCATCTAAAAAACAAGGTCTGGAGTTTTTGCAAAAGCGCTGAAAAAATTCTGTTTAAAAAACAAAGGCAATTTTCCCCCCTGAAAATGTTGTTCCCCTGAATTATTCTTTACATCTGCAATTGCCTGAGCCGCTTCCCAAACCAGGCCTGGATTTTTTCCTGACTAGGTGAAGTTTGCTCAGTCCCCAGGGCTGAAGATGTAGAAGGCAATGAGACAGGCCTCCATCTGAAAGCCTAACCTGGTCACTAAAACTCACCCATATAGATGCTCAGATCCTAAAAGGCATCCAACAGCTCTGTCATTTTTCTAGAACAATGAAGAGCATCACTATGTATCGGAGAGTTGCTTTAAAAGTTTTTAACAGCCTTTCAACAATTTCAGTGTTTTCATCTACAAAAGGTGTTGGCATTTTTTCACTTTAGTTTTTGAAATCACTCAAAAATCCATACCCCAAACGAAAAAGATCCTCCCTGCGCCCCTGACAAGATAAAAGCTATAGACAGCTTCACGGCCTGACGTGATCATAAAGCAGGCAAAGCTGGACATCAGCTTCCTTTGTGTGCCCCGACCCAGGAGCCTGGTTCTCCTGTGGCGCAGCAGGCTCTGGCCGCTGCTGCTTCTCCTCTCCAGTCGTCTCTACCTGTTCCTCAGTGCCTGAGCGTTGGTTCCCCACAGGCAGAGGCCTTCAAGATCACACCAGGTGGGGAACTACCATAGATCGATTGGCTGCTGAAAAATCCATCTCTACAGGACCCTCAAACTGAAAGTAAAAGTGAAACCCTCTCGCATCACTGTACCCGACAGCAGGGGCACTTGTAGTTGGACACAGGGGGCTTTGGGGCTCTTCAGAGGACCTCTTTGTGCCCTCCCTATTCTAGCTATGCTTAGGGGTTCCAGCTATGAGGTGGCCTCCTTGGCCTTAAATGAAATATATATTCTTTCCAAGATGAAAATACCTGTATCATTGTTTTATTTTTTTCCTACGGTAAAATATATGCTCACTGAAAATAATCAAATAAATACACTAGAAGTGAAAAATATCAAAATCACCTCATTTTTGAGATTTTGACATACATTTAGGAAGGAAGGAAAGAAGGAAGGAGGGAAGGAGGGAAGGAAGGAAGGAAGGAAGGAAGGAAGGAAGGAAGGAAGGAAGGAAGGAAGAAGGAAGGAAATAGGTCTATACTATAAATACATATATAATAAATATATGTTTTTACTTAAAATATAGAGAGAATACCTTTTCATGATCATAAATAGGTCTCTACATCTTCTACACACAGTTCATTGTATGGATGTTCTATTATTTATGTAAACAAACCTCTATCATTGAATAAATGGTTTTTACAGTTGCACTCTAAAAAATGCGATGAGCATCCTTACACAAACATTTTGTGCACCTGCCTACCTATTTCCATAGTTTAAATTCTCAGTAGTGTAATTGCTAAGTCAGAACTATCCTTATTTTAAGCTTTTGTTCATGTTGCTAAAATCACCTTAAAGGGGTCATTCCCATGTAGACTCTATCTGAGACAAGACCCATCTCCACATCCTTTCTGGGAATTTATCTTTTATAAAATGTGTGATCAGACTACACTAAATGGCCCCGGGTACCACCCAGCGACCTGAACGCTGCCTTTGCCTTGGCAGGTTTGGGAAGGGGGAGAATTGCCCTGGCGCAGACGGCGGGGGTTCTGAGGAGTCTGGAGCAGGAGGAGCCCTTCGACTTGTCCCAGAAGCGCAGGGCGTTCCAGTCGGATGGGGAGAGCGCCAGGGGCAGCTCCTGCCAAGAGGAGGAGGAGGATGACAACTGCTACGAGGTGGAGCCAGACAGCCCTGGCCTGGCCTCCCACAGCAGGCAGCCCTGCGCACCGCGGGACCTCTCCGCCAAGGCGGAACCAGCCCCCAGAGCGCGCCCTGAAGCCTGCGAGGGAGGAGGAGGAGAAGGAGGACATGTTGGAGGAAGGACACGAGGAGAAGAGCAAAGACAGCCCTGAAGCAGAGGGCGGCCAGGAGAGAAACTGTGCCCACAGAGACGAGTGTCCGAGCCTCAGGGCTCTGCAGAGCACCAGGCGGGGTGCCTCCTTTTCTGATTACTTGTACTTCAAGCACAGAGATGAGAGTTTAAAAGAATTACTGGAGAGGAAAATGGAAAAACAAGCAGTGCTTTTAGGTATCTAAGTGGGCAGTTTTAGAATTACATTTGGAAAATGAGAAGTAGGCAGTTCAAATATAGCTTTCTGCATGAGCTGTCATTTGCTGGAGACAGGCGAACAGCGCACATCTTCACAAATGGCTCAGACAAAATGAGCAGGGACTGTCCTCAATCATGCAAATGATTCTCAGGTCGTTCATGGGACCCTTGATTTTTAACACACTTGCAGGGTCTTCTTCAGTGTTATTTTATGCATTTCCAGTCTAATAAGCTGTACATATTCTCCTAGATATGATTGTAAGCTGATGCTGAGGTGCTTTTAGAAATTCTATTTTTCTTTGACTAATATGCAATACATGGTAAATTTTTTTCAAGTTGCAAAAATATGGTGCTTGACATGTTACCTTATTAATGACTATTTTTCCAGATAGATGAAAATGAGTAGGAGTATATGTAAAAATTGCCTCTATTAAATAATCAAAAATGCCAGAATGAGACAGGAGGGTGAGTTATTAAAAAGGATGTTCTCACATAGTTGTTGCAGAAATAAGATAAAAATTCAGGAGAACATGAGTAATTGTGACTTAGGGAAACCCAGCCCTGGTCTGCCTTGCTCCGCTCCAGTTACCATCATCAGGTGTCACATTTGGAGCGTATTTTCTGATGGCCCAACAACACCCTGTGTCTGAGCAGAGCTACCTCTGGAGACCTTGCTCCAAGGCCTCATGTCCCATAAAGCAGTTGCAGGAAAAGTTGTCACCTTTGAGCCGTAGATTTTTCCTTAGTGCTGGAGCTGGGTGAGTGAGGAGGGAATTCTCCCTGAACTCTTAAATTCTGACTTATTTGGAGTAATCGAATAACCACCAGCTAATCACTAGTAAGGGAGAGTCTGGGCTGTGTTCTCAATGCCGCCCGTGCATTAGAATCATCTTGGGGAGCCTTTTAAAAAATAGCATGCTGGGGTTTTACAGTCTGAGATTCTGACTTAATTGTTATAGAGTAGAGCCTCAGTGTTGGTTATTTTCCAAACTGTCCCATGATTCTTACATGCAGCCAGGATTGAGAAAACTGACTGGGCTAAAATAGTGGCTCCCAGGACCCCCTCCCAGGGACTCCATAAATGTTTCTGTTTCTGGCTTCAGACTCTTTAAGGTAGAGAGCAGGGGACCTTGAAATTATAATGCTGACTTAGGCTTTTTACCTGTTCTGTAAGAGCCTCACAGGGGACACACACACACACACACACACACACACACACCACACACACACACACCACCACCCCACCACACCACACCACACCACACCACACACACCACACCACACTGTATAAACATACTTTTTATACTAGAAGATGATGCCTATAATGTTCATGGTCACTTAATATGCTTAAAAATATATAACCAGCCTATAGTGACTAATTATTTCTTCCTAGATGCTTGAATCATGATTTCGGTGAGTGACAATGACTGTAATGGGTGCGTCAAACTCAGCAGATAGGCTTTCCTTAAGCACAGGTGCCAAGTAAAGCAGTACTGACAGGATGTCGCATACGTGTGACTGACCATAAGCAGTAACTCTCTGGTACTGTGTCTGTGTTTAAAAAAAGTTGCTTCTTGGTTGGTAGTTTCAATTCATTTGTAGAGCTAGGTACTGTTTATTATTGTGCTTCTTCTCCTCTCAGAGTTTCTAGTACATTTCTTTGGGACACCTGGCCCATCTCTGACTGCTGGATGCTGGCGTTTTCTCTTGGCTAAGGTGCTTCCCCATCGGCCTCGTTTAGCTCTCATCATTCACCCATGTGCTTTGTCAATCCCTGGTGAATTTCTCCTGCCACTTTTTTAAAGCTCCTAACCTCAGCCTCACCACCACGAAGTGCTAAAGCTGTTTGGGTTTTCTACTGCCCCATGTCAGAGCACCTGTAAAGGGGGTGGTGAAAGGATATTGCGGTTTCTGCAGTTACAAACACAACTCTGGGCCGAGAACCTGTTCTAAGTCCTCAGAGAGCAACTTGCCCTCCATTCATCATTAATATGGCTCATCGATGCCTCTGATGAAATCACCCAAAAGGCTGACAAAGCAATCTGTGAGGTCATCAGCTCGTAGGGTTCTGTACTGTATTCATCTTTCAGCTGCCATGTGTCGAGGACCTACTTATAAGACTTCCAACTTGTTCTGGCTCTGGCTAGCTGGAATAAGGACCAGGAAATCTAGATTAGCAAGCTCTAGTCTTTTCCAATCAACACAAGTTATGTGGGGATGTTTGAGGAACAAGTTAATGTCGAGATGGTGAGAGTATGGTAGAGAAGAGTGGTTCTCATACTGTCTGTTGAGGAGCCAGAGGTCCCTCTTAGGCACTTCCAGAGCTGCTAGGGGAAAGGGGGAATAATCAGCTCTCATTCCCACGTCACTCAGAGTGGCTCAAATTTCATCTGTTTTATATGTTAGCCTTCCAAGTCAAATGTCATTTTGGGGGAGAAAAAAGACCCTAGGAAAAGTAATAAAAAATGTTATAGAGTGTATTTTAAAGCCTGTTTTCAGTTCTTGATTCTGGGTATGAGATATTTAATTAGGTCCAACTCCATGGTTAGTATACACTGACCTTTTGAGAACCAAGGTTGAAATGTTGGTTTTGTATGTTGCTGAGGGACAACCCTGGTTTAGAACTGTTGATCCAGGGTAATTACCAGTCCCATCACCTTAACTCTTAAATGCCCTAGTTTGTGCGAGAAATTATATGGGCACCTATGCATAAGCACAGAGCCCAGGGAAGGGCTGGCCAACCGTGCTTAGTGAGCTGTTGAACCAGAGTGCAACCCTGAAGGGGAGCCCCTGGCACCATCTTTAGAGAACTAAAGGATGGAACCATCAAGGTTACCAACGCTCCAGGGCCAGGACAGCATGACATTCATCACGTTGTGACGCCCTGCAAATAGGTCACTACCAAATGCTTTCCAGGCTTTTGACCACTGCCACTTTGAACTAACCAACTGACCAGACAGATGGCATACTTTTATCTTTTTCGTTCAGACCTATGATTAACTCCTCATGTTGCCTTCCAATTCTTTTACCCTTTCTTTTTTAAAAAAAATTTTTACTCCCCACTGGTCATGAGACTGAGGCTGACCTTTCATAACCCCACAAGGGTAACTAGTGTATTTGTATGAGTAGTTGCATGAGAAAGCCCAACGTGCATACTGTATTTATTAAGCCCTGAAGGCATTTAATAAAATATTAACATCGTGTTTTGAATTGTGATCTTTGCTTTGCTGGAACAAAATGTAACAAAGCTAACATTTCAAATCCTTCACATATTTGGACACTATTACACCAAATGTTGATTTTGTACAGAATTCTGGCTTGCTATTTAAAAACTAAAACTCCAAATGTGTAGCAACCCAAGTTGTGAATATTGCTTTCTGCTTCCATGAAAAAGCAGTTTACCTGAAAAGAGCATGTAACCTATATTTTGTTAATTTAAGCAAATAAAGACATGTTGAAAAAGCTGAGTTCATTATTTGCCAATACCTGAAATTTTGCAAGGAAGCTGCCATTGTCACTATCTTACTCCTGCCCTTGTGCTCAAGAGGTTCTCGTTGGCTGGGGTCTCAGTCCCAGGGACACAGGTATTGAATTCTACCCCCTCAAGGCTTCAGAAAGAATTAATGACCCTAAACTTGGCTGCAGGAAGGTGACATCTTCCTTGTTCTCTTCCTTTTTCCAATTCTAGAAAAATTAGTTCTGGAAGGGTGTCATGGGGAAATGGGAGGTTATAGGCAAGATTGCCTTACTCTGCAGCAAATTCTTTGTAGAATAAAATTCAGTCAAAAGGAAGTGTACTCTATGGGCAAGAGCACATATTCTGCTCCTGGGTTCAAAGCCCAGTTATCCCGCTTCTAATATTTGGAACCTGAGACCAATTCATTTGTGCCTCGATTTCCCCATCTGTAAAATGGGACTGGAAACAGTACCTTGCTCACAAGGTTGTTGTGTGGGTTAAGAGTTAATATGCAGCGGTCCCTAACCCCTAGGCTGTGGACTGGAACCAGTCTGTGGCCTGTTAGGAAACGGGCCACACAACAGGAGGTGAGTGGCAGGCAAGCGAGTGAAGCTTCATCTGTATCTACAGCCACTCCCCAGCACTAGCATCACTGCCTCAGCTCCACCCCAGATCATCAGACATTAGATTCTCATAGGAGCACTGGTGTCTGGTGCCAAAAAGATTGGAGACCACTGAGATAATATATGTGTGACACTTGTGTGCCTGTCTCACAGTTTATGTCATATAAGAACTAGTCATTTATTACCATCGAAGAAGTGGGTAGAAAACAGAACACTCAGTTCTCCCTCCTCAACAGAGAACTCACAAAGCTGCATCAACATGGGAAATCGTCCGTTTCTGAGACAACTTCCCTTTTAAACATTACACACTGTTATATGCCAAGAACTGCCAGATTGATTTACACATTTTATCTCATTTAAGCCTCACACGGCTCTGAGAGGCAAACTGTGTTATCTTCATTCTGCTGATGAGGAAATGGAGGTTGAGGCAAGTGAAATAACTTACTCCAAATTACCTACCTAGTCGGTAAATTCCTCCTCTGCCTTCAAAGCATTTAGCTGGTAGCAGGTTGAGTTCTCTGAAGTAGATGTTGAGACAAATGTGGGTGTAAGATGCTTACTAAGGATTAGCACCAATGAAGAGAAGGAAGAGGAAAGACGATTGAGCGAAGAGAAGCCACACTGTGATGCAGGCCCAACCAAGCCTCAGCAGGCAGTCCTGGGGCAAATATTGCCCACATTAGGCAGAGATGTCCAGGCTTTTGCACCCCCATCTTGCTCAGTCATCAGATGTGGGCTGCCCAGGAAGGGTACATATGTCCTCAGGAAGATGTGACTCTTCAGCAGCAGCAGACCCTCAAAGAGCCAGTGGCTGGAGACTGTCTGCTGACCACACTCCCCACAGTTTGGTGCAAGTCCTTCCTTGAAGAGAAACTGAGTGACTCATCTCTGCATCTACCACAGCCTACTCCTTGCATCACTGCACTCCACTTCTTCATGTATATTTATAGATCATCACTCCCAGGATTCCCATGGGTCTCTATTTTAAGGGAAAACTTAGAATATGAGAGTTAGTGGGAAAACTTCAGCCCCTACTGCAGCCCCCTAAGAGACACAACGTTTTCTACTTCCTCCGTTACTTGTATAGATCCCTCTCACCACCAATCTCAGCAGCTTTTCAAATCCTCATCCCCAAGGGGTCTGAGATGTGGTCATCATGCTGCTATGGACTGAATATTTGTATCTCCCTCAAATTCGTATGTTGAAGCCCAAACCCCTGGTATGACAGTATTTGCAGGTGGGCCTTTGGAAAGTAATTAGGTTTAGATGAAGTCATGAGGGCGAGCCCTTCATAATGGGATTAATGTCCTATAAGGAAAGGGGTAGACCAGAACCTCTCTCTCTCACTCTCACTCTCACTCTCTCTCTCTTCTCTCTCTCTCTCTCTCCACCATGTGAGGACATAGCAAAAAGGCAGTGATCTGAAAAGCCAGAAGCAGGTCCTCACCAGAACAGAACCTACCGCACCTTGATTTTGGACTTTCCGCCTCCGGAACTGTGAGAAATAAATGTCTGTTTAAGCCACCCAGTCTATGTTATTTTGTTATAGCGGCCCAAACGGATTAAGACACATGCCCTTTTCAGAATGAGGTTAATTTCCAGTCACAAATGGGGAAGAGAGTACCAAAAGAAACCCAAATGAACCACGTGGGCTCCACACGCATTCCTCCCCGACCCGTTGTCTCTCTCTTCATGATCAGCTCAACACAGCAGGACAGAAAGAGCGACGCAGGGTGAGGCTGACATGAAAGCCACAGCACAAGGGTGAAATAAGATTGACATTTTATGAAGCCCATGCTGACTATAGGGTGGAGGATGGGTTGGAAGGAAGCCAGGAGGATGCTGGGAGACAAATAAAAGCAGTTTTGATAGTCTATGAGAAATAATATTGGCCTGAATTAAGGAGGTAGCAAAAAAAAAGCCAGAAATGAATCAATAATTCAAAATCGGTTTTGGAGGTCCAATTGATTGTTCTACCAAAATCAACTTTTAATAATAAGATGAATGCCTATTTTTCAAAGTACAAAATAAAATGACAGTTTAAGGCTCACCTCCTCATATAATGACAGGAATGGTTTAGATCTTTATAGTTATCACAAAACCCACGCTCTTTACTCGGTTGGCAGGAGAGCATGTTTTCAAAGTATGTAATATGTGCAGAATTAAGTCCATTGGTTTCTCTCAATTTTGTTTTGGAAAGTTAAAATTGAATAAAAGAAGTAAATAGTCGAGACTGGAAGAAGACACTGCAGCTTCTCAGACACAGATTTTGGAAAGAAATGGCTGAAGTAAAGACGAATGAGCTAGAACTCCAAGACCGTAAGGTGAGGCTGCAAAGATTCCTTTCCACCCACATAATCCCTGAGGACATCTCTGACTCAGATAGTAAAAAAATACATGTTCATAGTAATGAACTTGCATGGTCAAAGAACAATTAGTTAATTTCTACCATATTTACTAAATGCATTCCGAATACATTTTCATTTTAAACTGTTCAGTTCTCAAAGGGTGACTATTCAATGATCTGGGAAATTTTATCCAGTGAGCACATTATTTTGTAACAAGGCAGAATAGAGATGTTGTCATCTTTCAAGTCCCAAAGTGAATTGGCTCATGGCACTACAGACAGCACCTTAAGAAGAAATAAAAAACAAAAATGTGTGGGAGGAGTCTGTCCCAGTCTTCAAGGAACACACAGTTCTTAACAGGCCTACAGAGGCTGGCAGGGACACGGCTAATGGCTTTTCAAATCTCCTTTCTCCAAACCTCCAAAGCCTTAAAGCTAAAAACTGTCCTCTCCGTGAAAACCCAGGTGTGAACACAGCCGGGGCCCTGAAGCATTGTGGCGTTTCATTTTTTTGCACAGCAGAGCTGAGCCAAGAGTAACTTCCAGTCTCATTACATACTTGCTCTACAAGTGGAGGAAGACATGCTCATTTGATAGCTGGGGAGTGACCCTTATAGGGTCCCTGGGGACCCAGTATCAGTGGCGCTCACTGTTTCCTCTTCCCTGGATGCAACAATATATTAAGAGAGAGAGAAAAAAAGGAGGTTGGCTCTTTTCATGATTTTCCTTTTTAATTTTTGTTGAAAATGGAACTGTGTTCTCTTGATCCTTCAAACAAATGGAGGGGAAGTGGAAGCCCAAAAGTTTCTCTTAGGTTCCCCAGAGAGGGGGGCTGTGTTTGTAGTGTGATGTGGGAAAAGTCCTTGTGTATCTGCTGCATTGTCACGTTGTACCAGAGTGATTTGCAGTAGGAAGTGTGGGATGAATACAGCATCTACATAAGAGAAAGTGATGGAGCCACAGCCTTTGAATCAAAGATCTCAATTTACCCTTCATCTCTAAGACGTGCTTCCCCTGACCTCCACCCTCCCCCCACCGCCCCCCGCCGTCCCATCTTTATCAGATGATGAAAGAAACACAAGAACACTCTCTGAACTTGACCCAAGCACAAACTCCAGCCAGAAATCCTTGCTCTTTAGAATGCACTTGGGCAGGGAGGGTGAGAGGAGGAGGGTGCTTAGAAGAACATTCCAGAGATCACAGAGGCAATGTGAAGGAGTTTTCCCTAAAGCTTCTGGCATCATACCTGGAGAATCATTTTAAACTAATATTTGAAATATGCACTGTGAGTTGTTTCACAGGGCAGATCTTAAACAAATGGTCTTTGGAAGGAAAATGAAGATATATAATGAAGACACATCTAAAGGGATTACAAGGATACTTTAATTTTAGCAACTCATCATATTAAGATACTGGCAAATAATTTTTTGTTTCTTCTAGAAAGCAGTAATAATGAAACTGGTCACCAACCTGTGTCAGATGAGGGGATGGATGAAGTAAAATCTATTAATCATTCTGGACTTGCAGAGGCGACAACTGTGTCATTTGCCATTGTTGAAGGACAGCTCCCCTCCCAACCTGCAGCAATCTAGTGAAGAAAACAGCTTCACCTGGAGTGGCAGGTTATCTGAGTCAGAAGACTTTAAAATCTTTAGCTGTGGTTTTGCAAGACTGCATACATAGAGCATTGAGTTAGCTTCTCACTCCCAAAAAACCAATAGGAAGTAAAGCATGAAATCCCCAGCAATAGTGAAGTCTTTACAGAAAGAAAAAGCAAAAATCAAAGCGAGGTGATGCAGAGCCTTAGAAACAGATCATTACAATGCCAGCCTCCCAGGGGACCTTCAGTAAACATTCATGGAATACAATGATGCATCTCTGTGAAGCAAGTCCTTCAGAAGTCACTCTGAGCCGCTACCTGAAGACACAGGTGATTTTGTGGATCTCAAAGAGTTCACTTTGAGAAGACTCTGTGTGCCTCCGCGCTGCTAATCCCCTTACCTTCCTACAGGGACACTTTACTTCTGATCTCAGGTCTATGTAATCAAACGCTGCACCTTATTCAGACTGTTAGCTCCCTAAGCCAAGGGCTTGGCCACCACTATGCTATCTCCAGCAAGTTTTTAGACAGGCTCGAGACTGGATGTGGCCACTATCTCTGCTTCTCCTCGGGAGACTAGAAGAAAGGTATAAAATTAATACATGAACTTGCCAGTAAGATTCTTCAAAAGGACCTGTACAAAATACTGTCTAAAAATATGCATCTTTCCAATGTGGTCAATTAAAACTCTATGGAGAAAAGGGGGTTTTCCTGGATGGTGGTATGAGGAACTCAGTGAAATCTTAGCCCCAGAGAGATACCTATTAAACTGGTTAAAACAAAACAAAACAAAACAAAACAAAACAACAAAAAAACTACAGGCCATGCCACCCTGAACATCCCCATCTCGTCTGATCTCGAAAACTAAGCAGGGTCGGCCTGGTTATTACTTGGATGGGAGACCACCTAGGAAGACCAGGTGCTATAGGTGTAAAATAATAAACAAACAAACAAACTGGTAAAAATCAGCAAAGGCAATCATTCAAAATCTCTGGAGCTTGACCAAAGGGCTTACAATAATTTATGAAAGATTTATTCAACGAAAGGACAGAAATTCAGTAGGAATGGCAAAGGCATGGTGGCACTCATCCCACCGGCCAGATACACATGTGGAAGATCGTTCCCATGGACTTGACAGCCAAGTGGCAGCTCTCATCTCCCCGGACCCGTGCAGAAGACCTATCCTGGGTGGGTGGCCAGGTGCTGCCATTGACCCCACTTTAAACCCCTGCTCAGTATGGAGAAGCTGAGTGGGGCAGCTGGTGAGGAAAGTCTCTCCTTATCCACGGCCCCGTGTTGTGAGAGTGATTTCAAGTAGATATTCCAAGTGGCGGCTCCCATCTTTCCCAGATCCCACTGTAGGAAGCTGTTCTAGGCCAGCCGAGCCGCCCATCAACATCGGCAGATCCCTTTTCCCCTGACTCCGTGCTGCGGAACAGTGGTCCCCAACCGATTTGGCACCACGGACCTGTGCTCCTATGAGAATCTAATGCCTGATGATCTGATGAGGAGCTGAGGTGGTGATGCCAGCGCTGAGGAGCGGCTGCAAATACAGAGGAAGCTTCACTCGCTCGCCCACCACTCACCTCCTGCTGCGCAGCCCTGTTCCTCACAAGCCACGGACTGGACCAGTACCGTCCATGGCCAGGAGTTGGAGACCTCCGCTACAGAGGACCTCTTCTTGAGGAAGTGACAGCAGCGGGTGATGGTGTTTGTACAACATTGTGAATGTGATTAATATATTCACAAGTTTTAAATATGTTTTTTTTATCGTGGTAAAATATACATAACAAAAATGACCATTTAAATCATGTTTAAGTGTGCACTTCAGTGGTATTAAAAAAAAAAAAAACCTGTATGAGACATTTGGGTTTTTTGTTTTGTTTTGCTTAGAGAGAAAGAACCAGTGTGGCTGATTTAGTATGGAAAAACATTTAAGAGTGAGTATCATATAAGTCGTTTAGTGATCAAAGCCTATACGTACCCTCTAAAACTATGGAACAGTGTTCATTCATCAAAACCTTGTAGTATTTGCCAACCATTATTTTCCAATTTGAAATTTAAAAGGAGAGGGGACCGATCAACTTTGTTTATTCATTCAATGAATATTTATTGGGCAACTGCTATGTGATAGGCACTGGGCTGGGACGCTGTGGAGATACAAGAATGAGCACTACAAACACATCCTAAGATAGCCACTATATTAAAAGGCTATTGATTTAAGTACCCTAATAAATAACGACACATCAGTTATATAGAAAGTTCCCAAATTATAAGCAGCATAATTACGTTCTTCTTGAGGCAAAATCTTAACAACTATTAAAACTATTCCTTAAATGCCTTTAGGAGTATTGGTAGAGGTTGACTATCTAGACACCTCGCCTTGCCCCTCGATTCTAAACACCTTCCCTGGCATTAGAAATCCCTTTCCTGGAGCCTTCCAAGGTGGCAGTGGAGCAGGACGTAAGTGCGAAGTATTCTAAGAACCACGCAGCCTGCCCTCCAACAGCTTGTTCCTATTTATCTAAGCAATGAAGGTTAACCTTGTTCTCAGCTCTCATTAGGTGCATGGTTAAGAAGGGAATTTAACAGTCAAGTATTTATATTGAAATGAAAAAGTTCAAGCCCACCCACCTCTAGGTTTGATCCTTAAGTGACTCAGAAACATCGAGGCGCTTGCATTGTTACTTGTCTGAACATACAGGATGATTTATCTGAGACCCACCCCCACACCCTCTATTTCTGGCAAACTTGCAGAGAATCGACACTAAATTATGAGTTTTTCAATAGCAGCCCTGAGGTCATTTCACTCAACAAAATCTGAGCTTGCATTCTCAGAAGAACCATATCTTCCCTTAAATCATTCCAGGTCACTGTGGGCTTAGGATGCGAAGCAGTGCTGAGCAGTTCTAGTGAAAGAACATGGTATCAAGACAGACTATGTGAATCCTGGCTCTGCCACCTGTTAGCTGTGTGATCTTGGACAGACTACTTAACCTTTCTGAGCTGGCTTTCTATCTGCCAAATAGAGATGATAAAGGTGGTGGTGAGAAGCATAGGCTTTGGGATCAGGCGGACCTGAGCTCTGGTCCTATCTCCATCTAATACCAGTGATGTAACCTGGAGGAAATTATTCTCCCTCTCTAAGCTTCGGTTTTCTCATCTGCAAAATTGGGAATCACAGAACATCCGTCTCATAGGATTGTGAGATTTAAGTGGGATCATGCTTATAATGCCTAAAGCAAAATAAGCATTCAAAACACGTTAGCGCCTGTTACACTTATACAGCGACCCCATGGGTATATGCCTAGAGCAGGGACTGACACACAGGTGATTTATAAACCATGTCAGTTCCCTATCCTCTTGAACTGACCTGAAGACAAACATGGGATCCTTAATGCTGCCTTGGAGGTGATGGCATAAGGTTAGAGAGAATCCTCCTGTACCTACACCCTTTCCCTTGCCTTCTCATTTTACTCCATTCCCCTGGTTTCCCTCACACAACAGACCACTCTTCTGAGTGACAGACACACATCTCCTTCTGCCATGTAATCCAATCAGCTAGAGGGAGACAGATTCTTGGCCAGGGCTGAGAGAGCGTTTGCATTCTCTTCATGGACTGCATCAAAGGGCAACTGGAGGGAAAGTACATCCCCAGCTGTGACAGACAATCAAGTAGAATGACAGAGCCAGGTGCACTGACTGATATTCGCAGCACCAGCACCAAATTAAAGCGCATTAATGCCAACTTCTGAGAAAGTCTCAGATTTATGTGGCTTCCAGTACATTTAGTGAGGATGACTTTTAACTTGAACAATTTTACAAATAGACAGCACAGGCTTTTAAGATTTTTATTTCATGAGTCAAACACCTGAATTTTACCCTAGGCCTGTGGTGTGGCATAGACAGCAGTGTTTTTTAAACTACAGGTTGTGACCCATTAATGGGTCATGAAATCAAAGGGGTTTGAGACCAGCGTTTTTATAAAATGGAATAGACTAAAATAGAAAATATCTGAGATTATGCATAATAAGGCTTAGTGCTTGTGGGTAATACTTTTTTTCAGATATATATGGATGGGTGATTGGATGGATTGCAATGTAAATGTCTTTCTTGCTGTTGGTCAGGGTCAAAATAGTTTGAAAGTCACGCAATACTAGATGTACAGAAATAAATATGTGTCTTTTATCAAAACAAATGAAAACATCCATTCAGGGTTAAAGGAAACTGAGTCATGGGCAAATTAAAAATTTCCAGATTAGTATGTCTCTGAAACAAAAGGCCATTTTGTTTGTTTTGTTTTTTAGAATCCACATATAAGTGAAATCACATAGTATTTGTCTTCTTCTGTCTGACTTATTTTACTTAACAGAATACCTTCTAGGTCCACCCATGTTGTCACAAAAAGCAAGATTTAATTTCTTTTTTATGGCTGAGTAATATTTCATTATAAAAAATATGTACACATCTTTTTAAATCCATTTATCAATGGACATTTAATTACTTCCATATTTTGGCTGTTGTAAATAATGTTGCAATGAACATAGGGGTACATAAATCTTTTTGAGTTAGTGTTTTTAGGTTTTTTTGGATAAATACCCAGAAGTGGGATTGCTGGGTCATATGTTAGTTCTATTTTTACTTTTTTCAAAGAACCTCCATACAGTTTTCTATAATGACTGCAAACAGAAAAAACTCATAGATACAGAGAACAAACTGGTGGTTTCAGAGGGGAGGATGCTGGGGAGATGGGTGAAAAAGATGAAAAGGAGTAAGAAGCACAAGTTGCCAGTTATAAAATAAGTCACAGTGATGTGATGTACAGCATAGGGAATATAATCAATAATGTCAAAATAACTATGTACAGTGACAGAGGAGTACTAGACTTATTGTGGTGATCACCTGTAAGATATAGAAATGTCTAATCACTATGTTGTTCCCCTGAAACTAATATAATATTGTATATCAACTATAATTCAAAAATAAGAATTTTTTAAAAGGGGCATCTCCCTGACGGATTTCAATATAAAATTCTAAAGGGGCTCTCAACTCATCTTGGCAGCTATGGCTTCTCAAGAGTCTCAGATGCTCTTGCTCACTTCGGCAGCAAATACACTAAAAGAGAGCAACTTCCCTCATAAAGTCTAAGCCTTTCTGGAGTTGATGGCACCTATATATGACACTTAGGACTATTTGTTTGCCTTTCATAGATTTTATATATAGTCCCTGGATTTCAGAAGCTTTAAAAAATTATCTTCTAGTTCTACATCAGTCTGATTTGTTAGGCAGGGACAATCTCCAGGATGATATGAGAAAACTCATTTGTAGAGAAACTTATCAAGGAATTGCATTCTTTTTTATAGCCATGTTACTCCATTAACCTCATCCTTCCAACCACTATCACCACCTCTTAAGATTTTGTCTTTAAATCAGTGATTCTAAGGATTGCTCTTACTCCTCCAATATCTATCTATATGCCCAATGATTTTCCAGGTAGAAGATGTGTTTTGTGAAGCTTATCCACAGAGAGGATAAAGAGATGACTGTAGCTAACCTGCCCCGATCCATGTAGAATGGAGTTATCTGCTTGGAGGATGTTCGAAGAGGAGAGCCTGCCTTAATCAACAACCACATGGGAGCAAATGGTAAAATTAGAAGAAACTTACATATCTCTGATTCTAGATAGGAAATTAAAAAATGAAAAATTACAATAATTTTTAAAAATTACTTCTTGTTGAATATTCTTTCTTTAAAGGAAGACGATTATGAGAAATGAGCAGCTGGCTACATGGCCAATGTAAGTTCCTGGTAAAAAATCGAGGGCCACTTATGAAGCCCTTAAAGGAACACATTTAATGGGATAAGGATAAATAATATTAGTCAATCTATGGGGAGGGAGAAAAAGTCAAAGCAAAACTATAACATCAACTATTATGAAGAATACCAGGTATGAAAAAAGGTGAAACAGTATCAGGAGGTCCATAGTCAATGAGCACATAGAATATGCTATTAATGTTATTAAGGGGGCAATTAATAATTTTCAGGAGGAAACAATGGGAAAGATTCAGAAATAATATTTGTGATTTCCAGTGTCTATATGATGAGCACAAAAAATGATTGTTAAAGTAGTTCAGTATTTCAACATAAGGTAAATCATTTGTTTGTTGATATTCTTTTTAAAGGGATTCCTTTAAAAAGGAATATCAACAAACAGAATCTCAGAGGTACTGTTAAAAATGGCACAGAGATTACTGGCATTCCTGGGATTTCCACTATTCATATACCTGTGGGAAGTCTCGTCCTGCTAAAAACAGAACATCTCATAAATTCCTAATGCCCCTTGCTAACAACATCTTTTTTGGGAAGTAAATGAATCAATAAAGGCAATGCTGGCCAATGCTTAATTCTGAGGGAAAAAAAAGTAGAATTTATTAGTAAAGTGGAAGTGAGGTGAACCTTGGGAGACAGTAGCTAGTGTATACCTGTCTTTCAGCATTCTATCATTCATTCACCCCACTACAGGTAATTGCACCTCAATTCCCTCTGGAGTCATTAACTCCTTGTCATTGCCTACAATCTTACTGGGCATATCAATCAGAGTTCTCTGCTTTCCCCTAGTCAAGGGACAGGTGTCAGACTTAGGTAGGCCAATCAGACTCACTGTCTTTCTTAGGTCTTTTAACCTTAAATAGATTGACACAAGGACAGAATAATTTCTGCTAAGTGGACCCCTGGAGCCACCTGGATTCCATCTGTTTCAGAGCTGGTTCTGAATCTTCTTATCAGTCTGTGAGCTCCCTGCTAACCTTCCAACAAATTCCATTTTGTGTAACTTAGCCAAAGTCTGTTTCTTCTGCTATTAACCTTGTAACCATGTTGAGCACGGCACTCTTAGACTCTTTACTGAAAAGGCACTCCATGTCATCCTTGATAGTTTGGAGGAAAACAAAGGTCATAATGAGGCATCTACCTGAGATTTCAAAAACTTGAAGAAGAGATAAGCATGTTGATATAGCTAGAACCAATAAAGCGGGAAGTGACTTAAGACTCTACAAAAAATATATCTGAAGATATGATTTGAAAAAATAATCTTGGTGAAGGAAAAGAGAGAGGAATGTAAGGAAGCAGATGAGTGGCTAATGGACCATTTCAATGAAATCAGATTGTAAAAGACCACACACACATACACACACAGGATCAAAGAACAGTGCATTACTAAAGGGAAAAGATTGATGTAAGAATAAAAATCACGGCTACGGCTGGAAAACTGAAGCCAAGAAAAAAGAGAATCAAAGCTTATGAAAAAGCTTTGAGGCATGAAAATGGTCTTTTGTTGGACATAACCAGCAGAAAAATGGCCAGGACTGTGTGCTGAAGGCGATGTTCCAAGGCTAATGGATGACAGGAGGGAAATAGAACTTCACAACTCTTATTTTGCTCCCATCTTCTTTATGAAAATGAAAGCTCTTCAAATTTGAAAGTGTGGAATAAACATGGTTAGGAGGTAATTGAAGTCCAAGAGAGGAGTCTGGATGTGAGAGAACCGGAAGTCTCTGTAAACAACTTCATTCTGCAGACCTGGATGAATTCTATCCCACAGTGCTGAGAGAACTAACCGAAGTAATCATAGAATCACTGCCAATAATTTTGGGAAAATTAGAAAGAATGGAAAAGTCACCTGAAAATTGAAAATAGACAAATGGCTATTTCTGAAAGGAGATAGGATTTTGGAATCTACAAATAGTCAACTTAATGTGAAGCCTAGTTATTTTTATTGTTCTTCTTGTCACTTACCTATATTTTATGACATTTTGATTAATGAACAAGTATTCCTTTTATAATAAGAAAAAATAATAAAAAGACTTATTACCAGAAAAATTCCATTGGCTGGAACAACATAAAAACAAACCAGATGAAAATTAACATAAATAACTAAAGCCCTGTGTTCGGGTAAAAAAAAAAAATGGAGGAAAGATGAGTCTGAGAATACTTTATTTGAAAACTATGTGTCAGTCTTGGGCTCAAAGTCAATATGTGCCCAAAAGGTAAGCTAATGCAATTGTAGGCAATATGAATAGAATAGAAAAAGGAGAAAGAAAGTGATGTTTTAGTGACTTGTGGTCAGATCTTATATATAGTACTGTGTCTAGTTCTGAACTTCATATGCTAAGATGGGCACTAAAGACCTAGAAAGAGGTCAGAGGAGGATCATCTAAACAGCAACAGGTTTGAAGACTATATCACCCGAGAACATGTAACCTAGGTTAATTGTTCTAGTTCAGAGAAGGCTTAAGGGATGACAGTTGTCATAGCCACAGCTTGTTCAGTAATGGGACAGGACAAGAGTAGAATGAATCCACAGAGCACATAAATCCACCATGGAGTGGCTATGATTGGGGAAATTTCTAGCATCTGGAAGCCCAGGAAGGTGAATGGAGAAGAGAAACATCTTGCAGATGACAATAGGCAGAGAGAGGTCCGTGAAATAAATAGTATCTGGGGCACCCGAGAGCAAAGAGTGGGAGCCCAGTCATTTCTGGTTCCTGGAGCTGTCCTGTTTCTGAGAAGTTAGGGTATCACATAGGCAACAAAGAAAATGACTCAAAAATGGGGATCAAGAATTCAATTGGCACCAACTAGTGGTTCTCGGAATGTGGTTCCCAGACTAGCAGCATTAGGATCATCTAGGAACTAGTCAGAAGTGCACATTCTTAGGCCTACCCCATGCCAACTGAATTAGTAACACCCAGGGAATGTGTTTGAATATTCCCTCTGTGATTCTAACTTATGCTCAAGTTTGAGAAGCACTGGCTCAGTGATTAAGCACATGGACTCTAGAACCAGAATGCCTGGGTTTAAATCCCAGCTCTGTCAGTAGCTAGCTATGTGGTCTTAATTTCCTTGTCTTTAAAATGGGGATAAAATAACACCTACCTCATAGGGTAGTTGTGCAAGTTAAATCACACGCACATACACACACACATTCAAAGTGCTGAGAACAGTGACTCTGGCACATATAAGTGTAGGTAATATTGCTCTTATGAGTCATTAGAACTTGGGTATATAGTTGAAGTAGAACCACCTTCACTTGGTCCCTAACTGGCCTACAGTGATGGTAAACAGCTCTAGCTGTGGAAAATGGAGAACTCAGGGAGCCAGGTGGGTGAGTGTACTAACTAGCTTTAAATGTTTAAATTCTGCGCTGTCTGCTTCCACAATATTCTGAAAGGCAAAACTAAGCCTAAAGGGCTAAATATAGAATGTTTTTAAGATAGGGAAGCACTTTAAAAACTGCTCCAACAGTCCAGTGATAGAATGAGCCGCTTCCAAAAGAAGCGGGCTCTTTCCTAATGTATATATACTATAAGCTAAGACGAGGTCATCATCTGCAAAGGATGTCATGAAACGGATTTCTAAATTGGGTGGGAAGTTAGTATGTCAATGATTCCTTCCACTTTTTAGAATCTAGGAGTCTAGATCTTTAAGCATTTAGATTTTCAATAGGCCCCTGCCCCCTCCCCATAAGAATGCCACTTCTATTAGTATAAATGTCCCCTCCCCATCTCCCCACTATTTTCTTTTGGCTCTCATTTATTTCAGCTTTGGAATCCAGATGTGGCTTGATTTCAAGTCTGGAAAGAATTAATATGTAACAAAATGAGTTATAATATTAACTTGCCTGTTAAAATTTTTTTTGTTTTTGTTTTTTTCCCTTCTTTGCTCTAGACTTCAGGGGGAAAAAAAAAACGAAGGGGATTTTAGTCCCTTTAGCCCTCAAATAAAGGCTTGGCAGCTGAGCCTTTATTTTTACTTTCAAGGGAAAGTTGAGAGTGGTTTTATATGCTTCAGCGATGCTCCATGTGTGCATGCGTGCGCGCACACGCGTGCATGCACACTCTCACATACATACACACACACTGAAGAAAAACAGCAGACCCTAAAAAGACAACCACAAAAAGGCCTTATTTTCAAAGGCCCAAATCACCCTACATGGAGAAAGCCTTTTGTGTTTTGAAGACAAAAGAGGAGAGTGTTTCTTATTGGGGTTGTTGGTTTCCAGGATACTAGGAGAGAGAGAGGGCCTGCGTGTTCTTCATGGAGCAGGGTCCAATCTGTGTAATGACTCTGTTGGCCTTCAGAGCAAAGCTGGGCCCTTACGTCCAGACCTCCAGTAAAGGCGGATCTGCTGGAACTTGTCTAGAGTGGTCTCACTGACAAATGAGTCCAGTCTTCAACAATGGCAGTGTGCAGAAAAAGGCCGGGGATGTCACAGGTGACCAGAGTGAACTGAGAACCAAATGTCTTTCCTGTCCCCTATGCACATAAACACACACACACCGCGCGTGCGTGCACACACACACACACACACACACACACACACATCTTTGGAGACACATCTTGGAGGAGCTGCTGTCCAGGTGCAAGCCAAAGGAAAAGGAGAACATGAAAAATGACAGATATTAGACTGATATGGACCCTCCCGAGTGGGACGTTGGCGCCAGCATGTGTTCTTGAAGCCGAAGTGTTCTAATACAACTGGTTTATGTTATAAAGCTATAAATCTTTCTTGAGTACCTAGGAAATGACATGACATCAAACATTATGGTGGACTCTGCTTGTCCCTTTTGGAAAACAAGTGTCTGGAAATTATTTCAAAGGCTCAACAAAGTTACAAAATGCCTCATATCCCTTATAGTGCCCATGGGGGCCTTTCTGTCATCACTCTAGTTACTGTGGAAAGAAAATACAAATCAGCGTCCAGTGATAGGAAGGCAGTCTCTGCCTTTGATTTGCCCGAGCTCTGATACTGTGAGCCGAGGGCCAGGGGCCAGCGGCAAGCTGCTGGCTCTGCCTCAGCTGTCTGTAAATGAATGTGAGCAAACTGCTTCCTTTCTGCAGGTCCTATAAGTTTTTATTTATGTAATGCGATGTTGAGCTTTGGTCTGACTCCTAGATATGTTCATGGATTACTTTATTTTCAATCTATTTAGACAATAGACCTAGCGAGGCTGCCTTGCCTGAGGAAGTTTGGTAAACTCCAACATCTGTGGCTTATTTTAGAGCCTGAGGAGAGTCTCCTCTGTTTCTGAGAACATTGCCAGGGGTGGTCATTTTATTATGTTATTCTGTGAGAAAATGATTCCCTATCTAACTTTTGAGTTTATAGAATGCTGACTGTGCTAATGTGGTTAATTTCAAAGATAGAATGCATGTACTCATTCTTTTATTACCCCACACACACACACACACTCACACACACACTTACATATAGGACGCCTACTGTGAACCTCTCCCTGGGCTGGACTGGGGAGGATAAAGCTGAGGAGAAAAGGCCTTAGGAATGTTTGTCATCTAGCAAGCTGAGTCACTAAGCCAGGGGATCAGAGGGCAGAATCGGTGGGATTCCTCGCTGGGTTTTCGAGTTGCATCATGCTGTATGTTTTGACAATGATATAATTGCAAGAATTCAGGAAAACAAATATCAAAAAGAAGCTTCAATGTTCAGAAAGAAAATGGACACTCCTGTGAATAGCAACTCTCATTTTGCATGTAAAAGGGCAATTCATACATAATTCTTCTGAGTTTCTAGAATATTTATTGAATATTCACTGGTGCATGAGGCACTTGTTAACAGTGGTTGGTTGTCACTGAGTACTATCAGAAGGGCTTTTAATATCTTTCTGTTTGCTTTTCTAGTTTCCACATTTTTTACAGAGCGTATGCATTTCCTTTGAAGTTAGGGGAAAACGTCATTTATTAAATTAAAATACTCAATACTAGCAAAAGTGTTACAAGACAGGCCCTCATTTATTACTGTGAGTGTACATTGGTAGATATTTTCTGGAAAGCATTTAGCAATGTAACAAACCCTTAAACTTACACACATCTTTGCCAATCTCAGTCCATTTGCCCTTAGGCTACTTCTCCACATTCCCCTTGTCTGCTCTGAATCACGGAGGGCATGTGCTTCAGCATCCTTGTCACCTGCTTATGATCCTGTGGGTCATGTGCTTCAGCATCCTTAGTCACTTGCTTGTGGGAGGTACTAGTGAAAAGCTGGGTGATGGGTAGAAAGGTCCCCCCTCTTTTTCACCTTGGGTGGCACCTAGCTAGGCATCCAGCTCCCACCCAGCAGGCCTCTTGTGATTCTAGATTCCATCTGATGCCCATGACCACTGGTATTCACAGGGGTGGTGGGTAACCTCACCTCCCCTGATTGCTCGTCAGCCTCTTCTAGGACCTGTGTAATCATTTTTATGCATGAATTCCCCATAGTTGTGAAAATACAGGAGTGGTTTTTTTTTCCAATTGAACTCTAAATGATACTCTATCTGACTCATCGCTTACTTCTATTTAGTAACCTATCAGAGAGAAATAACCAGAGAAGATGACATCAAAGATTTATATAAAAGACTGTTCACTGCAGCATTGTAATTTGGAAAAAATTAGAAACAGCATAAATCTGTAATGGGAAGTGTGGGTTGAATTGTGTTCCCAAGAAGATATGTTCAAGTCCCAACCCTTGGTACCTGTGAATGTGATCATATTCTGAAATAAGGTATGTATAGATGTGAGCTAGTTAAAGTTAGTCATGCTCAGTTAGAATGGGCCCGAATCCAATGCACGCTGATTTTATAAGAAGAGGGAAATAGGGTCACAAACACAGAGGAGAGAAGGCCATGTGACAATGGAAGCAGAGACTGGAGCGGCACATTTACAAGCCAAGGAATGCCGAGAATTGCTAGTGACTACCAGTAGCTGGGAGAGGCAAGAAAGGGACCTTCCTTAGAGTCTTCTGAGAGAGCATGAGCCTGGCCATACCTATAATTTGGACTTCTAGCCTGTAGCACAGTGGAAGAATACATGTCTGTCACCGTACATCACCTAATTTGTGGTATTTGTTTCCATAGCCCTAGGAAACTAACATAGTAAGCCAGTGATTAGTGAATGTTTTGAAAGAACTGGAATTATCCAGTATAACTGGTGTATATATAATCTATTTTAAAAATAACATAAAACTTAATAAGAGAGCATGTGTAGAATACATGCTCCTGGGCCCTAGATGTTCTGTAAATATTCTGATGCAATAAGTCTGGCTTAGTAGCCACTAATATGTTCTAGAAATCTTAGCCATCATCAGGTGGCAGACTTCTCAGCCACTGCTGCCTGGAGTCAATTACAGTTGGACCTTAATCTTATTCCCTGAGATACAATAATATAATTTAAAAGATGGGGTGGAAGGCAGAGAGAAAAAAATCTCTTTTCTTCGTTTTCACTCTCAAGTAGCCTTGGACTTCTACGGAACCTTAATTTGCAGCAAAGTAACCTGTCCATCTTACTTAGAAGAAATTGGTTTCCTTCAATCAGAATTGGGAAGATAGCAACAAAGCCTGAAGAGGGGTTTGCCAGCTTTCTGACAGTCTTAGGTCTCTTCTAATCCCAAATTAGAGAAATCAATCCTAGCTAACTTAAACAGGTAAGTAAACAAACAACCAAATAAATAAAGAAGTTCCGGGAAAATCTGCACAACCAGTATAAAGGAGGGCTAAACCCAAGGCAGATTCAGCAAACGTTTCAGGCTGCTAGCCTCACTCAATAGCCTGCATTCCTGATATAACGCTTCTCAGTTTAAACTTCCGAATTCCTCAGAGACAAATCCAATTGGCTCTACTGAGGTCAGGAAGTCCCCTGGACAAGTCAGCTATGGCTAAGAAATAATAGGGTATGTAATTTAGACACAGCAGTTGGGGACCCATCCTGTGAAAAGGGGTCGCTCTCAGAGAAGGAAAACGAGAGGGTGGCAACTCCCCTGACTCCGTCCCCCAACTCCTACCCTTCGTCCTGCTCTGAGAACAGATCTTCAAAACTCTCCTAGGAGAGACCATGTCCGTCTTCCCTTTCCAGTCCACACTTCATTCCAGACCAACCCGCTTCCAAAATGCCTCCTGAGTCCTCCTTCCCCACAGGTCCCACCCATGTGAAATGTGGGTTCTGGTTCATCTTATATATGTATGCATTTCTGTGAAACCCCCTCTCTGGAGGTGATTCATTTAGAATCAATGGAATGATACTGCTCTTTGGATAAATGGGATTAGGACATCAAAGCCAATAAGTCTTGGTTTGAGTTATTTTTCCAGTGGCAGTAATGGGTCACGTTGAGTCATTTATACTAGTTTTTCTTGTGACCACTATCACACACTGGAGAGCAAACTGGCTGATTGGAGGATATAGTGTTTGCCTAGCTGCAAAATAGGTCTTTTCCCAGTGGAAAGGCTGTGTGGCCAGTGCAGGGAGTGAAAAGTTAATCCAGGCACAACAGCACCATACCCTAAATGAAATGAGTTATCAGTTCTGAAAGTGGCTTATGTCTATACCAAGTCGACTCTTCTCACCCAATCTCTCCTTCAAGGGTGAGCTGACCACACTGTCAAAAATCAAAGCACTTTCCTTGGGTACCTCCATACTTCACTCTTTCTCCACAGAAACTACCCTAGCTACCACATCATCAAATAACACAGTTAGCTTTTAAGAGTCATGGCAAAGTGCCACAAAACTCAGATATGTTGTCCTCTGAATAAGAAAAACACGTAATGGAAATGCTTAGCTTAGAGGGTGTGTCATTAGGGCCAGTTACATAAAATCTCTATGACTGTTTCCTCATCAATAAGATGGCATAATAATAGTCCCACCCTGGGAGGATTGTTGAGATGATTAAATAAGTGTAAAAAAATTAGAGCAGTTCCTGGCATGTGGTAAGTGCTAATAAATGTTAGCCATTTCCTGACACTCTAGGGTAATGTTTATTACATCTTGTCTCTATGAGAGCACCCTGTATTGTAAATATTAGTTTATAGGTCTTTCTCATGCCTAGATGAGGGCCTGAGGTGGGAGCCCCTTCATACTTGTATCTTTAAGGTCCAAGGAGCCAATGATGCTGGGTGCATCAGTGAATGGTCGCTGGAGAAATAAGGTGTGCCATCAGGACTGGGATGTAATAAAGAGAACTACGACCCTAAGATTCTTGAGCCTGTGTGAGAAGTGAATGTGTTAATTGGAGGGTTTGCCCAAAGATGTAGAGGGAGAGGGAGAGGACTAGTTGGGAGTTTCCTGTGATCTTGGGCAAGTTGTTTAACCATTCTTAGCCTCAGTTTCTTCATCTGCAGCACATGAATTAGATTTACCTCATAGCTTTGTGTGAGAATTGAATGCAACCTCAGGAGTAAAGTGTTGGCCCATAACAAGCATAAGTAATACCTATTCAAGAAAAAAAATAGCTATATGGGTCAGAGTTTGATTAGCAAAAGTTATGAGTAGCTCAATATCAGACACTATAATACCATCCACAAATGCCTCAGGCTCTGACTCTGCTTTTGCAGAGTATCTTCTAGAGAGTGATTTGGTTGCCTAGGTAGACTTACCGAGAGGAGAGACAGGACTCACCATTCAACAGAAGTCCACCTGACTCTTTTGAGTCTTGTTTAAAATGGGCATTTATAAGTTTTCTCTGAGAGCTCCACTGAGCTGGAACAACTCCTGGTGAAATAAAGGGATGTTTCTGGACCTGCAAAGGTCAAGATCTGGTATTAACACATGGCAGCCACCTCTTCTTTGGCCACCCAGCTCAAGTGTGTTCACCAGAGGCACCAGCTCATTTCCTCCTGCTTCTCTCTAACAACAAGAGACCACTATTGGATGACAGAGTTAAATATAAAGTTTATGAATACAGCACTATCTCACAGAGCAACAAGTTACATTAAAATACTTCTTTATTCTGGGAATAAAAAAAATGCCTTTTGAAAGGCGCACTGGTATTTCTAGCTTATGTTTTTATATAAAATATATCCTAATGGTTTGAAGTATATGTTATTAAGTTTTTAAAAATTAGATGCAGCAGACTGTATATTATGCTGAAATTCATGTAAAATGTTTAAATGTGTAAACTTTCTCTAGAAAGATTTATGAGAAACTGATGACCTTGGTAGCCTACAGTTAGAGTTGAGTGGAGGTAAGAGTAAGAGGGAAACTTTTTACTGTGTGCCCTCTTGAATATTTTAAATTTTGAACCATATGAATATATTTGCTTGCTCAAAAACTGCATTTTACATATGTTAAGAAATTCAATGAAAGAATCCATTTCTACCAGATTTAGTAATTTCCTCCCATCTCCTATATGCTTATGGTTAATTTGTGTTCATGGTCTTATGCAGTTAGTTTAAAAATTGAAGTTTAGTCAATTTTCCATTCTTTTAAAACATTTTTAAATTTTTTAATTACAATTGACATACAATATTATTTTAATTTCCCGTGGACAACACAGTGGTCAGACATCCACATAACACACAAAATGATCACCCTGATAAATCCAGCACCCATCTGATACTATATGTAGTTATTACAATATTACTGACTGTATTCCTTATGCTATACTTTACATACCCATGACTATTTTGCAACTATCAATTAATCCCTCCCCCTTTTTCATTCATTCTCCCATCCCACCTCCCATCTGGCAGCCATCAAAATTTTCTCTGTACCTATAAGTTTGTTTCTGTTTTATTTGTTTATTTTGTTCTTTAGATTCCACATATAAGTGAAATTATATGGCATGTCTTTCTCTGTCTGACTTATTACACTCAGCACAATGTCCTCTAGGTCAATTCATATTGTCACAGATGGCAAATTTCATTCTTTTCTATGACCGAGCAATATTTTATTGTATATATGTACCACCTTTTCTCCATCCATTCATTCACTGATGGACACCCAGGTTGCCTCCTTATCTTGACTATTGTAAATAATCCTGCAATGAACATAAGGATTCACACATACCCCTAAAGCAGTGTTTTGAGCTTCCTCAAACAAGTATCCAGAAGTGGAATTATTGGGTCCTTTTTTTGTCTCTTGTTATAGTCTCTGTTTTAAAGTCTATTTTGTCTCATGTAAGTGTTGTTACCCCAGCTTTTTTGTTTGTTTCCCTTTTCATGATGCATCTTTCCCCATCTCTTTGTCCTTTCCATACTTTCAGTCTATGTATGTCTTTCTGTTCAGTGAGTCTCGTATAGACAGCATATGTAAGAATCTTATTTTCTTATTCATTTAGCCACCTTAAGTCTTTTGTTTGGAACATTTAATCCATTTATATTTAGAATAATTGTTGATAGACATGCAGTTATTGCCATTTTATTATTCATTTATTTGATCTTATTTTTCTTCTTAATGGTGCCTCTTTAACATGTCTTGTAACATTGGTTTGGTGGTGATAGACTCCTTTAGGCTTTTCTTGTCTGGGAAGCTCTTTATCTGTCTTTCATGTCTAAATGATAGCTTTGCTGGGTAGAATAATCCTAGTTGTTGGTCCTTGTTTTTCATTACTTTGAATATTTCATTCCAACCCCCTGGCCTGAAAAGTTTCTGTTGAGTAATCAGCTGATGGTCTTATGAGAGCTCTTTTCTAGGTTAATATTTTCACTTGTGCTGCTTTTAAAATTCTCCTTTTTTGGGGGGGTGGAGCTTTGGTATTTTAATTATAATGGGTGTTGGTGTGGACCCCTTTGGATTCATCTTGTTTGGGACTCTCTGTACTTCTTGCGGTTGTATATCTATTTCCTTCACCAAAGTAGGGAAGTTTGCCATCACTATTCCTTCAAATAGGTTTTCAATTTCTTGCTCTCTCTCTTCTTCTTCTGGTATCCTTGTAAGGCCCGTTAAATCACCCTCACTTTTTTGGATTCTTTGTTCTTTTTCCCTTCTGATTGGGTATTTTTTGCTACCTTATCTTTGAAATCACTGATTCAATCCTCTGTTTCATGCGATCTGTTGATTCCCTCTAATGTATTCTTCATTTCAATTACTGTATTCTTCATTTTTTGACTAGTTCTTTTATATATATATTTTTTATCTCCATTTTTATATCTCCTATCTCTTTGTTGAAGTTCTCACTGAGGTCATTGAGCATCTTTATAACCAGCGTTTTGAACTCTGCCTCTAGTAGATTGCTCATCTCCATTTTGTTTAGTTCTTCTGGAGCTTTGCTCTGTTCTTTCATGTAGGGCATGTTTTTTTGTCTCCTTATTTTGGCTGCCTCTGTGTGTGTGTGTGTGTGTGTGTGTGTGTGTGTGTGTGTGTGTGTGTTTATGTATTAGGTAGAGTTGTTATATCTTCTGGTCTTAGTAGAATGGCCTTAGGTAGTAGGTGTCCTGTGGAGCCAAGTGGTACACTCTCCCTGGTTACCTGAGCTGGGTGCTCCACGTGTGTCTCTTGTGTGGGTTGTGTTGGTGTGTACCCTCCTGTTGTAGTTCAGCTTTGGTTGCTGTTTGTATGTCAGTGAATGGAGTTCCCTCTCAAGTTGATTGGTTGTGAGGACTATTCCTGACTACAGTGGAGATGTTGTGCAGGGGCTGACTCTACTGAGCAGGATTGGCTTTAGTGAGGCTTGCCAAGTCAGCTCTTTGGGTGCTTCATTTTGGGGATAGCTGGGTGGTATTTTTGTGGGGTCTGAAGCTGGCCGCTGAATGTACTGGTTCTGGGGCCTCTTGAGAGGGCCTTTGGTGCATGCCAAGGTCAGTTGCTATCTGTGTCTTGCCAGGGCAACTTGGTATGAGCTACAAAGTGATTTGCAGGTGGTTGCCACTTGTGCTGAGCTTAGAGGTACCTGGAAAAGGCTAAGTTGTGATCTGAGGCCAGGTGCTGCTAGTGCGAAGTTTGATGCTGCCTATCAAGATGTATGGGGCATGCTGAGGCCAGATGCTACTTGTTTGAGGTTTGTGAACCTTTGAGAGATTTTAGGAAAGTCCACAACATGAGCCAAGATGCGTTGTTTTCATGTAAAGACACTGGAAGCAGCTTGGGTGGGTCCACAAGTTGGGTGGTCTCAGGGAATTGTCAGAGCAGGGGGAATGGTGTTAGGTTGATGGAAACAGATATGGCACCCATCTGCGCATGCACACTGGTTTGGGGGAGGGCTCAATAAAGGAACAATGGATTCCGCCAGCACTTCTGTCGGAGAGAAAGCTGCCCCTCCAGCCGGTCCATTTACTTCTTTCCTGTATGTCCCTGGTGACTTTTGAGCTGCTGCCCCAGCACTGGAGCTCAGAGCAAGTAGGTCCATCAGCAAGTAAGTCCATGTATGAGCCCTTTAAGAGGAGAACCTGGTACTCTGGCAGCCCCCCTGTCTCACTCAGCCACAATCTCCACTAGTTTCACAGCCAGAAGTTGTGGGGACTGCTCTTCCCAGCACTGGAACTCTGAACTGGGGAGCCTGGAGTAGGGCTGGGACCCCTTGCTCCTCAAGGGGGACCTTTACAGCTGAAATATCCCTCCCAGTTTTTAACTGCCACATGTGGGTGTGGGCACAGCCCATTCTACATCTCTGCCCTCTTACTGGTCTCAAGGTGGCTTCTGTATATTCTTAGTTATAGGACTCTGTTCACCTAGACTTCAGGTGATTGTGAATGATGGTTGTTCTGTAGTTTAATTATAATTTTGATGTGGTTATGAGAGGAGGCAAGCAGTGTTTACATATTCCGCCACCTTGACTGGACACCCTTGTCATTCCATTCTTAAGGATATTTATTTTCTAATTATCTTTAAGCCTCCTGTTACTTAGTTATTGGTTTCCATTCACTCTTTTTAAATCTGGACACTTTTTTTTTTAATTTGAAAGCAAGCAAGATAGTTCCAATGATGGCCAGATAGTGTTTCTGAGAGGGAGAGTATGGGGAGGTGAGGTCAAAGCAAAAAGAGAGAAATGTTTTTTAAATGCACATTTTGTTCCGTTTCATTATGAGATGATTCTGATATTTTGCTTGGAACACTTTTCTTATTGCCCTAAATTGTCAGTTGCCTAAGTAAAATGAATGAATGATCAGCTCGGATATTTAGCAAATCCTTTCATATATTAAGACTCTCTTGACATCACTTTATTCTCTGGCATGGAGTGTGTTGGCTACAGCCACGTCTTGCTGGGGCCTAATAGTGAGACTGAGACAACAGAGTAAGATCAAGAGTGGAGATGAGTACTGAGATCACCCGTCTCTACTTCCAGTTACCTTCCCTTCGCATGGTGCCCTCATGTTGCCCCTCCCTTCCACTCTTTTCAGAGTCCTCCCTACAACATACACACGCAGACACGCAGACACACTCACACTCAGTGCCTCAGGTTATAGCAGAGGTTGTCAAATGTGAATGTGTATCAGAATCACCTGCAGGCTTGTTAAAGCCCAGATTTCTGGACCTCGCTTCCAGAGTTTCTGATGCAGACGTCTGGGCTGGGCCCTAAGAGCTTGCATTTCAAACAAGTTCCTAGGGTGATCCTGAAGCTTCTGATCTGGGACCCACACTTTTAGGACATATTTATATGTCTCCCTCTTATAAAAGTCTGGTCTCTGCTTATGATCATTTAGAAAGAAACCATAGCTAATTAATAAATTAATTCCAGTGTAGTGGGAAGAACTTGGGCTTTGGAAGCGAGTAAAGCAGGTTCACAAGGGCTGTCATTTGTTAGCTGTGTAATGCTGAACATGAATCTTAACTTCTCTCAGCCTCAGCTTCCTCTGCTGGGAATACCAACCCTACCTCATATAATTAAATTACATAATGTGTGAAATGGGCCTAGGCGATATTAGATATTTAGTAAATGTCCGTTTATTCAACCCCACTCCCTTTTCTGTTGTGTAACAGGCTGGTTCACGCTCAAAGTGTTAATCCATCCAGGAATGTGCAGGATGACAAGAACAATTACTTATGTTTGTACAATTCTTTACCTTGGCAAAATAAGTCTGTACACGAACTCCTGAAAGAGGTCCGAGAATTTACATTTTCAACAAACACTCGAGATAATTATCAAATGTACTAAAATTTGACAGTAACTAATCTCATTTTATTCTCACAACAATCTGAAAGATTGTATTATTAATCATATTTTATAGATGAGAAACTGGGGCTCAAAGAGGTGAAGTGACTTGCCACAATGACACAATGACACAATCTCAAACCTCTGGCTTGTGAACTTAGTTCTTCAATATGAAGATAAAAACCTTTAGTAGTGGTATTTGGGCATCAGGGATTGGGAGCAGATATTTTTGCCTATAAGACTATTCTTGCCACTACCCGATGCCTGATGGGTGATTTGTATGGGACTTTGGGAAGTGAATTGATCAATTTACATTCAATAGTGTCTGAATATGTAGTTCCTGTATTGTTAAAGTAAAGAAAGAAGCACCTGATGCAGGTGTCCTGGGGCCTTTTAACTCTGAATGGTTGACCAAGTGCTGGTTGGCTTTCTGGAATGGAGTATTTATTTACTCCAATGTCAGACAAGCTTCCTCCTTTCCATTTCTCCTTCTATAGTTCAAACCTTAGTAAGGAAAGGATGTAGTTGCTCCTAAGTGTGGTTCTGGAAAAACCTTAACCCAAGAAAGAACAAAGCTTGGCTTGAACCATTACCATCAGCCAACACACCACCAGTTGGGTTATTTATACCACAAAAGGAAATAATTTACTTGTGAGCTACCTCCTTTCAGCTTCTGCCTAATCTAAAATGTCCCAGAAGCCAAGAACTGGAGTTGAAATTAACAAAACAAAATATTTAGTGGACATAACACATGATTCCTATCATAACAGTCAAATTTTATACAGTTACCTATGTTAGAAGCTCACTGTTTAAGTAGCCATTTTCAATGGAGACTGACCTGATCTTCTCATCCTAGATGCTCATTTGTTTCTTGGAAACTCCTCTTGTGTGCCTGTGTAAGGAATGCCTCTCTGGCTACCGTGGAGATTTTCTTTGTACATATTTGTTTTGACTAAAGGATGCTCGAGAGACAAACATAACTATGGACAAAGATACTGAAACTATCCAAGAGAGGAATTAATCCTGAGTTGGTACAGAATTTGACAACTGGAAATGGTTTTCTTATACCTGGGGACATTCTGACCTATGTGGTTGAGGCAGCAAAGTCATCTAAGCCAAAAATTTCCCCATGAGCTTTAGCAAAGAAATCCCACCTTCTCTTCAAAGAAGCATAGTTTATCCCCTTGTGCTTCCAATTAGAAACAGAATGTGGTTTTTTTGATGTTGATATCCCAAGAATTCCCAATAGGCCCTACTGGGAATATGATACCTGTAACTCGGCAGTTATATCTGCTGTTTATGGAAAAGAGCTAGAATAGGATTACCTATACCAGATTGTGAAAAACTTTAGGGTTTAAACCTATATTATCAACCTCCTTTTATAGGTGAGCATGAGCCTAGACGGAAGTGGGTAGTAATGAACTCCTGGAGGAAACTGTTCAATCATTTGCTATCTAAAGTAGACCTTGCCTCCCAGATATGGACAAAGCTACTCATCTTGAGCTATCTCTCTTAGGCTGGGTTATACCAGCCACTGGAATCCTTAGTCAAGGAATTCAAGACAATGGGTAAGCCAGGGTCCTTCTCTATTAGTTTCTATGAAGTTTTACTAGTGATAGAACTGTACTGATTTGCATTATAGAATTCTTCTGGACTTAAACCCCAGACCCAGGTAAATCTGATGTATGCTGTAATGATGAAGACAAAGCTGGGAAGAATAGGTGTTGTGACTACACAAACAATTTATGTGTAATTCAGAAGTGTGAATAATCAATTTATTAATTGTTTGTTTACTCATTGATCCATTTGATAAGTATTTATTGATCTCCTGGTCAGAAGGACACTATACAACCATTCAGGGCATACCAACAGATGTTTCCATGCTCTGTATGAAGCTGTTGGGGCACAAGGGACAAACCCGTATTCTTGGGGCTCACAGTGCAGTGGGGGAAAAGCACAAGTGGTCGGGCAATTGCAATACAGTAGCAAGACCTAAGATGGAATGGATGGCACCAGCAAACCTGGGAGCTCACAGGTAGGACACATCCAGCCTTGCAGGATGGAGGGCAGCTACTTGGAAAAGACCGAGAAGACTCTAAAGGAGCAGACAGGGTATAATCAGGCTAAGAGGAAAGAGAACAGTCCAGGGTAAAGATGCAGCACATGCAAATATAAGAAGAGTGGGGAGAGAAGGTGGGGTAACTAGAAGAAGCCATTTTGGACCAGCTCAGTAGACAGAGGAAAGAAGAAAGTTGCCAAGAAAAAGAGGATCTCTAGGGGAGGGGAGAAGAAGGGGGAGAGAACAGAAGAGGAGAACAGGGCAGAAGAGAGAATGTAGCTAGAGCCCAAAGCTGCCTTTGTTCTCACCCTCTCTACGGCCTAGTGATCACATTCTCCTGATGTCGCCATGTGACCACACTATTCCTGACATTCAAGAGAATTCTAACCACAACTAGGGCTCCTGATAGTCAACAGACTGAAATGCAGTAAGGGTTTTTTGTTTGTTTTTTGTTTTTTAGCATGCAGCTAATAAGCATGTGATTTCCAAAGATTTATTCAACCATTTATTTATTCAACCCATCGTCTAGGTTCAAACAGCTACTCAGGACTGGAGGGGTCGATAGCTAGTTTTGCCACTTTCCCTGCTCCATACTGGCTTCGGTCAACCCACCTAAAGAAATGCTTGCCCTAAATCCTCCCTTCTAATCGTGAGGCTCAGCAGGTGGGATAACTAGGGAAAATACTGGGTGCTGACTTTTCAAAGCCAGATTTCCAACTAATGGTGCAACATACTCTAGCGGGCAAAGTGCTGCAAAAGAAGTTTAAAAACATAAATAACAAAACAAGTGTTATGTCTTTTTACATATCAACTTTTTATCTTCATAATCCCTATACTTCAAAAAACCCTAGTTTAATAAATAATAACTGCTTAACAATAATGACAAAAATAGCTTACCCTTATTTTGGTAAATTCATTCTCTTCTTCCCATTTCACCACTTCCCATTCAAGCATTATCCATTAACTTTTTTTCACATTGCACCCAGAAACCGATAAAACAAAGTTACTGAACATAAACATCTTTAATCTACCTCTTTCATACAGTTGTTCCTCATTTTTCTTTTCACTTCCCTTTAAGGAGGATTTTTCTCTCTTTCCTAAATGGGTTCAAGCCCACAATTAGCTTGTGGGGGAGGATCTTATTTTCAAACATTTCCTCATGCAAAATGCCTTCAGAGCACTAATCCTAACACAATGACCTCAAAAAATATGGAGACTATTTTTGAAAAAAAAAAAAAAAAAAGGAAAACTTCTGCGAAGGCTAATGACAAATCAGTAGTAGGCTTTGCAAACAGCTATAGCCATAAACAAAAACCAGAAAGATTTTCCCATATGCCCTACTTGGTAAACATTACTGGTCTTTATTTTCTTAGTCACGCCCTCTAATTATAATCATCATCTTCGATTATTAAAAAAGAAATGTACTATTGAGGTCATTGATGTTCTTCTCATGTCATGCTTTCTATTTTCTTATTACCAGCCACTTTTAGTCTATCTCATCATTCCTTTGCATCTATACAAAGTGGATTTTGCCCAAGGGCTTGAAACTGAGCATTTAGCAATCAAATGTCACCAACTATCTTCTTCATTTTACTGGCAGCCATGGGGGACCCTTGTCACCATCCTGCTGACACACTTCACATTCCCTTGAGTGAGCCATTTCCCATGGTGTGTGAACCACACTCTATCTCTACTTCTCTCTGGAAGTTTCAATTCTTAAAACTCAGTAATACTGAATCTCTTCTTAATTCCACCCCACCAAGAAATTGAATTTCTCTCTAGGCGTACACTTTTCTCTCAGAATTTTTTTTATCTTGTCTCATTCTTTTTGCTACCTTCTTTATAGGATTCTTTTTAGCCTTGAACCCATTTTCTGTCAGTGTTTCCCTTTCTGCCCAGCTAAAATGGGCAAGATATAGATGAATTCTCTTTCTCTGACATTTTTTTTTTCATATCTTAAAAAAAAAAAAAATCCGAAGAAAATGTGTTCTGCTTATTAAGTCCTTTAAAAAATATCTTTAGCAATGGTTACCCCTGAGTGTGGGATTTGGGTTTTGGGATAAGGATTGAAAGGGGAATGGGGTACTTTTATATTTTATTTTACCCATTTTTACTTAAAGTTTTTATGATAATAATGTACTATTTTTGTAATGAAAAATATTTCCTGTGTTCAAAAATATCTTTAAATTGTTCAGAAGAGAAAATGATTCTCACCTGATGCTTTTTCAACTCTGAGATTATTTTCATAACTAAGATTTTCATTGAAAGGAAGAGAACAGAGGTAGTGAGAGACTGTGAGTCTCAGAGAGAGCGTCTTATTCAAAGTTAGCATTCCCTTGCCTTGTGATTCAGTTGTGAACATATGACTACATGCTGTGCATATCACACTATGAACACTACACACAGAGAGAGCTTAGGTAATTCTGAAATAAAGCTAGGTAAGAAATTCTAAAGTTCCTTAGGGATTCAAAAGGAAAATGTGGCTCTCAATTTTTCCTCTATACAATTCGATGTACTCAGATATCTTTAAATATCATGTCGCTATTGTAATTAAATACACACGCGTGTGCGCACGCACACACTCACACACACACACACAGAGCTCTCAGTCTCCGGAGGTTGATCAGTTTAATCAGGTTTCTTTTTTAATACTTAGCACCAAGGTATGGTACTTGCCAGCGTGCCAGCAAGGATCTAGAAGGCAAAGGGTCCTGCTGAAGGGCAGGCTTTTGGGGCCAAGAACAGAGCAGTCGCATGTGTAAAAAAGATTCATGGGGAAAGATGGGAAATATTCAGCACAGGTGTGATGAGTGTTACTTTAGTAGTCATATTTTTATAGATCATATTTAAATAATGAAGTACATACTTTACAACTCAGTCACAGCTGTTACACATACCACAAATAAATGTGCCTGGTGGGTCTAAACTACTCACTGCTCACAGCCAGGTTTGCAGGCCTAGAGAATTATGGGAAATTGCCAGTCTCTGAAATACTCTTTTCAATGACAGTCTATTTAATAGTGACATATATGGATCATGGTATTCCTCCAAGCCCAGGTATAGGTCTAGGACCTTTAAATGATCTGCCTCAGTTGCCTTCCTGATTCTCATAACCTTTTTACAAATCTCCAGGCCTTTCCAAATTTAATGACTATGTCTAACATTGTGATCTCAAAGTTACCCATCCCCAGCATTTCACTCCAAAAATTGAATTTTTCTGAATTCATACATAAAGGAGATTCTATCTGCAGAATTAAATTTGTCCTCAGTTTTTCTACACATTTACTTTTAAGTACTGACATGTGTCTTAAGGTAGGAATTCTTTATTTCTGCTTTCTTACCTCAATCAAAATATCTTCCCTCTCAAGGGCATTTTTTTTGGCAACTCTAACTTATCAACCACTTTAAAAGCTCTTCTGAAAACTCTCCTCCTGGCAAGTATAGTCTTACTTCTATGAAAAACTTTTCCTCGTGGTGGAATCATACGCAAGAAATAGTCTCAGAGATGATCTATGCTGATCCCTTCATTTGACCGATGAGAAAAATTCTGCCTTTTTCTTTTTTAATGACAGTACTTAGATTTCAACTAATCTCTTCTTCTCCCATTTGTTCTGTTGTATCATTTATCTTTCAACTAGAGTGTAAGATCTCCCACACCTCTAATAACTTAAGATAAAAACAAAAGAAATAAACAATTATGGGATTTCTTTCTTTCAGAGAGCCTTTCCTATATTTTACTCCACAAATCCAATTACTGATGACATTGGGATTCTGTCCCTTATTGTGGGGTTAGATTTATAGTGAGAATGTAGAATTTTGTCATGAATTACACACTCTCACCACACCTAAATATGCTTTGCCCAGAAATTTCCTGGGTCCTTGTGGTAGAGTCTCCTGGGTTCCTACTGTGCAGCAAGCACATTTATAGGCGACCCACCCCCCACCCTACACATATGCACCTGATCCTCATAATCCCCTGTGAAATGAAATTATTGTTCCCATTTTTTAAGGTAAAGAAATGAAGCTTTGAGGTCAAGTGTCCTGAGGCAATCTAGCTAATTGGGACAAACACATAGTCATAAATTTGGAAAGGCCTGGAGATATGAGCCTGAGTTTTCTCATTCCAACTTGTCCACATTATATTTTTTCTTTATGTATTACTGAGTACTCATTTTTACCTCTTCTCTTTTCCCCTCTGTTAATCCACTCAATCTCATGTCACCATAGGAGAGACAAAGAAATGATAGAGAAGAAAACACCACCAGTCCTCCCCCAGAATTCTTAGAGATTGAGGAAAGAGCTTAGAAGTCCTTGGCTTTTATTTTACTATCCCTGGAAAGAGTCAATAAAATTAATTTTTAACCACTTCATCCCTCCTGTTTTTTTCCCACTGTCTTATTAATATTAATTGAATATTAGGTTTGCTGCAACATTCTTTAATATAACTTTTACACTATGTTTGAGGATTTTCCCCTCTTTATTCAATGCTGCTCTTTTTCTCCACTCTCAAAACAATCTGTTAGTGACTGTACCTGTCTGAAAATTCTTCCTTATCACTATTTTGCCTCAGTAGAATATTTCTGGGCAGCTTTAGGGATCTAGCAAATGGGACAGAGGAGAATATATGTTCCATGATGAACCCCGCCCCCCTAAAAAAGTCACACCAAAATACAATTTATAAAATAAATGAACTTCATCAAAATTAAAAATATTTGTGCTTCAAAACGCCCCACTAATTAAATGTCAAAGCAAGCCACAGACTGAAAGAAAATATTTGCAAATCATACATCTAATAAAGAACTTATATCCAGAATATATAAGTAACTGTCACAATTCAATAATAGGAAGACAAACCAATTAAAAACAAGCAAAAGCTTTAAATAGATATTTCTCAAAAAAAGATATAGGAATATCTAATAAGTATATTGTAAAGGCGCTTCATGTCATTACTTAATAAGAAATGCAAATTAAAATGACGAGTTGCGTTTTCACACTCACTAGAATAGCTAAAATCAAGATAGACATTAGCAAGTGTTGGGAGATGTTGAGCAATTGGGAACATTTATACTTTGCTGATGGGGGTGTAAAATGAGAGAGTCGCTTTTGAAAATGTTTTGGTAGTTTCTGAAAAAGTCAACCATAAACTTATCATACAACCCAGCAATTCCACTCTGAAGTATCTACCCAAGAAAAAAAAACTAAACATTTACATAAAGACTTGCAAAAAATGTTCATTGCTATATCATTCGTAATAGCCAAACATTATGCCAACTGAAAGAAGCATACGTACAAAAGAGTACATATTACATTCCAATTATATGAAATCTATAAAGACAGAAATTAGATGAGTGCCTGAGGCTGAGGGTAGAGTGGAGATTTACTGCAAATGAGCATAAGGGAACTTTTGGGGCAATGAAAAAGTTCTCAAACTAATTGTGGTGATGGTTGCACAACTACGAGTGGTTAAAAATAATTGAACACTCACAATGGACAGATTTGATGGTATGTAAATTAAAGAATTGTTTTTGTTTCGACTTGCTACATTTTTATCTTTAGCTTTATTGACATTTGAATTGATAAGCCCACCCTATTTTGTCATGCATTTAGTATTTTCTGGGAAAACTCTAGCATCACACAAGAAGGAGTTCAAGCACATTACATTGTCCCGTGGTGTCATTTACCCTTGCTTGGCAACTGAACAACATAGACTGCAAATACAGTTCAAATTGTTTGTTGATTTTCTTTAGTGGGTATACTAAATTTTGACAATATTAGTCTACGTCTTCAAAATCTAACGTTGAATAAACAGACATATTTGAAATGCCGACTCTTAAACCTGAATGGTTTCACTTTGTTCAGTCAATTAAAAGATTTTAAGACAAGTAGTGAAAAGAAGCCACCTATTTTGCCTTTTTTCATCAAAATCTGGCTTCTTTGTCATCTATCAGATTGAGCTTCTTCCTGCAGAGAGAGCATTGACCTATTCTGGTTTCATGTTGGTAGAAGGTCAAGAATGTTTGCATGTGTCCTCACCAACTCAAACATCATGTGGCCTGCTTTAGAGCTGTGCTATTTGAGATATGAGAATTATCCCACTTGGAAAAAGGGCCAGAGTAGCTGAAGAAGCACTAGAAGCAGATAATGGATAGAATCTCCTTGTTCTGGTTTCGGTGATGGGAATGAAATTACATTTCCTTGTCAGACTACATAAGTTAAAACTGGGCTTTGGCTGCATACCTGTAGCAATTTGCTCATCAGATACCAAATATGCTTTAATATTAAGACAAGAAGTTATATGAACCTTTGCAACAATAAAATAGCCATGAATAATGGAGGAAATTAAGTTGTGATTCACTAAATAACTCCGATTCGAATACTGTGATCTGCATGGATTCTCGAGTGCTCACAAAGTCGAATATCCTCCATGTCTATACAGGCCACTGGTGCCTTCGGATATGGAAAGGCTTCTGATAGCACACATCTCCAGAAGTACAGCCAGCTGATTGTAAAAGACTCACAATAAAGTATTCACCTTGATAGTTTACTAAGACTTGGGGATCAATCTTAAAACTAGAAATCTTATCAATCCATTGCTTGATGATTGATTGATATTTAGCAGACACTGAGAATGAACTTCTCGCTCAGAAGCAGACTCATATGAACTAAACCCGTGGGAACCAAAACATACAAACCAGAAAGCCAACCCTTAAATTTACTGAGTCATCAAATAAATCCCAGAGGACTAGAAGACTTGTGTTAGCCAAGGGGTGCATCCCCCTCTCACCCCCAGTCATGGGCAGCCATTTACCCAAAGGCGAGGATGTTATCACAACGCCGGCAATTAATTGATCCCTTTCACCTACCAGAGGGACAGTTTGCCATAGAAATGGAAATATTTTAGGCTGTTGGGCCAAGAGGCCAACCCCTGTGCAGAACTTAGATAAGTGTCACCAACCTCAGCCTGCTCTCTTGCTCTCCTTTATCTTTGTATCCATGGTGAGCCAATCCTGATCTGGCTGGTATACTCAGCCAGGTACAGTCATTTCTGAGGGGCCTGGAGTCTCTCCATCTTTTAAGGCTATGTGGGTTATCTATACTATGTAACATGATATATTGATTTTGAAGGCTAATTTATAATCAATATGTTGAACAAGAACATTCTTAGGATGTATTCATCAAGCATCTTTCTCTTCTGTCTCCATTGACTCCTTAAATTCACTCTGGGCTAGTTCTTCTCCAGTTCCTGGAAGACATCTCGAACAATACTATGCATTTTTCTTCACTCTCTGGGAATGAAAAACAAGTTGTGGTCTCAATTCAGCAGGCAAAATATCCAGCTTTATAGAATCATTGAAATTCTAAGCGTGATTACGGTTGAGACTCTTCACTACCTCCAACTTGTGAGTAACAGTTAGACAGAGAAGGAGGCTGAGTTGGTTTCTCACTGTGTTAGTATGTTCAGGCTGCCATAATGAAATAACATAGGTTGTGTGGTTTAACAACAGAAATTTATTTCTCACTGTTCTGTAGGGTGGGAAGTCCAAGATCAAGGTGCTGACCAGTTCAGGTCCTGGTGAAAATTTGCTTCCTGGCTTGCAGGCAGTCACCTTCTTACTATGTCCACACAAGGTGGGAGAGAGATCTCGCTCCATCTCTTCTGATAAGGACACTAATAATATTAGATCAGGGTTCCATCCTTATGATCTTATGTGACCTTAATTACCTCCTTCATCTACATGGGTGGTTGGGGTTTTAATACATCTTTGCTAAGGAGGGAGGACACAATTCAGCCCAAAACACTTGTTTTCATCACCTTGCATCGCCTCCTCCTTTCCCACTTGTACCTAGTTTTTGACCAGGAATTGAAGAAGAAGAGATTTTAGGAAGCAGAACCATTTGTACTTTTCCGAAGCTGGTGTGAGCCTTGAGCACATTCCCCAGGCCTGGAAGAATGTAAACCCAATATCTTCTTTTAGGGAGGCTTTTGGTCAATTCTTAGGAGGCCTTTTTGATATGGTTGCTATACTCTCCTCTTGCTCTACACTTAAGGCTCTTTCCTCAACCTCTAGGAATTCCATGACTGACCTCCAGCTGCTTCCTGCTGAAGCCCCTTCTCCCCTCCAGACAACTCATTTGCACAGGAAAGAGTGAAGTCCACACCAGCTCTCTCTAGTGGGAGCCATTATGTCCATTGGAAACCTTCATGCTTCCTTTTACTTTATTTCTTTTGCATACCAAACTCCAGGAAAACAGGCCAGCCTGATGCAGCACCAGAAACATCTTTGCTACTGCACTCAGAGCATCTCTCATTTTTAGATTCCCAGGCAAATATCTGAATGCATTCCCCCTCCTCTCTCCCAGACTGCAGAGGACACATTTCTAGCTTTCTGAGTAGTGTCCCTGAAGCCCTTCTCTCCTGACCTGAGGGAAGGCGGAGTCAACCCCTTCTTTACTGCTCCCTGCCCCAGTCCTTCCTCCTACAAGAGATATGCAGAATCGGTCCTTAGCATCAATTCCAATGTCTTTTCTTGTATGCTGTCCTGGACTACTGTGAAGGAGGAAGAAACTTCCCTCTACCCTTCAAGGTTCTTTCGGCCGGTCAAATAAGTAAACCTGCACGAGACAGATTAACAAGGGAAAATAACCAAATTTAGTTGCATGTGTACCTATGAGACCCCCATATACATGAGAAGTTCAGGGACAAAAAGCTAACATGAGGTACATATGGCATTCTAAGCTAAGGATGAGATGAGGTGCCTTGGGGCTTCAGAGGGGAGGAGGAAGGTCATTGCAGAACAATAAGGAGAGCAGATGTTCAGTAATTAAGATATTTTTAGACAGACCATAAAAGTTATTTCTGGTGATAACTCTTTTTATGGGCAAGTACCCAAATTTAAATTCTTCTAGGTAGTTAATCAGTGGGAGCAGAAGCAGAAGTTTCTTTTGAGCCCGCAGGGTCTTGGTTGCCTTTAACTCAAAATAATCCACATGCCACAGAGGAACATCTTGGGATGACTTGTTCTGAACCCCTATACGACAGAATTAAAAATCATCACTTTTAGATTCTCTTGCAGTTAGGATTTTGGATGCAAATTAGTTTCTGCCGATTGATGGCACTTGAACAAGATTTGAAAAGCAGGATGGAGAAAGAGGGTAAGGAGAGGGATTTCCTCACTGCATGCAAAGCCATGGCGATGGAGATGTTAGTTTTCTGCATCCATGGTCCAGTGTCCAACCATAATCTTCATGGACATTAAGAAGCAGGTGCATCAGTGACGGCAGAGGCCGTCCTTGGCTCACAGCTCTATTGGTCCAGTCTTGACACCAGCAGTACTAGAGCTCTAGTGATGGGCTCCCAACTCTTCACCTCTGGGTGGTGGCCAGAACAGCAGCTCCCCTGGGGGCCCATTCTGTGGTCCTGTTCCAAAAGTCTTTCCTGAAGGCCCACCCTCGAATCTGCTCCTCCCGCCCTTCTAAAACTTTCTAACGCCACATTCCTGGAAATAAACCTCATTCTAGCTAACATGCTTAAAGTAGTTTCTGTTTCCGCAACTAATCCCTACCTGATACACCTCCCCTTAGGGAACAAAGTGGGCAATGAAATTCACTGGCACATCAACAACTAGGCTGACCTTTCCTTCTAACCTCCTCTTGTAAACTCCCCGAGGGCTGTCCTTGTTATCAGCCCTTGCAAAGCACTTCTCCAGAGAGCCCATGTCCATATCACGCTTGATCACATAGAAAGGACCCAATGTATTTAAAATAGCATACTTCCCTCACAATAAAGATAATATCTTTATTTATAGATTTTTACACACTCAAAAATATTATTTTACGTATCCGATATTTCATTTATTTGATGAATGACAATGTCAATTCCCCAACCTAAAAGCATCAACCAAATCTTTGACTCTTATGTGGCCTCAGGATCAGGCAAAGAAGTAGACAAATGTCAGGAGTCTGAGAAAAGCAACTTCTGTTCTAGATACTCACTCTACCAACTGACATTGCACCCACGGAGACTACTTCTTTGCCATGGGTATTTTTTCCCTGGCAAAATGCAGATAGCCCAGTCCTCGCAACAGGTGAACTAACTTATGATCCAGAAGTGCCTTATTCAGGCTCCTGTAACCTGTCCTCAGAGCAAGTGTTGATGAGAAGGAAGCAGAGAGAACATGAGGACATGACCAGTATAAAGGATGAGTGTGTGGGCTGGGGAAGGGTCTGTCTTTCTCCTTTTTCCCAAAACACTCCATATGAAGTAAGAGAAATATGATTTGAGGTGAATAATTAACTTAATCTATTATATAGAATATAAATAAAAACATCTTTTGAAAACTTTGCTATTTGACTTGTTTTATAACGTACTCTAAGCAAAAAACGGTTTGCTTGCTCTATAGATGCAACTTCCAGATTAGGCCTCTAGCCTCTCTTTCTACTCCAATCACTACCCCTGAGCCTCTCTACTATAGAAACTCTGGAGCTGCCATGGTGACTTGGACTGAGAGAGCAGAGGATGCCCTCCAAGGTGGAAGAAAGATGAGGATGGGAAAGTGGGGACCCAGACAAGCTCCTTTGAAATTTTGCATGGAGATAATACACATCATTTCTGGAAACTTCACATTGGCATGCTTAAACCCCAAAATAACTACATGAAAAGTGACTCCCCTCCTAAAGCTTGCATCATGCTTTTTTATTCCAATCTGAGTCATGGCAAGGTTCTTTGAGTCATCATCTGCCAGGACTCAATCAAAGTTTCACAAAGTCCTTCCTATGTGAATACTTTCTGGCTTCTCCCTTAAATTTTGTTTTGGCACAAGAATATCCTTTTGAAAAAATGGGTTTAGGATCTCCTGCATTCCAAAGATCTCCATGCAGTTCCTCAGTCTCTCCTGTGGCCTCTCTCTGCTGTGTGGGGGTGGGGTTGGATGTCTGCAAGGTCACCAACTCCCTCTGTCCTTCCTTCTTCCCTTGCCTCTGTGTCACTTTCCTGCCTCCTTCCTTGCATTATTTTCTCCACTAAAAGCTTGTCCCTCACCTCCCCAGTGCCCCTCTAATCCCAGGGAAAAGTGGCATTTACTAAATCCCAGGCCGAGAAGCAGGCAGATGGCTCAGTGCCCTACAACCTTGCACAAGTTCCTTAATATCTCTTAATGTCTCAGTAGTCTGTAAATTCAAGTAGTACTCAGTTCATATCCATAATTTGTTTAAAATCATTTGGACAAAAATTCTACCATAGTATAGGTATATTCTACCCTTACATAGAAAGAATCCTTCTATTAGATAGGAAATTTTATTTATTTATATATATTTATTTAAGTATGGTTGACGTACAATATTATATTAGTTTCAGGTGTGCAACATTTATATACCTTTTAAAGTGATCACCACAATAAGTCTAGTAACCCTCTGTCAAAATACAAAGTTATTACACTGTTGTTGACCATATTCCTTGTGCTGTACATTGTTCCCCTGACTGGTTAATTTTATAATAGAAAGTTTGTACCTCTTGCTCCCCTTCACTTTTTTTGCCTACCCCCACCCTCATAAAAAAATTTCTTATTGAAAGTAGCTTTCTAAATGTCCACCAGATATTAGTAAAATAATGGTGCATTCATTAAAACGCTTGAGGCACCTTTTTAGATAGTGTCTGGAGAGTAAAGAAAGCAATATGCAGAATAGCATTCTAGCATCATCCCTGTTTTTTAAAAATATGTGCTATATGTTATATGTTAGTATTATGTTATCTATCACATATAAGTTTGTGTGTGGTTAGAATAAATCTGGAAGGCCACACAGACAACAGTGGTGGCTTTGGGTGGGAGGGGGGTGTAAGAAGAGCAGGGAATTTTGATTTTTTATTTCTATGCTTCTGAATTGTTCAACAGTTTTACCAGTATTTCTTGAATTATGAAATGGTACCGATTTTGACTAACTTTTGGAAAACACCTTCTATATCCTGGAATAGAGCTTTATTGATATGTTTAGAATTTTATAAAATACACTAACATGCAATAAGCATTTTTCTGTGGTCCCCATTCACAAAATATCCTTCATTCTTAAAAAAATTAACTACTCGACTGCTTTTCCCTGTGGAAAAGTGAGAGCTGAGCTGACCCCAGTTTTTTGTTCTGCTCTCACGGAGCAGCCCCCCTTTGAGTCTTCTGATTTCTCCCTACCCCAAACATTTCAACCTCCCAAGCAAGCCACAGACTGCGGGACCTCGAGAGAGGAAACGGGGTTAAAGGCTGAGGCAAAATAGAGGTCTTGAGTCATCCTTTCTCTCCCTGGGTGCAAACCCAAGAATGCTGTTTCGTATGACTTATTACCCGGAGAACAGTCCTAAATTCTGCCTCGTGGACTGAAGACCAACTGTACCGAGGTATTTCTTTTCAAGCAAACCTGTCATATTTGCTCAAGCAACTTAGATATCACATGAAATTTACTATGGTGAGGTTTTACTTATGTCACCCAATGAAACCATTTCTCTCCGAAAGTTTTCACTAATGAAAATTCTATGAACGAACTTGTTTTCTTTATAGCTACCTATGGCGATGCATGGACTATAAAAACAGCAAGATACACTTGTGTGTGCATGATCTTTATTCATTACACCCTCCCAGGATAACCTGATACATCTTTAATAATAGATTCCTCCCCCCATGGCCTCCACTTCCCCCGATGTCCCAAGGAGGAAATTAGTAAGAACAACTTGGGAGTGATTTCCTCCTTCGTCCCTCATTCTACTGTCCGGCCTATTTTAAGATAACTGTATAAAAACTAGCCTGTTGCCTACATGACTCAGCCTATTAATCACGGAGAACAGGAGTTTGTTTGGCAGGAGAATCAGCCACCACCTCCAAGCTCCTATGCTTGTGGCTGGTATTCTCTTCTGCCAAGGCATGAAGATTCAATGAAAATCACATGTCAGTCTTCTGCATTTATGCAGATTTTGGACATTATTTGTTCCATAAATGTTAGTGCATTTCTTGGGGAAGAGCATCAACATTAAAACGTTCAACTCTCATTATTTTAAAAAAGCATTTATTTAACAATGAGGTACCTTTCTTTACGTATTTGCAGATCGACACCACCTTTCTTCCTGAGGGCCCCACTGCCACCAGCCTTAGAGAAGCCCTCCCACTCTTCCTGGACTGCTCCAAGGCATCCTCACTAACCGGTCCTCCTGCTTCTGTTCTGGCCCCACCACAACCTGGTCTCTCCATACAATGCACAGTAATCGTTTAGAAAGAGAATCAGACCCATTGCCAGCCTAGTTTACAAACTCCACCGGCTCACCATTGTCCTTGGAATAAAGCCAAACTTTTTTGCATGCTCTGGGCCCCGGGCTCCCTCTCCTCTTGACCTTAGCGCTGGGCATTGTCCTCCCTGCACTTCAGGCACACTGGCTTTCCCACGCTTCCAAGGCCACAGAAGGCTCGTTCTGCCTCAGCACTTTGTACTGCTCTCCTCAGCCTGGGAGCCCAGGCCTCCTCTTGTTCGGAGAGCTGTTTCTCTGTCTTCAACTCAAAGTCTCCTCAAGGTACTCCCCACCCCCACCACCATGACGACCAGCTTTCCAAAGTTGCCCCTCCTTTCTCCTTCCTAGCTTTCTATTTGTGTTTTTTTAAAGTACTTCTTATACTCTAATCTCTTGTTTATTGTCTTCTTCCCCCAGTTGACTGAAAACTCCGTGTGGCAATGAACCATTAGAGCTTGCATTGTGAATGCTTAATTCAGGGACCCACCGAAGCCCCTAGAGGTAAGGGAGCTAACAAAGATTCTTTGCTTGATCCAACTTTAGTCAGGCTCCTGAACCTTCTCCTAGGCCCACCTGTGCATTTCCTTGTAAAATCCAGTTTTAACAAGAACCCTGCTGAGTCAGTTTGAAGAACCTCCCACCCTCGCTATCTGCTCACCCTCAGTATCTGACCAGGTTCCTCACCCCCTACCACCTCCCAGGTGATGTCTGATCACCCTGGCCTATCTTCAATAAGAAACCTGTTAGGTCAGTTTAGCCAGCACCCTCCTGACCCCTGATGTTTCCTCTAAGTAATTTTTATCCACTGACCCTCGCCCTCCTCCTTGGCTATAAATTCCTGCTTACCTATGCTACATTCAGAGTTAAGCCCATTCTCTCTCCCTTGGTGCAAAATGCCAATGCAGTGGTCCCTGTATCGATAAGTAAAGCTTTTAAGTCAACATCGGGAAATAGGATATAGAAAACAGGCAGCTTTGAGACCGAAGTGTTTCTTAGGTTCACTTTCTATCAGTTTGAGGAGTGCCATAGCCAATGTTTATGGTGAGCTAAAGATCAGGGAGCCATTTGATGGGACAGGATACCGAAGCATGAGTCAGCTTTCCCAAAGCAAATCTTTTCACAAAGACCTCATTATTTTATTTGAAACAATGAGAATTCCAGGATCGTTGGCACATCTGCACTCAAAAATAACAAGAAAAATATTTTAACTTCTTAAAATTCTCTGTATCAATGCCTCCTTCCACTCATGTGCATAATCAGAATGATTTCTTGTATGTGTTCACACAAATAAAAGTATTAAAAATACAGTTCAAATTCCTTTAGTTTTCAACAAAAAAATTATTTGTATATTCATGAAGATTTAGTCAAAGTCACAGATAAGAATTTTTATTTTGTGGGAACTTAGATTCAAACTATGGAAAGTTAAGCATAAAGCTATTACAAGACACACTTTACATTGTCTACATAGTTCCATAGCTTTCAAAAAAATAGCTAAGATGGTTGCCGCTGACAAGATAAAAGGCTGATGGAGACAAGGACTTCCTATTACTGATCAGTTGCATTGACATACATGGATTGAGCTTCTACTATGACTTTAGGAAGTATAAACATGGTCCTTGTCTTCAAGAAGGGACCACATGCCAGGATACCCTTCAGTCTCAGACAAACCAGGATGGTTGATCACCTGAGTGCTAGAAGAAGCTTGGCCTGAGGTGGAACAGTGGCAGTGCATGGGTTTGAGAGGCACCTAGGGAAGAAAATCTTCAGAGCCTGGAGGCTCATTGGATAAAGAGGGTGGGGAGGTCAGCAGATGTTGGAGATGTAGACATTAAAGATGAACTTCCTATGTGCGGACTGGAATGCACTAACATGAATACCACATATTACTATAGAACTCAAGTTATAACCTAGATGCTCTAATACTTAAGGTTTTTAAAATATACTAAACTCTTTGATTTGTATAAGATTGATTAAGTGATAAATCTTTGTTTTATTTTACAATTTATAAAAAGGGATTCTTTGAATTCTTTTTGGCCGGGGGTTGGGGGGGGGGCTTTATAATATAAACTAAATCAAAACACCATATCTAGGTTCCCACTGAAGTTGTTTCTTTGAGAGACTGGATAATGAATCAGCTTTTATTCCATGGGACTGAAAGTACTCAAGTCTCCTAATCTGAAATATGGAAGCAAGCACCATCTTCCTGGCAAATCTTCTCCTTTTCCTCTCTGTCTTACTCCCTATGTCCTAGATTTTCCTGGGATGCTTTATTTGGAGGTTTTTAGTCCACTGATGGGCAATATCTAACTGGAACTGGAAGAATTAATAGGGGGCCGAATGTAGCAATAGTGATAGGACAAGCAGTAAAATCTGATCACTTTAATTGTTTGGGTTTTTTTAAAATTTTATATTTACTGTTTCTTTTTTCTTCTTGATTACAAAATAATTGAAAATATTATCATTCTTAGAACATCAAACAATAAAGGAAAGTATGATACAGAAAGGGAAAAATACCCTGCCATCTTGACCTTAGAAATATCTATGTTAACAATTTGGTGTAACTCTTCCCAACTTGTGCACCAACATAGAGTCAAGGGTGGGAATTAGCCAGGCAAGGAGCAAAGGATGAGGGACTCCAGGCAGAGGGAGAGCGTGCGTTCTTAAGGGGATGCAGGACATGTTAGAGAAGCAGGAGACTCAATATGGTCCTCAAACTAGGCGGGGAAGGTAAGAGAGGCAGCAACTGAGGGGTGCAGGCAGGCTGGGACCTCTTAGAGTGCCGTGTGTGGGTGCGTGCATACAGCGTGCACTCGTGCAAACTTTGAAAGAAATTACGTGGTACTATGCATTCTCTTCCAAAACTTGTTTTTTTCTCACTTGTTTCCCACATCAATACATTTTAAAACAGCTATGTGATTCAAGTGTACAAATTTCGTTTAACCAATCTATTACTGATGTGAGCAGTTTCTAGTTTTTGATATTAAGAACAAATGAACATTATTAAGTAAATACCCATAGAATTTCTGATGGCTTAATTTCTAGGACTGCTATTGCTGGGTTGTATTTAGCAAATGGCTATGCATATTTAAAATTTCACAATACCTACTACATACAATATTGCCTATTTTCTTACATCTTAGCAGCACTGGATGCTATTTATTTGTTGCCAATTGGATGGGCAAAAAAAAAAATCTCATTTTAGATTTTATTTTAATTATTACTGAGATTGAACACTTTTTCATACCTTTCTTGCCTATAGGTATTTATTCTGTGAATTACCAGTTCATGCCCTTTGTTTCTGATTACTTGGGGTCAGCCGTTCTCTGGACAAATACAAATGTGGCTATAGAGTTTTGTGCCTTTGTTTAATAAGAGCATTTGCTGTGTTAGTGAAACAACGACCCTCCGTATCTTGCAGTCATTCATGCCTTTCAGTTTTCATTGAAATTGCCGGCACTAACTATCTCTGATACGTAGTCATATTTGTTCCTGACCTTTTTCTGTCGCCCTGTACCAGCTTGAACCGTGGACCCCAAAACTCCTAATTTTCACCAATCAATCAATTTAATCTGTTTATAAAGAGACATTTGAAAAAGCCTTGAGGAATGCCTTGGGCTCCATATCTTTATGTTTTATTTATGGTTTTCTGGGAAGAAGACATATATTTTCTTCTGCATATGACCTGTCTTCCTATTTAGTTCTCCATTAGCAACCGAGAGAACTGGGGCCACCAAGAACCCACATTGGTTCACATGTCTGTTCTCATTAACATTAGACTGAACCCTACCAGGTTTCCGTGAACCATTTTTGATGTCTGTGGTGGGACAAACTGAAAGAAGTACATTCTCCTGGGGGCTGGCACAGACTGCTTTCTGAATAGTCAGGGGTAGGGGAATAAAGATAAGGAATTTTAAATACAGGTGTAAGGAACCCTTAGAATTATGGATTGGGGATGTTCAGAGATCTCAGAATCACGAAATTTGGAGTGAAAAATGCCTTTTTAATGAGACACAAACCAACTCCCTTGTTTTATGGGTGAGACCAGGAGAGGTCACACGTGCTGCCCAAGGTTGCCCAGCCAGTGAGTGGCAGAGCTAAAATGCAGGTGTCCTGACTCCTGGTCTAGAGTATTTCTTTTCCTTCTAGGCTGCCTCATTTTCTAATCTAATGGGAAGAAATTCGCTTAGAAGATTAATATATTATAAATTACAGAAGTCACTCTAGTAACTTACTAAAGAAAGTCTTAGATGAAGTGATTTGCTTGGGGTCCCGGGGCTAGTGGGTGTACACCAATCACTGGGCAAAGGTGCAAATCTTCTTATTGCCAAAGAGGGCTCTTGCTACCAAGTCACCTGGCATCCCCCACCGGGATGGTCAGAATCCTCAAAATAGGTGGAAACATTTTTGAAGTGTCAGATTATGATGGCTGCCCTCGAAAGTAAAATAATAAGCTCTCCCCTGCCAATGCCCTGAGAAAATGTTAGTCTGTTCTAAGGTAGTCTAAACTTGTGTCTTGTGTCTTATTGGAAAATAATCCTTGTGGTCCTATTAGTTTTGTGACTTATGGAACTGTGTGTATTTAGAGCAGGTGTACTTACATTTTTCTAGTTGTAAAATATTTCAGTGCTTTCCTCCTATTTAAGTCAGCTTCTTTGTTTATCAGGAATACTGGTGTATGTTAGCTTGAGACAGGGGATTTTATTGCAGGAACTGAGATAGCTCTGAAGACTGAGCTGGCCTGAGGAACTGGTCAGCCCCAGGGACCCACTGCTCTCTCTATCTCTTTCTCATGGCTTCTTGCTTCTCCTTGGGCTTCTACTCACTTCTGTTCTTTCTCTACCAACTGGCTGATTATGTTATTAGAGGTTTCTGAACTTTCTAACTCTGGTTTGTTCAAAGCTTTTGCTTGCTGTATTCCTGACTCTCCTTTAGATCATTCTTACAGTTTCTACTCTTGTTGCTATGGGCTCATTCCTTCTGTATTTCCTAGTTCTAGTTCTTGAAAGACAGGCAATATGATTGGCTCAGCTCATCTTTTTGCACTAGGATGTAGCTACTTTAGCCTATTGAATTGGCTTTCCTTTAATCAGGTGCCTATCCCTGCACCAATCAGATGTGCCCCAAAAAGGGTTTGATGACATGGCAAATTACCTTCCAAATTAAGGGGCTCTTGGTGGGCCAATTTTTTTCACAGGGACTTAGGCGTCATAAACACATCTAATACATCTTTTTTTGTTGTTTAAATTAGGATTCATATCATGGAACTGAATCTGTTCATTGGCATCTTTTGTAAATTTGGGGGAATTATAAAAATATGTTATTTGGGAACTCTTTCAACTATCTAACAGTGAGTCAATACTATAATTTCCCATCTGTACACTGATTGGCTCTTTTCCAAGTAGTTGTATTGGCCCACTCCCTTGAAATTGAAATTTCAGTGTGCCACTGGCAGAGAATGAACTTATGCACTTTGGCCTCTGAGCTTTGTCCTAGAAGGTCTTAAAATCTCTATATTCCTGACCTGGCCCATTCCTCGATGATACTTTATTGCACCTAAACCTTATTCTGATATGTAAACTCTTTTTTTACGGCCAATTTGACAAAAATTAGTTTACTTAGAAGCTTGGAAGGGGGCATAGGAGTGGGTAGACATGCAAAAAGAAGGAATTATCCTTTATTGAGCATCTACCATGAACCTGATGTGAACATTCTCATGTGATAGATGAGAAAGCCAAGGTCAGAGACGATAAGATGCTTGCCCATGACACATAGCAAGCAGGCAGTAGAGCTAGAACTTAACCTAGATCTACCTAATTCCAAATTCTACCCTGTGTATCACTTATAACTTGGAGTTGGTGGTTGAGAGAGGGGTTGGTAGGAGGAGGATATTGGAGGCGAAAAGAATGGGGACCACCCAGGTAAAGGTCTGGAGGTGGGCAAAGAGAAAGCAATACAGTGAGTGTTCACTGGAGTGGCAAATTCTTGTTGGAGATGGAGATTAAATGTCAGAAGCAGCCAGATTCCAGCATAATGTAAAGGCCAGCCTCGGGTGTATTTAACATTTTTGGAAACATTGGGCATCAATAAAGGCAAGGCTTGATATTACCAAGACAGCTGTGTAGATTAGAAGGATTAGACTACAGACAGGTGTCAAAAAGATTGGAATAGGAAAAGACTGGAGGTGGCTTAGGCATGCATAGTTATGGGGACCCCTGTAATCTTGGGAATGTTTCATAACTGACTTCATCACAGGCAGGAACCCCCTTTCAAGTCCTTTCCCTCCTCATCTCTGTGACAATTACAGGCTTAGAATTGTCAGTCGTTTAGAAGCTAAACTCTGTTATATAAAATCACCTTTGATGGAGAGAAAACTGACTCTTATAATATATCCTATTTGAAGCTTCCAAATATTGCCTTTTTTTTTTTTTTTAATTTTTAAAAACAGAAGTACTCCAAAGGGTAGTGAGCACTGGGTAACTGAGACTGTGGTCTAAATTTCCCCTGAAAGTCTTAACCACTGGTGAGATTTTGTATATGTATCAATCATACTGTTTCCATCCTCATTCTCTGTTCCTGTCACTCCAAGTGTGAGAAGAGATAGACAATTGAGATAAAGAAGTAGTTCCTAGGACTTTAACTACTATTTCTCCTTTTTTCTTTTCCATAGTAAAATGACCATGAAATTACTTGTAAGAAGTTGTAGGCAATTTGGCTAAGGTACTCATGGATTTGTCTTGAGAGAGTGAAAACCAGTCAATTTTATTATCTTCCCTGTGTTTGGCAGCTATCAAGGCTATTTATATAACTCAGGCATGCCAATAAAATAAATAATGTTGGCCCTGAAAGATGTTTTTCTGTCACTAGATATTGAGTATTGAGTTTGGAGGCAAGTCAGTTTTATTAGTGAGAGACTAAAGGCAGGAGAGTTTAAGCCCTGAACCCTGAAGTAGTCAGTCATAATGTAGTGGGGAACCCAGTGGATGAAAATGGTGATGGGTTGACCTGCCTTTTCCTTTTGCCTCAGGCTAAACTTGGAGACTCTTTTCTGACATAGCTGAAGTCATAAAACCCACTTACGACCTTGACAAAACAGAAGTAGACATCCTTTGTACAAATATTAAACTGGTGTTTCCCAAACCCAATAAAACATTAATAAACCAAATCAAACCCTTAGTTAATTCATGAAACCAAATTAAAAAAACCTTAGCTAATTCATGAAACCAAATCAAAAAATCTTAGTTAATTAATGAAACCAAATCGAAAACCTTGGTTAATTGGCCACCCTTCAAGTGTAATGCACCATGCTAGAAGTGAACACTAGGTAACTTTTTATTAAATTTAGGGACAGAAAATTTGTGTACTGTCATAGGAACAGCATTGAAGCGGAGCTGAGTTGTCGTTAAAATATCAAATTACATTTAGCAACCTTAAGGGCATACTTTTTACTCAGTAGTTTCTCTGAAGAGTGCTACAGTCAATGCACTGCGTTCTCTGGTGCTGAAAGCAGAGGCCGTTAGGTGTTTCAGAAAACATAACACCCATGATTTCTGGGGACTGCATGGATATGAAACAGGCCCTAGCTATCAGGTCATGCATAGGGCTTTGCTGTCAGGCCTGGATGAAGGCCAAATGCTGGCTGACCCTTAAATCAAGTTTTAGAGAATTCCGGCAGCTAGGGTCACCGTGTTTTCCTCTTGATCCCATCACAGCTGGATTCTGTGGGTTGATAGGGGTTTAGGTGGGAATAGTGAGAAAAAATGTATAGTCCACAGAATGGATTTGGTTAAGGGAAGTTTTGTGCACAAACCTGTTGGTGTCTAGTTCTAATCCAGGGGTGGGTCGTGGTGGTGTCATCTATATATTTGTATCTCTGAGAATTCCAGGAATCAAGGCAGACTGGCCACAGTAGAACTAGTGACAACTGGTGTTTAAGCTCCCTGGAAAGCTTTGGGATTCTTGAACAAAGAGAGGAGGCTGTGTCTTTGTCAACCTCTCAGCAGGGTGAGGGAGTGACCCAGTGGGGCAGATAACTCTCTAAGGTGAAGGAGGGATAAAGCTCTTATTTCTCATATTGGGACACATGTTTTTCATAGTCAATGAGTGCTTCTGAGTACAACAAAGAGCTAGCTGTGTCTTCCTACCCAGGACACTAGTAAATTCCTACACAGAGGCTGCCTCAAGGGACCTTAAAAGTCTGTGGTCACTTAAGGGTCAGACAATTCAAGGTTATCTGAAAGAATTGTATTTGCTTGGGATGGGCTGGGGTACAAACCCTCTGGTTTTGAGAGAAAGCAAACAAAGCAGAGACTGCAGAATTGGGGACAGCAGTAAATAATGGTAGAGTTTGTTGGGAAATGGAACACTCCAGAAATATTGGCAAATACTTTAGGGAGGTAGCAGGGATCACTGGGGAAGGTAGAAACCTTGAGGGTTTAGAGTTACAGTAACATAACCATGTGGGAGCTTAGAGCCAAATACCTCTGTGCCCATCACCCAAGTTTTGATTATCACCAAGTCCTGTAGAGCCTGAAAAAAAAAAAAAGGAGTTTTCTTTCAATACTTGGTGAAATATTGGCAACTTTTAAAATGTCACCATTGTCATCAAAGTTTTGTGTTGTGAAAGGCTTGGGAAGGTGAACATAAGCAAGAGATTGGTCTGGGTGGCATGCTAGCTGCTGGGGTTGGGGACAAAGAGGGAAGTCTAAGATTGGCTCTTAGGATCAGAATTGTCCAACTGAGATGAGCTACATGTCTGACACAGTTAAATAACATAAGAAAAATCTGATTCAGTGTCCAGTGATATTCTCCAAAAGTTTGTCGGATGTGACAAATAGCACCAAGAAGACCTTCTCACCTTCCTCAGGTCAGTTGCTGAGACTGTCTACCTTAGTTATCCCCTCATTTTGGATGAAGGGAAAGTCCCAATTTAGTCCAAACAGCCTTCCTGCCTCATAGGTCCTGTGAACTGAGATCAGTTAAGAACAGAAATTGACTAAGTGGGTGGTATCTCTTTATTGATATTTATACAACTATCTTTAATAATGGCATATTACTTACTTATGGCTCTATAATTAATTATCCCCAAACTTAGCAGCTGAAAACAACAAGTATTTATCTCAGTTTCTGTGGATCAGAAATCCAAGAGTGGCTTAACTAGGTATTTCTAGTTCAAAATCTCTCATCTATCTGAAGGCTCGACTCAGGCTGGAGGATCAGTTTCCAAGATGGCACACTCATATGGATGGTGACTTGATGTTGGCTGTTGGTAGGAATCCTACCTCCTCACCACATGGACTTCTCAAAGGGCTGCTCATGTGTCCTCTTGACATGGTGTCTAGCTCCCCCAAAGCAAGTGATTCAAGAGAAGCAAGCCAGAGGCCTCAGTGGTTTTTATGACCTAGTCTCGTAAGTCACACTCTGTTTTTATCTCATATTCTTTGGTCATGTAGCCATCCCTATGCAGTATGAGAGGGGCCTACCCAGGGCATGCGTACCAGGAGGTGAGAGTCGCTCGGGACATCTTAGAGGCTGGCTACCACCCACTGAGAGTTTCCTGTGACACAGGCACATTCCAAGGACTTTACATATTACAATGCTTCAGGGTTATTGTGTTTTTATTATCCCCATTTTACAGACAAGGAAACTGAGGCTTTGAGAGAGTAAATGACTTTCCAAGGTTTTTTCATGCCCAGCTTGCCCTTGATTCACACCTCTAAGGAATAAAGTTTATGCTATGCTTTTCACTCAGCACATAGGCATGGAATGCCTACTATGTGACAGGCACTGTGTTAGAATCTGAAAATCCAAGAACAGCAAGGCCCAGACCCTGAGAACATGAAGGAGTTGTAGGCACAAAGGTAGCACTGTGTTTAAGGGGGGCTCAACCAAGGGATCAATTGATTCTTTGCAGGAGGCATGGTTCAGCAAAGCCTTCTTGTAGGTTTGATGCCTGAAATGGGTCTTAAAGGAGATCAGGCACATTCTCAGCTGTGAATGCATCACCACCTTCAGGCCTGGGGATAAGAGTGGGGAATTCAGCTGATTCCTACAGAGTTTGAGCATCTTCATCGCCTAGCTTTTGGGCTATGTTTGATGAAGCCAGATGACACTTTACAACACAGTCTGCTGAATGTAGCCATGCAAGGAGCCTGGAATAAGGAGACTCGAGTTATACACCTCAGTTTTTCACTAATCCTCTCCACCACACCATGAGACCTCAGGCAAAAGTTTAACATACATATGCCTGGGTTTTAGCGTCTGTTAAAGGGGTATAAAGCAATCTTTCCTTATGCCATAAAGGAAGGAGAGTGTTGTTGTAAGCATCGAACAAGGTTAAAATGTAAAATGCTATTGAAAAGTTAAAAGCTCTACTTCCAAAATAATCTGAAGAAATGAGCTTGTTCTTCTGCTCGCACTTCTTACTTCTGCCACCCATCCTCCCCCGTGCTACAGACAGAGGCTGTAATTTTCACAGTTTGCATTTAGCCAAAGGGAATAAGAACCAATAGCTCCTGAGGATATTTGGCATACCAGGCTACCTCTGAAAAAGATATAGAGATGCTCTGATTGTCCATCTGGAGTTACAGCGCTAAAAAAATCGGAAGATAGAGTACAAAGAGAAAGAAGTGTATTTGCAATTGTGATATTTGCACTTTGTGCAGCTCTTTCAGGATAAATATCAAGCAAATGACACTTTACGATGCTCACTATTGCCATAAATTTCATTCTTTGAGAAGTCAAGCATTCTTTTGTGATGTGATAATCCTGTGGTTTATTATTATTATTGCACAAGCAAATGAGCAATATTTTCCTGTGAAGGTCCCGTTCATGCATATGGAAACCACAGCCTGCAGTTCCCCTAAAAAAGAAGGGAATGATGAATATTCTTACCCTGAACTGGATATTTATTGGGTAGGTTTCTAGACAGAAGTCACCACTACCTTCCCATTTATTCTCCGGGCCCCATCATCATCACAGATGAACAGATATTTCAGGTAAATACTAAAAATTCCCAAGAAATGCTGACTTTTTCATATACACATGAATCCGGAGATATTCATATGAATAATAACACAGGACATTGATCTCTTTTAGAATCAAGTCTCTTTTGCACATTATGCTCTGTTTCTTCTCCTTCCTGGAGCCTGGCAAAGCTAGCCTCACATACTTAGTTTCTCCTTTATCACTTGGAGAGACTTTTTCACGTATACAAGAGTGTGAATATCATATCAATACAATGTTATAACTTTGTATACACCTCAAGGATGCAGGCAAATCTGCTCCAATATACATCATTTCTGAAAACATTTTCTCCCTCTTCCCAAGGAGGCTCAATCAATTTTAGGGTGAAATTTGGTAACCCTGGATTGGGAAGTGAAGATCACCTTGTTCTGTGGAAAGTGAAAGAGGAATTGAAGCAAGGAAGCTAATTCTTCGTGTAGTTCCAGAATATTTACTTTCTCTTATTACCATGAGTGGCCAAAGCCTTGTTGCCTGTTACATTTTTTTAAAATATGGTTTGAAATGTTTCATTGTGGTTAGAAGACATGTATATATCAAAATCCCATCACAGTCTTCAGGAACAGCTTTCTTAAAAAAAAATTAACATCTTGTAAAATTAAGTTGTTTTTAATGATGTATTAAGATCAATGCAACCAGCACCACAACCAGAGATATGTAACCAGTTCCATCATCCCAGAAAACTCCCATACCGTCCCTTTATAGTACATTCTCACCCTGCTTCAACCCCTTGTAACCACATATCTGTTCTTGCTGTAGTTTTGCCTTTCCAGAAAGTCATATAAATGGGATCAGGCAGTACGTAACCTTTTTAAACTGTCTTCTTTCCCTCTACATCCTCATACCTTTGAGATTCATCTATGCTGTTTCATTTATCAATAGCTTATTCTCTTTTATTGCTGAGTGGGATTCTATGGTCCTAGTGCATAACTAATGACATTTTTCAGTATAGCTCAGACCCCATGAGTCCCAGAAAGAAATGGCACTTGTGTAACCCAATGAAGAACTAGCTAACATTTATTCTTCAAATTTAATAGTTACTTGTCATAATCCTGTTGAGTGATCATCTGGAGATGAAAAGGAACGAGCAGTTACTATTCCAGAGGCACCTAGGCTTCCAAAACCTGCCTTTATCCAACATTTGCAGGTTGCTAACATATTTCATATTCGAGTTGCCTGGTGTGTTTTACTGGCACTGTCTAATGCAGTGGTTTTCAACAGGGGATAATAGTGCACCTCTGGGAACATCTCAGGATGTCTGGAGACATTTTTGGTGTCACACTGGGGTAGTGCTACTGGAATCTAGTGGGTAGAGGGCAGAGGTACTACTAAATATCTTACAATACACGGGACAGCCCATGACAAGGAATTATCTGACCCAAAATGTCAATAGTGCCAAGGGTGAGAATCCTTGATCTAATGTATCTCAGACATCCCTTCAAACAAATACTATTAGTATGTTTTTCAACTGGGCTGAAAACATCGGCAGAAAAAGGGCAAAATTTTTTGTGAAAAATCATTATTTTTCCTCCAAATGTTAAATGACAACTAAGAAAGTAAGAGTCAGAAAGATGATTATGGAAACCCATGAAGAAATTGTTCAACTCCCTTTCAAACAACTCTTTTATACCAAACGACCTGTTGCTCCCCAGAGAACTGTGGTTGCCTAACTCTGGACCAATGCACTTCCCACTCTCTGCCTGCAGTGCCCTTCACACTTCCCTTTACTTGGAGAACTCATCCTTAGAAGCCATCATCTTTGGATGCCTTACTCAGGTATCCTTCCTTATGGCTCCCATAACACCTGGCATCTACCTGTAATGTGACTTTCTTCACAGTGCCTTTGCATTTATTGGTCTCTCATCATTATGGTGTCCTTTGCACCAAGTCTAATGCCTGGCACAAGTTGGTGCTCAATTATAGTTGAACTAGGAAAATCATTCTCTAGATACATCTGGATATTCATTCATTCATGTGTTCAATCATTTAATATTTACCAAGTACATGTGCGCAGTGCCAGGCAATATTCTGAGTGCTAGAAATACAGGAATAAGAAAAATAGACAAAGTACTTTGTCCTCATAGAGTTTACACTCTAGAGCAGGGGTTGCCAAGTTTTTTTCTGTAAAATGCGAGATAATAAATATTTGGGGCTTTGCTGACCATGCAGTCTCTATTGCAACGACTCAACTCTACAGTTGTAATGTGAACGCAACCAAAGACAACATGTATCGATATGACTTTATCTTACAAAAACAAGAAGCAAGTGTGACTTGGCCCTCAGGCTGTAGTTTGCCATCTCTTGTGCTAGAGAGAAGATAAATAATAAATGAATAAATATAAAATTCAAGTAGTGCTTTTCTTGTAAAACACAAGATAAGGGATAGAGAGGGAGGGAGGTGCGATGTAGACTAAGTGGTCAGGGAAGACCTCTGTGAGGAGATGACATTTGATCAGATATCTGAATGAGGTGAGGGAGCGAGCCAGATGGAACAGCCAGTGCAAAGGCCCCGAAGCAAGGATGTGCTGGGGGTTTGGGGGGAATAGTTAAAAGGCCTGTGCGTCAGAAATAGTGCAAGTAAGGGAGGAGTGTGAGAGCTGAGGTTGGAGATCAGGAGGACACGTTATATTACCATATGGACTTTGGAGTTGATTCTTGATGTGATGGGAAGCCCTTAAAGGTTTGGGGGCGGGGATTTTTTCCAACAAGCTGAAGAGGTCAGGGCGACTTCACAGCCCCACTCACCTGCATAGTGGGTTTGGACGAATTAGGAAAAGGTGCTTTTCCTAAAGTCAAGGAAGCAGCCTTGACTTTAGCCTTGACTTAGCCCCTCTCCCAAATATCCTAGGTTGGGGTACAACTCACACAGCTGCACGCTGTGGTCCTTGGTCTTAAATGCTGCTGGGGTTACTTAAGAAACTCAAGTCGAATGGTATTTTTGAGACTTTCTAGGACTTTGATGTATTCGGTATGCAAAGTATTGTCATTAAGGCCATGGTTTCTGGCGTCCCAGCTCAGTTGTTTGGGGCAAATGGGAGAGTGCCAAATCCTGGGGGTGCGCCTTCCTTTTCTCCTGAAGGGAGTTTCAGCCAGTTCCTGAGAACTTTTGCCACTGGGACAAGCACTTCTTCATTTGGGGGTGATACAGAGCAGCATAGGTAAAGAAAATAGGGCAGAGAGTAAGTAGCAAAAGTACCTCTCTAAGTTATGAAAACTTGTGTAAGAGGAACCATGTGGTGACAATAATGGTTTTCATTGCCTCTTCTTTGTTGAACTACAGGTTGCCGGGAAAGCAGGTCATACATTCGCATGCAGGTTAAATTTCTCAAAACTGGAGCCACAACAGCTTTAGCAACAGTGGGGAAAGGGCACTCTAACAGACACGGTGAAGAAATGAAAGGCATTTTCATCATCATCTTTAAATATGATAGGTGACTACAGGGGCTTACAAAATAACTCTAGACAAACTCATCATGGACCAGCATCTTTTACTTTACTATGTGCTTTTAGAAGTTTGACACCAGGCGTAAAACAGTGCTTTCCAAACAGTGTGGATTTTGCCTAGAAGTGTTGCTAACTGAGTCACAATTAATATCATGGTTCATTCTTTTCCCGTTGTTGTCTTAATTAGGTGTACAATTTTCCTTAATCTCACATGCATACAATCTTTGACTTCTTACTCTGAGGTTTGATTGAGCATCTTCTACTCATTTATCAATTTATAAGGATGAGAAAATGGGATCAACTTAAAAATAAGTATTTCTCTCGTTCCTAGTTGCTACAGAAAAACACAATTTGACTGCCTCAACTTAAAACAGTGAGGGGATAATATTCTTTGTGCGTGGCAGTAAGCATTTTCCAAGCTCTAATAGAGGATGAGAGATGGAACCCCATAGTTGAACTTTTAAGCTAGATCCGAAGTTCATAGTTGTTAGGGCCTATCTGAATATTAAGTCTGGGAATACTGAAATGGCAAATACATAGGTTATTTTTAATCTGTCCTCTCTGTTTTCCAGGCAAAATGTGTACTTGCTAAACATTCTCTGTTGAACAAACTAGAAAAATAGAAATGCACCATGGGTTGCAGCAAAAGACGGTTTTAGTTGGTCCATTTTGCCATTCCCCGCTTGGAGAGACTTAACTCACATCAGAGTCTGCACAAGACACTGGGCCTGGAACTGTATTTGGGGAGCACGTGGGCAGCTCCAAACAGCCTTGCTGCCCTTCTGCAGAATACAGCACAAAGGCAGGTGGTGAGGAAAATGGGTTGTTAGGCTTGTTGTCCGCTTTCCTCAACTTGTCTTATTCATATCTTCTTCCTGGAAATGAGAGCCTACGCTAGAAGAAAAGTAGGAGTGAAAGGAAACCTCTGGTTTCTTCTGAGTTCCAGTAAAGCAGGCTCCACTCTTAGTGAGAGAGTAAGAGGACAGGAAGCCAAACTTCGTCACCAAAGAGCCCCAAAAAGGGACCTAAACTATTTTTTTTTTTAAAGGGAGAAGCATTAACAAAATCATAGGGAAGACACAAAATAGAAGAACAGAGAAAGAAGAAAGAGGAAGTAGAATTCATGGAGGAAAAAAAAAAAACCTGTAAGACATTAATTTATTGACATGTGAACAGAAGGAGAATTATACCCAACCTACGCTAGCCCAGCTTGCTTGCCAAAATTTTAACTTAAAGACGTGAGGATTCATATCACTTATTTGCTTCAAAATTTTTAAAATAAAGTCAGGAAATTTACTAGTTAGAAACAACAATGGTGTGCCGGTTACCTCTGTTTCCCCCTCTCTACATATCTCGATGTTTTGCACATAAAAGGATTTCAACAGAGTGAAATAATCAATTTCTAAGTCATATCTACACTGGCAAAGTAAAATATGGAATTGAGAGAAAAAGATTTTTTAAAAAGACCCAAATAGTCCATAGGAATAGAAGATTGATTATACTTTTGGGCCAGACCCATAGTCCACTGAGTTCAATATTTCAACTCTAAGGGAGTAACAAAGGCTGTGGAAGGCCAGGGGTGTAAGAGTCTAGAGCTGCCATTCATAGCACTCGGTTCACTGGTTAACCACTCAGTTCTCCACTTGTCAAGACAGAGTCTACATGAATGAGCTTCATGCTACTGATTCTTTACTTGCAATGGATCTATCATGTCACCTCCTCCCTGTGCAGCACAGCAGAACACTGACTTCCTCCACCTCTAATGTCCTAATGAGATAAAAGCCTGGTAATGGCAGCTTGTAAAGAGAGGCTTATTTCTGGCCACTCAACTCTAGACTCCTGGAGGAATTTGACCCACTTGTCATCTCTGAGCGTTTCAGTTCCTCATCTGTTTGCAGATTTTTTTTCAATTTGTAAGTGAGATGAATCAAAGAAAATATGTGGAGAATAGCGCCTACTATATGATCTTTCCCCAGACTTTTTTTTCAGTGTCTTTATCCCTGAGCTGGTGTACCCAAGACATACCAACTCACTGGGCCACTTTTAGAGGAATTAACAGTTTGTTTCTTTTACCCCATCAGTCATATAGAATGTGCAGTCCCACAGGTACCACTGCCAGGTACTTTTGGTGATTCCCAGGAGTTCTCATGCAATTCTCATAAGCAAGTGGTCTTAAGCAAGGGCATCTGCCATTGTCTTCCTCCTGAGATCTGGTCTCTGTCAGGGATATCTTTCATTAGAATCCTAATCCCTATCCCATTATAATCATTAGTACTCTGTGAAGTCTCAATGGATATTAAGGGTTCGTGGTAATGGAAACTTGACCTTTGACCTATTCCTAGAAATGGGCAGGGACAAATACACCAGGATACCTAAATGCCCCTTCCGTAAATGGAGAAAGTTCCAAAACTGAGTACATTCCTGATGATGGTAGGAAGAAATAGTCGGGCTGCTGTCATTTGATGGATTCGAGTAGGATAGAAAGACAACAGAAATAATTAAAAGCCTAATTCCTTTTCACATCTGGCACATGTCAATGTTTTTTAGAATGAAAAGACAAACAGTTCATTGTAGGGTTTTATTCTTAGTTTAGGAGAAAATTCTTTCCCGAGTGAGATGAAGGACACGCTTTTCCTTTCGTAGGAGCTGGCTTGGAGGTTTTCTCATGAAACATCTGGCACCCGGGCACACACGCCAGCACCGATGTGCTATCTGCAGAGGAGCATTCTCACCATTTCCTTTTCTGAAAGCGTCTTTTTGACACTGGGTAATTCTTAATCTGAGTGAAGGCAATATTCTAGATCTTCCCTGTGGACCTTTCCTGTGGACCTCCCTTTCTCTGAATTCCAGAAATGGAAGATGCTTCTGAAAAACTAGCACCTTTTAAAAATAGTGACTCTGGGCGCCCTCTGCTGGCTACTCTAAGTTCTTCAGCTGTATACTGGTGCCAGAGCCTGGAGCTGGCGGGGGATTATTAAAAAATAACCCATGCATACACATTTATGTATGAGTGTGTATGTGTGTATACATGTGTACAACATATGTATATATATATATGTATGTGTGTATACATATGTATTTTAATCTTTTTTACTCAGAGGCCCCTTTGAGGTTCTGCAGAGTTGAAAGAATCAACAATATAAACCAATTCTCTTGAAAAGTGCATACATATATGCATGTGTGTGCACCTGTGCTTACCCACTCCCTACTATTATGTCCTTGAGCAAGTAACTTAACCTCTCTGAGCTTCAGTTCCTCATCTGTGAAATGGGGTAACAGGACCACATGGGGTTTCCTGAGGGTTAAATTTGATACTATACACAAAGTGCTTGCCCAGGGCCTAATGGTCTTATTATGAGTTAGTTGTTTTTTTTTTACTTATTTTATGAACCCTAGCATACAAAGCCATGTCGTTGTTGAATTCCCCGTCACCTGAGCACTGATGTATCAAAGAATTGATTATGTTAATCCAAATTGGAAATGATGTTTCCTCACAGTTTTATATAGGGAGACAAACCCTGTGGCCCAAAAACCTCGTGGCGAAGTTATTTGGTTCTGTCCTAGTTTCTCAGTGAGCAATATTTGTGTTGAATTATCTTTGGACATGCATGTGACCATTCTGTCAAGAGCTACAAGAATGTACTCCTCAAAACTATCTGAAGTTAATCCAATAATTTCCAGCCTGAAACTGAAGGTCATCTGAATCCTCTTGAACTTTAATGGCTACATAATGCACCTTCCCTGGGGTGCAGTGGAAGGTTCTGCTGATAGTTGCTAGGAATGTGTTTTGCATCCATGGATTCAAAATCAAATGGAGTTGTAGAGCAGTGGCTTTGCTTTGCAGGGGTTAAGCCTTCCTTTGTGGTGACATTTGTAATTCAACAGGATGGTCTTGCTGCCTGAAAGTGAGGGAGATTCGGGGGATTAAGTGACCTGGTGACACTGGGCTATTCTGGCTGAGCAGCCTGGCCTGATTTGGAGCAGGAAAGGAAGCAGGGGTAGACAGGGGATGTCAGCAGCATTAACCCAGCAATGCATTTGCCAAGCAAGCCTGCAGGTGATAGTACTGCTCTGATGGCTTCAAGGCTGACTCAGGGGCTTCCCGTGCACTTTCCTCTCAGAGCCTGATTCCCCGAGGCCTTCTTCTCTCCTGAAGCAGCCAGCTTTCTGCTGCAGAGCAGTGATGTGCGGCAAGTGTGGGTTTTTCCCACTCTGGGCCTTCTCTCCCCAGCCCCACCTTTAATCACTGCAGTAATGCTGCCTCCAAGGCCCCTAGAGGTCACAGCCCTTAGAGGAAAGGACCACTGAGAAAGGTCGGCAAGAGGGTGGGGTACATTGTTCAGCAGCATTTTGAACCCCTTTCATGAGCAGCTTGGAAGTTATACCTGAAACCCCTGGGCTCTCCCCCATTACCTCTTCTGCCTCAGATTAGCTGAGTGCTTGGAAATACACGGGGTGAGGGGGGAACCCTTAGAGTCAGCACTGGGGGAGAGGGATTTGGGACCAATGTGTTAATACACTAGTTGACCCACACCCCCTTCTCAGGCTTTCCATTTCTCTGGGTCTTGGCTCTGTCATAGGTAAAACTGGAATAAACAGAGTGACCAGTTTATGAAACAGCTGTGAAGTACTTAAAGTATATCATGGCAGACTATACATATTAACTAAAATCTGTCATTATAATTCACTCTTACAAAAATATGAAGGCCCATTTAATTATATGTGTAATATTATGCTATGTAAGCACTTTGGGGTCAAACAAAACAAACGTAGTATCCTTCAGGGGACACTAGATACACTTAAGGACAAAACTTCTGTAACAACGCAAGGCAATGTACTTTACATGTCAAAATGAGTGACATACACACTTGGTGCTATGAAGGACTAGACAAGGGCCTCCTCTTGTGTGTGTGTGTGTGTGTGTGTGTGTGTGTGTGTGTGTCCACATGCCACTTATTATCTTTGCCACAGGTGATATGAGTATCACTCAGGACTTATTCTTTATCCCAATTGTGATCATGTGGTCATTTGCCCAATTATCTGTTTAATGTCTTCTCCTCTTGTAGAATGCACACTCAATAGAACAGAGCAATTTTTAATCCCCTTGTTTTGACTCCATGTTAGCAAATAAAAAATACTTCAGAATTACGTCAGTATCAATTTTTGATTGATCAAAAATCAGTTCAGAAGATATATTTTGAAATAATGCCAGGTAAGCCAACTTAATTCCTTGATCCGTTTATGCAATAAAGTCAAACCAGTTCCCAAAAAAAATTTTTTTTACTTCTCTGAAATATTTCCATTGGAATCAATTCACAATGATTTGGTTCACCACACATTTTTTAATGCATAATGTATATCAAATTTCACTGATCATAGCTTCTGCCATTGTGATTTTTTTAAATGGGTATTTTAGCTCCTGAGTAGATAGAAATGGTATAAAGTAAATTTGAATCTTGGGTTATTTTTGTCAAGTCCTGTGCTATTTGGCCATATGTTGCCTTAGTTTACATGGATACGTGTGTGTGTGTGTGTGTGTGTGTGTGTGTGTGTGTGTGTAGATGAAGCCCAGTCTCCGATGAGGACCTCCCATCGATTGCTGGAAATCTTAAGTGAGGAAGCCTTTGAGACGAGTCCAGTCCCAGCCATCATCTATGACCACATGAGACCCTGAGTAAGCACTGCCTGGCTGAGTCCAGTTATCCTTATTCCTTAAGGATAATGAGAAATCATAAACCAACTGGTGTTGTTTTAAGCTATTAAATTCTGCAGTGTTTTTGATACAGCAATAGAGAACTAGAACACTGGCCTGATATCACCTAATTAAAGAAGATATCGTTTTGTCTCTTTCTCATACTGTGCTGTACTCACCAGGACAACTTTTGGATTATGGAGCAATGGATATTTACAGTGAGTGAAAACGATCTACAGAGGCACATAACAGAGTTAGGGAAAAAGATGTTTTGTCCAGTGAAATAGTCTCAGTAACAGAATAAAGAATGCTTTAGGCAAACTGTTGGAGTAAGTAGATGCTTTAGGCAAATTATTGAATGCAAAGAAACAACTTTTTTCAAAGAAATTACCAAATTTTAAAGAACAAAATGCATATTACGTACTGAACATACTTATTTGATGGCTTTTTTTTAGCCTTCAGAATTGTCTGTCATTTAGGGGTGAACATTGTACACATCAGTTACCTCTGTACTAAGTTGCCCTTCAGAAAGACCTCAGGCAACAGGTCAAATAGCCCAGCTCTTGTGGTCAACAGGACACTAGTTGCCCGCTGCTCAGAGAAGCAGGGCTCAAGGTCAGCGCTGCTATTTATCGGTCATTTTTTTTTTTTTTTTTGGCTAATGAATGGTTGTTAGCTAAAAACCTGGGCCACATCCACCCAGGGCATAACAGCCATTTGAATGTTCTTTGTTGATGTTGGAGAAGATAAAAGATAAGTTGGGGGACAGGAAGTGTGCCCTATTATTCCCCAAGACTTTGAAGGTAGAGAAATCCAAATGTTTGTTTTTGCAAAAACAAGACACACAAGATGCAGTTAAGAGTCTATGAAGGCAGAGAATTTCCTTTAAGTGGGGCTACTAATGCTTCGCAGGGCATAAGCAAAGAAATTCTTTTGATATTTCTGAGCAGGAGGAAGAACTCATTTGTTTATGTAATTCTTCAACTAGGGGCAAACACTCAGAATGCTACCACAGTAATCGCAATAGTGAACGTTTACATAGCACTCACGTTGTGTCAGGGACAGTCTTGCTTGCTTCATCTATCGCATTCCATCCTCGCACCAAGCCTAGGAGGTGAGTACTATTCTTATCCCCCACCTAACAGATGTGGAGACTAGGGTGAGCCCATGCCACACAGGAAGTGTGGGAGCCCTTAGTATTCTCTCTCTGGAGATCCTCTCCCTTTTCTCCTCTGAAGAGACATGATTTGGTATGATGGAAAGGGTACGAGACTAGGAATCTGGATTTTAATTTCAGCTCCACCTCAAACTAACTATTCCAATTTCAGTAAGTCATTTCTTCAACCTGAGAGATGAGGGAGTTATATTAAAAGACTCAGATTTCTCCTCATCTAAAATTTCTGATTCTATGAGCAATTCTTCCCTCAGAAAGATTATGAAGTTAAAGTTAGCCCTGGTTTTTGAAGCAGCACTGAAGACCCTGCAGCACTCCAGGAAGAGAGCTGAGAGGCGAGAACGTCACGTGGGTCTGCAGAAGCAGAAGGCGCAACTCACCAGGTGAGGAAGCTCTGACCTGCTGTCGGGATGCATTTCAGAGAGAAAAGAGAAAATGCTTAACAAATGAGATGAACTATAGGACCAAATATTTATGACCCACATAGAAAACTAAGCAATACAGAGAGCATTATGTGGTTTTCATTGGCATTTATTTTGCAAAGCACATGGCTTGCCCATGACCAAGCAGAAATCATTTAAATTTTGGTTTCCTAATCAGCTCTGAGAGCTAAATTCTGGTTTTGTTTCTGCTGCTGAGAAAACAAGACATAATCCCTAAAAAATTTTGGAAAGCTTTTTCTTTCTTATTTTTTTTCAGAAAATTTGACCCTACTGAACCTTAAATGAAAATTCAAATCAATACACAGATTCATACAGGCACTATTATTTTACAGATGAAAAAATGAGGGCCCAAGTATCTCATTGAGGGTCACAGATAAATGTTGACAGAATCAGTGAGAAAATCCTGGGCTATTTCCCAGCATGGTAGAATAGGCATTTGAACACTTTGAATTCAGCAAGGGTATAATCTTCAAGTAAATACTCCCCTGAAAGTTAGCCAGAGTTGGCCACTTTGTGAAATTCCTTCCCATTGCTGCTTACTGAGTTCTTGTCTGGTACCGGAAGCTGGAGTGGAGACTGAGACCATGTTCCTTCCAGGATCCTCAGCTGTTTACACAGGGGAAGCCTCCTTTCTGAGGGAGCTGAGCTTTCTGTTCATTTGTATTTGGATCTCCAAAGTGGCACAATATACTCACTTCTCAGTTAGCATGCCAGCACTCAACGAGCATGGAAATTAAGGAGTACACCAAGTGTTAATTAGTAGTGTCCACTGGAGTTCGGCGCCTGAAATCTTAGGATGCCAATAAATGACTAGAAGCAGGCCCCCTCCAACTCGGATCCACAGGGGTTTGAACCTAAGGTTACTCAGCCCACAGGGACTGGCTGAGTGGCTGGAACGTCCGACGGCTGACTGTCCTCTTGTTCGATAGCACCATGTGGGGCTTCCAGTCCTTGGGGGTATGACAGAGGAGAGCATCCAGAGTGTAAGTGGTGACCTGGCCATTTATGTGCAGCTTCCCATAGAGCTCATCAAATCTGGCCAGAAGGGCAGGCACGTCCTTCACTTTTTCCCTCACTTTGGTCAGCTGGAAAAATGCAAGCAAAGCAAAACATTATATCTCTGTAAGATTTCTTCCTTGTTCTTTCTGTCCTCCAAGGAGAGACATAAATGTGTAGAAAAGTACGGTGTGCACCTGAAGTGCTGAAAGCCAGGGTGCTGGGACGCGCAGGGGTAAGACTGACCGAAAGGGACTCCGCAAGCTACACGCAAAACTCAGTAGTACCTGAAAATCATACCCAATATCTTCTAAAAGGGGGTTTGAATGTCACACACTATATAATGAGACACACCAGGAAAAGCAGCTCAAATAGCAATGGAACAAGTTTGTCCAATTTAATAACCAAAGCAGAAGGCAGGACCACTTTCATAAGGCTTTATAGCACATGGTAATTTGTGTTTTTTTTCAGAGATTGGAATTTTTTTTTTTAATGTTTTGTGTTAGGTTAGGAACATTTTCCATTCTGGCACTTTTCAGAGTGTATTTGGGGTGAGAATGAATACATCTCCGGTCTTGAGAGACAGGCGGAATGTGCAGATTCTCACGAGAACAGGTGAGTATGTGTCCCTGTTGTTAGTGCCCTGTCAGCCAGTCAGCTTTGGGTAATGGCAGACGGTGGGGATGGGGAATTTCTGTACTCCAGAGCACATGCAGCTCTCCGGCCACTTGCTTTTCTTTTACGTCCTCTTCTCTCTGGCCTGGTTTTCCCCTTCTAGTTATTTCAATCATCACTTGAATGTCGGCTTTGGTGTTACACGTGGTAAGTTTTTTTAGAACTTATTCTAAAAGCTATTAGAAGGTCCAAATTGAGACATAATGTGATTTTGGTTTATAAAGCTGTATAGAGAACTGGCAGGTATGAAAATGTGTAGATTGATCTGGAGGCCCCCGCCATAAGCCAGATGAGAGGATGGTTTAGACTGAGTAACATATAGAAAAGAGGGAGTCGATGTGTGTGAGGTATGTTCTGGAGGTTAAACTGAAAAAAGATATTGTTGAAGGGTGATAGAAAGGGAGGATTCAAAGATATCTTCCCAATTAAGGCTTTATAACTTGGCGATGGGCAACATCATTAACCAAAATGGGGAGATGGGAGGACCGGATTTGGAGAGGGAAAATCAAGTCCTGTTTCAGACATGACTAAGATGCCTGTGAAACATCTAAGCGGACATGTCAAGAAGTTGTTGGATATACAAGAATGAGCCATGTCAGAGAGGTCTAGACCAGAGGTGTAAATATTAGTCACAAGTATATGAAGCATTTAATTCTAAAAAAATAAATGAACCCAAAATTAGAATGTGAAGTTACTTTCTGAACAATGTCAACATTTTACTTAGTTCAATCCTTATAAGTGATATAGCTTAACAATAGTTCTTGGTGAAGTTTAATTGTAGTCAAGGTTCCCAACATATCCTTTGGTCATCTTCTAAATATACCATAATCCAAGTACTGCACACACCTGCACAACTTCCCGTCACATGAGGGCTCCTCACTGAACTCTCAGATAAAAAGTTTAAGCACGTCTTAATGTCCTTAAAAAGAAGAGCTTGTTTAGTCCTCATGTTCAAGGTGAAGTGAGTTAATGTACAGCTATGACTTCCAAAAGAAGCAAAGCAAAACATGCCAACCTGGAAGTAACTCTGCTCTAACGGCACAGACAACATCAGTTCTCTTACACCGTTACGAAAATATTAAATGGTGTCATTAGCAGCAGTCTACGACTTAAGCAGAAAAAAAGGTTATATTAAATTGTTTGTTAATTTAGTTTAAAAAAAAAATCACTGAAGAAAAAAGCTGCTGTTGGAGTGGTTTCAGTCCTACTGTTGCAGAAAATCAACAATTCTTTTCAACATTCCGCTGGTGGTAAAATAGCACCTTATCTCCACACTGTTGGTACAAACACTAAGGAACGCATTTATAAAATGCAGAGTTTTACAATATAAGACTCCACATGCAACCTCACAAACATACTTCCAACTAGCTCAAAAGCTACCTGGTTAAATTGATCAATTCATTTCTCAACAAGCTGTTCCCTGAAGTGTCTCACAATACCCAGGGGAATATATTGAAGTAGACGGTGACCTTTCTAAGTAAATCAGTCTTATAGGCCTTGGAGAAATTTTTTTCAGATAAAAACAATCAGTATTTTTCTATGTGGAGTTTGTTTGGATGCTTTAGTCATATAGCTGACAACATATTGATGGACCAGATCTAAGGAATGATTAACAACAGTGCTACTGAGAAAACTGAGGTTGTATTAGTACGGCGCACACATGCACATGACTGTGCACTTAAAAACCAGTGCTCCTACTTTTCTAACACAGTCCCAAGGGTTTGGTAGGTCACAACCTACACAGAGCTGGAACTCAGATAGAAAGAAGCTTTAAAATCAATCATACCCAGTTAGTTTCCTGTCAAGCTCTCTTTACTATCAGGAAGAAGCCTTTGTGTAGAAGTGAGGAAAGGGGATAGGACTTCGAAGGCAATGATGTGGCAAAGGAGGAGAAAGCAGCCACTTGACAATCCTGCCATCTCAGCTACTAGCTGGGACCAGTAATATAAAAGGCAAAGGAAGGAAGGATAAAAGCAGGGGAAGGATGACAACCAACAGGGCCTCATGAGACAAAATAACAATAACCGTATCACTGCCAATAATTTGCACTTTCTTTACAGTTTTTTTTCCCCTTAGGTAATCTACTGCTAGAGATATACAAATTCCTAAATTTCAAGTGACTAATAATTCTCTTTATGTGCTTAAGCCATCAATGTGACACACTGGTTCATTTGTTCATTTTGCTTTCAATTTTTAAAAATTGCTTCTTTCTCTTCATTTCATTTAATTTTGTTTTAGAATTCTGCAAAGTATTTATATGGTTCCATTTGTTGGTTTATTCAGGAGCTAACACCACAATTCTAATTATAGAAGCTTTAATATGGTTTAATACCTGGCAGGTCTAGCACCTCTTCCTGCTCTTCTTTAACAGGTTTTCCCAGCTGGTCTTGCTAGCTTGTTCTTCCTATTAAACCTTAACTGCAGAAAAAAAAACTAATGGTATTTTTATTGGGATGTTACATTATCACATTAACTTGGGAAAAACTGACTTTATGAGGTTGAGTCTTCCCATCTAAATACATGGTATGTTTTTTCATTTGTTTAAATAGGGGAGACTTTTTTTTTTAAAGAAAAGAGACACTATAGCCTACTGTTTGCTGATGAGAATGATCTTCAGGGAAGGGGATATTAATGATGCTCAAAAGAGGGTGAGACAATCTTCGAATTGATGCCCTGGATGGGTCAGAGGAGATGGGCACCAGGGCATAACTGGGGATCTGGCTCTAGAGGTACGTGCAGTCACCATGGCTTCAGGAGGGAGACTGAGCATACAGAGAGAAGAGCAAGAAGGCTGTCAATGCAGAAGCAGCTATTTTTTTATTGCTTCCACACACACACACACACACTGAAACAGGAAGCAAGGTCATCATCTGAGAGTGAGGATTGGGGAGAAAGTACTGAAGGCTTGAGGGGAAGGGGGAAAAAAAGAGAGCCAGGAACCATGAAAACAGTGTGGGAAAAAGAATAATGTAAAAGGAAAACATTTTCCTAGCATTTCAGAGGATATAGTCTGTTAGAAGGAAAAAACTCTTTGCACCCACACAGAGAAATCTTATAACAGGAATGATAAAGAGGCTACCATATTGAGCCATCTCTCTAAGGAGGTAACCTTTTTGCCCATCACCTTTAAATGATTTCTGCAGCAACCACATACTCACCACTTCTTCTGAGAACTCATGTTTTTTCACAAATCTTGATAAATTTTCCTCTGTAGCGTCTGTTAGTATCTCTATCAGGGTTTTCAACATATTTGACTGGATATGAATCATAATCTGAATTTTAAAAAGATGCAAGCAAAAACAAAAGTGACCAGTATTCAACACTGAGAAATATATTCTGTACATAAGCCTGCATTTATAAGCATCTACCCTATTTTCATGCTATTTCCTAATTTATTTGCTTATATGGTTTCAAAAAAAATGCTTTGAACATATGTCTGCCAGCCAAAACTTGTAGCTAATCAAAATACCACAACTTCAAAACTTTTTTAAGGACAGAAATGGAGCAAGCATGGATTTGGGGCCAGATTTCCAGCAGTGGCAATGATCAGCTATGTGACTCTGGCCAGATACTTAATCTCTTTCAATTTCTTATTTGTAAAATAAGAAAAATATCTTTACATCTCACATTTTGAGTTACCGTGAACACTGAATAAAATACCAGCATGCAAGGTACCACCACAGAAGGTACTCAATAAACATTACTATTAGTTTCTTCCTCCCTATTTCCTCTAGATTCAGAGGCTATGACAGACAATCTCATAAGATTGGCTCTAGGGTAATGATGCCTTTACCTTTTTTATTTATCTATTATTTTTGGTTAAGAAATTACAGGCACATAGGTTGCTGCAGTATAAAGTATAAGCTGGTTAAAGTATTAGTGAGGCACTTCTATTTACACTGTTGCTATTAAGGAAGTTTCAAAACTAAGTATTATACTTGGCTTTCTTCACTAACTACCTTCCATTTGACAGACACAAGATAAGGGACAAAAAGAAACATATCTTCCCCTCTCATGACCAATATTCATTAGTACAGTTTGAAAAATACAGAAGAGTTTAAAGAAAATGAAAATAACTTAGAATTCAGCAACTAATATTAATCATTGCTTATAATTTCATGTATTATCTTTCAACATATTAATTTTCCCCCAAATTTGATTCTTGTCAATTATTATACAATGAACATATTCTTTTAGCATTAAAAAGAAATTTTAGAACAAAAGAAAATCTTGTTTTTAATGATGAATGCATAGCAATCATCTATAAATAATTAATCAAATAAAGTAATACCATGCTTTATTATATTGATAACCGTGCATGTTTTTAAAAATAAACTTATTAATTTCTAAGACTTAATTCTCAGAAGTGAAATCACACAGTCAAAGAGTATAAACATTTTTAAGGCTCTTGATCCTTAAGAAAGGGAATTTTCTGGAAGAGATATTCATTTTTTTTTATAACAAACCAGCTAGAACTAAGTTCTCTCAATAATCCATTTTATAACATTTTATGTTTGAGCATCAAAGATTAGTATGAAGAGTAATCTTTGGTCCTGAAAAACAGAAAGAAATATCTCAAGCAGACTAAATCCAAAGGAGACAATCTAAGTTCAGTGTTCTAAAACACAAGCAAAAATCATGAGCACCCCCTTTGTTGGGAGACAGCCCTCCATGGGTCTCTCATTCAAGTGGAAACACTGACTGCCTTTATGCCAAACTATTTTCTCAAAGATGTTTGTATAACCAATAGCCTGGAAAAGACAGACACAGTGTCTCATCCAGAGCAAAGGGCAGGCATGCTTACTGCCCATTATAAGCGATGTGGGTTTCCTAAATTCAGGGTTCCTTTCTTAAAATGTAAGCCCCTGTGTGTGCAAGAGGCATAAAGACTTCTTCATATCACCCTAGGGAATTAGGGCTCGGGAACTGATGCAAAAATGCTAATAGTATGACTACTGCTATTGTCACGAGTACTAAACTGTCCCTCACCTCCTGATGTCTTGCATAGCCCGCCAGCATCCATGAAACTGTGGCAGGCTAACCTGTTAGCTTGTTTGTAGGGTAAAATCTCCACTCTTCATAGTTCTTAACATCCTTGTTAATAAAAATCTGAATTTGGTTGGCAGCGGTCTGTGCTACTGAGGGAAGGACAAGTCTGCCTTGTTGACTGTTTTATCTCCAGTGCCCAACACCTAGTAGACCTTCGACAATAATGAAGGAGAAGCGTGGCACACAATTTTCAAAGATAAACCTCCGAGAACGTCATGCTAGAAACTATTAATGATGTGCTCCGGGCAGATTTTAACTTTTCTTAAGTTTTCCCAATTTCTCTCCTTGCCTCCAGCAATTATCTGATTCAGTAGGGATTTCAAGAGTGAGGTTCAATATCTTGAAATATACTGAAGGGCAATATAGATGATATGGATGATATGGATGAGGCAGTTAATGATGAAAGGCAAAGAGAAAATTTTAAGCTAGGAGCTTGTCTCAAATGAAAAGTCTCAGGGTGCAATTAAGGAAAGCTAAATCAGGTTACAGCACATTGCTTTAATCTTACAGATTTTAAACAAAAGGCTAGGAAAATTGAATTAGCAAGGAGCAGGGGGAATTTTGTTAAGAAAAACTATTACAAGTACACATACTTCCTGTCCCTCTGATTTTCTGCAGCCTCAGGAAATGTTGAAAAATCACTGGATGCCTTTGGCCAAAAAAAGAAAACAGAAGCCCTAAATATGCTAGAAATTTGCATTTCTTCTTTCTTTTCTTTTCAAGTTTGCTATCTTTGATAGAGACTGCTAGTTTTCTAAACAATATCCCTTCTGCTCTTCTTTTTTGATAACAGACTCCCTAACTTTAAGTGATGCTATAATGTATGGAACTCAAAGACTGTTATTTCCTGGGTTTCTTTGCAACTAGGTATTATTATGGGATTAAGTGCTGGCCAATAACATGTAAATACCAGTTTCTGGGTGAGATAATTTTGAAAGCATCCTTTAAAGGGGTCAACTTTCTGTCCTCCATTCTTCCTATTTCTTGCTGGAATAACTATACAACGGATGGAAGTCATATACTTAGGATAGTGGTATAAAAATGTCACACCAGACCTAGGCTAACCACCTCTGGTTTTCTACATGAAAAAAAAGCAAGCAAGCAAGCAAGCAAGCCAGCCTCTAATTGGCACAGATACTTTTTTTGGAGTTTACATTGCCCCCTACCAAATACAATTCTTAACTGACACATATGGGTGAGATGTTGCTACAAAGGGATTTATGAGAAATGAGTCCTGTCTCTTTTCCTACCTATGCAGCCTAAGAGACTTCCTAGCATGAGCTAGAACTTTAGGGTGACCTTAGAGGAGAAAGGGTATTAAAACATATTAATAAATAAATTATAAAAGCAGCAAAACTAATCACTTATAAATTCACTTGCAAGGTAATTCAATTTCAAAAAATGAGTCTCCATTTGGAGACATGCCAGGTTTCTAGAGAAATGATCAGAATTCATACAGAATTAGTGGAAAGTTACCCTGTGCTGGTCTCTGATACTTTCAGATTTATTTGGAAGTGGAAATTAAACTTTGATATTGGCAGCATTGCTAAAGAGGGGGCTACGGTTCTTTTGGGATTGATGGGTTTAAATTCAGATTAAAAGGGCAGAGTCAATATGCACGTGCTTTGATGAGATCATCTGTTAAATCAGTACAATATATAGCATATATTAGCTGGGAAAATGGGAAACCAAACCCTCTGGGTCATATTGGCAGCAGGAGCAATTTCAATGAGAAGAAAATTGAGGGGAATAACTGCGTAAGTTCAAATTCCAATTGGCAGCAGAAAATGATTTTAGTATAAGGCATTAATTTTTAAAGTAGATCAGGAAAATACTTCATTTATTTCTGCTAATACTGATGGAACAGACTCCATACACAGCCTATTCATCAGGTTTCCATTTTTTAATAATTAACATATTGCCCTTAAGGATTCCAAGAAGATGACTCAGCCTTGGAGAAGCTAGGGCCCATTTAATCATTTTTGTAAAATAAACAAACAAACAAAAAAACCCTGTTCTAACAACAGAGACCCAGAATCTGAAAGATTATTAAACATGAGAACAGCAACCATCTCTTTTTCATCATTCCTGAGGGAGATGAAATAGTCTTATATTAAAATATGACAAATTTAGATTTGACATTTAGAGGAATTTCCTGAGTGAGAATTTTTTTAAAAAAACTATCTTCAAGTTTTCTGACAATAGATAATTCTGTGACCCAATTAATGGAGAGAATGATTCATATTCAAGATAAACTCAAGGTTGCTCATACAGTCCTTGCCTGAAACATGCCCATTCCACCACATTAATCAGCTGCCTTTCCTTTCCAGCTCTTAGAGAAGGGAGCTGTTCTGGCTAGCCTGGCTCGGGGGTGCACTTCCCACCATGCTGTGGATTTCTCCTCCTCCTGTGAGTGGACAGCTTCACTCTCAGCAGGCTGTTTAATTTTCACTAAAGGATTTTCTCATTTAAAAAAAAAAAATCATTACCAGATTCTCCTAACAACTGTGAGAGATAGCCAAGGATTGAAATAGATGATGTATCTAAATCTAAGGGTGCACTAATAGCAGATTTGATTTTTGGTATCCAGTTCTATGTTTTCATTATTCAAGAGGAACAGCTAGTCCCATTCCTCGGGAAAAGAGACACAACCCATAACCCACATCTCTGTAGGTTGGGGTGGAGTGGTGGGGAAATGCTAGACTTTGCAGACAAACAGATTTGTATTAAAACTCTGACTCTGTTATTTAATTAACTGCGAGAACCTGGGTACTTGACTTACCATCTGAATATTCGTTTACCACATCTATAATATGGAGATATACTGTTCTGACAGAGTTGTATAAAATGAACCAACAAATGTAAAGTATCTAGCACAGTACCTTAGCTACATTATATTAAAACTCTGTCTATCTCACTCTCTTCAGTGTCTGGCCACCAATCCTTTTTGATCCCCAGAACCTCACTTCCGCTCTAGGAAAAGCTACTAATGGTCCACATAAAACCCCTCTCACTACACTCTCCTATAGTCTTTTTCTACGTGATGTCATAAATTGAAATCCTAGCAATTCGACTTCTGTCCAGTCATGAAATGAGGGCACCTACAGGCCATGCTCTCTCTCAGAAGCAGTTAGGACTTGGGATATCCAGAGCTGTCCATGTTCAGTCGCAAGCAGAGAAGATAAAAGATGTATGGCATCTGCTGGAAGACCAAGCTTCCTAGTCTGCTTGGCTTACTGGTATTGGCTCAGATGACTTGAACTTCTAGACTCGGGACCTTCGCCACTGTGGCCTCCCAGAACTGCCCGAGCCTGTGAACTTTTCAGGCTGACCTACCTGCTGTGACCTGTAGTTTCTACTTAGGCACCCAGTCCTGGGGTAGTAAAGCGTAGGTGACTTGCTGCTCACTGGAGCTGATGAGCCATGGCAGGCTGGCAGCAAAAATGAAAATAGCTAATATTTATGAAGTGCTTACCATGTCAGGCACTATTTTATGCATCCTAGGTATATTTACTCTATTAGTTAGGTAGCATGGATAGGAGGCAATTAGCACACAGGCTTCTCTCAAGTCTTAGTAAAGAGATTGGAGAATCTATCTTCCTTCTCTCTACTTCTACAGCCTTCTGTAGCATTTGTTCTATCTACGGCATTTCGTTATGTCTTATATCTGAGCATATTTACATTTCCCACCTATTTACAAACTTCTGGAAGAACAGGCCATGTTGACTCTTATCACAGGGGCTATACTGTACCTTTCATACAGAGCTCAATAAATGAAATGAATTAAGCCCTTGGGAGATCAAAAGCCATTGTATACAAACAAAAACCCCTACTCATCATTTTAGAACATTTTGAGCCTTACTTAAAACCTTAAAGAAGTCACTTACCTTTAAGTTAGTGCAGATTATGCTCTCTGGCTTCATGATTTGAGAAAAAATGGATATAGCTTTTTCCACCTGGTTCTAGAAGGAAGAAAAACAATCATACCCCAAGTCGTGTGAACGATACTCTGCTATCATAAAAACCATTTAGAGATATCAAAATATTCCTGTTCCTGGTGCCCCAGGATTTCGAAGCCCACAAAGAAAAAATGCTTTTTTGGTAATCAAGAATGAACATTCTTGATTTTGGTAATCAAGAATGAACATACAAAATGAGTCCTATAGTCTCATATTACTGAATGTTTTAACAACCTGCTTGGGTTCCAGTTTTTAAGACAGAGGCATAAGTTGACATTTCTCCTTCTCCCACTGGAATGAGCATTTAAAAAACTAAACAAAACAAGACCGAGAGACAGAAATGCAAAACCCATCTTTGACATAAGCAGAACATAGCAGGAACCTCAAGCCACAGAGCATGGCCAGAAACACTGGAGATGGAGCATGGGTAAGTGCCAAGAAGGCAGTGAAAGGACATGCTGCACATCTCAGAAAAAGCTCACAAAATAGTTCTCAAAGGTGAGAGGCACAAGCTGGAGTACAAACCCTAAATTCCTGTGTACAATGGTGGTTAGTAACAGAGTTTATGACTAGTAACAAGGAGTTCTCTGAATCCTTTTCAGTGACAGAGGTGAGGCTAATTAAGGATTTATGTAGATAAGCCATACTTGCAGGAAGCAGTATGCTTCTATTACAGCAGCAAAGAGACTATTTTTTTTACTGAAAACCAATTCCATGCCTATTCCCTTTGGCCAGAGAGAAATAAAGCGTATGCATATTTGTAGACAAAACTTACATTACATAAAAAAAAATCCTGCGTGTCTCTCTGTGACACGAATCATCTGCAAATAGCTCTTGTAAGAGAAACTTATGTTTTTCAATGGTGAATAATAATAATAAAAATAACCAGCATGTGATCTACATAAAGACACTATAAGGAAAAAAAGAGAAAGAATAGAGCAAAACAAAATAAGAAAATAACTAGAAGATGAAGAAATCGCAACAGAAAATGTTTCCATGGATACAGAGGACAAGAATTAGAAAATATGAACATAATCAAGTCACTCAGAAGTGGGGAAAAAAATCAAAGAGGCCTCAGATTCTCCATGGCAATATTCCATACTAAAAGACAGAAGTGTTATACCCAAAATAACCTCAGAAGCAAGTGTTACCTCAAAACTTTATATTTGGCCAAACAAGGGGGGAAAATAAACAGGCAAATAATTTTAAATACTAAGAACTCAGAATGCTGTTCACTTGAAGACATACTTACTTCAGTTATAAAGAGGTAACTGAAAAAAAACAATAATAAAACAACTAGCAGTAAACAATGAACATATTTAAATACATATAAGATTAAAGCAAATGTGGGGAATATGGTTACAGAATGAAGCATAAATATTACAGACCTGGACAATGAAGAAATGATAATACTAATAAGAGTTGGGAAGAGAGGGGAGAAAGAAGAAAAGAGGTAGAGAAAATATGCCCATTTCCTTCTCTATTACCTGGGGTCAAAAAAATATCATCTAAAGCTGACAAGTCAAACATATTTAAGAGAAAAGTGAATACTATGAAAGATAACACATTAACCAAATTGAGTGGCAGAGAAGCTGTAAAATAAAAGGGTGAAAAAGGGAATAATACTAATTTTACCATTACTCACAGCAGGAATTAATAGGTACTGCCAAAGGAATTAGAGACGAAGAAAATTAAATAAAGTTATGGTTTTAAAGTAAGCTCTAGAGCAAAAATATAAACCAGAACAAAGAAAACAGGCCTAAGTTATTTAAAAAGTTATAAAAACCTAAAGCATAAATGAAACCTAAGATTAAATATATGTCTATCTATATAGATGGGCTACACTAAAAGAAAGACTAGCAGTACATTATAAAGCAAAGTCCAAATCTATGCAGTATATAAGAGATAAACCTAAAATAGAACAATTCAGAAAAACTGCAAATAAAAGAACAGGAAAAGGTGTATGTCAGGCAAATGCAATCCTAATTGAACCAAAAGGATGAACAAACAAAAATAGGGGTGGAAATATTAATACTAGACAAGATTGAATTCAGGCAAAAACTTTAGATAAGACCAAGAAAGGCACTTTATAATGCTACAATGATAGATCCACAATGATGATTTAACAGTTACGATATAACACTGATATATATAGATACCTCCTATAGATAGATATATAGACAGACAGAGATACATACATGCACATATACATATGCACCTAATGACATTAAACACCCATAAAGAAAGAACTACGGAAATAAAAAAGAAACAGAAATATATTCCTAAGAAGGAACTTTCATTCATATCCCTCAGCTCCTGACAGGCTAAGAGTACAAAGCAATCCCCAGCAAGAGGGAAACTCACAGAGTTAAAGCAGTAGATGCCGGTAACTGTGTGTCCTTTAAGCCTTTGTCCTTCAATGACTGTCTTAGCAGGTGTAAAATGGGTCACCCTGATATTTTCATTTCTAAATAATGATAAACAAGAGTCATCCAGCCGTATTTTACCAGCTGGGTAAATAACCTGGCCAGGTTATTATTTTTGCTGCCATAAAATTTCCTTTTACTACATATTAAATGTGTAAAGAATTTCACATTTTCTTAGGCGTTGGAATGGGACATCTTGGTAGGGGCTCTTTTAAGAGACGGGGTGTTCCAGGGTTCCAGCTTTAATTGTCCTTCACTGAAGTGTGACAATAGGAAGGTCCTATCGTCTCTCTGAGTCTCGGCTGCCTCTAACTGTCCAGTGAGAGAGGGAGGCTAAAAAGACTGCTAAAATCTCTTCCAAATAAGAGTATTTGGGTCTAACTATGAAATATAAGACCTCATTTCTAAAATGAGCTCATTGTGGGAATCCTCAGTTATCTGAGGTGAATTCAGCTTTGGAGATATTAAACTAAACTGTTCTCTGAGAACATTACACAGTAAACCGCTCACTTAAAATTTTAATTTTAATTGGGAAATTTCTCCCAGAGGGCAGCTTCTCTCTGATTCTCCAAAGGATCCCAGCCAGTCCCTTCTAAATAGCAATGCATGTCATGTCCTCAATTGTAAATGGAAACATTCTTTGGAGGCACAGGTACAGATGCAGGTTGCCATGGCACCAAAGGCATTGGTCTCTTCATGTGGACTTTTTTTTGGATAAAGTGGAAGGAAAAATAAGTAAATAAAGGCAAGAACAATGAAATTGGTAATGTCTTGACCATTCCCAAATCACTAATGTACATCCCAAAGCCTTACCTGATTCAGAGCTAATGCCACAGCAAAACAGGATGCTCTCCTGGAGAGGACTTCTCCTTTGATTAGGGCTTCTTCTCTTAATGTAGTACAGATTTAAAAGACTCGGGGCTATTCTGGAAGAAGATAGAATTGCTCAATAAATAAATGCCATGAACCTTTAAGCTGATTAAAATAGTTACTAGTCCTCAGTATTTCATATTTCTTTAGAATTTCCCAGAGCCTATCTCAAGCCCCTTAACATTAAGAACCAGATAGAAACTATTTGCAATTAGACCAGGTTATCTATATATTAGCAGCTCAAATCTAAATTAATTTTATTTTTAAAGCCCTTTGTCAATTTTTCAATTAGGGGCAGTTCCACCAGCAAACATACAAGTCTCTTCCTATCTTGGTGGTCTGCTTTCTAGACACAGGTACTATAACGTGAAAGTATAGTCAGCCTGCTACTACATTAAACAATAGTGTAAAGCTCAGCAACATGAAACCTTTCTTGAGAGGATTTCCAATCTGATAATATCCACAAAAGTCAAATATCTGAAAACACTAACACTAATTTGAACACAAATCATGAAAATAATCCCATAAAAAGTGAAAACTTAAAAAAATTTTTTCAAAAATGTGAGTAATACACAAACCAGCAGATAGCAATGCTAAAACCAAATCTCCTCCTTTGTACATGTTGTGGGTGGATTAGGCTTATGAGAGTAGCATCTATGTATATGTCATGACATGATTCACAATTCAAATCCTAAAGTAATACCTGAATTTGATGAGAGAGGACAGTTCCCAGAATTGGCTTAGACCTTGTAATGGCTGACCAGTTCAATTTTTTAACTCCAGATTCCACTGAGTGAAACAAGTTATTCTTGGACACGATACAGGGGAGAAAAGTCCTCTGACCCTCCATAAGTGGTAGAATTAAATTCTCTCCACTTCAGTATACATTCTCAGGGGCATCTCTAAGTAGGTCAGAAAACTGGATATCACAATGCTGAATAACTGATGCTCAAGTGTTGTGTATTTTGTTGGCTTTCTGTTTCACAGAACCACAGAATGGTGTGATTAGAAAGGATTATTTAGTAATCCAGGGGTCATCAAACTATGACCCTCAGGCCAAATCCAGCCTAAGGCTAAAACGATTTTTATACTTTTAAAGGTTTGTAAAAACACAAAGAATATGTAACTGAAACTATATGTGGTCCCCAAAGACTAAAATATTTACTATCTGGCCTTTTATAGAAAAAGTTTGCTGACTCCTGAATCTAAGCCCCTCATTTCACAAACGAGGAAAGTGACCAGTTTAGAGCCAGTTAATGGTAAAGCTGAGACTGGACAGCAAGTTTCTCAGTTTCTAGGTTGGGTTTTCTTTCCACTGTAACCAACTGTCTCTCTTGTTTTGGAAAACTGGTATTGCTACACTTTTTAGGGAAGTTTTCAATGGCCCATGTTCTTCTACCTTGCTTGGTGTTTGTTTTCAGCATAAAAAAGTTTTGTTAAGTTTCCAAAGTTTAAACGGCATGAATGATTGTAGTTATGCATGGAACCTTGGTCAATGAACTATTTCAGTTATCATTCATTCATTCATTAAATAATGAATTGTTTCTATGTACAAGAAAAATCCTGATACAGTAACAATGAGGGGACTGCTAAGTCATGCTCTCTGTCCTCCAAGAGTATACTTTAACATCACATATATTTATTAAAGACTGATTGTGTACCAGGCATCGTGTTAGGTGCTGGCATACCAAGATGCCTCAAGGAGCCTACACTCTAGTGGAGAGGATGAAATGTGCATCTACTTAGTACAATATCAGACAGTGTTACGAGTGCTACATATGTGATACAAATAGAGTACAATCAAGGATGTTGGAGGATATTTCATATTAGGTGATTATAAAGAAATTTACAGATGAGGACAAAGTAGCCCTTGAGTATGCCAATGAGGGATATAAGTTTTCCCCTGGAGAGGGCAGAGAAGGCTGGTCTAGTAGAGTCCATTCACAGTGGCGAGACCACATGAAAGCAGAGCTTGAACCTAGAATACTGTTTCTTGTTCTCAGTATCTACACAATTGCCAGAGAAGACTGAAAGATGATAAAACTGCTTTTTCCATAATAAAACTGTCTGACATGGCTAACTTGGGTTTTCTAAAAATGAACACATTTAAAATGGAAATATCTGCACCAGATGGAAAACAGACTTCATAGGAACTGAATTTTATTGTAGAGGAAAAAAATTTCTCTCTCAAACACTATCCACAATACCCTAAAGGTTGATGGGAGATAGTCTTACCAGTTTGTAGCAAATTGCAAAAGCAAGGACATAGGTATCTTTGCTGAACTTCACATCTTGGTTTTTCATCTCAATCAATACTTCCAATGCACCTGCCAAAAGCCAGGAGTGGGCCAGCAGTGTTAAATGCGTTTGAGTTCAGTCCTCTACTGTTAATCCCCAGAGTTCTAATCTGCTCAGCACCATCTACTGAAAGGTACATTTCAGCACAATAAAAGCTATTTGTCAAAATAATTTAGCAATTAACTAAATTGCAAAATTAATGATCAGGTCATACAGGAAGAACTAATATTTTAAAACCGGTTATAATTTCAGCATAAGTCAAGTCTGCGGTGTTGAGTTTAAGGCATGACATACAATGCGATCATGTTTTCACACTTAAAGAATGAGGTCTCCATGATTCAGGCACCCATCAGAAATGTATGAATCATTTTGCATGGTCCACTGTTTTTTCTAACTCTATACCAGCAAAGATAGCAGAATTTTTCAGCAAACATAAATTGCAATACTTACTTTTATATTTGCCTTTGATAAATAACATATCCATTAAAATATTGAATGATGTGGAATCTGAGAAGAAACCTCGTAAACGCTAATAAAGAAAAACAACACAGTTTGGTTAAAAGTTAAAACTATTAAGGGAGTATTTATCATTTATCCTTACACTCCATCTTATCTGCCCAGGACTTATTTTTGTGCATACCATGTTCATTTGGCCTCCTGAAATCTCTAATAAAATTTTGATATGCCAAAGATTTCTTTTTCAAAAAAAGTAAAATGTTGTCCACTCTCTTGGTTGTCATGCCTTTGGCAATGGGCACACTGAACAAGAGGCAAGAGGTATAGTAAGACATCTCTGGATTTCAGAAATATGATGAAGAACATCTTCATGAAATGTGGTTCTGCCATGCTTAGGAGAAAAGGAACAAGCCAATTAACTCTGATGGGGGTGGTCTTGGAACCTGAGTGGCAGGTTAATATGCTGAGTGGCAGCATATTAACATGAAACGGCAGGTAGCACTATACTTTACTTGAACACTAAGGCAGGAGAGTCTAACACAACTATGATCCTCTTTTGGCAAACAAATGTTACAGAGTTGATTATTCACCTTTTGAAAGGTGAATAATAATCATAATTATTTAGTAAATAATTCATTTGACATTTTTAAATGTTTGCAACATTTTCTCCAACATTTTGAATGCCATGATATTCAATTATGCCATTAAATGCCTTGCTCAAGTTGGTTCTTTTTTGAGAGCTTACTATGCAGGCCCTGTTCTAGAGCTGAGAAAAAAATAAATGATAAACAAGACACAGACTCTGCCCTAAACTCTACTGGGCTTATAATTTAGTGGAGCTTAAATTCTGACAGGGAAGCAATGAACAAGTAAATAAAACGAGAGAAAAAAATATATATATAATTTTGGGTTATTGATGAGGGCTATGAAAAACAATGAAACAGGATAAATGGGTAGAAAAGACGATGGAATGTAGTCAGGGAAGGCTCTCTGAGAAGAGAACTCAGTGAAGTAAAGGAGAAAGCCTCAATGACGTGGTGTAGAGCATTCCAGTCTGGGCCACGGGCTTGGCATGTCTGAGAAAGAACGTGAAGGTGCAGAGTGAAGTACACAAGGGGAGAGTGGTGGGAGATGAGAAACCACAAAGGGCCCTCTAGGTCATGGTCAGGGGTCTGAGTTCTAGTCTATGTGCGATGAGAAGCCACCAGAGCAGCTCTGTCCACAGAAAAATATTGCAAGCCGCAAGTACGTGCCATACGTGTGATTCTAAATTTTCAAGTAGCCTCATTTTAAAAAGTAAAAATACATAAAATCAGTTTTAATAGCATGTTATTTAACCCCCTCAATCCAAAATTTAACTTCGACATGTAATCGATATTTAAAGGTACTACTTTACATTCTCTTTTTTAATACCAAATAGTTGAAATGTGTCACGTATTTGACACTGCACATGTAAATTTGAAATAGCTACAGTCCAAGGGCTCCAGAGACACATGTGGCTAGTAGCTACCATGCTGGCAGCATTGCAGGGCTCTGAGTCATGGACACAACAGTTAGCATGGAAGCAGGATTAGAACTTACATCGCTTGACTTAAATTCAGTTTATTCTACTATTCCAAAAATGTACTCATACGTGAGTGTTTCAAACACAGGTAGGTTTAAAAAACACAAAAACTTTACTTTTGTTTTCTTCCTCTTTTGTTTTTTATCATTTTACTCATGGGTATGATCTATTACAGTGTGAAACTTTTAATTACATTAACACATGCTTATTATAAAAGTCAAACAATAAAAAAATGTAGACAGTAAAAAAGTGAAAACTTCCTATAAAAATATCCCCTAAAGATAAGCAGTTTAGTGTATATCTTCCCAGATATTTAATATATTTTAAAATGTAAATATATATTTATTCTTTTAGAAAAAAATAGGCTCAAACACATCCATACTGTTTTGAAGCCACCTTCTCTCTGCTCACTAATATATTATGGTTATCTCTCTAGAGTATGGATGTCCTTAAAAGAGGGACAAGCCGAAAGTTAACAGTTCCAGTACAGACAGAAAACAGTGAGAGGCAGAAGGACAATTTAGTTATGGAGGTTCCTAAAAATACTGAAATGTCCCTGGTGGCCAAACCCAGCCCCAAAATATAACAAGTGTTTCTGATCATACACAAATTTATGATGTCTCTGTGTCTCAGTTTCCTCATCTGTAAAATGGAAATAATAGTATCTAGCTCCCCAGGGCTACTGTGGGAAACAAATGAACATATAAAGTGCTTAAATACAAGGCTGAGGACATAGTAAATATTCAATAAACAATTTAAAAATAATTATTGTTACTTTTGTTTTTAGGAAAAGAAAATTGGAACATGTGAAAGTGTTCTGAAAATGGAAAAGCACTTTACAATGTAGCCTTCAACCAGATCTAAAAATACAAAAAAAAAAAAAAAAAGAGAGGAGAAAAGTACAGGTGAAGGACAGGAAAGGCAATCTTTAAATGGCAGCCTGTTTTAAACTATCTCCCACTAAAAGTTCCTCAATGGTGAGGATGTCAGTACCAGGTGGACACACATCCAAGGTAGGTAGATACCTTGTAATCTATATCTACTATACCTCTTCCATTTCTGTTCTACACCTCTGTATAAAAAGACATTCAGTGCATCATAGAAACTGACTCCAAGGAAACCTTAAAAATGGGGGAAGAGCTCATTCATTGGCCCAGCAGCCCTTCTCTAATAATAACGTGTACAGGGCAATGCTTTCCTAATATCATTAAAAACACCCGATCCAAAGCACAAGGAAATCACATTGGCGGGGAAAGCAATAAGGAGACAATAACCTGGTCTTTGATGAGCTCCACTGCAGACTCCTCAAGATCCAATTCGTAGCACAACCTCATGAAAAGTGGTCCAAACTTATATTCTCCCAAAGTGATATTTCTGTTCTCTGCATGGTACCTGGTAATCAAAATGATTCAATGAACCAAGTTGTGGGACGTAGGGAAAAGGACAGATAGACTGTGGCACGCAATCTGCTAGGTGTTGGGGACACAACAAAGAGATACTCTCAGAATCTGGAGGGGAAAAGTGCAGAACTGAGGATAATCAGAGGAATCTTGGAGTGCAGAAATTTATTAGGCACTTAAATAAGCAAATCAACAAACAGGGTTTGTCAAAGGCCCACATACCCTGTGAAATAAAAGAAGAAAATGTACATTGTAATCATTTCAATTTACCAACAACTGGCTAGCACTGAGTGTGAGCACATGTCAAAAAAGAGCAGGGGTCTCCCCTCTGTGAGCCCATCACAATGGCACTACCTCTTTGTGTGGGCCCCACCTACAGAGGAGAAAAGGAAAAGGGCAGGGTGATGCTCTGTCCCAGTTAGGGCTGCTGGCAGATAACCAAGATGCATTTTACAATTTAGAACAATCTGTTTTTCTCAGCTTGGGGAAAGGCATATGTGACCTACGATCAACTAACAAAACAAGTTAAATATGGAAATTTTAGTTTTAGGAAAAGGCAAATTTCAAAGACAGTGATGTCTCATACGTGGCTTGAAATTTCTTCCAGCGGCCAGTCTGCCACTTAGACTTGCAGAAGTGTAAATCACGAGCTTAAATTTACTTTCAATAACCAATGCTTTGTGGTTTAGACACCAAGAAGGCAATATGATGACAAAACAAGTACCTCATGATTACACATAAATCAGATTTGAGGAAGATTTGTTCATTATGTGAACAAATACCAAATGCCATGAATAAAAGCTCTGACTGTAATAAATGGAATTCTTTTTAACCTTCTGCTGAAATTACTGAAGAAAGTCCTAATAGCCTTATGAATAAGCTATCCTAAACATATAGACTGCCAAGTAGAATGATTTGTACTTTTTAAGATACATTTCGAATTCCAATTGTAGAAGTTAAAAAAAAAAATCATTGCTTCACTACAACAGTTATGAATTAAGTTATATCAAAACATTAAGTTGTTACATCTTAAATACATGTAATTATTTGTCCATAATACCTCAATAAGCTGGAAAGAAATGTTTATAACAAGGAAATATAGTATAGTAAATGAAGATTTTTTAGACTTTGATTCTAAACTGACAGTTCAAATCCCAGCTCTTCGACTTATTCACTGTGTGACCATGAGCAAAGCAACCAACTCCTCCATGCTCCAGTCTCCTCATCCCTAAAATGGAGCTGAGAAGAGAACTCAACTGAGAGTTTCTGTAAAGGGTAAATGAGATAACATGCTTGGTGCACAGAGAGTCTTCCATACATGTTAGCGCTTATAAAATGTAAGACGTGCTGAGGAAAACATCTTTAAAAATAAACACATTTCAGTAAATAGTCTCATGAGAAATCTGGGCCAGATTAAAAACAAAACAAAACAAAAAAGAAAAGTTTTCTCAATTTAAATGACATTCACACTAATAAAAGTCCTAGAAAGTCACGGAGATAATATATCACCTTGACAAAAAATGTTTAAGTTAGAGGATCTAAAATCTCTCTGAAAGGCAAACAACGGGAGTAGTAAAGATTAGGATGGGATTAAGTTGTTCCTCATTTTTGGCTCAATAAAGGGTTTTTATGTTTCAGCTCATTACTCTTCTTGCCCAGCCATCGGCCGCCTGGCTCAGAAAGAGAAGGAACAGGTTGGTTAGGCTACAGACCTACCCATCTTCCCCCTTGTCCAGCTGTCCACAGTAGATGGAACAGACAGCTACTGGGCAGAGTCAGGAGAATCAATAAAGGAATTACGAGTCATTCTGTGAAGATTTATTAGAGAAATAAGAGTGAAAGAATGTTCAAAATTTTATCCTATTTTATTACTCTTATAAACATCTGATAACTTTGGAAGAAAAAAAAACCACACACGGTAAAACAGGTCAGATTCAACTTCATGAAATAGAAATAACAGATTTAGGTGTGCTGATATAGTGTGACTGTAAATCAGCATAACCCTTTGGGAAAATAATCTGGCAGTTCCTACTGATGAGCTTTAAAAGGTTCATACCCTTTGATTACAAAAAGAATATAAAGAATACGTTTTATGCATAGAGTTGCTCATCATGGCATTTTTATACTGGTGAAATGTTAGATAAATTTAGACATTCAACAATAGGGGCACAGTTAATTAAAATGTCTAACATACAATCGAACATTGTATAGCCATTAAAATGATTCCTAAGCATATGACTAACGAGCAAAAACATTTATGCTATAATGCTAATTAGAAAACAAGAAACTATCATTATATATACAGTAATATATATAATGATAATATATATAATGACATTACACAAAATCCTTACATGAAAAAAAACGGTGAGGATGTATTTTTGATCTGCACTTGGGAATCCATGATGAGGGCCAACTTCAGGTATATGTGGATTTTCAACTGCGCAGGTGGTACACACCTCTAACCTCTGCATTGTTCAAGGGTCAACAATGTATCAAAATATTAACAGTGGTTTCTTAGATGTGGTAGACAGTCCCCAAATATGGCCACCATCAATTCCTATCCTCCCTGTATGTGTGTGCTGCTCCATCCACCCAGAGGTATAATCCTTTCTCCTTCTTGTGAATCTGGGCTGGCAGGGCAACTTGCCTCGACCAAGAGAATGCACTGGAAGTGAAGCTGTGCCAATTCTAGGCAGTTCTACAAGGCCTGCAGTGTCTACTTGTGCTGTGGGCCAGTGTGGCTCATGCTAAATCTATGAATGGTGAGATACTACAAGGAAAGAGAGGGCCACATACAGGGTCATGGAGGCATCAGAAATACAAGTGAAACCCTTGGAACTTCCAGCTCAGCCCAGCTACAAGCTGATTATAGATGAGCGAGTGACTTTAGCTAACACCAACAAAGAACCACCCAGCTGAGACAGGCCTCAGTTCCTGACCCACAGAGTTGTGAGAAATAAGAAATAATTCTCAGTTTAAGCAACTGGGTTCTGGGGTGGTTTGTTACACAGCAAGAGACAACTAAAACAGCAGAATTTGTGATATGTTTCTTCTTTCTCCTTTTTCAGTGTTTTCCACTTTTTCAATAAATTTTGAGTAATTTTGTTTTTCCTCTTCCTTTTTAAAAATAACATTTTTTTCACATTATAAAATTGATAATTTCCACTATAAACAAGTTGGAGAAATCAAAAAGTACACATTCACAGAAAAAAAATATATAGAATGTGTAACTCCCATAGGACCTTGGTTAATTTTGTATATTCTTCTAGTATTCTATATATAAATATCTTGTATTTCTCTCTATACATTCACAATATAAATGCAAGTCCATGTATAGAAATATGCATTTAAAAAATATCAAAAAGAAGCAATAAAGTTCATAAATGAAGACTGTTGATTTGTTCCCGAGTAAGAGAAATCTGTACTGGGTTTCCTAAGAGCAGACTATGATTTCATATGAGCTTCTTCTGACATGGAAAATTGACAATGGATCAGAGACAATGGAACATTGAAGGCATAAGCTTCAAGGAGGAAGACTAGTTACGAGTCCACTGAAGTGATCCACGTGATCCATGTTGAAGCCTGAACTAAGACACTGATGATGGGAACAGAGAGAGGAAGGCTAGAGATGAGAGATCCAGGGAAGTGGAAGCAGTCTGATTTCTTATCCTATCAGGGAGGAGAGCAAATGAGATTAGGAGAAAGGCTCCCAGGTATCTGTCCTGAGCAACTGATTAGTTTTATAAGTCGAATGTGAAGACCTAGAGGACGTGTAAGTGGAGTTAATGAATAGGCTGGTGATTTGGAGTGGGGGGGGGGCATGAATTCTGTTTTTTCTAAACTCAGCACCTGGCATATAGTGCAAACCCAATAAATATTTGCCAAAAGAATGGATATAAATGTCTGGAGCTCAGAGCAGGCATCTGAACAAGAGATTTAGAAGTCATCAGTTTATAGGTGATGGCTGAACTCTTGGAAATAGACGAGATTGCTCAGGAAAAGGAACAGAGTGAGAGGAGACAAGGGCTGGCAGAGTTCTAAGAAAATGCCTCACCTGTAAATGACATTTTTAGCCAGTTCCATATCACCCCGGGACTCACACAAATGAAGTAAGGTTCTCAACTCCTCCTTCAAGATGAGCTTGTTCTGGGTCAATTTCTCTTCCAAGTTTCTCAAATAGGTTTCTGGAAGAAAGCACAGGGTGGTGGCCATCACTAAGGCTAACTGAGACTCTCAGAGTCTGACCTCAGGGAGAAGGGGAAGCCAGAACTTGGCACGTTGCAAAGGGGCACTGGGAGGGGCTCATGGCTAGGCAGCTCCTATCACTGGCTGGTCTCCCCGAGAGCAGTGTTAGAGATGGTGCATGAAGTAAAGCATCTGTGTCACAGAGGAACAAGCCCAGGCCCCACTCATGACTTTCTATCATCTCTGGGGACAGGAGCACAAGAATATACATTTTTGACTACTTGGGTGATCCTTATGCACACTAAAGTTTGAAAATTAATATCCCAGAGGTTTATTCCAAATAACTGTATCTATAGGTGTCCCATGAGAGAAGAAAGGAAGGAAGAAGGAAGGAAGAAAGGAAGGAAGGAAAGAAGAAAATATAACTAAAATATCCAAATTATCAATTGGCAGGGCACCTAGCAGGAAAACTAAAAGGAAAATGTGAACTGAAGATGGGTTTACCCACAGTGGTTGACTCACATGATTCAGGAATACATCATGTCTCTTTCATTTGGTTCAGCTTTAACTCTCTTTCATCCCTCTTTGTCTCTCTCTACTCAGTTGTTAAAAAGCATGCCATGGGACTTTATAATGCACAGGGGGGGGGGGAACAGTCCCCTCTTAGTAACAGAATCATTTCAAGGTGATCATAATATGTCTCTATCCCTCATCTTGTATCTGATCAATTGCAGGGACAAACACCAAAAGGTTGCTTCTTGGCACTAGGAAGGGATTGTATTCTCGCCAGAATGTGGGGTGAGATGCAAGGCAGGCACCAAGCAAGCATCTGCTTTCCAGAAGGCAGAGCTGTTCTCAGTATCAGAAACTGCCAAGAAAAGTTTACAGGATTTGCTCGAAGGCCCAGAACTTTGAAGGAATGCTGCTTAAAGGAGTGACACAATATACATTAAAAACACAAGATCTGGAAGCTGAGACAGACACTGCTCTTGATTTACAAGAAAAGATAGCCCACTAAATTTAAGATAATGTAATGGTTCCTCCAATCTTTATTTGCAGAACCACATAATAGTTAAAAGTTTTAGAGATAAAAGAACCTGGGCTGAAATCTAGGCTCTGCCACTTGCATGCTGTGAGGAGACCCTGGTCTGTGACACCTGAGTCCTCATGTGTAAAGTGAACATCATGATACCTACCTCACAGTGTCATGAGATAATGTATGTAAATCACTCAGCACAAGGCCCAGCATGGGGTAACTGCCAGTAAATCATAGACATTATTGTTCTCATTTTTATTCCTTCTATCACCTCTTAGATTGAAAAGAATTTATTCTATTAAACATTTCTAAATAATTTCCAATATAAAAGATATTGAAAGATATTTTAATAGGATGACTATATCTTGGACTTTTTAATTCTTCTTAATAAATTTTAAGAATCCAAGATTTCAACAAATTTGTATTTTAAAATCAATCAATCAAGATTTAAGTGCGTATCATATATTCATACTCAAAGGTATGGTTCTTGCCCTGAAGGGCAAAGTCTTTTCAAGAAGGCAAGATAGATTTATAGAAAGCTATCTGAAACCAGTCATAGAGCAGTGAGCCATGACTGACTATACACTTAACAATAGAGAAGAGAGAAATTGGGGTGGCAGAATCAGACCAGGTTTGGTGGAAGTGGAGAGTTACCAGAGAGGAAGGAGTGGCTGAATGGGGTTGGAGAAACTGAGAAGGGTGGATAATTTTAGGTATGGGAATCTGCATGACTAACAACATAGAACTAGGGGTAGGGGGAGAGTGAAGGGAGAACTGTGACTAGATTAATAGGAAATCACGCTGGACTCCAGAAAAGGTAAGGTCCCTTATGGCAGAGCTAGGAAGCCAGGGGGTGAGTTTGTACATGATGTCATATGTAACAGTACCATCTGGGGTTCTTACAATGACGAAATGTTGAAAGGAATTTATAAATAGCAATCTGACAACAGAGTGGATTGGCACTCATTATATGAATTGCTTTTCGAAACGAATGCACAACTATTGCAGCCTTAGAAAGACTATGACCATTGGAAATAACCAGATATGACATAAGCCCTGATTTTGCAAACTTCACATAGCTCCAAAAGGTCTGGGTAAGGAAAAAAAAAGGCTGAAATAAAATCTAGATCGAGTCTACTAAACTGGAGATTAATATATTCTCCCTCACTCTTAAAGCTTATCTTCTTGTATGGTAGGTGGTATTATATAACAGTATGATTAATGGAGGAGTGAGGGAAAACTGGTTTCTGGAGAGCACGGCTAGGAGCGAAAAGAAGCAAGAAATGCTATTAGGTGCTCATAAACATTTGATAGGGAGAGGAAGGAGAGCTGAAAAAGTCGATAGGGACATTAAAGAGTTATTAAAAGTGAGGAGAGTCTTGCTTTGTTTATAAAGGAATCTGAAGTACTGTGCAGAAGAGAAGGAGTGAACGCGACATGATTTCTTAGATGCTGAAAGGGACTTAGGTGGTAGTGTGCTTTCAGCTTTTTATAAAACAAATTTTCAAACATACCCAAAAGAACAGAATAATGACCTCCCATGAATCCATCAATCACCCAGCCTCAACAATTGTCGATATATTCTTAATTTTTCAAATAAATTTTTGTTTTAGCCTATTGATTTTTCCAGCACAAAGTAGAAAATGTGAAAATGTATCATTACATCTAGCACTGTTTTATTCCATTTTATCTCATTTATATATAGATATGTACGTGTATACTAAAGATGCAACATAAAATGTACTTTTTAACGAGGGTTGCATCAAACAGTTTAAAAGCCAGTCATCAGAAGCAGGTCTTCTCAGACTTTACTGTGTATACAAATAGTCTGGGGCCTGAGGTTTGGCATTTCTATCAACCTCCCAGTTGCTGCTGATCCTTGAACCTTACTTTGAGTGGCACGGATCTAGGGAGGGCTGGTTGCAGCACTCGTTTTAGTATTTCTCTGGGATACTAAGTAAAGGGATAAGAAGAGAGCTGTAGACTATAGTAGGAGAGTGAGATGAACAGTTCATGAAAGGGAAGACCAGGAAGCTAAGAATAAGTTATCCCAATACTTCTTGAGACATACGGTCATTGAAGGAGAGATTGATTAGGGATAAGCATAGATTAAACCTCAATGACAGATCAGTTGAAAAGAATTAACAAAACCAATTGATTACCTTTGCTGCCAGGAAGATTACATGCAATAGCCACCTTCTTATGCTGAAATTCTTTTAATTTCATAATATTATCTGTAAGTAGATATCTTTTAGCTAAAAATTAGAGAAAGAAAAAGTAAAATCATTGAGTGTTTTATATTTTGTACATAACATGAGTAGAGCTTAACTACCTCTACTAACCAATTTTATCTTCACTTAATATAAATAGTCCATCTAGATAGGTACAAATAAAACAGCCACCTTAGTGGGGAAAAAACGATCTCCAAATTACTAGAGAATGCAAATCCTCAGCATGACAAGTTTTGTTTGTGTGTGGGAAGGAGCTAGTGATTAACTGTGTATGGGGATGGGTTAAAAGGAATCTGGGATCTGAAAGACAAAGACATTCACCATCTGGTTAAGGGATAACAAGGGAATTTAAAAACAAATTAAAGACTGTTGTTTGAATGCAAAACAGGTATATCTAGTTTTGGTTTATCTATGTAGAATCATATAGTGTAGTGGAAAAAGCTATAATGTGACCATTGGGATTCCCAGTTTTCATTTGTGAAATGAGGAGTTATGACCACTCAGATTTGGACTCTGTCCTCAAGATCACATCAGAAATCACTGACCACAACTTAGAAGAGATGAGTTCGGGAAATATCATCATTTATTTAGGATGCTTGACTGTGCATGGAGTGGAGCATGGCCAAAGAATCAACAACAAAGAGCTCTAAGTACCGTAGTAACAAGGTAACAATAAAAATTGCTATTTATTTATGGAAAGACAGTCCAGAGAAGTGGTTACAGCGGGACTCCACTGTTGGGCTGCCTATGTTGAAATCCTAACCCTCTGCGTTGAGTAAATTAGTTAAGACTTGCTGGTCACTCTTCTATAAATGAAGAAAAGAATGATACCTCTCTCACTGGGTGTTGTGAGGAGAAAAGGAATGAGTATATGTAAACTGCATTGGAATAATGCCTGATACAAAGTATTAAATATTTTATTTTCACTCACCAGCGTTTTCAAGTAATCATTTTCATAAAGATATAACGAGACAATTTTACAAATCAAGGTCTTTTAGATTGCCAACTAACACCTCTGCTCTCAATCTCTGCAGTACAGTACCCAAAATGGAGAGGGTTGTTTTCAGAGAGCACCGTACCCCCAATGAGGGAATACTACAGTCCCAAGTTCAAGACCCCAGCCCCATTGTCCCTGGGTTCCCAGGCCCACGGGCGTCCATGACAGCCAAGGGGCACCACTTCACCCACGCGCAGGCAGAGGGCGAAGGCACGCTCGGCTGATCCAAGCCAGTGAGTTAACCGAAGCACTGTTATTTCTCCAAAGTGATGCCCACAGGGGTGTAAAGGTCCCTGTGTCTCATCCCTCCCCTCCTTTACGGATCGAAGCCGACGATACCTCCGAGAGGGCTGCGGCAGCAGGTGGAGCATGAGCCTCCCACCCCCGAATACACCAAACACCGCAATGCCTGCAGCAGAACTTGCTTCGGGATCCGAAATGCGGCCGCCATGCTGTTCCGGGCCGCACCAACTGCGGGAACCGGGGGAGGGGCGGAGTGTCGGCCCTTTCTCTGCTCGCAACCCCCCGGACCGGCGTTCTCTTTGGTATGCTCCAAGATGGCGGCCCCCATGGTGCGGCGCGGGATCCTCCTGGCGCGGAAAGTGCCTCTGTCTCATCTCTCCTTGGCAGGTTCGTGGCTGCTGTTTGTAGGGCTGCTTCATTAGATTCCTGAGAATATATTCCTTGAGTAGAGTGAGCGATGGGCTTTCAGGAGAAGAAACGCTTCTGGGACCTAGTTGCTAGAGACAGTATATGGGGTGTTTCGTAGCACAGAAAAGAAAGGTAGGGTCTCTGTCCCATCTCCTTTAATAAAATAATAGGGTCTGCTCATCCAAAGGTGTAAAGAGCAGAAAAAGTCAAGGCATGAACACTTTTGCGTATTATTTGTTGGGTTTGTGTATTAGGGTGGTTATCTTTTTGCCGACCAGGAATAGCCCACCCTGAGGCTATGATTTTATTTTTTCCTGCTGAGATTTCCTTGGAGGGGCGTGCTAAACATTCTCCCACCACCTTATGCTTGGCCAGATCCCTGGGATTCATTTGGTGGAATAATTTTTCAGTATACTAATCTTACTTTACCTGATGACCTTGGGCACAATTTTTGATTAACCTTTCTTTGCTACAGTTTTCCCCGTATAGACAATAAATGCTAATAATTACTTCTAAAGTACTTTGATATCTGAGTGAATGGCAGCCTACTAAAAACCTGTTAATGGATCTGCTGATAAAGACATTGGAAAAATTTTTAAACATTTCCAGGAGCTACATCGTGACAAGTGTATATGATTATATGATTAAAATGGAATAATCACAACTGTGTTTCCAGTGTCTGTTAACTTTTCTTTCTAACATACCTCCTTTAGCCCCTATAAAAAAGCAACACATACATGCTTACTCACTCTTCTTTAGGAACAGCCATTAAATATCAATGTGAAACTTCAGATTTGGCCACCAGAACTTTTCTGAAATAGTATGCACAGTACCTGGAGCCTCAGTAAAATTAGCTGTTGTAACTGTTTATGAATGTTTAGTTATGGTTGTTAGTAAATGCTTTTCAATTTAAACGAAAGATATTGTCTATCACGGAGGGTATCATGATTGCTTAGAATATTGCGGGGCAATCATTCTAACAAGGGAATGGAGATTAGATCAGGGTGAATTGAGAGAATTTCCATTTGGCATTTTATTCTTAGTTTGAACTGGTGAACTTGTGGTAGGTTTTACACCAGAGCTTTTACATCATGGTACCTACTAGCTATGTATGGCCATTTAAATTAATTAAATAAAATTTAAAATTCAGTTTTTTAGTTGCAGTAGCTACATTTTAAGTGCTCCATAGACATCTGTGGCTGTGGCTACTGTATTGGACAGCTCAGAATTGTACATTTCCATCATTACAGAAAGTTATATTGAACAAGCACTTGGTTAAAACACAGGAGTCTTGACATCAGGAACTAGAAGCTGTAAGATAAGTAATGTAAGTTGGATAGTGCATTATGAACCAACCACTCAGGATTTGAAAATGCTGATAAGGATTTTCAGCATTAAATCAGAACATCTGGAAATCATCACAGGATAAGAGAAGAAAAATAGTGTATGTACAAACTTATAGCAAATCAATATTTGGCACACTTTGCTACCTCCATTGACTCTCTTTACATCATAATGAAGAAGGGCAACTAAAATGATCAGGAGGATGAAAGGAAACTTTATTGAAATGAACTAAAAAGTGACTTCATGGGAAGAGGCTAAAGGGAGGAAACTTACTGGGCACCTACTACATAGGAGACATTAGGCTAGGCACTTAAATTTGTATATATGCCCTATTTTAAACTATGGTACAAGGTCCGCATTTTCCCGTTTTACAAGCTCAAGACCTGAACTCACTTGCCCGCATTTTCATAGCATTTACTAGCGAGACAGGGATTCAAACTTAGAGTTTGTGACTCTAAAGCCTGAGTCCACAAGCATACTGCTTCCCTTTGAATGGGAAATGTGCTTGGAGACAGTTGACCAAAATCCAAAATAACTATAAAATGATTATCGGCAAGGATGGAGCCAGTTACTTTTCACTAAACTTTGAAATTCTGGTCCTTGGAGGTATCTTTTTAGAATTAAATGGAGAAAATATTTATTTTTATAGTAAATTGAGAATATGGTTGCCTCAAAAGCTGAGGGGTAAGCAGGTTCAAGAAGAGTTTATATATACTCTCGGGTGACATACTCAGAATGCAAGTAAATAGGCTCAAAGACCTAAATTTGGGAGGCTGATATCATTTTATCCCCTGCTACTTCTATGTGATCTGAAAGTCAAAATCCTCATCATCACCTGGGAACTTGTTAGTAATGCAGAATGTGTTTTTTTTTTTTTCACCCAGGCCTACTGAATCAGAATCTGCATTTTATCAAGCTTTATATGCACATTAAAGTTTGAGAAGCTGATCTAGATTTTACACTTAGCCATTGTTCACCCAATTTAATGCTCTGTCCGACTTCATAGAAATTCTTTGATTCCAGTGTTAATATGCAGACCTTCCAACTGTACAGAGATAGAAAGAACTTTAGATGGTGTCACTTATAAAAGTATTTCAGAAAGACGAACATCCTGCTTTTAAGGCTCACAGAAAATGGAATGTCTGTCTTTCATAAGGTGTAGAATAGAGCCAATCCATTTTCACTAAACTTTGAAACTCCGGTCTTTGGAGGTATCCTTTCAAAATTGAATGGAGAAAATATTTCTTTTTATAGTGGATAGTTAAATTAGAGAACGTGGTTGCATCAAAAACTGGCTGAAGGGTAAGCAGGTTACCAAATTACCATAAATTTGGTGACTTAAAACATAGATTTATTATCTTACAGTTATATAGTTCCAAAGTGACACAGTTTTACTGTGCTAAAGTCAAGGTGTTGAAAGAGATGTGTTCCCTTTGAGAATCTCTAAGGAAAATCTGTTTCCTTGTCTTTTCCATCTTTTAGAGACCACCTGCATTCCTTAGTTGATGGTCCCCTTTCTCAAATATCTTCAAAGTGAACAATGGCAAATCAAGTTTTTACTTTACTCTGACCTTCAGGCATCACTCGAAAACCCTGACTCCCTTTCCAGCCATCACAACAATCAATTTAGAACATTTTCACCACCTTAAAAAAACAAAAACAAAAACCTAAACCCATTAACAATTACTCCCCAATTTTCCCCAAACATTCCTGCCCCCGTACCCTCCAAGTCTAGGCAACTACTAATCTGTTTTCTGTTCTTAAATCTGCCTATTGTAGACTTTTCACATAAATAGAATTATATATATGTGGTCTATTGTGACTGGCTTCTTTTTCACTTAGCATAATGTTTTAGAGATCCATCCATGTTGTAGTATGTATCATTTCTTTTTACTGCCGAATATTTCATTATAAGAATATACTTGTTATTTTAGCAGCTGATCAATATTTGCATTATTTCCACTTTTTGGCTATGATGAATAATATTGCTATAAACATTTGTATACAAATTTCTGTGTAGATACATAATTTATTTCTGTTGGGTGCATATCTCAGAGCAGAATTGCTGAGTTATATGGCAACTCCATGTTAATATTTTGAGGAACTGCCAAACTTTTCCAATGTGGCTGCACTATTTTACATTTTCTGCAATGTATGAAGTTTCCAGTTTCTCTATATCTGTATCAACAGCTGTTATTATCTGTCTTTTTGATTATAGCCATCCTAGTGGGTATGAAGTTGCCTTTCAATGTATTTTGCAGTTCCCTAATGGCAAATGATACTAAACATGTACTTGTTAGCCATTTGTATATATGTGTATGTTTGTGTGTATGTATAGTTTTTTTTTTTTAGAAACATTGGTTCACATCATTTGTCCATTTTTCAGTTGTACTATTTGTCTTTTTAAATTTTGAATAGTAAGAATTATTTATGTATTTTGGATACAAGTCCCTTATCAGATAAATGATTTGCAAATATTTTCTCCCTTTTTGAGTTGTCCTTTTACTTTCTAGATAGTGTCCTTTGACACTTTTGAAGCACAAGGTTTTTAATTTTGATTAAGTTGCCATTCATTGTTTCTCATTCATTCTTTGAGCTTATCTTTATTGAAAACTGCCATATTTCAGTCATTGCACCAAGTGCTGGGAATACAGCTATGCTATCTAGTGGGTCACCTCAAATTTAGCTTATTATGTTTCTCTTGTTTACCACTAGGGTGCTGGTTTACTGGGTAAGATATAATTGTTTGTTTTATGTGAAATAAAGGTAAGTCAGATGGAAAATTTTTAGGACTAACTGATGATTATAAAGCACTTGATTAATGATTTAAGCAATAATTCAGCAAGTGTCTTTTGTGCCAAGGAATTTTAGGGCTCACCTAGGCTAAAACTTAGTGGAAACCAATGGCTGCTAGTCCTAAAGTTATAGGATCAAAATTACCAGCAGTTTTACCCATAACATTATTGTAAAAATTTTCACTTTTCTGCATCTTCTACTTATTAGAAGTTGAATGCATTTTGTTATGAACTAAATCGGTAACTGCAATGTCGGTTACAGTGTCATTCTAGAATCTTTAAATAATCTAATAAATTGAAGACGACGAAGATATGTTTAATAAAACTGGTATATAAAGAGAACCTTTTGTGAAATCGTATATGTTGATATAATTTTTTTCCTCAGGTAAAAGATGCCTGCTTTCTTCAGCATATGTGGATAGCCACAAATGGGAAGCAAGAGAAAAAGAAGATTGTCACCTTGGTGGGTATCTATATGTCATTTCAGTTATTCCATATGTTTATTATATACTCATATGATGTATATATGAAATGATGCTTTTATGATAATCCAATTCAGATAGTCACATTTTAGGTCTTAAAAAGAATTAAGACTTTTGTTTCACATGTGGCAAAATTATTTTTGGTATCCTGCAAATTTCTGTTTCATTTTTGTCTTGACGATTAGTCTTCCTAAGTTATGTAAGCAATTCTTTTTCTTGTTTTTGTCCACTTTCATCCTATAGTTAGTTGCCATGCAGCCTGTCTCTGTTTTACTTTATCTGCAAAGAAAAAATATTTTCTACTTTCATCTTTATTGTCATTTCTTAACTTGTGGTCTTTAGAAAACTTTTGGACTCTTCTCTATTTAATTACCAGGTGATAGATTTGAAAGCAGTGTTATAATGTCATATAAACCATTTAGGGAAAATAATTGGCTAACATCTTCTCAGGCAGTAGGCTCCTAATTATACGGTACTCCCTTTTCTCTGTTCCCTATGTCATGTTACACAGCCTTTCTTTTATAAATTAACAAGTCTAAAAGAAATCACTGACCTTATGAGCATTTTAAAAAATATAAATACTTTATGTATAATATGTATTATATATAACATCATTAGGACATTAATAAAGTCAGATGATTGGTGATAGTTTTATGGGACTAATATAATTTTTGGATTAGTTCTATAGCTGATCTGATATTTTCCACCGGATTTCTTTCTCTGCCTTTTTGGCTTATGTTAGCTAAAAATAAAGTCCCCCCCCCCCGTGTTTATGGATTCTTCCCATAACTTGGCAGGGGTAGGGAATGTTATTTTATAGTTACCTATAAGAGCTACCTTGGGAGTAGCAGAGGGTAGAGTTGGGTGGTAATGTTCAAAGAACCCATAACTTTCTTCTTGGTAATATGAGTGCAAGAGCAAAGTTGGTTTGTGAGACCTGGAATTGGGTGTATGGGCAGGGGCCAGCCAAAGCAGAGCTGTAGAGAATCTGAAGATTAGTAACTACATGCTTGTATTGAAATGTAGAATCACTGTGAACAACAAATAAAAATGTAGATGGATACAGATGTGGTGTACTGGAAAATACCATTTGCTATTATGACATCATCGTAAGTGACACAGTTTTATTCACAAAATGGTGAACAACTCTTGGTAAAGTTCTGAATGAATCAAAGTACTGTCTTTCCTCAACTTACATGGTAGCTGCATTTATAGAAAATCCAGTTTATTTTCAGCTTAAGCCCCGCCCTCCCAAGTATTTTGTGTTTATATTTAAGATGGAGTTACATTTGTTCATTATAAACAGTTTTGTTTTGTTTTTTTTTAGAAAATAGTGTGAATGTCTACCATGTCATACATAACATACTCCATGGGCCAAATATTTTAAACTTTTTATTTGGAAAAAAATTTGAAACTAACAAAAAATTATAAGAATAATGCAGAGTATCTGTATGCCCTTAGCCCAGATTCATGTATTGTCACCATTTTGACACATTCATTTTTGTTTTCTGATTCTCTGTATGCACACATGTTTTCTAACCAATTGAGAGTTTTTTGCATGTATTATAGCCCTTTATCCTGAATACTTTAATGTACATTACCTGATTTTTTTTAAGAAGTCAGTCCCCTCTTTTAATAAGATATTCTTTGTTTTGGGTTTTGTCTGATATTTCCTCATAATTAGAATCAAGATATGCTTTCCCAATCAGTATATGTCAGTGACATTTTGTCCTTCTCAGGGCATATCTAGAGATACCTGTTGTCAATCTGCCTTCACTGATGATGTTAACTTTGATCAGCTAGTCAAGTGTGTCTGATTCCCCTGGAGAGTTACTATTTTTCTCTCTTTTGACCTATAGGCAATCTGTAGGGAAGATATTTTAATATCGTGCAAATATCCTGCTGTTTATCAAAAGTTTCCCTCTAGATTTAGCATCCATGGACACATCTTTCCTGAATAAATCTTTACTATGATAGTTGCAAAATGATGGTTTTCCAACTCCATTAATACTTCCACATCTACCAGTTAGTACTGAGTATTCTGCTGTAAGAAAGAGCCCTCCATTCTCATTTCTTTCTTTGAACTCTTGTCTGTTTATTATCAATATAGTCTTATGGATTCTTCTTGTTTTTCTTTCAATAAATCATTACTATCCATAATTATTTGGGTGATCAAATTGTTCCAGATTTGGCTAGTAAAGCCCTTTTAAGATGGCTCTCCATGTCCCAGGCTCATCTTATACCTTTCCTGCCATAGCCATAGAATCAACTATTTCTTCAAGGAGTCCTGGTTCCATTTAGTAGAAAATGGTATTAGAAACCAAGGTCTATGTACTGTATGTCTTCTTGCTGCTGTGTAGTTATTGCTTCTTGGCTTATTCAGAGCTAGGAAAGTATGTATACATATACACAAACATAAAGATATATACATCCATGCATATATGCACACATTTTACAACTGAGTTCATACTGAAACATACAATTCCAGTTCATCCCCACAGAGTTCTTCCTTGCCTACCTGAAGTCCATATTTGTATCTTCTCTCCATACTGAAAACTGGCTTGCAACAGGATGATGTTTTGAAGTGTTGGATAGTCTCAGCATTGCAAGTTATCTAATTTTCCTGTCTTCTGCCCATTCAGTGCCAGCAACTCCCTGCTGTCATTCTGACAGTCAAGAAAATACCTTCATATATTCTTAAATGCCCTTTAGGACCAATAGTACTCCTCTCGGAAACCACTATTCTAGTGATGAAACCAACATGGACTCAGTTACATTGCAAAGTTTGTTCTGTAATTATAAGTAGAGTGCTGTGGAAGTACAGGGAAGAGAATGAAGAATTTCTGAAAAGTTATTAACACTTTCTTAGGTATGAAGGGAAGATTAGTGTATAAGACAATTACATTTGGCGCCTTGGTATGGGGTATAGCCAACTCTGTTATTTGGAGATAAATCTAGGGGAACATTTTCATAAATTCTTAAATAAGCAAAAGCTGTTTGCCAATGAATGAGCATAATAATCTGCAATGAATAAATGTGAGAGTAATTATCTCCTCTGTTAAGATTCATATACCCGGAAAAGCAGTACCACCTTACAGTTTACCAAATAATGCCTGGCCTAGAATACTCTCTGCACATCCTGAATCCCTACCCAGTTAGAATAGATTTTTTCCTTGCCCTATATTCTTATGGCACTTTGTTCCTTCAGTATGCAGTGTGATGTAGTGAAGAGTCTGCACTTGGGAGCCAGACATCTAGGTGTGAACCTCAGTTCTGACAGCTTTCACAAACTATGTCACTTAATTTTAATTCCTGTACCCGTTAAATTGGGGATGATGGTAATGACTGCCTCAGCTAATACCCCAACATACAGTAGGTGCTCCAGAAATACATGGAATGTGCAAATCCCTAGGCCCCTTGATTTTACCTCTATATAATTTGTGGGAGGCGAATAAGGTTTTGAAACTCAAACTTAGAAGGAAAAGGCTGTTTGAGACAATATTTTTTTCTTATTGTGTAATAGAATGTGATTTTAAAAATCTTTCCCTCCTACGTGCTATTACATGTTTTCCCTAACTCTTGAGTTTTGGGGTTGGGATATTGGGAGAAGCGAGGCCAGCTCGTGGTCAGGCAGCGCACGGGATACAATTGGGCAGTAGGTGGCAGTGCGCCCTCATCTGAAACCCGGGCGCAGCCAGTGGAGCTCCGCGTCTGGGTTTGGGCCCGAACCTTTCCGGCGGCCTTTCAGGCTGCCTCCTCGTGCGCGTGCGCGGAGGGCCGCCCTGGCGTGTGGAGCTCTGTGATTGGGCGCTGTGCTCTGCTGACTGGGGAGGGACCCTGTAAGTCTTTGCTCCGCTCATCTCTGTGGGCTCGCGTGGAGCGCCGCGGGGAGGGAAGAGGTGTGGGTGTAGGTGAGGGTCTTGGTCTTACCCGCTTAAGTGACTTCGTCTCCACGCTGAATACTGTGGGAGACGATCTAGGTTCTCTCGGGTGCGCATGCAGCTATGTTGCTTCCTTTCTAAAGTCTTCATTAGTGGTTTTTCCTTCGAGCCGTGGGGAGAGGGCTGCCGGGCATCTGTCTAGCTCCCAGGGGGTCGTTTATTACTATGGTGGTCTTGATTAACACCAGTTCTATTTAGTACAGTGTACTACAGTCTAGGGGACGAGCAGGCCATGAAGTGCAGGCCCTTGGACAAAAATCAAAAGACAACTTCTTTTCACTGCTAGCTGCGTGCCGGGTTCTGTGCAAAGCACTTCACATGCACCATCCCAGTTAATGTTCAAAACAGCCTGCTGAGGCAGCTGCTGTTATTCCCCCCCAGAGGGGAGAAAACGGGCCATGTTCAGACATTTGCTTATGGCGCTACAATGTTCTATTGCCTTTTCGCTCAAAAAATAGCTTTCCAGTGATGCCTGCAATTCTATCATAGCATCTTCCCTTGCATTGAGGTAGTGAATTTCTGGCTTAAAAAAAAAAAACTTTTTGATTACAGTGTAACATATGCTGAGAAGTGCACAAATCATAATGTACAGATTGATGAGTTATCACAAAGTGAACAAACCTGTGTAAGAAAACATTCCACCACTTCAGAAGCCCTCATTGCGGCTTCCATTTTCAAGGGTAACCATTATCCTAACTTCTAACACCTACGTTAATTTTTTAAAACGTTTTTTTTTTTTAATGGCAAATCTGAAACATATACAAAAATAGAGTGGTATAAGGAATCCTCTTATTTAGCCATATTTACCCATAATCTGGCTTCAGCAGTTACCAGCCATGGCCACTCTTACTTCATCTCTACTTCTGCTCATTCCTCCATCCTTATACTTTGAATTAGTTTGAGGCAAATACCAGGCAGTATGTCATTTCACCTGAAATATTTGTAATTTTTCATTGTATTCCTCGAAAAGATAAAGATATGCTTAATACTTTGATCACATCTAAAAGATAAAGATATGCTTAATACTATGATCACATCTAAGATAATTGTTTAAATATGAAGTATCCAGTCAATGTTCAAACTTCTCTGATACACTCATAAACTTTTTTAATGGTTTAGTCGAATCAAGATGCACATAAGGTCTATATAGTACAATTGGTTATGTCCCCCTTTCTCTTGTCTCTTTTAAAATATTTTTTTATAGAAACGTACAAAAGTAGAGAGAATAGTGTAACAAACCCCCTTATAATGTTATCCAACTTCAACAGTTACCAATTCTCTGCCGGTCTTATTTCATCAATCCTCTATTCCATCACCAGAGTAGTTTTTGGCAAATCCCTGATATCAGATCATTTTATATTTTGATATGTCCCTCTAAAAGATAAGGATTTTTAAAAAAATGTTAACTACAACAATTATACCATTTTCATATCTAAAAATTAGTAATTCCTTAACATCATATATTCCATCGTTTCCCCAAATGACTTATAATTTTTTTTTTAATTTATAGTTTGTTGAAATGAGATCCAAATAAGGTCATACATTTTAATGGGTTGAGAGGTCTCTTAAGTATCTTTTTAAAATCTGTACATTTTTCTCTTTCTTTTAATTTATTGAAGAAAATAGGCATTTTGTCTTCTAGAGTTTCCCACATTCAGGATTTGCTGTTTTTATGGTGGTTTAAACATGTTCCTCTACCTTCCATATGTCCTATAACACTGGCTGTAAGAGAAGGAAGCTTGATCAGATACAGGGGGTTTGTTTGTTTGTTTGTTGTTTTCTTTTGGCATAAATACTTCATAAGAAGAGTTGTTCCGTTTGTCAGGAAACACACAGCATTTGGTTGTCCCTCTGTGATGTTAAAGGCTATTCATAGTCATTGCTTAGATCTATTATTTTATCAGAATCTGTAAAATGTTGCTATTTTAATTCTCTGGTTTCTTTCTTATTTATTATACGGAAAGTTTTGTAAAAGAATTTCCTTTAATCAACAGTTTCGTTATCCTGAGATGAAGTTTGTGCGGAAGAAGTTTTCAATAATGAGTTGACCCCTTACCATCCTTCAAAGATGATCAATGAGATTTTTTAAAAAATATCATTATGAATTTATGGAATTAAGCATTCCAGACATGTTTACCTATTGCAGTTGGCATTATTGTCAAAAGGGCCTTAGTTCTCCAACCGGGGTCTATAGAGCCTTCGAGTTTTTGAGCTTTCTAACTCAAGTCAGATTTCAGTTTTAGACTGTTTCGGCACTGGGCTTCCCTTTGATTAAAATAAATACTGAATTAAAGCATTGCCTCTGAAATTCTTCCACTGACTGTGTAGATCTGTTGGAGAGGTACGGGAATGAAAGTTCCTAACATTAGCCAGTTAGCAGCTGTTGAATTACAGACTAGAACCCACAATCCTAGGATATAGGAAAAAATCATTTTAGGGAATGTATAAGGTTTGGATAAGAGAGCAGGCCTTTTGGAGAAGCTCCCTGGATTCTACCAGAGAAAGTTTGCTTGGGTCACTCTGCTAGGGAAAAGGGCCCAGGTGACATGAGCTGAGTTGGATTCCTAAGCCCTACCTACCAAATTAAATATTTTATTTTTGATTTTTCTGTTTATAAGTAACCATAAAATAAGGACACATTTGGTTTTGGTTACTATTTTTTGTTTATTTGTTTTGTTTTGTCTTGACTTGTTTTGTTTTGTTTTGTTGTAAAGAACTTGCTTTCTGAAACCAAAGAGAATTTTACCATTGACAAATTTGTATTTACATCAAAACAGCATTACAGTCATCTTTTACAGACACTTCTCTCATTAGTTGAAGTTTAGTTTTGCTGTCCTTTCAGCTGTGAAAGCCTGTGAAAGCCTTGTTGCAGTAATTTTTCAAATCCTGCTCTTGGAGCCTGATGGAGATTTTCTGAAGACTGCTTTCTTAACCTTTGCCAGTTCCGTATTTGTATCTCTATGACATTTTTCATTTACTAGGTTTCATGTTTACTATCTGCTGGCAGTTTTAGAGATGGCCTGAGTTGTGTACATCATCCTCCTTTAGTCCCATTTTCTTAGTATATATACAGAGCTTGACTTCTGTGTTCATGTGATTTATATAACTAGATTTTGTATTTTTAACCAATCTGACAGTTGTCTTTTAAACTAGAAAGCGTAGTCTATTTACATTGTCATTTTATGATTACTAGTATATTTGGATTTATTTCTATCATATTTTGTGACTTCTCTCATCTTTTTTTTTTTCTTTTTGACTGGTTCCATATGTTTTGTTTTTTACATTCCCACCCCACCCCACTGGTCTAGGAATTATATCCTCAGTTTTTACTCTTTTAGAACAGTAGATTCTACCATTATAAATCTACATCTTTTAGATGATTACTCTGTAACTTCTAACAAACGTATTTAACTTAAAATCTGATGTTAATCATACTCTACTATCCTTTAGTCCACACACACACCCAACTATATGTTTTATCTAATACTAAAATTTTATTCTTTAGAACACATGCTTAAAATATTATTATTTAAAAAGCCAATTTCCCCTCAGGTTTAAACAATTTTATTTACTTGCTATTCTTTCTAGTCTTTCAAGTCTTCTTTAAAGGATCATTGTCCTTCTTCCAAAAAGCACATCTTGTAAAAAACACAACTTCTAAGAAGTTCCTTTAGTAAGTGTTCATTACTACTAAATTCTCTGTTTTTGTTTCTTTAAAATATCTTCATATTTTTTCCAAATCTTAAAACATAAGGTTACCAGACTTGTGAATCTATGTTGGTAGAACTTACTGTCAACATATTATTCTATTGCCTTCTATTGTTTCTACTGAGAAAACACCTGTTGGTGTAGCTGCTTTCCTTTGTTAGTAATTTGTCTTTTCTTTCTGGCTACTTTTAAAGTGCTCTTATTCTTCATTTTCACTTTAATATATCATAGTGTGCATGTAATTTTACTTAATTGATTTGAGATTTCATGTGTTTCCTCAATCTGAAAACATGATCTTTTATCAGTTTAAAAAGATACTTAGCTATTATCTCATCATTTATCACCTCTCCCATTCTTTTTATTAACTTAGGAAGTTCAGTTAATGTAGTTTAGGCCTTCTTATTCTATTTTCTATATCTCTTTAGTCCTTTTTCATACATTTCATCTTTATCTTTGCTACATTCTGCATAATTTCTTTTAGATCCTTCAATTCACTAATTCTCACCTCACCTGTGCCTAACCTTGTCTTTTATTCATCAAGTTTCTTTTCACTTTGTTATTTTTACATAAAGTAAATTGCATATATTTAAAGTGTACAATTTGATCAATTTTGACATATGTACTTGTGTATATATTCATGAAGTCATCACAATAATGAGCATATCTGCCCTCCCCCACAAAGTTTTCTCCTACTCCTTTGTCATCCTTTCTTCCTCTTCCTGCCTGAGCCCCCTATTCCCAGGAAAGCACTCATATGCTTTCTGTCACTATAGATTACTTTGCATTTTCTAGAATTTCATGCAGTAAAATCAACTCTTTAAACCACTTTAAACAAAATTCTCAAGTTGGTATATCTTGTGTGACATAGGAAGTATGAATTAGGGTCTCAGAGGTATGATGGCTGACTCTGTAGATTAGAATCCTCAGGGGACAGCATCCTTGTTGCTGTTTAGATTTTCAGGGTACACTGTTTTCTAATTCACCTTTTCACTACAATTGTACCCTAAGTGGTCTTGACTTTACCTGAGGATCTCTGAACCAGTTTCTTAACGTATAAAAGTCTTGATTTTATCCTCTGTCCTCCAAGGACCATTAAAACCAAAGCTCTGTGTCACTGGGCACCTGCAGCTGCTCTCAGGTGACTGCCACCATCAATACTCCCTTGAACACTCAAGGTTTAAGTACTGTCTTGCCTTTGGCCTCTCACAGTCATATCTACCTTCTCGAAAGCTCAGTCATATTTGAAAAAACTTTAGGTGTTTTATAGTAGGAAGAATATTTTAAAGGACATTTAGTCTACCTTATTCCAGAAACAAAATTCAGTTTCATATCTTCTTCACACTTATAGGAACATCCAAGATTGATTTGGTAAGTTTTCAAATGTAACTCTTTCTAGTCTCGAGAAGGTACATCACAATCTCCTGGGGCTTTGTTTAAAAATTTTGGATTCCCCTGGTCTCACCGCAAACTGACAGAATTAGAATTGCCCTCTAGGTGGGAGGTTAGGAATCCGAAGTTTTAAAGCCCCTCAGGTGATTCATATCCTCAACCAGGTTTGTGAACCATTACACTCCTATACTTGGCATAGTGTAGGGTCCTCAATAAAATCTTTTATGTCCTCAGATCATCAATGGTATTGTTTTCTTCAAACAAGAAGTATATTTTTATACTAGTATATATGTTATTTTCTGAGTACACGTCCACGTTATCTATACAGCTTTAAGTTTTGTTAAATGAATCAAATTTTCAGATCAGTTTTCCCATATAGTCTTTGTTGACTTCAACCGCCCACTGCAGTGTATATTCCTGAAGAATGACAGACAGGAAAGCATCTTCTTTAGCACATCCCTTTGAACAAAACCTGGGCACCTGCTGGCCCCTTGATGAAACGTGAAATGTGATTTTGACTGTTCAGGCCCATAGTCCAGAAGCCTGTGGTGCTGGCCCTCTGCAGGCCGCAGCTGCCTCAGCTTTCCTGGCCATCCCTGCTCTGTGCAGTTTTCTGCCTCCTTCATCATGCCAACGTTATCATCTGAGGTGATTGGTCACATATTATATTTAGCGCAAACCTTTCTCTGGCTTGCAGTATGCAAATGTTATTCATCGGATGCTGGGTCTGCAGCTGTTGTCTCTTTTGAGGCCCAAGCCAATTTCCTTGATTGAAGATGTCTTGGTATGAAGGATTAAAATAGAATCATGAGTTACCACACTACAAAAGCCAACGGTAATCCAGTGTTTGGTTCTACATCGCGTACTATGAGAAATCCACAAAGAAATGGAGGTATTTTAATTAGGTTAATAGATCATGATCCTTTTTTTTTAAGTGAAAGTTTAAATTTTGAGTAAAGGGAGGTAATTATAATGTCTATCATTTCAACACAAGTACCTCTTATGAAATGATCGTAAAGATTTAGTATTATGGGAGTGCTGTTTAATATTCTAGGAGCAAGTAGACTTAACAATATTAATTTGTGTTAGTGTGAAGAGATTTTAGGGACATGTGTGTGTGTGCACGCGCGCGTGTGTGGAGGGGTATCTTAGCTATTCTTTAATTGGCATCAATCCCTTTAAGATAATCATAAGAAAATCTAATTACTTTTATATCAGGTTTTAGGGGTTTTGCAAAATTGCTTTCCTCCAGTAGCTACTGAATCATTGAGAACATTACCCTAGTAAAAGAAGATGAGGAAAAAATGGTTAAATATACTGCATTAGGTCTTCAAGAGATACTTGTTAGTCTACAGCCATGCCAACCTGAATGTGCTCCATCTCGTCTGACCTCAGAAGCTAAGCAGGTCGGACCTGGTTAGTATTTGGATGGGAGGCCATATAGGAATACCAGGTGCTCTAGGCATTAAAAAAGAAAAAAAAAAAAAAGAGAGATACTTGTTAGTTGATTACCTGTTTATTACTTGATACTGGTTTCTTCCTTTTCTTGGAGTCTGTCAATAGTAACACTTTCTTATGTCTCCTTCCAGAGATACTTTGTTGATGCAATTTCTTAAAATTGAATATGTGCTAGGATTTTAAAAATAATCCTTAATGCAATTAAATAAATCATTTTCAAAGTGTTGCTAATATTCTTTATCCTCTCTAATTTATACAAAAAATAATTTCTAAAAAGAGCAGGAAAGTATATCTGCTTTAATATTGCTTTTATCATGATGCTAGCCATCCGGCAGGAGTTGTATTTGTTAAGTTTTCCATAAGAAATATGTGTATTTAACAAGGTCCTTTTTTCTTGTCTTCACAGCGGATCTAGCATCTTTAATGGATAAAACTTATGAGAGAAGGTTGCCTGTTAGTTCTTTAACAATATCACGGGTAAGAAAACTTAAATATATGTATTTTCAAAGAAGAAGGAGGAAGAAGGTAAAAAAAAAAAGGTCTTTATGTAGATGAAGCTGCTTAAAGACTATCTTTCATAAGAAATAGTTTTCTAGAGTATGATATGCTTTTGTAGTTACTAATAGATATTTTATGGTGAAGTAGAAAATTTCTTGGACTAAAATAAAAGGTAACAAATTGACTAGACTCTGATGTCAGCGATCACTGTTGTGTATCCAATTTATTTTAATTTTTCCAGAAGATGATATTCTGCTATATGAACCATGAGTTTTTTTTAAGTCAATATACCCTTCTAAGTTCATACTTTTTACTTGTTAATTTTGGAAGTATTTTTGTAGCTGAGAAAGTCTAAAAAAATGTATATTAATGTTAAACTGTTGCAGAGCAATGGAGGAGAAAACATTTAAGCTGGGAATCAGAAATAGCAACCATTACCGAACACCTTCTATGCCACCTATTGTCGTAGTTTCACAACATACATTATCTCATATGTTAATTCTTATAGCAGCCATGAGAGAGAAGAACTATTATCCCCATTTTACATGTAAGACTCAAATGATTGATAACTCTCTGAGGTTCACACAGGTCATAATTGGAAAAATTGGGCTTCAAACCCAGTTCCCTGTGACATCAAAGTTCTTTTCCCTCAAATAATATCTGATCTTCTCTTTATCATGAATTAACTTTGTGCCATTGTGCAACTGGCCCCCTCTCTATTTCCTCCTTTCCAGTATAGGAACAACAGTATCTGCCTCACAGGGCTGATGCGGTGCTAAAATGAGATCTTAGTTGTGAGAGCTCTTTGTGAAAATTAATGACACCGTAAAATTCAAGCTTATTGTTAATATGGAAGAGGAAAAGGAAAGAAACTCTACTGTGGGTCTTTTCTTTCTACCTGTTGATAGTCTCCTTTTAGTAGGAGAAGAGTTTAACTAGGTCATAACTTAAGTTTTATAGACTTATAATGTTCAGATTAGAGGGGAGCTGAAATACTATTGGTTCATTCTTTACATGATGGATAAAACCCCTGTTGTTATAATACCCAATATTGGTTAAGGCAGCACTACAGAGTTTAAAGAGCTTTCACATACATGTTCTCATTGGAGCCTCAGACTTTAGGGCAGGCACCTTTATTCTATTTATGTAGATGGAGCAACTAAGTTCCAGAGGGGCTGTGCCACCTGTTTATGCCACACAGCAAGCAATAAAGAGAGCTGGTTCTCAACTTCAGGTCTGTACCATATTTTATCCACCCCTTAACGAGATATCTAAATCAAATTCTTAAGTAAGGCATTTTTAGAAAGTCTTCCCCTTCTTACTCTCCTCTTTATTAGGTTTTAATTATATTCACAACATGCATTATCTCATCTCCTACTCCATCTTTATTTACCTCTGAGTCTCCACTTTAGGGTAGAATCCATCTTTGGAATAACCTTTTCTGTTGATTTATTTATTTTTTTAATGAAAGAACATACAGATTTTATGGTTCAAAGAGAGACTTGTTGGTAGAAGAATCACAGGTCGACTGGTCCTTAACAGAACTTAAATCAGAATAGAAAAAATGGTTCCAAGATTGCATTCTCTAAATTTAGATTTTCATCTCCTGGGCCATATTTTTTAAGCTGTTAGATTCTTCAACCTTATAGCTACAAGGTCCCATATTGGGAGTTTGGAACATAGAGAAAATACCAGGGTTAAAAGGTAAAGGGAAATACCAATGACTAGTTATAAATAGTATAGTATAGTGTAGTGTAATATTGTATAGTAAGAGGAGCTCTCTCTTGTTCTAAGCAAGGTTCATGTTTGGTTTTCAAATAGTTTTCCCAACTAAGTCGTTCTATACAAAGAAAAAGGGAAACCATTGTATATTCTTTGTTTACATTAGCATAAAGGGGTTCCAAGGAATAAGTCATACCATGTGAACATTGTTCCAATGAAATAAGTGTTTTGTCTTGGTTAATGAGTGAATTAGGCCCAATATATGGCATAATTTATATTCATCCAAATGTTTCCTTTGTTTTTTAGTTTGTGGACAACATTTCATCTCGAGAAGAAATAGACCATGCAGAGTATTACCTTTACAAGTAAGTTTTCCGTTTCATTTGGCTATGTACACTCCGATCCACACCACTTTTTAACACAAAATGAGGTATATATTATATATAATGTTTAGCCCCTTGCTTTTCTGTTTTGGAGATCTTTTCATATCAGTATAGAGAGAGCTTTCTCATTATTTTTAACTGCATCATATTCCATACTACAAATAAATTATTTAAAGCAGTTCCCCCCACCACACACACACACAAAGCAGTTCCTTACTGAAGGGTCTATAGGTTGTTTGCTTTTGAGCGCGCTTACACACTCTCTCTCTCTCTCTCTCTCTCTCTCTCTCTCTCTCTCTCTCTCTTTCTCTTTCTCTCTGTTTTTGCATTGTATAGAATGTAATAATAACCTTATATATACATGTAATTTTGCACATAATTCTCATAAGTATCTATATTTCAAAAGTCATTGCCAAATTGCTTTCCACTGAGGTTTTGCCAGATTTCCCTACCAGCAATGTATGAGATGAGAGGCCTGTTTTTATAGATGGGCCAATAGGAGGGTTTTCACACTTGGATTTTTTTTTTTTTGGTCAATATTACAGGTGAAAAATTATATATCTATTTATATCTACTCCCTTTTTTTATTCAGAGAGAAATATACTCCAGATGCACTGTTTGCCACCTAGTATTATTACTATATTTTATTTATGTGTTTGTTTTCTTTAACATGTGCTAGGGAAAAGAGGGCTTTGATGTGGGTAGATTAGGGATAAGGATGTGAGGGACAAGTAGAGACGGGAAAAAAGAAGGTCCTAAAAATAGCATACATAATATAATCACATTTATATAAAATATATGTACACGTCTATCAAATGATCACATTTATATAGCATTCTTTGTGTATATATATTTCATTTTTTAATAATAGGCTATTTTTAGAACAGGTTCAGGTTTAGTAATAAAAAACATTATATCTTCTCTGAGTCTTTTGCTGCTTTTGACAAATTAGTTTAAATCTGGAGAGTATCACCATCAAAAGAATGCCCTTCATATTACTTTTATGAGGAATTCAATGCCTTGTACTAGTCTGTGATTTTTAGATCGGAGTATGCAAAATAAGATGTTTGTTAAAAAAACAGGACTTGATTTTATAAATCTGAGCCGGAGTCAAAGAAACTGCATTTTTAATGTAGCATCTGGGTCATTTTGGTGCATGAACTATACTTTGAGAAACTCTGGGCCAGAAATTCTTATTCCCTGGTGGAAAACCTCTCTTGAAAGTGTTTCCCACACCATCTCCACTGACATAAATATCTGATGCTACAAAAAAAGAAAAAGAAAAAAGATCGTGTTCATTTTCTAATTTTGTGTTAGATGTCAACATGGAAAAAATTAGTGACTAGGGTGGTAATCTGTGGACCAGTGAACACAACAAATTGTGTGCTAGTTAAAAGTGAAATTTTTAAAAATCTCATGTACTATTATTCACTAGTTTGGAAGTCAAAAGATAAGGAAATATTATCAAAGCATTCTAATGTAATAGAAGATGTAATGTTGATTATTATCAGTATATTTTATATACTGGACATATATATTTTTGTTGTTGTACACAATTAATATTATATTTAAATTTTTTTTTCTCTATTATCACACTTCATTCTTTCTCCCAGCTGTGAGCACCTCCACTGAGAACCGCAGAGGCACTCACCCATGTGTACAAAGAAGCATGTCCAGTACAGCACCATGTGTACTAGTAAAAGGCTGGTGTAGTACCTAAAGCTTGTTAACACAGTGGTCAAATAAATTATGATTTATCCTTATAGTTAATATTTCACCTTTCAAATATCTCTCAAAATGATACCTTACAACTAACTTTTTGTTGTGATTTTTAAAAACCTGATTTATGATTTGTTCTAATTCCTAGGTTCCAAAACTAGACTCAGATTGAAATTTAAAATGTTTCTAAATGCTTCTAAAGCATTGCATTAGCATGTCCCACTTGATCTTACTTTGTTTGTATGAAGAAAGTTTCAGTTATTTCCACCTGGATATATTTTTAAAAGCTTTCTTTGTATTAGTGAAATTTTATTTGATGTTCTTTAATTTGATTTTCAAAATAATGATGAGAATTTCTTTTTTTCCTTTCTGAATTGGGTAAATTCTACCACCTTTTTGGTGTTTTCTGTTTAAATATAAATCTCAAGTAGATTAAGTTCCATACTGTAAGAAACCTTTATTTTAAATCTAGGATTGCCTTTAACAGTGCCCTAAGTTCAAATTCTAGGTCATGAAATCATAATCGCAAATGCTTTCCTATTCTTAATTAAGATAAACTTAAATAGATCCCTTGATGAGAGCAAGCCCTATCTTCCTTTCGTGGTTCTTTGGCACGTTGGGGCACCTTTGGTAATTATTTTTGCCTATGGTGGAAGGTGTATTTGGACCTGCATTCTCCCAGTTCTCATTCTTTATCTTTGTTTATGGCAAACCACTGAAACTTATTCCACTTTCTAAATAAAAATTATTCCATCCTGTGGAACACAGTGCCATAGTCTTAGAATAAATATGTCCCAAGTTTACTTCTGTTCCAAAGTACCTCTGCAACATATAATTGATTTCAACAATTCAACATTCAACAATATTTACTGAACTCCTATTGCATGCCCAAGCTCTGTCCAAAGTACTGGGCATATAGTGATAAATAAGTTAGACATGGTCCCTATCTTCATACATTAAAGATTAGCTGAGAAATTAAAGTCCTGCCTTCAAAATCTTCCATGAGTAAGTCTTCATATGATGTCCAGTTTTGTGTGGCCTGGAGTTTTACTGAAACTTTCATAAAATCTCAATTTCTTATTTCCGTATAGATCAACAGCAAACCCTGGTCTATATTAAATCTGAGCCACTGTTTAATTTGATATCCTAGCCTTTGCTGAATCAAGACTGATATTCTAACTATGACTTATCACTTTTTTATTTCAATTCTTTGTCCTTCTTTCCATTGCCAAGAAAATTAGCTTTCCCCAATGTATTTATTTTTTAAGGAAAAAACATTTTTATGATGTTACAAGATAACTGTTAGATGTGTATAACACTAGATATAACTCCATAAAACTTCATCCAGGTGTAGATAATGCAGGTTGGCTGGTGTTCACTCATTAGCTAAGTATCTCACTCCTACTTTCCAGCCTTAGAGAATAAACAAAACATAGTAATGCCTCAGCAACCTTAAAAATTATATTATGAACTCTTGGAATTTATCTCCATTAATTGAAATCAAGAATGTAAGTTCCAAAGACACCAAGGGCCTGGAGTATTTCCACCAGTTAGGTCTTCAGCATGCAATGGTTGCAATGCCCAACATCTCCGCGTGGGATGACTTTAGACATCTCAGAGTCAGTTTATAATCACAGGTCTAGAGTGAGGGAATACAGAAGCAATTTCTTAATCCTACAACTAACAGCTTCTTGCTGATCTGCCTGAGGATTTCTTATTTCCCAGGCAGTAATGTCTTAAGGGTAAGGCCACAGAAAGACTTTTGGCTACCACCCTAGTCTTTGGCTCAACTCTTTCCTGCCTCAGCCTGTAGAGACCAGGCTTTGCAAGCAGAGCATAGCGGCCACATCTTCTCATCTTCTAGTGATCAAATCTCCCCAGTGACTATGTAAAGAGCATTAGAGCCAAAGAAGTTTGAAACCTTGAGGGATCTGTGGATTGCTGATTGAGCCTCTGCCATTGTATCAGGTGCACAAGTAAGCAGTGCCAAGTTCCAGCAGTTCAAGATGCTGCCAGCATATGCCAGTTTGTTATTATCCTGTCATCCCAGGGGAGAATTTCAGCATTTAAATCTCTTGAAGTATACAGGTTTAAAAGTTTAGAGGCTTCAACATTAAAAATCCAAGGGATCTTTTAAGGAGAGTTAGAAAGGCTGTTTATTTAGACAGTGGGAGGGAGAGCAAATATCTAACCACCCTTATTTGGTCTATGGGCTGTTCTCTGGGGTCCACAACCCTATGATCAACTTCTATCCTACTGCTTAGAAATAAAACAGGAAAACACCAAGGAGAGGGAAATGATTCTTTAAACAAAAGAATAATGTGAACTAAAGATGATTAAGGCAGTTAATGCCAGAAACTATATAAGTTGACAAACACAAACAAACCCTGGTAATACTCTACACACTCTAAAGGGATATAAACCAAGAGTAAAAATGATTAAAACAGTAAAAATGCTAAATTGAAGTAAACAAAATATGAAAGCTAAGAAATAAGAAAACAAGTTATGCTAAGAACTATTGAACTATAATAAAATAAACAATTAAAATAAGAATAAAAAATAAAAATAAAATAAATACAAAATAAGATAAGAAGAACCTGATCCAGGAACTTAATAAAATATGTATAGATACGGCTGGGAGGGTGGGAACATAGGCAATGGCATGCATTTGCATAGATGCTCTCAGAAGGCTAAATAATAAAACAGTAAGGAAACAGAGGCAAAAGGGGTTTCATGGAGACCAGAGTATGGAATATGGTAGAGTAGAGGAAAATTAAAATTAAGAAATAAGAAATCTCGTATCTTGTGGTCTGTGGACTGTTGTTTGTCTTCTAAAAACCATGATCTTAGCTTTTCTCTACAGGAAAGCCCCTTTGGAACCTGTCAGCTTGAGGTCAATATTATTTTATAGCAAGCTTACCTAGAGTTTACCTTTATCATTTTGTGGAGAACATCACTTTTCTGGGCCCCCTAGTCAGTAGTTCTGAGCTCAGCCCCTCCCAAGTCCATATGTGCTGCCCACATGCAGACAAGTGAGCCCTGAGGCAGACCTGTGTCTCCCTTTTCAGGAAATAAAATTGCATTTCACGGTAAAATTGTGGCATCAGTAAAAGCCATTATTTCCATGGTTATAATGAGCTTTAACAATTCCTGTATGAGTATTTGATTATTGCATTAATAGTGTGCAAACTCAAGCCATAAAAATTCCTTCTTTCCTTGTAGTATCCTCTTCACTGAGGATGTTTGCAAATTACATTTTTATAGGCTTATTTAGATTTCCAAATCATTCTGGGACCATGGCAGTTTAGAGATGCATGAAATTAAATGTGCTTCTTTCGCTATCAGAGCATCAATAATGAGAACTAATAATTTAATCTGCAACATAATGGTCATTCTTGAAGGATAAGTGATAGAAATTTCTAACATATATAACATATTCTCTCTATTTTAAGAATATAATATTTTTTAAAGTAGCATTTTAATTTTTAGCAAAAATGTGAGGAATACTGAATTAATTGTCATATACTAAGAAAAGATTGTTGCCAAGCTCCATGAGAAGATCTGTTTTTCTCAGAACGCAGCGCTGTGTTGTCATGGAGAGTGGCAGGCCACCCATTAATGAGAGGAAGTTAAGGTTGCGTTGCTGTCTGTGTGCTGCCAACACATTTATCTACACTGTACCTTGGCCTCAAGCATCTTTAATCAGTTGCTTAACTGACCTGGCAAATACCAGGCGTCCCTGGTTGGAGACGGATGATAGGTCAGGAACAGCTGGGGTGAGGCAGATGGCAGCCCGCATGTCTCCAGGTCTCAGTTGGCAGCCAGCCTAAAAAGGAAAGACCAAAATCGCTTCATTTTTCAATAAGCAAACATATTCTGATGCTTCCTTAGAAAGTGACCATGCTACCCTAGACCTGTTATAAGAATCCATGTCTGCCTGTGTAAAGGGGGGAGGTGGGAGCTTTTTAAGAGAGAAAAAGTTCCTGAGTTTAAACAGTAGTAATTTTCCTTTGAGGACATTGAGATCATTTGTGTACTACAGCAATAAAAGGGAATTAAAAATTTTTGTTAGCATATTGCCAGGTGTTATTATGTTTGAATATTATTAAGAAAAGAGTATGAGCCCAGAGGAAGGTAAACGACTCATAGAACATTTTTTAGAAACACTTCCGTACTTTAATATTGCCAAGTGCTTCATTTCGTTCTTGTTTGTTGATCCTTACCACAGGCTTGGGGAGAGTTTCTTATTGTTAATGGCTCTATAGATTGTCAGGGGCATTGTCTGCACCTTGCCAAAGACTCAATGGAATTTTGTAATGAGAGTTAGGATGAGAATCCTCAGTCTCTGATCCTTCAAACTTTACACTTCTCTCTCCACTGGTCTTGTTATTTCATCCTGGAGCCTGATCCTGGGAGGCAAATAGAGGTATGTACTGGCTCCAGTTTTAACATTCCACCTAACTTTCCTGGAGTAGTCTCACACCTTAGATAGCTACTCTTTTATTCCTCCAGTGTGATGAATGGGTCTCTTGAAGGCTCTTATCCTAGGAGATCATAGCAGTCCATGATGTTACAAACACGTATGTATAAGTCTTTGTAAGGACATATGTTTTCATTTGGAGGGTGAGTAAATATCTCCGCTGGAGCATAGGGTAGGTATATGCTTAAAACTGTTTTTCCAAAGTAGTTATACCATTGTACAATCCCAACAGTATTTCTAGTTCCTCCACATTTTCCCAACACATTTAACTATTTATAGGGTTTAGTGGTATCTCATTGTGGTTTTAATTTGTATTTGCCTAATAACTAATGATGTTGAGTGTCTTTTCAGTGCTTGTCTGCCATCCATTTATCTCCTTTGGTGAAGTATCTGTTCAAATCTTTTGCTTGTATTATTATTATTATTATTATTATTATTATTATGTTGCTTGTTTTCTTATTGAGTTTTGAGAATTCTTCTCATAGTTATGTCTTTCCATTCACTTAACTGTTTTTAAGAGAATGGTTTTTATTTTTGATGGAAGTCCATTTTGTCAATTTTTTTTTCTTTTATGGAATTAGCTTTTGGTGTCAGCGAAGAAATTTTTGCCTAACCCAACACCACAAAGATTTTTCTCCTATGTCTTGTTTTAGAAATTTCATAGTTTTAGATTTCACAGTTTAGACTATGATTCATTCTGAGTTATTTTTATGGTATGAGATAAGAATCAAAGTTGATTTTTTGACATAAGAATACCTAGTTGTATTAGCACCATTTGTTGAAAAGATTATTTTTTTCTACACTGAATTACCTTGAATCTTTGTTGAAAATCAGTTGTTCATATATCTGTGTCTATTTCTGGACTCTTTTGTTCCATTGTCTTGATGCCAATACCACACTGTTTTGATGGCTATAGTTTTATAGTAAGTCTTAAAATTAGGTAGTGTAAGTCCTCCAACTTAGTTCTTTTTCAAAATTGTTTTTTCTAGTCTATGTTCTTTGTATCTCATATCAATTTTAAAATCACCCTGTGTGTGTATGCGTACACACATATATGTACACATATACATACATATATTATTGTACAGATAAGAACAAGATCAATTCTAGAAATATGTATTGAATTCCTAGTATATATTTAGAAACAAGAAAGGTAAGAGAGAAGATTATAAAGGATATGAAGGGAGATTGAATTTATAAAAGTCAGTAATTATTCTTTTTCCATTGAAGGCAAATTTAAACTTCCCTGACAGAATTTGAGCTGAAAGTACATGAAAACAAATTTCATGTCTATAAGGTGAATGATTCTCAGCTCTGTCTATAAGGTAAGTTCTGAAGCCAATAGAAGGTTAAGAGAAACATTTTCCCAGAACTTTGGTGTGTTCAAAGGAAGGACATGATGTAATCACTGCAATCAAAAAGATTATAAAAAAATTGGTTAGAGAGAACTAGATATGTAGAACAATTCAAAATCAGTACAAACCCAGGATATAATAAATAGGTAAATTGACTATGTTTATATAACAAAATGCGTGTTTTAGAGAAAACATGCATTGGGCAGCCCGGAAGAGGGATTGATGTCATTCTTAGCAAACATTCGTAAAACGAATAGAACTTGAGACAGCCTTGGAGATTGGATGAGTAAGTGTTCAAGTGTTCAAGATGGAACAAGCAATATAGGTGGAGTTAATAGAGTGGATGAGAACTCACTTTATAGAGGTTGACAGGGAACTGTCCTAACCAGAGACACTGGGGTCTATTGGGGAGCAGTGAGAAATAAGGTAGGCAGCTTATAGAAGGAATAGAATGCTGGCAGGGAGGAAAGGAGAGTTTAAAATCTGTCATTATCATGCATCGCTAGTAGATATATACATTGGTATAACTTCTACAAGAGAACTTTGACAACATTTATCAAAATTACAAATGTACATAGCCTTTGACCCAATAATTTCATCTCTAAGAATTTAGCCTCCGGATACGCTCATGCACATGTGAAATAATATTCATTACAAAAAAGTAAAAGATTATGTTCATCAGTTGAGGCCTAGCTAAATTAATTATTCTGTAGCCATACAGTGGACTACTGTGCAGTGAAGAATGAGGGAGCTTTATTTGTATTTCATACGGAACAAGTTATAAAATGCATTAAGTGAAAAAAACAAGGTATAGAACTTTTCTGTTACATTACCGTTGTGGCTTCTTGCCGGAGCCAGCCGGCTAAAGTCGAACAGCACCTAAAAGGGGGGTGAAGCCTAAGGAAAGAAAGAAGACAGGAAAGCGCTTCGGGAGGGCATACAGTCAATGCTGCAGCCTGGAGTTTATTTAGCATAGCCCTTATATTTCTTTTTGAACACAATAGCAAGGCACAGAGTACAATACCATAGGAATGCTGGCATTTACATAAGTTCCTATACACCGTTCCCTCAGGGTTCAAACATCCTAGCTATTTGTAAAACATTCCACTATCTTATAAGGATTACTTTAGGAGGCATACCTCTCCTCCAGGGTCAGTAATGTTTAACTCAAATCCCTGCTTCCTAGAACCATTGTTTAAGCAGTCTCAGCAACTGCTTTATGGCTATAAGCTACTGACTTCTTCAGTGTCTCAAAATGGCTCCCGACAGCTTCTGTGTATATGTAATATGTATATATGCGCTTTGATACATATGTGTATATATATGTGTATATGTATAGACTGTCTCTGGAGTCATACATACATATACACAAAAACTGGTAACACTGGTTTCTTTGGAGGACGAGACCTGGATGACTTCCTAGAATTCTGTTATACCTTTTAAATTTTATATTATGCTTGTGTATTACTTATTCAAAAAATATTTTTAAGATCCATAAGGTAGTCATCATAGGTTTTTGAGAAGTGCGTATCATACTAAATATATTTCAGGAATATTAATTATAGTAAATTTTAGATTGAAAGGGAAATTATCTATGTATAATGTGTTAAATGGCCTATCCTGTTGTTGTTAACAGTGACCATGAAGAGAGAAATCTTTTGCACATAGGAAGGGAAAAATCAATCAACAGGATTAATTACAGGTTAAATATAAAAATAAAAAACACAGAGGGTCACCAAATAGCCAAGCTATCCTGAGTAAAAAGAACGGGGATGGAAGTATTACACTCCCTCACTTCAAATTATACTACAAAGCACCAGTAATCAAAACATTATGGTACTGGCAGAAAAACAGACACAAAGACCAGTGGAACAGAATTGAGAATCCAGAAATAAACCCACATATATGTAGGCAATAATTTCCAACCATGGGCCAAAAACATAAAATGGAGAAAAGAAAGCCTCTTCAATAAATAAATGGTGCTAGGAAAATTGGAAAGCCACATGCAAAAGAATGAAACCAGATTGCTATTTGTCACCAAACACAAAAATTAACTCAAGATGGGTCAAAGACCTAAATATAAGACCTAAAACAAAATGTGTAGAAGAAAACATAGGTACTAAACATATGGACCTTAGTTTTAGAGAGGATTTTATGAATTTGACCTGAAAGGCAAGGGAAATAAAAGCAAAACTAAATCAATCAGACCATAGTAAACTAAAAAGCTTCTGCCCAGGGAAAGAAACCATCAACAAAACAAAGGCAAGCAACTGAATAGAAGATATTTGCAAACAATACCTCTGATAGGGGCTAATATCCAAAATATATAAAGAATTCATACAACTCAACAACAAAAAACCAAACTATCCAATTAAAAAATGGGCAGAGGACTTGAACAGACACTTCTCCTAAGAAGACATACAAAGAGCCATCAGATATATGAAAAGATACTCAAATTCACCAGCTATTGGGGAAATGCAAATCAAAACCACAATGAGATAGTACCTCACACATACTAGAAAGGCTATCATCAACAAAACAAGTAATAACAAATGTTGATGAGGTTGTGGGGAAAAAGGAACCCTCATACACTTCTGGTGGGAATGTAAATTGGTATAGCCAGTATGGGAAAGAGTATGGAGGTTCCTCAAAAAATTAGGACTAGAATTACCATATGACCCAGTAATCCCTCTTCCGAGTAGCTAGCCACCCCCAAATTGAAAACATTTATCCCTAAAGATATATGCACCCCTATGTTCATTTTAGCATTATTCATGGTGGCCAAGACATGAAAATAACCAAAGTGTCCTTCGATAGATAATTGGATAAAGAAGATGTGGGATATGTGTGTGTGCGTGCACACATGCGTGTGTGTATAGTGTAGATATGTATCTAAACACAATGGAATATTAGTCATAAGAAAAGATGAAATACCTCCATTTGCAGCAACGTGAATGGATCTTGAGAATATACTAAGCGAAATAAGTCAGATGGAAAAAGTTGAAAACCATATGATCTCACTCATGTGGGATAAAACTGAAAGCAGCAAACAAGACAAAACAAACTCATAGATACAAACAATAGTTTAGTGGTTACCAGAGGGAAAGGCGGGGGGAGGTAGAAAAGTAAAGGGGGTCAAATATACGGTGACGGAAGGAGATTTGACTTTGGGTGTTGAACACACACTGCAATATACAGATGATATATATAGAATTGTACATGTGAAACCTATATAATTTTATTAAACAATGTCACCTCAATAAATTTAATAATAAAAAAATGTTTAATGGGGGAAAGAAAGAAAACAAGGAGAGTCAAAAATAAACTGAAAATTAAACCTCAGTTAATGAGAAAATGGTTAGTCCATTGATAGAAGTATTAAATTGGAAGCAGATTTAGAAGACAGCAAAAGAGTGGGTTTTTCTTTTGCCTTTTTGTTATACACATACTAATTTATTTCTAAGGTTACTGCATCATATCTTAAGCCTACTGACCACATATAAACTGTTTGAGAGGAACTGTCCAAACCTTTGGAGAAAGAACAACTGCCAAAACATATCTACTTTAGCGTCTTCCTGGTGTCCTGGCACCAGCTGGGAAATTTTAGATGAGGTGATTTCTGAAGTCCTACTCACATTCAGAATCTGTGAAACTAAGACATAGGAAAACTAAGGAATTTCCATAGAAACATGTGAAAAGTCCAAGCTTCATCAGGATGAAGGCCTGACTTCAAGTTCAGAGGCTCCTCAGCTAGACCAGTATATCTGTCTGTGCCAGTTATTTTTTCCTAAGGCAGTTTAGGTAATAAACCAGAAGACAGAGACTAAATGAATACAGAAATACCTCATAACAAAGTGACATAAACTCAGAAAAAAACTAGAATATACAGAGATTCAACAGTAAAAATACATAATCATTCAAAAAATATTCTGAAAAGACTTAGAAGGAATCAAGGTGGGAGGAATGAGTCAGGTAACCTGGGTTTTAGGACCATTTGGGTTCTCACTTTGATCTGTAACTGGAACCAGTTAATAAACTCTCTGGACATCAACTTACTAGATGAGCCAATGATCTTGGATGCCTCCCAAGCACCTTATATATCTAATATTCGGTGTTTCTCAATCTCATTGATATAGAAGCTAGACTTTGTCACCAGAAGCCTCTACTTTAAAGGAATGAGTTTCTGGTCTTTGTTTAGTTTCTCACTCAGAATTTTATTTACTTAAACAATGAAATTGAAGTTTCAGCCACATTAATAATATCAAAAGAAAAACTAATGGATTTTATCAGACATGCGATTTAAAAGAAGCTTAAGTAGATCTGTTCTAATAGCTGCAGAACCCTTTGTGGATTATACCTAAGAAACTCACACAGTTTCACATAAAAAGATATATCCCAAGTTGTTTTTTCCACAATATAAAGTCCTTTGATCCAAAAATCTTTTTACTGGCTATTTCCATACCTGTGCAATCTTAATCAAGGTAGCTGGAATTACTGCTGTAGGGCAGAGAGACAGGCATAGCTAAATATATTTATTAAAGAGACTTTAATAGGGTTTTGCATGTAGAGCCGTTTAATATGAAGATAATTAAGAGATCTTTTCAGAAGCTGGTGCAATATCTAAGAGAGAGATGAATAGATAAACTTCAAGAGTTGATTTATGAGAACAGACATTTCAGTTGATTGCATTATGAGTTTTGACGCCAGTGGCAAATAAATTTCTGAGTATTTCCACATGCCATATATCTAGGCAAGAGGACATTTGAGGAGCTAGAAGTATTTAATGTGAGTTTTCTGTAGTGGTCTTGGCTGCTATCATTTCCAAGATAGATTTCCAGTTATGTTTATTTTTACCAGACAGACTTAATATTTTTGAGGTCTATTCTGTTCTTTTTAACAGCATTGCTGGTTTTAAGGCAAACAGTATTACCAATTTCATAGCTAGTAATGGGCAAGACTTCCAACTCCAGGCCATTCTAGAATACGAACATTTTTATTACTCACTGGCTATTAACACAGCTCAGTGATGGATGCTACCAAGAAGTGAAACTGAAATTGGTCATTAGTCTTTTTTGATAAAAGCTCAGGCATTGATAGGAAGAACGCTGAAATTATTTGTTAAAATGATAACTTTGTGGCTCTCATACATATAGATTATAGTCCTCCATTTACTGACTTAATAGCAGGTAATAACAGTTAACATATATAGCTCTTACACGGTGCCTTCAGACTCCAGCAGAATGGACTATTGTTCTCTGAACGTGCCCTATCTCCTTTTAATAGAATACAACCTGTCTTGTAAGGCCTGTCCCAAATTCTGCTACATTCATAAACTTGCCTTGATTTTTACTATTTGAATGTGATCTCTCTGACCCCTTCTATAAAATTTTCTTTTATCTGTTCAAGGGTGCTTTTTCATTTGTTTTGTCTTTTGACTAATCAAAAATATTTTTTATTTTTTTTACTTGATAAGCAATATATTATAGTAGATGAGATCAGAGCCTCTGGATCCACTTGCATAGATTTAAATCCAAGATGTGCCATCTATTAACTGTGTGATTTAGTTACTTATATTCTCTGTCTCTCAGTTTCCGTATCCATAAATTGGGGATAAAATTAGTGTCTATGCTTTAGGATAGTTGTGTGACTTAAAGAAATGAATGTATTATAAGGCCCTTAGAACGATCTTGGGACAAAAAAGGTCAATGCTCAATAATTTTAACTTTTATGTTGGCCATACTAGATTGTAACACGTTGAAGCACAAGGGCTATTTCTTCCTCGTATTTCTCTTCTTGGAGAAAATGTATTTTGAACTCTAATTTTTTTTTTAAGACTAATAGTTCCCAATTATCTTCACCACCCCCACCCCAAGGGCATCAAGGTACAAGGTTTATCAGGACTCAGGGATAGGAAGTCAGCACCTTAATGGAAAGAATATCACATTTAAGAGGAAGCTACCTGACCCTAAAAAACAGCTAATTGAAGGTCTCATAGGTATAAGTATATTCATATTGCTAAGCTTACAGCAGCCAAAAACCAGAAGAGGGCAGCAGAAAGTCATCTGTGGAGAAAGGGAAAAGCTGAAAGATATGAGCAACCTGCACCAAAACTGATCTCTGATTAGATGTTATTGAATCAGTAATCAAAATGCAGATTAGACACAAAAAGAGAGTCTGTTCTGAGGGCTGAGCTGGTAGGAAAACATTTAAACAATTAAAATAGAAATTGAGGGACTGTTTTCGGTGATTTTAGCGCTGATAATATGGAATACACAAGAGAAGTTCAGAATGGCTAAAGATGTTTAATGTCAGCATTCTCCACTATTTATTTTAATTTATTGGTTTATTCCTAGCTGTAGAAACTGAGTAAGAGCTTCTGTTTGTGTAGCTGGGCTAACTGCTATAGCCCTGCGGATAGATGGAATATACAGATTTTTCCATATTTTTAATATTGTTTGCTTATGAGAAAAGTACTACAAGTCCCCTCCCCCAACATAAAGGAAATATCACTCGATTTTTAGATTTGCTTCTGTCAGGTTTTTATTATATATATTTCCATTTTGTTTTAAACTATTTGACCCTAACTCTCTGATTTCATCTATAAATTCAGTGCCATTCCAACCAAAATCTCAGCAGAATTTTTTGTGGAATCTGAAATGCTTATAAAATTAAATGAAAGAGTAAATGGCCAAGAATAACTAAGTCAGTTTTAAGAAGACGAAGATAAAGTGATTGGTTTACCAGATAGATAACAAGACTTAGAAAATTACAAAAATAAAATGAAATCTTGGCTTAGACAAACAGACTAGTGGAACAGATTAGAGAGAGCCCAGAAATGGATATATACACATATGGAAACTTAAGATGTTTCACACATCAAAAGGGAAAAATGGATTAGTTAATAAATGGTGCTTGGACAATTATCTATATGGAACCATCTTTGGTTCATTTGTAGAAAACATAAAGAAACCTACTAAAGACTTCCAGAACTAATGCCAATACCAGACTCTTACTTATTGTAAGTCTTGAAGCCAGATCCTTTAAATCCTTCAGCTTTGTTGTTTTTCAATATGTTCCAGCTATCTACATTTCATTTTCAAATTGTTTGCTCCTAGAAATACAACTGATTTTCATATGTTAACCCTGTATCCCAGACCTTGATAAACTTTATTCATTAGTTCTGGAAGTCGTTTGTAGGTTTCTTCATGTTTTCTACATATCTAGTTATGTTGTCTGTGATTAGAAATACATTTCCATCTTCCTTTCCAAATTTTAGCCTTTTAATGCCTTTTACTTACCTTATTGTACTCGCTAGGACCTCCAATACAGCGTTAAATAGAAGTAGTGGGAGCTGATATCTTTGCTTTGTTCCCATTCTTAGAGGGAAAGTGTTTAATATTTTACCATTAAGAATAATGAGAGCTGTAGGTTTTTCAGAGGTGATCTTTATCAGGTTGGGAAGTTCCATTTTATTCCTAGCTTGCTGAGAGTTTTTAGAGACAATCGTATGGGTTTTTTCCTTTATTCTGTTATTATACTGAATTACCTTGCTTAGTTTTCAAGTGTTAATTTAGCCTTGGATTTTTGGGATGAAGTCCCAAGAATGCATCATCCTAATATATTCTTAAATTTAATTTGTGAATATTTCTTAGAGATATTTGTATCTATCTTGTCAGTAATACTGGTCTCTAAATATCTTTGCTTATTACATCCTTATGGGGTTTTGGCATCAGGATTACATTGTCATAATAGGTACGGGGAACTCTTCACTCCTTTATTTCTGAAATTTGGTATCAGATTTATATTATTTTTTCAGTATTTGATAGCATTTACCAGTGAAGTCATCTGGGCCTAGAGTTTTCTTCTTAAGAAGATTTTTAAATTACAAATTAATATTTAGAACAGACATATGGCTTCTCAATGTAGTTTTCTTTTGTATATTTTATGATTGATGAGGTTAACATGTTCTGAAATACTGAAGAGTCATTTGTATTTCTATGAACTTTCTTATATCCCTTCTATTTACTGGGGTGTGGTGTTTCAATTATTGATTTGTTGGACCACTCTTAATGTTTAGAAAATAGCCTTGAATTGATAAATATTTTTCGCACTTATTTTTTTTAAAATTACTTTGCTTTATAATAGTTTTTGCTATGTAGACATTTTTATTTATGTAACTGAGTTTATCAGTCTCTTATGTCTTTTGCATCAGACTAAGAATGATAGTCTCTATTTCAAGAAATTTTCCCATATTTTCCTCCAGTGAATGTATGCTTTTGTTTTTAACATGTAAATAGACCTTTATCTGGAGTTTATTTTGGTTTTGTTATGTGAGGTATGTATTCATACTTACACATGCTCCTACATATGCGTAAAATAAAAGGCTACTCAGTTGTTCTAATGCCATTTATTGAGTAATCCATCTTTTGCTTACTGGTTGATATGCTACCTTATCAGATACTAATTTTTTTTCATATACTAATTTCTTGTTTGTGTTGGGGTCTCTCTCTGAACTTTCTGTGCTGTTCCACTAATCTGCCTTTACATCCAATAACATCACACTTTTAATTATTGTAGCTTTCTAATATGTTTTATATGAGAAAAAAGATCACAATTCTGTCTCCCTCTTTGCTTAATCTCCACTATTCCCCTTTCTTTTATGTTTACCTCATTTATCATTAGAAATATTTTCCAGATACCTTATGTAAATATACATTCCCTCTATTCTCTCCTCAGTGGGGGCGCCTAAGAGATGATTGAAAGCCTCAGATATGTGATCAGGACCATTAGGGCATCTTTGTACAAATAAGAAAAAGGATACCTTTTCTAAACAGATAAATTAGGGGAAAAGTACCTTTTTCTGAAAAATTCAGCCTTGTACCTGATTATACAATTGCTAAGACCAGTTTTAATCCCTATGCACACATTTGGGCAGTGTTAAAAATGAACCACTTTGCCAGGCAGACCTGTATGTAATAATCTTGAATTGTAGGGCACCATACAAATGATATAGTCAGTGAAAGAATTACCAAGAAGCCAGATGCATATTCCTTCCCTTGCTTCCTCCTCCCATCTGAGCTGATAGCCCCAGAGCTGGTTAATTACATCATTTAATAATGTGTTTCCTTAAACGGAAGTGCAACTAGGTGTTCACACTACCTCCTTGCCTTTGTGGATGTTCAGTCTGATTGGAGTGAGAATGAATAAACCTCTCAAAAGTCCAGTTGGCAACCCATCAATTGGAATGACATTGTGTGTCATCAAGATAAAGGTCAAACAATGATAATTACTAGTATCTATACAAATGTACATTGTCATCTCATTTTTGTTTATTATCCTCATATAACGGCCTACAAAATTAAAAGGGCAGGTATCGTTTTGCCCCTCTTTTTCATACGAATGAGGTAAGCCAGAGCTTTTTCAAGGCCCACAACAGCTAGTGACAGCAAAAATCTTTGCTATTAGATCTTTTGAGGTTCAGACTTCTTCCTCCAAGTCTGAAAGACCACTTATTTCCCATATCACCTAATGTCATAAAAACATTATTATGAGCCCGCAAACATCCAGGTAGGTTCACTTTAAATCATCATGAAATTGCGGTGATGTTTCATCCTTCTCAAAGTATACACTCGTATTTCTAGCATGTTCACATCTCCTTCCCTGGTGGTGCCAGAACACTGTACTTCCTATTCAGAAACATTAATGCTGCAAAGAGAACAATGTGTTTTTAAGGACAAAGACAAAAGTTGCCTAATATTTGTTTTGATTTGTTTAGTACAGGTCTATAAGCCTCTGGGCTTTTAGAAGATTGAAAGAAAGACAGTGATTTTGAGAGTAAATTTATACTATGATAATGTCCTGTGATAAATTAAGTTTGTCATGTTTATGATTCTAAATTTTTATTATATATTAAGGTTTTTTTTGAAGTGATCTTTAAGAAACAAAGTTAGCTTTAAACTTTGAGTACAATATAAATTTGAAACCAGGTCGGAAAGTTGCTGAGGCTGCTTTTGGTTCCATATTTACTGAGGTTGGGAGTCGCTGAGAAAGTAGTTTTTAATGCCTCTGTATTATTTTTTCCTTTCTGTCTCTCCATTTTTATTCCCTGGTATTACCTTTCTTTACAGATAGTAATCATTTGGACTCTATGATCAGATCTTTTTGGCCACGTATTTTGTAGTGATTCACATAGTTCACCTGGATATTTATTTGGAAAGTAACAACTGAGCACACATTCTTATTTTTTTAAAGATCTTGATATCTTATTACTGCAAGATAGTACTGATTCTTTTTAATTTGTTTTGATATCTACGTACTTGGCAGCAGTAAATTTGAAGTTTGACTGTAGGCATTTTTGACTTTGAACAAAATGTATTTCTGGAGAACCACTAATCTAAGGCAAACTTTTTGAGGATAGTGATTACATCCTATTTGATTTTGTATTCTCAGCACTTATAATGATAAAATGATGATAAGATTAAGCCTATAAACAAGTTAATGCTGTTTTTAAAATCCTGACTACGTACACATTGTCTTCTTCTGTCCATACATTGTTTGAACCCATTTAATGAGCAAGTATGGATACATTTTTAGGCAGTTTTAAATAAATCTCATTGTGAAAGAGTATCAGTCTAGAGAACTGTGGTTGACAGTAGCCCTGGATTGGAATTGAAAGTTCCATATTATTCTGCCAAAATGATTATAGTCTGATACTTGTCAATCACTTAGCCTTGCTGACCTCAGTTTCTGTTTTTGTTTCTAGTGTCTTTATTCAAACTTGTTTGCAACCAGCCTTCAAGATATAAGTTACATAGGAATCACTCAGCTCATACATGTAGAAATGCTCCAGAAAAGTTACAGCATTCTATAGCTACAAAAGGACAGTGCTCTCTGGATGGCTTTCCCTATAGCCCTGAGCCCCACTTTGGGAGGGTTTGGGGACCCTTTTGCCATAAAATTAGCATATTTTCTACTTTCAGGAAAGATTCATGAACCTAATGGTAACATATAGCACATTTCTGATTTCTTCTGTATTGCAGGTTCCCCTGTAGTTTAGTGACATTTTCTTTGTCATTTCTGTCTACAACTAGGAACTGAGCTGACAGGAGATACATAGAGCATGAAAAAGCACACAGTGCCACTTTGGGAACTTTACTTACATTCAAATTCAGACCTTCGGAAGGTTGCTATTGAACTTTCTTACAGAGTTGGGGCAGTCATTTGTGCATTACATCTAGCAATTCTTGAGGAAAGCTGATACAAGACACCTACTTCCATAACACTTTAAGAGTGGGTCAGACAAGGAAGCTGTGGATCTTAGAAATAGGAGGAGGCAATGTGGATATCTGGTTTTTCTAGACCCAATGTCTTTTTGATTCTATGAGAATAAAGGAACTACTACATAGGTGGATTAATGTCCTCTCTCAAACTGTCACCCCTTTCTATTGTTCTTCATGATTTACTTTTAATATCTCACCATCTTTGATTCATTTGATTGTCTGCTCCACCAGGGCCTAGTGTTTCTCCCTTTACATTCTTTAATCTTCCCTTTCTCAGTCCTATGGAATATCATCAAAGGTCAGGCTCTAACCTGTTGTCTGTGTTTTGTTTCTAGTGTCCTTATTCAAATTTTGTTTATAACCAACCTTCAAAGAAGAGAAAATATCATTAACAGATTTTAAATCAGAATCCTCTTTCATTTTGAAAGTCTAATCATTAGTTTAAAATAAGGTATTTGACCTTAGTAAAATTCATTAATGTTGTAAATCTACTTGAAGTCATATTGATTTTCATAACAGAACGAGCATCCTTTTTTCTGTTAAGACATTAGATATTGCTTGTGTTTTACAAGTTATATTCATGGCTCCTTGGATTTACAATTCCCAATTGTAAAATAGAGATGTGAACATCATCATCCACTTATTTTATAACTCTATGAGACATCTATCCAAGTAAACCTCTCTTTATTGAGGTGATAAAGCTATGTGACTCATATGTTCCAACAGTCATCAGTAGGTCCACTGTCATTTACTAGATTAGAAGTTAGAAAAGCAATAAAATGATTATCCAGCCTCCTCATCTCTTCAGGCTCAGTCCTGTTCTCGATACCACATATTTCAAGGATCGCGCAGATTATTTATATAACTTGGTTCCAACCCAATTTTCCAGCCAGATATCACTAATCCCTAACATAAACCTTACATTTATGCAATTATCTTTCCTGGTTCATTCAGTTTTGCTCAACAAATATTAATTGTATTTCCTTTGTAAACTGGGCCCTGCTCTTGCCCTGGGGAGTCATTCCTTTGTTTTAAAAAAAAAAGTCTGCCAAATCTTAAGTGCCCAGACTCCGTGATGCCATTTCAGATCACTCCAGCCAGCAGTAATCCCCTAACTTGCACGCTTGTAGCACTTAGTTTATATTGCTCAAGTACATTGGTCACATGTTGCCTAGCTCTGTGACATTATCAGACTGTGAGATTATCTGCATTTTAAATAAACCTTGTCTAATAAAAGTTAATAATTAGCAAAGGGCCTTAAAAATGAGTTATAAATTATCAATAATAGAAAGATAAACATTCAATAGAAAAAAAAAATTTTAAGTGGTTCTGGAAACAAGGAAGGCAAATAGAGACCGTAAGCATATGAAAAGATGTTCAGCCTTAGTATTAAATAAAATATGCAGATAACCAAATGAAATGCTTTTTGCCTGTCATGAGGAAAATTGAAAGTTTGCTATACCCATTCTCATGGCAACATACGTTCTGGGCAAACTGGTAGGAACTTATATTGGTACAGTTTGGAAAGAATTTATTCCAAGAAGAAATATGTACATTGGTCAAGAAAACTAACTGTAGTTTGTTTATACTAGCAAAATGTGCCCTGATTAGGGAATTAGTTAAACTCTAGAAGAGTAGTTAAATAAACAATGGAAAACTAGCTCTGGGCAGTAAGAATTCAGGTGATTTTTCCTTTTTTATACTTTGCTATAATGGTTAAATTTACATGAGAATTACATTTGTATCAGAAACGATAGTTTCTTGCAATTAAAAAATATATTTTCAAAGGAAACTTTCAAAGAAGCTGCTGGGGAAATTAGATTTTTAACTGGGGTGGAGCAGAGATTAACAGATGTTCAGGAGGTCTGGTAAGTAGAATTCAGAGCACAGAGTTTTCTGGATTGTGTGATTGTTGATCTTAAGTGGTTTTACACCAGTGGAGATCAAGAATACAGGAAGTTTAAGAACCATGGTTGAGGGAGGGAGGGTAGGAGGTAAAGTAGATAAAATAAGCTCTATACTAATGTGTGTTTGAAGAGCCTGTGTGCGATCCAAATGGAGGTGTCTAGAAGGCAATTTAATGTATGGAGAGATATTTGGACTGAAGATGTGGATTTAATAATCCACTGCAGTTAAGCTTTTTATTACCTACATTTTCTTGAAAACAAAATGGTTCATATTCAGCCTGGGACATAGAAAGCACAAAATTTGTTGACTCCCTCTGCTTGATAAGCATCTAAAAAAAAAAGTTCGGTAACATAGTAGACTTCATATCACACATCAGCACATTGTAGAATAGCAGGTCTGTTCACTTAGATGCATGAACTTTCATAGCTGCTCCTTAGGTCAGAGTTGTTTGATGTCATCTCTCTTTGTCGTGGACTCTTGATCTTTCACGTGCTGTGGTGGCAGGGACTCTCTAAGTCTTGATCAAATCCCTGGGTGGCATTTTGCTTCTCTGTATAATCACAAAATCCCATCTCAACTGAGAAAGCCATTTCTATTTTTTTTAATGCCAGTTTATTTTTTTTCATACTATACTACATACACATAATTTTTTTAACATTTTATTTTTTATTTTCCCTCTCCTCCTTCCCCCTCCTTTCCCTAGCCCATGTCCACGAGTCTCTGTTCATCCTGTTCATTTGTTGCTTTTAGGTTTATATCCCACATATATGATAACCATGTGATTTTAAACCCTTTCTGTCTGGCTTGTTTCACTTAGTATGATTATTTCAAGGTCCATCCATGTTATTGCAAATGGCAGTATTTCATCTCTTCTTATGGCTGAGAGAAAGCCATTTCTGAAATCCTTTCACCACTACCACTCCATTCACACTTAACAAATAATAACAATAGTGAAATATTACTACATTTAGAGTGTCATAAAATTTTGATTCTTATACTTTCTCTTCCTCATGGCCTAGAATATGAAATTTGATCTTCTGAAACAGACTACCTATAAAACCCATGCACATGAATCTCCATGGGAGCAATGGAACTACCACCAGGTCAGATTCAGTTGATTCAGGATTGTGGACATAAGGGACTTTTCTCTCTAGCAGCCCATAGTGAGGAGAAGAGAAAGAAGGAAGAAAAAGTCTGCAGTCATATTAGTGTAAAGAGAAAAAAATAATCTGAACATTTGTGGACCTCCAAAGGACAGGCTATAGTATAGATTCATAGTCTATCTGAGCTGTTCAAAATAATCTAATTTGAAGATGGCAACTATAACAAAGAAGGAATCAGGGACGTTTCAAAGGTACATAGCTATTTGTAATAGGGTATAGTTATATAAAACTTCTACCAGAAATTATTACAGTTATAAATAGAATGTGGAGGTGGGGGCTAAGGAATCAAAGCTGAACCTTCAGGTACCTGGGATACCTTATGGGTAATTTTCCTTCCTACATACAGTGGTATGTAAATGACATAATTGCACATCTACTGTACCACTTATTCTTACATTTATATTTAGTAAATCCCCTTAAGGATGCCTTAAATCATGAGCTTACCTGATTTAAGAATGGCATGTCTAATTGTTCTATACAGGAACACACTATAGCATCTTGTAAGAATAGTAATATCCCTGATGATTGAAGGAAGAATGCATTAAGCTTTAAGGAGTCTCATGATGTTTTAATCTTATTCTTGAGATCCGATAACATAGCATGAGTTATCAAAGAGGTGCTGAGTACAGAACTGGTGGACATTTTATGAGATAATGAGCATTATAACAGACTCGTTGTTTTGAGAATCACTTAGGCAAATACCTAAAATCAGAGCACATGGAATAATTTCCCCTCCTCAGTGAGGTTTCTTTCTGAACTGCTTCTACTCTGCCTCACCCGTATATTTCTGCAGTCATACCCACTGCAGTGCTAAATGACTTTGGATAGCTGGGAAAAAAGAAAGAGGGCAATACATTAAGGCTCTGATAATGTAATTTACATAATGAAATTGTCAAAGAGTTCTTGGCCAAGTTTGCATAATCATTTCAAGCTCACTTTTTTATAATGAAAAAAGTGAAGGGGTTGAATGGATAATTTGAAGAGCCTCTTTCCAGCTCTACAATATTCTTGTAATAGGCTGCCTGCCACTGAGTCAGCATGGGTCCTTTCTCCTACCTACCCCTCCCCTTAAATTTTATTTTACTCATTCTTTTACTAATAAATTTAGGTATTTAAATTTTGGAATGGCTGTAGTTCTGCTTTTTAAATATCCATTTGATAGCATTTTCTTCTGTGTGAGTGTGTGTGTGTGTATATATATATATCTGTAAGAGTATGAAACACAATTCTATAATGCATGGAATATATTAAATATACATAGATATAAATGTCTGATGTAATTGATGCATATGTTCATTGAGGGGATGTCATAGCAAATGATGACATTTGATTGTCATTAGTGAATAATAGTGGAAGCTCTAGGGCTGATGTAACTTGCTAAATATCTATTTATAATATTACATTCCAGGGTCAGGAGAGAAATGACAATGGCTTTCATTCAGTATGATTCAAACCAAATGATTTTATCTCTAACTTCTGAAATCCAAGATATTCTGGCCAAATGCCCCTTCCTAAGAGGGTAATCTTAATTGGAATACTGCCTCCTGTTCCATTGTTGACACCCTGATTAGAGCATTATGAAGTCCCAATTTTTGGTAGAAAGTTAATATAGACGTTGCCCCTAAAATCACCTAATTAAAGCATCAGGCAGTATTGCTCAGTGGTCAAGAGCTCTGGAGTCATACTGGCTGGGTTTGAATCCTGCTTTTGTTTCATCTTAACTGTGCGATCTTAGGGAAGTTATTTAACCCTTTGATATTCAGGCTCCTCATGTGTAAAATGGAGATAATAACATGCTTACCTTATGTAGAGTTGTTATGATATGTAAATGAAATAATCTTTAGCAAGTGATTAGCACAATGACTGGAATAATGTAAGAGTTTCGAAAAATATAGGGTACTGATTTTATTATTGAGTACATCATCTATGTGTTATTCATCTTGAGTGCCTTAAAAGAAAAGAATTGTTGAAGCATGAGCATTGGGCAGTGGTAATGTAATATTATTCAACAAGTGTTTATATAACAACCAAGTGGATACTGACAATACATAGGCTCTTAGCCCTTTGTCCACGTCTGCTATTTTTATTTCAGAGGTATTTGTGTATTTGCATATATATTAAGACATGTCTTACATTTTATTTCTTTTCTTTTTTTTAAATTAAATTTATTGGAGTAGCAATGGTTAATAACATATAAGTTTCAGGTGTACAACTTTATAATACATCATCTATATATTGCATCGTGTGCTTACCAACCAGTCTAGACCCCTTCCGTCACCATTTATTTGATCCCCTTTACTCTCTTGATCCTCCGCCATCCCTTTCCCCTCTGGTAATCACTATACTGTTGTCTGTGTCTATGATTTTGTTTGTTTGTTCATTGCTTTCTGTTATATACCCCACATATGAGTGAAATTTATTGGTTCCTTGTCCTTTTCAGTCTCACTTATTTCACTTAGTATGATAGTCTTGAGGTCCATCCATATTGCTGCAAATGGCAGTATTTCCAGATACTCAAAGCAAGCTCTTATATTATGTTCCCCTTTTATAAGTATTCATTCATTCATTCATTCATTCATTCATTCCTAGAAATATAGTTAGTACAATAGTGCTAATAAATTAGACTTTCCTAGGGTTGCATGAGGTTATGGAAAATCTTAGAAATAATCAAATTCTTTGGTCACTATAGCAACAGCTCACCCTCTCTTTTTCTTTTTCTTTTTGCATAGCATAGGGTCCTCAAGCAGAGTTAGTAGTGGTTAGTTGTATCCATAATTTTTTTTTCAACATGAGAAAAACTGTTATATATTTTTCACAGATATTCCATGAACTCAGTGGTCTTTTGCTGTTCTGTGGCTATTGTCAGACACTGTCTTCAGGTTGTCAGAAAGGGCTGATGGTTCCATTTGGATGGGGGGCCGGAATGTGGGAGCTTTCCTTCTTAAGTCTTTTGGAGTTATCAGTGGTGGATAAGAGATGAATAGAGAGAGTTTTTGGCTGCTCTGGGGGTGCAACGATTGCAGGCAGGGAAGTGGCTTACTTAGCAGCAAAAACATTGCCTTTTTAAAAAAATTTATTTCCCAGGCTTCAATAGGTAACATGTCCTACATAGATGTCTAGTTCATTCCTCTGAGATTTTGTCCCAAACATAGAGCCATGAGCAGTGCTTGGTAGCTTCTCTTTTAAGTGGTTCAGTTTATCTTTATTAGGTGTCCATACTCCTTAGTTGATGACTCCAGCCAGAGGCTGGTGGGCACTGAACCGACAGGAGTCAGGCACAACTCTATTGTGTTATGTAGCTCTGCCTTGCCAAGCTTATGAAAGCCAGTCCAAAAGTAGAAGAGCACTAATGGATATATTAACTCCTCATTAGGTTACCTCCCAACTCCTTTCTCCCTATCTGGCCCTTTTTCTATCATAAAGATCAGCAACCCTGCTACCACCAGTCATCAGACTGACTGGCACACCCCTGTACTGGTTGGCTTTGAGCCTTTGTGGTTGTAAAAAGCCTCTCTGTTCTCCTCTCTGCTTCGCCTTGCAGCTATTTGACATTGTTTCTAGAGGAATAAGGAGCACAGGGTTTTTACCATCTTACCCTGTCCTTCCTACTTTATCTCAGTTGGCCAGTGGAAGTAAGGTATTTGCTGCGCATGTGTGCCCAGCACTATGCAAGCCACATCCCATATGGAGGGAGATAGTCATAAGAGCTCACATTTAACTCAGTGGCCCTTGCATGTGGCTGCTGTTGGCTCTTCTGTCCAGGTTGTCTGAAAGAGCTATGTGCTAGCCATTGTACTAAGCAGTTCACCTGTCATCTTCTCAATCCTCGTATCAACCCAGAGTTGTACGATACCTTTTATTCCCATTTTACAGATTAGGATCCCGAGGTTTTACAGTCAGTTTCCTGGTGTTATAAAGTAGGAATGAGGTCTTTCTGATGCCAAATCTTATATTTTAACTACTTCTCTACTACCCAAGGCAGTTAAGCCACAGGCCTTAGCCTTAGGAAAAACACATATGTAAAGCAGTTAGTAAGCGTTATTAGAATGTCATAAGTGCTATGTCAAGTAGATAGACTATAACAGGGATGTTACTTGTTTGTGTGCATATTTCTACTTTGCTTGGTTCCAAAAAGGATTAAAAGTTGTCAAAATACTTACCTATTCTCCTTTGATTTTCATGAGTAACCCAGGCTAAATACATTATCACTTCTCTTTCGTAAATGACAAAACTGATTCTCAGGTTGATGTAACAATGTCTGTGTGTCAGGGCTGGGTTCCAATCAAATGTGGAGAAGTAAACACCTTATCAGGGATTTCTCTGGTGGTGGTGCTTAATTTCTGCAGTAAAAGTGGCCTCCAAGCCTCCCTCCTAACTGAAATAGCAGTTAATTTTGTTTCCTCTGCTCCTGGAGAAGCCCACATTACTGTGGTTTCGCTCAGGTCTCTATCAGACAAGCCCTTGAATGCAGAGTTAAGGGCTCTGCATCCCTAGGTAACACAGGTATAAAGGATGTATGAGAGTGATGGACACCAACTTTCCTCCTCTGGAAAGTGGGAAGAGGAGGGTACAGCTTTAGTTATATCTGTAACATTTTATTTCTTAAATATATCCAAAAAGAACAAACAAAGAAAAAAGAGATTACTGGGAAGGGGAGAGAAAAGTTAACTTCACTTTTCCATTGACAACTGATTTAAAGAAATTTAGTGCCAGGGTATTATGAAATAATCAATTATATAAATGAGGAATTGCATATGATGCATTATGAATTATCCTTCTAAGCTTGTTTTTGATGCCCACAGAATACTTGTTTTTTGGTCATCCCAGTTCAGCCTCATTGAAGGCAAGGAGTGTGTTTCTCTTTATCACTTAGTGCCTAGCATAATATCTCGATTCATGGTAGATCGATGATCACATGCAAAAGAGAGCAGCTTTGCCCTCAGCAGATGCTCCCTCTGTTGTAATAAGCGATTGCATATAGATACAGAAATAGAACTATTCTCTCTCTAGTTTAATATTCAGTTTTTTGTTAATGTTATTCTATGCCTTTTTTTTTTTTTTTAACTATCTCCCTTGCTTTTTTTGCCCGAAGTCAATGAAGGAAAAACTGTGCCTGTTCCTGAAGGCTGCATGCATTGTGGCAGCCTTGTACACACAGATAGCCTCCAGCCACAGTGGTTGAAATTCCACTTACTGTGTACTCATAAAGGATGAGCTCCCGCCCCTTCCAGCTCGCTGTAATTGTCCGGTGTATGAGCTAATGATGTTTAGGAATCTAAGAAAGCAGAGGTATTTTCATAGCTTGTTTCTCCCTCCTCTCCCACAAAGTGCAGCTATCATTGGACACATGATCAATGATTGGACCCAGCCCTTTTTAGGATGCAGAAGATGCTTTCCTGCGTCTGTGGCTCACAATGGCAACAATAGAGACTTCTAGAATGATATTTTGCCTCCCTGGTGTTCAGACATCTTCAGTTAAGCCTGTCTGGACTCTATTTAACTGTTATCCATCAAAGCTTTATGTATATAATAAATAAATAAAAGGGGAAGGGAGGGTGAGACCAGAGAGGAAAGACTGTATCTTTGCCAACAAGCTCTCTCTCCTCTCTCTATGACTCACACTTAGAAAAGCAGAGGGACTTTGAAAAGCTGCCTGCAGTCACAGTGAGGCAAGCAGCTTTCCCGGCACTTTCCGACATTTACATTTTTTTCCTCAGGCAATGAAAGATGTTTTTCAAATTGTTCGTGCCCTCCTTCTGAGCCAGCCTAAGAGCTTTTGTTTAGCTGTAGTGGGCTGGTTTTATGGAAGGTTGTCGGCCAGAATAGATGAACCCAGCTCTTTGTATTTGGTATTTTACTAAAGATCTAGCTCTTCCCTGTTCAAAATTTGTAATCATTCTCTTTAAGATTGTTATCATATTAAAAAGATTTGTCTCTGACCCTTAACTTTCCTATGGCATGAAGTTTATGTTTGTTCATTCTTAAGAAATTTTTTAGTATATTGTATTTATTTGTACTATTTCAAATAATTCAGGTTCTTTTTTTTAAGTTTGGTTTTAGTATGGGGAGGTGGCTAGCTTGAGCTAAGTAGAGTAGCTGTTTATTAAATGTAGTTCTCCTGATTTTCAGCATTTGGCGGCACTAGAAAGAGAAGTCACCTTAATTTTCCTACTTGCATTTACTAATAAGGGGTTTTTCTTTGTTTAAGTGGTAAATTAAAGCTTCCTGAAAACCAATTGGACTAACAAAAATAAATCTCAACTTTTAATTTCTTTTTCTTTTTAGCTACAAAAAGTGATTGTGTCCTCCTTTAATGGTTTCAGAAACTGGCAAATAATTTCTTAGTATCCCTACAATCACCCCCATTTCACTCTCCCTTTTAAAGGGTTCAACCATGTCTGCTCTAGGAGTTGCCAGATAACAGGGGTTTTATACCAAAAATAAGTATACTTTTGGGTGATTCTGACTGCTTAGCAATAATTTAAGGAGTGAAAGAAAGTAGCAACATACAACACAATTCCTGTTGTATAAGAACGTTACTTTGGATGGCTGACTTTTAGATGTAAATTGAATACAATGACGTATTCATTTGAGTAGAAGAAAATACTAATAGAGGATCAAATGTCGATAATTTTATTTCCTATAAAACTTGATCTCTAATTAAACTCTGCTTTAGGAACCTTGAGTTAAACTTTAGTGGCTGTATTGCTTCATCTTGAAATTTTAGATGCCAGTTGCTACCCAAACGGGGTCAAATGATGTTCACGAAATAGAGGAATGGAGTCCTAGCGGAGAAGAGTAGAATAAGCTGTCAGCTGACTGGTAGCTTGTTTATCTTTGTATCTCTATTCACTTATTTGTATCACTTTTTTTCTGGTTTCATAGAAATGTGGAAATAAGTGATGTTTTGAGGTATATTATTCTTTAGAGTCATTAAACTTAAAAGCTGGAAGGAGTTTCATGGGCCTGGTCTAGTCTAGAGTTTCAATGTGTTTTGTTTGGCCCATAGAGTGTATTTTCAAAAACAGTATAACGAGGCAGCCAGTTTGCATGATCATAGTACAAGCAGCTTTGCACCTATTGTATACATGATTCTCCAAGCGTTTATTTTAACTGACTGGCCCCTGTAGACACTTGAGTTCATGATCCAGATAATCCTACCTCTTCATTTTACAGTTACAGGAACTGAAACCCTGGAGGACTGAGTGACTTTCCAAAGTCAAACAGCCAGTTCAGGATGATTCAGAACTATTCTACAACCTGAGTATTTCTCTCTGAATTCTGCTTCTAAGTTTAGAAAAGATATTATTTATTTATCTGTGTATTAGAGACCTTTGTCAAACTGCAGAGATACTTTTTAGAGTCTAGTTTAGGTCCCATTACTAACTGTGCTTATCTTGGGTAAATATACTCATCTCACTGGATACCAAGATTCCTACTTATAAATAAAGGAATTAGACTAGACAATTCTCATCATCCCGTACAGGGCTTGGTAAATAGTAACTTCTGAATAAATAGTTCAGAGAACAGCGGATAGTGGAAGTCCCTACCAGTCTATTCCATTATATAGCATAGAATTCTCTAATTCTATATAAACTTTTCTTCCTTCCCCTGTCTGCAATGTACTTGACCTGGATGGCTTTCAAGATCTCTTTCAATCTTGAGAAGAGTCAAAGTGTTTTGATTAGAACTTATTAGAGGAATTCTTTGAACCCGTGTACTCTGTCCTCATTTTTTTGTTTCACTCTTTTATCAGCTTATCTGTTTCCCAAACTAATTGTACTGCAGAATCCATATATTCTTTTATATATTATGGGAAAGAGACAGCAGGGGGAAGAAGCGAGGTGGCTTTCCAGAATGACCACATATTATTTCACATCCTCTGTAGTCTTTGATCTCCTCCTGCCTTGTACAAAAGAGGAAGCATTTCTCCTGGCTTTACCCGTTTATAGGCAGGATGATATTTCAAAACCAGAAGTGGATCACTGTTTCACATATAAATAATACTCATGAATTTGGACAAAAAAAGGTAGAAAATTTGTCTTTGCCTTTTACTTGCTTAAAGGCTTAGTAGGAGAATTAGTAGAATTACAGGAATAGAAAACATCTTCAAACTTGTGTTGTATAACTGGAAGTAAGTCCACACTTACCTTTTGCTATAAACAGAATCCTTAGGGATTCAGCTTCCCATGAGTTAGAGATCAGAACATTTGAAACACTGAGATGCTTTTCTTCTTTATTAAAGAAAAAAAAAAAATCTTAAGAAATCCAGATTAGTGCTGAGCTTCTCTTCCTTTCAGAATACTCCTAAAGAAATCCATAATGACACACACACACACACACACACACACACACACACACACACACACACACACATAAATCTGCTCAACGCCAGCTTAGTTCTTCCCTGCATTTATGCTGCTGTGCTTTGTCCCCCAGGCGGGCTTCTTCGCCTGCTCACTTCTTTTGTGGCAGACTTAATCCTGAAATTTCACTAAGCCTAGAGTACTCCAAAAATCCTGATTTCTATATTTTTGTTTTTCTCCTTTTTTTCCCCTGACCTTTCTTCTCTTTAGAAAATTCAGATGCATAGCCTGCCAATGATTAATTAATATGTCATCTTCCTGTCTCAGTCACTGTATTTACTGCTCATGATTTTGCAGACATTTTATATGAAGTTCCTAGCCAGAACTTTAGAAGACATCGGGCAATATTTGTGTCTTATTAAAACTGGCTCATTCGTTGTGCATAGATTTCCTACTCAAAACCAGAAAAATTTCCTTTATCTCTGCCCAAACCAAGTAGTTTCCACAACTTTATGTGCTTTTATAAATAGGACTGGTTCCAAGATCCAATTTTTCTCAGCTTCCTGCTGCTCCTAGCTAAAGGCCTGCTCCCTTTAGTCTCACCTGGCCTTCGAGTGACTTTCCCTGAGGCATGAAGCTAACTTGTGTGTCCAGCTTTAGAGGGGCTGGAGTGGCCCCACCAGGTGCTTCTGGGTGCAGTTTCCCTAACAGGTCAGTTGTCGGCCACAAAAACAGTGATTTCCTCTTTGTGGGCCATCTCAAAGAGGGCACCTCCGCAATCAGTGTAAATACTTTTTTTCTTTTTCTGTTCTGCCCACAAATAACCCTTCTCTATTATCCACATACATTACCTTTTGGAGGATGATAAAATAGCATTACAGGCTTCAGACAACAATTGGCTTCATTCTGACGGGCTCTTTACCTTTATATACCATGAAAGAAAGAGCAACAGAGCATAGAGTCGACCTATAGGTGCCTTTATTTCAGTATCAGAAAGGAGATGTCATCTTTAAGTCTGGCACTAGAGGAAATTGGGTAGAATAGAGATCATTGTGTCTGGCACATACTTATTTCGTAAATAAGAAATATGTCTCCTAGATTGAGAGAGGTCAGTCTGGCAAAACAACAGCCAGGAGGAGGTCAGAGAGAAGAGAAAGAGATAATAATTTGAGGACATAACGTTCTACTTGGCATTGCTTTCTTTCTGTTCCATGAGTAGACATGGAAAATAGATTACTTCTCCTAGAGTAGTTTCTCATGTGTCATACCAGTATGTTTCCAGGTGAAATGCTAATGACCTCATTTTTAAGCCCTGGCTCTGACAAATTTAGACTTTGAGTCTGATAGCTAACAAACTGCTCTTATCCATCTTCACTTTTAAAAAATGTGTTATTATACTGCATTTATTTAGCACTTCACATTTACAAAATTCTATGCCTATATTATTCTTTATCAAAAATCCACTTACTTATCACCCTTTTTACAATGGCAAACAGGGATGCCAGGAGGTCTAATGACTGTGTGTAGGACTCAGAAAACAACTTGCAAACTGGGTTTAAATTTTTTCAAATTCTTTTTGGAAATAGGCAGAATATAAATTATAAACTAACACATAAAATTGTGTTGGATTTTAGATTACAACATTTGCTTTCCCTCTGACAAAAGTTATAAATGTGGAACTAGAAAGAGACCCGAGGAGGTTATCTGTATAAAATTTTCTTAAATTGATCAGCAAACCCTAGAAATGTTGCCTACAAAGGAGGCATTAAGGAATTTTTAGGGATGACAGACTATTTTTATATCTAGATTGTGGCGGGAGCTGCACAACTGGACACATTTGTCGAAACTCATAGACCTATACATTGAAAGTATGAATTTTACGGTTTATACATTATATCTCTGTAAACCTCTCTTTTAAAAAAGAAAAAGGTATTACTACTCACTGAAAAAGACATTTTATCTGCAAACATGTAGGACATGTTTGTTGAAAGTTAAAATTAACCGAAGCTCCCCTGTTTATAAGATTAATAATCGAGGATCTCAAGCAGGAAAGAGATTTTAATCTACTGTTTTCTTATTATCAGTTCCTATATTCGAATCTGCCCCTTTTTAAACATTTAACAAAAAATATAATAATCATTCAAAAATTATTTCACCAAAATTTCATTTTATTCGTGGTAGTTGGGGGCAACTAATAATTGATGAAAATAGAATTTCCTGCAGGATGCAAAAAAAAAGTTATCCTTTTAGAATGAGAAAGTGGATGGCCGTGATTGGATCAAATTCTGGTTTAATCACAGGACACCTTTTTGGTTCTAATTCAGGAAAGCTCTCAACCCTTTTAATAATTACCGTATGCACTTTGCTTCATTGATAAGATCCCCCATCCGCATTATAGCCTTTGGAGCCAGCTGTATTTTCTTCTTGGCATTATTTCTTTCCTGCCTTGACCCAATCACCCATCTCCATGTCTGCCCAGCTGAGGACTGAGGTTTCCATCTGTAAAGCCTGTTGCCACAGGATACAGAATCCAAATTCACTAGGGAGGAGGGAAAGCTTCATGTGTGTTTGAGGATGGTGGTTCTCATAATCAGATAAACGTTGTGGAAAGCTTGCTCATTCATATGGAAGAGCCAGTGCTGCCGCTAAATGGTGAAGCAGATGAGCTCCAGGCTCTGGCATCTGTGCATTAGCCCTGCTCAGCCAGGAGCACTTTTGTTTGTGATACTGAAAGAGCTGGTGAACATTGCCACTCTCCCCTACAATGGTAACTTTTACTTGAATCCCAAATAAAAGAAAGACTATCTCCACTTTTTTCTCTTTTCTGTTTAATGAAATGATAAGGTTGGTTACAAATAGGAAATTCCATGTGACTTTTGCACACAGTAAAGTACCTTCTACGTAGTCATGGTAAGTCTCTGGTGTTTTTTTTTTTCACTCTTGACTTCTTTTATCTAACTGCTCTTCCCTTCTCAGATATCTCTAAGGCATCGAGACTTTTACCCCATTGCCAGTCAGTTTGCAGCCTGTGATTCTGCTCTCCTTCCTTCCTTCTTGATGACATCAGTCTTGAAAGAGCTATTGCTCATTATAATCATGCAGGGGGATGCCCTGGAGAGTCCTGACTAATAGCCTGATTTTTGAGGAGAGGAAGCTTCTCAGTTCCTGCCAATTGTCTGGCCATGAGTTGGCTTCCCAAGCAAGTTCTGTCTTCACCTGGAATCCCCACTCAGCACTGTGGACAGAGATCCCGTCAGCCCTGGGATACCAGCTAGAGCCAGAGCTTGAGAGTATATTTCTTCATTCTCTCCTTCTTCTTGTGCCCCTCCTTCCTTCAAGAAATACTCATATCTTTAGAATTATTGTAAGTTTACTTATATTTTATCATCTGGCAACCCAGAATGTCTCCTGACTTTATGACTGCAAGCATTGTTGGGGTTATTTGGGTTGCATTTGTTTATCTTTTCCACACTCACACGGTTTGCCTAGCTCGGCAGACTGCTGGCCTGGATAATAATAAAGCTTCTGTTGAGGTGAGCAAACAGCTGATGGCATGAGAGCACAGAGGGGACTCCTACAGTGGCCGCCTGTAATCTGCCAGACCGATGGTCAGAGCAGGCGAGAACAAAAGCCAGTCTGTTTGCAGGCAAATTGGAAAATCAATGTGTTGGTTATGTTCTTGTCTCTGCCTTACTCCTAGCTGAAAGGGAGAATGCTGGTCCAGCAGTCCACAGAACCATTCCAGGCAAGTACCCTTTCCAGAGACTTACCTGCCTATCGTATTATCTCTGGCATTTCTGAAAAGGACCCAACTTTATCTGTCTGAACTGTTTAAAAAGTCATTGACAGAGGAATTCTTTCCAAACTCACCGTCCAAGTTAAACCCTACTATCCCAATGTTTTGAGTTATTTATTTTAAATAGCTACTCCCATAAGTTATGTACTGATTTCTTTTTTAACACTGATGAGAGCTTATTTTCTGTGTGGATGGGAAATGCAGGGATTGCATTTGGGGCAGCATATTCCATAATACGTGTGTGTTCCCTTCTTGTTCCTAAATTGATTTAATGTTGTCACTTAGTTGAAAATGTCTTGATCATGGTTGTGTATCTGGATTATTAGGTGTTAGAGAGCAGAGGTCACACCAAGCAGTCCTATACCAGGACTTATTAAAGACCCCTTTGAGTCTGTTGACAAACCTCTCAAAGAGCTGCAGTGCAGAGATGCTTGTATTAGTTGTGAAGGTCTTGAAATAAAGTGTGAGACAGACAGGCTTTTTGAGAAGAAAAGACTTCTCTGTTTTATGCTGAAGTTAGCCTCAAAAAGTTAAAATGGCTTTAAACAGATTTTAGTTCGAGCCTTGAAGATTTATAGCTAGGTCCTATCATCTTTGTTATTCTTGCTTAAAGCCTGAAAATGGTTTGCTAATCATGAGTAAGGGAAAGAAGTGTTTGGTTGGATATAGTCATGGTGCTCTTATTTTAAAGTCCATCAAAAAGAAAAGCCATAACCTTAGTGGTTATTGGAAACATCCTAAGGTAGAAGATCAGATTTTAAATGAGGATAAGGTTTAAAATAATCTTGGGTAAAGGAGATAATTGACATTTTTAGTTCATTTTGTTTTGTTTTTTAAAGAAAAAACAGACTGAACCTAACAACCACTACTACCAAAACACCTATAAGTGCCCTTTGTGTTTGAGCACTGATCGTCCCACCTTGTGTTATTGTTAACCTTTGTTTGAATACTTTGTTTTTGTTGTGAGATTTTTAAATGCCCCAAACAGAGAATTTACAGTTTTTCTTATTTACCACAGATGCTAACAAAATGATCAGTGTATAATAGCATTTAATACATGTTTTGATTAAAGCTCTTATTTGCTGAAAACTTATTGCGGGCCACAAATTGTGTCAGGCACTGAGGAACCAGTGATGAGCAAGTCAGTTGCCACCCTTACTTGCTCAGGAACGTTATAGACTAATGAGGAAGCATTACCATCAGTTAGGCAATAGATCTGGTATGTCACCTGACTTTTTAAATTTAAAATATAAATTTAACTTTTATTGGCCATTACACTTTAAATCTCAGATTTTTCAGAGTAACAAAGAGAAGAGCTCAAGTAGCTTAACTGTTGATTTAAAAATCTGAGGTAAAGCATGAAATAACAAAAGATCTATTTTGTTTTATTTCTATGCAGAAGATCTCATTAGATTTAATATCTCAGGCACCTATACAGTCTAATATGCCTTTCTATGAAAAGAGTGAGAGAGACATTTCCCAGCCGATCTAACATATTGGAAAGACTGGAGAGGGTTAGGTGACTCTAAATCCGTAAAACATCTTCAGATCTTATTTTTGCCATATCTCTAACCAGAGCACCAATAAATTGCCTAAATTAAATACTACTTCTCACTTGCTCTTTTTCTCAGCTTTTACTTTGGCAGAGAATCTGTTCAGCAGGAAACTGTCCCAGTAGCAGATGGCAGTAAATAACAGGGGTCGGATTGAATAATCAACCTATGAAAAACACTAGTATTAGCCTATAACCCCGACTCTCAAATATAGCACAAAATTCTTTCACTCCAACTTTTTGTCTTGCCTTTTGTTTTTTTTTAAAAAAAGTTTGATTTTTTTATTGGGCCTAGAGATTGCATTGATCTACTTCCTGAATGGTTAAAGAAAAAGTGAGGACTTCAGCTGACATGACATGATGTTTGAGGGTCTGTCCCAATCAAAACAGATGAACAACAACAAAAAAAGGACCACAAAGCCCTTTATAGAACTTCTTGACAACCCTGTCTCTGGTCCCTGTCTCTGCTGTCATCAGTCTTGTGGTCACTCCCAAAAGCGAGGAGAAGCCACTCCAACCCAAAGTGTTACCAATGTGTGTGAACTCAAGGCAAGAGTCACATTCAGAATCCCTTTCCAACTTCCATTTCCTTGTGGGAATACTGTCGCCATATACACCTCAGCTTAGACTGCTTAGGCTTTTAAAACCATGTGGGGACCAGTAGCATGCAAGAGGAGACAGACCGAAGAGCTAGAAGGGAGCTATGAAGGCGGCTGTGGGATTGTGGATCCCGAAGCCCTGGAGGACCTGAACGCTAAATTCTGCTTGATATTTATTTTTTTCTTCTTTTTGTTTTCCATTGGTTCAGCGAAGAGTGTACCAATCTCTCCTAAGTGCCACAGGAAATATCAGTGTAACCCAACGTCGATTCCCCTCTAGAGTTGCTATGCATTCTCTTTGTCTTTTTTGCTACCTCTGATTTATTTTAAAGTTCTAAGGTGTCAGCTTCAGCTTCACAGCTTTCTTCTAATGAAATATGTATTCACATAACACCATGGTTAGTATTTTTCCCAAATCATTTTTCACAAATCTCATATTTTAAAAAAAGGTGTTGAATTAGGGGATGTTAAATAAGGAATAAAAATTTTACAATAGTTTTGTTCGTTATTATTTTGCCTTTCCTTCCCATTTCAGACTTTGATAGTTAATGAGTTTTATCCTTAAGTTTTCAACTGTTGACTTTATGACTTTGGTCACATCAAATGCACATCTGGAAATATCAAAGAAAAGGACTGCCAATGAAAATGTATTTTGGTATTGATATTTAAGGTTGACACCAGTTTTCTCTCTTCTTATGCTTTATTTAGATTCCGACACAGCCCCAACTGCTGGTACCTGAGAGACTGGACTATCCACACCTGGATTAGGCAGTGTCTAAAATATGGTGCACAAGACAAAGCCTTATATACCCTTGTAAATAAGGTGAGTACTTTCCTGGCATTTGCAGCTTGTTCTTCTGATTTTAGATGATATGTTTGAACCTATTACAGTACAACAAAAATGATAGAAGAAATAACTTCTAAAAATTTACCCTCAGATATCCATTTTAGATGGAGCCGGATAAATTAATCAACATATTAAAAAATAAGACTTCCTGGAGCTGCTACTTTTCCAAGCGTAGAGACTTAGATAGGTAGAAGCAAAGGTAGTCTAGTTACAAGAACTCTGCACTGGTGGTCCTTTCATTCTTGATCTAAGCCTTGGATTTTTTGTCTGATTTCCTTTCGTAAATTTAAGGGGAAAAGACAAGACCATTTTGCTGGAATGTACTCTTCATAGTATTCGGCTATCTTACACATTTTTAAAAAGACTGTATTCCTAGGCTACTCAAAACATGTCTTCTGAATTCCCTGACTCCTCCCCTCGAGCAATGAAGTACAAAATAAGCAAAAATTTAGAATGTTGTTTTATGAGTCTCAAGCCACAACACTATTTTGACCCATAAAAAGACTTTAACAATTTATTTATGAAAATGTATTATTTCTGTGTGCACTGGACCTCGGATAAAACTCAAAAGGAAATAATTTCATTTTGGGGAGTTTTTGCTCCCATGACTTGGGCCCAGTTTTACTTAATAGACATTGCAGACAGTTTGTGTGTGAGAGACATTGCATTGTGTATGGCATTATCTATATAAATGAGCAATATCCTGTCAGGAAACTTATATTTAATAAAGCAGATAAGCAAGTTCACTGATAAATCTAATATTGGGCCCCAGGGGAAGGAATAGAGTAAATCCTGCTCTCGTCAGTTCAGAGTTAATGACACAGATTGCACTCACAAAAGAAGATTCTTTGAAACAAAGCAAGGAGAGTCTAGAAAGGCAGAAAAATCTGTCTTATTTTCTGCTGCTCCTAGTCTTTTAGTAGAAAGAACATTGGACAAGGAGTCAGAAGACCCAGGCTATGCTATAATCTCTGAAATTCCACTAACTGCCTGTAATTTCAGTCAAATAATCATCCTTCTAGGTCTTAGTTTTTGCAACTCTAAGTCAAGTGAGTTGTACTAAGTCAAATGATTCCCAATCCTGGCTTCCCAGCAGAATCACACAAGAAGCTTTTAAAATTTATAGATGCTTTCTCTACCCCTAAGACTCTAATTTAATGGATCTTCCTGGAACCCAGGCAGGTATTTTTTTAATTGATTTAAAAAAAATTTTTTTTTAAGTGGACTCTATTTTCTAGAGCATTTTGGGTTTAGAGCAAAATTGAGAAGGTACAGAGATTTCCCATATGCTCCCTGTCCCCACTTATGCACAGCCTCCCCTGTTATCAAGATCCACGGCAGAATGGTACATTTGTTGCAATTGAAGAACCTACACTGACCAACATAATCACCCAAAATCCATTCTCTACAATAGGACAAATTCATAATGACATGTATGTACTATTAAAGTATCATATAGAGCAATTTCACTGTGTTTAAAATCTTCTGTGCTCTGCCTGTTCATCTCTCATCGGTATCTTTTTAAAGCTCCAGAGTTCATTCTAATTTGCAGCTGGGGTTGAAAATCACTGACCAGTTGATATCTAAAGCTCCTACCAACTTTAATGATTTATCATACTAAAATATTTTGTTTTACCATGCGCCTAGGGACTAATGCTGAGTTAGATGACTGTTTTGAGAAATACAGACTCTGAGCATGAGCTCTAGCCTTTCAAACAATAGCTTCTAAACGTTCATTTCCATTTCAGCATACCTGAGCCATCCCCATACGACTAACAGTGACTCAACTCAGCAGTGATTCACATGGGTGGTTAGGCGCATCAGAATCTCCCAAGGGGATGGGTATAGTTTGAAAAAATTCCCCAGGTGTTTCTAGTGGTTGGTGGAGGAAGAATGGGGCAATGTGGGGGATAGGAGTTAATCCCACTGAAGTAAGAATTTAAAACAAAAAATATATATAACCACAGTTTAGGTCATTAGTAATCAAACTTGACTGTGCATGAAAGTCACATAGGATGTCCACTAAAACTTCAGGTTTTTGTGCCCCATTCCCAGAGATTCTGATTCTATAAGTCTGAAGCTTAGGACTCTACATTGTTAAACACACTTCTAGAACATTCTGAGGCAGATGCTAACGGTTCTACATCTTGAGAAAACAGGATTCTCAACTATTCAACTGTTTTGAACAGAACATCCTAGGAACTTGATTGGTAATATTTTGTTGACATATTTCTTGGGTCTTTAAAAACCAGTCTAAGAAACAAGAGATCACAAGTGATGTCAAGGATGTGGTAAAAAAGGAAATGCTTATCTTCTATTGGTGAGAATGTAAATTAGTGCAGTTACTATGGGAAACAGTATGGGCATTCCTCAAGAAATTAAAAATAGAACTGTCATGATCCAGCAATCCCACTTCTTGGACCCTATCCTGAGAAAATGAAATCACTATCTCAGAGAGATATCTGCAGCCATGTCATTGCAGCATTGTTCACAATAGCTAAGTCATGGAAACAACTTGTCTATTGTTGAATGAATGGATAAAGAAAATGTGGTAATAAGTATATACAATGGAATACCATTCGGCTATAAAAAAGGAGATCCTGCCGTTTGTGACAACTTGGATGAAACTTAGGACATTATGATAAGGGAAATAAGTCAATCAGAAAAACAAATACCCTACGATCTCACTTATATGTGGAATCTAAAAAAGCCAAACTTATAGAAACAGTGTAGAAAAGTGGATGCCAGGACTTGGGAGTAATGGGGAAATGTTGATCAAAGGATACAGACTTCCAGTTATAAGATGGATAAGTTCCGAGGATCTAATGTACAGTGTGGTGACAGTAGTTAACAATATTGTATTGTATACTTGAGAGTTGCTGAGAGAATAGGCCTTAAATGTTCTTATCACCACCATCACCACAGCAAAATGGTAATTATGTGAGATGGTAGGTATGTTCACTAACCTTACTGTAGTAATCATTTCTCAACCTAATGTATATTAACTCATGTTGTACACCTTAAACTTACACAGCATTATATGCCAATTATATTTCAATAAAGTTGGAGGAAAAAAGCAGTCTAAGGACCAGAAAATGCTACATCATGTGATAATCTGTTATTTCCCATAGAAATCCATTTTTTGCATTGATATTTATACCTTATAAAAAGAACCTCTGAACCAGTAGATATGTGGGGGGTTTTGGTTTGGTGTGGTTTGTTTTTGTTTTTGTTTTTTAAACTGTGATGAGGCGTTATGATTTTTATTTTTCACGTATCAGTGGTCTTACATCAGACACCCCCTCACAACTTTCTCACCCTGATTACCAAACCTCATGAGTCATAGCTTTCTTTCACTGTCACAGATGCTGTAAAATGATAGTCAAATATTTTAAAGCTAATGGTGGCAAATTTTGTCCTGAATAATACATAGGCGTATGTTATGAGTTGAGTGAAAATGGATATGTTTTCTTATTTTCCTTTTATTTTCACGTTCAATATAGGTTCAATATGGAATTTTTCCAGATAACTTTACATTCAATTTACTGATGGATTATTTCATAAAGAAGGAAAATTACAAAGGTAAGAAACCAAACCCAGGTTCATTTATACTGAGGCTTCAGCTCCCAAAGGAAGTAGATGTAGTCATTTTTCTTTTTTATTTTGTAATATCTCTTTATATCACTCTTTCAGTCAGGAATAGATTCGTAGTTGGTTTATCATGCCACTTAGCCAGATAGGAAAATCATATCCAGATTTCTTTTACTCTGAGTTTCTCAAGTTTCTTTGTTCATATCTCTAAGCAAAGAACGATGAATTTAATTAAGGAATAAACTCTGCCTGAACTTCCATGGCTAGTTGAGATTGTAGTGATGCTGTTATTAGTTTGCCTTTCTTTTTCTCCATTTGTCAACTTTGTTATATTTAAATTACAGTTGTTATGTTATGTAAAGTATAAAACTTTAAAATCAGTTGACTTTTCCCGGAAAAAAACGGTGCATTCGTTATGAAAGAAAGTCATTTCCCCTCCCTTTTTGTTTCCTCATCTGTAGCATAAATTCCCTGATCCTGTGAAATTAATTTTAAAAAGCTCTTCAGCTGCAGTAAGGGAGGGCAAGAAAAGATGGGTATTGCAGCAGACTGCAGAGCAGTCAGGTGGGACCCTGCTAGGCTCCAGTGGGTGGGAAATTCTAGTACAACATGCTTGTTCTTGTAGCTATGCAGACAGTGAAGGAGAGAGGAGGGCTTGCCATAGTGTAGACACACACTGGCTTCCCCTTTCCACCATTTCATCCAGGCCTGGTACTGAGGAGCAGTGAGGGAGCCACTGCTGTGTTAGGGCAGTTACTACCTCAGGAACACGGATGTGGGCTTGTGGTCACTTCTGCACTTGTGTCATCTGCAGTCCCGTCTTCGGTTCCATCCCCTTATCCCTGAACGCCAGCACTTTGGGCCTTTTCCATCGCTTCAGTACTCAGTGATTAGGCTGGAGATGGGGCATTCGTGCCCTTAGTGTGGGCTCCTGTCTCTCTCCTCTGGATCTCCACTCTGTCTTCTCTCCCATGAGACTCGCAGTTGCCCACTGCCAGAGGGTATTCGCTGCATATTATTTTTCGAAATATTAATTATCCCTTGTTGTCCATTTCTTACTCAGTTTTAAACATGCATTTCCTGAATTCAACTAAAAGATAATTGGCTTTTACACAATCTAATTTTCATAATCTAGTCTCCGAATATCAGATTTAAGAATCTATATTACCGTATCATTGGAAAATTACGTAGGAGTGGTTTTCTCCCTTCACTCTCTTTAAAAGGTATGTTGGGAGGATCGAGGGAGGCTTTTTTCTTTTTTTTGCTAAATACAGAATAAATAATATTGAGGATTTTTAAAAATAAAATTTTGAGAAAGACATCATTTATGGCAAAAACAAAATAATATACTTATTAGGATAGGAAATATCAAAGTATGTAAATGTTATGAAAGAAAAGTAAACTAATTATCCACTCCAATCTAATTTTACTTCCCAAGCTGACTGAAATGTAGAATATAAATAAAAGATAAAATCAGTTTGATTTATTTTTCATGTGTAATTTTGGATTCAGTTGTGAACAATTGTTAAAACTAAATCTAGTTTTTTTTAAACTAGTTTTTAGATTTAATTGTGTTCTTTTAAAATATTGGTTTATTTGGTTGTTTTTTTTTTTTTTTTAAATCTGTTCCAGATCCTTATTGTGCTCCTGACTGACTAGATGACTTAGTGGTCTGCCTGTCCATCTCACTTTCTCCATTTGTGAAAAAAATATAGAAATTCTTGCCCGTGGTCTATTTCAGAACCATGACAACATGTACAAAACCAGCTGGCTGGGAACAGCTGCAAATCAGTGCTAACTCTTGTAATTATGAGTGTATGCAAAAATTGGTTAACAGAGCAACTCAATCAGTTAGTTAGAAATATTTGTTGTGCCTATTATGTGCAGGCACTGCATTTTACACTAATATTAACATTCTCTAATTTAACAACAAACATCAAGAGAAGGAAATTGTTTGATTTTCATGGCATCCATCTATGTTGTGGAATACTGAGTGAAAATAAACATTGCTTGGGGTCTGATCTCCTAATGACCTGCCTTCTGTGGAAACAAATGTGTCACATGTTACACTCAGGGGCTGTAATTTATGAATGTGCATTTTCCCGTCCCTTCGTTCAGTCTTTTAACCTGAGCTTGATTGTCCTTTTTATAGTCATCAGTTTTCTGTCTTTGCAATAATACCTGGGATTGAGGATTGCCTCTAGCTTTTATCTTTTTTTTACCCTGAGAGGGAGAAGGTGCCAGAACATGAAATGGGGCAGTAAGCCCAACCCCTGCTCCGCTTGTCAGGATGACCTGGGAAATACATTTGCTTCCTTTCTGTACGTCTTTCTCTCTTCTAGCCGATGGCCATGAAGCCTTAAACTTGCTTCTCAATTTATGAGGCCTTTTCATATGTATTATCTTGTTGGACTGTCCACCAACCTTTTGGAATAGTTGGGACAAGTGGTATTTTATATTTGTGAAGATAAACACTAGGGTAAATTAAGTGGTTTATTCAATGTCCTTGAGGACAATGGTGCAATGGAACCTGATTTAATACATACGATAATGTACAATAGAAGCTCAAGGTTTGGGAAACAGCTAGTTTGTGGAAGAACTAAGAACTGATCCTAGTTCTTTACTTCTTAATTCTGTTTTTTTACTTCTTAATTCTGCTTTTTTTCCTATTACATCCTAGTTTTTAAGAGTGTTTGTAGTTAAATACAGATTTGGTGATGTTACCTGCAACTAATTTCCTCTTGTTCTCACTTTGATCTTCTTGCCAGATGCTTTATCTGTAGTTTTTGAGGTCATGAAGCAAGAAGCCTTTGAAATAACTTCCACCCAACTTCTCTCCCTCCATGTTTTATACTATTGCCTGGCAAAGAAGACAGACTTCAGTGTAAGTGATCTATCTTAAACGGTACCGAGAGTCTTAGGAAAAGCAAGTAGTGGCTGCTCAGTAGGGAGGAGGTGGTCGGATGAAACCCTGGCTCACAGAATCTGGAAAGAGGCATCTGATGTGCAGCCCTGTGGCTGTGTACAACCGGAATGCGTGTTCATTCTGCATATTGTAGTTACTGGTTTCTAACAAAGTGGATGTTTCTCCACTGAGAGAATCTCAAGTGAAAGTCCTTATGCACATTTTGAAACCTGAGCCAGGCTGAGTGCACCTCATACATTCAGAAATGGGTAACTGACACTCAGAACTGGACATGGCATATCAAAGAAGCAATGAGGCACCTGACCCTAACCACAATTCAGGTATTAAATACCAGTGTTTTAATTTACATCAGTATTTTCCTAAGGTTACTCTGGGTCAATCCTGAATACCAAGTGTTAGTTTTATCCCTTAGGTTAAGTATTTAGTCATTATTCATTGCTATCCAAAGGATAACAACAGTGATATCAAAACTAATATTTAAACAGCTATTACATTATACCAGGCTGTGTTCTTGGTGGTTTAAGCTTATTTATGTTTTAACCCTCACATCTCTATGCAGATGAGAAGACTGGGACACAGAGATGTCAGTCGGTAGCATGAAGCCACCTCAGAAAACCAAAAGTCTGGTCCTATAGTCTGTCCTTAACCCAAACATAACATCAAAAAAGTACTGCTTTGGGTAGGAACGAAAAGGTCATCAAGTCCAGCCTGCCTTCTAAAGAATGTCTGGTGTTTTTTGCTTTTCTTAGTTGAGTGTCATAGCCTACAACATATGCCACATTCATTAGTTGATTAAATATATATTGAGCACCTATGACAGTCCATACATTGTTAGTGTTAGTTATACAATGGTGAGCAAGTACTTCCTTTTTACAGTCTAAGAAGTATAGGCATTTAAAAACAACAAAACAAACACACATATAAATTATGGCTACAATGTACATTACAAAGATTTCTATAAAAAACCTATATTGAAAGAATTCTAATTTGTATTTTAAACTGGATAGGTTAGGAAAGGCTTCCCTAAGGAAATATTTCTTGGGTTAACATTTGAAGAATGACTAGAAATAACTTGCTGAAGAAGGAAGAAAACCCAAAAAGAAGAAATAGTATGTGCAAAAGCCCTATAGCAGAAAGGACGTGATGAGCTGAGAGGGGCTGGAAGAAGACAGGAAGACAGTCAATGTAGCTGCAATAGAGAGAATGGCAGGAAGGACATGGGGTGAGACAGAGTTGAAGATAATGTCAGTCACACTAAGCCATATTGTCTTCATCCTAAAAATACTGAGAAGCCATTGAAAAGTTTTAAGCAGAGTCGGGGGTAATATGATCAGATTTGTGTTTTGAAAGATGCCTCTGGCTGTAATGTGCCTAAGAGATTGAAGCATGGTGGGGTTGGCCGTTGTCAGAGCACCTAGGAGGTGATTATGGTTGTCTGAGCAGGAGGTGATGGTACTTCGGGAGCAGAATGTGGTGGAGGAGTTGAGAGTAGCTGATGGACAGATTTGGGAGGTAAATAACATGATGAGGAACTAGACGTGGAGGCAGGAATGTAGGGGCCAAACTTTATCTCCTCAGTTTCTGGTTTGTGTATCTGGACGAAAGAGATGCCCTGTGTTTGCAAAGGGAACTCTAAAAGAAGAATGGTTTCTATGACGAAAATCAATTTCGCTCTGAATGTGAATTTTGATGTATCTTTGAGACAGTCAAGAGATTTCTAAGGGAAATTGGGACCTTAATGGAAAATCTAGACTGGAGATGTAATTTATACATCCATGTATAAATGTCTGCAAATGAGCCACAACAAAAGGAAAATCAGGAACGTGTGGACCACTAAAACCATGGGGAGAGAGTGATCTACAATATAGATGTTTCTGAGTGAGATGAGGACTTCTAAAAATTACGTTGAATTTAGTGGCATGAAGGTACTAAATTGTAGCCTTTGTTTCCATAATGGATCAGGAAACGAAATAGGAGTGGATTGTGGGATGAGTTAGAAATGCGGGAAGGAGACAGCAAATGTAGGCAAGGGTTTTGAGATGTCTAACTGTGAAGGGGAGTGGAGCATGGCAAAAGGGGAAGTGAGGGTCTGTTTTGTATTGATGGAAGAACTAGAAGTATAAAATGGAAAAACCTTGGCATTCATTGGTGAGATAGCACTTGACTGAGTCCGTAGTAGTACACACTACAGAAGCTGACAGCTCGGAAGAGACCTAATACTTCAGCAATGTTTGCATTATTCCCAGACAATCTTCAAAAAAAACCTTTACGACATTAAATTATTTTTGTTGTTTTGTTTTCATTCATCTTTTTTAAAGTCCTTTTGGAAGTATCACCAATCTAATCACCATTACCACTGTGTTCAATTCTTAGCACAGCAAGAATACTGCTTATTTGGCTTTTAGCCTCTGTTGCATTCTGATACTGTAACAGTGGTCTCAACCTTTTTGGCACCAGGGACCAGGGCTCGTATGAGAATCTAATGCCTGATGACGAGGTGGAGCTGAGGCCATGATGCTAGCGCTGGGGAGCGGCTGCAAATGCAATGCAATGAATTCGCTCGCTTGCCCACAACTCACCTCCTGCTGTGCGGCCCAGTTCCTAACAGTCCACTAACTGGTATTAGCCCGTGGTCTGGGGGTTGGGGACCCCTGCTATAGATCATTTTTTCCCCTAAGGAATATAAAAAATGTTTTTAAGGCTCCTTATTTATTATTCACTAGACCCGTTTTTATGCAGTTTATGTGGGGGAAAATTAAACCTTAGAGTGATTGGCTTTGGAAATTGAAATGACCTGGTCCTTAATTACCAACAATTTTACTTATGTGTGCTGTAGAAGTGCCTGGGTAGGTATTGTTTTCTCCCAAGGTCTTTGCTTTTTTCAGACCTTAGGAAATCACACTTTTACTGCAGAAAGGCCATTCCCAGTAAAAAGGTTTGGGTGCTCATTAACACCTGGGGAGCCTTCCTTCCACCCGGCTGCAATTGCAGCCTGCTGTCTCCTCCGTTCTCTGCCTCTCCCTGGCCCCTGAGTGCAGAGACCAGTGAAGGGCAACCTGAGCCTGTGTTTTGTATTTCCGAGTCACAACCGGGGCCCAGGCCCATGGGGACTCACGTGGCACCAGGGAGATCACAGGTCTCGTGTCTAGGGAGATGCCGAGGCTTCCTCCGGGCCCTGCTTTCCCGGAGACGCCCTGTCACTGCTGCTGCTGCTGTTCAGGCTTCACAATGCTGGTGTTTTTGGCCCCTTTTTTCTTGTGTCTCAAAAGGCTCTGGTTTTATTGAAGTGTAATTTTTTACTGAAGTGTAATTTTGCACCCTGGGTTAAGATGATTGCCTAAGTGTTTCTGATTGCCTAATTTATTTTTGAGGGGCACAAATCTATCTAAAAGCAATGTAATAGTTGTGTTTATTTTAACTCTGTGAAGTAGAAGTCCTATCATTGCCAAATTGTTATAATTCAAAAGCTTGCATCATGTCATGTCCATGTGAATGAATATGGGACTGACAGAATGTTAAATCTTGATTGATTGTCTCAAGACAGTGTTTGTCCAGAGTGTACTTTATTTCTGTTTTGTTTTGCTTCTCTGGTTGCAAAAAGAACTCTTATTGATTGCCCAGAATTTGGAAAGTTATGAAAAGTACAAAGAAGAAAACAAAAATTAATTTTACTATCCAGAAATCTGTTGACATATTACATATTTCTTTTCTGTATTTTTCATTAAACATAAGTACCTTTCACTTAAAATATTGGGATTATAATGTACCTATAGTTTCATTATTTTGCTCTTTTAACTTAGTGTTATATAACATGTTCTTTTCCTCCGTGTCATTAAAAATTACATTTTTGCATACAGTATTCATTGCTTGGCTGGACTGTGATCTGGTATATTCTGTTGCAGTGGGAAGAGGAGAGGAACTTTGGTGCATCCCTGTTACTCCTGGGCCTAAAGCAAAAGAACCCAGTGGGGTGGAGTTCCCAGTTGTATGGCTGCGCACTTCTAGGTAAGCTAAGTCATCCTTCCAAATACCGTTCTTCATAGGTAGAATCAATGCATTCTTCTACTTCATCATAGAATTATCATTTGATTTAAATTTTCTAGTGAAATTCCTATACAGTTTTCATTTTTAGGCTCAAAAAATAAAAATAGACTTTAATAGCCTTACAGTTCCGACATAAGAGAATAAGAGGGTTCTAAAACCTGTCACCGTTGGCAAAGCGAGAACTGGTGCTGGTGGCCATGGGTTATATGTAGTGGGAATCAATGCGAGGAAGGGACAGAGAAAGGAAAGTTCTGGCCCTCTTTTGGGAGAACCAGCCAGTAGTCTGTCTCAGTATCAACAAAGATCTTTCTCTTTCAACCTAAAGTTCAGGAATTAAGAAATTAAGAGTGAGAGTTGAAGTCCTGTCTTTGTTATTGTTTTAAGGTGAGGGAAGAGAAAAGAAACTCAGAGCACAACTAGTAGCACTTTGGGAAAGCAGAGGGTGACTCATTGGTACACTGTGACTGTGCCAAGCAAGAGAGACGGCAGCTTTACTTCAGGGACCCAACTGCATTGACATCTGACAGGTCAGGAGGACAAAGGCCTCGAGGAATGGCCTCAGAGCCTGGGCTGTGCAGAATCTGGGCAGATAACTTTCAACATTAAAGATGCCTTGTTTTACAGAAATTTATTAAAAGCATATTATTTCATTACTCTTTCAACCTCTCTCTTAAGGGATAGGTATTTGGGAGAACACCTCTTGATAATATGTTGCTTCTGCTTACCTTCATTTTTTTTAAATCATCAAAGTTATAGCAGTTTGGCTGCTTTTGAGGTTGATCTTCACCAACAAGGTGGAGTGTGGCATTCTCAGATGCTGATTCTGACATAAACTGACTCAGGAATCTCAGAGTTTATCGGACTGGCTATCAGATCAAAAGAATTGACCACTTTTTTGCAAAAATCATTTTCCCCTTTTTTGCCATCTACTTTTGCTATTGATTTTCATGTTTTTGCCTTCAGATTGGCATTTAAGACGATTATGCTGCAGGAATTATTCACGAAGTTGTCAGGGCTAAGACAGTGTAGTTTGCTGTTGTTTCTGAGCGGAGGCTCTTTGCTCTCATTGTGTCATGCGCTGTGCAGCTTCACTCAACCCAGATGGAAGCAGCTTCCCAGAATGTGACTGCAGTCTAGCCCCAAGCATCTTAAAGCTCTAAAATTAGCTGTCACCTGATAAGCTTTGTCTATTTATGTCCTCCTACAGCTTTCCCAAATCCTTCCCAGGAAAGATAAGTGAAGGTGGATTTAAGACCTAGCAGCTCAAGGTGACTTTGGTCATTAGTGCAGAGAGGGCTTCTGTTCCACAGAAGTGCAGAGACAGCCCAGCCCCTCTGCACTCAAAGACTGTGTTATCCGGTATTCCTATCTTGAGCTCCAGTGATGATGGTTTGAGGGACCAAGAGAAGCATTCATAGCCAGAGATCCAAAAGGATGATGAAAACTTTATTTAAGTGTTGATGAAATTCAAATAAAGGGAAGGAGCAAAATGAGAATTTTTTTCATAAGGATAGTTGAAAAATGTCAAATGTTTCCTGGCAGGGAATATTGCAGATATTGACAAGATTTTTCACTGTAGGGAAGTTTCAGAATTTCTTTTTCCGAGGAAGATTTTGTTCTTAAAACAAAAATATATTTCAGTTTCTTGACTCATAGAGTAGCTTCACTTAGAGGCAGATATCAACCTCTCTAAATTTCCTCAGCCCTGTGATTCAGACATCTTCATGATAACCTCCCTCAGCCCAAATGAAAAAGAAGAAATACAGGTTCATAAAATTTTATATTCAGAAACATTTACATTGAAATTTACCACATTCTGCATCATCTATCTGAAATATCACCAGGTTGCTGGATAGGGTGAGGCTCTAGGCGCAGATTTGAAATTACCTTTGTTTCTAGAGCCGCCGGGTGAATGTTCACTTGTTCCTTCACGTCCTCAGTCTCAGACATGGTGGAAGGCTTGGCTGAACTTTCTTTATTGTGTCTTTTGGCCACAGGGAAGGTGGAATTGCAGCAAGGACTGCGGGCTGTGTACCATAACATGCCTCTGCTGTGGCAACCAGGCTACCTTGACAGAGCCCTTCAAGTGATGGAGAAGGCAGCCTCCTCCCCAGAAGATGGAAAGCTATGTAAAGAAGCGGTATGTTCCTTGGCCCTTACTCACTGGGATTGAGCCACCTCCTGGTCCTCATAAGTCAAGCTTTGAATGTGTTTTCATTGTCTTACCCCTCCTACTACTTTCTTTATTTCTGTAGAATCATGTATTTATATTCAGTTGAAAAATTTAAAACCACAATCTCAATGTTCCTGACAAAAAAGATCCAGAAAATAAGATTAATACTGATTGTACAGCTCACCATCTAGTAAGAAAACCACTCCCCTCCCCTGAAATTCAAATTGAGTTCAATAAAATACTGCCTATTCCACTGCCCCCTCCCCAATAAAATCTCCTAGTCATATAGGACTCTTGACATGTGACGTTACTAGTCTTAGCTCAGGCTATAGGAAACGTAGCATCTTAGAGTCCATAGGGAGCCACAGTGTCCACGTCTGTCCAAGCATTTTGTAGTCAGAGTGTGGCCTAGAAGGACATTGGTGGTTTTATGACCAGAGTGTAAAAGTTAACTTTGAGCTGCTTATTTGTTTTGCCTTGACCCTAATCACTGGGACTCACCCTTGGCTTTCATTTTAGTCATGAGATGCACAATTCTGGTACTGGCTCCTCATACTAATGTCTAGTGAATCATTACGTTTTTTGCCAGGCATTTATACCAAATAAAGCATACACATTTCTAAATATATATTCAGTTAACACTACTATTGTCAGTGATAGTGATTTAAAACAAAATTATACATAAATTCTTTGCCAAGGATATTCTTTCCAATTGGAGCTAGATTTGCATTCTTTGTGTTTTGACTTAATAGGAATGTGATTTAGATGTCAGCAAGAATGGGATATGTGTCAACTTTGGGTATAATGTATTAGTGGCATTAAAAGCCTTAGCGTATTTTTTGGATTTTTGTTCTGATGTGACAGGGACAGAATTAATCGATGTCCAAACAGGAGTTAATGCTGGCCTTGAGATGGTTTCTGTCCTATTTCTGATGGTCAAGCCCTCTGTGGGCCAAGGGAAGTGTGCCCCAAAGCGAAGTGGTAAAGGGGAGGGGTCAAAACAAAAAGAAACCCTCTGTTTTATAATTTACTTACTTCCTTAGTCATAGACATCACCTCATTAAAATGAATTTCATGTGTGCCTGTCTGGCTTTTGCCAGCAGCTTATGTGGATTGCGCCAATCCCTAATTTACAGAAACCCCGTGTGCTAAAATCTTTCTCGGGAGGAGGCCCTCACCTGGATTCAGCAGCTGCACTGTGCATGCACTATGGCCCTTTGTTGGTTGTGGTCTGCACTGGTTTTTCTTTCCCTTTCTCCCACTTCCAAGCCGATTGAGGAAGAAAGACATGAAAGGGGAGTGGGGTTCTTTCCCGTCCATTGAGCATAATTTTTGGATTCCTGCCCATTTGATTAAAAGTGAAATGAAATGCCATTGTGCTGATTCATATACGGATAATTCTGAGCTTGCTCACTTGTACCATTTGTTTTGCGCTAAGTTTTCCATGCCTGTGACAGGGTGTTTTTAATGTAAAACCATGTAACCATGTTTACTTCCTATAATTTTGTAAGAGAACTTCTCACGATTTTTTAGATCCCAGTTTTTTTCTTCCTTTCCCTTCTCCAGCTTCGCTTCACCATGTGCTCTCAGGGCCACCGGCTGATTAGTCCCCTGCCCCTCTTTCTGCTCCACAGCTTGATGTGCTGGACAGAGCACTGAAGACTCTGACTGCTCCGGCCCATGGGTCTCCAGAGGAACAGCCCCAAGAAGGGGAAGACAGCCAGCGGTCAGAACTGGTGGAGCAGTTGGACGTGGAGGAAACTGAACAGTCCAAGCTTCCCCAATACCTGGAACGATTTAAGGTGAGAAACAGCAGAACTCAGTCCCTCTCAGCTACTAAACATGCCTCTCTGTCATGCCATGGTGATGGACAAGCAATCCTTTCATGCATCAATGTCACACACAGAGGCATTTAAAACTGACATCAAAAATTACATTTTTATTGCTTCACACAGGAAGTGGTCTTAAAAGAAACAAATGGAATTTCTGTGCTCCTTTTTTACTTGAGCTAATGGGTCACAGTGTTGTTCCCTAAGGCAGCATGTCATTACCCCCTCATCCCTGTCATGTGCCTGATGGATGGGTAATAGCTTGCTTCCTCATAGCAATCACCTGACTCCCACCCCAGGTGGCAATCTGATCATTTCTCCACATATTGCACTAAACATGCTTGATAATCCAGAAATACAGGTAGAAATTGCAAAGCCACATTTAGGTATAGAGGAAAGATTCAGGCATCTTCTTTTGCTCATCTCTGGCAGCTTTGTGTTGTGCACTACAGCCCTGAGAAATGCTCTCTTGTACTACATGGAAGATGTAAACAAGTTTCCACTGCTGCTTTTCAGAGCAGCCCTGAGCACGCAAGCTACCTCGGTAGCTTTCAACTGTACATCCCAAAATGCTCCGTGATCAGTCAGGGAAGAAGAGCCTTGTTCAAAGTTTAAACCCTTGGCCTCTTTCTTGCTTTGTTCCTCGTCTATTTTGTGGGAAAAATAAAACAAAACAAAAAGCATGCTGCCTGAAGGAGAATTTTTCATGTGAAGCAGAAAATGTTTTCATCCATGTCAGCTGACCTATTATATCGCTTTGGAACAGAAAGATGTAAATTTTGCCAGATTATTACATTTAAATCTTTTCAGTAATTGTATTGAACCAGCTATGGGAAACCTATTTCCCTATGTTTTAATTTAAGGAAGATTCTACTGTACATTTTTAGCAGCTATTTCTCCCAGTATTTCTGTAAGGGCGTTGGTCATCTTCCTTTTAATAATTTGAAAACCGTGAAAAGTTAATTGATGTTTCCAAGGTACACAGAGAATTAGCAGTAGAGCTAGGTTAAGAGTTTACATACCTGTTCTTTCCTCTTAATTTTGCCTAACCTTGCATACTTAGAAAGGCTAAAACACAAAAAAATGGACTTAGCCCCATAGGTTATCATTTACCCTATTCATATTGGCTAAGTCTGTCATACCACTCTTAAAAATTACCTCTTTCTCTTATTTCTTATATAGTTAATCTCAGGGAATAGAAATCTGTGCCTGCATTAAATTCTCAGCCCTTTTCCACAAATGCAGGTTTTTGAGGAGAAAAAAAAAAGATAAGACAAATATTTCTTGACTGCAACCTGTGTGTTAGGCACCACTGCATTTCATTTATCCTCGCCATAACTCTGGGTGGCAGATACTGCTCATCCCATGTTACTGACACCAAGGCTAAGAGAAACCAGCCCATAGACTTTGGATTTGAACAAAAGTTTTCTGACTCTGAGTTGAGTCCTTATTCTGATGTCTCAAGTTGTCTCCTTGGCTTCAAATCACATGGAAGATGATACCTGAAAGAATTAATTTTCATTTTACATTTCCTTTTCTTTCCACTGCCTGATTTTTATTAGTCTCAGGTAATTTGTTTGGGACCCATTACATTAGGCCTCTGGCTGCTCCTTAAAGCCCATGGACCTGCCTACCTTCTGCCTCCCCTTCCTCCCTCGCCCCCTCCCCAATTGGACAGGCCCTGTCAGCTATGCTAGTGAATTGCATCTGTTTGTGGAACATGGGGATGTGTGGTATAAGCTATAGCTGGGGCCATAAGTGGCTCTCTCTGATGATCTACATCTTGAAGCACTTAAGTAGATTAGCGTTTTTAGTGCTTTACTTCTCCAGAAATACAATACAGAACAAACCAAGCTGCCATTTCAGATGGAGCTGTAAGCAGTCAGTATGCAAGGCTGACCTTCAGTGAGCACAGCAGGTGGAAGCTTAGAATAGCGCAAGCACTCGTGGGAGCTGTTTAGCATGCCATTAGTAAGAAATCCTTGAAATGATTTCCATCTGTTGAAAGGAACACACGTTAGGCAAACATTTATCTCAGTTATTCTGAAAGAAAAGATATGGATGGACTTCCTCCAGTTTATCAGCTGCCTCTGCCATTTTGTTTGCATCTTAGAGTTCTTTGTTCTTGGAGTTGGCTGCTTGGTTTGGTGCAGGTCAAAGTGGAAATGTAGATTTGTTGTACTTGCCGTCTTTGTTGTTTAAAACTACAGAAGGAATCACAGCATATGGAGTTCCATTTACTGTTTGTGAGTAAAGCAGAGAAATCACATGTAGTGCATCTTAGAAAAATTGTTAGGCTAAATAAAAAGGAACGAAAGGTGACAGGGTCCTGATGACAGGTTTCCAACAAAATGCAAGCAGAATGTGCAGAGATGTGGTGACTTAATCTCTTTTCCTTTTTGTATTCTGCTCCCACCTGCACTCTCCCCCCACTTCTCCCCTTCTCTCCTTTCTTCTCAACAGGCCTTACATTCTAAACTTCAGGCCCTGGGCAAGGTTGAGTCAGGAAGCCTTTTGACCCTGACCACCCAGCTCATCAAAGAACAGCTCCCCACCTGTGAAGCAGAGGACATCGCTACCTATGAGCAGAAGCTGCAGCGGTGGCATCTGGAGCGGGTGCAGTTGATTCAGAGGGAACAGGAGCAGAAGGAGAGGGCAAAGCAGGAGCATCAGGCTCGGAAAGCAGCAAAGGCTTCTGCTTGACGGGGCGCCAGCCCCACCACAAGGACGTCACGAGACCCCGTCATGAGAATCATCGTACCTGGGATGGCAGCCTCAGCTTCCTACATCTGTTTTCTCCTTTTCTTAAAGCAGGCCACTTGTGGTATAAAAGCCACGTTGCTCTACATGTTAAGTCTGCCCAGCCAGACTGCCTAGCCATAGTTCCAAGGGCTGTGGGACTGTGCAAGTGGCTGAAGCCACCAGCTGAATTCCTTAAATGGGGCCGTTAAGGCTTATGGAATTCCTGGGGGACAGCGATCAATCTTGAATATTGAAAGTTCCTCTGATGCCTTGCGATGGTGGCGGGAGAGGCCATGGTTGAACTGTCATGTCTCGAGCACAGGTGTTTGGATGGTCTCTCTCTTCCCAGCCGAGGCAGACTTCACATCCTGAGATCTTGTCCCTCTTCTCTCTAGTACACGCTCTTGGCCTGAGCTGGGTGTGGGGTACCCACACATCCCCACTTTCTCAACGTGCCAGACCTGAACTGGAAGAAGTTCAGTACAGGATCGAATGCAAGACCCACCGGCTTTAAAATTTCGAGAGCCTGTAGTGGTATTTTAAGAGTGTAAGGGCTCTCGAGGGCAAAGCTAGCCCGAGTTGGGAAGCCTCCTTGACTGAAAGTTTCTCCATCTTGTTGCAGTCACTTTTTTTTCCAAAAAGTATTGTCTCAGCTCTTTCATCAAGTAGGTAAAGGAGCCTCTTGTGCATGCACACGCACACACATACAGTTTGGGAACACACTTTTCCATCAGAGAAGTTGGAGAAAAAGATGGGATGTAAAACTTGGGAGGCAGACAATTCCTTCCTGAAGTTTCTCTGTGAATGGGTTTGGGGGCAGCTCTTGTTTGCTATGTAATTTTGCCTTTTCAGTACAGTGGTGTACTTTTTTTTTCATGATTGTGCTTTTTTATCCAGAACCTGGGAAATAAATATTCTGGCATCATTTAGGTATATTCTTTATCTTTTGGGGAAGGGAGAGAGACATAGGGAGTCTCATCATCATTATTGTTACTGTGATTTTGAGCAACATACTTTCATTTCCCTGTTCTTTAGACTGTGGCATTTATAACAACCACCACCACTGTCACTAACATTTCTTGAGGACATGCTGTGTGCCAGCACCTCCAGCACCCCTATGAGGGAGGTACTAGGAACTCCATTTTGGAATGAGGGATCTGCAGTCAGGCCAGCACTGCTTCTCCCTCCCCCTGTGCCTTGCCCCCATGTACACCCGCAGTCAGTGTCCCACACGGGGCGCTGTAGGCTAGCAAAGCCGTACTAACTTAGAGGGTTACGACCTGAAGTGAGTTTTAACATTTTGGTTTATCCAGGGCAAGGCTTTCTCAGCCACTCCCTTGTTATATCAAGAGGAAGATTCAAGATAAATCAAAAGGCAACTTTTGCTCAGGAATGACCATCACGCATGAAGAATCTAGCTGATAATTTTGCCTTCATTTTCCTCCTCATCTGTCCCTGTCACACTTTACTTCCAGTCCTAATGCCCAGGAGGAGTTTTTCTACTCCCATTCCCTGGGGTTCTTACCACTTGCACTCCGATCTCTCAGGAAGCACCCCTTAGGGAGTCTTCCCCTCCAATCTGCCACCCTTTCCCTAGGCTCTGATCTCTTCACCTTCCGTATTTCTTCCGTGTGGAATGGAGAGACTGCTCTCAGTATCCTGGCCTCCGGGGATGACCTTAACTGTAACAAGTACCTTCCCTCTAGCTGACCTACCGTAGTCGCAACCAAACCTCCAGCCTCATATCACTAATCCAAGAGCTTAGAACCTGATGTGCCATTCTTCCAATCCTCCCTTTCTCTCACCCCATGACTCCTGCTGAACCAGCTCTTCCCTGTAACTCCCTGTCTACAAACCCTAAACCTTTACTCTGTTACTCAAGCCCTTGATCTCCAGAATTCTGATTCTGCTTGCCTCCTTCCCAGCCTGGCCCCTATGGTTGGCTAGCCCACCAATGCTCTCATTAGCATATTTAATTTTCTCTTAATTCCTTTATCCAGGCTCACTTGCCACCCTTGGACCCACCTGTTATGGGTTGAATTATGTCCCCTCCAAAAAAGATAAGTTGAAGGCCTAACCTCTAGTACCTTAGAATTCTTAGTTAATAGTAGGGTCTTTATAGAGAGAATCATAGACTGAGGTATTTAGGGTGGGCCCTAATCCAATATGACTTATGTCCGATAAAAAGGGAAAAACTTGGACATAGAAACATATACGCAGGGAGAAGACATCCATGTGACTGGAGTGGAAGGCCAGGGATTGCCATCAAACAACAAGCTAGAAGAGGCAAGGAAAGGTTGTCTCCTAGATCCATCAAAGGGAGCGTGAGCCTGCTGACACCTTGAGTTTGGACTTCTGGCCACCAAAATTGCTCTGTTTTTGAAGCCACCTAGTTTTTAGCACTTTGTTACAGCAGCCTGAGGAAACTAATACACCACCACTTGTTTTCTTTCTGTTTGCTCTGACCTACTAAACGTTGCTATGCAAAGTCATAATATTAAGCTAATTGATTCCTCTACAAATTTACAGCTATCCTCTTCAACTCAATAGTCCTTTCATTTCTCTTTCGTTGACTCTCATTTTTACCTCATTAGCTTTTTACTTGGCTGAAGCCCCAGACTTTTGCCCCCAGAACTGAGATGTTCTTGCCTCCTACTTTATCAAGAAAATATACGCCACATCATACAACCTCAGTCCCCCTCTTTTTTTTACCTTAACAGTTCTCTCTCCTTAGCAGTTCTGTCATCATCCCTCATACTTCTAAGTGATACAAATCCCCTCCCTCCTTTCCAAGGTTCGGCTTTCCATTTGTGACCGGGTCCCATCGGCCTGCCTATTTCAGAACCATCAAGGCTTCCCTTTCCATTTTGTGTATCATCTCTACTGATGTTTTCCTTCCAAGTCCACAGTCTTCCTGAAGACCTCCTTCCCTCGTAGAAACAAAACAGCTTTCATCCGGCCATCCATCAAGCTACTGCTCTATCACCCTTCTTCCTTTGGTCATCACGCTTCTTCATAGGTAGCCTCCCTTACTGTCTAGCTGCGTGTTCTTCAGCCCTTGAATTTGGCTTTCATTCTGCTTGCTGCACATCAGCTGCAATGAATGACCTTTTTTCCCGCTGCTCCATTCGTGCGATGCCCCACTGACCACCCCCTTCTGAGGCCGTTGACGACAGCAGACAGCCTGGCTCTGTCCCAGCACCGCTTCCTGTGCTCTCAAGCATTTGGCGTATCCCGTGTGCAGGGCACCATACTAAGTGCCGTGGAGTTTCCAGAGGTAAGTAAACTACTCGGCCCTGCCCTCAAATCACTTAGATCCTGGTGAGGGAGAGGAGGCAGGCACATACACACCTCTCAGTGCGCAGCGAAAAAGTTTTAAACATAGATAAAGGGTTCGGGGTGTTCACAGACAGCACTTCAAGCCTAGAGGCAGGAAAAACTACAGGGAGGCATCTTCGTCTGCTTTGTGCTTTCATTAGTCACATTGGTCTATCTCAAGCTGTCCTGGGGTAGAAATAGTCTTCTTCCCCTCAGAATCTTATGCAGAATAGATATTCAAGAGAAATTATTTTAAATTGAGTTGAAATGAACAATCCAGACTAAACCTGCTTGGCCCGCAGCCCACACCCACCTTGACCCCACCCCACTCCCCCCCCCCATAAAAGAAGGAAAAGAGTGACGGAAGAAGGGAACAGTGAAGTACAAATACCCGACTACCCTTTTGTGGCTGCGTTGCCTTGACACCAAACGTTGCATTTTGTTATCATATTTTCTAGCTGGCTATGGATACAAGATGTGGGAAAGTTGCTGTCGATTTTGAAAGTACTGAAAGGCCTTGAAAATTAGTTTATTAAAATTATCTTTTCACTTCAAATGAAATAGCATCTAGTGGGTAGAGAGAGGCCAGGGATGCTGCTGAACATCTTAAAGTACATAGGATGACAGCCCACAGGACAGCTATCTGGCCCAAAACGTCAGTAGTGCCAAGGTTAGAAACCCTGGCCTAGGGTACACAAGCAGGGCATCCTCAGGAATTTAAGCAGCCATGTAGATGGGAGCCAAGAATATGTTTGTACAAATGACTTATTTACAAATGATATTTCTCGGGCTGGAAAAATTAACAGTTTCTTATCTAACTAAATATGAGTATAAAATAAGCAGTAATGCAGGGTGAGACATTATTCTTCCTAAACAAAGTCCATTATGGAAGAGGGTAAATGATGATTTATATGATTTTGCTGTCTGGGGATATGTAACTGGGACCAGGAGTCTCGAGCCAAAATGAAGCTTCTGTGATGTGACCTCTCCAGTGAGTCGGCAGAATCCAACACCATCGCAACGAGTAATCTTGCTGGGCCTGTGTGTGTGTCAGGAAGGAATGAAGTTTGAAATGAACTCAGGGTTTTGACTTTTGAGAATGATAAAAGCAAAAAAAAAAAAATGTGATGGTATTTTCATTAAATACTTAGAGTTCAGCTTTTCAGAGTTCTACTTCAGAGCTGAACTTTTCAAACTCTGAAAACAATAAATTTTATAAATCTTTAGAAAATGGGACAGAAAAGTACTTTTTAACATAGTTATGTCAGGAAAAGAGCCTTTTATTCTAAAGAACAGCTTCTTAGCTTGAAAATAACCTTTTATTTCCTCGTTGATTTTGCCTTTTTGCTGACACTGAATGCTGCCCTGAGGATGTTATTACCTGTGTGGTAACAAGGAGGTCAAAACAGAAGATGGTGACAATTCCCCTGAGACTGTGGCAGTTACCACTGGAAACTTTATTTAAAACAAAACAGATATGCTTAGGCTGTATATTATGTATGAATGTTAGCAATTCCAGATCTGAGCTGACATGTTCAGAAAACAAAGTTTATTCTTAAAAAATCATCTGAAAATAAACTCCATTATGGACTTTAAATGCTAGATGAAGGACATGGGGAAGTTTTATAAAAGTTTTATAAAAAGGATATTTAAAAAAAAAAAAAAGGAATATATCCTTTGAAGTTCCCCTTAGTGGGAGAATTTTGCTTGCTATTTGGCTTCCATAGTGCTTCATCTTTGCAGAATTCAAAATTTTAATCCTTAAAACACACTCCAAGGTTAATGTGCCTAAAATAGTATGTGGAATAGAGTAAGAATGCTTATTAAAAGTTTCCTGCAATGACAGACAGTATGCTGGACCACTGTCAGCTGTCACTCTTTCTAAGGCTCTGGCTCGAGAGCGATCATACCACCTTGATTACAAAGCTTATATGCAACAGCTACTCTTTGTCACTGCCCATTCCCTACAACTACCCTGCAGAACAGAGATTAATAATTACCCTCATTTTATAGGGGAGAAGACTGAGACTTATGTGACTTGCCCAGGGCCACACAATAAATGACAGGGACAATGTTTGAACCGAAGTTTGTCAAGTTCGTCTGATTCCAAAACTGCTTTCCAACAACTGCACCATATAACCGCTGTGCAAGCCTGAGACTAAGTACATTCATTCATTCATTCAACAAATATTTACTGAACACCTACTACGTGTCAGGAACTGTTAAAATGGCCACTTAAGATACAGCAAGGAACAAAATAGACAAAGCTCCCTTCCCTCATGGCAATCTGTGGAAGGAGACACATGTCACATGGTGCTATGTGATCTGGAGAGAAAGCAAGGAGAAGAGTGCTGGTTAAGTGGAGGAGGTTAAGTCGCGACTTAAAATAAGGGTGTTAGGGAAGCCTTCCAGAGAAGACATTTGAACAAAGCCCCATGGAGGGTGAGGCTGAGAATCATGGCGTCACCTGAGGGAAAAGCACGGTACACAAAGGCAACTGTCAGCGCCTGGGCCCCAGGTGGAAGCATGCCAGGAGTGTCTGAAGAAATAGCAAGGAGGCCGGTGTGGCTGGAGTAAGGCGGAGAGTTGCAGGAGATGAGGCCAGAGAGAAAAGGGCCATACGAAGGGACAGATGGTGTAAGGCTCCCAGCCCATTAGTAAGGACACTGGCTTTTATCCTGAGATGAGAACCCATTTAAAGGTTTTAGCACTGGATGGCATGGTATAACCTAACATGTTTAGAGGATTAGTCTAGCTGCTCTGTGGAACATAAAGTAGGAGGGCAGAGACAGGAAACAGGAAGGTCAGTTAGAAGGTTCCTACTGCAGGAATTTAGGAGAGAATTGATTGGCTTGGACAAAGGTAGTAACGGTGAATGTGAGAAGGAGTTGGACTGGATGTATTTTGCAAGTAGAGTCAGTAGAATTGTTAAAGGGCCAAGGTTTTTGACCTGAGCAACTGGAATGATGTTTTTGTCCTTTACTGAGGTGGAAAAGCCTAGAGAGAAGCAGTTTGGAGAGATGGGGGCATGTTGAATTCGATTTGGGATAGTTTAAAGATCCCTTTGTTTAGGCGTCCGAACAAAGCTCTTAATAGAGAGCTGCATATATAAGTTTGGAAATCAGAAAAGGGGTACAGACTGGAGATGCAAATTGTAAAAGTCATCAGTTTAGCCGTGGTATTTAAATCCATGAGACTGCATTAAAGTAACATGCATTTTTGGTTTGAGTGTGGAGAGCTGAGCCATGAAATAGAGCTGTGCCTATTTTAATGGAAAGATCACCCCATGAACCAGGCATCATGATGCTGCTCCATCATCTGTGAAAACGTTGCAAAAACACCCAGAGAATGAGCCAGAAGAACTGCTCATATTAAAGGAACTGGGTGTAACCAACACTCAATCTGCATCTATGGCTCCAGTGAATTTCCAAGATTTACAGTATAAAATCAAAGAAAAAATGGTGATCTGGGGTTTATGCAAGAGATGGAAAATTCATGAGTCAGCAGTGTGTCAAAAGATCATGGTAGGGACACAGAGCAGCATTTAGAATGAGCAATACAGTTATAAAAGAGAGAGTATGTAGGCACAGTACCTTCACAGACTTGATTTGCCTGGAAGACAGGAAAAAAGAAACTAAAAAGTTGCCTCCAACGTATAGAAAAGAACCAGCCGGAAGGGGACTAACTTCCCCATCTCTGCTATGCCCAGGTCTGGAGGGAGTGGGACATAAATACATGAAGGGGTTCAGGAGGGGTGACCAACCATTCAGGGCTTCCCTGGGATGGAGGGGTTTCCTGGGACACAGGACTTTCAGTGCTAACCCCAGGGCAAACCGGGATGGTTACTCACCCTACTTCAGGCCAGAAACACTTCCTGGAACTGAGTAGTTTTATCGTGAAATAGAAAACAGGTTATTTATTTAAGATTAGTCTGATAGATGTAATTAAAATCTCTTGGTGATGATTTCCCACCCTGAGTCTCACAGGCTTAGCCCTTTAATTTCTGAATTCCTTCTGGCAAATAGTGACTCCTAAGGGAACCATCAATGAAGCCCCATGGTTTGGAGACACAACGAAGATCAAAAGGAGGGTGTGAGACAAAGGAACACTGTTATGACTCAGGACAGGCTGCACTGGCCTTTTGAGGTCAAAAGACCATCTCTGAAAGACGGAGGCCAGGTGCTAGAGGTCTCTCTATTGAGCACTGTGTGGGCACATTTTCTGTGGCCACATGGAGGGAATTGAGGTGCCAGGGTCTCTCGCTCCACACTCTGCCGTTCTGAGCAGTCTGGGCCCTGATGCCCTCATCCTGCTCTCTGCTGATCATGTGTTCGGTTGCCTTGGCCTAAAATTTGCTTTCTGTCCAACACACACATGCTACGACTCACTTCTGGTGCTTTTCCACCTTGAATTTGGGGAGTCCTTGTCATCCCAGTCAATTAGGGCAGCACTTGGGTTTTGTTCACCTTTAAATCCTCACAGTAGTACCCACTGCTGGGTAGAGAGTAAAGGTATGGTAATTTGAGTAACTAAGAGGAATTCCTCCTTCTGGTGGGTACTTTATTATACTCACTTTTCTTAAACAGCTTTTAGCTCTTGGGTGTCAGTCAAATCACAATGTATGATGTGGATAGAGCTTATTCTGTAACTGAGCAAGAAACCAAGAAGGGGATAAGGTATTGGGTATGATTACTGAGTATGATGGCCTTGTAAAGGTCATCCTTAGGTGGTCAGCCTTAGGAAGGACCATCCAGTTTGACCATCTTGTCAAATCCTCTCATTTTACAGGTGAGAAAAGGAACTCTAAATAGGTAAAGTGACAGAGGTCACACAGTCAGAAGTGGCAGGCTAGGATTAACACCTGGTTTGGGGTTATATTGTGGTTTATGTAGGTAACTCCTCCCAATACCTTCCTCCAACTACATTGCTCTATTTACTTTTCCTTTTTATGCAGTGTTAATTATCACTTTCCCTCATCTCCCAATCTCTGTCCTTAAACCCCCAACATCTTCTAGGGCTTGTTGGAAAAGATAATGAGGTAGCAATTTACAGAAATAGTAGCGGGACCCTTTCTGAGGTTTGCCAAAAGTCAGCGGAGCCCACTCTGAAAAGAACACAATCACCCCCAATCCCCGCATGAATGAATGCCAAGATTGCCATCCCACCCCAGCCTCATGGGTGGCAAATCCTGACTCCTGCTGAGCCTAACTCAGTCACACAAAACGTAAGACCGCACAGCACACACATGAACTTTTGCCACTTTTGTATTTTATTGTGGAACTGAGTTTTTTTTTTTCTTTTACATCAAATATCCTCAACGGAAGAGGGGATATTGCACACAAATATCATAAAAGCACTACATATTACTTTCACTGGAAACTAATTTTCTACATTAGATATGACTGGATAGGATAGAAGTGATGCAGGATTATAAGACATAATACCATACACAGCTGCAGACTGACACAAACACCATTCAGAACAAGAGAGAGGAGTGGGAGGTGCTTCTCTGCTGAGCTCAAGACCACTTCTTTCCAGGGCCAGAAGGAGAAGGGCTGCATGCTGCACAGGTAAGCCAATTCTGACCTGCTACGGGGTGTTCTCGAAAAGGGCAGCCCAGTCCTGATGCCTCATCTCAATGGTCCCTGCTTGGGGACCTCCAAATGAATGCAGAGAAGCTATTTTTTTCCCCCTTCCTTTTCAGTTTTTGATGCTGCCTTTTAAATCAACTTAATAAAGTCACAGATTTTTTTTAATAGTAAATCATTTTAATACCAGGTGAATAACCTAATTGCTTTCAAAGAAATGCTCATCCCTAGACTGCTTTTGGTGTGTTGTTCAGTTGGTTAAAAGATAAAAGCTCACAGTTCCTTTCAAACGGAAACAGGATCTTCTAAATCTGAAGCGCAAAAAAAAGTTATTAATCTAACTCACAATATCATTACTGAGCAAGAACCTCCTGTGACAGGTGACTAAAGAGAGGCAAGAAAAGCAATTTCAGAATTGTAGAACAGCTCCTGAGAGCTGAAATTTGGTAATAGAGGGAAAATGGAAGGTGGTAAAATTTCCATTAACGAATGATTTAATCTTATTAAATGAGTATTGAAAAGCTCCTAAACTGCATAAGCTATTGGAGACACTTAAAACATTCATATACACGGGGGAACCATTCACTATGATATGTAAGGTTAAGAAAAAAAAATTTTTTTTTTGAACTCCATGAAAAATAGAATTGGGGTAGAGGGGTCAGTCACTGTATCCAGTCCCACCACAAGACTGAGAAAGCATGCACAGGGGTTGGGTTTTGAGAAAGGGAATAGAATTAGTTAAAATTGAAAATGGAGGATCATCTCTAACATATTTAGTCTCTGTAGAATTTTGCTTAAGAATACTACCAAAAAGGTCATGATCATGAGTGCTATCTCAAGAGAATTCCATCATTTAAACAAAGTGTAAATTCCTTCCACGCAGATATTCGATCCATACAGTTGGACTAAGTAATCGGTATGAATGAAGCTCCTGGAAGTCTGTGTTGATCTTCAGCTCTCACCATGAATGTACACAGTACATTGTGATGGCTGTTACTAAACTAATTGTGTTTTTATGGAACTAGCAAAATTAGGTTAGTCACCCAGTTAGAAAGTTCTCTGGAAGGACAGGAGCAACCTGTAATGCAAATATTGGTATTCCTGGTATACTCAGGCTCTGTGGTCATTACTGAGAACAATGGATGGAAAAAGATATATTCATAGGAAAAAGAGCCAGCTGACCAGTGACAGCTTTTGTATATTTTTTCCCATTAAATCCCATAGCAAAAAAAAAATTAAAAATAAAAAAAATAATAATAATAAAAATAAGGAGTGGGATAGAATGGTTAGAATCAAAAACTGGCTATAATTCTAAAATGTTGGTAATTTTTAAAGCAAAATAATGTACATGTTAAATAAATTTAACTTGGGAAATTAGAAAATAATTCCATCTTCTATCAAAGAAAAATCAACCAGAGGTCTGGATTTGGCAAGAAGGCTACAAATTTCTTTTCTCATTATGTGCACTAACTCAACAGCTAATCATTAAATAATTATCTTGAGTATCTTAGGTTGTCTCATTAAATAAGTTTGAAGTAGATGAGTTTATATTCAATGAAATTCATTTATGTCGCAATAAGTTTTCCATCATGTGTTAATTTTTTGTACCCTTAATCAATGTGTTGTTTTTAAAGACTTGAAAAAATGGAGTAATAAATAAAAGCTGCATTTCCAGAGAAGCCTAAAAAAAATAGAATATTAATTTTTTTAAAAAAATTAAACATTTGAAAATGTAATTCACAGCATTAATTAGACTGCATAGGTCCTCAGTGAAAAGACCCTGAAGAAGCATTGTTTAAACCCTCATAGTAAGTTAGCAGTGCAAAACATACACTTATCAGACAAAAATAAACTAAAATGTTATTTTTGAAATAAATAACTAACGTAGAAAATAAAATGAGGTCATTGTTCACTACTCCGAAGATCTTAGAGTCTGCAGGAAACACAACGTGACAGAGCACAGCACAGTTGTCCACTGAGAAGTTTGCCACATCTGAACACCGGGTGCATCGATCTGCAACTTGAAACTGACATCAGTTTTCATCTTGATCTGACTTCCCAGATTCACTGTCCAATGACAATGATGGAAATGACCTTTGAACTCTACACAATGAATCGTCGGAGCTGGGAATTCATTTGCTTTTCATGTAATTATTTTTCTTTGTTTTCTTTTCTTTTCTTTCTTTTCCTTTCTTTTTCTTTTCTTTCTTTCTTCTTTCTTTCTTTCTTTTCTTTCTTTCTTTGCTTTCTTTCATTTCTTTCATTTCTTTTTTTTTCTTTTTTTTCCAGAAAAGAAAAATCCCAAAGCAAATTTTGCTAGGGTTCTTTGAACTTATCTTGGCTCTTTTACCTCATGGTTGAAGATCTTGAAAGAAGTATGTAGGATATCACTGGGTGATGTAAAGGCCTGAAAAGTACCCTACCATGCCATTCTCCCATACTCTCAAATAGCACATACTCAGATTTTTATGTTATGGGAATCAAGGGGTGGGAGGTATCACTATTCCTGGTAGTTGTGGGTTTTAATAAATATTATTACTGCAATATCAGACTTCAATCTCACCAGAACTTCAAAAAACATTATTCATTTTTTTTGTCTTATGAAACACTTAAAAAAAAAGACTGTCATTTGAAAATTTTCTTAGCATTTTCCTGCAAATGAAAACATTTGTTAAAAAGTTCATCTATGAAAAGTTCTCACATACCTAAAAAAAAATTCTTCTGTACACTTATTCTCATAATTATGCTGAAATTAATGGAAAATTAAAAAAAGCCATGTAAGACAATGGAAGGTAAATACTGTACACTTGGAGAACCTCTTCCACCATTAAGATTCACTGTTTTCCCAGTTCTGATCATAGAAGCCATTTCAGTCTTGAACTTGCAGTAGTAAAGAAGCTACGAAAGGCTCAACTTGTTTGGCTGAGGGGCCACAGGGGCACTGAGGTGGTATTCCACACACGCATGGCTCAGCATCAAACTGTTGCACCTTTCAGATCAGCTTCTAGTACCCCCACACGCGTACACACATGCTCCTGTAACTGGAGTAGCTATAATCCTACACGGATGTTTTATAAACTTGCTGTCTCACATTAAAAAATAATAAGTGCATCAAGTATCTTTGTACATTCAAGTCACTTTCTAAGGCAAATTGTCTACCGTATGTACTCCCAACTGCTTTGGTATTTGCTTGTTAATTGGGGTGGACTTGGGTGTTTCTGCATGCAGGTTAATTGACTCAGAGTGAACTAACTGGGTGCACAGATGCTGGGAGCATGCCTTAGATCAATCTACTCGTGTGTTTGAAGAGTCTGAGAGTTCTGAATGGGGTTCAAACCACTTGCATGTCCAATCTACAATCACTGTTATGTCAGTGTGCAGCCTTCAGACTGAAGGAGCTTAATTAAGGCGTGAAAATCTCACATGCCTTCATAACAAGTTCTGTTCTTTTTGTTTTCTTCCAGCCAAGTTTTTTAGAAAATTAAGACCCTTTTGATGACTCAGACTGACACAAGTTGAAAACTTTGCCTGTGTAGACTATAGAATACAGACTGCCTGAGAATATGCAGACCAAATTGTTGGTTATTTTCTCTTCCTTACCCCACCCTGCTCTCTCTCTTTCTCTCTCTCTCTCTGGGTATCTCACCAGCACGCTCTACGCCGTTACATCTCCTTCTCTTGCATTTTCTTTCTCATTCTCTCTCTCTCTCCGTCCTGCGTTCTCTCTGTGTGCACTCTTTCTCTCGCTTTCTCTCTTTCTAAGACAAATGCCTCTATCTAGCAGAAGTCAGTTGGGTTTGCTAGTGCATGGTTTCCAAATGTTTAGCAGAGATGAACTGGGGTAGGTAATTTTGCAGTAACTTGAACCCTAGTGTGGGAATACTGTTACTTCCCTTAGCGATCAGCAAAAACTGAGAAATATTAGTGACTTGCATCACCATGACAGTCTAGCGTTTGGCAGGTAATGGTTCAGTGACTTTTTTAGACGAATTGACATTTTAGAAAAGGTGATTTCAAATTGAAGACTTTCTGGAAACAAAGTTCAAATCCTGTGGTGTGGCTGGCCTTGGTCTTTACAGTTCAATCTTGCACGCAGGGAAGGATTCATCTTGCATAACCACTGTGCTGCTGCTTGCTAAAACCATGATGTTGAGGTCCTGCTGTTTCTCATGGGTCTCCTGGTACCATTCCCTCATCACTTCCGAGTCATGAGTTGGAATCAGGGTTACCTGCAGGGAAAGAGAAAACAGCTGTTTAAGGGCAAAGCCGAAATCAGATTAAAAAAAAAAAAAAAACAGAACAAACAATCAGGTCTTAATTAGACCATTAGGAAGAAGAAAGGAAAAGATAGGAAATTTTTCTATTTTCTCAAAAAATGCAAAGGGACTTTTCAACTTACATTTTCCAGGAACCAAAAATACCAATGACTAGTAAATTAGTTCATTTATATTCACTGTCAGTTTTTCACTTCAATGTTAAGAGAAGTGCTTCAGTTAAGGCAAAATTTCTTATATTCCCTTTAACACACCTGGCAAGTTTTGCATTTAAGATATTGCATATTTAATCCAAGGAGCTTTGGTTATTACTGCAGCTCAAAGCCCTCTAATGCGTGTAACTACCATTTTGTCCTGAGAATAAGATTTGTATCTTTAATTTGTGGGTGTGGTTAGGGATGGAGGAGTGGGGAGGGTGAGTGGGTATTGGCTTGAATAGTAAAAATTTCATCTAGAATTCACTAAGAGGCCACTGGTGCTTCTCATGAGATTTTACATAATTAATTAACAAATAATTCTATTTACTATTATGCAAACAGTTTACTAGATGACTTGCAAACAAGTAAAACAGAGAAGCAAAGGTCACAGCTGAAATTGTAGAGTAATTCATGGCCAGTCATGATGTTTGTGAGTTGGGAACATCTCGTTGGGAGCCATCTTCAGCAATGCCCCTCCTGTGGAATTTCACTTGGACAGTTCTTTTTCTAAATGGCCAAACTCCTAGCTTTGGCTGCTTGTGAAATACACAGGAGTAAAGACAATTCCTTAGCAGCTCTTACATGGAAATATGACCACTTTGATTCATTCACACATACTTCTGATATATTAGAGGGAAGGGCAAGTGACCTTCAACCCATTTTGAAGGTAAGTAAATTATGCCTTATGTGGTAAGTTTCTTTCCTCCTAGGCCACAGTTGTATTTTAGAAGAATATTTTAGATTATCTTCTGTGTGTGAAATCCACTTTGTCCTCAGGATATTTCAGGTGTGACAGACCCTGGGTCACCTCATGTGGATCCGCAATCACAACAATGCCTCTTTAGCACGATTCCTCCCCTCTGCCTCTGGGCACAGCTCCTCGCTCAGTGTAGACACTGTCCTGGAACTCTTACCTGCATGTTGCTGCCCCACTGGGCCTTCCCTCCAACAAGGCATCCAGGACAGCCCGGCTGGGCTCCTCGGCTGCAGGGTCATTCCCACTCACCACGTAGTAGGACGACCTCACTCTCTTGAAGAATTCGACATCAACATTCTTACTATTGCTGTGGTTGGGAATATAGCACAGGTCCAAATACACAGGGGGACCTGGAGGCACAGCTGAGGGCTTGGCCGTCTTGGTGGTTCCTGGTCCTTTGGTAGACAAACAAAGAGAAAGCCAGGGTCACAAGAATGTGAAGAGACCCCTAGGTCCAGTACACCTTCCCTACTCATCCTCAAGAAGTTCCATAGGGCATGCGAAGGGAAGACTGGGCATTTCCCTCCCTCTCATCAAGGGCATTTAACACTGGCAATCTGAGAAGATGTAACATGGTTGTTTGCCATCTCACCAGGAGAAACAAAGAAAGGAATGTTTTCCCCTTTGGGCAACCCATTTGGAGGAAAAGTTTCACGGCCTTCCCAAAAGATGGAACTAGATAATAATAATATGCCTAAAAGGGCTAGTGATGTGCTTCTTACTTTGAAAGTGATCTAAAAAACAGATTTTAAAAGTCAAAAGGGGCCTCTGCATTTGGTGAACCATAATTAATAAGAAATATTAGTAATCCATGTTAGGATCTCATTTGAGAGCAATTTTGCCAACAGCTGAATATTATATCCTAACATTTGACCTAGCAAATAGTTCAGATCTTAACCTAATATGATTTCCACGGCCCTCAGCACCTCAACCTCAATCATAAACGGATGAAACTGCATTTTCTATCCTTAGCACAGTCTCTGAAAAGTGAGACACCTCTCCCTGGACAAAAAGCTGGATATCAAACTTTGGCAAGAGGAAAGTTCAGAAAAGACTAGGCTTTCTCTAGCCAGTCAGGATGCACCAGACAGGGTAAAGGGGCACCTGCCCCATCTAAAGGGCCTAGCCAAAGTAAAGATTCGAATTAAACCCAAAAGTTTCCTGGCATCTTATTTGGTGAGCTGGCTTTCTGCCTTGTTCTAGTTAGAATGTTCAAACTTTTTGAAGCAGTAAGAGAACTAGCCTTCTCAGGCGGCGGTTCTTCACCCTGGCTGCATAATTTGAATCACTTAGTCTGCTTAATACTGATGCCCGGGCCCCATGCCCCAGAGTCTGACTTAATGAGGCTAGGGTGGGGGCCTCGGCACCACTATCTTTTAAAAGCACCCCAGATAATTCTAACGTGCCGACGGTTTGAGACCACCACAGTAAAGTAATTTCAAATACCAGCTGGATCCTATAAACGTAATCCTATTTCTTTTCTCCATAGGATGTCTAAAAACTTGTCATCCCAGAGTTAAAAACACCAGTGAACGCCATCAACTGTCCAGTTTTATTTTCAGGGGGTTTGAGGAATGACGAGAATCAGCCAAACTGATTTTTAGATAAACCGACTCATTGTATAAATAGATTAATCAGCCACTTTAATGAATCTGAGCTGAAAGCCCTCAAAATAGCCATATATAAGCTTCCCAAAGAACTCTGACTTATAGTATAAGTTAATGAGTTATAGTTCTTTTAATAATTAAAAATGCCTGCAATTTTTCCTCGTGTGCTAAATTGCTACTATCGATGCCAAATAAATATTGCTCGTGCTCATAAAGAAGCACGAACTGAGGAAACTGACAGAAGTAGACCCAGGTTTGTTTGAAAAACCAATTAACAGTGCAATTTTGTCTTTTTAGAAATCTGTTAGAAAACATTTTCAAAGGAAATCAAATTAACTCATTTTTATTTCTTACTTTGCCTTAAAATTATCTCTTTCTATGACAAAAGTGTTTTAAAAAAAAACTGTGTGGGCTGGGGTATAGATGTTTTGGCAAGTTGGGTAGCAAATTTCAGTTGGTTTTTATCTATTTGAATGGATTTCATGTTTTCTTCCAAGTGCAGGTCAGTTGTCAATTCTTTTAGTCCAAGGGGTTAATTATCTGGTGGTTCTCCATTAATCTTAAGCATGACTACATTGTTTTCTACATGCATATAAAAAGAGGAAATCCGATGAGAAATGAGTCTTGAAATTGATACTTCATGGTGCTTAACATATAACTTTGCAATTGTTTACACTTCCCAAAATGCACTGAATTTGAGAGTCTCAAGTTTCACCTATCAGATTTTCCCAATAAATCAAGGAATTATTATTTAAGTTATTTTTTACTTTACATGTTTGGGTCAACTTACATTACTTTGTGACCTGTAGTCTAAAATCCTGGTATAACTACACAAAGCAAATAAAATGTATTAATGCGAATCCCTGTGATTAGTTTGAAGTAACAAAATGAAGCTGAGTCATCAGAGATCTGTTGCATCGAAAACCCAGGTCATTGCTGAGAACTTGATAAATGTGAGAATCAGGACCAAAACAGGAATAATCAGAAGTTAGGGGTATTGCTCCTACGACATGCAATTTCAATCTGAAAGAGTTCTGAGTCTCTTAGCAAGGCCGTGGGGTAAGAGGGAGATAAAAAGAGCCTTCAGTGTTCTTCTCTCAATTTGTTCTGGGTACCGCTGGTCAACTGAAATTATGGTATTTGTTGACTGATAAGAAAACAGTATTGCCCGTAATAGGGATGTAGCTCTAACCTGGTGATTTAAATATTTATAATTTTAAAATGTTAGAATTTTCTCTTAAATTTTTAAAATATAAAAATGGAATCTAAATCGTGGGCCTATGCTGGTCATTCGAGGCTGGGCTTGAAACTCTGGTTCTCCTAGGAATTTGGGAGCCCTTGGCCTGTGTCCCCTGAGCCTCATTCAGGGGCCTCAGCCAACACAGTCTTCCAAAGGAGCCTGAAACACACCTCCTTCATTCTGAAGATTTAGAACAAGGCTGTGGTCGCTGTGCTGCAGAATGAAGCAAAACCAAGAATCGCATCTGGTGAATGAGAGAGCTGCTCTAGGCCACGTGCTGAGCTATCCCCAAGCCTACGGGCCACACTGAGCTGAGATCTATACCTTTTGGCACAAGAGAATGGCAAAGGGAAGAAAGAGCATTCAGTTGTGCTACCTCACCTTCCCAGGACACAGTCAAAGGGAAATTCAAAGGCTCCAGGTGAAAGTGCACTAGAGGTGGCCACTGCACAGGGATGCTGGCCCCCGGCACCTACCTGCGGTCGCAGTCTTGACCGATTTGGATGTGGAGGCGTTGGCGGCATTCTTGGTCTCTTTGTCTTTCTCTTCTCCACGTGCAGCTTTGACCTCGGGGGTGGTGGTAGGTTTTGTTGCTTTTTCCACGGATTCCTTCTTCTTAGGAGAAGCCACTCTGGACACTTTATCTGAGGATTCTTTCAAGCCCCCTGGTTTTGGCGAAGCTGCGGAGGGCTTAGACTTCCCATCACTCTTTTTGACAGGTGAAGATGACTTGGTCTTCGTACCCGGCTTTTTGGTTTTGGTCTTCTCTTTCAGGTCTTTCTTCAGAGCTTTGCCCAGGTTCTGCTCGATGGCCAAGGCCTCTGGGTCCATCATGGACACGTCAGGGTGGCGTGGAGAAGGGCTGCGGTCCTGCATCGGGGCCGGAGGTGGGTCCATGTGTTTGTATGTGACGGTTTTGTCTGTGGGGATGGTTTCTGATTCATCTTCGGAGTCGATGTTTGCATCAGCCGTGATGGAGGGGCACTCTTCAGTCTCTGGGGGGACATCAGAGTCGGTCTGGGATGGGGCGGACTCACTGACTGAGGTGGGCGGGGTTTCGTCACATTGTCGCCCCTGTGGCTTTCCTCCTGGAGGCGGTGGGGCTCCCCCTGATTGGGTGAGGGGCTTCTCGGATTCTTCAGTTGGCTCTTCACTGGCAAACCATTCGAGAGGGTTGGGATTAATGAAGGAGGGTGACAGCTCTGTCTTGGGATGCTTGTATTCACAGGAGGATACGAGGCATAAATCGACATCCTGACGAGCCTCGGAGGGGGACTTCTTTTCTGCAGTGTAGCACGGGTCTGAAGTCTCATAGGAATACGTGGACCCCTGGGGGGTTCTACTGATTTTCTCTGCAGCCTCATAACAGTATGTGGAAGTATCAGGGGTGCGTGTGGTCTTTGTAGATGTCTCATAGGAGTAACTTTCAGACTCAGGGAAACTGGCGATTTTCTCGGTGGTCTCATACGAATAGCTGGAAACCCCAAGCGTGTGGCCGCCACCTTCGGAGTCATCGTAGCCATTGCTGATGTCATCCAGCAGCCTTCTGGACCTCTCAGTCTTCTCATAGCCGTAACCGCTCACTTCAGGGGTTCTTATCGTCTTCTCACTTATCTCATATGAGTACCCACTTTCCTCGGGGGTCCGAGTGGTCTTTGCAGTAACTTCATAGGCATAGCTGTCCTCGTCAGGGGTCTTGGTGGTTTTCTCAATGGTCTCATGTGAGGAGCCACTGTCACATGGGGATTTAGTGGTTCTCTCCGTCTTCTCATAGTAATAGCCACTCACATCGGGGGTCCGGGAGGTTTTTTCGTAAGACTCGTAGTCATAACCTTCTTCCTCTGGGGACCTCGTTGTTTTCTCGGACTTTTGATAGGCATAGCTGAAGTCACCAGGTGTCTTCCCACCAATGTCCTTTTCCACAACAGATGTGGTCAAATCTCTATTCAAGGCTAGATGGTGTTGCATCGTATCAAATAACATCGAGGCACGAAAGCCATAGGGCTCTGCGGATGCTGCTTCTACTGGTGGAGAAGAGGAAGTGTGGCAAGTTGCTAGGTTTTCTTTGATTGCAGAGGTAGAATCTGAAAAACTAGGTGAATATAAAGGAGAGGACTCTCTTGGGGTGAGTGGAGAGATATCGGATTTTGGTGATAGCTTTTCTCCTTCCAGACTTTGCACTTTTTCAGAGGTGAGTGAGGCATATAAGGACATATCTCTGGGAGGAGCAACATCAGATAGGGTATCTTCTTGGAGAGGAGAAGCTATCTGAGAAGGGGTATGTGCAGAAGAGGTGGATGGGGAGGCCTCGACCTGAGATACTGAGATGAGCTCAGAAAGATCGTTATCTTGAGTGTAGGATGGCTCCTCCATTGGTGGTATCTTATGTGATAAACTAGAGTCCTGCATGTCAGAAGGACTGTAGTCCACCTCAGTTGGCCCATTTTCAGTAATGTGAAGCATGCTTGCACCCGCTGTAGGGTGATCTGGAGACTGTCGACTAAAGTCCATAGCAAGAGAGTGCTCAGGGGATTCTTGACCAAATTCGATAGACATTGAGGACTGTTCAGATCTGTGATCTTGAACTGGTGTTCTGGATTTGGCTGTTTTAGGGGAGAAGTCTGGTGGAGAAATTGACATTGGTCTTGGGCATTCCTCTTTAGATGGAGACATTTCCGTTTCCTGGAAAGTGGTAGGCGTTTGCACGACAGACACGGAAAGGGAGTCGTCTACTTCTGTGGAATGCGGGGAGCCAACCTCGGCATGCAGAGAAGGAGACACATCATCTGTTGTTGGCTCTGGAAATGAGCTCGTAGCCACAGAAGCTGTGGAGACTGAGGCCACCCCCTCCATGTGAGAGTATGTGTCTTCTGCTACACCCTCATCAACAGGAGTCGCTGACTTGTCTGAGACAGTGCCTTCAGAAATGGACATCTTAGTGTCTTCTTTAAAAGACCCAAACTGACTGACATCTATCTGTGTAGGAGAGACATCTCCTCCTAACTTCCTTTCATCCAAAGCCAGTCCCGATTGAGAACTCATGGCTTCCACATCGTCAGTTTTCTTTTCTTGACCAAAGTCTTCCTTTATTGGTATAAAGTCTGTGCTTTTCCCTTCCAGTTTGTCTTGGAAGAGACCAGTGGAAGTCATGTCAGACACTGGACTTATTTGGTCTGGAAAGCCTTGTTTTCCATTCTTTCCTTCAAAGGGGCTTTCGGCACGTCCACCAGGAGCCTTGTCATAGGCACTCAGAAAACTTTCATATGCAGACTCAGATCCAATTAAGGGAGGGCTCCGTAAAGGAGACAAGACCTTTTCAATAGGAGACTCTGAGTCAGGCACAGGTTCATCCATGGGGCTTATGGAAGCCCTTTCGTTTTCATCTTTGGCATCGCTGAATTCAAAACTCACTGGAACTGCTGGTGGTTTTTCGATGACCTCTGTGGGGAGGTGACTGGATTTCTCATCGGTGGGAGATTGGTAGTAAGGTGTGTGGCCAGCACTGCCAGTCACAGACTGAGACGGAGATACCACTTCCAGGGTTTTGTCCTCGGGACTAGCACAATGTTCTTCAACCACTTCTTGGGTCACCTCAGGAGACACTGGGACTGTTTCTGCCTTTGCGAGACTTTAATCTCATTGGGTGTCAGAGAAAAGTTCACACTACGTTCACCCAGGGGGGTCTTTTCTATGGGTGATGGCGGAGATGGGCTCAGGGATGGGCTCTTGGATGAACTAAGTTTTTCATCTGAAACTGCCGAGACAGTGTCTTTGATCTCCAACGTGGCACTGGCTTTCAAGTCCTTCCCTTCAGAGCAGTAAGCATCGCGTAGAGCAGATTTGCTAAATTTGTCTTCCTCCATGGAGGAGGGTGGTGAGATGGTGGAGGCTGAAGCATTGTAATCCTTCCCATCAGTGGCATCGGTTTTTGATCCTTCAGATAACCCATTGAGCGATGCGAGAGCTGGTTTGGAGTATTCCTGAGAATACAGTGAAGACTCGTATTTGGTGACATTGACAAATTCTTGCGACGGGGACTCTGTCTCCTCATTGTTGGTCTCGTCGCTCATCACGTCGCGGGGAGTGGACATCTCATCCATCGGGGTGGGCTCACTGGATATCTCGATGGTGGACTGCGTGTAGCCAGAGGTGGCGGTGAATTCTTCAGGCTGGTCTTCTCGATTCTCCTCATCAGAAGCAGTGGCCTCACTCTCCGAGCCTCCCGGTAAAGTCTCATCGTGAATCGAAGAGGCAGGTTCCCGGGCAGGAGACTGGGCTTCCAGCTGCTTGGCTGAGGCGGTGAGGAATCCATACTGGTCCTCGGCACCACCAGCCTCCGCAGCCTTGTCCACCACGGCCATCACGTAATCTTCAGCTTCAGCTTTTTCGGGCTCGTAGTCTTCCTCTCTGGCATCCTCAGCTTTATCCTCCTCATCACCCTCATCCTCAGACTGTTCAGCTTCTCCTTTCTCCGCCGCCTCGTCCATGTCTTCTTCGGCTCGGTCATCACCACTGGCCACAGACTCCCTCTTCTCCTTGACGTGCACGTCTGCCTCAGCCTTCGCACTCTCCTCCTCCTCCACGGGGCTGTGCTTGGAGGCGCCCACACACGCGGCTTCTTCACCATCGTCTTCCGGCTCCTCGGCCTCCTCAGTCTCTGCCTTCTCTTCATAGTCACCAGTCTCCGAGGACTCTTCGAAACCCGCTCCTTCGTCTTCGAATTTTTCGATGTCGTCCACCCCCTGCTTCTCGACCGGCTCCAGCTCCTCGGGTGTTTGCTCACATTCGCCCTCCCCCTCCGTGGTGGTGATCCCCTCATCGGGGGACTCAGCGGGGCCTTTGATGACTTCTGTCTCTTTCTGGATGACGTAGGCTTCGCCGGGCTCAGTCTCCTTCAGTTTCTCTTCATCTTCGATCAGTTCCAGCTGAGGCTTGATGTCTTTTGCGACATCGACCTCTTCAGCCTTCAGCTCTTCAAAGTCCTTGGTTAGATCCTCAGGGGACGACATAAGGGACCTCTCAGCTTCCAGGTCCTTGGTGGGGCCAGCGGTTGCTAGTCCAGCGGCGGTGGCCACGGCCGCGGCCGCGGCCACAGCGCCAATGGCGGCGGCGGCAGGCTCTGCTGTCTTGCCTTCCTTCTTAACGACTTTCATTTTCCCCTTCTCCTTTGGCTTCCCGGCAGCAACAGAATCTTTCTTGATAGACTCTTCCTTCTTGGGTACTTTTGGTTTCAAGGCAGCTGGTTTTTTTGCTTCAGAGAGAGGAGTCGATGATTTCTTTGCATCTTTAGGAAGTTTCTTAATTTCTTTTTTGGGTTCCTTTTCTTCCTTTTTAATTTCCTTCTTTTCTTCCTTCTTAACTTCCTTCTTGGCTTCCTTGAGTGGTGTTTCTTTCTTAACCTCTTTCTTGGATTCTTTCTTCTCTTCTTTCTTGATTTCTTTTTTGACTTCCTTTTTCATCTCTTCCTTTTTTGGTTTTTCTTCTTTCTTGATAGGTGTCTTGTCCTCCTTTTTAGCCACTTCTTTCTTGGTCTTTTCCTTCTCCTCTTTCTTTTCTTCAGGTTTTGCCTTTGTTTCCTTTTTCACTGTCTTCTCCTTAGAGACTTTGGGTTTGACATCTGTAGCTTGCTTTTCAGCCACCTCGGCTTTCACTGGAGACTGCTCTTCTTTGCTGGGCACCTCCTTTTCAGTCACTGGAGGTTTGGTCTCTGTTTTTACAGGCTTGTCTTTTTTCACTGTTACCTTTTCCTTGCTTTCAACTTTGGGTGATTTTTCCACATGATTTGCTTTTGCGACCTCAGGGGTTTCTTCTTTAGACTCCTTTCGCACAGATTTGCTGGCAAGGGTCTTTGTGGCTGGCTTCAGACTTTCTCGGCTATCAGCCCTCTGTTTCAATTTTACTTGTTTCACAGCAGGAACGGCCACCTGGCCAGTTAGATCCTTTTGGGTGGCCAGTGGCTGTTTCAGAAAGTCTAAATGTTTAAGCTTTTCTAGCCCTTCCAGGATATTGTATTGGGTGCTATTTCCAGGAAATAGGACTCGGATGATTTTCTCTGCAGGGTTTGCTGGATGCCACACAATCAAAGATGAAACTGAAGTTAGGTAGGAAACTGGGATATCTATTTCTTGACCATTAGGCAGGATTAGTTCAGCCTTGTCTTTGTTGGTGCCAGTCCACTGCTGCATAAAATATTGCATTTCCTTGCTGCTCTTGAGTGGGTTAAGCACGTACATCTCAAGTTTACCGACTCCCATTTTTTGGAAAAGAATGACAGGATCAATGATATTGCCTACACTTCTGAATAGAGGTTCTGGTTTCATGGACAATTTGTTTAGGTACTGGAGAGTGAAGCAAGCCTCTTCTATGCTTCTCTTCATCTTGATGTTCGGCTCTGGGTTTTTCAGATTTTCAGGGACATTGAGAAATACAACTCCTAAATCAGGGGAGATGAGGTTTTTCATCCAGTCACTATTAGTGGTGGAGCCCTGGGACTGCTCTTCCTCCAGCTCTGCAATTTTCCGCTGTAGCATGCTGTTTATCCCAGGCAAATTGTCATCCCCAATGTGGGTGAGCAGGATGGAGTCCACTCGGTCCAAGTGTCGAATGAGCTTCCAGAAGCAGGATTTTCTTTCTGATCCTCCGTTGATGAGCATGTTGAATCCATTCACTGCAAACAAGGCAGAATCGCCTCTCCCTCCTGGAAAGATGTAGCAACAGGGTTTGGAGAGCTTTAGAAATCCACCCGATGTGGGAGGTTCCAGAATATCAAAGGGAGATGGGACTTCCACTGATTCGGAGAGATACTCGGTAAACTCGGAAAGTCCTTCCATTTCTGGCAATATAGAAGCCGAGTTGAGTTTAATATTGATGAAGTCTTGGAGATTGTGTCTGTCGAGGTTGGAGTTCTTCCAGTCTCCTTCTTCTGGACAGAAAAAGGGTTAAACTAGCTTTGTTGGCTGGATTGGGTGGTACTCAGTAATTCGCCAATCTGGATTTAAAAATAATAATAATAAACAAGAAGAAAAGGTTTCAGTGAATGTCATCACGGATCCTTCGTCTCCATCTATGGATAGGTATTACAGTCATTGGGTACAACAGGGCTCATTTCAGAGAAGCTGGTTGTTTAAATGCTGAAATATATTTTCCACAATGGTAGGTGAACAGCCTCTGTCCTGACCCTTCCTCCCATTCCCACTACTCCCTTATGTCTCCCTGAGACACCTCCATCATCTGTTCTTATACAGCAGACCAGAATGCTGACACAGAAGCCATCTGGACGGTCAATGCATGTGCCACAGCAACGTTATGAAATGCAGTGAATATCACCCCGCGCGTGGGTACTTGCCATGCAAAAATGCCCTTCAAAAAAAATTTACAAGATCACAGGGGAGAGGCTATATGAGTCACTTCACCACAGATAGAAAATGTTTTTCTTTATTCCACCGAGCTTGGCCGAAAAGGCCTGGTTGATAACAGTGAAGGAATTTAAATATAGGGCACTTACAGTTGCACTATATCTACTTTCTAGAAGGTACCAAAAAAAAAAAAAATTTGGCATGGTCCCCCTACTCCTCACCTACCCGGAGACAGAAAGCTATGGATTCTTATTACTACAAAAAATGTATTGGTTCTGGAATCAGATCGCACTCTTTAAAACATGAGTGGTTCATCCAGCAGATTCTCTACACATACAAATACTTTTATTGAAGCCGTGATGATTAAAGCAACTGGTAATTACAAACAAGCGGCCAAATCTGTTCCCCCATTTACTCATATTTAAATTCAAAGTGAGACAGTCTACTCTCTCACAACTCCTATTCTTTTTCAGGGCAAGCGTGTTTGAGTGGCTAAGATCAAATTGGTCTCAAACATTTTTTGACACATTGTTTAGTACTTCCCATAGAATGGAAATGCAGAGAGCCCATCATGACTAAAACAGAGACTGTGGTTCAAGGAAAACGTTTTTGTTTTTGTTTTTTTTTTGGTCTTACATATGTTTCATGATCTTAGTTTTAGTAAACGGTGAGGGAGAATCATGCTGTAACTACTCCAGTCTTCCTTTCGTTTATGCAGCAAAGCTCATAGACGAGCCCCAAAATTCAACTGTAAAGAGCACTTCATGCTTGATGGTAAATGATGATGAAAGGCAAAGCAAAGATTTCATGTGGTCCAGGCACCCCTGAGCCAACAGGTCTGAACTCTTACCTTCTGATATTAGAGTAGTTTCTTCTGTCTCTTACAAATTCCTGGATACCAACATTCTGAGGCCACTAGTGTGTGTGTGTGTATATGCATAAGGGTAATTGAAAGAATTAGAATGAGACTGCCATAATAGTAAAACAGCCATTTCTTGTTTTGTTAGCCTATTTGTCCTATATTTTATATGCAGGGTCACGAAATAACAAGTCTTGGATTTTTCTGGTTCCTCAGACTTGACTTGAACATCTCCTATAAACAGGAGAAGAATCAACTATCTTGGAAAGCTAAGAAAACTGAAAACGTGAATGGTAACCATCCCCCGGGGTGAGTATGTTCGCTCAAAGTATTTGCTGACCAAAGCACACATGAACACCAAATATGGTTTCTTGTCCAATAATTAGTATAGAGCCTCCTCATCATCACTATAATTAGTATAGAGCCTCATCACCAGCACAGTTAGGATTCTTAGGATTCTGTCGATCCTAATTTTCACACAGAGCGTATATAAGCTATTCGTGTTTTATAATACATTTTAGAGAAGAAATCTAGGGTAACTCAAACTGCTGACTTTTCAATAGTAAAAATTTTAAATTTGGTCTATTTGAATTTTTGAAATTCCACCCTCACTGGATTGGCAGCCAAGAGTTTAATCCAGCTGTGTGTAAGGGACATTCAATCATTAGCTCTTCTTACATAACATATGTAATCACCAAGTTCAAAAAAAGGTGGTAAAAAGACTTAAGGACTACCTCCCTACTTTCCACCTTTTCACTTCTACCCAGGGAGTTCCTATGAGATGTGGGAAATGTTTCCAAAAGAAAACAAGATTGCAGAAAATTCTGAGGAAGTCAAAGGTAACGAAAAACAGCAAAGAGGCTGGTGAATGGCAAACTACGACGTACAAGGGAAAGCAGATAAAAAAAATCAGCACTGCTGGACAGGTTTCTTTTCAGAGAAGGCAAACCCGGTCCCTCTACAGAAGCAGCAGCGTACTGTGCATGATGAGACAGGAATGCACAGACTGGGCTAGGGAGAGCCCTTCAAGAAGGAGATGGATGGGATGAGGCAGGGAGAAGGCAGAGAAGGAAAACTACGATAGCCTTGGAGCTACACAGAAAGCAACTCCTTGCTTCCCCTCTAAACCCAAATGCCAACGCACACACTGAGCAAGAACCCCTCAAAGGCAAAGATTGGGTCTCATGAGTGTCCAGCCCACAGTGGGATCAATCAATTCTTATTCAATGAATGGATGAAAGTAATACAGAGGATCCAATAATATGAGCAGGATGAGAGGCAACTTGTGACTAGGCCTTAGATTTAGAAACTGAGGCTTCTTCAAAAAGAGTTTGGAAATCATCAACATACTAAATGGTAGCTATTATAGCCTCTTATATTAAAAGTTCCTGAATAGGAGGAAACCCATCTTCTATATTTCTGTATCACAGTTAACTCTGTAATCAGGCTCAAGAGATGTTTGTTGAACTGCACTGAACCTGGTCTATTCAATACATGCTGTCCTCCTGGAGTGGCCACTTGGGAAGTGACGTGAACCTGCTTATACCTCACCTTTTAAGTACACTGGTTGCTACCCTCTCCTTGTTCTTACAAAGATGGATGAGAGACATGACTGTAGAAATATTGTTGGCGTAAAGATAGTCTTTGTTGTCAATTTCTTTGTCTAATTAAATGCAGGCATACTGGAAGAGGAAGGAAGATAGAAGAAACAAATGACTTTACTGCAGATAACAGTAATGAAATATGATTTGAATTTCTAAGCCATGGCCTACTAACTACATTTCCTTTTTGATTAGGTTACTTGCTTGGCTAATGAGGAAATGCAGTAGACAGCATCTCTGGGTTTTAGCAAGACGTTTAACGGGATCTCCGAATAGTGTGATAGCAGAAGGAGGTGAAACTGTAGTGCTGCTTAGTGCCAACCTGGAAAGAGGTCTATGATGAGCTGCCTCAGGGCCCATTTATGTCCTGTTGAGTATTGACTTAGATAAAAATGGTGAAGACATGATTATAAATCTGTGATGGCACAAAAACGGGAGGCATAGCAAAATGTGGGATGGCAGGATTAAGACATTTCCGAAAGCTTTGGACATTGGGATGATGATGGCTAAGTCAGTTCTAACAGGACGGTATTCTAAAGGGATAAATCTAAGGTCCAATAAACCAGCTGCGTAAAGTGCAGGATTTGGAGATGGGGCCAAACAATAATATCCGAGGAAAAGACTCAGGGATTTTAGTCAAATGGATTTATCATGAAGCTAAAGAAGCTTAAACTTCAAGGCCCCTTACTGGCATGAGCCCCTCCCAAAGCCATGTACTTAACTGTACATTAATGCTTTTGTTTCCTTTCTCCTAAAGGAAGCCCCTGAATTATATAAACTACACAGCTCCTCAAAGCCTGTATTGCCTGCCCATTGACATTTAATTGTGGATTGTAATAGCCAAAAGTTACTTTTAGACTACGTAATAGAAGAGTGCACTGAAAGCTATAGAAGACATCAATGCTCATAGTTCTAACCTGGTCAGTGGTCCTGGAGTATGGTGTCCACTGTGAGTCATGACATTTTAAAGAAACTAAACCATAAACAAACAAGCAAACAAACTGAAACAAATCTCCTTGCTGGCTCCTTCTCCTTGACCTTAACCTCTAAATGCTAGACCTGTGCCCCTTTCTCTTCTAATACATTGCTCTCTCTGGGTCACTTCATCTATTTTCTCATATGCTGAAGGTTTCCAAATTCCAAATTAATATCTCCAACCCAACTCTTAGTTCTCTGAGCTCTGGACTCATATATCTAACTTGGCATCTAATAACACCAAGGCACTAAACCACGACCAAGGCTAAACTCTTGAATTTCCCCCATAACCATCCCCTTTCCAATGGAACAAGTCTGAAGGACAGAGACCAGGGAATGTAAGGAAACTTTAATATCTTGTTTTATGAAGAACAGTGGGCGGAACTTAAAATGATTAATCTAGAAGAAAAACAATTGGCTTGTCTAAGATGCTGTTGGGCAGAACAGGGATCACATTCTCTCCTTAAAGACAAATAAGAAAAAACTTTCTAACAGAGAGACTGGAAAATGCCCCCAAGGAGATGGTGATTTCACCATCCTCATATTTCGGGGAGGGAGGGATTAGCCAGATGCCTGTTTTATCTCTAAGTTCTAGTTTTGTAGTTAACCTCCAATGACTGAGACTCCAAAAATCTGAAGCTCAAAATGCACTAACAATTTTATTTTTCAGTCCATTTATTTTTAGCTACTCTTGTCAAAAAAAAAATGTATCATTTTTGTTTTTCTCAAACCGTACTTCTGATTTCTCTGGAATGACTAGTATGTATCAAGGGCTGGATAAAGGAACAAAACTGGACACTAAATGGACTTTTAAGGTCCCTTTGTTCCTGAGTCATTCTGTGCTCAAACCCTTCTCCAATGTGACAACGGGCAGCCTCGCTCCAAAAGGCTGGTAACCATTAGTCTAGTCCAGAGATTTCCAACCCACTTTATCAGTGGCAGCCTTTCTTCGAGGTCCACAGTGTCAAGGAGATAAAGGCTGAGCTGCTCTGCTTGGGGCAAGAGGAAAAGAGTGAATTCCACCCAGTGTGCTCCCCTCCTCTTGCCTTCCCCCACCACCCCCGATGCCACTGATCGAGTCTGTGAGGAGGAACTCCAGAGGCCCTTCTCCACCCGTGTCAAGCATCACCTTCTCCAAAAGGTAGGGATGGGGGTTATCAGACAGGCAGAGGAAATATGACAGAGTCTCTGGCCTAAACAACACACACCTCAGTGTAATGAAGATGTGTGCTCCTCAGAACCCATCCCAGCAATTACAAACCTGCGGAATCTGCCCTTCCACAAACTCACATCTTTCCATTAAGGTCGGTTCTTTTTCTTCCAATCAGTGGTAAATTCTGATATGTGTATAGTCCATCATGCTAAAATTCTACTTCCGTAGGCTAGTAAAAATGATTTAAGCAGCAATTTTGTAACACTACGCCTTATTTAAGGAGAGAGAAGAATACTATGTGGGTTCCAGACAATGAATTATAATACCACCTTATTTAAAATTCTGGCAATGATAAACCCTTTTCTTTACATATGTCCTTCTGTTTGGTTTTACTGCCAAAAAAAAAAAAAAAAAAAAGACTAATCAATGATGTGGGGTAGAAACCAACCACTAGAAACTATAACTGCAGAACTGCATAGGAATGCAGGACAGGTGTACATATAGATGAGCTAAGAGTTCAGGGCTGAACCCCGAGCCTATAAGCAGGCCAGTGAACCACCCACCCCTGCTTTGGGCCATGGACCTGCCATTGTCTCCCCTCCCAGGGCAAGGTGCTGATGGCATGTGTCAGACAGAGTGAGGACTGTAGTGCTAGCGTGGGAACTTCGATGCGATTGGACAAAAGTTGACCGACCTTTACCACATGCGGGTGCAACAGGTAGGAGATGGAGGAGAAATGAAGCCTAAACTCCACCAGCCTTGGAGGACAATGCAGATCACAAGCTCTGGCGAAAGACAGGACAAAAGCCTTCATTCTGAAGTGGTGAAGATGGCACCAGCCGTGAGTGAGCCCCGGGCCCCCTCTTGCTGCGAGGAGCCAGGACTATCTGCCTTAGCACCCACATGACATCACACCTTCTGAAAGCTGGGGTTCCCAATGTTCCCTTTCAGCTTTTTTATCCCCCACAGTGGGTGGAGAGTGAAACACGATTATGTCATCTGACTGGTCTTTTTATAGAAGGCTCCAGGTGAGCCAAAAGAAGTTGGACAGTAAAGCTCCCCCCAGTGATGAAAAGTACACAGAGACCTCTCTGCAAAGCACATCCTAAGGAAGATGAAATGCAAAAAGACAGATGGCCCTTCACAACGCCCATGCGACGGAGAACCCGCCATCTCAGGAAGGTCTCAGGAAGATGGTTTCAAACAGATGTGGTACCTCCTACAGTCAGCACATCCCTCCATCTCTTCCCGTGGAAATCTGCTATCACCTATGGGCAGGCCCCAACCTGTTGTGGTGACAGCTCTGAATGGTTTCTGTAACTACTAAACACAATAAACAAAATGAAAGGGGCACATTATTTCGGAAGGAGAAGTTTCCCAGCTAGGAGAAATTCTCAAGCAGAAATAACCAGTTAAAATCTTCAATCTGATTTCCCAAATACCACTATCATTATCTAGTTTTCAAACTTCACATGTATCACCCCTTAAAAAGACATATTCATTAGAAATATGAATATTCCAGCTTCGGTCCAGCCCCTCCAACCCTCTTTTTCTTGGGTCTTGAACACACCTCCCTTTCTCAGCCCTCTTCTGGGCTATTCAAACAGCCCAAGTTCAAATGTTAGGACCAGACATTAAAGTAAGAAAATCAGAAATAATTAGATCAGAAAAAGTTAAGTACAAGTACTGAAAGAGATCAGCTAAATCCTACTAAAAGTCCAAGAGATCTTTGGAGCATCTTTCAGAAAACAGGAAACTGGGTTTTCTTTGGGGCTCATTTCAAGCTATTTCCTTCATTTTTGCCATCTGTAACACGATGACTGTTCCAAACCCCCTCCATCTGTATCTCAGGCACATTAAGAATGCTTCCAATTAATTATATATGAGTGCTCTAAATTCTTTTGGTGATGAGCCATAGAACTACACTATGTTAGAGCACACTGGTTTCCCTTATTTCAAAGGAGGTGTGATATTCCCTTCCCTGCTTCTTCTAACTCCCTGGAGTGCTTTCAAAGAGCAGCTTGAGGCTGCAACAGTAACCAAGCAATTGTAAAGCTTAGACCCTCCCAGACAGGAGCCCACCTCTTGATCGGTAAAAATCTCTATGAAGTTCTGGAAGGAGAAAGAGCCGGACTGGAGAATGAGCTCGCCGGTATTTTCGAAGCACTGTCCTGTCAGCAGGAGCAGCTTGTGCCGGGCAGCGTCAGTGATCATTAAGCGCACCTGAAACGAAGCACAGGGACCAGAACGTGAGTCGTGGCAGCACGGCATCCCACCTTCAGGACAGGGCTGGCCCTTGGACTGCTTCAGTTCATTACCAGCAAAAATCATTCATTCCTGGTATTCAAATTTCCCTGGGGCGCTGGACAGAGCCGATGACCGTGCATTCTCCAGTGAACACCATTTTCCAAGTTTGGCTACAACCAAGACAGTAGCAGTGGTTGACTTTCTCTCCCTAGTTTCCTTGTCTTTTCAAACCAATCAGCACAGCTGGCGATCATTTGTTCCACAGCTGTGTCTGCTGGCAGTATGTGGTCCAAGAGGCTTATGAATATTTCACAGGCTGAGTCACCAAGTCCTGTCCAGGTCCCCCAACTACTGCTGTCTCAGGAAACAGAGATTTCCAACTCAGTCAGGCCCTCCTATCTAGGATCCCTTTCATTGTAAGCCACACACCAAATATATAGCTCCAAAGGCAGCCTCAGATGGTATCAGCGATGGGATCAGCCAGGTGCCTAACGTTGAACATAAACAAGAGGCTGCCCCTGATTGAGAATCTTTTAAATAGAATTGTTAATGGTTTCCATAAAGAACTCTGTGAACTTTTCAAGTGGCAGCATGCCAGCCTGCCCTTCAACAGAAGCCCACTCTACGCACCAAGGTATCATTCTAACCCAATTCTGCTCAGCACCAACTGATTGCCAGGCATCATGCTCGGTACTGAGAGAGGAGCCCCAAAGTAAATGGGCCACAAGGAACCACTGCCCCTCAAAACCCCACAGTCTAATCAAGGAAACATACACATACCAAAGTACACATACCAGCCCCATCTGCTCCACAGGCAAGTCACAGTTCCTTAGAGAAATTCCTTTTTTCCCTTTCCATTTCTCACAGCTGTTCCACACAGTCTGCCTAGACATATATTAATCTTCCAGCTTTTTTCAAATTATATTTCCTTCCTGATTTTGTTAGTCACAGAGAGATTGCTAGCCCATCATGTGCCTCAACTTTATGCTTGAATGGATTGTCAGAGAGGTCCTGCTGACCTGAAGCAGGCAGAAGTGGCATCAAAACAGGCTACATAACGATAACCCAAAAATGGAAGCAACCTAAATGTCCATCAATGAGCAAACGAAATGTGGTACCTCCGTACAATGGAACAGTATTGGCCATAAAACAGAAAAATATACTGAAATATGCTATAATGTATGACCTACTGATATATGCTACAATGTGGATGAATCTTGAAAACAGCATGCTAAGTGAAATAAACCAGACATGAAAGGCCACATATTGTATGATTCCCAGTATCCAAAATATTTAGAAGAGGCAAATCCATAGAGGCAAACCCACGGACTAGGTTATTGGTTGCAAGGAGCTGGGAGGATTGGAGAATAACTGCTAATGGGTTCAGGGTTTTTGGTGGGGCTAGGGGGTGATGGACATGTTCTGGAATTAGGTGATAGCTGCACAACTTCATAAAAATACTAACACCCACTGAATTGCACACTTTATTTAAAAAGATGGATTTTATGGTATATGAATAGTATGGTATATAAAATATCTCAATTTAAAAAACAGGCTGTAGTCATGGAGATGTCAAAATGTGGACAGAAAAGACACTTTGGATAATGGGGACTGTGGCTATACAAATGACCATGAAGCAACTCAATCTCAAGGGTGCCAAAGGGTAAGAAAAGAAGTAGAAAATGAAAGTCTATCAACTCTTCTGGCCCAGGTGACGAAGGATTCTTGGCTCCAGCCAAGTTCTTATCTTACAATGGGCTCTGAAATACCCGATTACTCTCTGGCAATAATTTCATACAATGGTAATAATAACGTCAGTAATAAGAACAGCCAACATTATGTTTCAGTTGTTATGTGCCATGCTCTGTTCTAAGCGCCTGACATTTCTAAGCACAACATTAAATATGAACATGAAATGTAAACATTGTTACCATCTCCATTTCATATAGGGGGAAACTGAGACAAAGAGACAGTAAACAACTTGCCAAGGCTACCAGCTAATAAGTGGCAGGTTCCAGGCAGTACGGCACCAGAGGCCACGCACCTGACTGCAGAGAACCAGCCACTGACTAGGGGTAAGGAAGCATCGTGAAACGAGAACTTTTCTCTCCTGTGTCCCTCTCCTGACATCTGCCCCAGCTCCTCCAATCAGCTGGTCCTGCCCACTGTGTAAGGGCCTGCCTGAGATGCCGCGGAGCTGAATGCTTACCTCGTGCTGACCGCTTCATCTGAAGGGTTGATCAGGACCACTGTTTCTAAAACGTCACTTCGGTGATGAAGGATCTTTTGTCCTGCAGGCACAAAAACACAGACAAAAGAAGTGACCTTTAGCTTTTCCGGATTAAAACTGCCCGGCCTGCTTCTGAGATGGCAGAGGCATTGCTGCCTCTGATGAGGCGCACAGCACAGGACTCTCCACGCCACCTCAGGAAACGCAAGTGGTGTTACTAAACGAGAGTGTGCGGACCCCAGCAGGTTCCTCCCAGAAGCGGGTCCGTGTGGTCTGGGGCTCCTCACGTTCTCATAACCCTCTAGTTTTCATGGTTAATCGCCAGTCTGCCTCTGTGCGTTAAAGGCAGTTTTCATCTGAGACAAGGGGTGGATGCCAGGAAAACTCAATGGGGCTCTTGACATTTCCTTTCTCATGGTAATTGGGGATGTTTCTCCCTATCGGCCTTTCTTCTGGTGAGAACGGTGCTGAGATTAATTAGGGGCCTTATTGTGGAATGAATGACATCTAGAAACCCTGGCTAACAATTAGCCCAACAAGCAGAATGGCTGTCTGAGGCAGGCTTACAGTCTGTTGGGGTATTCATTAATTAATTCACTTGCTCATGGAGAAGTGGAAAAACTGTGAGCAAATGAAAAGTGGAGAACAACTCTCCCACTGGACAGGGCAGCCAAATTCCCCCCTAAAGACAAGCATAGTTGATGGGGACAACAAAGCAAGGTGTTGTGGGAAGGAAGAAGCCTGTCTAAGGAGAGCTGAAATTCTGCAGGGCCTCTGGCTCCACATCCCCAACTTCCTATGCCACAGAGGTTTTAGGAATGTTATGGGGCTGGAACCATCGCCAGCTAAAGTGGACTGAGGCCTCTGGATGACCTACAAAGGCTCCCTCTCCTTGGACAATGAGATGAAAGCAGTCAAGCAACGTGTGGCCAACGTGGGTGATACAGGCCTTGCCAGTCTGTGAGGGACAGAGGACATGTGTGGGAGGGAGACACATCGTCGGGAGAGTAAACCAGAAGACTATGTCTGCTGCTTAGAAATATAATGAAACAGGATGAAACGGAATAGAATCTGAGGAAGGCAGATACCCATGGAGAGAAACACAAAAAGAGAAAATGACCAAAAAAACAACTTTCTAGGAAAATGGTTGGGCGGTTCCTCACGAAGCTAACATAGAATTACTATATGACCTGGCAATTCCACTCCTAGGTGGGCAAAAGCGGGGACTGGAACAGATACTTATGTGCCAGTGTTCTCTGGAGCATTACTCACAGTAGCCAAAAGGTGGAGAAAACCCAAATGTGTACCTAGGGACAAAACGAAATATGGTATATTCATGTGACCGAAGATTATACAGTCATAAAATGAGTGAAGTTGGGATACATACAACATTCAGGAACACTTAAAACTTATCCTAAGTGAAAGAAGCAAGACACAAAACATAATTCCACTTACACATCTAAAATAAATGTATTCATTGAATCAGAGAGCAGATTAGAAGTTATCAGAGGCTGGAAGAGAGGGAATGGAAAGTAACTACTTACTGGGTACAGTTTGTTTGGGGTGATGAAAAGATTTTGGAAACAGGTGATTGTTGTTCAATATTGTGAATGTAATTAATGCCACTGAACTGTACGTTTATAATGATTAAAATGGCAAATTCTATGTTTTCTGTATAGTTTACCAGAACTTTAAAAAATTAATAATGTAATATACCAAACCCACTGAACAGTACGATTTAAATGGCTGAACTGTATATGAATTGTAATCTCAATAAAGAGGTTTTTAAAAAAGCAGTCCAGGGTACACAGCTTAGTCAGGGCTTTTTTCCTTTATACCATCAAGGACCAGAAGCACTATGGAAACAGCAACATTTTGAAATCACCAGTGTATCATCAAGCCTGTTCTCCTCCATTATCTTATTTTTCCTAAGCTAATATTTATCAGTAAACCTCATATTAGACATGGAAGTAGCTCAAACTAAAAAAAATGGTGTCAGGCACAAGTCTAAGCACCTCACATGTGCTAATTCACTTGCTCCCCAGAAGAGCTCTATAATATAGGTACTATGACTGTCCCCTGTTACGAGGAGGACAATGAGGTCTATAGAAGGGAATTAACTAGCCCAAGGTCACACAACTAGTAAGCGGTTGAGCCAGGACTTGAATCCAGGTCTCCTGACTCTAGAGTCCTTCGTTTTATCACTCTGTGGTGCTGGTAACTAGGACCAGAATTTGGAAAAACAGACAAGGCACAGCCATTGAATGCTGAGGGAAAGCTAGGGGGAAATCCAGAGGAATAAAATCAGAGACGTGCTTAAAGAAGCCAGAAAGCATTAGAAGAATATTGGCAAAAAGGGAGGAAAAAAAAAAAAAAAAAGGTGGCTCACAGAAGAGTGTAAAATGAAGAGAAAGTGTGTGATCCTTTGCTTCCAATGCCTGAAAATGAAGAAACTGCAAAACAGAACCATGTCTCATAGTTTGAGCAGGCAAAGGACTGTGCCTCAGGAGAAATAATTCAACTCAGCCATAGAAAAGAACATCCGTTTATTATGAATGCCAGAATCTCTAATTTGTGGGACATTGCTTTTTGGCTTAGTTGTTTTAGCTTTTGACAACTATATGCATTTAAATTTCAAGCCAAAGAACATTAAATTGAATAAGCAAATGATGAAATGACAATTAGCAAAACACAGAAAACCATCCCCTTTCTAAGTAACTTCTATCAGTGGCCTCCTTGAAACAAAGACCTCAAAGGCACTAAGTTGAGCAAAGGCTTAAGACCAAAAAGAAGCGAACGGTCGTTTCCTTGATCACACTCTCGACATGACTGCTTTCAGGCAGCACGTTGCCATGCACGCCTGTAGTCATGACTACATGCTGCAGGAACCGCTAAAGCAGGCTTGGCTCCCTCCCCTAGAGATGGTGCAGGAATCAGAGTCCCTTTCTTCCGTTACGTGATCTACATAATGTGGCAACCTTGCTAACTGCATCGTTCCAGACGCACATCTAAGCAACCACGGCTGGACCAGCCTGCGCTTTGGCCCACCCAACGTGCCCCTCCCCAGACACTCCCTGGCAGGGCGCTTCTTACCATCCACAAGAAGTTCCCTTCCTCTGTGGCTCCATCACTTACAAACAAAACGAATGCCATGTGACAGCGGCCGTTTACCTCGACTCCTTCCAAGTCAGTGTTCAGAACTGTTTGCTCAGGAATTCAACCAAGGATGTTCCTTTTGTCCATCTCTGGAAATACTGACAGCAACGACACAGACGTGCACCAAGATGCCATGGCTGCTCCTTTAACAAAAGCCTTTTTATAGGATTGGATTTGAATGAAGGAGGGGATTTAAAGAGAGAGAGAGAGAGAAGCTTCAAGCTCTTGTCACAGCCAGACTGTTGGCCAGATTCTTCCCCTGACGACGTAACCAGGGGCCGGGCCTTCCTGGCATCTGGCAAACCCAGGGCCTGCCTGTGGGGCCAGAGCGCCGTGCCCCTCTCCCCAGTGTCCCCATGGGATGCGGTCTTCTGGCGGCGGCCAGCTCTGAGCTCTGGCGACTGCGACGCTCACAAAGTTGAATATTTGGGGAATGTTTCACACTGGGAAGTGGGCCAGGCATTCTGAAGGGGAGGCCACCACCCTCGCCTGCAAAGGTCTCTCATTCAGTTGCTTCAGAAAAGAAGTTCCCAGGAAAGAAAGACTTCACGGTCGCAGCTTCTCTGTCTCTCCCATTATAGTCTGCACTCTCCAGAAACAGCCCACAGGGGAACCACTCACTAGCCAGCCCGATGAATAGTTAACTCCCTTCAGCATTGGTCTGAGGGAAGCAAAAGCGGGGGCTTGAGATGGAATGGTTGTCACTATGGCTTTGATAAGACAAAGTCTTCGAGGGCTCCCCACAAACTCTGTAATAGCGAAGGCTCCATCCTGCCATCCTGGGAGGTCAGGGAGAGGGCACGGAGGGGACTGTTACACAACAGCAACAAAAGGGTCTGCTCCACCTTAGAAACAACAGAGGATGGTCTGGGGACCCCCCGAAGCAGCAGGGTCCTGGCAGACAATGAGACTTTTGTCTGTACACTCCCAAAGGCCATGTTTGAAGCTCAAGTAAGCCTGTGTTTTTCAGCTATTGCTGGGACTTTCTTCCTTTTTGAAAATCTGGCAGATTCATTGAATCTATGTGTCTTTTAAAGTTGGGCGGTTCTAGTGGTTTATGTTTTACTATTTCCAGGTGACTTTGAAATCTTTTAAAGCAAAATGTTACTTTCTAGGTTTATAATTTATAGGATGCTTATGGGGTCTTCTCTCCACAATTTAATATTCATCTAAACACACACACCCCCTCGCTCCCTCCTTCTCTCTCTCTCTCTCTCTCCTCTCTCTCTCTCTCTCTCTCTCTCTCTCTTTGCTGGTTTATGAAGAGTCTGACCACGGCTGAATTCAAAGACACCCACTGCTGAGGCACAGCCACAACCAAACCCCCATAAAACTCAGAACCTTCTTTCTTGCACACAGCCGACCCACACACGGGTCCCAGAACAGTGGCCGAGGAGGTTCTAACAACTCTGCTGGGGCCAGAGCAACACCCAACGCAGTCTCAGCCCAGTTAGGCAGCTGCAGAACGAAACAGCCTAGTGCAGAGGAGAGCACGCCAGACCTAAAGTCCCAGCAGTGCTGAGATGAGGGAAAACCCTCGAGGAAAATAATAACTATTCCCTTCCAGAGCCCGCACAGCAGTCCTCTCTACCTCTCACAACCAGCAATGCTAAACCTTTTAAATTATCTTTAAGTGGATGATAACTCTGTATGTCTTGGAGATAAATATTTATTTTCTATTTCCATTAGTGATCGCAATCCAGGACTTCATTTCTGTAACTCCCTTTTCCTGAAAAAAAGGAACACTTTGCAAGCATAACCCAGAAATAGAAATTGGAGAATAAAGAAAGCCTTCAGTATCCATCTATTCAGGACGGAAGGGAGACAACAGTGAGTCACAGACACAATGGACTGGTAACCAGGACTGAGGCAGAGCCCTCGTGCCCACCCATCTCTGCCCCTTGCTCCCACGGCCAGCAATGCCCCCACCTTCACCCATAAACTCTGGCCCCTTGTCTAAGTAAAAACCAGAGTGGGTTTTGTTGTTGTTGTTGTTGTTTGTTTGTTTGTTTGTTTGGCAAAGGCATTTGACATTGTGATTCAGCACTAAAAACATCTTCCAATGTGAAGAAGCGTAAATCTTAGAGAGGGCTAAAGAAGATTCTAGAGTTAGAAAGGGAAGGGAAATGTGTGGGATAAAGAAGGACTGGGATTATTTAGCTAAAAGTAAGGGTTGGTAGATCAAGAAAAGGCCAAAAATACAAAACGTCTTGCTATTAAAGTCTGTTTCTGGTGGAAGGATAGGAGGGAGGGAGGGAGGACAGAGAAAATGAGAGTGGTGAGAGTTCCCTCAACTCTGCCTTTTCCCCAAAGTGGATTTGCAAAGAGGAAAGTTCTGGCCTCCAACCCCACATGCAAAAAAACACTCCCCAGGCTACAATTTAGCTAAATGGATGAAAGGAAGAAATAAAAGGTACTCAACGCAGGAAACTAACAATTAATTACCAAAACTCTCCCAAGCAGCTTTTCATAGCAGCTGTTCCTTTGGAAGAACATCCAGGCCCCCTTTCTGCAGGAATCCACATAATAATGTGACGTGAATGTGCTAGAAGATGGGAGAAGATTGAAGAGAAAAGCTGCTGGCGGAGAAGGAAGGGGGGAGATGCTTGCATCAGCAATTTTCTAGCGGAGCTTCCCTTCTTCCAGAGCCCGCACAGCAGTCCTCTCTGCCTCTCACAACCAGCTCTGGCCCAGAGCAGGCCCCAGGCCCACCCCCGCCTGGCGGAAAGATGTCTCCTGGGCTTTCTCCTCAGAGGTAGTGACGTGTAGGAGCAAGCCAGGAAGCCTCGCCAGCAGCACCAAGGCTGGTCCCCAAGAGCCTTGATGGTTCTCCCTGTTTCCTTCCCACCTCATCATCTCTAAGCTAGAAAAAGAGGTGGGGAGGAAAAGAGAGACAGAGAGACAGAGACACACGGTGGGTGGACGTGGAAATAGTGCTTCTTCAAGGCCATGATCAGCAGATGTCTTTCCCAGGACACCCAGAGTAAGGGCTCAGAGGAGAGATCCAGGAGGAGAGCTGAGGAGCCCGGGCTCACAGAAGCCTCCCCTTGTTCCTTGGAAGGAATAATCACCTCAAACTTAAGGGAGAACATGACCATGAGGTAAGGCGAGACAACCCAGCCCCTTGAACCTGCCACTGAGACACTTTTGAGAATACACAGATGCTGGGAGACTTGGTATCTCCTGATTACACGACCGACAGAGAACAGGGAAAGGCAGCGGTTACCAGGAGAGTGTACAGGTTCCCCGTCTGGAAAAATAAAACTCCTAATGTTAGAGGGAGTTTAATTTCCCAGGGGCCCTCACATATCAAAATCAACCTGTTCATCTATCACATCTAATTCTTGCAGCCCTCAGCATGAGGCTGGGGAAAGGACCCTTTCTAGGCTGTGTGTCCCAGAGGCAACAGGGAACATGGGTAGAAAGATGGCAGACGCATGCTGGTTTTCAGGTCACACACATGTTGGAGCACCTTCCATGTGTTCTACGCTATCCTACCTGGATCAAAATAATCCCTAAATACCACGCAAATACATGAAAGTGGTTAGAGAGAGCACCTAATTCTTTTCACACCAGAGAGCCCATCATAAGAAAACAGGCGGGAAACCATTACAAGCATAGAGTGCTTTTCAGTTTTCAAAGCATTTTGTCCTTCAGGTGGTACCTTGTTTAATCTTCCTAATATTCCTGCAGAGTTGTGGGAACAAGTACTAGTACCTCTTTTCCATGGACCAAAGATCTTAGGTCTAGTGACTTGTCCAAGGCCTCACAGACAAGATGGGAACGCAGAACTAGGACGCATGTCATGCTCCACCCTGCCACTCACGGCCAAGGACATGACACTATTCTTTTCTCCATCTTTTCCTGATCCACCCTCGCCCAAAATAAAGATTTTCAAGTTGTGATGCCAAGATTCTCCTTTGTAAGAGGTAAACATGCAGCCTGGGTCAGCCACTGGTCAGCCAATGCCTGCTGAATCACTCCCCACTCCAACGGGCAGGCACGCTGGCCTCCCACAAGCCGCCCAAGGCCAATTCCCTCTTTGTTTCGGCTGAACAATCAGAGCCCAGTTCTCTCCCACAGCCCCCCTGATATTCCTGGAAATGGTGTTTCTTTTCTGTTGGAAATAAACTTTTTTTGTTTCTGCATTTGTTTCATCTCTGATATACGTTCCGGCATGTCACACCATTCTCTAAATTGTCAGTGTTTTATTTTTTTAGGATTTTATTATCAGCAAGCGCAGGAGACTTTGTAAATAAATTCTTTTAATTTAATCACTTGACCATCGCTTGAGAGTTCGACGACTTTTTTTAAACCTTAGCTATCTATTGTGTTGTAGATAATTTAATTATTACAGAATCTGGGTCAATACCTATTTTCTGTGTATTTCTTGGACTTAACTATTTTTCTTTCTTGTAGTCATTGATTTGGTTTGGTTTTTCATGTGTCTGCTAGTCCTTCCATCCTATCCTCTTGGGTTCTCTGCCACCTTCTATTTTATGCTTCCCTGACTTTTAGATGATAAGAAAAAAAAAAAAATCAGCTCTTCCCAACCCCCGCCTGCCAGACTTCTGAGATTCTCTCCTTGTCCCAAATGTGTTTGTTGCACGCAGAGACAAACTGAGGCTCCAGGTGACAGGGAGGCCCGTCTTGCTTCCGGTGGTAGAAGGAGCCTCATTTTACATTTCACATGTTCTCTCGTTCCAACTGCTCACCTTAGGAGCAGAACTTGTGGGGGAAAGGGACGCCAGCTGACAAGGATTCAATTCCTCTTGCAGGTTCTCATTGCACCCTCTTTGTAAATCCTCTTTTCAGGTTTTTTTCCTACCTAATCCCATTCTCTTCGGTTCTCTCCACTTACCCCACTTTTTTCAAAGTCCTCAAGGCAGAGGAATGAGAACCCAGGACATCATAAGTTAGAGTGTTAGAGAGCGGAAGAAGTGTGTTTCCTTTTTCTTCTCTTCTCTATTTTATGCCCTAGCTGCAAGAAGTAGAAACAAGTATCATAGATTGTGCTGATGAAAGTCTGGCTCCCTGGAGAAACCTAAGGCGAGACAAAGGTGCCCAATGTCAGCATGAGTTGAGGGTGATAACTCAAAGGTTCTTTCTTCAACATGCTAAAAAATATTTAAAAAAATAAAATAAGAAAGGCACATTTAGCAAAGGTAGATACATTAACCTGTTGGGGAGCCAACTCCCCTAACTCCAGGTTTCATTAAAAACAGATCGACATCTACCTGGTCCTTTCCCATTTAAAGCACCATCCTCTGTGTTCAGTCATTTCAACATCGATAGTGATGTTCCAAGTCTACGAACTGGGTCCTCGAGGCTCAGGTAAGATGGAGGCACAGATGTCCTGTTATCTAAACAAAACATGCTGCAGACAGAGAAAAACACTTACGCTCCTCGCGCACAAGAAAGGAGTCTCTTCTTCTGCCTTTATTTGAGGAGCCTGGCAGTCAAGGAGGAAATGTGCTTCCCGAGAGCCTTATGAGAACGTGTCGCTCTTGTGTTATAAGGAGTCATCATCTCCTCATGTCATGGAACAGGAGGATCCGAAGGCACCCTGGTGACAAGTCCATCCCCCCTCCCTCTCCTCTCCCTTTACAGAAGAGAAAGCAGAACCTCAGAGGCAAGCAGCAGCCCGTCACCGGGAACCAACTGTTTTATTTGTTTGGCTGCCAAAGGCAATTCCTGTGCATATTGTAGACAGTTCTATTTGGGGGTAGGTGCTAAAATAACAATATTACCTGTCATTGGTGATGCACTTCGTGGTTTATATAATCTTTTTATTTGCATGTTACCCCATTAGTGCATCACAAAGATCAATTGTTATAATTATTCCTTTTTTATGGTTGGAAATTAAAACTGATGGGGCAGGTTATTTAATAAGAGTTGCCCTAACCAACATCACAGAGATAAAACAAGCTGTTGAACTAGGTTTTAAATCTAATCCATCTGCCTCATGATACTGCTTGCCACTACCCCACAATGCTTCTCAGATTGTTTTAGGAGCTTATGAGGTCCAAATCCTTACTTATTAAAAATAAAATTTACCAGAGATACATTTTCCTTAGTGTATTATAGACTACTCCCAGCATTTGAAATATAGACTTGAGAATTTTTTGTTGTTGTTTCAAGAGACACCTATCTTGTGCCAGGTACCCTGCCAAATAAATATTAGGTTAAACCATGAGATTGCCAATATTACCTATTTTCAAAAATAGCCCTTCCTATGACTCAACAACTAGACCTAACTTTCTTGAGATCAGAATAGTTTTCAGAGAATGTTTTTAAATCTTACTGGTCTTTCTCTGCCTAAGAGAGGCTATATTTCCTGTTTGTTTAGACAATATGTGAATTTCTTATAAAGGACAGTTTTCTAGAGCTAATTCAGGTAAATTAGTATTATCTTCATAAACTAGCATTGAGATTAATACACGAAAGTGAGATATAGAAACAAACTGATGATTGCCAGATGGGTGGGGGTTTCGGGGGCTGGGTGTAAAAGGTCCTGATGGGATTAGGAAGTGCAAATTGGCAGCTACAATCGTGAAGTACAGCTTAGGGAAAATAGTCAACAATATTGTGATAATTATGTATGGTGTCAGGTGAGTGCAAGACTTATTGGGGGATCACCTTGTAAGTTTTATAAATGTCTAATCACTATGCTGTACAACTGAAACTAATATTAAATGTCTATTGCAATTTCAAAAGTAATTAAAATAATTTGAAATAATTATTTCAGGCCACTACTTGCCTCTGAGGTTTGGCTTTCTCCTCTGAGGTTAAAAGAAGCTGATCCTGGCAATCTTATGGTTTAACCTAATATCTATTTGGCAGAGTACCTGGCACAAAACAAAACAAAATAATTCCCAAATCCGTATTTCAAATTAATTTTTTTTAATTGAATAAGAGAAAGCATGAATGTGATGCTGTCCCTATCTTGAAAGAGAAATAGCTTAATCAGGAGACTTGCAGTTTTGACAGTGTCTGATTTGGGAAATGTAAGCCAGAGTAATGTCTGATACACAGCAGGAGCCCAATCAATATTTGATAAAGGAATGAATAATAAAAATGGCTAAGATATACTGAATACCTGCTCTGACTCAGGCACTGGTCTACGTTCTTGATGTGCGGTTATTGCATTTAATCTGCACATTAATCCTATGAGGAGGGCTAATATTCCCATTTTATAGATGAGGAAAACGAGGCATAGGGCAGTTGAGTAATAGCCCAAGGGAGGATGTAGTGGAGCTAACATGGAACTCGGTTGGTCAGTGCGCAGAGTCCGGGCTCTTCACTAATAAGCCATTTTAAAAGGGAGGGAGGCAGACAGATAAGAACAAGCCTGGTTTGGAGCTTGTTGAGTTTGAGGTCCCTGTGGGAGATACAGGTGACTTTGTCCAATAAGCAGGCACACGTGGGCCAGAAAGCCCAGCTCTAAAGGCATTGGTGTATTTGTAGATGATGTTCTAGGAGAACAGAGAAAGAGCCTTTTGCTGAGAATAATCTTGGGAAACACTATTTAAACGGTGGGCAAAAGCAGGAAAAAGCCTGGGAAGGTGATGGAGAAAAAACATGTTAGAAGTGATGGTGCCATGCCTTCTCTGCTCGCCTTCACCTCCAGCCCCTGAGGTGACCTAGCACTGCAGTGCTGTCCTGATTCGCAAACTTAAACCACCTCTGACAGAGAAGACTCAAGGCAGAATATTCCAAAGACATTAAATAATCCAATAATAATTCATACCTGCATTAAAAATTCAACCCAAAACATACTTACTTTGACCTATATATCCACTGCTCTGATACATTACTTAGCCTGTGGGCATGGCTTTATTTTCTTTCTGGGAGACATCTGCCTGGTGGAAAAAGACTAGGCTGGCAGTTCTCAGAATATAATATGCTCTACAATCACCTGAGGAGCTCAGTAAAAGTGCAAATTTGCATGGCTACCCTCAAAAGGTATGCTTCAGGAAGCAGGAGTGAGGCCTGAGACTGCATTTCTGCAATCTCTCAGGTGATACTGATAGTTCTGTGGCCCTTCTTTAAGAAACAAGACAGTATAGATGATGAATATGCTATTGACCAATAACAACATAGTAACTGACCTTATTTGCAATCATCCTCGCATTGTTTTTATATATTATATCCTAATGTTTGAACATACTGCTAGAATTATTTCCCTTGGGAACGAATGTGATCATCAAAGGCTCAAACAACTTTTCCCAGGAAGTATCGATTCTCAGAATCATTTGACAGTTTTATCTGACATTTAATTTGCTATCAAAGTCCTGCCATTGATCAAATCTAGAGAAACAGTTGACCTTTCACTCTCAGCTGTTACCATTCAGGACAAGTAAATCATCAACACTATTCGCCCTCAAAGCAGCTACCTTAAAAACAAAAATTAAATTAGTCCTTTTGGTACTGGCTACTGAAAAGGAAACCGAAAAAGCAAAATACAAACAGCCGACAAAACAAATAGTACACCTAGTATCTAACAATTACCAACCCTTTGGAGCCCTCAGACTCAGGCCAGGGAGAAATGTCATGGTTGATTTTTCCCAGTTAAGTCCCAAGGGGGCAATACTGGCTGCAGAGGCAGGTCAGGCTGGGGCATAGCAATCAGCTCTTCCAGGAAGGGACTGCTTAAGGTCAAGATCTTGATCAGGGTGGATGAGGCTCAAGGGACCTGAGATCTGGTCTTCACTGAAGTGGTGCCCTCAGGGGCCACCATCTATAACAAGTCATGGAAAGGTGGATGCTCAGGTCCTGTGTTCGAGCCAGTATGAGGAAATCTGGCCATATCTTTAAAAGTATTTGGCAAAAAGCTTAGCCTGACCCAAGGGAGCTGCGATTTTGTTTGTTTTAGGTGTGTGTTTTAGTTTTGTTTGTTTATATACTGCCTCATTCAGCAGGAGGAGGTAGAGATAGCTCATCGCACATGCTGAGGGAATCGGCACCTGTGTGTTTCCACTTTCCACTGTGCCTGTGTTGTCCAGTCATGGCTCGGTGCATGCTTGGGCTGCCCAGAAAAGTACACCCAGTTCTCAGTGATGTGGGGTCTTCCCTCTCCTAGTGCTGAAGGGCAATTCTCAGCAGGCCAAATACATGCACTGTCTGCTGACCCTAAGTGAAGCTCCACGTAGAGCCTGGTCCTCCACTTCTCTCATTCAGATGCTCTGCTCACATTTGACCAACTTAGGAGCACACTCTTTCCATTTTTGCAGGTCTTTTCTTTAAACGCCTGGCTCCCAGCCAGTCTTTCATGATCTCCGCTACATCTCCACCCCTTGCTGTGCTCTGACAAACAGCTCCAGAAGAACTAACATCCCTGCTCAGATGTTTTCCTCCTTAGTATGCTCCTTTTCTTATTCTAATTGGAGAAGTCTCACTGGCCCCTTCATTCTGCATTATTCTTTTCGCCTCTCTGCATGTTGTTCTCACAAGAGCAGAGTGCCATTTTTGAAGACTGGATAAGATGCACGAACATAAAGCTTTGGGTAGATATTTTCGCTCTGTTGACTAAAAATTGAAGAAGACCATGCAGCAAGGTCTTGACAGGTTAACTGCTCGGGGCTCATCTTCACGGACTGTCAAAGGTGATGCTGAGCCCCTGTGTTTGGGGTAGTTCCAGCTCCTCTCGGTGGGCACAGAGGCAGGAAAAGTTTATCGAAACTTTCTCCAGCTAAACCCTTCACCTCTCCTCCCTCAATATAATCCAAACCCCACATTTTAGTAGTAAAATATTTATTAGAAGGGCAAAAAGGAGCAATTACACGAACTAATTTAGTATTATCTTAGGAACATCATATAGAGAATTGACTATCTTACTGCTTTTCATACCATTTCTTGTTTTTAGAGAAAAAAGAGGTATGGAATCCAGCTCACTGCTGACTCAGGTCTAATGGAGAATCATATTTGGATTGTAGGATGTAGGCCTTTCCCTTTCGAGTTAGCCAGTGAGTTTTTTCATATCACCTAACAGCTTTCAATTTCAATGAGTCACACTATTACTAATTTACATGAAATAAGCTGGTAATTTATAATACTGATGTATTCACTTAATTCACACTAAGTAATTGCATTGCATTCACTTTCTGGCCCAGTGGAATTGTTTGTTTAAAGGTTGTTTTAAGTAAAGGGTGTAGTTTGACGATACCATTTACTGTGCCATAAGGCATCATACCTACTTAAATCTACTCCATCCTTTACAAGTCCACCTCACATTTAATTTCTTCTGGAAGTATCGCCCTGTCCACTTCAATTCCCAGAGTTGTCTCTTCCCCCAAAATTCTGATAATGATTCATGGTCCATATACCACATAAATCAATTAGAGGAAATGCATTAAATTTATATGAGCCATTGCATCAAACCAAATGAGAATGTCTTCCACCTATAGGCATTCAAGTATTGATGGTCTTTTGCAAAACAGAACAACTGAAAAATATTGATATCCATAGTTACAAACAAACACCCATTCAATTTCTAAGTAGGATTTAACACAATTTAGCCAATAGAAATGAGCAAATCAGGTATCTACTTTCAGGATCTGAAAAATACATGCCTGTGTCATCATTAGCAGAAAGTCCACTGCCATATGTAAATAAAAAGAAAACATTATCAACCTCTTTTTATGTGTTTAGGGCAAAAAATGTCCAAAAGTGTCAGGAGTTGTTTGTGTTTGTTTTTTTCACAAGTCAAATGAATTTTGCCTTTGGTCATTCAGCACCCCTTATGTTTCCTAAAATAATTAAAATAGGACAGCATTAGGAAGATTTCATTTTTATTTGTATTCAACTACAAGACCTTCACAAGGTCACTATCCATCAGCGGGGTGCCACTGCATGTTCCCATACCACACTTGTCCTTCTCTGGAAGATTGTAGTTGAACAACTGTATGTGCAGGTTAAGAAAACTTGTTGTAGGAAATAAGGAATGAGTACAGCATCATATATTTAATTAATATTTACTTAACTCAAATCTGACTGAGGGGCATTTGCAAGGCATGATAAATGTATTCTGAACAAACAGTAGCTCTCCCCGCCCAAAAATGAAAGGTCCAAATCCGATGCAGAAGTGATTCAGACAGGCAGTCAAGTAAAATCTATCCTCTTCTATTTTCTTGAAGAAAGACTGAAATTCCAGTTTAGAATGAGTTTAGGGAGGAAGGCAAATACACTGGAGACTTTGGGAAAACTTGCTTAAGAAAATCTCCAGATGTTAATTTCTGTGGCGAAAAATTTTCATAAAAAAATTAGCATTCATAAAATCATTTTCTACATTCTCATCTTGCATTTTTCTCTATTGGTCATTTTTTAATGTATTTATATACTTGGGATATAGGCAATTATCCATATGCATGCTAAGCAAAGTCTTCACAATGCATTACTCTTTGCTCTCTCACATAAAATAGTATACTTTGGGAATGTGTGTTGTTTCAGCAAAAATGCTGGCAGGTAAGGCGGCTCTGCAGAATGAACCAAATCAGGCTCCACCATTGGAGTTCTGGACTATAACTGAAATGAAAAACATCTGATTCCACTCCAGAAAGCGACACTGAACATTTTCCCATTTATTTTGGAGTAGAAGATGTCACTGGAGAAGCTAGAAAGGTGAGACAGCATGCTAAGGTTGTAGAAAGCACTACTGACTCGATTTCAACTCAGAATCAGGATAATGCAAGGATTCAAAATTACGTGTAAGAAAGGCAGGAGCTGAGCCCGCCTGAGCCCTTCTTGGCTCAGGGCTTTGGTGGAGCAGCAAGAGCTGGATAGGGATGGGAGCTAAAGGATGGCGAGCAGTGCTTGACCTGTTTTCTGAGGTTCAGTGGTCCAACCAGAGGAGAATCTAAATTTGTTCCTGACTGCCAGATTCTTCAAGGATAAGAGAGCCCCTCCCAAAAGGAACCCGTGGGCAGCCGCAGGCCCACAAGGTCAAGACCATCCAATTGGTAACAAAGACCAGTTTTAAGACCTAGGCCCACAACACCCAGCCTGGCCCCTGCTATCAGAAACTCTTGTGGAGACCTTGGCCCACAGAACCAAGCTGTCATCTCCTAAAAGGAGGAGAACTGGAAGACTCAGTTCATGGACCCTAAAACCAAGGAAACTTGTGATGTGGGTCCTGGGTCAGGTTTGCGGCCTGGGAATCTTTTCTAAAAGAGACTAGAACACTCTGCTACATCCTGAATGTGATACACAAGGCCAGAGCCTGAAGCGTGCTGATCACCATCAGGGGCTGCACACTGCACAAGGAGGTTCCTGGCTCTCTCCTTTGTTTTTTTTTTTCTTTTTCTGGAACCTTCAGTACACGACTAGGCAAGGTGCAGAGCCATTAAGGCTTGACCTGCTTCCAATGAAGAGGTTACAGAATGGGTAGGATGCCTTCCTTTCAGAGGGCTGTTCTGCATGAAGCACTGGAATGTGGCTCTGAAAGAGGCTTCCTATTTGAAATCTGACCAAAATGCCAGCTCCAGATGAAGAAGTTGTTCTTTCTCCTAACTTCAAGCTTCACAAAAGGAATCTGCCCTCAGACAACCAGGACTCAAGGTGGGGAGAAATGGGTCAGAAGAAGATTTTATAATATAAAATGTGGTCACTTGACTATGTATTCAGTATCTTTTGTGTACTGAGGCTAAATGGTTCATCTTGGGACAAGAAGTTGTATAGGAATTTTTAAACATGAAGAAGCTTAAATTTACGTTACTTTTTTCTCATAATTCTTCAAGGATATAAGTTGATGATGCTTTAATGTGTTTTCCATACTGTTCTGGAAAATAGTGCATTGCCTTTCTATCAATTCCAATCAGACTCATGAAATATCCTAAATTTCTCATGTTTATTAAATTGCTTTAAAAAATAAATTCATCTTTTAAAAAAATATTTATTTTAAAAAAGAAGAGTTATTGGAGTAAAGATAAGAAGTTTACCTGACAATACTTCAACCCCTGGGATTTTGATGTCAAAGATGAAGAAAAATATATTTCTATTCCCTGGCCCATTTTTTAAAATATAAAATGTCTGTGTACTTAGATAAGCTTTATTAGAGAAATCATTATTTTAATATGTTAGTCTGTTTTTATTCAATTTAAAGAATGCTAGTCATCCAAGGGTAGCTAATGGAATACTAGAGTTATATGATTTGACAGGTAAAGAAATATTCTGAGTGTTTCTTAGTAATGGATAATTATTAAGTGGGAATAATTGTGTGTCCTCCTCAGTTTGTATCTGAGTCTTATGGTCTACACAGAGAGGTGTCTTGTCCTGAAAAGTCCTAGAGAGAGAACCAGCTCACACTTTACTGATATTTACTGGAAGACCTGGTAACTATTCTGGGATTTTATCTTGCTAACTTTCTATTCTTTCCAGAGGTGGCATTTTTGCTTCTAGTTAAAAACAAGACAAAACAAACTAAAACAAAAAACGGACAGATGCTGCAGAAAGCATCACTCACAGGAAATCATAGCTGTGGCTCGCTTATTTTTCATAAAGCTTGCATAGAAGAGAGGTGTCGATTTAGCAGAAAGCTAAGCCATTTTGTAAATTTGGATCTCCTGTTTCCTTTGTTTCTCCTCTCTTTTTTATAGTGTCTACATTCTAGCATTTCTGCATTGCCTCTTTGGTTTTAGAGCTTCCCAACCAAGTATTTCCCATGGAAAAAAAAAATAAGGAAATATAGCAATTAGCATATATTATGTGGCTGCACCAAACCAGTGTACTCACAAAAATGTCTGTGTGATAGGCAAGTGGGCCCAGTTTTGTCTTGTTTCCTGGACTGCCTTATCTTGCTCACAGCCTGCCATTTGCTTACTAGAGATGCCCGCCCCTTCCCTTCCTCTTGCTTTCAACTTTCCCAGCCCCTGCATAGCCCCGCCAGCTTTTCTGGCTCCAAGTATTTTCTGAGTTTTTTATTCAGTTTTGGCTCTGGAACTCAGCCAGCTACTGCTGCCTGGGGCTTGCATTTTTCTTTATACATTATCAGAAAACAGTCATAAAGACAAGTTATGTCACTATTGTACTTTTACAGGGAAGATTCGCTCAGCCTCACATTATCGCAAGGCCTTGCTGGTGGCAGACAATGAAAGGCAATCACCTCAGAGAGCTGTGGGGAGAATGAGGGAGACACCTCTGGGTGCTCAGAAGCAATTTCTAGGGAGTGAACACTGCTCCGTAATCACTAGGCCTCAGTCCAGTGGGACAGAGAGAACTAGACCACACTGAATACCCTTTGTGCCAAAATTACATGGAATTCTCCTCTCCGCCATGATTCCAACGGCCAATTCTCTCCTCTCAGGTGCTGGAAATGGGTCCACATTTCTGAACTCTCTGAACTCTCATGTGGATCAAGAAACAGCAGTGCTCCTGCTAGGGAGGCTCTGTATAAGTCGAGTCACAAGAGCTGTTACACTCTGGGAGAAGATGTTAAGAAAACTCTGAGAGCTAAAAAGCTGAACTTAGCTCATAAATAATGCAGTTTTTCCTACATCGGGCAAACCATAGCTAGGATGTTTCAATCTGTTCTGTGCAGTCTTTCTGGGTCTTTGCATAAGCAGTTCCCTTGGTCTAGAACACTGTACTCTCTTCTTTACTTAGTTTCTTCCTATTGGTCCTTCAGCTCGTGGTGCAACACATCACCTCTACAGTCTTCCCTGAATGCCTTGTCGCCAGAGCAGCTGGCACTCACCGCTGTGGTCACAAACACCAAACTGAGCTGATCCACGTGGTCAGCACTAAGGCCACTCTGATGTCGGAAATCAGGTTTCAAAATGGAATCTAGTGCCTCCTTACAGATGGATGTTTGGCATTTATTTATTATTCATCAATAGAAATGACTGAAAAAGCCTCCCTAATTGAAATTGTAGTTTGAGGTCTTGAAAAGAATAGAGTAATATTGATTAAATAATGGATGTAGAATAGTTGAAAGGAAGCTTTGCAAATGAGGCAGAGAGGAATGGAAATTGATTTAGACTAAAAGTTATAGTCAGATATTTTAAAATAGCTGCATAAATGTATCCCACACAAGCTATGATTCCACCTATTCATAAATACCCAAGAACAAGTTGTTAAAAATAGCTACCTGATTTAATCTAGTCATTAAATAAATGACTATGTTTTACCTACAAATACGGGGTTTCAAATCCAATCAACCGATAATTTAAAGCATTTTAGAGCCAAGGCACATTTCCAGAGACTGAATAGGGTTAGTAATCTTTTGAGGTAGTGAGTCCCCCACTGTGGTGATAGATATGAAATCAGGAGCTGGTGGTCCACCTGTTAGCCGTTCCAGTCTAGTATGGTGGTTCCTGGTCTTGGCTGACCATCGGAAGTACATGGGATGCTTGTTAAAATGACATATCGCTGGGCCCAATCTAGACCTACTGAATGAGAATCTCTAGAGTCAAGATTGAAGTGTGTGATGATTCTGATCACCAGGCAGATTTGGGAATCTCTGTTCTAAAGATTGTTCTAGTGCTGGGTGGAGGGCTAACCCCCCTAAAAGCTTCTCTAGGCTCCCCTTTCAGTCTTAAGTTTCAGTGATTTATAACCACATTTGACACTGTAATAAACAACTCATCTGAAATGATTCTTATCTTATCAACATACAACATAGTGATCACTAGGATTTGAAGCATGAGGCAATCATAAGGTGTTTTCACAAGTTGGAAAATAGGAAAAGATAGAAGTGGCTTCCCAGAATGAAACAAAAAGATTCCAGCCCACAGGACTCCAGGAGAGGGGAGAGGAAAAGAACTATGGGAAGCAGCTAGAAGGTGAGAACTAGAACAAATGACTGGGCAGAGAGGCCTTGTTTTCTTTCATGATCAGGTGTAATTCAACCACCAAACACTGACAGAGCGCTGGCCCCGGGTGTGGCCCTCAGCTCTGTGGTGTGGTGGTCAGCAGAAGGAAGATGACTCCTCCCTCAGGCAACACACACGCATGCTGGCAGGAGAGAGAAAATGCTTACGGGAGCATGAAAGACAGTTATGGGATAACTGGAGGGTTTCAGAAAATTTCCAAATAGGATGGCATCTAGATGGGACCTAAAAGATGGTGGGGAAAATGAAGGAAGAAGCCATACAACAGGGAAACAAGCTCTCAGTGAATTCATGATCCGGTTCAATCAGAAGGCCTACAGCCTGTAATCCAGGTTTATAGAAATATGAATATGGACGTACCTATTCCAGACCCTGTTCTACAGAAGTAGACATTTTTAAGGTTCAGAAAGGCTGAATGACTTGTCCAAGTCACACTGCAAGATAATGGTGGATGCAGGAGACAAGCACAGGTAGTCAGACACCCAAGCCCCTTCCTCCTCCCAGGGCAATGCAGATTCTGAGGTGGCTTCTTAAGGCATCGTTTCCTCGCTGCTGTGATCTGAGTGCCTGTACTCTATCACACAGCACATGGAAGCATGCCATGAAGTAGTATCATCTCAAGTGGCATAAAAGGTTCTTCGATTCTTAATCCAGATATTATCGATTCCTTATTAGAAGCCAAAGATGAGCTACAAGAAAGGCAGTTTAAGCTTAATTCTTAGGTTACCTATTTGGGTCAGTGATGGTAAAAATCAGGAATCGCATCCACTTGGGCTAAAACTGTTGGCTTAGAGCTGGCCACACACTCTCCCTTCTTTTAGAAAAGGATTAGACTAGAAAACAAAACTGCCTTATTCACAAAGCAATTTAGAGTGGAAGCAGGGAATTCTAATCCAACGCTGAATGTCCAGTAAGTCGCCTCTTATCAACATATCTTCAGAGACCCCTTGTGGTAAACTCTGAAGGATGAACGAAATGAAAATCCTCAAACACTGCACTGGAAGCCTTCAAGCCGGGTGGCATTATCACCCCTGAGCAACACTTACTCTGCTGCAATTAATATTCTGCCCATGTGCATTCATCAAAGGTCTCAAATTGGAATGGGAAGTGTTGTTTAATGATAATGATTTAATATTTCCCAAGTCCCTACTATGTTGGGTCCCTCACAATCCATGTGAACAGCAAAGCCTCTGGGTTCCGCTGAGGTGACAGAATCTAAGAAAGGAAATGATGTGAACAGCCTTCTCTCTCTTCAGAAATATTTCAAAAGCATGGCCATAAAGTAAGGCAAGTAATTTCAGGGAGTAAGGTAATACGCTGTTCAAGAGCTATTTTATTTTGTTTTTTTTTTTTAACGTTTTCTTTTTTAAGGGTGTTTTCCTATTCCTTAGCACAATTTTGTTTTCATTCCCTCCTCCGAGGAGCAAAGGAAAAGGGGAGAAGAAGATGCTCTCCCCTTTGTGTCCTGACCCTAACATTAAAGATTTTTCGAGTTAGTCACCTTGGCAAGATCTCCGAGGAAATGAGAAGGTCTTTAAATTGCTATACTGACAATGATTTTCATAGGGAAAAAAATAATTCTGCCTGTTTTTGGTTCTTCCCTTTCTGCCAGCTCAGACACCCATTTTGTTAATTATGCCAGTTTTGCCAGGTGACATGCGATATCCCTGATCACAGAATGTTAGGTCTTAAGAGCTACAGAAGCAGTCCAGTGCCTTGGCGTGATGTTTCCCATGATGCTGTCTCAGTCTCAAACTGGAAGGCCCTTTTGTAGAATAAAATAATTGCATTTTGAGGCTACCAAACTGGTATAAAAGAAGGCACCATGAAACAATCAGCCACAGGAACATTTACGAACCTTTCTTACATGAAAAAATTACCCAAAAAAGGGGACTTATTTCTAAACAGTATAATCAGCCAGGCTATTCCCAGTCTACATTCAATTCCTAGACAATAGTCATACTTGCTGAGATAACTTCCGCTATTTCTAGCCTGGCAAAATAAATATAGGCTCCAAGAAAAATATAACTTGTAGTAGAAGACTAATAATACTATTGCTCTTGATTAAAGATGTTGTGTTCTTTTCAGTCTCTTCAAAAATAGCTGAGAAGTGGTTGCAGGACGTTTTTTTTCAGAGGGCGGTGGTGGGGGTGTAGTTCTGAACATACAGCAACCACCCCCCTTTATCCCTATCCCTAATCCACAATTAGATCTTCTTCTCTCCTGCTTCCCAATTCTCATTTAAGTCAAAGTGAAAATGGAAATACAAAGAAGACAAAATGGGTGAAAGCTTCCCTTGCTCAATTCAAAAACACAGTTGTGCCCTCCTCCGCCAAAACTAAAACAGCCGTCACATGCTGGCCCCAGGAGACACCACGGAAAGATAAAACAGCAGATAAGGAGCAAGTCCAATGTAATTAATTCTGATGGCGCCTCATCCTCTACCGGGTGAAGAGTTCTTGTTTCATGTGAACAGAGGCTGAATGTGCCACGTCTCAAGTTCAAAGAACCACGACTAAGGTGTGGATCTCACACTACTTGCGGAAAATCGTGATTGGACTCAGACTCAGATATGAATTTGGCATGAAATTCTAGTTCCTGTAGGGCCCCTGATACCCCTACTGAATCTTACAAATGTCCTTTTCTTTATCTCCATAATCCAGTGACTAGAGGGCTCCCTCGAAAATCCATCAATGCCAACCTTTAATAAACATTAAGAGTCTAGAAGGTACTTTCTCCAGTCCATAAGTTATATCACCAGTATAATAATGTTTATCAACAATATAACACAATATGCAACGTAAACGGATGATTTCACATACAAAGCCAACCTAGGAGATGGCCTATTAATTATTTGCCAGCCCTTAGGAAGTAGCACTTAGTAATACTCTTAATTGTGTTAACATATCCTATCTGTATTTCAGGAGCTTCCAGACACTGAATATTTTTGCTTCCTCCAAAGACTCAGAGTTTTTGCTGCTTTTAAGGATTTTTAAGAAGTCCAAATGTAGGCAAAATGAAGTAGAAAACATACTGTTTTAACTAATTCCTAAACATCTTTCTTCAAGGAAGGACCACCTTTCAACAGCCTTTCATTCAAGACAGATTTTTTTTCCAATCTTGATTGCATAAGGCTCCTTCTCTCCTAGAGGTAGTAAAAGAAGCTATGGAGATAGGCAGACTAAGTTCAAATCCCAACCCTCCAAGTTGTTAGCTATGACCTTGGGCAGATTATTTAACCTCTCTAACCCTCAGGTTCCTCATCAGTAAATTGGAAGGATGGGACCCACACCTTGCAGGGCTGTAGCAGGGTTAAATGAGGTCTTGTTCATAAAGAGCCTGGCATGTGGGTGCTCAATAACAGGTGTAGTGATGATTACTATAATAATTAGAATTGGAGATATTGCCCAAATCCCTAACTCTCTGCATAAATGAATGCTTTCAAAATCCAAGTATACATACACATATAAATCTTCCCTGGACCCAAATTCCCTCTTGTCCTCTAGAAGATTCTCCAGTGGTCTCCGTTTAATGTCCTCCACCCATCAGCACTGACTCCTAGACTGCCTGGCTGTGAGAGTACTAGGGCAGAAACAGTACAGGTGCTTTGTATTACCTAACCTTACCTGTCATCTCCCTTTTTCATTTCCATGTGCACTAGCTTTAGATCTCATTAGGAAGTCGCCAAATTTGTCGTGGCTTTACCAATCAACACATTGTCGATCCTCCCCAAATTAGTCATCCTAAAATCACGTTACTAAAACACCATTGAAAACGTCCCCCATTCAGCTGCATGACATTTCGCTGTGTATCCATTGCTGCTATCTTTAAGGGAATTTGGTCACATTTCCAAACACTGATTTCTTCTCTCCAGCTGCTTTAGTCACCACATAGTTGTATGAAATTAGGACAAAATTTAAGGTTCTTTTAGTTTTGCATCACTTTAGAATTCTCCATGATCCCTTACTAATACAACTGTATTATAATAAAGATCAGAGGAAAAAGAGAAATAAAAGCTAGCAATTAGCAACTGCCTCCTCTGTGCAAGGCACTGTTAAAAGTGCTTTGCATATACTATTTCCTTTACCACTATCACTTCTCATGGGCCAGAGCAATTAATGGGAGGTCTGGGACTTTGCTCTCCAGCAACAACCCATTAGGGGATGGCCAGGAATCTCAGACAGGTATGAGCTGTTTATTCATTTTCTCCACTTTTAGAGACTGAGATCAATAATTCCTTTTAGGTTCTGCTGCCCACTTGCCCCCAGAACCTCCCCCCTGTCCCCTGTAACCAAAGATGTCCTCCCCAGTCAGACCGTAGGGAGGGTGTGGGAGCCCATGCCTGGCTGTCCCCGGGAACCCCATCTCCATCTTGTCCCTCAGCTCCCACTGTCTGTGACCCACAGCTGCAGCTGTTGACCTGTGTTTCACTGCTATTTGCATTTCAAATAAGTTAATAAAAGCAAAGAACTAAATAATAAATTGGACATTTGTGTCCAAAACAACAATAACAAAGGCCTTTGACTGACCCACAGTACCATAGAAAAGCAACTCAGTTATACCGCTGATGGTACATACAGGACCTCTCAGCTGATCGTCTCGGGATTTTCATAAACATTATCCTCTCAATGCAGAGTGAAAAATAACATCTTTGGGTAGGAAAACTAGGTCAAGACAGATATTTTAAAAATGTACTCATTTGCATATGGTTACAATTAAAGCAGTGAATCATCCATCCATCTGTTTAACACACATTTACTAAGCACTCACTAAGCACTGGTCACTGGGACTCCAGCCAGTTCGGGTGGATGTGGGGAGCTGACAATGCATTGCTCTACACAAATAACCCTACAGCAATTAAGAGCTGAGAAGGCCTCAGGTCTGGTCCACGATGTGCTGCTTCTCAACTCTGACCCACAAGGTCTCCCTGCATCTCAGTCCCCTCATATATAAAGTAAGGTTCGGTTGGGGAGGCAGTTCAGACTGGTTGCTCTTACTTTCTGATCTGCTACCCAAAGGTAACTTGGGTCTTTTGATCTTCCTGTGTCCATGTGTATATTGGGATAAACCATCATTTCCCATATTGTGCATGGAACCAAAAAAACCACATTTGAGTCTCTAAATCTTACCAGGTCCTAGTTTCCTGGTATACAGAATGGGAACAATGACAATTCTCATCTACAGAGCTGCTTCAAGATTTAAAAGAGGTTACTGTAGAAGAGCCACTATTAGAAAGTCTTGTACAGATGAGTTATCACTAACATCCCTGAAATTTAATTTCATCTTCAGGATCAAATATCTCTCTACTATGCTTAAGCATCTCTGTCATATTTGCAGCTTTAACTTCTCAATTAGCACACAATGGCTCTTATTATATTATTATATGGCCATGCTATTCCACCATTATGTTGCCTTTCTTTGTTAATAAGAGATTTAAAATTTTCCTGCCTTCATCTATTGTCTTCTTGGTCCATAAGTAAATGCTTCATTCAGCCAGAGAGATTTCTTTTTTCTCTCCTAAACTGAATGCTTATCTCCAGAAGGTGCTTAAGAAATTACAGTAGAAGGGTAGCCTGATGAGCACTTAGTGGTCAATGTCTCAGGCAAGGTCCACACCTACCAGGCTGACACTTTTTCCCTGCTGCCTACACATGGCCTAGAGAGTAGAGAGTGAGTGGCAAACGATGTGGGGAAAAAAAAATCAGTGTTTCAGAATCAGAGGTAGTGAAAGCAGGGAAGGGTGGATAGGCGTGTAAGCCCGAGTAGCTAGATATGTGTGCAAAATGAAAATCCTTCAATGACTACTTGTACTTTTTCTATCGGATGTTCTACCAAAAGGCTACTCAGAAGTGAGGGGGAAAGGTCAAGAAATGAAGTGATTTAGGAAATGCTTCAAAAATGGCCACCATAGATTAGAACACGCTGCTCTCTCAACTCTGCCGATATTGGAACATTCAGGTGTGGAGATCCCAAAAAAGTGGCTGTGTGTCTCTGGACACGATAGTTGTGCAATATGGCTGTGCAATAATAACCTTGATGAAGGATATTCCTCTTGTAAAGACTTAAACACTCTGTTCTATTTACATAAGAGAGATTTTCATTTAATCCATCACATATTTTTGTTATTAGCATAAGTACCAGAAACTTCCAAGGAAGGAATACACAAAACCACAACCTCTTTGTTTTTGAGCCAACACACTCTCACTAAACCATATTCTCAATCATGGCTTTTATTAAGTCAGTCCACAGCTCAAGAACCACCAACAGTAGTACCCAGTGCCCTCAGAATTTAAGTCCAAGCTCTTCAGCCTAGAATTTAAGCCCTCTCACAAGCTGGCTCTTACCGTACTCTAGAGGGAGCAAGATACAAAACATGGGATTACCACTCTTGGAGAGTTTAACATTACTGTCAGTGAGGCCAGATTCTGTTTAGAAAATGTTTAGAAAATAATACACACTAGTATATAATCAAGTGCTGAGACACTGAAAGGACACAGTGCACAGGACATGGAGTCACCTCCAATTTACAGAATGTCCAGCCTTACGTTCCTACCTCTTCAGATTTGTCAGGGCGAAAGTCTCCAGATGGAGGATTCCCAATTTAGAAGCCATTTTCAAGATGGGCAGAGATGAACAGAAGCAGTTAAGGTGCCTATTCACAGCACAAGGAGGAATGTACCAACAAGGAGGAGTGAGAAAGCTCCGTACCTATGAAATCCCTAGAACCAGCGGATCTGGGGAACAGGGGTCTCAATGACTAAAACAGATTCCAAATTCCCCAAGCCCGGTCACAGAGAGTGGTACAATTGCTAGGCTCAGAGGCCTGTCCTACAAGCACCTCTCCATCTGGTGGGAGCCCTGTGTTTATTTATTCAGGAAAACCCTGGTTGGCAAAGTCCTGAGCTCAGCTGGGCAGGATGCTGAAATGCTAAGCCTCAGTGCTTTAACACTTCCTTCTGACTCTCACCTGCCTGTGGCCATCTGCACTGGCCAAATTAACTAAGAGTTGTCAAACCTCTCTTTGTGTTGTATAGACACTACCTCTGTGTCTGTTTACAAATAGATAAAGTTGTTAACAGTAAACTGGAATAACACCAGAAATATTCAATTAGTTCAAAAAATACATCAGCCTAGCACACACGGAGTAAAGTAACTGGGTCTCTGTGGCAAAACATGGCCACTTAGCGGGCCACCCTGATTCCTTGGCCTCAAACCCTGCCCCCTCTGCTCATGAGAACACTTCACATACATGTAAACGATCTGATGGTGTCGTGTCCCCTGTGACAGACACACAAAGGTAAACTAGGAATAGGAGACAAATAATAAAAAAGGAAATCCCCTAGTGGAAATATAAGCAAAACAAAAAAAGTAATAATAATTCCACATCAGTGTACTTGTTTTGTTTTTGTTGTTGTTTGGTATATGGGAGATCAGCGCGGCATTTTAATCAAGAACCGCTTCCTAACTATAGTTCCAACCTGCAAGTTTTAGCCACAAATTGCGTTTTGAAGATCATCTTGTCAAGCTAAGGAAAAGAGGTGTTTTTAAGTACAATAGCACAAGGTTTTGGGGAGTCTCTGTGTGGCATGTCCCCACAAGGTCCCACGGCAAAGAGCTGGCATTTTCATTCTCATTTGCTATTCAAAGTCAACCTGCGGTTTCTAAACAAAGAGAAAGGGAATATCCTCTGGTTTGATGACCAACAGAAGGGAACCCAGAGAATAAAGAAGGGAAAGCAGATTGATTCTGACATCTTATATTCCTAAGTGCCTATCTTATTCATCCGCCCCCACCACCACCCAATGCCACATCCCACCCACTGCATGTGGTCCCACCAGGACCTAATCCAATCTGTCGTTACGAATTACCACCACTCCGACTCTAGGCCTCAATTTTCCTTGTCTTCACTTTACTTTTGAGTAAAACTATAATGGAAGCTTGGTACCCACAGAAATAGCAAAATACTATTGCCACTAACAAAATTTCCAGATTTTAGCCAATTAAAAAACCTCATACCTTCTCATGACTGAACTTCAATGAGGGATTCTTGTCAAGTCAAATGTGGTCCCTGCATGTTTGAGAAACAGTTTCCGGCAAGGAAGATGACAAGGGTTTGGCACATCTACATCCCTCCCTGCTCCCTCGTGTGAGAACTCAGCCAGGGTGAGCAGCACAGCCCATTGCCGTGCAACAGAGCAAAGCTAACATGGGGCCTCGGGTGTGTCAACAGGAAGCAAGGAAATACAGATCTGTGCAAAAACACTCGTATCTGAGGTAAATACAAGGTAACTCAGCAAACATCTGTCTATGGTCTGGTCAGGGGTCAGAAAGCCAGACACCAGACCTAGCCATAGTACAATTCCCTGATGAAATTTTGTTTTCTTATACTTACTCTTGGGGCCCTAGACAGGCTTTCTTCTCAGACTTCAGAGGCCTTGGTTTCCTTGTGGTCCATCTGCTGGAACCACCTTGTTACAGCAAGGCCGGCCGAAGGCCCAGGGTCCACTCAGCAGCCACATTGCTTTCAAAAGCCTAGCTGTACAATGTTCTCACTTAAAATGGAATTTTTCAACAAAAGCTGTATTTAAAAAAAAAAAAAAAACTTGGTTGATTTACTAAAAATGCCTAATAAAAGATAGTGCGGTATCTAAAATTTTTCTGTATATCTCAAATTCTTCAAAACTAAAAGAAATATCAAAAGTGATTAAAAACACATTCAGTTTTAAGACAGTGGTTATTCCCCACCTGTACAACAAGGGAAGGGGCCGTGAAAACCACAGGGGGACAGAACCAGGTCCCTGGGTGTGGGCCAGCCCAGCGCGGCAACCTATACGAGCAGCAAGGCCACAGCCCTTTCAGTCTCATAGTGGTGGCTTGTCCAAACCTTTCACAAATTACGGAAATAAACGCATGCCTGCTGTTAACAGTTTGGACGACACATATGAAGCAGCCGTCAGCTATTTACTTATAATTACCTTCCTCCAAGATAATCATTATTGTTCATATTTCCCTTCATTTTCACACACATATTTTTTTTTTTTTACACAGTTGAGGGTGTGCTGGAACACAATTTCAATGTCCTGCTTTCTTCACTTAATGTGCTGCCATAAATGACTTCCCCACATTAATTCAGAACTTTGCAACACAAGCTTTAATGGCTGCCTACGAATTCCACTGCACACCAACTCTGCAGTTTTCCCAATGATACACCAACTGCTAAACTCAGGGTGCAATAAAGTTATGGCTGTTTGGTTAATGCCACAGGGATGGTTCAAGAAGAAAATCAGTCCTGTATCCTGTTCTCTTTGGGATTAAGTTGCTCCTCACTGGTAAATTAGGCAGAGGAGGTGGTTCCAGAACGTTTGGGCCCACTCTGGTTTTGTGGCCAGTTAATAATGCTCAGAATATTGTGGCCAATTGCGTACCACCAGAGAGAAAACCTCAGACAATGAGAAAAGAAAATATAAATCAAGCACCCTCGGTAATCTTGGTATAAAAATCTTAAATGGATTCTGTATCAGTAATTAGTGTATAATAAAATAAAAATAGCAGACATCAAGATCTAGAAAACTATGGTATTGTTTTTAATGAATCAGTCTGTTTATGTTGCAAACTCAGTCAACACATTCATTTTTGTAAAGACTAAATGGGAATAAATTTCATCCAACTTTAAGAATAAGTGAAAACCTAGGTAGGTAAAATATGCAGGAACCGGCTAGGTCTACCTCCTATTCAGGAAGATGGGACCCCATGAGATATACTCACTCAGACATACATATACACAGCCAAATCCTAAAATAAACTTAATCCTGCTAAGATTTTCCTTCTCATGGAGCACTGAAGTGGCTACATCAATATTCAGGAAGAAAAACCAAACACACACAGAGAATTAAGCTTTGAAAAATAAATTTAAATTCTTACTTGAATTTCATCTGTCTCACTTTCTCCCTTCTAGCCACAGGGTGTATATAGAACTATAGGAGATGACTTTTCTTTCGTTCCTGCCTCCTGCCCCCACCCTTACCCCATTTTCAGTTTCAACCCACCTGTCTCCATGATTCTGAATAAAAGTACAGAAGAGAACAGAGGCACCCCCATGGAGCAACACACTCTGTCCAGAAGGCGTCCTGGGAGACTTTCAACAGTGTTTGGAAAATCAAGTTCTCCAATCTTAGGAAGCTGGACCAGAGTCTTACTAATGAACTAACAACCTTTTCAACAAAAGCAACAAACCACCAAACATTTTTGTCAAATGTAGTGTTCAGCACATATATGTCGAGAGTATGCAGGGAAACAAAAGTGAATTTTGGAAAAAGGAAAATCGAATTTTGCTTACCACCTCTTCCAAATCTCAACATGCCTCATTAGTACATTTTTCGAATAGGGGATAGATCATTTGGTGAGAAATAGGAAATTTCTTCTGAGTTAGTTTGGAGGAAGGGGGATACTGAAGACTTCAGAGGTGGTCTACTACATTCTTAACCATGTAGCTTTCTGAAGTCTAAAAAAAGTAGAAAAACATGTTGGAATTTAAAAAAGAGTATTTATTCCAAAAAAATATTTAATGAGCATCTCTATGTGCCAGGAATTGTGCCGGCTGATGATAGATATAGTGAGAAATAAGACAGTCTCTGCCCTGATGGGGAGTAAGACATTAAGCAGATAATCACACGTACAATGTCAAGATGCAGGGTGCTGTGAGAATGCATAGTCGGGGAGCCTAAGGTAATCTGAGATTTAGGGAAGGCTGGGTCCTGAAGAGCGAGCGACAGTTCTCGGCCAGGTGAAAACAGGAGGAAGCACTTCAGTAAAGTCAAGGAATAATACCAGCTGGACATTCTAAATGCTCCAATTGAGAGATCGCACAGGAGAGGACAGAGACTGTCCTCTCCCGACTCTTCGATCTCAGCCCCACGCGGGTTGCTCCTCTGAAACGGCTTTGTGGTGCAGAAGTTCTTCGCACACAGTCCAAATTCATGACCCGGCTTATTTTAAAAAGCTCTCTGAAGCAAGGAGCGTTTTCTTCCATTGCTACAAACACGCTCCCTTTCCTCTCCTGTTTCCTTTCCCACCTCATCACGTCCTGGGTGTGTGGTGAATGGATCCCACGTCCTAGAGCAGTGGTGCTCAGCGTCTGGTGCGCTTTGCAAAATGCAGATTCCTGGACTTCCACCTTTGGAGGCTCTGCTTCAGCCGCTTTGGGATGAGATTCAGAAATCTGTACCTGAATCACGTGCACTTTCTGCCAAGTGATTCTTAGGACAGTTTGAGCTAGTCTGGTCTTTCAGCAATTAATCTGAAAAGGAGAATATTCAAAACCAGCAGCATAACACTGAGGATAGATAGCTGATGCTGTCGAAGGTGCTAGCAAAGACCTCCCCTTGTATGTGCCCTTCTTCTGCAGGTTTCCACTGGTCTCCATGAACAAAGGGATTGGGGGGGGGTGTCCTTTCACTCCCTAGGGGAGTAAAAGGAGAGAGAACCTTAAGGAGCCCTGTGCAGTCTCAGGGTGAAATGGAAAATTCCAGGGAATAAAGCTTCAGAAGTGGCTTAACCTAGCTGGGTATGTTCTTCGGTTCCACAACAGCATTATAAAAGAAATGTTTTATGAAATAATTCCACTGTTTTAAAAATCTTCATGCCCCTCATAACTACCATAAATTTTATTCGTAATTAATAGGGATCATTTGCTATAAGCTGTTTAACATCTTTATAACCAATTGTTCTTATTTCTAGGGAAACATATCAGTTCCCTAATCTGGGTGATTTTCCCTCCTCTGTACCCAAGAGAAGTTTTGGAAACTACTGACCTCCACTGTGCACAGACTCTTTCGAATTCTCACATTAACTTTTCATTTGGGTCCAGTAAGAGGCTTTTTTCCTCAGTCTATAAATCTGTCAGTGAAGACAGCGGATGGGATCCTCCTCTGGGTCACTCTGCAGTCGGTAGGCTTTCCCAGGCAATCCTCACCAACCCCAGTCCATCAAAGAGTCACCAGTTTTCTCCCGTGACATCTCTCCCAAGTCCTCCCCTCCCAGCTGGCCATCCGCATCACACCACTCATCTTCTGTCTGCAGCAGGAGTGGTTGGGCAGTCCTAGGGACACTGGCCAATTAATCCCCCAGCGGGGTTCCCAAGGGGTTCCCAAGGACGGAGCAGCTATGTCAGAGGCCTGCCTTTCCCTCCCAGATATCTCCCCTCCCCCCCCCTTTTTTAATCATTAAACAGGATTTTTCCAGTAATTCATATAACCTGGAATATAAATAGCTACAGAGCAAGTGATAAGGCACAGGTTTTCTTCCAGATGTTGGCTCGGTGACAAAGACAGGCCTTTCTGATTCAGCTTTACTGAGAAAGGTGCCAGCCGTGTTGATTTTAGGCTTTGCTCTTTTTTTAAAGAGCATTTTGATAAATAATATTCTTCCACCAGCTGTGTATAAGAGCATCCTCTAGTACATCCCATTGCCGATTAGGTAGCGCTTTAAAAAAAAAGGTTTTAGGTGCTCCAGAAAGGGTCTGGTGTTGCATATCAAAAGCATGGACTTCCTGTGCTTGGACTCCTGGGTCCCCAGAAGCTCTGCCTTGAGATGCAGGAGTTCTGTAACTAAAGTATGCTTTCCACAGGTATTTGAGGGGCTTCAAAACTGAGTAGCGAGTGGCCCCGGAGCCAGATTGCTGGCCCCATCTCTACCCCTCACTGGCTATGTCGCCTTAGGCAGGCTATGCAACCACTATGTGCCTCAATTTCCTCATAATCAAATAGAAATGATAACCGTACCTTCCTCTTGGGAGGTGGTGAGGATTACATTAGTTAACAGATGTAAAATCTTTAAAACAGTGGCCTGGCACATGGTGAGTCTTCAACAAATGTTAGCTATTATCATTATGAGCTCTCACCAAGAATGCAGAACAAGGCAGGTAGGCTTCATGGAGGGAAGGGGAACAAACCCTAACTCAAAAGCCACTAGCCCTGTCCGATAAAGATTCTTCCCTAGAATATGATTCACCACTGGAATCCCTAGAAAGGTGGCCTGCCTGAAATTATTTTTAGATTTCATGAAGAAAAGCAATCTAGCCCAAATCAGATGAGCTGGGTGACTGTGAGAGCCAGCCCTGGGGCACTGTTTAGATTTTTGGTTCTGGTGTCATGCTGAGCTGAAAAAATTTTTGTTTAAATGAGTTAATGAAAAATTCAATCTCCCTCTCTACAACTGGTACTACAAGAGTTTCTGAAATATCGCAACTGAACAAGCTCCTTTCTTGTTCTTTCTTCTTTCTTCTCTCCTTCAGAAAGAAGAGTGTACATTTAATGTATATAGTTTTTCCCAAATCACTCTCAATGAGTCCCTGATTTGGCCTATCTCTCTATCCAGATTCAGCTTTTCTGTGAGGATTCCTGGCAAACGGCCCACATTTCTGGGTCTGACTTTACTCTTGGATAAAATGTAATGGATTGGGCTGGCCATTCACTACTGGATCATGATCCAATGATACACGCTTCACGCATAATAAATAAATGGCATTTCTAAAACAATAAGGATGACTATATCTGTGATCTACAGCAAGACCCTCTAAGTTCCCTACTCTGCATTTTCATAATTAGCAAGTGATTTAGAACAACTCAATTTCCCACCGTCATTGCCTTGTGCCTTAAGAAAATCCACCAACACTTCACTGCATCTTGGAGGAGAGGAGATGCTTGGGAGTCTGAATGGAATACTGTCAGGTGAAATGAGGCAACTTTTGAGTTGTGCAACATTCCCCTTCAAAATCTTGCTGATTATGTAAACACTGAATAATTACACCAATTCATTCACTATACTCCATCAGAATGACAAAGCATTTGCACTGGCACCCATTTCACTCTGCTAATGAAGTGGTTAAGACCATCCATCAAAAGACAAAAAGAACTCACTCAGCATAATGACAGGTGTACAACAATGGAAAATAAGATTTTTTTTTATGTATGTGGGCTGCTGCCAAAGATTAAAAGCATCCTGTGTTTAATATCATTTTCTTTCTTTGTGTTCCTCTGAGGTTTAGTATTGTCTTTAGGCAGAAAAATAAAAAAGTTGCTGCAAGAGATATCAAATTCCCAGGAGGATCTTTCTATAGTTTCATATTATGTTGGTGGACATTCTCCACTGGGGTTTCTATCATTTTCTTTAGAAGGTAATGCCCTTCCCTTCAAGTCCAGTGGGTAAGTCTGTACAAGGGTAGTTCTCAAAAATATTAATAAACTGAGCTGAGGAAGGAGTTTGTCTCAGATAATTACCCCCCCCCCCACAGCTGTACAGAACGTGATCTGCACCAACACAGAGAGTAATTCACAGGCAGCACTAGAGATAGGCAGGGATGCGCCTGCCTCTAAAATCAGGCACAAGCGTCAACAGTCTCCAGCAACTCAGATGGCCAAGAGCAAAGAGGGTTGTGTGTTTCAGCTGTAAGAAGGAATGTATTCCGGGGCCTCTCCCACACAGCCTCTTTTCACACATTTCTAGTTTTGGCCTAGGCTACCTCTCAGAAACATTACTTGCCTCATTTCCCCCCTAGCACCCTAAAGCGCACTGTCTGGCAGATCCGAGCATAACACATCATGTGTCCAGAAGTGCTTTATCCAGCAGTCTCAACTGTAAGATATTCAGCCCAGAATCCAGTTGAAAAGAAAAAAAGTGGGGGAGGGGAAGTACCCCCTAAAATAGGTACTTCTAAGTCAAAGCTCTAAAACTCAAGGACTTTATTTCAGGAAGATCCTTCAAAGTTTATCACACAGGATCAAGTCTCTCCTCTTTTTTTTTTCTCCTTTAGCCAGGAGGTCTAATAGGCTTAGTTATTTGGTTTTGAATCTATAACAGATTCAAAAGATCAAAATAGAAGGTACTGGGTTAAAAAGTGTTCCCCTAGAAGTTCAAGTCTGCCCAGAACTCAGAATGTGACTTTATTTGGAAAAAGATCTCAGCAGACATAATTAATTATAATGAGGTCATATCAGATTAGGGTGGGCCCTAATCCAATGACTGATGTCCTCTAAGAACAGAAAACAGACACAGGGAGAACATACCATGTGACTAGGGAGGCAGATATTAGAGTGATAAACCACGATAAGGCAGATATTGGAGTCTAAAACCCACGGAACACCAAGGACTGCAGCAACCACCAGGAGAGTTAAGAGAGAGGCATGGAACAGGGCTCCCCAGAGCTTCCGGAAGCATGAAAGAATGTTTCTGTTATAGACACCCAGTTTGTAATTCTTTGTTACAGCAGCGCTAGGAAACTAATATGAAAGGGTACTTAGAAACAATTGAAGGTGAATTAGAAAGAAACAACCTACAACAGGATACCAAGAGAGGAAACCAAATGGATATGGTTTCTAAAAAACATATGAATTAAACAAACCATAGCTGGGACTTTTTTGTGTGGTGGCAAACAACAGGTACTCTCCAATAGGACACTGAAGGCCTAACGACACAATCCAAGTGGTTTTTAAAAGTTGGATTCTGTTCAGGGTGTTCAAACAAGGCCTCACTGCAAGGCCTTGCCCCACAGTCCTAAAAAGGAAATGTATTTATTTGTCCTTTGGATTGCATTAAACATTCTCTTTTATATTTAGTATCTCAATATGGCAGTGTATTCTTTCGTTACTAAATGCCTAGGCCAAACACTTCACATTTTCTCTGTTCTGGGAATGCTGGTCAAACCATACAGCTTATCCATGGTTTGTGTAAAGAGTTTTCTACACTTAATCAATATTTGTACCTTTCTATAGCAACTGTGCATGCGTGAGTGTACACACACACCCTCCTAAAAACACAACATAAGAATCCTCTGTGAGAACTAACATACTGACACGCAGGCAATATAACTTACTTTAGATGTCACACAAGAACCAGAAAATCTTATTTTGAAGAATAAACTGTGAAGTTGAGCTTCGAATGATTATATCTTGTCTTGAAATCACTTAGAAACTACCCACCCACCCCCATCTATTATGAAATAGAAAATAAAAAAGCTAAGTTAAAAATATTTAAATATAGACCAGCCCAAATAAAAATGGTCCACAACAGCTCTGATTCAATCTTTGATTCTTCACCTGAACACCATGCACTGAAATCAGTTTACTGAGTTTTTTGTTTTGTTTTTAATTGAAACCTATACTGGAGAATTCTCTTGTTCCGCTTGGGGAGGACTTTTTTTATTCCCCCTGAGAAATCTCTTTGCCTTTATTTCAAGTCTCTTTGGCTTGAGAAGCCTAAGTCTCCTCAAATCGTCTTCGAAAATGAGCTGAGCACAATTTTATGTAACTACTTTTTAAACGATCTTTCAAAGTCTCAATATTATTTTTGTTCCCATGTCATTATTTCTCAGATAGCTCCAATATCCTGGTTTAGAAACACTTAGGTACAGGTCCCCTGCCTCTTGCCTGGCCATCAGGTTTCAGGTGTCACTGTGTTAAACAGCAAAGATTTTGCAGAAAGCCTGCCCTCCTCCTTGCCTAAAGAAAGGGTGTGGATGTGGAAAGGCAGGCCCCACCCATAGGTGGGCAGACCTCGGAATCACAATTCCATCTGCACCATAAACAGAGCCCAAACCCCATCCCACAGAGGGACTTAAATCACTTCCCTTCACCCTGGCTTCAAAAGAGCTCCAATTTGCCCTCTGCCCCGCTGCCAATTCAGGGGAGGAGGGAGAGCTGAGGGTCACATGGTAGGCACAAGGAGGGTGGCCCAGCCCCTAAGCCAGTCCCTACTGCTGTCACTCACTCCTCTAGGCATGGAGCCAAAGTGCAGAGGGTCAACAAACTTGCCGGTTAAGGCTCTACATGTCTCCTTTGCTTTAGCCCTGTCAGCATTTTAGGATTTAGGGTGGGGGCTGCGTTCCAGAAGTAATAAAAACGACCATTTGCAGAAGCACGTGGCATAGCTTTATGGTCTTGCAGCCTCTCTTCAGCCTGTGCTGGGAGCCCAAGGCAGACAGTGTCTCATCACTGAGGGCTTCCTTGCCCAAAGTGTTCAAGACAACGGGTCGGCCAGAACTAGGACAAATGATGGATTTGCTGTCACCCCCAATGTCATCCAGAATTAAGGCAGAAACTATTGGAAGGGGTTTCTATTTTTTTCTTAGTAATATGATACCATTGCCTTAGGCTTTTCTTTCTTTTCTTTCTTTTTTTTTAAAACCTTGATCCTCTTACAAACCAAACATAAAATAAAGTCTCAAAACCTCTCCATATAAGGAGTTTCCAGACAGACTGATTCTACACATTGTTTCTTGGGCTCAATAGAAAAAGTCATTTTAGGATACTTTCAAGCTTTCTGAGTCATGCATGGGGGGGGGGGGTGGAGGACAGGGCTGGGGGTGGGAACTGAGACGGTGCCTCACACAGAAAAAGCCCTAACCTTTCCAAGCCCCAGGCTGGCCATGAGTGAGAAAGGTCACTCGGGCTACTGGTCCCTGCTTGATGCATTACAGATTTCCAATTCGGCCCGAAGGGAGGGCTGGTCTGTCAGAAAAATGCCAGACACAAAGGCTCTGAATTCAGGTCTTCTCATCTATGTCTAACTGGGCATCAAAGGCCATTAAAAACCTGCTTTACAAATTCAAGGCGTGTGGCTAGCAATACCTGTTCAAGGACCTCCAACCACTTAAATCCTGGAGCACTAGGCGACCACTGTCCAGCCCTGCCTGCCGTGATCTGAGGTGTGTCATGGTGCTGCGGGCAGATCAAAGGCAGAAGAGAGGAAAAGATGGGAAGAGACAAAAGCAAGAGGGCAGGAGAAGAGCGACCTGCAGGAACAAAGTGCGGAGAGGTACATGGCACAGGTGAAGCCCTGGTGTGCAGGGTGCTCCACCCTCCCCTGGCCCAGGTGATGCTCCAGAAGACACAGACACGAGCAAAGCACGTGTGGTCATGCCGAATGTGAGAGGCGGTGGACGTCTCCAGGAACCGAGAGGTGCAGAGGGGGGCGGGCATCAGTGTACTCGCCCCCCTCAGGAGCTGCTGTTCAGAGCTGACTGATTGTGTGGTCATCCTTTCAGGCACAAGGACCCATTCCCTGAGACCGGGACTGAGACAAAAAGGGAACAGAAAAAGACGGGCACTACAAACCAACCTGGGCCCATTTAGGTCTCGCTTGGCCCTTTACTCCCCAAGGTGGTCTAAAGTTGGTGGCAATTTAATTCATCTGCATAGGGGTAATGTGACTGCTTCCATAAGCACAATTTTACCTCTTTTCAGATGCACTCTTCTTACTTGAAAATTATTGGCTATGCGTAAATCTCTTTAACATGTTTCTCCTGTTATTTGTGTCCTTGTCTCTGCCACAAGCTTAATATAGAAAGGCTCTATTTTCTATTCCTGTGTCTCTACAAAGAAATATGTAAGCCATATTTAATAATTCTCAAGAATATGTAATAGTTTTTCTCTCCATTTTGGGCACCTCTTAGAAAAGCTTATACCAGTGTTCTTCAAAATGTGGTACTCAATCCTTCAGGGTGGCATGAAATGAAATGATAACAACCATATTTTTTAATAGAAAAGAACAAAATAGAAGAGAAAATATAATGTGTTGCAAGATAGTAAGAACAGGTATTGTTTTGTGAGACTTTTGTTGCAATATTATACATATGCATGGGTTATATTTTTTTTATACAGCAGTTAAGGTAAAGGAAGTTTATAAAACATTCCTATACTAAATATCTCTGAATATAAATTTATCCATAGGTTAAACAATAAAATCCCCTGAACTGGGCCCTATATACTAGTGTACTGGATACAGATCTGCCGAGCTAAAGTCTCCGTTCTAAAATCACCTCTACCACTGATAGCATGAAAACTTGATGATAATTACAAACTTCAATTTTTACACAGGAAAAAAATATATGGTTAAAGTATATACAAGCTTTGTTCATATTCTCTGTGACATAATTCTACTTTCATTTTGTGATCTCCAAAGGAATTAAACTGCCTTTCTTACACTCAAATGCAGTCCTTTTCAAGGACTTACGTCACGGTAACTTATTATTCAAAACATGACAGGACCAGGATGACATCAGATGCATCTGATTCAAGGGTGTGACCCAGAAGGAGCCTAGATCTGCCTCAGCATTGGCCAGACACCACAAGAGACTAACCCCTCACCTTGTAGGGCTCAAAACTACATTACAATGCCAAACTGCAAAAAAAAGAATAAACATCCAGCACTGGAAGAAAACTCAGACTTCAGAAAGTTTGGTGACTTGCCCAAGGTTAAGTACAAAATGTATTAGCAGAGCAGCCAGAATGGCAACCCAGGCTTCCAAGTCCCCTCCAGTGCGATGCACTTTGATACAGATTAAATATAGAGGTACAGACTGATCCTAGAGGTTACCATAGCTGGAGATAAGAGATTAGCAAATGTTAGCCTCTATTGGCTGTTTTTTGTATTTACCCTAACCTCCTTAACTCAAACTGACATCTGTGGCTTTTTGTGCCATGTTATTATTCCACTACATACTAGTTAGAGGTTTCTGAGGTTAGTATTCATAAAAGCTTTCCAATCTCTGACTCAAATGAGCTCTATTTTCCCCAATACATATAACTTACTGTTGAATCTCATTTCCATGAGAAATACAAAAGCAATAATGATTCATGTCTCCAATGCTAAACTGACCGCTTTGGAAATGCTTATACTTTATTCTGCCTGTAAAATAATACATACCCACTATATAAAATGTAAAACAAAACAAAACAAAACAAACAAACAGAAAAAGAGTAGGAAGAAAATTAAAGTAATTTGTTGACTTAGTCACGTCTCATTAAAATATGGGTGTATTTTGGTACAAAAAGTGACCAACCTGAAAAATACCTTCACATACCCTGCCCTTTTCATTGACTATTACATACCAGTGAAGATTCTTTAACTATCCGCTTTATAATGTGGCCTCAACATCGCATCCTATCGATGAATTACACCAGTTACTATCATTGAGAACTTTGTGTTTTTTCTCCAGCTTTCCACGTATATAAATAATGTGGCAATAAGCATCTTTTTACATAGTTGATCGTGAGTATTTCTGCTTATTTCCATAGAATAAATTCCCAGTAAGGAATTACTGGGTCCAAGTGTGTGAGTATTGTTAAGACTCTTGATAATATATTGAAAAATTCCATTCCAGAAAGGTTGCTTATGTCCTTTTTGGTTAAGGCTCCAGAACATCAAAATATGAAGGTGCCAGTAATGAGTAGCATAATTTTTTTTTTTTTAGGCGAAGCAACCCTTGGATGACTCACAGATTGCAAGGACCTTGTCAGCTTACAATCCCTTATTTTTCCATTTTTTAAAAATTTTTTATGCCTACAGTACCTGGTCTTCCTAGGTGGAAGTACTTCCCATCCAAGTACTAACCAGGCCCAACTGTTTAGCTTCTGAGATCAGATGGGATCAGGCTTGTTCAGGGTAGCATGGCCGTAGACAAGTAGTATAATTTTTAAAGCCTTATTTATATATTAAAAATTGTATCTTGTTTGTTTATATTTCTTAAATGATTGGCTGAACATTTTAATATGGTTTAGTTCATTGGCCATTTTTTATCTCTCACTTTCTCCCGGATCCCTCCCTGCCCCAGCTGTGTATATGCATGTGTGTATATGTGTATGCACACATGTGTGGAAATTAAATGTTCACATCTGTACCCATTTCTCTATTCAAATGTTAGAATTTTATCAATTTATTTGTAAGAGTTCTTTATATAATAAGGATATAAACTTTTGACTGGGGCAAATACTTTGGGGATTTCTTTTAATTATATAACAATGTAAAGTGACAAGATGCATTGAATTTTACTTTGTCACCAAGCATAGCAATAACTCATGCCACCTGCTGGTTAAATACAAAACAAAACAAAATAGATGATAAATCTTCATACTTCCAAGATAGGAAACAGAGTTAATACTTTTTCCATGCTGATTAAAGTGTTAAAAACAAAAAAAGAATGGATGATTGGAGTTACTTATAACATTTCATACACAGAGATCCTATGACTAAGAAGCTTTGTTCGCATTTAAATATTCTTAAGGTTACTTCACTCAAATGGATAAAAAGGCTTTGACTCTTATTACACATTATTAAGAAAAAGCAAAGTTTAGTTCTGAATCATCTCAAAGCCATTTCTGGTGTCAATTTTGTACATAGGTATGTGTGCCTTGTTGTAAGGAATCGTTGAGAATTGAAAACCCAAATTTAACAATCAGATGAATGCCAAGAGGTGAGCTTATAATTTATTTTTACAAAAGGTTTTTTTTTTTTTTTAAGAGCCATCTTCAAACCAGAGTTCTCCTATACACTAATATGCTCTAGTTGTAGATCATTTAAAATCAAACCAGGCTTGATTTGGCCAGGTAAATTAAGGGAAGCTGCTGCCACTTAATTTAGTGAAGACGGTTCCGACCAGTTGAAGATGAGAAGGTTTTAATGTAATTTGACTGGAAAATATGGCTTAATGTGTGGCTTACATAGTAAACTGACCTAGGAAATACAATCCATTCAAAGGTTCTACACAAACAGGCTGTCAAAATGATCAACTAAGAAGAATAACAGGGCCAACAGGTCATTGATTTCACTCATATTCATGGAGGTCAACAGCCAAGCTACAGCATCTATCACCGATTGGTCTGCCATCCCTAAGAAGATAAATGGAATAAGCTGCTTTGTAAAAAGCCATCCTAATGAATGAACTGAACTGACTTATGGTACTGTGAGTTATTACTCAGCTGTTGAGAGTTCTGATGTAAACAAAAATGTCAATCACACCAAAAACCCTGCTGATTTGTGTGCCAGAAACACAATGAAAGCACTCAATCCATTGGGTGGAAGAAGATGCAGAAATTTCAGTCTCTCTTCAACTTGTAATGACCAAATGTAAAACACTCAAAATTGAGTTCATAAAATTTTAATAAAATAAAGTTTTAAGTTGTCCTTAAGAAAAAGAAGACCCCCATATTTATTCACTCAGCAACCTCTGGACACAATTTTCCTTGTAGGCTGACTTGGACTCAGTTGACAAAATTTACAAGTTTATAGTTTAAAAAGAGAAAGCAAAACAAATCAAGAACAGATTCTAATTGGAAGGGAAGAGAGGGGCTGGCCATCAGTCAAGTAGAACAAAAGACTAAGCCAAGTCTGATTTGGTGCAGGATCTGAGAGAGGGGAGGGGTAAAACAAATACATTTCCCAGCAAGAAGCAACTGAGAATTTCTCCCTTTTCAAACCATGTAAGTAAGAGGTCTTAGGAGGTGGGGGGGGTGGAGGACATATTTTAAATCATCCCAGAGAAATACACCCACAGAAGGGGATAAGCCCTGGATGACAAGGCCATAATAAGAGCTTGGAGAGGACACACTTGAGGCACTGGGAAGATGACTCAGCTGTCCCTTTAGCTGCCAGGAAAAGAGCATGTGGCCATCTACAGACAGCAATTTCAGCCTCCAAAAGCAATTGCTAAATTCCTATTTGTAATACGTGTCCTATGAATTCCGTTTACATTCAGGTAACTTGTGGTAAGAGAGCTGTCTTTTATTTCAGACAGTCCGAGGAGTGCTGGGAGTGGAGGTGGAGGAAACAATGGCACAGTCTCATAAATTCAGGAGAGAAACTTGGGGAAACTCAGAGAGCACATGCACACAGGTGAGTCTAATGCAGTAACTAGCACTATAAATAGCAGATGTTCAGCACAAGTCGGTGCCTTCTCTTCAATCCACTTGAAGGCAACAGGACAGGTGATTCGGATTGTCTAGTCCTTTCTAGACACTCGCATAGAGCTTGGCACATGCAGGTTTCCTCCCCACCAGACAACGGAACACATTGACCTTGAAGATTTGCAACTCAGAACTTTGAGTCAAATCCAGTTGTGCTACACCTCAAAACTAAGTGTGATTGGGAATCTTATTTCTAAAATATCATTCTGATAAGCAATAATCAGCTAGGTAATGGACCTGAAATGTCAGAGGAGGAATGAGAAACAGCTCACCAGCTATACCTTTCAAGGCAACACCAAAATAAAAGAAGGAAAGGCCCTGAGGCAATCTCGATAGAAAAGTATCTCTTGGCAGGAGGGCCAGATTTGGATCGGATCCATCCTTCTTCAGGGGACAACTCTGTTCCAAAGAAACAGGATGCTAAGACAATTCTGGTGTCCAAATATAGACATCTGAGAACCATTATAAGTGTTTGAATATCTCCCAAGAAAAATCTGTGGAGACTTTTTTAATTCTCTCAGCGTTTGGGCAAAATTCAAAAATATTGAAAAGTCCAGAGTCTATCTAATCGAGGGACCCTCAATCTCACAGCTCTGAGGTCTGCTCCCCAGGGAGGGAATCTAGACTGACAAGTCAGTTCCCTTATCTGTGTCTGCAAGACACTGACAGAAATCGGAGAGAAAAAGGAAAAAAAGGAGGCTGCCACTTTTACTCACTGGAGTAATAATAATAATAAAATAATAATAATAATAATAATAATAATAATAATATAATAATAATAGAACACTAGCCTATTTTGTGCAAGAAAAGGACTTTTGGAGATGAAAAACAGCCAGTAGGTAGCAGGTACAACTCTATGAGGTGTGGGCACTATTGCTAGTTAACTCCACCACAGAGATAAACAGGCTCAGAGCAATTCAGTTCACACAGCTAAGTAAAAACCAGAGCTGGTATCTGAACCTAGCTTTTTTGTGGCAGAGTTACTGGTAAATCACTCCAAAGGAGTAAAAGGCTCTTTTTCCCCAAGTCTGATCGTGATTTTCTTCCCATGTTTGTTTGTTTGTTTGTTTGTTTGTTTGTTTATTTATTTATTTATTTATTTATTTATAGGAGTAAGAAATGATCGTTAAAAATTATGTTCTTCCATGGACTCAGCTCTGAGCTCAAAGAATCTTCAACATCAGGCCTCTCTCCCTGATGATGATGATGATGATGATGATGATGATTACTACTACTACTGTTTTCATACGGGAAGGGAACTAAGAGCTACCCTGAGATGTAAGGAATGAGACTTTAAGACATATTTGGGAAAAAGAAAAACGTTTCAGAGGTCGATGGGGCCAGCTGTCTGCATGCTTCTTCTACCCAGCAGTGACCACAGTCTTAGCTTTCCTTTTTTAGGGACATTTTCTTCAGCAGGGCCCAGGCCATTGTGGGCTTTGAGAATAATGATAGTCTGCTTTTGTAAGGAAAGGAGCGGATTTCCCAGGCATGCTTTGTGTCCCAGACTCTTTCACTAATTGATAAAGTGGTGCTACAGAGCACATTTCCATTCAAACAGCACATGTCTGCTTCTATGTTCTCAAGTTTTTCTCGTTTTTTTTTCTTTTTAAAAATCTCTCCTCTGAAGTAAGACAACAGTTCTTGTTAACGAAGAATGAAGTAAAACCAGATTCTTCCTAATGGAAAATGAAAATGTCAGTATACTTCTTCCATGCTAATCCCCTGTTTGACATTGCAATGGACATCATTCCACAGAAGCTGGGACAAACGTAATGTCGGCTGTAATCACAGGCTTAATATGCAGGCTAAGGAGGTGGCTGTGAGGTACAGGCAAGCCCTTCCCACTGGGCCCTCTGAGAATACAATCGGACCCACTCAAGCAGTGGTGGAGTCTTGCTGTGACAATACTAAAGAGAAGCAGAAATCAAAGCACTACCTTGGCCATGGATTCAGGCTTGATCTTCCGATGCAAACATTATACACTACCAAATGACCATCTAAATTAAATTGCATTTTTTTCTTATTCAACCAAGGCAAGCGGTAGTGTCACACAAGATAACACGTATACACTTGAAACTCTTAATCGCAAACATACAGAAACTAAAGGTAAAAAGAAAGCTGTAAATTCATCAAATGACACTAAGGATGAATGTGGCACTTCTTTTGGCAGAGCTAGAAGTTGAGAGAAGGGATTTTCTACCATACCATAAAGAAGAGAGGGATTTATATAAAGTTTTAAAATGTGTAAAGTCCTGATTAGCTAAAGACAAATGGGAATTTTTTGCTCTGGGGAACTTCAAGTATAGGAAACTGATAATGCTATAAAGAAACCATAAACTCGAACAAATCACAGTTGAATAATACTGTAGATTTTATATAGTTGTAAATGTCATAGGTCATTTGAACATTACAATAAAATGAACCAGCTTTTCCTTCTTGGCTAACATTTCTTATTCATTTCTTTGAACTGCAGGTTAAAAGCATTCATCATTAACAACGATTTTCTTCTTTTTTAAAAAAGCACTTTTATTTAAAAATCTTTTTTAAAAGAGATAACAAATTCGGTAAACTACTGGTTTATAGTACAAAACATCAGCACTTTATTTAGAATAAAAATGGAATGCTGTTTATCATGGAACCAGTCAAGTTTACCAGATAATTTGTTTTGTACAAATGATATGTTTGAGTCTCTCTTAAAAATACAATTTTAAAGTGTATCCCAGATGCCAAAATGGCACCAATTTCTGTAAGTATTATAAATTTTCACAAATAAAGATTACATCATTTAATTATTACTTTGAGTTGAAATTGGGTAGGCTGGTGTTTTAATATGGAAGCAGAAGAGAAGAGCTTATTATATCCTTACCCAAATTTATAAATTTCTGAAATATTCATGAAAATGCACAAAACCAGAAAAACTGATTACAGTGATTTAAGAGATGGCTATATGCTGAAAAGTGGAAGGCAGAGGGAGGGGAGGAAGAACTGTACCAAAGGAAACTGAAATACATGTTTTTGAACACTATTAAGCATACACTCCACCTCAGAAAACAAGACACACATTAACAATAGCTGACATTCACAGAGCACTTGACTCGTTCCAGCCACCCTTTTAATGCTTTACATGTCCTATAGCCACTGAATTTTCATAAAGCTCTCTAGGCAGGTTTATAGATGAGGAAACTGAGGCACAGGGAACTTAAACACGAGGTGGATGGAGCTTGTATTTGAACTTCGGCACTGTAGCTCCTGAGCCACACCCTTCACCATATTGCTGGACTTAAAGAAGTTCAGAACGTTTCTGACTCGCTCTTCAAATATCTGCCCTTAAGTCTAGGATGCAAAGACCAGAAACAGAAGTCTCAGTCCCTTATTGCAGGGTAACTGACACCTCCGTTCCCTCACCTTCCCACCCCTCCTCCAGCCCATCACCTTCAGAACCCAGCAGAGACTGGGGTACAGGAAAATCCACAGTCCTGCATTACAACCAGAGCTGAATGGTTTCTTAGGAAAAGCATTATAAGCAGAAGCAGAGTGAGGGAGAACCCAGGGAGAAGTACATGCTGATGCATGGTCTTTCTCTCATCTTATTTGTACAAAGAACTGCAGGTCCCAACTAATTCTCTATCAAAGGCAGATGCTCAGACAGTGAAGACAGATGATTTCTTCCCAGGCCAGCATCCCATGCCAGATGAATGCCTCCTGAATCACAGACACAGGGCTGGGGACATGCACCTGAATCTGACTTCCAGGTTCTCATTATGAAAGGGTGAAACTGCCAGCATCCAAGTGGGCAGTGAGAATTGCTAAGGAGTCTCCAGAAACCTAGGTATTAGCAAATGCTGAGCCTGGACAGACCTCTCCTTGTATAAGGAGGGAAAACAAACAAAAAATGGGACCTCTGAAAAGATTCTGAAGCACAAGATAAAAATGAGCGTTGTCTTGAGACTTGGTGGAAAACCCTATCTTTACAAACAAAAATGATATTTGGTATCTACAAAAGATGGCAGAACAATAGAGTGGGCTGAATACAGGTGGAGGTTTAAAAAGAAGCCAGAGGAATCAACAAAAGCATTGCAGGAAAGACAAAATGCAACAGTAAAATTGAGATCTGCATCCAAGGACATAATGAGCAGAATGAACACTGCAGAAAACTGACAGTGGTATACAGGACAAAAGTGAGGTGTTACCCCAGAACACATGAAAAAAGATCAAAGAGAACGTGATGAGACAGAGTATAAGAACAATTTTGATTATAAAAATTATACATGTTCTTAAGGCTGAAATCAGAGCCATAGGAACGGAAATAATGAAAAGGATATGTGGAAAAGAACTTGGCTACCTGAAAAAGACCAAGGTCTACAGACTGAAAGGGTTCAAAGCATTTTGGAAAAACATAATGAGAAATATGTATATCTCCACATACCTTCACAACATATTTTACTTTCAGATAAGAGACAGAAGAGTCGCTGATATTTGGGAGTGAGCGAATAACAGAAAGTTCATCTGTGTGCAACTGAATTTTTAACATCTTCACATAAAATCCTATACAGAACAGAAGTGAAAGTCTATTCTATATTACACTTATTAGTGAAGTCAGGTTTTGGTTTTTTTTTCAGGAAAAGACACTAGTTTCAAATAATGCATGGGCTATCTGTTTCAGTCATATCTTCCAGGTTAAAGAGAAGGCATTTTAATGTGAAAAAGTTGAGATTTTAGATACAAGAGATATTAATGGAAGAGGAGGAGTGGACATTGAAACCAGAAGGTAAATGACAAATGACTGATGATCAGAGGTGTGATGCAAGAAAGCTGTTAATAACTAGTCTCAAAAAAAAAAAAAAGATAACATCATAAAGGACAACTGGCCTAACAGAGCCTTGACAATTACCAGGTGACTATCCTCAAAGCAGGCACAGGGAAGATGTACCACGTACATAGGATACATTTCAGAGGGACTCAGGAACCATAGTCAGCCTATTACACAAACCTTCAAATTCTGATCCAGATATTTTGGTTGCTTTCCTCTGCTATAATCCAGATTTTTTTAGCCCAGCAAATTTGTAATTAATCTTCCTTAAAGAGGTCGGTGAATATTCAGATAGTCCCTTTTACTTTCATTCGTACGTAACTTAGAGTAAACCAATGGAATCCTTACAAGAATGGTAATATCTTCATAGAAATATTTTTAAATCGTGTCTATTTATTTGTTCCTATTTCCTAGGAAATGTGGTACTGTCACCTCACATTGATCCCTGTGAAAGTCAATAAATACCTGTATATTCTAAAACCTGTAAAACTAAGTTGAATTGCTAACATTGTATTAAAAGAGAAACATAAATACAGTGTCCGATGTCCTAAATATAAAAAAACCTTTCACACAAATCTCAGCTCTGTAAAATTCTCTCACTTTTTCCCTTACAAGGTCAGTCTCCTCTTTTACACCCTTATATACACCATATTCTCTTCCCTGGTACTTAGCATAGACTGTAAAATACATTTGCATGACTATTTAACATCTGCCTCCTTACCTTGACTGAGCGTTCCATGGAAGACCATGCAGGACCTGTGATTTATTTTACTTATTATTGTTAACCTCAGGATTTGACACAGTACCAGATCCCATAAAACAAGCAATATACATTTGTGGAATGGATAGATTGAGGATACATGTTTTCATTCACTGTTCAGCCAAGCAAGTTATTACATCCCAAGAATTCCAAAGAACTTCATACAAATAACACATCTTGTCTTTACACATTAGCTATGATTATTAACTTTAATGAAAACCTATTTTTTTTTATATACTAGAATGGCTTTTTTCACTATGGGTCGATGCTATATGACACAATAAATATAAAAGGAACCTTAGAGACAATAAAACTGAAGTTCATAAATGCTAATTTGCCCACAATAGCATGAATCTACTTAGCAGTACAAGAGGGATTAGAGTGCAAACTTTCTACCCCCACCGCCACCCTCCAAAGGTTCTGTCCATTGCTTCTCAAGACACTGGCTCTTAACCAGAGCTTCTAGATTGCCAAGTCTCCGAAAGTAATTGATAGTTTGTAAAGAAACATTTTGCCATATCTCAATGTTTAAAGGAAATCTGCAATTAAAAAAGAAATTGTTTGCAATGTAATCACTGCAAATGTTCAGATTTTGTATGCAGCTTATTTTTAAACCTGGGAGCTAATTACACTTTCTCAAACTGATGACATCTCATTACTCATTGTCACACACATACTAAGTCGGTACTGTGTGCCAGGCACTGTTCTAAGACGCTTTACCAAGACCTTGGCCTAAGGCCTCCTTAGTTTCATGGTTAAGATATAATTGCATTCCTTTGCTCTTATCATTCAGTTGCAACTGGGAAAGAGCCATTTCTGAAAAGTTAGAAACCAGAAAGATTAAAAAAATCTAGCCCTTTGATTCAAGCTCTTTGGTCTCCATTTTTCTCATTCAAAATAGGTTTTTGTTTGGTTGGTTGTTTCTTTTCTTTCTTTTAAAGTTGTAAGTTGGAGCTTTGGGGGGGAAGGGATAACTAGTTTCATATTTTTGATGAGTCTGCCTACCAAGCATAGAAAATCCATTTGCTAGCTAAAGGATTCCAGCAACAGAAATCTCTATCTGATGATGGAATCATATTTCTGGATGAACCTGAAGTAAACCAATTTGTCAATTTATCTCATTTATATTTATATGCGGGAATGTTATTCCAAAGGCTCTAGATCATCTCTATTTTATGTATAAAACAATTAAACAAAAATAAGACACAGCATAATAATATGTATAACACATTATGTAATGTTTCTTTATAAAGCAGGTCTTGATCTCATTACATGTTTTAAAATAACCCAAACTAGCATGATTTGCATTAAAAAAGGCTGTGATTAGGGAGTAGAGAGGGCACATTAAGAAAAAGGGGAAGAAGAAGAAACAAACAGAAGAGATGCCATTAGACGAGGAAAAAGCCATGAGTAATACAGATGAGAAAACAATGGAAGGAAAGGAGATAAACCCATACAAAATGATACCCCTTCATCAACAGATATTTACTTGGATGTTCTAATGCTTCTTTAAAATGGAAAAATGTTTTTGAAATAATATAAAAGCTAAATCATTCACACGCATACAATTACTTGTGTGTATGTAAATGTGTACACAATTTTAGCCCCACAACCTGTCTATTCCTAGGATCTAAAGCTATTCTGGACAATCTTAAAGCACAGGCAATAAGCCTTTAAAAATAATCTCAATTCTCATTTCTTTTATCACTTGGCTATTTTTTTTTTCTGTTTATTAGCTTATTAGGACACTAGAAGATGCATGAAAACAATTACCAGTTCTAAAAATTATGTCTTCATATGCAAGAGATAAAGGAAATAGAAAGGAAAAATGGTTAGGACTTAAGAGTGGGCACACTGGTTGCATATACAACAGGACAATGTCAACATCGTGGGCTAATGCATATTTGCAAACTGACATCTTTTTAAAGCTATTGAGAAGACTGCCATTGCTACTCTCTCCATGCTTCCTTTCTTCCTCTACAGCAGTCCTGAGTTCTGCAATCTCTAGAACCAATGAGTCAATTTCAGAAACAATTTATCAGCAAGGGATATCCATTGTTCTAGGTAAAAACACAATCATACTAATACTGACGCCTCCTTTTCGACTGTGTAGTCCCCACGAAGGTTTGTAATGAGGACCTGAGGCACAGGGGACTCTCCTCCTGATTCATCCAAAGAAGACTCAGCCAGATTGTTCGGTGTTTGGGTTCCAAGTAAGCGGCAAAATGTGTTCTCTCTTGTGTGAATACATTTCTCCTGGGCCGTGCTTCCAAAAAAAGCCATTATTTGCCCAAGAAGTGCAACACGTCTTTTTGAAAAACTCCCTTTGAAAATATCACTATATTCAGGAGAAGGAAGAACAGATTTCTAAGTGTATGTTTTCTATAAATAATTTAAGTATATCCTGGACAAATCTATAAATTTGGTTTAGCAAGTCTAAGTTAATTCTAGATACATTTGAGGTGTTCATATAAAATAAAGGACTATATCATTGAATTCTAAAACTTCAGAAAATAATAATCCCACAAGGAATTGTTGGTAACTGTATTAACCAGAATATTTCATTAACAAGACCATTACATTTTTCATCCACAGATATTATTATTCATGTTGTTACTGTACATAGATTATTTCACTAAGGTTTTAGAATACTCCATGAGGTTTGCTTTAAAAATAATATTACATAGAGGTTTTAATAGTGAATTAAAATAAACATTTTTTTGCAAACATGCTCAATTAGGGATGGGACAGATTTAAATTGTTACCTTAAAGGTATTAGATACCAACAATCATACGATGTATTACCATAAAAATCATTTTTCCTTCTGGATAATCATGGCTTTTGATGATTACCTGCATGCATGTTGTACTCTGTCAGTAACAATTTGATTCAAGCGCTATTTCCCAAGGGAGTTCATATCTGCATGTACTGACTTGTTAAATCATGTTGTGCTAATTGATGGTCCACATGACAAGATATGCATAGCTGATCATGCTTATTAAAATGGAGACCATTCTCAATTAGCCATAACAAATGATGTACCTGGTACTTTTAACACATTCAACCTACAGATGATCCCAGAACACATGAAATTCAATCTTCAGCCTCCTTCCAAAGGACTAAGCAGCTAATCTGAGGCTCAATGCAGTACCAAACACCAATGTGGAAATTCTAATTATAATGGAAAAAATGCAGCTATTTCCTGTTTGGCATTACGTACATAAAACACTGATGAGTTTGACTTTTGAAATACTTTTCATGCAGGTGTTTGGCATTGTGCAAACACCATTAACTTTTGTCTTGTTTGGTTTGTCCGCAAGGTAAAGACAGATGGAAAAAGCCAAGGGCCAAGAATTCCCAAACTAGAAAATCATCCCAAGTGTCACAAAGCTGTGCATTTTCCTCTAAAATTAATAATCCTAACAGATGGGACAGACAGATTTTCTAAACTGAATTTTTTCATTGATATTTTAAAACCTGGATTGAAGAACATTTTAAACAGAAAATAAGAGTACCCTTCTACATGTCAGTGATGAGGCAATTTAGTAAAAATTCATAGACTCATAGAATATAAACACTGGAAGGGACTTGGAGATTATTTAGTCCATCTTTCCCATAATTGTATTCTAGAGAAATCTAAATCTCTGGGAGAGAGTGGTGTTAAGAGTGACTAGTCAAATAGGTTAAGGAAATTTATGGCTATACAAAATTAAATAAATTTACATGCAGTTTCATAGTTACATACTTTATGGCTCCTCAAAGAATTAGATCCAGAATGCCATAGTTCCCAGACTTATTCACAATGGAATTCTTTCCCACTGACTACCTATTAATGTTTTATAGAACTAATTGCTGGCAGAACCACGTTTTAGGTACCCTGATATTGTCTAAGTCCTTTATTTTGCCGAAGAGAATGCCTCACAGCAACTTTTCAGGGGGCTACACAGGCAATAATAGTCTCAGGTGTACCCAGAGCGGCTGTGTTAGGTCCAGCTTCGAGGACTCTGGAGAGAAGCAGCTCACAACACAAGTCCCCTCCCTGCTTCCCCCAATCCTAGAACAGCTGACTCAGAGCTCTCCAAAGTGTCAGCTCTAGCTTCAGAGGGCAGTGAACCAAATACTTCAAATTTAGTTCCATAAAACCTTTCTTCAGAGTCTGCCAAGGGATAATGTTCCAGCACTCGAAGATGAAGACCATCTTGAAATCAAGCCTATACATTCAGTTCAGTTTTCTTCCCATGTGCTTTGGGAGAGGGTGACTCCTTAAAATAACAATTTCATCTTTTCATTATTAAATTAAAGGGCTTACCTTAAAATGTAGCTCCGAACTAAGGAATAATTAATTCAGTTTGGATCCAAAAGTCCTTGGTCACAAAGTGAATCTCGTGCATTAGTTCTGTTGTATTTCTGCTTAAATTTGTGTAGATAATGATTTCAGTGCATATTTCTTATGTGTGTACATTTTTTAAAAGCCCGAACAAACAGAATTTACAGAAGTATCCTTCTGCAAAATTCTCATTGGACACATATTATACACTAACTTATTCTATAGGTCACCTTATTGCCATGCTCAGTTGTAAATAACTCTCAGGACAGGATTACTTATACATCTTATGGCCTGCAGAGTTAGGAACTGGAACAGTGTCTAGCTACAGGAACTACTATATAAATATTTAATCACAGATTGACTGATAATAGGACAGTTTCTAAAAAGATATGCCATATACTGTGAAAAGATTATCTCCTACTAAATGGATTAGAAGATAAGGTATCCCTCCCTGCCCCCCTCCCTCCCTCCCTCTCTCCTCTTCCACTATTCTCTCTCTCTCTGTTTCTCTCTCTCACACACACACACATACACACTAAAAGGGGAGGAGTTTTTTATCAAGTAGTTTTCACTCCTGTTTTCCAGGTCTTTCACAAACTCTAAAACTTCTAGGTGAGAGTTCAGAAGGCAGGGAACACCTTTTCAAAATGGCTGACGAATTATGCACCAAGAGTGTTCTTGGTCAGGGTTGCAAAATGTTTTCCATCTTTAGTTTTGTTACTATCAAATTAACTTCCTCAAACATGACATTTCCATTGAATTGAAAAAGCAACATCTATATGGAGCAGTGTCCTTGGGGCAAGGTGTACTCAAAATGCGATGCTCCCTCAGGGTAGGGCCTGTTCCTTCCCCAGCCTATCATATGAGATACAAACAAGGAATTTGTAAATTTGCCCAAAATGCTCCACTTTACTCATAGCCTCCAAAAAAACCTGTTAGATTAAGAAAAAAAAAAAAAAAAAAGAGCAGAAAAAGGGCAGGTTTAAAGGACTTTCTAAACCAAAGCAGTCCTTGAGATTTTCATATTTTATCTTAAACCCTTAGATGATTAACCCTACAAGGCAATTTTTAGAGGAAATCTCAGTCTGAGTCTTTAAAATGAGGTGTACAACTACAGACAGAAGCCACATGCAACAAAATACCACCTTCCCTGAGCTTTTTTTGTTTGTTTTTAATTAGATAATTTCATTTTTAAATCGTGTGTACACTTGATCTTAGCCAAAAGGCCGAGAAGTGATTAAATCATGGGTAGACTCTCTTGCTGCATTTTCCATCAGCAGTTATCTCGCCAGTCTGGACTGCAGGCAAGTCTTTAACATGGGCCGGAACAGTTTAGTAAAATAACATTATTTTTGTCTTGTGTTTATGTTAATTTCTCCAGTTCCTGTGGTCATTTTTAAGAGTACTTCCCCAGGGGTACTTTTTCTTTCTCACATTTTTCTACAACCAAGGAAATCTGACTTCCTAGGCAATAGAAATTACCCATAGACCACAGCAGAGAAAACAAAAGCTAAGCCCTGGAGTATGATGTTTTGGGATGCCTGATGGTTGCCTAGGTAGCGTTTAATTAGTCCTGGGTTTCAGCTGGGTGGGGGAGAATGCTGGTACCTGGGTAACCTTTGTCACTGCAACTAAATCTGTGGTTGAGCAATGAAAATGCAATGCTTTTTATAATCTTCATTCTCTTCCCTTCATTCGTTTAGGAATTCGAGTAAATCTCAATCTCTCTCTCTCTTAATTCACACTTGCCTCTCCGTTAGTGTTTTCCAAAGCTGTGAATGACATTTTCCCAACTAAATTATACACAGTGGAGATACCTTAGTGTTCCATCTATCCCTTTACAATCTCTTGATTATTAATAAACACTCAAAAATAGTACTTGACTTTTTTTTAAAGAAATCTATTAATTTATGCTTTATTCCTCATCTTCCACCATTATTTCCAGCATGCGTCCACAGATGCTGAACAAAACAGCCCAGAGAGAAAAGTGCAAAAGCAAGCAGTAAAAAACACAGAGACAATAGATGCTTAGTGGTTTACTGATGCCGCATGCTTAAAAACAAAAAATAAACAACAACAAAAAACTCCAGTAGCAAAAACCATGGGCTCTCTCTGGTCTCTGCAATGAAGACAAAAGCCCTGATATTCAGCATGAAACGCTGTTCTTCGCTGGCAGTGTTAGCAGCTGTTCTGGAATGCACTTAGCTGGATTTAATGACGGGTTACTGACATTCCCCCAAATGGATACTGGGCCCAGGCAGCCAATTTTCTGCCACCTTCCTGCCTATGCGTGTCTATGTTGAGTGGTTCCACAGTACCCATCAGGTACCGCTTGAGAGCCATTACGATCGGTAGAGTAAAACACCTTTTTTACTCCAAAAAAAAAAAAAAAGAGAGAGAGAGAGAGAGAGATGAATAGGTATTGCAAGGGTGGTCTGAATGAGCCATCAACAACCCCCCAAACTGAAGGCACCTGAGTGTCAATGAAACACCACCATGTTTTTCCTTTTTGTTGGCCACACCTGCACCAGAAAAAAAAAAAAAAATACATTTGGGTGTGAGGATCCTGAGCAAAATGTAAACCTTGCAGGAATTATACCTTGTGTTGTGTACACTACAAAGTTCTGGTTCTTCTCCTTGACAAGTTTGGCTCTTTCACCGTTTCAAAGGAATGAATGCAAGTGGGGGCGACCAAGCAGTGGACACACCAGGCAGCAACGTGTGAATGGGAGCTCTGGGGCAGGAGCAGAGGGCGGGAGGGGCTGCTGCTTACTCTGCTGACTTCAACCCAGCCAGGCAGGGAAGGCTGAGGGGCAGGGGCCATGCGGAAGAAAGGCAAGTAATTTGCATTAAAATGGGAGTCCCCTTCCCAGGCAAGCAGCTATGGCTTGGGGGATGTTAAACAGGGGTCTGGTTATTTCAACAAAAGTGAGCTCTCCGTTTGTCCTTATCTTCTAATACTAGGATTCTTCCCATAACCTTAGATGATGATGCAATGAGAAAAGGTGAGCCGAGTGGTGTGGGCATGTGGGCAAGTACCTGTCCCTGTGCATACACCCCTGAGGGAGAAAACATGGGGATAAAGGATCCCCATTCCCTCTGAAATCATGGGCTCCTTGAGGGTTAAGTCAGCCTCTCGAATGCAGCTGAACATACATCTGTGTGCTTTATTGTTTGAAGGTTGGGAGCTGGGCTGAAAACACATTCATTACTCCCTGTCATAGAACAGTTGATGCATTCTAGGCACATACAATTAGGCTACAATTCTGTGCAATGACAGACTAAACATACAAGTCTAGACAGAGAAAGGAGACGACTGAAAATATTCTTAGACCTTTGCTAAGGGCATTTTAGCATTTTCTTATCATTCTACTGGCAAATATTGTAAAACTCTGCTTCATTAATGTCAAAGGGAGTAAAAGATTCGCATGACTTAAATTCAAGGGGCTTGGTTTAAATTCTCCATCAAAAACCAGTCTCGAGGCCAGATATTATTAGCAGTCACTCAGCAAAAATCTGAGGATGCTCAGCTGTGGTTTGTTTACCTTCTGGAGAAAAGGCATGGGTTCCTAAACAGAACCACCCATGTACACATTACAAAATCAATTACATTGTATGAAGGTTTTTGTGAATGTGATTTGGGAGTTATAAAACAGTGACAAAATGTAAATATGCCACATTCTTACTATTTATTCAGTTAACTAAGAAAATAGACCACAGAAATCTTGATTTCTTAAAACTGGCAAAGTCTATAGTCAGTTGTTATTGGAGAGTGTAGACAAAAGAATTGAGTAGTAGAACGGAGTGGAAGAGGTTGCCCATTGAAGGGAGCAGAATACATAACCCCAAAATACGCCACTTTTGCATTTGGATTTTTTTGAACTGAAGGCAAGACCTAGCAGACTCAAGAAAAACTTTTACTTTGCCCTTACCTACCTATAAGGATTTAATTATGGGGCCTAGCTCATAAAAAGAGCTGTCGCCAAAGATGACTTTTACCTGAATGACCTACCTGTTTGGCCAAACAAACATCTAATTACCAAATACCTGCTTCTCTTATTGTCTTGTGAATTACCCTCCTTCCCTTTGAAGCTCCAGACCCTTATTCTATTCCTTAAGCTCATATAACCCTCAACTGCCCAACTTGCTATGGGGTCTCACTGTCTTTGTGAAGTTAATCTGTATTATGTGAATCAGTATTAATTCTCTTGTTAATCTGTATTATGTCAATTTAATTAATAGACCGACTAAAACAGAACTTAAAAGCATAGAGGAAAATTTTTCCTCCCCTACACTGATTATCACCGATAGTGAGAAAGCAGACTAGAACCCTCACCCACATCAGCATCCTCACATGGGTACCAGCAAGACCATTTGCAAATGGTCTCTAACCTTGTCCTAAGGTTCTGCTCTGCCAACACCTTAATGCATTGCTTCCTTTCTGCTCTCATATCCAAAGGACCTTCCTAAACTCAGTCATAGAATGTTGCTACCCCTTACATATAATCAGCAGTTCTTTCTGATAATGCTGAAAGCACTTGCTTCTCTGAGACACATCTTTAACACAAATTTTAATGTCATTACAAAAAGGAAGCCAGCCAATATCTAAAGCCAGTATTTCCCATCGATAATAATAATCACCAAATATACAAAGCAAATAGGTTTTCACAAGGGAGACAATTTTAACACTAGCTTATGTTTATTATTTTACCATGGAACAAGTACTGTTTTAAGATCTTTACATGTATTAATGCATTTGCTCCTCAGGAAAATTCTGAGATAAAAATGGTTGTCCCTTTTTTACGAACAATAAAACTGAGACACAGACTGATTAAGTAACTTGTCCAAGATTCTATAGCAAATAAGTGTTAGAGCTACGATCCAGAATCTACTCTTACTCATTATGTTATGTTGCTAGGGAGGATTTGATTTCTCAAAAATTTGGAAATTATTTTAATTGGAAGTGGCACAATCACAGGAAAAAGACAATTAACTTTCCTTCTCACATCCCTTGTACTAGAAATGATTTGTATTTGTTGTTTCGTAATGATCTAACACAGATAATCATGGTGCACTTCCTATAACCCCTAGGAGATATCCTCCTCTATTGGTATATGTAGGAAGATCTAAAGTTCAATTAGGGAAAGATGCAAATAGGAATGGAGAATGAAGCATGGTAAGCCTAGCTCTACTCTTATGGTAGGACATAAAAATGATTCTCATCCAACATGATTAAGGTACAAAAAACATGCTGTAATATATAAATAAAAATTTTGGGATAGTACATGAATTCATCAATATAAGGATACAAGACTATTGCTCTATTTTGAAAAGACTCAGTTGTTGAACCTCCACTTGAGTGAAAGCCTGAGACATGTTCATGAAAGAGCACATAACCCTTTCTCTCAAGAAAGCTGGTCTTGCTTCAGTCCAGCTTAGATGTGGCTAGAAATGTTACATCAGGGCAAATCAGTGGAGAACTGCTCTGGGCACAAAGCAGATATATTTGTTGAAGGATTTTCAAGGAAGGCAATACTGCAATAGGTTTGAGAGTGTTAGATGGCCCTAGATGACTGACCATTTCAACAACTGTAGTATGTCAGAGTTGGATGGAGCTTATCAATCCCAAGTCTCACATTCTGGAGAACTAGAGGACCCACAACCTCATATTACATGATTCCCACCTTGCGCAGAGAAGGTATCACATTCCAGGTTCCTTCTCAAAGAGTATTTGTTCAAGATGACTAAACCTTTCAGAGTGGTCTTAAATGAGACCTGCAATCCTGAGGAAACAGGCAAGATGAACCTCAAAACCATGTTTAAACACCAGTACAGGGGTAAACTAGTACAAGGAACACATTTGGTTGTGCTGCCTGTACGAGCTGTTAGCTGCATCGAGGCCACCACCAGTCTTTCATAAGCGCTCTCTGGACACAGAATCTAGCTCAGCACTGCTATAACTAGGTAGGTAACCAATCCTTACTGCAGGTGACAGCAGGAAAAGGAGGGAGATTGGGGTGTATTAAGCCAAAGTAGTGTTTGTTTTGGGGGTTTGGAGGGAACCTGACCTTCCTAGTCCACTAAAGTAATACAGGGTCTTCGGTCCAAAAATGGTTAATTCTTGAGCAATTCTTGCAGCCTTTCATTCTGCAATACACAACTGTCACTCTATAATGTTAATCCAAGTATGAATGAACACAATGGAAATCACAGGCCTCGCTTAGGAAAAAACGTAATCTTATAAACAGTAGTAGTAAGAAAGTCAGAACAACCTAAAGAGAAAGAATAAAAGCTTGAATTTTATATTTTGAAACAGACTTGTAGGAGGAGGGTACGTCCCTTATTTTTCTTTTTGTGAGATGATTTCAAAAGTTGAGACGATAGATGTACAAGACATAAAAACACAACACAGTAACAATCATATACTGTACCTTTACTTTACCAAATCACGTGTTGTCTGATAGTGTCTGGATCATTCTCTTTTTTTTTCTCAGTGCAAAGATACTTAAGAGCTGATTTTTTGCCTGGCTTTGCAGCAGGTTTAACTTTTAATGAGCCAATTCTTGCTATGTTTTTCTTAACACATTTACTCAATTCCATGCTTGAAAGCTACAAATCCTTTGATAACTAGAATGTGTGAGATTTTACCCTAATATCAAACTCAAAGAGAAGAACAGAGACAGTCTCATGAGAATACTGCTGTAGCCAAGTATGATTCATGAAGGCAACAGCATTCTATAAGCGGCTTCAAATTTCAGTATTTACCAGGTAATTGAATATGATGTGATCAGTCAAAAAAAAGCCTGAACCTCATTCCTGATTTTATATCGATGATAATAAAATCAGCAATCACACAACAAAATCATATAGATGGAAAAGTTTTCTTTGCTTTTTCACATAAAATTTAAGTAATATTCAACAAATAAATGCAATACATTATCTATGATGGATCAATGACAAAGCTTTGGAGAAATATGTCCTAGGTTTGGAGTATTTATGGGCCAGCAATTGAGTTCATAATCCTAAATGTGACCAACTGGGAGAAATATGGGTCACCACTCACAAGAGGAAGACAAGATGGGTGAGTCTGACTACATCCCCAGTCTTAGAAGTCAAGGTACAGTCCCAGTGAGGTAGCTGGTTAATGGAAGCATCTTCACATATGACAAATTTTTGCATCCTTACCTTTAATTTTACTGTAGAATTCTTTTTCATCTCTGAAAGAAAAGCTATCTTAACGGCAGTTTGGAATTTTAATTTTTTTTACCCACACTAAGAAAAGTGGGTGATACTGCCACAATGAAATGATGATGTATATTTCATTTTGAAATGCAGATGTTTCCTTTTGTGGGTGAAGAAGGAAGGTTGTGGGATTCTAGAGGCATCCAATTTGTATTCATAACTTCATTTGAGTAAAATTAACATTTAAATAGTTGGCAATCCCTTAAGGTCCTAGAATAGTGAAAAAATTTACCCCAGAACTTAAAACCTTATCAGAATCCACAAAATATATAACCCACATAGCAATAACTTAGAGTTGACTTTCTCAAAACATGGCTTCTGGCTAACCTAGTAGATAATAACAAATACAAAGAATCCTTTAGCAAAAAGAGAAAGTCTTTTTTGATTCCCAAGCAAAGCTTTCTTGCCAATGGCCTGTTTCCTCATCCTTTCAAATTCTAGGTTAACGAATATTGAACCAAAGCCTCACCTGGGACCTCAGGAGAGAATCTTGCCGAGTGTCGGGATACAAAAAGTTTCAGTTCTTGGTCTAAGTTGCATTCAATCAGGTTTGTGTCCCATGATCGGATTCCTAAGGAAGGAAAGGAAGAGAGGTGACAACTTTCAGTTAGTCATTTCAGAATGGTTTGGAAAACATCACTGTAACACCTCTCAGGCTTTAAGGAAGGGTGTGGAAACTCCTTTTCTGAAGAGCTTGGTGATAAGCAGTGGATGCCCACAAAATGGGAGGGCTAGGGAGGTCTCTCCACCAGGCCACAAGGGAGGGATAACCATCAGCGTGGACTGAACTTTTGCCCCTTATAAAAACATAAATGCCACTTTTCTGAGAGAGAAAAGAAAACAGTTATTAGGAAAATGACAGGCTATACTCCAGGGAGGGAACAGAAAGGACAGGAAGATGGTGAGTTCTGTAGCAGTTAAGAGGCCACCAGACAATCTCTGGCTTTCCCAGGATCCACTTGTAAGTGGCAAGAAAATGTAGGATGAGATGTGGGAAAGAGATACAGGGGCTGACATTTAAGTCCAAGCCTTTGTTTTTAAAATTATTTTTTTTTCAGTGTTCATAAGCATTGTGTGGACATATATAGTTTCTTTTCTTTGCTCATCCCATTTTTGACCTTGGTTTCTCAACCCCTGGATATCAATGCAAAATTTGTTATCTTATATAAAAAGACTGAATCTCAGTCTTCAAGACTTGGCCTGTCTGTCCTCCTAGGTTTTTCTTCTACCTGAATAGCTTGGCAAGCAGCTCTTTTATTCACGATAGTTAGCTGTGCTGAATTTTCTTATCCAGAGGCAAAGAATGTGGCAACATTTTATACTCTATAAACTTTCTAAAAAACTGAGGGCCATGAACTGTCTATTCTCACAGAAGTTCAGGTTTCCATTCACTAGGCTGGAAGCGGGGGTGAGGAACACTGAGATAAGGAGTGCCGGTGCCTTACCTCCCTAATCTCTTCCTTTTTCCTCCCTCTGCCCTCCTCAATCCTGCCTCCCAAAAGGGATAGCTAGAGGGGCACCCAGAGGACATCAAAGAAGGGAGATCTGGGGAGCAAGCCAGGGAAAACTGGGGAACCATGAAACTCTGGAGTATATTTTTATATATTTTTGTATTTTCCCCAAAAGACAGCTCATGGTAGAGCCAGTATGTAGTATCTATGATTGTACGCTTGCATGGAGCATCCTTCATTGCCAGGAACAAACCTCTGAACAATTATTTATTGCATACCTACTAAGGCAGAGACATGAAGATCTAGGTATAACAGAGTGGGTGAACTATCTCTAAGTAAACACCCATCCATTTAATCATTTTTGCAGGTCGTTAGTCATGCATATAGACTTGAGAGTATAAATGGCAGTGTTATTTAAAAACACCTCTAAATTGTTAATGCATATCTGCATTTACTCCCATTTATATCCTGTTCAGTCTTCCTACCTTGCAAAGAATCAAGGTAGATACATAGATAAACAGATTCATACATGCATACGTACATAGATGTGTGCCTGTACACACACACACAAACACACACACACACAATTATACACACACATTATAAAGATTCTAGAATCTCAGCTGAGTGTACGCATCAAAATATATACACCAAATATCTTTTTGACTATGGAGAATATTTTCCAATAGATGTACGTCCAATAAATAGAGGTAAAAATTTCTCATACAATCCATGAGAAGATTCAGGTGTGAAAGAGTTAACATTCCTAAAGAGGCTAAATTATGAGGGAGAATTTTATGGGTCTCCCTGGAAACATTAACAGCCTCAGTTTGCATTTGCGCTAATGGAACATTTAAATTTTAACAAGGAAGGCATGTTGAGATTTTGTGGATCTTTTTAGTGCTGAAATGATAAATGGGTTTTTGTTTCACAGAAAGCTTGACAGGTTGAGAGGTCTGAATTCATTAGAATATTTTACTACAACCTATATGAACACTATATACTCATCTAGTGTGAAACATCGTCGCGCTCCTGTCTAGGCTGCTTCATTAGTAATTGTTGACTGGATTCTCGGTGCTTCAGGTCTGAGCTCTACTTTGTCTTCTGGCTTGTCAAGTTGGGTCAGTAAGTTAATAATGAGACATTTGTATTTAAATTAAATTCATACAATTTTTCTGCCTTTGTTCTAAGTAATGTCCAAACTGCTACATCATTTGCATGACTTCATCTAGGGTTATACACAGACTTGCTCTTACATTGTCGTTTGCCATTTTCCCCTTGGCTTCAATTAACTTGTCATGACACATGCAATTAAATGCTTGCTTTACACCTCATAAACTCTTGGTTGTATGATTTATAATTGAACAATGGAAAAAGTTAAGAAATAGTAGATAAAAACACTTAGTAATTTTTGAAATACTCTAGTAAAAAGCTAAGAAAATATTTCTCATTTTTACACATCCAATAAAACTAAAAATTTAAGGTTCTATTCAAGGGCGCAATTTCTGGCCAAATTATTTATTAACAGTATATAATCAGTACTACCATTTATAAAATAAAGGTTACAATGGATATATTAGTTATTTTAGCTTGAAAGGAAATTTTTGGAGCCCGGCCACTTTCTATACCAATTTTATAAATAAAATAACTTTGTAATTATTTTGTGCCTTCTACTGGATAATATTAGTAAGGGGAAACAGTATTTCTCAGTGAAAGTTCATACTGCATTTAGTAGGTTTATGTATCTCCTCTTTGTGTCTAAGAGGAAGCCATTAGTGGGCCCTCTAAAGCTCATAAGACAAAAAAATGTCTTCTATAGCCCTTCCTACATTCTCCCTTCTCTTAATTCTTGGCTGGAGAGAGTAGTGGGGTGTTGGCTTTCAGAAAACAGGTCACTCTGAAGAGGCTTTCAGAAGCGGGTCATCTCATTCCCTGATGGGTTGTAGAGAAGCCATGATACATCCTGGCCCCTTTTTTGACTATCCCCCCAGTAAATGCCAGGTCAAGCTCTTCCCTGAGATTTTGCTTTTCCAGCACTCTATGAAGACTGTGCCCCTTACTGGCTTACCTAGTTGGGGGCAAAACAAGACAACTCCACCATTTGGAATCAATCTCTACTTTTTAAATTTCTGGGCCCAGATGGCATCTGGCACCCCTGGAAGATTGGCCCGTGGACAAGGCATCCTGAGAACTCTCCCCCCTATTCGAGGCTGTGGCCTAACCCTGGAAGGGAGTGCCATTACTCTATCAGCTAGTTCTCCAGCCACTGTGACCAGGGATAACAAAGGATCTTCCCATCTCACTTCCCTGTCCTTAAGGCATAATGGTGTACCAAAGGGAGGTTTAAAGTGCACATGAAGTTTAAAGATGGAAAAAAGAAAAAGGGTGTGTGTGTGTGTGTGTGTGTGTGTGTGTGTGTGTGGTTTATAATTATTTATTTAGTGGTTATTACAGAAGAAGTCAGGGTGAGCAATGAGGAGCCAGTTTCCCTTACTTTATACAGGTTAGATCTGGCCAAGTTTAACAGTGATGGAGTGATGGAAGCATTTTACAGATTATTTAATGAAACCAACAATTTTTAAAAAGCCCCTCTCATTTAAAAGCTAAAATCTATATTCTTAAAAGGACAGGAAATTAAAGAAAGCAGAACAAAATTACCACGCATTGCATGTTGAAATAGCACATGGAGTCTGTCTGATAGTTATTTGGGCCTTTGACAGGTTGATATTCCTCTATGAGCTTCAGTTCCTCTCTGAAAATAGGCTTTTGAATATTTTTTGCAAGCATCTAAATGATTAACCTAAAACCGTAAGATTCTATTTGTAAAACTATGCTAAAAGTGATCCAAAGTCATATTAGAATCATAAACTAAAGAAACAGAGTTTAAAAAGGAAATGCTAAATTCAAGGTTTTATTTCTGAGAAATTTTCCTATTTTTTTCCTTGACCTAACCTTTAATTTGCTTTCTTCTTTTTTCAAGCCAACAACTTGAGGATCATAATATACATGTTGTGTATAATACAAACAATATCTTACATATAGAGCTCATCATTTCAAAACACTGGTGATAATCTAGGTCTCAGCATCTCACATTAAAAACAAACAAAAGAAGTGATTTATAATATTTATTGGTCTAAAAGTTAGAACTTATTTGAACAGTAAGCTTTTAGAGAAGATTAACAATAAATCATCAATTTAATGACCTTACAATTGGGGACTGGCTTATATTTCAGCATGGGCCATAGAACCCTTAGTAGATAATACCAATTAAGTAGTGCAAAAGAAATGTATCTGCTTTTGACGTTGAAAAGTATAAAGATGAAAATAATAAATACTCTCTAAAATTTCTTTTAATCCCCACCATGTGTTGATTTTTTACTGCTAAAATAAAGTGAAAACCAAACCCTAAACTTTCCTGAGTTCTTAATTATCTTAGACATCTTAGACTAAAAATATTCAATAAAGTGACAACAGAAAGTTACAATGTAATCAGCTAAACCTACACCTAAAAACCCAGGGTAGTAGAGGTCACACATACCTATCTTTTTATGAGCAATCTTGCTGATTCCTAATGTTAACTAGAGGAAAATTATGCTCTTTGATAGTAATTGAAAGCATCAAACTGGAGCTTAGTATTCCTTTAAAACAATAAAATGAAGCAATGAAACTATCACAAGGTTCTAGAATTCCATTTGCAAGGCATGGTTATATGTAGTCCTAAAACAAATTGGAGGAGTGGGGGCTTTGCTAAAAATGGGAGAGCTGTTAGGTCCATGTTGAGGGCTAATTAGGAAGGAGGCAAAAGGGGTGCCAAGGAGCAGTAGTGGTGGTAATGACAATGGTTTGGCATAAAGTCCTGCAAACTAACTAAATAAAGCTAGTGCAGTCTGAGGAAAGACTATTGTTTCAAACTTGAGAAGAAATGACCAAACCCTACATTACGCTTTTTGAATACAGCTGAGAAATAAGTCTCTTCTCCTTGTTTTCAAGAAGCATTTACTAAGCATCCACATTGGGATGTTTCAGGCCTATTGATTTACTGCATTACTACCATCTTCCTACAGGTTGATTCTCTAAGCTTCAATAATCAGATGGCAAAAATCCAAGTCACCAGGGTCACCAAACCCACAGAGCATCAGTTAAGTTGGAAGGGCAAATAGGTAGAGAGAGTAACAGATGCTGAACTGCTTTCCCAGCCTGCAACACACAATCAGAGCTGAACTAACCCCCTGGAGCATCTCCATCTTGCTTCACAGAACACAGCCCACAGGCACCAGCAAGCAACAGCAGCAGTATCAGAGTGACCTCTGGAGGAGGCCCAGCTAGGACGTGAAGGCTGAGGCAGTAGCGTGTTAGGCAAAGGAAACAGCCAGGCTGTCCTATTGCTAAGTCATCTCAGACTGTCCAAAAAGCTATGGAAGCACTTAGCACTGGAAGGCCCTGCAGCTAGAGCTGCCTCCGAGACCCCAGGACTCTGGAGAGCAATCTCCAGAGGAAAAGCAGCATCTGTTACTGTGCATAAGGAAACAGCTCTGCTCACTGACTTGGCTGATTTTTAATAGGCTCAATATAGCCATTTCGGAGTTTTAGGCAAAAACCTGACCAAATTAGGAATTCAGGAAGACATGGTGATTGCAAAGGGAACATGAGGGGCTTCTAGGTTTCTAGTAATGTCTGGTTCTTGATTCGGGTGACATGAGTATGTTCATTTTGTGAAAATTCACTGAGCTCCTTATCTATGATTTGTGCCTTTTCCTCTCTATATACTACTTCAACAAAATCTTTTAAAACTAAAAAAAGTCAGGAAGACAAATCTGACTATATCACTAAGTGCTAATAGTGGAAAAAAGAATAAAGACAGAAGGTGTTTCACAGCAGTACTTAGACGTGTTTTAGATTTTATCCTCAAACAAAAGAGGCTGGAATAAACAAACCCCTGAGGAATGGGATACTGAAAGGATGATGAGCAAAGTAACAAGCCGGAAGGTAATTATGCTCAGAAGGTGATTTCTGAGCCATCTCCCTGCATGGGGTGCAGCCCACAAGTGGATGACTATACAAAGGCAAGGTCTGAAAACTGATGTTTGATCTCCCTCTAGTAATAGCCTACCCTGCACTACCAAGACAGGGCCAGAAATCCAGAGATGCTAAGAGGTGGCACTTCTGTCACGTAGGAGTGGTGTGACCTTGAGCCAGTCGCCTTATTCTTCTTGCCTCTCTGGGGCCCCATCTCTAAAATGGGGGTGATGGTCCCTTTCCTGGCACCACATCAGGTGGTTATAAACATTTCACAGATAGAAAAGCACCTCCTAATGTATTATTATTCCCTGGCAATGGTGCTGCCAAAAAAATTTTTTCAAAAATCCAAAGTCATTGATTCATACAGTAGCCACACCCAAAGTAAGAACGTGTGAAATTTTCCAAGAAAATGTTCAAATGAACTGAATTAGAACAGATTAATAGCCTATAGTTTGAAAATAAGGGTTATTTAAATGTCTATAAGGCATTTCATTACTGAAATCTCTGATTCTTGAATTCTTTTCGAATAAAATAACAAGTCTTAACTTCACTTCCGTTCACTTTTTCTTTTTCTGTTTTTTTTCTTTCTTTTTTTTTTTTTCTTTTTTTTTTTTTTTTTTAGCTGAAAGGAAAAATCAGTGCTTTAAAGTTAAACAAAGAAGCAGGTCTGCAACTCCGGTCCCCACCCTTGCAGCCTTTTGTTCTGGGACAAGCGGTCGTTTCCAAAGGCAGAGGAAGATGACTGACAAGCTTTTTTTTTTTTTTTCATCTAAAATAAGGTATTTCATTTGTCTTTTATTGGGTGGGGGTGGGAGGGGAACGAGGGCTGCGTGAACGCCCTTTGTCCGCCTCCGGCTGCCGTAGAGACCGCAGTGCGGACTGCACCACGCCCACCCGCCGGTGTCTCCAGGCAGAAACGCTTCAGCACCACCCAAGAGAATACCGCGTGGGCTGGGGCTGCGGAGGGGCCTGGCGACCTCGGTCAGGCGCGAGGAGAGGTCTGGGACGCCGGGGGAAAAGGGAAAGGCAGAGACCACAGCTGCCCACCCAGGGACTTCGAGCGCAACAAAGCTAGGCTGAGGAAGAGGTGGGGGCACGCAGTAACCCCAAGCCCGAGGTCCACAGGGGCTGCGCCCTGTGGGGGCGCCGCAGTGCAGGGGCAGGTGGAAGCACTGCGGCAGCCCCAGTGGGACTGGGGCGCGGGTCGGTCCGCGTGCCCGGGGCGGCGCCCGCGGGACCCTCGGGCCCCGCCCAGGGGTCCCTGCGAACCGCTATTCTGCCTCTGCAGAGCGCGCTCCTAAAGCGCGCACCGGGAGAGGCGCTGGCCCTGCCCGCCGACCCCTCCCTCCCTCCACCCCCCTCCCCCTAGCCATCAGTCCCGCTCCCGAGACCGAGACTTTTAAAAGAAGCCCCACCCCGCAACTTGGGGTCCCATTGTCCTTCCTCAAAACCGCAACCAAGGTTCTAGGGGCGATAGCAAGGCTGGTGCGTCCGGGAACGAAGTGCGGGCGGTTCTCCATCTCTGCGGGGGGGAGGAGGGGGAGGCGGGCGTGGCCCTAGGACTAGCCTAGTCATTCCAGGGAAAGAAAAGATCGGAAGGTTTTAAGCCAGAAAAGGCATTTCTCGGGGCCGAGGGGCTGTGATGAGAGTGATTCCCACGCGGGCCCTGGCACATGGTGCTTCAGCCTCGGATCTACTGGCGAGATGGCGGGGGAGGGGGGAATCGACCAGCATTTTGTGGAGATAAGAAGCGGGCTGAAAGGAGTGGTAGTATCAGGACACCCCCCCCCACCCTCACCCCGCGCGCCTGACTTTTGCTCCCTGCAGTTGCGGCTTTATTGTGGCCTCTGCTCCTGTGACAGACACCTGCATTTCATTTAGCGGGAGAGGCGGTGGCCAGCTCGGATCTGCAGACCCAGCCTGATGACAGATCCCTCAAGGTTAGGAGAGACTGCCCACTGGGTCTCAAATTAGATTCGCATTATTCTGAAATTAGCTTAGAAAAGAGTCCGGACTGGGTGGTAGGTGGGTGCGGGACGCGCCCGAAGAAGAGGGTGGCGGTCGCGCCCTGGGTGGGGTCGCGTTTGTGCGTCTCCCCTAGCGCGTCCCTGGGGGCGCAGGGCCTCTTACCGAGCTCGATGTTGCCTATGGCGCGTCGCAGGTGCTCCTCAGTCACTATCTCCCCGACGACCACCAGCAGATAGAACTTGCTGTCGAGGAAGCGATGTGAGAGGCTGGGCGAAGTGGACGCTGTTGGGTTGGCGATGCTGCCGGACAGCTCAGGCTCCGCGGCTTCCACCACCACGGTCGCCATCCTGCCGGTCCGCTCTGCCTTGGCGAAGTGTCCTGCTCCGGCCGCTCCTCTCCTCTGCGGCAGGAGAAAGGATTATCTCGGAAGGTGCTGTCTCCGCTCCGCCCCCTGCGTCCCCCCTCCTCCTGGCGCTGCGCGCCGCCTCCCCCTCCGCCCTCTCCTAGGGCGCACAGCGGAGAGGAGTGGGGAGTGCGAGCGGGCGGGGAGGCGGCTCCGCTTTTATATGGAGACTAGGCATGGAGCCGGGGAGGAGGAGGAAGAGGAGGAGGAAAAGGACCACCCGGCACATCCTCACGCGGTGGCTGCCTCCACTCTTCCAGCCGTTGGCCCAGGGCTGATGTCATCTGCAGCAAATCATCTCGCTCGCGGCCCGGAAGCTGGAGGGACGAGGTGTGCGGACAATGGTCAGGGCAGGGCTGCGAGTCAAGGGGTTGGGGAACCCTAAGGGCCCAGCTACAGCTATGGAAGGGGAAAACACTCAAACCTACATCCCCCCACACTCACTGCCGCCTCCAAACCCTCACCTCGTTCGCATAGGAGAACGGGATAGTTTCCATTTTCATCGTGTGGGTATTTACTTGTTCAAGGTGCAGAAGTCAGGCCTCTGCCTTGTGTCCTGTCTTCAATGAAGCCAGGGTTTCAGGAGCTATGATAGCAAAGCAGTCCTGGTGCCCACAGTACCCTCCCGGGAAGTTGTAACCCGTCTTTCCTTTGGCCTTGCGGATTTAGGAAGACATACAGTATTTACCGATATTTACCAGCTTCACTTAAAGAATACATCAGAAATGCAATACCTAAACCTTTATTGCTCAGGTTTTGGACCCTACTCTGCAAGTCCCAATGACGAAAATGTACTGGCTTTTGGGGGCTCATAGGAAATGAGAGGAATACAGATATGTTAGCCTACATAAAATTTTCTTAATATGCTGAACAGATAGATTCAGGCATAACAAAGAGTAAAGAGAAGATACTATCTCTACCCAGCAAAATTACGGGGACTGTAATTTACTTTTCAATTCCTTGGGGAACACACAAGCAAAATTATTTCATGTGACAACGATGTCTTTTAAAATATAGAAAGTATTGGGAATTTTTATTGCCTTTGTCTATGCTTAGAAGAACTCATAAAAATGTTGTTTAAAGGCAGCGCATCTATAACCATTTCTCACAAACATACTGAATATAGCTTCTGTCCCAGGAAAGGGGTTGTGGTGGTAAGAAAGGAACAAATGTGCAAACCTGGTGCCATCATAAAAGACTGCAGGATTAAAGGCTTAAGAAAGAGGAATGAATGGAAATTAGAGTGGTCAATATAGTTTTAATACTAGAATATATATTAGTAAAAAAAAAAATCACATAGGCATACTAAAATCTCCAAAATAACCTGTTATCTTAGCTGTTAACTGCCATAATTTATTGGTGATATAGTTTTTACTCTTAGCTCTTTACCAAGACCCTGGCATGGGCAGCATAGTGGGCAGCCAGCCAGAGGCTGTGCCCCATCCTATAAGCCAGTTTGATCAATGGGAAATGAAGATAATGTGTGGCCCGCAGCACTTTGGGGTCTGTGATAAGCTCACTGGTGAGCTTCATTCACCAGTGAACAGTGACAGAATTTTTAAGTGAGGTGGTTACAGAGTATATTTTGGTCAAGAGATGGCATTCGGTTGCTGCTAGAGAAGTGAGGCCAGCACCAAAGCCCATTTTTAGGGGAGAAGTTGGTGAAGAGCACTATCATTTTCAAAGGTCAGCCATTGGAGCCCAGTGTCATTTAGTGATTCTCTTCCATTTCTCTGAACTGCCATTTTATTTATGTAATAGTTTTCTTTAGCTGTATTTCTTTTACTTTTTCATTATTATATAAATGGAAACACTAATATCACTTATAAATATAAGGTATCTCTGAGAATAAACCATGAAAATAAGATAATATGATTAAATTTCTGCTCTATACTGTTTCATAGACTCTGACCCTGAAGTGTACTCTAGATTAAAAATGGAGATTAGCAAGTGTTAGGTGTTAAAGACATACTAGCACCTAACTGAGTTGTTCTCCATGTCATAACAGAAGATTGGATGAAAATAACAAAAGGAGAACTTTCTTACTGTGTGACTCAGTGCAACTGAATGAATTCCATGACCATGAACCACCTAAGTCATCAAGCAGTCTTTGACAAACAGATATGGGAGAACACAGACTGGAGATACTGATTGGTGTAAAACTTTCTAACTTTGGGTAAGTGACTTACTCATTTTGATCTTCAATCTCTTAATCTATATACTGGGAAGAATAATATCTTTATAACTGTGTGAGTAACTATGTAAGAGAGAAGTAAATGATATAACGTGTCAGTACCTAATACAGGGATTGGAATATAGTAAGTAAAGCAGATCAATAAACAGATCTGTTTGTCTCAGTTTCTTGGACAATGGATTAAAAGCATCCCTTACAAACTGTTCAGATGACATCAAGTTGAGCTCAACTACCAACACTCTGAAACAAGAGTAGACTATTAAGTGATACTACAGACTAGAAAAGTAGGCCCCATCTCAAGAATAAAGATACAGTTCTAAGGATCAGGAAGGGGAACCATATAAGAGTGTCTGTGTTACCTGCTGCCACTTGACATTACTTGGATGTCCCAAAGGCACCTCAAAATCAACATGCTCCAAAGCAAATCATCTTTGCCCACCAAACCTGATCCTCCCACTTTTCTTGTTTCAGTGAACAGTATCACCATCTATTCTATGATGCAAGCCAAAAATGTCTCAAGCATCTTAGACTCCTCCCTGACCTTTAACTCGATGTGCAATTCAGCATGAAGTCTGATCAATTTACCTCCTAAGTATCTCTTCAATCCATTCACTTCTATCTACTATCACCACCCTAGTCCAAGCTACCATCGTCGTGAGCAGTAGTAGTATACAGGTTAAAAATTGGGTTCTGAAATCAGACTGCCTGGTTTTGATTTCCAGCACCATCATTTATTAGCTGTGTGCCTTGGGCAAGATGCTTAATCCTTCTATGCCTTGGTTTCCTCATTTGTATGGTGGAGATGAATACCCACCTCACCTACAGAGTGACAGTTTAAGTGCGTAAAGTACTTAGAATAGTGCCTTCCTTGTGTGTAATAAGCACTCAGTAGGAGTTGGTTGTTTTTGTTATTGTTATTATTTAATATTTTACTGTGGAGAATTTCAAATATATATAAAATTAAATAGTATAGGAAACCTCTATGTACCCATTACCCCAGTCAAACGATTTTTATTTTGCTTATTTAAAGTTTGCTTATTTAAAGCAAAATCTAAGTAAGGTCCGTTTTTTTTCAGTTGGTTGATATGTCTTAAATGTGAATAGTAGAAACATTTGTTCTGCAGAGTTTCACAAAGTCTGAATTTTGCTGATTGCATCCCTGTTATGTTATTTAACATATTCTTTCACCTCCTGAATTTTCTGTATAATAATAGTTAAATCTACAGCTTCGATCAGATGCAGGTTTGATTTTGTGTGTGCGTGAGTATACTTCTTAGGCGATGTTGTATTCTTCCATCAGGGGCATATAAAGATGGGTTGACCTTGTTCTGAGATCTTAGCAGCCATTGGTGATCATTACCTAGATTTATTATTTCATTATGGGTTGGAAAATGATCATTTTCTAATGTTGTTCTTTCTTTATCTGAAACCTGAATACTTCTTTGGAGAAATATCACCTGTCACTTAGTTAGCCTGAGGTATAGTTTTGTAGAAAAAAGGATAAGTACATGATTCTTTTTATTATTTATTAATTTTTAAAATAATGAATTCATTCTATAACATCTTCCAAAAGTGATTAAAAATTTTTTGTTTCATTAAGTATATAACTTAAAGTCATTATTCCTGTTAATATTTTAACTTTCCCATCTTTGGCCAGTGGTATGAGATGTTCTCAGCTCACCTTGTACATTTCTGATCTCAGAACCTGGAATTAGCCATTTCTGTAAGCTGGTTCCCTAAGTGGGAAATGGTACTTAGAGACCATAATCTGGATACCAGGAGCGACTTGTTGCTACTTTCTTGGTCATTATTTCTAGATATCTTCAATGGACAGGAATAGAAAATAAATTTTTTTCAAGGTGAAATACATTGTGAGTTCATATTGTACTGCAAACTCAGGATCAGGGCTACAGGGATTTTGTTTAACCTTCAATCTTATATCAGTATTTCCTTTTTCTTATGCCAAGAATTACAGTTCTCAAAGACACCAAGATAGAATTAGATAGTATAGATAGATAGAATTAAAGCAGCTAATTCCTCATTTTCTTTATCCCAGGGGCCCCAACCGTGGGCCATGGAACCAGGCCAAACACAGCAGAAGGTGAGCACTATGAGCGAGGGAAGCTTCATCTGTGAAGCTTCACCCAGTGCTAGCATCACCACCTCAGCTCCATCTCAGATCATCAGGCATTAGATAGATTCTCATAGGAGCATGGGTCCCTGGTGCCAAAAAGGTTGGGGACTGGTGCTTTATCCAACAATATGTACAAATTATGCTCACAGTAGTCTCATGTAAAAATACAACACTTTTGCCAACAATGTGATTGCTAAAAAGCAGTTTAAATTTTTTGCTTTAGTTCTTTGAGTGTATCACATTAGAGAACCAAATTCCCCAGTTGCCGAAGACACCAAGATGATCACTTGTTTTATCCCACAATATTAAACTCTCAGAATAACAGTCAAAGTGTTAGTGATATCAATAGGATTACTGAAAGCAGTTTAAGATTTTTTTTTGCAGTTTTTTTGTCATAGATATATCCCAAAGAGATGAAATTTTAAAGTTATTTGAGTTAATTCTTTTTTATATGATTATACCACAAACTCAATACATAATTACATTTATGTTTTGTTTCATTTTCAGTTTTTATGAATTGATTTTTTTATACTTAATTTTGCTTAATAACTATGTACAATGTTTGGTTCTAAAGTCAAAGTCTATGAAACAATTGTATTTAGAGAACCTCAGTTTCTATCCCTTTCTACTGCACCCTGTTCTCTCTCTGTCCCTATAAATACCTCTTTTATCCTTGACTTAGCCTTCCATTTTTAAAATGTTTATCTTTTAGATAAACAACAGCATAAATACACATTTTTTCACTTAACAATATATCCTGGAGATAATCTCATAATTAAATGAAGTTAATATTTCTCGTTCCTTTTTATAGCTGCACGTTAACCCATTGTCTTTATTTACTATAATTTATTTAATCAGTCCATTGTTGATTGGTATTACCAAGTTATTTTCAGTTCAATTTATGTTATAAACAGTAGTTATAACTATTGTTTTTTTCCCGTGTAGCAGCAATAGTCATCAGACTGGCATCAGCAATATCCCCTGGGACCCACATTTAATCCATTCTTCACACCACATGGAGGTGATCTTTTCTGGTCTGGTTACATCACCCCACTCTTACTTGACCCCTTCAGAGGTTTTCCACTGTTTTTAAGGTAAAGATCAAACACCTTAGCATGGCCTGCAACATCACACAAAATATAATCCCTGTTTATCTCCCCAGCTTTATCTAGCCCCTGACTCATCCTGACTTTTCAGTGTCAGCCACACTGACCTATATCAGGCCATGCTTCCCCTCAATGCAAGACTTTTTCCCTTATTCTTCCCCCTACCAAGAGCATTTATTACTTAACCTCACCTAGTTAACATCCACTTGCCTTGCAGATAGCATCTCAGTTACTTTCTTAAGGGAAGCCCTCTCTTACCTTCCATACCTGTCAGTTAACCTTCTCATATATACTTTTAGCTCTAAGCCCCAATTCTTATTTATAGCACTTGTCATCATTGCAATTTTATATTTTTATATATAATTATTAGAATGTGTCTATCTTCACAACTAGACTCTCTTCTCTATTGAGATTAGAACCATGTCTCTCCACCTAGATCACACATACCCATCAGCTCACCTGTGGACTCTTAGTGCCCAGCATAGAGCATGTGCTCAATAAAAGTATCTCAGTGACTACATGAATGGCTTCTATAAGCCATGTAACTGTGCTAGGTGTTTTAAGTACATTGTTTAAGCGAATTCCCACAAACTTCCTAAAAAAAGGCGTTGTTATCATTTTGATGGGTTTAAGGTCTCTACATTTCTTTTTTTATTATTATTAAGTTTATTGGGGTAACATTGGTTAATACAATTATTTAGTTTTCAGGTGTACATTATAATTTAACATCTGTATATTCTATTGTGTGCTTACCACCCTAAGTCCAATTTCCTTCAGCTCCCATATATTTGATCTCCTTTACTCCATCTACCTCCCCCCACCTCCCCCACCCTCTATCCTCTGGTAACCACTTGTCCATTGTCCATTGTCCATGTCCATGAGTCTGTTTTTGTTTGTCCTGTTCATTTGTTGCTTTTAGGTTTAAATCTCACATATAAGTGATAACATGTGATTTTCAACTTCTGTCTGGCTTATTTCGTGTAGCATGATTATCTTGAGGTCCATCCATGTTGTGGCAAATGACAGTGTTTCCTCTCTTCTTATGACTGAGTAATATTCCATTGTATATATGTACCACAGCTTCTTTAGCCAGTCATCTGTCATAGGACACTTTGGTTGCTTCCAGATCCTGGCCACTATGAATACTGATGCTATGAACATTGGTGTGCAAATATCTTTTTGGATATGGGTTTTCAAGTCTTTTGGGTACATACCCAGTAGAGGGGTTGCTGGATCAGGTCTCTACGTTTCTGATCTTGGTAATTTGTATTTTCTGTCTTGCTGCTGCTGTTGTTGTTTCAGGCTTGCTAGGGTTTTATCAATTTTGATCATATTTACCAAAAACAACATTTGGCATTACTGTTCATTTTCTATTGTGTGTGTATATGTATTTTTTAATTGATTCTGTTCTTATATATAATATTTCACTCCTGATTTTTGGGGGTTTTATTTTACTTCCTATTTTAGCTCTTTTTGAGGCTCAGGTAAGTGATTTTCAGTGTTTCCTCTTTTCTGATATACATTTAAAGCTATACATTTCTCTCAAAGTCCTGCCTTAGCTGCACCATACACATCTTGATATGTTATATTTCATTGTGAGTTCTTCTTCTGCCATGAGTTATTATTGTTCTTTGACAAATGGAAAACTGACATGCAGAAAAGTTAAGACAGTTTGTTCCAAATCACAGAAAACCTGTGAAAACTCAGGTATGTCAGACTTCAAAGGCTATAACCTTGCCTATATAATACTCCTTTTCCTTGCCATGAGAATTAAAGCAAATTAAAGGAAACAGAGCACAACAAATGCGTTGATTGAGAAGAAGAATAACAGAGATGGACCTAAAAGTCCAAGTCCGTTTCCACATCAAATGAGTCTGTAATATTGCATTATTATTTTAAATTAAAGTGATTCTAGACTCTAATTGAGGGTAATATGTCATTTAAGGGTTAAGAAGTAGTCTCTTTTTTAACTCAGCATTGGTTCTTTCCCCCCAAATTTTAAGTTAGCTCTAGAAAAATGAACAAAGTCTGAATAAAGGGAAAAAAAGGAAAATTAGGGAAAAGATAGGTGCGGAGTATTAGAGAAGACATTAGATGTACATGTGCTATGTCATGGTGGGTGTAGTTGTTCTCTATGCCCATGAAATAAGTGGGTGTCACTCTCAGTAGTGGCAATTTAGGTTAGTCACAGAGGGAAGTCGCTGAAAAGCCAGTGGTATCCTTCATAGCCAGAGTAAAATTTCATACCTGTTTCTGTGTGATCATTCATGACTCAGAAACTGCCTCTTCTTTTCTTTTGGTGGAACAGTGGGGAAAATATCACACTATGAGGTCAATTAACTGAGGTCAAATTTCTTCTCCTCGTTTGTGTGAACTGGGTTCTTTCCATCACTACCTTTCAACAACAAACAAGCAAACAAAACAAAACAAAATGTGTAGAACACAAAATCAGAGTTTCTCATTCCCCACCCTTAATTCCACTCTCCTTTCTAGAGGTAAATTCTATTATTAAGCTCTATGCATACATGTATATATATACTGTGTATATATATACATACCCCCATGTATATATTCATACATATAGCTTTTTCCCTGTACACAGAATAATATTTTACATACTGTACTTTATTGTAATTTTTTCTTTAGATATCTTTTGACAAAAATATATAGACTTCTATCTTGTATTTTAAACTGCTGCATGGTAGCTGACAGAATGAATTTACCATAATTCAAGTACTTATTCCTACTGGTCATCCTTTAAGAGGCCTTGTTTTTTTTTCTATTATAAATAATGTTGCATTGACCATTAATGCTTGTAAGTGCTTCCCTGTGCATATATATTTCTCTGACCACAGATGCTTAGACGTTGAATAGGTGGATTCAAGGTGATACATAATTAGCAGTCAATGACTTCTACCAAATTATCCTATAAAGAGAATTTAACAGTTTAAACTCCTACCACATTATTGCCTATTTCCCCACACCATAGTATAAAACTTTGTAATTTTTGCTCATCAACTGGAGAAAAATATTTATTATTTAAATTTGAACATTTTATTTTTTAACTAACTGTATTTGTCCTTAAAATATGCCCCTTTCTCTATTGGACTATTGGCTTTATGTTTGTCAGTTTCTAGGCATTATTATTTTTCTTTTGTTTGTTTTTTAGGAACCCTGTCTACAAATTTATGGTGGACATATGTTTTCATTTCTTTTGAATATATTCCTAGGAGTGGAATTGCTGGATCATATAATAACTCCATGTTTAACTTTCTGAGAAACTGCTGTAGGAGCTATTTATATAATTCGGATAATAAGCCTTCGTCATCAGTATATGGGGCTCCATCTGTTAAGTTTGAGTGTAAATCTGTTTATGATGTCTTTGACCATATAAAATATTAAGTATATTATAAGAAGGTTAAACCAGTCTTCTTCCTTTATAAATTATTAGGGGTCATCTTGCATAGGAAAGATCTCTTACTTAAAACCTTAAAACTATTCTCCTAATAATTTTACAGTTTTGTTCAATTGAGAGAGAATTTAATTCAGGAGATTAGTGAAGGTTCATAGAGAAGAAATATTTGGAATTGTCCTGGAAGGATTTTTTTTTTTCAATAAGCAGAGATGGAGCAAGGGCAATCTAAAACAACCAATAGAATTATACTGCGCCAATTCTTGAAAACAGATAGTACTTACTCCTCCCTTGTTTTATACACAAATATAGCTCACTGAACATACTGTTCTTTGCCTTGCTTTTGTCACTTAAGATATCTTCAAAATATTTCTATAATTGTTATAAAGAGCATTCCCTATGCATAGAATCCTATTATGTATGAATATCACAATTTATCACTCTTCTATTTTTTATCACTCCTCTATTGATAATTACTTATAATCTTTTGATACTATAAACAGTGCTGTAGTAAATAAAGTTCTATATGTGTCATTTCCCATAGGTTAGAGACTAACCACAGGATAAATTCCTAACAAAATTGCCAACTCAGAGGATGTGCACATTTGTAATTTTGGTGGACGTTGAAAATTTACCCCCGTAGGAGTTGTATAGTAGGTTCTTCTTTTTTTAGGAACCAGTATTACCAGTAATATATGAGTAGGCTGCTGATTTCTCACAATCTAAATGTTTTCAAACTTTTTGACTTTTGCAAATTTAATTTTAGTCACATTTCTCATAAGTGAGGCTGACATCTTTTCATGTTTAAGGTCTATTACATTTCCTTTTCTATGAAATGTTTATATTTTTCCCATTTTCCCATTGGATGGTTAGCATTTTCTTATTGATTTGATTGTATTCTTTGTACATTAGAGAACTTAGCTTTTTTCTGTAATATGATTTACAAATATTTTTTCTAAGTTTGGCTTTTTTAAAAATTTTAAGTATTACAGATTTTGCCGTGGGAGATATTTTTATGTAGTTAAATTTAACTGTTGTTTCATTTGTGGTTTATGGGTCCTATGTTATATTTAGAAAGGTCTTTGCCATTCTGAGATTATATAAGAAAAATTCTCCTGGAGTTTTTCTAGTACTTTTAAGACTTTATGTTTAATGTTAAATATGGATCTACTTATTTTTCCAAGCTCCACAACACTTTGCTGATAGACGATTTTGCAGAATTTTTTAATGACTTGGTAACTTACCTTTCTCCCCACTTGATTTTGAAATGTGTCAGAGCAGGAACTTCGAAACCATGTTTTTATTCCCTAACTCACCCTGCCCTTTAATCCACTTCAACCTCAACCCCAAGCTTCACCTAATGTCCGGCAATTAAATAGTTCTTACTTCTGCATTTTTGGACTACTGGGGAGGTAAGAGTCTTCCTGGGTTGAGGCGAGGCCTACACAGGGAGTGGCTGAAAATGAGCCTGGGACATTCTTGGCCAGTGCCTTTTCATTAAGCTCTGGCTCTTACCAAGCACAAGTGCCAAGTGAGTCATACCAACACATGTAGAGGATGGCATCCTGAGGGGAAGAGAATTATAGTGGAAATAGCCAAGCCTGCTTGCAGACAGAGCTTCTCAGCTTGCACTGCAGACAAGCAGCCGCTGCCACAGCAAATAGCAAAGCAATAATAAGCCCCACTTACGCAAGGTGGGAAGTTGCAGACGTAAATGCAGGCTGCCTTCCCTGGCCACCGACAGCCCCTAGGGATGATATATTCTAAATAAGCAGGCATGGTGGAGTCAGCCTGTTCACAGGCAGGGAAGCCACCAGTCGCTCATGGAGCTGCCCTGGGGCGGGGGAAGGGATGATGTCTCAGGACTCTGGGGGAGACATCTGGAGGGCACCAGACCGAGACGGAAAGTGGCTCATGTGCCTCTGCCATGTACTAGCACCAACAGCTGAGCACCTGCAATCTGCCACACTGTTTTAGGGCCCACGAGGACACTGAGAATTAGCTCCAGGCTCAGGTGAGTTAGGAAAGTAACATATGCAAATACTAATATGGCGTAAGGCAGCAGGAAGGAATGCCCTAGAGGGTCCAGGTTGCTTTAAGGAATGTGAAGGGAGAAACCAGCGCATCCAGCAGAGAGGACCAGGAACACTCAGAAGGAGGAAGTAGCATGGAAGCCTTCAGCAGCCTGTGAGTGTGCTCAGCTTTGGGAGAGGGGAGGACCCGAAGGCCACTTTATGAAGCATTAGGAAGAAAGCAGATTGGAGTAGTGTGGAAGGCACAATAATGCCCCCAACCCCCGGCCCCCGGCCCTGCCAAAAAAAGGAAAAATATTCATGGCCTAATCCCTGGAATCTGAATATGCTACTTTACCTGGCAAAGGGATTTTGCAGATGTGATTAAGTTAAGGGTTTTGAGATGGGGAGATGATCCTGCATTATCCGGGTGGGCCTGATATAATCATAAGGGCCTTAGAGAGACAGGAGTGTCTGAGAGGAGATGTGATGATGAAGAGAATTGTAATGAGATGAGAGGCAGAGAGGTTAAAATTTGAAGGTACATTGCTGGCTTGAAGAGGAAGGGGCCACAGGCCAAGGAATGTGGGTTGCCTCTAGAAGCTAGAAAAGATAAGGAAGCAAATGCTCCCCTACAGCCTCCAGAAAGAATGAAACTACTGACGTCTTGATTTTAGGACTCTTGACCTCTAGCACTGTAAAATAATAAATTTGTGTTGTTTTAGGCCAATAAATTTGTGGTAATTCGTTCACACAGGCAGGTAAGACACTTTGGAGAACATAATTCTTTCAGTAATTCCTTCTGGGAAGTTGTCACATAGCCTGGCATTCTAAATGGCTATGTCCCAGTCCCACTCCACATTTTATGCTGGGTTATAGGAAGAATTGGGCCAGGAACAAAGGATTGGCAAGGCTTGTGAAGCTGCCTGACACAGCACTTCTGTTCTTTGTGCTTCTTATAGAGTACAGTCAGGGTACATGGTACGCACGCTCTAATAGGTTGGAGATGGGCAAAGATATCAAAAACCACTGGGATTTAAAATAGTGATACAAGTAAAGTTGCCCTTTAGAAAATTGTGGGCAATTTCTCTCGAATCCCATGGTCAACAAGTATCTGATTTCCCATTAGATGGTACTTCAAGTTTTGCCATTTCTTAAAGTAGCTTCATTCTGTTTAGAATTCTATAGTTGCTTATAGTTTAGTTTTCAGAGATGGATTATTTCTGTGAGTATATGTATCACTTTTTTAAAGTGATAGGAAAAAAGGGAAATCATATACAGATAACCAGATGAAAGGAAAGTTTTCCAGGTTGTGGTATTAGTACACGAAGACATAATCATTTATTTGGTCCTTGTATTCATTCAGTCAATACATCCTTAATAAGCGTCTACTATGTACCAGATACTGTTGTATTTCCTACAATGATGCTACAATAATGAGAAAAACAAGCATGGTCCCTACCTTCATAGAGCTTACTTTTAAGAGGCAAGAAGCACAGATATGGAAAACCAAGGAAAGTGGAAAATGGCATTTTCAGTGTTCTTTAGAGGAGAATAAAGGAAGATTCACCAGACAAAATACAGATGAAAGAATTGTTTAAAAGAATTCCAGATTCCACATGGAATGAGGTGGCATCTTGAATGCCCTTGAACTGCTGTTCTGCCGTCCATACCAGGGAGTGAGAGGCTGGCCACTAGTGGACATGGCATGAGAAAGATTGAACTGGCAATAGTGTGGACGATCTGCCAGAAGTAAAGGAGCGTGGGATGATGACCAGCCTCTGAACTGTCCTTGTAAAGCCAGGCATTTGTGTTGCCTTCACAGTTTGTAGCAGGCTTCAGAAACATTGTCTCTGAATTCTCATGCTTTCATTTTCCAGAATACCAAACCAGCAGCGGAAGGTTATATGACTGTCCCTAACATATTAGCATGACTTTGAGGAAATAGGACTAAATTGTTCTTTCTCCACCTTTTAAACCATATGCCCTCCTGTGGTAAATACACAAATCGACTACCTTTTAAAAATTTGTAACTTCAAATATATTAATCATCAGGCTTTAAAAACAAAACAAACCAAAGCACAGGGTAATGATAAAAGAAGGTTTGGATTTGATCTGGGAAGGCGCTTTAATTTAATCATGACAGCTGCATGAAGCAGTGGCACGCAGCACGGAAGTGGGAGAGGGTGCTGCTTGGGTCATTTTAACATGAAGGCCACTGAGCTAGTCTTTGACCCCCACGTGCCCTCCCTAAGATTCTGATCCACCACTCCCCTTACTGCCACCAGTGAGATGATCCCAGGAAGTTAGGCCAGTATTTGTGTACGTGACTTCTCATCTTACAAAATAATTATTAAATATCCAATCAATATATTTGATTGAAAAAGGTCATCCTACCTAAATATAAATGATAGGAGAATGAGCTTGAGGGCAGCAGGAGGAACCACCTTTCAGATATTAATCTTGCATCCCTGTCTTTCTCTGTGCTACTCTATATACTCAGGTTCCCAAGGAAAATGTCTTTTTATACACACTGAGTAAGTTAAAACAAACATCTCAGAATTGGGATTTTGGTTTCCTATTTCGGCTCATTTCCCTGGTCTTACCTCCTTCCACTAACTGGGAAACATTTGTGACTCTAGAAAACGTGCTTCCATTTTCTGCCCTTTTACCTAAATCTGGCTCTTCCCAGTGACACTAGTTATCCATAGGGCCCCATTCCCCTGAATCAGGCTATGGAATCGGCAGAGCTGCCAGCCAGTCCCACAAGGAGGCTTGTCAGGTGGCAGCTGCCCCAGGAAGCCTGGACTGCCAACCTCAGTCCTAGCTGTGCATTTCTCTTGGGCACTGGTCATACCCCATCCTTTCTCCTCAGGAGTGTCCTGGGGGAGTCCCTGATGTCCTTTTGTACCTCTTCCCAGCCTTGAGTCCTGAGCACGTTTTCTGGAATGACCTCTTTTCTCAATATTCCCCTGTGATTAGCTGTGATTCCCCTGACGTTAGCTGGTATCCCCTCCCCTCCAAATCTCCCTTTGGCCCTAATGTCCAGGGAATTTTAAGCCAACTGACCATGCTGATGCTTGGACAGCACTGGTGATTCCTAATCACCCCTTTTGTGAGGGCCTCTGCTTCTGCTCAGTTTTATCCTTATTTTATTTGGCTTCTGATAAAATTTCCCCTGACACCACCACCGTTACCCAGTTCTTGCTCTACTTTGGGAGGGAGAATTGAATAATTTTATTTCACATTGTCTTTCAAACACACAACCTAATCACAGAAAAGTTCACATTGGTAGAGTGAATGGCAGGGTAAATGTTACAAGTGTCTCTTTCTTCCCAGGGTAGAAAATGTAGTCTTTTGAAGGGAGCAACCTCCTGCAGCACTGAGGTTACAAACAGAGACTCGAGTTCATTTCTGGTTCTTGGACTCAACAACTGAAATGGCTATGAGTAAATTGCTAAACCTCTCTGTGCCTTAATTTTCTTATCTCTAAAATGGGGTGCTAATAGTACTTGTTCCAATGAGTATTGAGTAACATTTTAAAAAAAGCAACTAAAGATCTTAGCACAGTGTCAGGCACATAGGAGATGCTCTATAGATGTCAACTACAGTTGCAAGAGATGCTGAGAGCATCTCTCCTATTATCAGCTCAGCACCTTTTGTAGGCCTTGGACAGTAGGGCTGATTTCTCGTAACTTTGTTTTTCACTGGACTGGATATGACTAAGTCCCCACTACGCCATGACAATGGGCCATCATAGAAGTGTGAGTGTACCTTTGAAGTTTCTCTGTCATCCAGCCCATACTTGGAAGTTATTTCTAGATCGCATATCACAGCCAGCTGTAGAAAGAGTAAGCAAAGTACACATTTCCAAGCTCCTGTGTTGGTCACAGTTCAGTAGAGCCTGACTTATTTGATAAATTTCAAACCACCTTCAATTTCTCATGGGTCTGTATTTGGATCTTTCATTAAACTCAGCACACTGTGGTCATCACTGATTTTCTCCCTGAAATAACCCTGACTTATCCATGGTCCATTTTCCTACATCCCTATTTTTGACCTTCAGTGTTGTTCTTTACTTTCTTGGCATGCTGTTAAATAGTACAGGAATTCAGCCCAAAACATTTACTATTTTTCAGAGACAATTTGCACCCCAAAGAAAAGCAAAAAGCATCTTTTGCCGCCAGGATTTATTTATACTCTAAATAGAACTCCATTTTTAGAAAATGGCTTCTGATTGCATCTATTTTTCTGTCTAAAATAATCTTACCTATTGCTGATTTTTCTAGGCTCCTGAAAACAATATTAAAAGCTGTTTAGAAGCCTTTCTTCCCTCTTAGTGTATCAGTTTCTGGAGGCTGGGATTAGGGGGAGGGTCTAGGAACGCTATCTGGCTGATTCAATTTGTATCTCTGGTGCTGTAGTATAGTCTGGCCCAGAGGAGGCTCTCAATTGTTTGCTGAATGAATATATGAAATGTTAAAGACTGATCCTTCTACTTTAAAAAATCCAATGCTTGAATATTTGTATTATTTAGTCTTCTGACAACCCTGTAAACTAGGAGTGAACAGGAAGGAGGCTTTTTTTTTTAGATGAAGTGACTGTCCCAAGGTCCAGGTGTGGACAGATAGTCAATGCTTCTATTGGGAGCTTCATGCTTGTCCAATTTGTTGAATTCCAGATGTATATTCACTGGAGAAATTATTCACTGAAGAAATATTAGAAGCTATAAATATACAGACTCTAATCAAGTCCAGAGGAATAAAAAAAATCTAACAGTGAGTAAGTAAAACCCCTACTGAAAGCCAATTCGTTCATTAGGAAAAATTTATAAGATGCAAGAAAAGATGATTAAATCTGAGCTAATAATACATCTGACATTTTTATGGAAATAGTCTGTTTACATGGCACAGGAGTTCATCACTTTTATTAATTTCATTATTAAGCATTATTTAGTTTACAAAAATCTATGAAGTTGATAACAGTAATTGAGCAGGAAAATGCGACAAACCAGAGCATCTAGGTGAGCTGCAAGACATTGGGCCAAGTACTTTTCACCACCTGGCAGAGATATTTATCAGTGGGAGGGAGGGAGAAAGGAATGAAGGAAGGAAATAAATGAAGGGGGATAATTTTATTTGCTTCCAGCCATGGAGTTACTTTTTTTTCACCCATTTATCACCAACCTACAGCCTTAATGATGGATTAGTTTTTATTACATTGAAAGACATCCTGGACTGGCCATTTCCTCAGGCTCAGACCTGGTGGACTAGAGCATGGCTTAGTCACTGGCCTGCCCTGGCTGCTCATCCTCTGTTTTGCTGTGTATAGAGGACCCCCAAGCTTCCTCCACCAGAAAGCAAAACAGACCAGAGTGGTGGGGGTGTGGGGAAGCCCGCTCTGCAGTCCTGTTCCATTCCCTCCCATTGTGTTTCCTAAAGTGTATTCTACAGAAGGTTCTCCATGAAAGGAAGACTTCAGAAAGCTTGTGATCTTGTGCCTGGAAATAGACAAAGTGGAGATTCAGAGATGGGAGGAAGCACAGCCCACTGGGCGTCTAAGAAAAGGCTTCACAGAAGAGGCAGCATTGAGAACTTTGAAAAGTGTACATTTTCAAAAGTTTGAGATAGGGCATTTAGACAGGGTGTTGAAGGCATGGTGATATTTGGAAGCAAGTGGTCACATGTGGCTAAATGTAGAAGTCATGCAGGGAATAGCCAAAGAGGGTTCTGGACAGGTGAGCAGCAGGCTTAGCACAGCAATGCTTGTATGCCAGATTGAGACAGCTGGCTGGATTCTGGGCACCATGGGCAGCCACTGAAGGTTTTCGAGCACAAGGGTGATCTCATAGGAGCCCTGCTGTAGGAATGATGGGAAGCTATGACCTGGATGGCAGAAGAGGTAAAGGGGAAACAGAGATGCCAAGTAGTATTCCACTTGAGTAGAAGTCAAGGAGAACAGTAATGAGCTCCTAACCTGTGGGGAAGGGTGGAGTAGAGGACACTATGAACCCATCAGTGGCTCCCTAGGGCCCAGGCTCCCAAAGGTCTGTCTGCTGCCTTTTTCTCCAACCCAATATCTCACTATCCTTGTGCCTCTCACAACCTTTGTCCCTTTGGCTCAAAATAATGATAAAGATAGCTGATGACAATGATGATGATAGCTGATACATAGTGCTTACTGTGTGCCTGTTACTGTCTAAGTGGTTTCTTTTCCGGAGAAACCCTCATTTTTGGATGGTGCTGTGCCTTCCCTCATCTTCCAATGGGCTGGTGCCAATGCTATGGAATGTGCTAACTTGAGATTGTGGGGTTTCCGGCCCTGCTAATATTTTTAAGGTGCACACCTAATTGTAATTACATTTTATTAGAAAGTTAGAAGACTGCTCTTCCCTATTTTTGAGTGTACGTTTCTGTGTCTGCCTATTTTTAGAAAAATCACAACTATACTAAAAATGACCAGGAAATGATCTCACTACATTGTGAATACCTAAATGCCATGTTATTATCCGGTTTGTTCACCTTTGTCTCTTTCCACAGCATATAAAACAGTTCTCGGCACCTAGTAAGAACATGATTATCTGTTGAATGCTTGAAAAACTGAATGAATGAGCAAATTAACCTATCAGTGAAATTTCTATAGATACATGCTGTAGTCCCCAAGTCAGTTCTGCCTCTTTCTCTCCTAGTCAAACCCACTAAGGCTACAGCCACCCACTCACAGTGTGGTCTTTTCTCCTGTGGTCTTCTCTGAGGATCATGGAGAACACGATAAGAGTAATGACCTCAGGACAACATCAGTGTTACTGCCTCCTCCCCATACCTGGCCCTCCATTGCCCAGGATGTGGTAGGACAGGTGAAATACTCTAAAGCAGCAGTCCCCAACCTTTTTTGCACCAGGGACTGGTGCTCCTATGAGACTCTAATGCCTGATGATCTGAGGTGGAGCTGAGGCAGCGATGCTAGTGCTGGGGAGCAGCTGCAAATACAGACGAAGCTTTGCTCACTCACCCACCGCTCACCTCCTGCTGTGCATCTTGGTTTCTAACAGGCCATGGACTGGTACCTGTCTGCGGCCTATGGATTGAAAACCCCTGCTCTAAAGGACAGTCTCTGAGAGTGAGGATGTGGGACAGTGAGAAAGAAAAGTGCTTGACATAACTCACTGCCAGTTGTTGTTAGTGAAGGTAATCCAAAGATTCTAATACTGAGACACTCTGATGGAGTCTGGAGCTCAGGACACAGCCTTTGCTGTCCCGGGTTTCATGGACAGAGACCTGAAGATCCATAAGTCCTCTTTATAAGCCAGGGTTTCAGATTTCAAGTCCCTTACCAGGGAACAGAGATGTGAGTCAGCATGGCTGAAGACTGAGTATGACTACAAGGGTAAGGGAACTAGAGATGGAACCAAGCCATGTGAAAAAAAGAAACTCTTAACTTTTTTATCTACTTCCTATAAAAACCTGCCAAACAAAGGATGTGCATCCTTCTGTGAATATGAGGATTTTTAACTCAGAGGGGCAAGGTTCACTCATATATATTTTTTTCCTTCCCCAAGTTAGAGTTATTATTACAGACCTGAAAAGACAGTTTCATTCTCAGTGCTGGTTGGGGAGAAAGATGGTAATGATTGACTAGAAGTAAAAGTTGAGAAAAGGTTAGTAAAGTCAAAGAAATATTCTTTACAAGGGAAAAAAATGTAAGTTTTAAAATAGCACTTGTTCACTTTAGCAAAATAGAAAATAATAGTCGCTATCGGAAGAAAACAGTTTTAATATTTTTGACATATATCTTCCCTAACACATGGTGTGTGCTAGAGCATGTTGTATATATATATATTTGTTATTCGTTTTTTTATAGAATTTTCCATTTTGTAAATAGAATCATGTTTCTATGCTAATTTTGTGTCCATAATAGGTATAGATTATGTGGATCTGAAGCTTACAAAATTTGGGAGTCTTTTTTAAGAAAGTGTTTTAAAATGATGAATACAAACATATGTACAGGGCCTTGGAGGGGGCCATGCAAAGGAGAGGTCTCAAAATTTAAGCTTCATAATTGTCCTAGTAACTCCTCTTTATGCTCTGGTTTGAATTTTTCCCTCACTTGACAATACATGGTGAACATACATAAACTCCTTTACTCTCACGTTCACAGTGAGGCCACAAGAACAGCTCAGTTCAATGAGCACACAGTTCAGTGAGAGCACCTAGCGTGTGCCTGGCACTGGTACGGTATGAGGAAGTTGGGTGCCTGGCCTCAGCTCTTATCCATGAGAGATTCCTGGCAGACGGGCAACATGGCCTCTTGGCAGGTGTCTCCCAATGGGCTGTGCACAGCCCTATTCACAAGCTCCTAAAAGTGAGCCCTGTGAGGAGCCCACACACCGTGTTTTCACTTAGAACCCAGCGTAACAGCCTGTCCTGGTCACTTGTTTCAAGCTGAACTCTCCAAACTGTGTTTCAGGAAGATAAGTTGTCCCACCTGCTTCCACTTCTCACAGCACATCATCTTTTTTTCCCTATAGCACATGTTCCAAGAGCCTTTGTTCTCACAGTATGGCTGATGGAGCATGGTCCTGAGATCTATCAAAAATAGATGTCATTATGTCAGCGATATAAATAATGTAGCTCCGAGAAGGGGGGAAATGGATGTGAAGACTGTAAGTAAATATAGTTCAAATGTTGTTTAAAGTTAACCACTGCAGCTTCAGTTCGCATCTTTAAAGCTCCGATTAGAAGGCAATTAATCCTTCTCTGCTGCATCTGAAATGCACACCGTAAGGCAGAGTGCAGTGGTGGAACAGAGCAGATGTCAGATGTGGCTTCTGTTTTAATACACTAACTAAAGCATTTTAAAAGCGAATGTTAGGGTAACCCTCACTTAGGCACACGTGGGTTTATATCGAAGTTATCAAAAGCTATGTATTAATATTTCAAATTCATGTTTGTAAATGCTGTGAAAGAGGTGAATCCTTCTTAGTAACCACTCAGTGCCAACAGCTTGTTGTGGAGGACTCTGAAACCCAAGTTCCCCGCGATCCTCAACTGACGGTATTCAAAAGGAACTCTCAGGGGGCCTGTGCCATGGGTATTATTCAAACTGCTGTATGATGAGGACTTACCTCATTTTTAAATAGCTCCACGTAGATAGATTCTCAGATGCTCTCACTGACTAGTCCAGATTTCAATATCCAAACCATAAGAAATTATTGGCCAACATTAGGAGCAATATTAAAAAAATAATAATAATAGTATATTCACTTAATGAAATACTATGCAGCCACGAAAAGAGAAAGCTCTTTATGTACTGTTATTGAAAGATCTCTAAAATATATTGTAAAATGAAAAAAAGCAAGGTGCTGAATATAATATGTTACTATTTGTGGGGAAAAGTGGGAATAGATGTATATTTGCTTGGATATACATAAAATATCTCTGGGAAGATACATAATAGAGAAAACGCAGTGGCTAAGGCACAGAGGAGGCTGGGAGACATTTTTGATGTATACATTTTTTAACTTTGGCCCATGCGACTGTATTACTTATTCAAAAGTTAAGTTAAAAGTAATAGTATTGTCTACGACCATGCCACCCTGAATAAACCCAATCCCATCTAATCTCCGAAGCTAAGCAGGGTCGGGCCTGGTTAGTACTTGGGTGGGAGACCACCTAGGAAGACCAGGTGCTGTAGGTGTGAAAAATAAAAAATAAGGGATTGTAAGCTGACACGGTCCTTGAGATCTGTGAGGTCAACCAAGGGTTGCCTCACCTTAAAAAAAAAGTAATAGTACAATTAGTCGCTTGCTGCAGTGATGTGAGTGGAAACCAGGAACCCCAGCTTGGAGCGAAGACCAGGGTTGTTTTAAGAAAATGGCAGACAAGCTGGACGTCGGGGAAATCGCCAGCTTCAATAAGTCCAAGCAAGCTGAAGAAGACGGAGACACAGGGGAGGAAACCCCTGCCGACCAAAGAGACCGTTGAACAGGAGAAGCAGAGCAAAATGTCCTGAGACCTTAAAGGATCCCTCACCCCCATCATCTTCAAAACCCCAGTCGTGACGTGGAGGAAGAGGCACCTTTGAGATGAACGCACAAGTGGCAAGCCGCCCTGTGAACTTGGACGCTTTATGTTCATGCCATCGGCCTGTGGATCTTGGAGAGACACATCCCCAACTGAATTTCCAGATATACCGGTTTACCCTGGGATATTGTAGAAAATTATTTGTACGATTAATGAAAATAAAACACATCCCATGACAAAGAATAATAGTATAATTAATTATCACTACAGAAAATACACATTTCTTTTGCTATAATGCACTTCTGGTTTCTGAGCTTAAAAGTCAGGTGCTTCCATATGTTCTCTGACTTCCCTTAGAAAAACAGAACAATGGGACAACATCTTCTCTTGTTTTCCCTTGACAAAGATGGTCTTTGAGAAGTTTCTCTCTGGTAGCAGAATTAACAGGAAGAAAATGTAGGGTGTATAGTATTTTGATCCTTGAAAAGAGAAACTGTTTTCTGGATCATTCAGTTTTCCCTGGAGAAGGGAAGGTGGTGACTGCAGGAAGTTACTATATGGTACCGGCCGGAAAAGTCCAGCCAGATCCCAAATCATCCTTCTGAATTGCTGTGATGATTGGCAGCCCCCGCTGCCCCAGCGATGGCAGGAGCAGGGCAGTGCTCAAGAAAGCTGTTCTGTGACCCCCTCAAGCAGGGGCTGAGGAGTAACAGCATCTGAACCTGTGATTATAGCTGGTCAGCCCTTCTCGGCAGAAATCCTTGTCCTTTGGAGGAGGCAGGCCAGGAGGACACATAAATTGCAGTGGCTCACATAGCCCTGATGCTAAGCAAAACAGTTCCGAAATGTAAATCTCCACACAGCAGATGGAAGTGACAACTCTTTTTTCATCTGAGATTTTCGATATTGAAAAGTTCCACCAAAAATATCAAAACAGGGCTGCAGCCATCTTTGCTAGTTAAGAGAAGACTCTCCTTGAGGATAAAGAGCTTTATAATTGCTCCTATTCTGTTTCATGGATGTGGTGATGAAGTTTTGTTCTCATAACATCTTATCTACCTAAAATAAATAGCAAAAACGACAGTGTCAATGGAAAATAAAAGACATTTCAGTTCATCGATAACTGGACAGTGATAAAAATAGGCACTTAGAAACCACAGCTAAAATGTGCGCTCACAGTTCTCTGCTTGTGGGAGGAAATGGATTCTCTGGCTGATAGCTGAAAACTCCTTAGAGGCAGTGGCTCTCTAAAGAGCCCCCCTCAGACCTCTGGCTCTTCTAAATGTCTGCTTATTTTGATGCATCTCGGCATTGCTCAGGAGCTCAAATGTGATGCCTTTGATGGGAGAGATATACAAAAAAGTTCCTACTCACTCTTCCCAAAACCCCGGCATCAGCCGCTCCCGCTAAGACATCTGACCACCAGATGTTGACGTGAACGCAGAAACTGAAATTTGCTGCGATCAGTGCTTGTCATTTCTTTCAGTGAGAATTTAAGCACCAGCCCTGAAAAGCTGAAATTGAGAGGGATGAAGATCCAGGCAAGGCCTTGGTGTGTATGTGGGGTGGGGGAGGTGGGGGAGAAGAATGTTGAAGAAGAAAGATGAAAAAGGAAAGTGCCAGTATTCTGCATAACGTGACATCACACCTCCATTTGTATCCCAGCCATTTCTGAGCAAATCATTTAATTTCTATGCTTCAGATTCCTCATTGGTAAAAGGGAGGTAAAAATAATTGATTTCACAGGTCAATATGAAGGGTAAATGAGATAATCAACACCTATAAAATACATAGTCATTTATGGCACAGAGAAAATGCTCAAAAATTTGGAGCTATGATTAACGTGGGGAGGTTGAGGAAGAAGCAAAGCATAAAGTTTCCAGTAGCGCTGTCTTGGGAGAATCCACTTAGATCAGAGATGGGATCACATTTTTTTTTTTCCAAGTTCAGGCCTACAAACCAAATGGAAAAGTCAGCAAGAGGATAATTGTGCCGCTCTCATCCCGTCCTACCGGTTCTTGGGAAGGTTGTCCCCATCATGCAGGCCATAACTCCTATGCGAACCTCACCCCACCCCCATCTAATAACCAGAGATTCCTTGTTTATCTATAGCTCCCTGCCAGGCTGTCATCAAGATTATTCCAGAGTTGATTTGTATCCAACACAACTGTAATCGACACAGTCATCATCACATCATAAAACCCAAGGTCACGTGAAGGTGAAGATGGTTCAATGAAAATAATGTGAATAAATCATCTGGATAAGAAAAGACGGTTATAGGAAAACACATAAACTCAAGCAACACATCACTGTTTCATGTGATTTGATGGCTTGCTTCCCTTCCTTGAGGCACACTGGCCTCGCTTGTCTGAGGCAGGCATCTTCTTTTGTCTTCTTTAACAAGAGCAAACAGTGCTATTCCTGGAAAATATTAGGGACCCACATAATACAAATAATGAGACCATGATGGATTTCAGTCAAATAATTTCTTAAAAGGCGCATCATGGCAGGAGATTACTGCTATCAGTTTTATGGGCTGCAAGTTTCATCCCCTGAGAAAAATGAAGACTGAATTTAGGAACATGGTAGAGAGATGGATGGGTTTCTCGTCCTCGCTTATGTGCAAACAGGAAGCGGGCCAGAAAGGGAGAAGGCTTTTTTTGAACTTTTTAAAGGCCTTCTAAGACAACTGGCGGTAATTTTAAGATCACCAGCTCTTCCCCAACTACTGTGTGTTTTGAGCACTCCAGCTCTCCTACAGCGGATGTGATTGATATCCTGCAGACAACACCAAGCTTGAGTCCACTGAACACAGAAGCGTAGTATATGGGTAAATATTAGAGAGCTGTGACTCACCTGGACTGTGAAGACAGGCAGATCATCTCAAACAAGGTTAACTGGCATGTAAGATGCCCAGACTGGCTGAATTACCTGGAATAATCCACATTAGGTTGGGATCGTCCAGGTGAAGTCTTTCTTTGCTTTTATGTTGCATGGGACAAGTCTATCTGTTCCAGAATTCTTTCCAACCCCAATCTCTCCAACAAGATTGAGCCTAATGATCTCTAGTATATAACAGCCCCTTTCACTTGCAAATAGTAGCAATATAGAGAATATCTTATTCTTCATTCTTATAAAGTATAATATGAATTATATATCTATAGATATAGATATTTGGATATATATTAACATTATTAGTCTTTCATCATGTACTAAGCACTTTCATATGTATCTGTGAAAGACTTTAGAAGCATATCTGCATTGTTATTGCCCCTAAAAATTTATATGCATAGCCACAGTTTAAAGGTGTCTAAAGGATCTTGTTTTAAAAGCTGTTTTAAATTAATGCAGCAGATGGCCAATATAATAAGATAAACAGATCATAGTCCACCTCTGGTCAGTCAGAAAGATAATAGCTACATAAATAAATATCTAATTAGCATTAGTCCTACCCACTTATTCCAGCATTGCATAGGGCTGATTCAGCATTTTGGCTTTTCCACAGCATTTTCTGTTGAATAGCTCAGCAGAGGAGATCAGATTGTGGGCTCTTTTTAAGGGCCAGTATCTTGTACAATCCCCCTGACTCCAGCCTTCTGGTTTATGGGAGACTTTGGATAAAAGGTCTTTAGTCCTAGGGTAGCCAGATAGTTCTAGCTTTCCAAATGGTTGGGGACCCATCATTATTTGTTGGTTGTGAAAGGATTTTTGTTTCTTTCTGGCATTGTGCTCCTGGACCTAGGGTTGCCTTTGGCAACAGGAACTTATAATTCTTATATTCCTATTAGGAATGTAGGTGACAAAAATGACGAGCAGGGCAGTTTCATTTGTGCGACTAGAGCTGACATCATGCCTCTCTTGCGCATTTGCATTTGTGCGGGAGTGTTCTTTAAAATGTATGTCCTTAAGAGACCGAATCCATGGCCTATAATATAGCTATTATTTTTTTATGAATCACCTCAACTAGCAAAATTTGGTGAAACATCTCTAATTTTGAAGAAAGATATTCCTAGAAATATTCTAGCAGGAAAAAAAAAATGTATTCATTCTCCTTCCTCCATTTTTACTGAGCATGTCTCCCTGGTTTGTTGTTTTTCATGGCTCTTACAGGGCCAAAGAAAATTTCAAGCTCCAACAAAGAACCAGGCCTCTGAGCATAGTTGAGAGACAGGAGGCACTGTCTGGAGGGAGGATGACATGTGTGGTGTGGCACAGGCCTCCACCTCTGCTCACCGCCATGGAAGGGCCCTCCTGCACGGGGCGGCAGCAACATTAGGGCGGGCAGATCAGATTTGTCTAAGTTATTATTAACTGCAGTAGTACTGTACCCTCATTTATGAAAAAGATGACAACCCCCCCCCAAAAAAAAACTGATGTTGCAAAACATGTTACATGTATATTATGTTACCACTGTATTTTGGGAAAGAATTTGCCATCTGGGTATCTTACAGTATATTTCTAAGCACGATGATGAAAACCGCATTCAATTTTTAAAATGTTTCATACACGGGATTGGAAGACATTGTCTAAAATTTTAAATATGTATTATATTTTATTAGGTGGCATTTTTATTATTTATACAAACCTGCATACAAAGCATTATTTCAGATATTTAAATAACACATAGCTTACCTTCTCTAAAACCAATTGGGTAAGCAAGGCAGAAAAATGTGCCATGTTCCATCCAGTCAGACGAACCTCCTGACGTTAGACAAAGCCTACTTGACCTCTTCACCACAGTTGACATACTGGATGTCTCCGCAGCGAGCATTAGTACTCTGCTAATGATGTCCTCAAGTGTACATGGTATTGATCTGCTTGGGTTCCAGCTCACTAACCCCAGCTGCTCCTGGCATCCAGGAGAAGATGCTGAATAAGCAAAGAAGGGACAGACGGAGGGGAGAGTCCCTTTTCCTGTGCACTTGGAATGGCTTAGGTCACCCTCAACAACAGCAATAACAAAAATTGCATGGCAAGCCTGCCTGCAAGAGAATATTGGAAAAATGAATAGTGGATAGCACCTTGGGGACTGTACTGGGGACCACAGTATAAGCACTGACCCAGGCCCTGCGTTTATCTCTGGTCCCTCCTTCAGGGGAACTTGCCCTGGGGAGATCCTCTTGCCTTTGTTCTCTCATAGCCAGAAACTGACGAAAGGTGAGCATTCTGGAGACCTCCATGTGTTGCTGTCTACCACTTCCCTTAGTGGGGTCTCAGTGGCCCCACCTGTAAATGGATAGTACCCAGCTAACCAAGTTGTGATGATGAAATGCCTGCAACGTGTTTAGTATAATACCTGGCGCAGGGTTTTCCTTCATAAATGTTCGCTGCTGCTTTTATCCTTAGTCTCTGAGCTGATGATATAGGGCTCCATCCAGAGAATGGAGGAAAGACGAGCTGCTTAGACACCCCTGCTGATTTGCTCTTTCTCTATAAAGGGGTGGGAGAACGTGGGGGCTCCTTTCCATTAGACTAGAAGCCTCCAAGGGCTGAAGTATCTATCTGTTGGTTCTTTCAAGGCCCTGCATTTGCAATTTGCCATATTAGTGTTTACTGGTTTATGTCTCACCAGTTTTTTTAAAAAAGTGTTTTGAGGTAGATACTTGTTCTTTGAGTAGTTTTGTGTAGGACAGCATTAAAGGGGAAAATGCATACATACATATTTCCAAGCAATTAACTTGCTTGTGAAAATGGATATGAGCAAATCGAGAAATGCAATGCATTTTCCACTTAAAATGAGAATCTAATTCATTGATTTAATATTGCAAACACTGCATTGTTGTCCAGTTATTGGGGAGCCTAGGGGGATGCATCTAAAATAGAACCAAGGTTTATTGGATGATCACTATCTATAGCCTATGTAAATATGAATGTTTTCTTTCCCTCCAAGTGGTTAAACATGAAGAGATGCTGAGACTGAGGAGTTTCATGTCTTATTGATGTGACAGGCTCTATCTCAAGAGGTGTTTAATGCTGTGATAGATTAAGAGCACATTTCTTTAAATGTTCTCAGTAGATCCAACAATGAGTTGTCTTCAACCTCCTTAAAAAATATGTGAAATCCAAAGCTAAAGTCCTAAAGTACAAAAGACTGATGTGGATGCCTTGTTTGTAACTGGTGGTATGAAACAGGCCCTTCTCCTGGCCTCCCCTGTGGTTCCTGCCTCTGCTCAGGGTAGGGGACTTTTAACTCTCTCCATCAGAGGTTAGAGTGGAAGATGTTTCTCCTACCAACTCTGCCTCTTGGTTTTATGCCTTTCCCTATTTATCTTCTTACTTAGAACCCTTCCAGTCTACCCCATGTCTGATGGCCCAGACAACATCATTTTGAAGTCACAGTTCAAATTCCCCGCAGCAAGAGAATTGGGGGTGTGTGTCGGGGGAGGGGAGTGTTATAGTCTCCTGATGCTCCTTTAGTTGGGCATTGGATCGAATGTTTCCCAACAAGGATATGTACTGAGGTCATAGAGATGTCTGATGTATGGTGGTGTTTGGGGTCATCTTCTGACTAAGGTACCTTTAGTGAAAGAAGGCTAGGGGTGGCCAGCCTCTTGCAATGCATGGATAGTCCACATAGTGAAGGGCTCTCCCAATGCCAATAGCAACTCCATTGCTTTCAGACTCTTCTAAACTCTTTCTAAATCACTTTTTTTCCCCATCATAGGCCTCTCTTCTCTTATCTAAGACCAAGCCTCAGGGCCATTGACCCCTCTTTTTAGAAGCTCCATCCCAGCCCCATTTCCACCAGAGGGTGAGTTCTCTGTGTGGTCGTGTTAACTCTGTGTGTAATTCCAGCGTCGAATTTGGACCCTTTGCAGACAACATTATCATTTATGGGCACAGAATGAAAACAGAGCTGAGGATGGACATCTGACTCTAATATCTGAGCCCCAAGCCCCTCCTCTTGGTTCTGTTCCTTCTAATCCCTAATCTCTGACCCCCGGCCTCAACCCCAGACCTCGCTGCGGTTCTCGCTTCTGGCCTCTTGTCCCCAGTCCTGTTGGTGTGGCTCCCTTTTTTCTGCCAGTGGAGATTTTTTCTCTCTGGACTCTAAATCTACCTTTCTCAGTTAGGGTGAGAAATTCACCCCTCATGTGGTTATCTCTGAGTAGCAAGATTACAGATGGTTTTTATTTTCTCCTAGTTACATGATTCTAATTTTATTTTTTAACAATGGGTACACATAATGTTATACCTTCACCTATTTGTCTTTTCTATTTGTTTGTTTAATTACATAAGGGATATATAAATACATTTTTGTAATTAAAAAAAAATCAAATAACACAGAGGTATTTAGAGTAAAAGGCAATCATCCCAATTCCCTCAACCCCCATTCAATTTATCCTCTCCAGAATTTGTTATCAGTCGCTGTGTGTCGTTCCACAATTTTTCTATGTATTTACCTACAAACATATGCATACATCAGTTATAAATATGGGGGGTGGGGTGGGGAAATGAAGGTTAACAAATGTTGATTTCTGGGCAGTCCTGTGATCCACCCTCTTGGTCAGCCTCCGTTGTCATCTGTCTATCCTGCGGCTCCTTCTCTCTCTCTCGGTTCAAGTTCCTGCTCTGCCTTCCCAGGGCCTCAGTGCCCCTTTCCGGATCGGTTCTTCCAGCCAGGCTCCTTCCTAGCCTCTGCTGCTCTCTTAAATCTTATTAGATTTCCACAAAATCACTCCTCTGCTATGTCAGCACATTTGATTGGTCTTTCCCTGTTCATGGTACCACCATCTTCCTTCCTAAGAAGGGAGTCGGGAGTCAGATATTCTCGTATTAGACGATAACATACAGATAGGTAGCCCCCATCTTCATCTGGGTATCTCAGAATTAGACTTGATGAAATACTTGAAACAAATTGCATTTCCTCATGTATTTCTATAGGGTGGCACCTCAATCTTAACAAGATTTAGGGGAGATGAAAGACAAAGACACTTTTTCCACAACGTTGTACACTTTATAAGTAATAAAACTATATAGTCAGTTTTTCAGTCCAAGGCAGACATTGTCCCCTTAGACACATAGTTGAACATCTGATATGTGGAAAAATCCAACTGAGAGCAACAGCTAAAAATAGAATTCAGAGAAACAGTGAGTCATGGCCTAAATGAACAAATACATTAAACGATATATTAAATAGAATAAACTTGCCAACAGAACATTGAGTCTAGCTTAAGGTAATCTTCCACATCTCAGGATGTAGATGTTAGAGAGTCTTAGAGATATTGGATATCATGAACACTTTTTGGGTAACTTTATTATATGAATTTTTTTTTTCCTCTTAAAGATGTGATCTGCCTGCCCACACACACACACACACACACACACACACACACACACACACTTTATTTTTAATCCTAAAATAAAGATTGGTTCAGACTTTTTTTTTTTTTTTCTCCCTTAAATGGCTGTAAACCTATCTTGGAAATAGATAAACAACCTGGCTCAGTGGGTTTAGCAAACCGGTGACATCTATGCTAATCCCTGATCAGGCAGGTGCTTGCTCCCTGGGTGACCTTCAAGAAAGACCAGCCTCCTTGCTCTCCCTGTTTTCCAGTTATTTTTGCCCTCCTGGGTTGCTGCAAGGTAGGCTAACAAATAAAAACATGGGAAAGCCATTTGCAACAAGGAAGCCCGTGGTCCTGCAGGCATGATTAAAAGGAGACAGGTCAGCTTAGACAGGAAGCTCTAATTCCTGACTCTGGCTCTATCCCAGGTCACAGAACCCAATCACCCAAACTTTGTGCTTGCAGTTGGGGGAAAACAGATAAAACGGTCCATCTAGCTGGGCAGACCTGAACGACGTGAACAATCAGGCAACAGTACTAGAAAATATCTAGTGTTACCACCAAGTGTCACAGGATGTAATTTCTGTACTCGGAGTTTAAAATATCTCCTATGCAAAATCTCACACTTCTCCAGGCAGTGTTCCTTCTCAGGACTACAACTGTTATTTCCCAAGGTAACCTTTGATTCTAGCCCACTTGAATTGCTATTGTTTCATTTAGGCTTGTCTTCCCAACTTGTGGGAGAAAGTCACATACTTCGTAACATCTAACAATTCATGGGCATATAATGATCTCTCTCTCTCTCTCTCTCTCTCTCTCTCTCTCATATACCATACAATTCACCCATTTAAAGTGCAATTCAGTGGTTTTTAGTATATTTATGGAGTTGTGAAATCATCACCAGACTGAATTTTAGAACATTTTCATTGCTCTCAAAACAAACACTATATACCCTTTAGCTTTTAGCCCCCAATCCTCCCAGCCCTAGGCAACCACTAATTTACTTTCTACCTCTATGTATTTGCCTGTTCTGGACATTTCATATAATTGAAACCACACATGTGTGGTCCTTTGTGTCTGGCTTCTTTCATAGCATAATGATTTCATGGTTCAGTTATGTCATAGCATGTATCAGTACTTCATTTTTTTATGGCTGAATAATATTTCATTGTTTGTATATACAACATTTTATTTATTCATTCATCAAGTGGTGGGCATTTGAGTTATTTTTACTTCTTGACTGTTATGAGTAATGTTGCTATGAACATTTACATCCAAGTTTTTGTGTGGACACGTTTTTTATTTCTCTTGGAAACATAGCTGTGGAATTGCCGGTCAAATGGTGCCTCTATGTTTAACTTTTGGAAGAACTGTCAGAATATTTTGCAAAGTGGATGCACCAGTGTGCACTCCCACCAACTGTGTATGAGAGTTCGATATCTCCACGTCCTTGCCCACAATTGTTATTATCTGACTTTTTTATTCTAGCCATATAGTGAGTAAGAAGTAGTAGCTCATTGTGGTTTTGATTTACATTTCCCTGACAGATATTGATGTTGGACATCTTTTCATGTGCTTAATAGCCATTGATATATCTTCTTTGGAGAAATGTCCGTTCAAATCCTTTGCCCATTCTTTAATTGGGTTACATATCTTTTTATTACTGAATTATAAGGTTCTTTATTTTTTTTACGTAAGTCTCCTATCAGATATATGATTTGCAGATATTTTCTCCCATTCTGTGAGTTGTCTTTTTACTTTTTTGATACTGTTGTTTGAAGCACACAAGTTTTTAATATTGATGATGCTCAGTTTATTTGTTGTTGTTACATATGCTTTTGATGTCATATTGTAAGACTCCATTGCCAAATTCAAGGTCATGAAGATTTACTCTTATGTTTTTTCCTGAGTTTATAGTTTTAGGCCTTACATTTAGATCTTTGATCCTTTTTGAGTTAATTTTTGTATGTGGTTATGATGATCTCAATGCATGACTGTTAACTGTCCATTTATTATATAATCAAAAGAAACTTCATGCTGAATTTTATCATCTATTAATTGTTCAATAAGTATTTATTACAAGTATTTATTAAGGGCCTACTGTGTACTAGGTACTTGGGACATGAAAGTGGGCAAAACAGTTGAGCCTTGCTCTTACTCAGTTCTGGATGTAGTGGGAGAGACAGATAGTAGCATTATCTCAGAAACAGCAGTAAGTACTACGAAGAGAAAGTCTAAAATGGTTTAAAAGAGTTCAGCCTGGGCAAGAGACTGGAAGGGCAAGGAAGGCAGTGATCTGAGGGTAGATGAAAAGGGAGATAGGCAAATGTGGGGTGAAGGTTGGACAGAATGTTCTTATCAAAAGAAATAGCACTGAGAGTGAGAGAGGGGGATGGAGAGAAACAAAATTAGAAATGTAGATAGGGAATAGAACAAGCAAGTCCCTTTATTAAACAATTCCTATATGCCAGGTTGCCAAATGGCATAAGTTCTTTTATATGCTTGCATTGTTTCAGCAGTTTTCCACTCCAACCCTGAGAGATAGGGTCATAATGCATTTCTTGAATGAGGAAACCATAGCTTAGAGAGGTTAGGTGACTAATAGGCCTACCTAGCTAGCAAATGGCAGAGCTGGGACACAAACCCAGGGCTGTGTAAGTCTGTACCCTGCTCTTATGGTTCTGCTACATTGCCTCTGGTCAGAACTGGAGTCATCCCATCAGGTGCCCTCTGAGGTTTAGGTTTAGAAAAGCCTTCACTGTGATATTTTAGTAAACAATCCTGATGACCTAGTCTGGAAGAAAGAGCCTAGTGTGCACACATATAGGGCCAGAGTCTCCTGGCCTGTGAAATATGAAAATGAGAGCTGCCCTACAGTAGGTCATTAGGGAAAAGCCTAGTCACCCTTATTGTCAGTAACCCAAGCTTAATTGTCCCGCTAGAAGACATAATCTTAGACAAAGCCTTCTGGAGTCTCATGGCCTCAGCCTAGCGGTCACGGTGCTTCTCTGGAGGTGTTGATGTCAGATCATTCTCTGCTTACTCCAAGGAATTCAGAATCTTAACTGCAACATTGAACCACCTTGTGATGGTTCTTGCCTTGCCCAGAGTAGTTGATTCTTCTGGTTAAAGAAAACCAATGAATTATCCGATTGCCTTCTCCTCTCCAAAGGCACCTCAGCCTTTAAAGGGCAGCATTGCGCATATGGATACAGCGAGTCTGAACTCTGCAGGATCCCGTAGAAGACTGATATAGCAGGAAACGTTAGACTCAGATGAAATTTCTCACCTGATTACTCAAAGCACGGATGGCGTGGCTGTACAGTCTTTGGGGCAGCCAAATGCCCGCCTTCTCTGCAAGTTGCAGGCTTTTAGCTTTCGGATTCTGTCCAGCTGGAAGCTCAGGCAGGGATGGTAAAGCAGAGCTATGGCAAAGCTTTATGAAAAGCAGTCTGTTAAAAGCAGGCAGGAAAGTTGCTTGTCTCAGACGACAATGCTTCTTGAGCTTTCTGTTCACTTCTTCCCCTACCTTAGCCAGCTTGTTCTCTGCTGATCTGTGAGGCTGAAAATGAGACTAGGAATAAATTGGCCTCAGCGATGAGCTTTTGCTCTTTGAATGCAAGGACACTTGCTGCTCCTGAAACTGGGCTTCACTGCCTCATTCTTTTATTCCAGCTCTTACCTTCATTTTATGTTCTATTCTATTTTGCATGACTGGAGGCAGTGCCACAATCTCAGAAGCCAGCAAGGGCCAGGAAAAGGCCCCATAAGTGATTGAAATGGGCTAGGAGTTAAGCAAGAAGAAGCAGCAAAAACTGGAGAAAAAAAGTCTCTAGAGAAACTGGCGATTTCCTCTATAGAAGGAGCAGTGGTTCCCCTAATTGGGCCAATGTTCCTGTGTAAAAATTGGGCCTGTGTTGGCAGATCTTAACAGTTTTTCAAGCAAATCAGAAATCTTGAATTTAATTGGGCATTTCCTTATTCTAAAGCAAGGTGAGAACCAGGCACTTGAAGGGCAGATCCAGCTTCGTAGGCTACCAGCTTGCAATCTCTGCAAAAACCATGGCCTTGAAAGCACACACTCAGGATCCAATTAACTACATTTGCATTATGTGCTAACTGTAGACCTTGAGTAATTATCTAATCTTTTACCGTCATTGTCAATTAAAAATTCACCCATTGAGATGTTTTGAGAATTAAATGTATTTAGCACAGGCCTAACCTATAAACCCTATAACTAATAAACTCTCAAAAAGACCATTTCTATTCTACCTTGATTTCCTTTGAAAAGATAATTCTCCATCCTTGAAGAGCAGGGTCACAAAGACTCCTAGTGCTAAAAACTGCCCAGCAACAGGCCCTTCTGGGAGTGGTGAGGCTGCAAGCTCAGTGGAGCAGCCACTAGCTTTCCTGCAGCTCATCCAAAGCCAGAAACCCAGCCCCTCTCCACCAGGCATGCCCAGAAACTATAGATCCTGCCTTAATTACCAGCAATTAAGCCGGCTTCATCCTGCAATACAGGATCAGGCCCTGAACATTGGCCTCCTGAGGCCCTTATAGAAACAAGGCATAGCCCTTCCGGAGCCTCCTCCACCCCCAACAATTTATTTAGTCCCTGCCCTCTCCCTTCCCACACACAAACCTCCCTGCTGTCAGAAACACGCTAGGCCAGAAAATCTGAAGGCTTGGGCAGGGGTCCTCCCTTAGCTGCATTCTAAACCTTTGCATCCAGATAGGAGTTCTCAGAGACAAACCGTAGCTCCCAAGATTCTCCTTGAATTGCAAAATGAAAGATGGAGTTTCCTGTCTTTGCCAGTATATTGTCTTCATTTGCTAAAATAGGTTTGTAAGAGGGAATTTTCTTGCAACCAGGAATAAACTAATACATTCACTCAAGTGGAAAAGAAAATTAGGAAAGAAAAATTAAAGATCTAGTATGAGAGAAAGACAGAGCATCAATGACAAGTGTATTTTTTAGAGGAAGACGCTCTCCCTAAGAGCTGAGTGAAGGTGGTCTTGGGGGTGGGGAATGTAGGGAAAGGTGAGCCATCTAGACAAATCTTCAGGCATGCCCTCCTGGTCTCAGCTGACACCTGTGCAGACTTTAGATAGCATGTTGGCTAGAACCCCAGGATTCTGGCTCAGAGACTTTGGTGAAAGTATATTCTGGATCTGAAGTGCTCTCAGACACAGGCAGGTAGGGGGTGCTTGAATAAAGGAAACTGGCTCTTCCCTCTCCTTGGAGCTCTGCCTCTGACTCAGGCTGAAACAGCTAGGAAAGTCTTCTTCCTCTGCTTTTGTTTGTAGCTTGGGTCTCAAGGCTGCTCTTCCTGGCCCCTGGGGAGACTAGGCATGTGGCCCACACCTGCTCTTGGCTCTGGAGCCCTAAGGCTAGATGAAGTTGGTGCTCAGGGCAGCTGAGCCACCTCCATCTGAGCCCCAAGGTTACAATGAGCCTATGGGAGGGCGAGGCAGGAACTTTCATGTTCTGCATCACACAGATGGCTTTGTTCTATTTACAGATCAGGAGTCAGTGGCATTTTGCAATGTACTAGTTCAGTAGTTATTAATGTCTGTCAGCCCAGTTGAAAAACACATACTTAATTGGAATTTTAAAAAGTTTTAAAATGAAGATTTAATGTAGCTTCCTCACAAATATTAAATCTTATCTCTTAGACATGTCTGTGTTTACTCAAATAATCCAGACAAGAAAAACTCCCACTATCTTAATCAATGTGATTATCTATCTTAGCAGACTCTTGTCCTTTCTTCTCTTTTGTAAAAATTAACCAGATTATAGCATGAAGTCTTACTTCACTAAGCAGTCTACAAGACTGATCACTGGGTGCTTTACTTTCTCTATTCCTTCCCCTATCCTGCAACCTCATTAATTGTCTTCTACCAAATAACAGATCTACAGCCTCACTGAACATAAAGTCAGCTACATAAAGACAGAAACAACGTGTAAATGCATACCAAGCTCTCTCAAGTCCTAATCTTTCAGCAACTATGATAACCAATTAAAGAAAAACTTGATAAAAAATCAGATTAATAAAAAATAGTGGTCATTTTCAGAAACCTGGGAAGTTAGGGTGATACCAAGTGGCAGCTCCATGACACTTATAGATATAAAGTCCAGATTGCGGGTGCCAGGTGTAAATTCACGCACAAACCCAAGCATGTTTCTGAGGAATCTTTTTCACTAGGTGGTAAATGGAGTCGCATGATGAGAGAGAATTCAGCTGGTAAAGTTCGTCAGAAATGTTAAGAACAATCCCACAGGACTAGCTCTCTCTCATTGTATCCCATCCCAGATAACAGTGGGCCCTGGACCTTCATTACTCAAAACACATAGGCTTGCTCTATCTCTGTTTCCTTAGTTGCAAATTTAAGAAGTTAGACTAGATACCCTGAAACCTTTTCCAGATGTCATATCCTGAATTCTGAGATATACTTTCTTTATTTGTTTCCTAATTCCCCACATCCCCGTTTCTACTCCATGCGATTTCACAAGCCCCGTAGCCTCACCTCCAGGGAAGATGAATCGCCCAGTGAAGAGAACATTATCCCTTAACCAATGGTGTTTCAGCACCACGGAGAGCGATGCACACGCTACCTCCCCACTTTACCATCAAACTCTTTGAGGTGATATGCTTATGTCAAAGGACATTTATATATATACACACACAATTATTAGCCCCCAAGTATTAATATTTTATATATAATGTTATATACAATATGTAAATTATATAATACATTGCACATAACATCCAATTATAAATATTATACATTATGTGATGAATATTATATAACATTATTATTATTACTATATTGTATTTATTCAAGAAAAACCATTATGAGAAAAACATAAATGAAGCAATTTTAATATGTATATTTGCTTCCTTAGCCATAACTCAGTTATCACATTATAACAGAAACATTTTCTTGTGTAGCCAAGCCCCTATGCCATGTAGAGTATCAGCACTTAGTGGGTGTAAGCTCCTCCCAACATAGCAAATTCATCTGGTGGATGGCTATCGGGCTTCTTCCTAGTTTAGCTCCAGGTATAGAAAGCTTGGTATTTCATTGGAGATTATATAAACTCTATTAGGAAGGTCTTTCTTTTATTGAGTTGAAAGCTGCTTTCTGATAACAATTACACTGCATTCATATCCAGAATATAACCACTTCTTACCCCTCCGCCACTAGCCTTCTGGTCCAAGTCACCATTGCGTTTGATCTTGATTGTTGCAATAGCCTCTTAATTGGTCTTCCTGCAGCCACCTTGGCCCCGTGCAGTCTGTTCTTCACAGGGCATCCTTTTTAAAAGGAGCAATCACTTAAAATTTTAACTCATGTCACTTTACTGCTTTATACCCTCTAATGGCTCACGATTTTTCTGAAAGTTAAAGTCATATTCTTTATAATCACATAAAAGGTATTTTATGACTCCATCGTCTGTCTCTTACTTCGCCCCCTACCAGTCTTTCCTTCACTCACTTCGCTCCAGCCACACTAGCCTTTTTTGCAGTCCCTTGAACAGTAAGCACACTCCTGTATCAAGTGCTTTGCATTTGCTGTTTTCTGTGACAAGAATGCTTTTCTTCAGATAGCTGCATGATGGCTTCTCACCTATTTCTAGTCTTTGCCCAAATGCCGCCGTAACACTTGAGGCCTTCCCCAACATTTAAGACCCCACACATCCCTTTTCTTATTTCACTCTTAGGAAGTGATTGGTAAAATGCTGGTAAATATTTAAGAACCCAGTTGGGGGCAGGGTCTTAATTTAGAGCATTTGCTGATATCTGTGACATAAGTTCTCCCGCCATAGCCAATCACAAGCTACCAATGTGAAATCAAAAGTGGGAAAGGCTAACAGCCAACTCTCATCATCCGGCACGGGCCAGCTGAGCACACTTCTGTAGGTAAAGGAGGGAAAGAAGATACAGCATTCCCCTGGGGCTGAGTGCAGTGGTGGCTATGGGGTTGATTCAGGAGAAACCCAAAGGAAGAAAATACTCACAAGGAAGGAATTTTGCTATCATAACAGGGAGCATTCAGCTTTCTCTTTTTTCAGCCACTTTTGGAACATTTAAATCTGAATATTCTGTTCATCCTTGAATGCCACATGTTAAAAGCCAAATTCTTGACTACTCTTCCAAACCAACATTTGCTGGTATTTCAGGGGACCACAATTCTCAACATCTTTGACCTCTTGCTCTTCTTTGCTCTATGCATGTACTCTCAGTAGTGCCGACTCTCCAGAATAATAAGACCATCATGTTCTGGGGTAACTTACCTCCATTGCCTGTGAAGACATGGGAATGCTTACAGGCAGCAGAATTTGTCAGCAACAAACTCATTGCTCCTTTCTCTGGTCTGACTACATTCCATACTCCTGCCTTTGAGGGCTCTGGGAGCCACTGAGTCCATGTCATCCATGGACTTATCTTACAGATAAGTTGTAAGAAACACAAGTACTTTATGATTGGCCGATGGGGGGTGGGCAGTGGAAGCTCTCACTCCTGGCTTGACTAGAGAATTAGAAATATATTTGGCCTTCTCACCCTGATCAAGACAGTCCATTTTTATGTATAATCTGTTTGGGTTTTGAAGAGAAACAATGCTCCATTAATTGGACAAGAATTGCTACATACATTAGCTGGGATTTGCCAAGGAACAGATGCCAAGATGAAGTTAGATATGCAAGAGATCTCTTGGAAGAGAAAGCAGGAGGAAAGGCAAGGAGAGCTTTCAGACTGTAATAGAGGTCTGAGATCTGTGGAAGGAGAGAAGAAGAAGAGTGTCAGACAACAGTAAAGTTTCAAGAAAGATTCAAGCCTATGGGGAGTCCTTGAAACAAAGTTATCCTTGGAGGAGTCCTGTATCTCACAGAATGAGCCTGCCTCAGTACCCTTTCCGTGGTGGCTGGGGACGACTAGGGGTAAGCAGGACCTTGGAATGAGTGTAGTGGTGGGTCCAGAAGTGCAGCAGCTGTGTATACCGGTCTTCCACATCAGGAGATCGGAGTGGCGCATTTTCATGGTCACCATGATATGTCTCTTGCCTACCCCCAGCTTCCATTCTCATTGCTGCACGCTCTGTCCTGTGCTATTAGTTGTTTCTGGGAAGCAGTCTACACTGGAGATTTCACCAGCAACCCTGGGTCACCTTGGATGCCTCTCGGAAGAAATGCAAATTCCCTCTCTCTTCTCTATACTCAGATTAGACATTCAGAACATTTTTATTTTTCGTTTCTAACCATATTTTCTGATAGTCTGAGTGGGATAGAAATGCCAACTGCAATGAATGACGACCCTGGTCTTATCCAATCACTAATTTAAATTCAGTGCTCTGACAAAGTCCTTTCAGTGAGGAGGATATCTGCATGACCTCATAAGTCAAAGAACAACATCCACTCAGGTGGCATTGGTTCTCCCTCTCCTTGCCTAATGTTTGGTAAAGAATTTATTTAGAAAACACTTTCCCCAGGAGAATGAACACAGTTTTTATTGATACCACCTCGACCACATCAGAGATACTAGAGCTTGGAATTTTAAAAGCTAGAGCAACCCATTTTTTTAAGAAGAGCTTATATGAATAGACTGCTTAGCCTGTTAGTTCCAAGGTAACTTTATTTGTATCTGGTTTTAGTGTTGCTTAGATTGTCTTGCAGAAAGAATGCTGTCCTGCATTAACCCTGGTTATGGTCAAAGTATAATTATCTTCTTCAAAATGTGATATTAGCAGGGAAGAAGATTATAGGAGCCAGAGATGGGTCTCTACACAGTGGTGGTGACTTTCATGTTGATTATGGGCATTCTTCTAGACAATAATTATTAAAGGACAAACATGGGAGCATGTAGAGAAAACAGTCACTCTCAGAGTCAGATGGGTTAAGTTTATTAGTCCGTAAGTTACTCGAAAATTATTTGTTTTATCTCTAGTATTGTGATAAAAACAGACGTGATTTCTATCATATTGACTTTAGTGTCTAACAGAGGAGAGAGACAATAGCACCAACAAGCATTCTGAAATAACCTCAATGCCTTGGCCAGACCGCTAGTCTAGGCAAATCTGCTGTGCATGAATTTCACAAAGTATTGAACAAAGTGTCTCATGATATTATTGAAGGCAAAGTGTCATTACTGTGGGCTGGATAATAATATAGTCTCATTTTATATTTGGGTCCAAAAAATTAACTATTCAAGCACAGAGTCGAGGACATGTGGGCCAAGACAGGACTTTTCGGAAGAAACTTGGAGAGTTTGGGGGAAAAGCCAGCATAACTCAGCCCTTTTCTATAGTGGCCCGAAGCTGCTGCATCTGGAGTCTACAGTACAGGGCATGAAGGGTTAACTGCAAATTGGAGTTGCTGCAGCAGGGACACAGTGGTCCAGGGGGATCACTGGTGCCACCTAGGAAATACCAGCAGCTCCATTAGGTGTGGTCTGACCCACTACCATAGCCGTTTTAAGTCACAGTCTAATTAGAAGTTGTATCAAAACACACCACTGAATATCTCTTAAATTGTACTTTCTTGGCAGAACACCAGCAGGGAGAGGTCATAAGATATAATGCATGCCTGGATTAAGGTGAACAATGACAAACAAGATCTCACAAATAAGTTGTTATAACTAACAATTAAAATTAGGTCCAAGTGTTTTTGTTTTATTCAGAAAAAAAAAAGAAAAATATTGAGCTAAGTAACACTGAGGGCTTACTATGAGCCTAGCAATATGCTAACTGTTTAACATGCACTGGCTCCTTAAGGACTCAGAGCAGTCTTTGAGGTCAGTGCTGGTATCTGCACTTTACAGCAAGTGCTAAGTCAGAATATGAATCCAGGTCTGCCTGGCTCCAGAGCCGACTCTCGAGGTCACTAAACAATGCTGCCTCTTGCAAGTCAAATTTTTCTTCTTACGAATAATGACATGAACATCAACTTTTAAAAAATGAGAAGTGTGTTTTAATCAAGTATTTGTATAGTATAGGAAACATTATTATATATTTTCATCAGGCAAAGTATCAAGTCTATAATAATAAACAGAAATTCCATTTTTGAAGGCACATTGCAAAAAAAGTAATGACAAGTAGTACCTCCATGTTTACTGATAGTCTGATACACTTAACACGGTTTTCTCTAAAAACCATTAAAAGCCTTATGCACTTGTTCCCCTGTATCAGCAGAAAATACATTCCAAGACCTCTGGTGGATACCAGAAACTGTGTATAGTACTGAATCCTGTATATACTGTATTTTCTCCTATACATACATACCTAAGATAAAGTTTAATTTAAAAATTGAGCACGAAGATTAATAATAATAATAAAAGACAATTATAACAACCTGTAATAAAGTTATGCAAATGTGGTCTCTCAAAATATTGAAAAAAATGTATATCTTATTGTACTGTACTCAACCTTCTTGTAATGGTGTGAGATGATACAGTGCCTATGGGATAAGTGGAGTGACGTACTCAGGATGTTGTGCAACTTAAAACTTAGGAATTGTTATTTCTGGAATCTTCCACTTAATATTTTTGGACCTTGGTTGGTTGGCCATGAGTAACTAAAACCATGAAAAGTAAAACCAGAATGAGGGGGGAATCGCTGTATTGTATACTTCAGTCTCAATTAAAAAAAAATCTAAGTCCACAGTTATATATTTTTTCTTTGTAGAATTCTGGTTTTGTGTTTATTTGATTCAGAAAAAGTTTGAGAACAAGACCTGGCTTTTTTCATTTAAGACTTTCTTTTCTTAGAATCTGATCCATGGGCAATGAGTTTTTGTGATATATATGCTCAATATACCATACCATAGATATGTTTGCTCTGTCACTGTCGTTCACCCAGCCGTCTCCATCCCTGAGTCTTTCTGCTTGGCAGAGTCAATAAGCTTAGCTCTACTGTATGGACCTGGATTTTCTTAAACCAGTTATTATAATCCTTCCCTTTTGTCAGATGCCTGCTTTCCCAACTTCCTTGCCATCAGTGGTGGCCAAGGGACCCAGTTTTCACCAATAAGATATGTGGGTGAAGTCTGCTAGGTAAGGAAACCAAATTAATTGTGTCAGCCAAGTTTTCTCTTTTTTTTGGTATGGAAGTCTTCCTAACTTATAAGACAAGATTCCCCAATGATATACATCAAAGCAATGTTTACTTGGTCACTGCTGTTAAAATTAAAAGTCACATGCTTTTGCATTGCTGATTGTTTCACGTTCTGGGTTTGACAGGCCACTTTCAAAAGGCTGGTCGTAACCTTATAATAGAAACAGCTGTATAAATACACTTAGTATTTTTCATATGTATTCAATATGAAATACATTTTATATGGAGACCTACTGCTGGCATTGCTTTTTTTCCTCCAAGGATCACCTGTGAACATCTGAAGGCCCCTGAATTGGGAAAGGCTGCCCTAGCAAGCCCCCACCTTCCCACTCAGAGCCGTCCCCATGGCTACAGCTCAGAGCCTGGGCAAGTGTGCTGACACAGGGAGTGTAGCGGTGGCAGAGTTCTCATTAAAGGAACTCAAACATGCTCAGAAATACAGTTCCTGAAGGGTGCATTTACAGCGTATGTTTGAATCAATCGCAGGCATAACGCCTTTGAGCGCTTAACAGTTGGTTTAATTAAAGCCTCCGCGACACCTTGGACTGGTACTCCAGACCTGGAGCTCCGTGGCCTAGAAGCATGGGTGATGCAGTCCTAGGATGATGAAAGGACTAGGACACAGGCTGCTTCCCTGCTCACCCCTGGGAGGGCTTGCCCTGATTCCCCAGTGAAGAAGGGTTGGAAGTTAACATCTGAGCTGAAGGACTTGTTACGTGTTAACAGACATACTCATGTTAGTAAACTTTGGAGCAAAACTACACTCACTTCCTTTTTCATAGTATGGGGTTAGTAATTTTCTGTTAATCACCTTTATATCTTTGTAAGCTTTCACGTGAAAGAGACGCTTCCGGGTGATATCTGGAATGGGCCCAGTTGGTGATTTTAGTCAAAATTCCTATCCCTAAAGTGAACCTCGGTAGTAAGCAGAAACACCCCATTCTCCTCCCATCCTGGTTAATAGGCTAATATGTATAAAGCACCTCACACAGTGCTCATGGTAAACACCCACAGATAATACCTTTCTGTCCCTGCCTGGACAGAATTCTTTCTCAACACTGCTTTATTTACCATGAATAACTGTCATTGTCATCAGTGAGGAGAGTGATAGTCATGCCATGTTCATTTCTACTCATATCAATCTTAAAGTGCACAGCACATGTAATATAGAGACAGTAAAAAAAATTCTTCCAGCCGAGACTAAAAATTCACATCTTCTGAGGAATATCTAATGTACTGGGAATGGTTAGCCTGAACTAAGGAAATTTTAGAAGAATTGTGTTTGATAAATGTCTTCAACTGTATGAAAGGCTGTCACATTGAAGAAGGCTTTGATTTGTTCTGTCCAGGCCCCAGAAGACAGAAATAAGATCAATGAGTGAAAGCATGAAAGAAGTTATTTTTTATGTCTACCTGCTTTAGTAATGTGGTCTCAGGAATCCCAAGCTAACTTGAGACATAACACTGTTGGTTTGAAAATTTAAGAGACATGGAACAGGCCTACCCTTTTTCTAACCCAAATCAGAACACAAAGATCAGACTGAGATCTTATAAGCTACAACATTGAACTCTGCTTGCGATTCAGCCCACTTCCACACTGTGACCTGTAACAAAAGGGACAGGAGACCTCTCTAATCCTAGCTTGTCTGGGACCCTGTCTCAGCCCTTGACAGCTGAAGATTTGTAACACTAGCACGAGGCTCAGCATTGGGCTTCAAAGAAGCAAAATACACAAATATTAATATGCTTGAACCAGTTCATAGGGGGTGGGGTCTGCTGGAAATAACAATGTTATTCTAAAGCAATTTATTGGGAGTAATGGGAAAAAAAGAGAAAAGCCATTATGTAAATATAGGCTGTTCATAGCAATTCAAAACCACCTGCCTTGAAGGAATAATGTCAGTAGAGGGGATGTGAAAGTCTTCCCCAGTGTGAGTTATTATTCCTCTGTGTTGTTCATATCAGGCCTGTATGATTATTAATGTTATTTCCCAACACTCCCACACATTTCCTCCTAATAGAAGGCACTCTTTCCGTCACTTCACTGTTAGGGGCTCTTCATCCTCGAAATCCTGAAATAGGCAACATCCATCATTCCACCAACGCCCCTCTGGGCTTAGAGGAATAGTAATGGGCTCTTCTGAGGGTGGGGTGGTGATGGGGAGGTGATTCCTCTTCCTGACCTCTGGCCTGAGTGTCCTGAGGTAACCAGTAGTCCAGCTGTTCACCCCTGTGAGCAATTATCTGAGTACAACTCTGTCTGCCTACAAAGAAAAACAAGGCGAAACCTCTCCCCTAAGGGAAGGCTGAGAAATTTATTTACAGTCATAATGAACATAACCTTTTGTATACAGGCCTTGAAAATGATAATAATAAAATAGTAATAATAATAATAATAATAATATAATAATAATAATAGACTAGTCAGTAATTTCTTTAACACTTTTATTTACGTTACTCTCCATATCATAAAATCACTCATTTTACATATATGATTCAATAATTTTCAGTAGGGCTACAGTTATACAGCCATCACCATAATCTAATTGTATATCACTTCCACTGCTCACCCCTCAAAGAAATCTCATGTCCGTTTACAATCACCCTCATTTCTACTCTCGGCCCTAGGCAACCTCTAATCTACTTTCTGTTCCTATGGCTTTTCTTGTTCTGGAAATTTCATATAAATGGAATCATATGTGTATGACTTTTTTTACTGAGCCTAAAATTTTTGAGGCTAATCCATGTTACGGCATGTACTTCATTCCTTTTTATGGCCAAATAATATCCCAATGTATGGGTATACCGTATTTGTTTATATATTCATCAGTTGATAGACATTTGGGCTGTTTCCACTTTTGCTTGTTATGAATAATGCTGCTGTGAACGAACGTACATGTACAACAATTTTGAATTTTTAGAGTTTATCTAAAATCTCATCCTATCTCCTCTTTCCAATGGACTAAAGATCCGGATTCTCCCATCTGAGTGCCACCACTTGAACTTATTTTCTTCTCCATATCTTCCTTCACGTCTGCCCTTGAGCATTCTTTTGCAACAGGATCTAGTCCGAAACTCCTTGTTAATCTCCAGAAGACTAGAATCCATCAACGTACATATTTAAATATCTTATTTCAGACCGTATTCCAACTATTAGAATGTTCTAAGCAACTTCTTTTCATCCTGTCTTAAGATCTTCAACCAACCCCTTCTGCCCTGGCTTTGTGAGGCATAGTACAAAGGTCTGTTTCCAGGGCTTGAGACACAAAATAAAGCCACGGTTCTTAGTGACTTTTAGGTGCAAAAAATCAGATTCCAGACAGAGACAGCCATTAGGTAAAATCAGGCACACCTTCTCTAACAATGTGCTTTTTAGCTTACTCAGAAGTTTGAACAATCCCAGCACTCATGGTTGGAAGCTAAAGATTCAATTCTATTTTAGGGGGAAAAAATCACTCATTTAAACATGTAGTAAGTTAAAAACTGAGCAATACTTCTATAAAAATGGCATAAAATATTTTCCCCCTTTTATTCAGATTTCAAAGTATAGTACAAAGTCACACCTGTATTCCCTACAAAGAAAGTAAAATTTCCATTTATTCTAATATAGACCTAATCCATAATATCCAGTTGGTAAACTTCCTGGCCTTGCCGCTTCAGGAAACTGGACTCCTATATCTAAAGGAAAAACTGATTTTTTCCTTCATTTCATGACTTGGTATGTACACATATGCATATGCAAAAAGCATCAAAACTCCTAGAAATAAACACAATTACTGACCTTATTTCTTGAGGAAGGATTCCTTAAACTTTCTGTAAACAAATCAATTCAACCTATAGCCTCAAAGACAGTTCTTCAGGGTTCTCCCCTCTGTGTAAAAGGAAGAAGTTGGACACATTTATAGACAGAGCTTCAAAGGTTGCGGAAAAACCTGTGTACGAGCCCCAGGTCTGGTCTGACCCCAGGACGTTTTCTCCATTTCCAGTAGACACCAAGTATGTTCCAGGAGGTGAGTTTTCAAACAACTCTCCAGAGCCCAGTCTCTCCTATCAAAAAGGTGTGGTAACCCAAAGCCCTTATTTATTTAATTACCTCACCTAGGAGATGAGGTTGATTCTTAACAGTCAGTTTCTCCTTTCCAATATTTCTGGGGGTAGAGACTTTTGTGAGTACTGCCAAGGGAGGGAACAAAATCTAATCACATACCAATCAGAGGTATCCTTTTAGTAATATTGGGTCTTTGAGAGCTGGTGAATTTCCTATGACTGGTGTGTTGTTGATTGAGAGAATAAATGAACCTCAAGTTGCCTCCACTTGAGGTGGTTATGGAAGAGATCACATTCCGTGGGCACAGCACAGGAAATTGTGTGGCTTGCTAACGTCTGAGGTTTCCTGAAACCCCATGCTTCCATGAACCTCTAGTTACCCTCAGTGGCTGAAGGAAGACAGATAATGAACAAACAATATGTTGATTCCACTTTCCATCCACTCTCTGAGTTCTTCAGAAATTTAATGTCTTTTTCCTGTTCATCGATTGTATAATTCCTGTTCCTTTAGGAAGTCACACAATTTATCAAACCCTCTTGGCAATTTCCTATCAATAAATGGTAATCGCAACAAAAAATACTGATGGAACAATTTCTATCCAAATCCTCTGACCAGGTGCTGATTCTGTGTTTTGTTCTAGCTTGCTTTTTATTGCCTGATGAATAGCATTTGCTTTGGGAAGAAACAAACAGGCTGTTAGGCTTTGATTTGACTTCAGGAATTCTGACGCAGTTTCAGTTCGGACCCAGGGAGTTTTTCTGTTCTCTGACTTAATCACGTTTCAGAAAAAGAGCCCTGAGAATTTGTTTTGTAAAGAATTTTTAAAGCTTTCAGGCTAGAGTCAATGAATAGCTGAAATTCAGAATAATGCAAATTTATCTTTTATCTCATTCCATTGACCAAAGGCCTGTTTGAAGATTACCATCTGATTGACTGAGATAAAACATATTAATTGTCCCCAAACTAAGATTGGGAGGCGTTGTGAATCAGGCCACAGCTTCTGGGAAGTGTGAAGAACCCCCGCTTTGTGTCTCAGTCGTCACTTGCCACATTTCTAGGCAAAGGAGAAGAGTTGCCTGGAAAATGTGACCTTCTCCCCAAGGGGGCCTCCTTTTTCCTTCAGCCCTGCTCCTCTGGGTTTTTTTGGACACGTCCCTGGGCTGAGCTGGGCCAGGGCTCTAGTTCTCCTGAGCAAATGCATTTTCAGTAAATACTGACTTGAATAATAGTCTAAAGAGTCATTATATTGTGTGATGGGATGGAAGAGTGAACAGGGGCATTCTAATCCATTTTTTGAAACAAGCACTTGTTTTTTTTGTTTTCTCAGGAGATATGACTGGAGAGGGGAAGTTAATCTGAAAACAGGAGTGATTTAGATGAAGAATTAGGAAGAACTTTCAGATGGGAAATATTGAACTGCCTCCTCCACAAAGTGGAGTTTTCTAGGAAGAGTAGACAGTTCAGTGCTGTGTGGAGGTGGGAAGATGAACTATATCACTATTCAAGTTTGCTTCTGGCTGTAGAACTCTATAATTTCCTTCTGGATATGGTTTCTATTTTTGGAGCAGCAGAAAGATTTAATTTCAAAGACAGGTAGAAAAACTGCTTATGGGTGAACCTCTGGGGCAGGAATTCTTAAAGTGAGGTCTCTGGCCGTTATGGAGGCACATCAGAGGCCTGTGAACTCCCTGAAATTGTATGTGAAATTGTGTCTCTGTAGATATTTGGGGGAGAACATTTATAGCTGCCATCAATTGTGCAAGAGAGTTTATGATTCAAAAAAAAAAGAAAAGAAAAAAAAGGAAACCAGCAAAAATCATTGCCATGATATAGTGATACACATAGACCTAGTTTGTTTTAATTTTGCATAGTATTTCAACGTATAAGAGATTTTATTTATCCATTACTTTGTTAATGAGCTCTATACCCCAAAATGTCTTTTGGGAAATAGTAAACTGTCCCCTCTCCTAATATAGGCATGGGAAATTTAATCCTGAACCCACTGTCCTGCTCAGCAGCTAGAACCGTGGACCACATGACTCTCCTGGGCCACGCCTCTCTGCTCTGTTTCCTTCAGATCATAGTCTTTGGGGACATGTGACTTTACCTTTCTGTGGTGAAATCCACCCATGGAGCCATGTTCACAAAATTGGTTTGTTACCTGGATTGCATTTTTCCAGAAATAATGTAATAAACAGGCAGCCGTGAGTGTCTTGTTAACTCCTGGTAGGTCTGAACAGGAGTACTGTCCGAACTGCACTGCGTCAGTTCTGAAGATGGAGATGGTCTTACGTGGTCTGAGTGTGACTCAAGAACAGGAGTACATCTCCCTGGCCCTAGGAGAGGGAAGGATATTCCCACTAGTGATGGGGTGGCTGGGGGGTGGGTGGTGAGGGTCAGGAGTGGGTGGCAAGAGGGTATAGAGGGTACTCTGGTTCAGATGGGAGGGGAGCCAAGAAAATTACTCCTGAGCGTCAGTAACTCTACAGTACTCTGTCCTACGTGAGAGGAGCTTCCTCTCATTCTCAATGGGGGACAACAGACAGGGAGAGCAGACGTTTTCTGGGATCTTGAAGTCACTCACAGATGAGGGTTTATAGATGGGATGTGGCCCACATTTAATTTTTTTTTACTGTAGCCTTTCCATCGACTATCTCGAGTGTGGTGCATGAAACAGTTCTCATTTTGTGAGATTATCCTGCTTTTTAATATTTCTGACAGGTGTCCTGTAGGCCCTTCTGGAGTGGCAATCTGTCCCTCTCTTCTGTTATGCAAATGTCTCATCCCATTTTTGTTGTCAGGGAAAGGATCAGAGATGAAAGATGGCCCTTCTAGCCTAGTTCTTCTGTCCCTTGTGTTTTAAAATGCTGTGAAGCATCCAAGGGGCAGACAGACTTGAGAGCTTACTCCCGATTACAAACCATGCCATTTCTTTCATGCTTTTCCTCTGCACTGTTTTGTGCTTGCATTGCTTTTCCTATGGAGTCTCCCTCCCGCCTCTGTTGCTGTGGCTTACATCGTGTTCATTTGTATGTTGGAGCTCTCTGATTTAATTTTTTTGACCTTTACTGAGACAGAAAGCATGTGAGAAAGCTGGACCGTCAGAAGACGAGGACAGATGACATGGGGCTGGCGTCAGTGTAGAGTGCTCTCTTACCCGCAGCATCTGTATTGGGTTATTTTTTAAAGACGGTACCAAATTTAAATTGCATAAGATTAGAGTATTTCTTAGAGCCAAACATTTTTTTTTTTTTGCCTTTAAAAGCTAAAGCAGGATTCCTAAGACTTGTGGAAGATCTAGAAGATTGGAGGAGAGAACGATGTGTTGGCAGATCACCAGAGCATGGAGTTAATTATGTCTCTTGTACAAATCTGTCAATATTTTCCTTCTCAGATTAAAACCGCACTCTCTCTTCTGAGACTATATGGATGACATTAACCGCTTGAGACCCTTTAGAGAAGGAGGCAGGGCTTTATTTGGGGAGAGTAATATAAATGTAAAAGAAACAGGGCTAGAATGACAAGCTGGGTCACACACACGAATCACTTTGAAAAATCTGGCTGAATGGGAGGTAGGTGAGAAGGCAAGAAACTTGTGACTCATCACTGCTTTGTGTCCTTGAATTGTGATTTATAGACTCTCAGGGCTGAAGGGGAACCTTAAGAACTCCCAGTGCCTTCCTCCTGAGGCAGTCCTCACCCTCCCTTCCACCCTCAGCGAGCATCCTCTGCCCAGGCCTCGGAAGCTCTGTGCGTTAGACTTAGCCTTCATATTGAGAGGAAATCTGTCTTCCGTGGCTTTCACCCTTTGGGACTGGTCTCAGGGCTTTGAGAAGGTCAAGGATTACCTGCCTCTGGCAGTCTGTGATGACTACACATCAAATCAGCCCAGAACGGATGGCCATTTTACCTATCAAACTCCCAGGAGGGCTTGCCGATTCCTTGACCCTAAGCCCCCAACACATCATCTACAATAGCCTGCAGCCACCATTGGCATCATCTACACCCCCACCCTTCCCAGTGTGGGCCATGCACCGGAACGTCAGCACGCCCCAGAGCCTATTAGAGATAAAGAATCTGGCGTCCCAACTCCAGACCTACTGAATTAGCCTCTGTGTTTTAACAAGATCCACTGAGCAGCTGTTCATCTGCACATTCATGTACACAGCCTCACTTACCTGTGTGGCTTACGAAGATCACTGGCTGACTCTGACCTGTGCGCCCGACTTGGGGCCCCAGAATGCTGGTACACAGCGTCACCAGGAGTCATGACCTTGTCCCAGAAAACTGGACTTCCACAGTGGAGATGGAGATGGTGCTTTCAAGGAGGATGCCTTGGAAGATGACAAAGACATCGGGGGAGAGCTTTGAGGACATCCTCTTGAGGAGGTGATTTTGGGGAAGAGCCCTGCGATGTCTTCCCCAATACTGGGAGACACAAGCCTCGAGAAGTTTCTGCGCTTCCTCTAGCGTGGCCCTCGGGCCTGCTTACTAGGAAGAGCTCCAGCTCAATGACTAAGAGAATTGTTAGATTCTGGAGCCTTTGTAAATTTCCCAAGTTTGTTATTATTGTTCTTAGTCTCTATTTACTCCTGTAATTTACTTTTTAAAGATTAATAGCAGTGAAAACACTTGAGGAGCCAACTTCCCAAAGGCGGCAGGGAATCAGGGAAGTGACAGTCCATCTGCCACTGGCAGCCAAGCCTGCAGAGAGAAAGCCCCCAGAGCAGGAAAGATAGTGTCAGCGCAGGGAAAAAACAGACGAGTCAGGAGCTGAGGAAGGGAGCGGCAGAGGCCGGGGGTGGACACCTGCTGACCATCGCCTCAGGGTTTAAGTGGCAGGAGGACCATGTGGTTGACTAGTGAGTTGGTTAAACACGCACCATTAGGTATTGGAAGGCAGTGCGATGTAGCTGTGGCAAAAATGGAGCTTACCAGCCACGTAACCTCAGTAAACCTCTTAACCTCTCATTGTCTTATTGTCCCATCTATGAAACGTAGATTATAATGGCATTTCCTTCACGGGAGCATTGTGAGGATTAATGTGCATGTATCTGTGTGGGCAGGGTTGAGTATGGCGCTCTCTTCTACCTCTTCCCTGCATCTTAAGGTCATAAACAATTCATAGAACCCATCTCCTCCATAGAGATTTGTTAGGAATGGGCAGGCCTCAGCCACTTTGGGTCTCTCCCCTTCGATGCAGATGTGGAGGCATGCAGCCCTGACTCTATGGCATTCTTCAGATGGTGCCTGCACATAGTAGGACGGAAAGATAGAAGAAACCTTGGGGCTCTGCTAATCCCACTGAGCCTCTGCTAAAGTCAGTCCTGAAGGCTGTCGATCTCCAGACTCCAAATTATATGATCTAACACATTTCTTTATTATTGAACTCCATTGGGATACAGTTTTATGATACCTGCAGCTGGTATCAGTGTATCAGTACTGGTACAAAGCTCTATGTAAAGTGCTTAACATAACACCCAGCACATAAGAAGCTCTTGAAAAATGTTAGATCTTATTATTAGTATTACAGTGTACAAGACACACACAGATCTTTGCTGGAAACAGCATTAATCCAAAAGGGATACATCACTTTAAAGGAAGTTGAAAAGCAACATCTAGTTACCTACTATAATCGGACAACAGTAAAAACCTCCCACCCCACCCCCTTACGGCCTCACTTTTCACTTACAGGAAAATCACTAAGAAAACTAGCCGATTGAAAGGATTTCAAGCCATGCTCTAGCCTCAATACAGCTTCAGGCCCTCCTCTCTCTGATCTTTATATTCATACAATAGGAAGATAATAGCTTGCCAGCCACAAGACAGGGGGCTGGACCAAATGGTATCTTTTTGTTTGTTTCTCTTCATTTTGAGAAGCTTTAAAAATATAGAAAAAGGAAAAACAACATAACTGGCATTCATAGTGTTGTGTTTACTTCATTAATAAATAAAATTACAGAAAATAGTTTGAAGACTCTTTGATCAATCCTGTCTTTCTGCTGATGGATATGAATGGGTTTGATTCATATTTTTATAGTTTATTTTTGTTTATGAATCCATGAACAGAATATTATTTTACTGTATTTTTAAATTTTACATGCCTGGTAGGTTATAATTCTAAAACTTGCTTTTTTCTTTGAGCATTATGTTTTTAGATTTATCCATGTTGGTACATATGGACCTAGCTTGTTTTAATTTTGCATAGTATTTCAACATAAGAGATTTTATTTATCCATTACCTTGTTAATGAACACTTGATAGTTTTCAGGTTTTTGCCATTGTAATTATGGTAGCAATGAACACCCTTGTATGTGACCCACATATTTAGATCTCTTTCACAGTAAAATCTATAGCTCAACGCCTAATGCATGAAACAGTTAACTCATCAACACGTATTTATTAAGCCTAGTTGGTACTAGAGTAAAAAATTGGACCAGCGAATCTTAATTAACAGCCCTAGACTTGTATAGGGACCTGGTCTACAGCAAGGAATTGTGAGTGCTGTTAGAAGTAAATATATATGCCCAAGAAAACAGCTAACAATGCAAGGCAGAAGCTGCTAAATATCGAATTAGAAGGACAGTCAGTGCTGTTAGAATTTAGAAGATAGGAATTTGAAGTAAGGTGATGAGCAAGCAGCATGATATTCTGGATCTTGAAGGATGAATAGAAGTTCAACAGGCAATGGAGAGGGTGTTCAAGGTGGGGTCAGAGATATGGGAAAAGGTAAAGAGGTGGGAAGCACTGTAAGTCTAGGCTCTGGGTGAAGGGGACACTGGAACTCTAGGAGCAGTTACAAAATCTGATTGGTCAGACTCAGGACAGTGATAAAACCATGAGTTGATGGTGAGCAAGAACATAGGTATTTCTTAAAGTCGATGTGGAAAGCTGGGTGTAGCCAAAAAAAAAAAAAATCAATAAGGGATCTGTGATTGATTATCATTGAATTTGAGCTACTCACATTTCAATCAGGTGATAATATCCATGAGGCTGTGAGAAATGTGAGCCTGGGGCTCACAAGAGAGGCAAAGAGATGTAATAATGAATGGGGTAATAATGAATGGAGATAAGCCTGCTATATTGTTCTCACATTTTTCCCCATAAGAATGGCTACACTCACTGAGTGCTGACTGTAAGTCTCTCAGTCACCATTCTAAGCCCTTCATGTATACTGATTTATTTAATCCTTATAGCTACCCTATAAAGAAGATTCCATTTTATTCCAATTTTGCAGATGAAGAAACTGAAGCTCAGAGAGTTATAAGTACTTGGCCAGGTCCCAAAGCTGTAGGTAAGTGGTCGATCAGGGATACAAACTGAGGTAATCGGACCTGAGAATCTGCCATCAACTACACTCTACTTCCTCAATACTCAGACAGCTTTGTAAATTGTACACAATGTTGTCATAACTGTTGGACAATTCACTGCTACTGCATATCACTGTCTTTTCTGTATGATATTAAAAAGGAGAAAAGCAAGTGAATGCAATTATTTTTAAAGATTACTCAAAGAAAATGACCCTTCTTTTGATCAGTGCAGGTAATATATAGTTGAAAGAAGTTAAAAGAAGTTATTTTTTAGGTATTATCTCTTCTTCTTGAAGTACTCATTAAAAGCTCTATTCTCCCATAGCACTGAGATGGATGAGATGGTTGGTACCTTACAGTGTACCTCATACACCTGCGTTTTTCTGCCCAGGTCTCTATATGATGAGGCCCTGTATGACTGGGGACTTCCTGGCACCATTTTAGTATCCTTAACATGATGATTTTTTAAAAAAATAAATAACTGACCACTTATACATGTGCTATAGGAAATCCCAAACCTTGGATATGTGTCAGGGAAAGCTTCCTACAGTTGATCATGTCCAAACTGAGTTTTAAAGAATGAACTGGAGCTAGCTTGGAAAGAGCTCGAAGACATGGTTTCTGGGCCAAGGACCTAGATTATGCACAAGACAATGTATTCAGGAGCTGTCAGCCTTCAGTGTGACTGGAAGAAGGAGCACAAGGAGTGAGGGAGGACATGAAAACCAAGAGGCACACGGGGGCCACACTGCAAAAGCTTTACATACCATGAGAAGGAGTTTGGACTTTGTCCTGAGGGCAACAGAGAGCCATCAATGACATTTTTGTCTATTAATTTTTTTTCCAGATTTATAAAAATTGAGGAATAACAGACATATGGTAAAATGTACAAAAATCTAAAGTTAAGGTGATCAACCATCCTGGTTTTTTCAGGCCAGGACAATTCCAGGTAATTGGGACAAGTTGGCCATCCCATCTAAAGGGTATTGCTCAATATCACGTACATATACACCATGTACCATTTCCCAGATCAAGCCCCAGAAGGCTTCCTCATGCCTTGTATCTCCTAAAGTGCCACTATTCCAAAATCTCTCACCGTAGTTTTGCCTCATTCTGAACTTTATATAAATGGAATTAGACAGTATGTTCTCTTTTGAGTCTAGCTTTTTAAACTCAACTCTGTGTCTGTGAGATTGATCCTTGTTATTTCTATAGTGTGTTCCTTTTTATTGCTATGCAATATTCCATCATAAGACCATATCTCAATTTATTTATCCATTCACCTGTTAATATACATTTTGATCAAGTCCATATTTTGACACAATTATGACTAAAACTGTTATGAATATTTTTGTACACATCTTTGCTAGGCAGATGCCCTCATTTCCATTGAGTAAATAACCCTGGAGTGTTCAAGGTTAGAGGGTATGTATAAGTTTCCTTTAGTAGCAACTGCCAAGCTATTTCCCAAAGTAGTGGTACCATTCTATACTTCCAGTAACAATTTTGAGAAATCTTGCTTCTTCACATTCTCCTCGACACCTGGTATTGTCTGTCTTTTTAATTTTAGCCATTCTAGAGGGTGTGCAGTCATATCAAGTAGTTTTAATTTGCATTTCCTTAATGATTAATGATGTTGAGAATCTTTTCATTGACCATTCATATGTCTTTTGCTAAATGTCTGTACAAGTCTTTTGCCCATTTAAAAAATTGGATTGTTTGCTTTTTATTTTTATTAAGGAGTTATTTATATATCCTGAACATGAGATTTTTTTGAACTATATGTATTGCAAATATTTTCTCTCGGTCTGTTACTTGGTATTTCACTTTCTTTATACAGTCTTTTAAAGATCAAAAGGCAGAGTTTTAATTTTTCTCCTGTGGTAAGTGGTTTTTGCGCCTTGTTTAAAAAATTATTGCTTAACCCATGAATATGAAGATATTCATTTTCTTCTAGAAGATTTATATTTTCTCTTTTGCATTTAGATCTATGATCTATCTCAAACAAATTTTTGTTATGGTATTTTTTCCTATATGGATATCATGTTCGTTCCATAAAATTTGTCAGAATTCCCCATTGAATTATCTTCAGTCTGTTGTCAAAAATCAATTGACCATATACATGTGGGTCTATTTACGGACACTAATAGTTTCCACTGATCCATTTGTCTATCCTTATGCCAATGCCACACTGAATTGATTGCTGTAATTATTTTATAGTAAGTCTCAACATCGGGTAACGTGGTCTTCCAGATTGCTTCTTTTTGTTTCAAATTGTTTTGACTATTCTGTATTCTGTGCATGTTTACATAAATATTAGAATTTTGGCAATTTCTATTTTTTTTTAAGCCTGTTGAGGTTTTTATTGGGATTGCATTTCATCTGTAGCTCAGTTTGAGGAAAATTGACATCTTAACAATATTGAATCTTCCAATCCATGAACCTCATATATTCATTCATTTATTAAGGACTTTAAATCAAGGACTCAGTAATGTTTTATAAATTTTTGTATAAAGGTTTCATGCATCTTATGTTAGATTTATTCCTAAACATTTTATTCTTTATGTTGCTGTAAAATGGCATTAAAATTTTTAGAAATTTCCAATGTTTATTGCTAGCATACACAGGTGATTTCTATACCTTGCATAGAGTGATGTTGTTAAATTATTTATTAATTTTAATAATTTTTCAATGAATTCTTTTGAGTTATTTATTAGGTAATTATGTAGTCTATAAATATGATAGTTTTATTTCTTTCTTTCCAGTCTGTATACTTTGGTTTTTCTAAGCTTATTGTACGAGCTTGGACCTCCAGTACAATATTGAATAATAGTGGTGAAAGTAAACATCTTTGTCTCATTGCTGAATTCAGGAAAAAGCATGTAATGTTTTGCCATCAAGTATACTGTATGCTTTAGAGCATCCTTTATTCTCAGTTTCCTGAGAATTTTTATTTTTATCAAGAATAGATACTGAACTTTATGAAGTGATTTTTCCTATGCTTATTAAGATGATTATATGATTTTTCCCTCTATTCTATTAACCTAGTGAATTATATTGGTTGATTTTTAAATGTTAAATCAACCTTACATTCCTGGAATATAGCCATTATATATTATCTTTTTAAATAATTGATGGATTTAATCTATTAAAGTCTTGTTTAGAATTTTTGCATCTATGCTCATACATAAGATTGTTCTGCGATTTTTTTTCTTGAAATGTCATTCTCAGATGTTGGTACCACCTGGTGAAACCCTACATCTCTTATTATTTCAGAAGAACATAGAAAAATTCAAAGTAAAAGGATAGAGAAAGATACACTGTGCAAACCAAAGACTGGTGTGTGTATACCAATTGCATACAAAAAAGGCTTTAGTCAAGAAGTATTACTAGATAGATTCTGCTGAAAGATTAATAAAATTAATAACCCTCTAGCTAGACTAATACAGTAAAAAAAGAGAAAACAAATTTTCATTATGACAAAAGATCTGTTCAATAGGAAGATTCTCAATTGTATGAACTTAATAATAGCTTCAAAATACATAAAGTAAAATTTGACAGACTAAAAAGAGAAATAGACAAATGGATAATTGTAAATAAGGATTTTAATATAACTCAGTAACTGATAGAACAAGTAGACCAAAAAAAAACAATCATTAAGAAAACAGAAGCTTGAACAATATGACAACTTGATCTAATTGAACATTGCAACAAACAACTTCAGAACGTATTTTCTTTAAGTGCACGTGGAACATTTACTAAATAACACATGTTGGGCTATAAGGTAAAGAGATATCATGATAGCTTCTACAGACATTGAAAGAAAAGAGTATATTAGGACAATTTTATGCCAATAGATTGACGATTTGGAAGCCTGATTTTTATATGTGGAGTAACAGGGGCAGACTTTCATTTCAAAAAGATTCCTCTGGCTGCAGCGTGGAGAATGGATTAGATGGGGGCAAGACCAGAGGCAGCGAGGATGTTGGGAGCCTACCGCAACAACGAGGCAAAGATAACGATGACCTAGGAAATGGTGTGGGGAGACTGAAGAAGAGATCCAATGAAAAAGCAAGTAAGAAAGGAAAGAAGACGGGCAGTGATTGATTATATGCCATTGCAAACTGTTCATTCAGAAATATCTATTGAGTACCTACTGTATGCCGGGCACTGTTGTGAATAGTCTGTGAGACAGATATGGCCCCTGCCTTAGTGACGGAGCTTACTTGTGATCGGCATCAGAACCAGGAATTGTATCTAAGAGTTTTAACTCCATTTCCAAGCCCGTGTGCTTTCCACCTCATGCAGCAGCCCAGGCCGCCTCTCCGTTGCATGATTTGCTTTCTTGCGTCTGATACCAGCATAACTATCTTTGTATCTGTCTTTTTGAGCCACCGCAATGGCTGTATTCTTCCAGGCAGCATTTAATTGATTTTAAAATTTTATAAGATTAAACTGAATCCTCATAAGTTTTTTCGGTTTGGCTCGAAGTTACATAAACTAAGAGCCGACTATTCCAAAAAATCAATGTGCTTTCCTTTTAAAACGGAGCTGGGTTCTTCGTCACAGCGACATTTGCAATCTGCTCAGCATTAGCACCTTCTTCCTGGGATAGGGCAGGCCGAGGTTTGGTGAAAATAGCTTCTTCAAGCCACTTCAGTCACCTTTGTCAAAACAAAGATGTGTGAAGCCTGGTTTCATCTGGTGTGCCTTTAGTTCCTGCTCTGCACTACAGAACTAAGAACTGTAAGTTTCTCCTCGAAACTGTAGAACATTGGAGCTGAAAGAAATTGCAAAAAAAAAAAAAAAAATTTAATCCAACCCACACATTTTAGAGAGGAAGAATAAAAGCTCAAAGAAGTAGAATGACTTGCAAAGTCACCCAGCTCCGTTTTTATAGAACCAGGACTAGAATCCAGATCTTTCAGCATCTTCCCTTTAACACCAGCACATCTGTATCACGGCATCAAGAGCCAAGGATCTATTCTTACCTGCTTCATAGTTTAAAAAAATACAACTTTAGTTTTTGCTCCAAATGACCATTTCTAGTTCAAATCCCCTTCTCTATTTACGTCCAGTGTTGGCTCATCACCATCCTCTGCCTGAAGGGAGGCCGGAATCTGTGCAAGGCAAAGCAGATGAAGCAGGTGCAATGGGGGGGGGGGTGATTTCAAGGACCCAGAGAAGGGCTTTCTTCCCAGTTGCTTTTAGGTACCTAACCTTTCTAGACGACAAAAACGTTTCACTATACAAGGAGATCTAAGGCCCATGATGCAAATTTCTTGGCAAGAAAAATGTGATGGCTTCTACTGTCACCTAATAGCAAATAACTAGCACTGGATCCTTTCCTGGAAGCATTTTGTGGTAGAATGGAAGATAGTGTGCAAAAGAGCACTAAGGTCCTTAGGAAAGCTGGCGAGTTCACTGTACTAGAAAAAAAGGAATAGAGGTGTGTGTGTGTGCATGCTTGCAAGCGGGTGTCATGAGGGTGGAAGAAGTAGGAGCTTCCAAGGACGGACTTCGTCTACAGTGACAGCTCTTCATCGCCGCTTGGTCCTGACTTGACTCTGGTCAGTCTGAGGTGCCTGCATCCTAATCCTGAGCCCACGTGCCTGAGACACCTCCATCTCACGTGCCAGCAACCAGGAATATGAGGGAAGCCAGTGAAAGCTCGGACTGCTCACCACACGGCAGCCAATAAGTCAAGTGACAAGGTGTTAGGCAAGGAAAGCGACTTTATCCGGAAAGCCAGCAAACCGAAAAGATGGCAGACTAGCGTCCTAAAGGATCATTTTGGGAAAGAACAGAATTCAGGCTTCTTTTATACCAGGGCAAGGAGGAAACAGGAGGAGTTTGAGGTCAGGAGGGGATTGATGACGGCAAACATCTGGATGCCAGCAAAGATCCGAAGGGGATAGTGAAACCTCTCTGCTTTTGCTCAACAAACTCTGGTCATTGTGGTCCCAGTCACAAGGTTCCTGTAAATCTTTTGATAAACCATCATTATTTTTGTGCATACCTTCCTTATCTCCTTGGAGAGGTAGTTTTAAGCAAGGAGGTTGTTTCAGTAATTTCATAGTATATCTATGCTCAGGACAAAGCAGAAGTTGCTAACCCACATTTTATGAGAATTGAGCAAGCTCGAGCAAGATGGAGTCAGAAAGACTGAGTGTGTTATTCTATTATGAGGGGAATGTCTTCCAGCCAGTGAGCATACAGCCAGCCGTGCACCAGTGACGAATCTCAGACTAACAACAACTAAGCCTTGTGATTGGTTCTTTGTTATAGAAGATTCTCTGTGAGAGAAGTTTTAGGGGAGTGAAACTACTCTATATGATGCTATAATGGTGGATGCATGTTGTTACACGTTTGTCAAAATCTGTGGAATGTGGACCAAGAGTATTGCTTAATGTAAGCTACGGACTTTGGTGAGCATGATGTGTCAATGTAGGTCAGGGAAACCCCCGGGCCATGGACTGGTACAGCTCTTCATCCTGTTAGGAACTGGGCTGCAGAGCAGGTGAGCTGCAGGCAAGGGAGCGAAGCTTCATCATTTGCAGCCGCTCCCCAGCACTAGCATCACCACCTCAGCTCCACCTCAGATCATTAGGCATTAGATTCTCATAGGAGCACCGGTCCCTGATGCCAAAAAAGGCTGGGGACCACTGGTATAGGTTCATCGATTGTCACAAATGAACCTCTCTGGTGAGGGATGTTGATAATGGAGGAGGTCATGCATGTGTGGGGACAGGAAGCATATGGGAAACCTCTATACTTTCTGCTCAATTCTTCTGTTAACCTAAAATTGCTCTAAAAAGTAGTCTATTAAAAAATTTCTCAGTTCACAGGTGGCTGGTAGATTGGCTGGGAACTCCTACAGGGGGCACAAAGCAGAAGTAGCAGGGCGATGTGCATTAGGCTTACATGGGCTCCAGAAAACCTGGGCTTTTTTTGTGTGTGTGGGCTTGAGGGCCCACAGCTGCATTCTAATTTTATGGTCTTCATTAAACATATTTTTCCAGGTTCCTTGAAATGCTGTGCCTTGGAATAAAGGGATAGCTAGGCACAAAGAAAGGATCTTGTTTTCTCCATTGAGACGCTGGGGGCTCCCTCTGGTTTTGTTGGCCGGGTCCAGAAGTATTGCCATGAGTCAGCCAAGGTTTGTCCTTATCTGAGAAGGTCTCTGAGATCTGGGCCCTACTCAGAGTAGGAGTCAGGGTTGCTTATTGGACCTCCCACAAGCTGGCCTCTCCCCAAGAAGGATCATTATCTTCCTGAGAGGAGCTTTAGCCATCAGTCTGAGCCCAGGAACCTGATGGGGTGGCTGGTGGGGAACGAGGTGGGGAGGGAGGTTGTTGATACTCAGGCAGGCAAGAAGGTCATTTAGCCTCAGTCCTGTCTGGTTGTTCCTCTTTCCTTCCCTTCTCACTAGGGCACCCCAGGACTCCATCCTTGGGTCAGCAAGAGCTTCAGAGATGTATTTATCTTTCTTTTGCAGCTCCTGGCAGAAAGGGATTCCACCTGAGGCAAATATTTTTAACATCAGACAAGGCTCCCAAGCCTCTCACCTTCTGCCTGCACACCGTTCCCATCAGGTAAGCCCCAGCCCTGGTGCCCGCGCCGCCTTGGAACTTCAGGCCTGCATCTCTCATACTCCCTTTAAATGGCTAGTCTCACCTACCACACCTGTTTGGTAGAGGCAAGCGTTAAAGAGCTCTGGCATCTTCTAAGCCTTTAATCAACAAAAGCATTTGATGGAATTGAGCAAGTTTTCGAGGTTTCCCTCCTGCTTATGCAGCAAAACACAACCCCGGCCCTTCATTGCGCATTGCAGTCAGGCTTGGGTGTCTCTATCCTAACTAGCTGCCTGCCACCTTCCTGCAGGGACAAGCCCATCCATTTAGAGCTCTTTGTAATTGGAGAAGCAACTTATTTCCCTTGGTCTCTTTCCATCCTACCCACTGCCCACATCTTTTTTTCCTTCAAAGTGTTTTTATACTTTGTTTTCCTCTTTGGAGTTCAGCAACCTCCCCCTGACCCGTTCTGCATTGCCCGAAACACATACCTATGGGCTGGCCCTGGGGATATGTGAGGTGAGTGACATAGATTCAAGAAATTCAAGTCCGACCAGAGTGTCACAAACCTCCCCTCCCAACACCCGCACACAGAACACTTCTGTCCCCCTGGGTTAGTGCTGGCAATTGCCTTTGCACAGTGGGCGCTAGGCCAGTGATTACATCTTCAGATGAAGGGCTGCCCGGGTTCTCTCCTCTGCTCTCTGGAGAGTTTCCCGCAGAAGCAGAGAGCTGGGCTGAGGACAGGCTTCACAGTCTTGCCCGGGGTCTTTTCTGGGAATTTGTAGCTTGGCAGCTGGATGTTGCAAAGGATCTAATTACATGTGTCGACGTAAGAAACGTCCAAACCTGTAGAGAATTTTTATAAGAGTTTATTTGAGCCAAACTGATGACATATGCTGGGGAGCAAGATCTCAAATGCTCCAAAGAATAACAGTTTTGCAGTTTCTTTTATGCATTTGAAATTAAGGAGGGAACGGAAGGAAGATTACGTGAAGGGTGGAAGAAAGCAAGGCCGGGATTGGACTGCAAACTAGTTGAGATTATGCACTTTCATGCTTTAGAGGGGGGGGGTCTGAAGGGGGTCATTTCAGAGGTGTTGACCTAGATGCACAGAAACCATGGACAGGGCTTGCTTGAGGCAAAGCTAAGCCTTTTACTCAAGAAGCTATAAGCCTGAGGCGTGACTACCCACTATGACTCTCCCAGTTAGGAATTTACGATCAGATCACACTGAGGTTGCTTTCCATAGAACCTCTTTTTCTTCCTTGCACAGAAAAAAGCAAGTGCACCCAAAGTGGGGAACAGTGATTTGCTGTGCACATCAAAATCAGAAAAGCAATTCCATCGTAAGGAAGCACTTCGCTAACTGCGCGCTGGCTAGGGCCTGTCCTACTCCCTGTCTGTGCTGGGCAGCAGCTGGTGCCCGGGCCCTGCGGAGGGTGGCAGGCCCGCAGTACAGCTCTAAGTCCTAGATGAACCAGTGGAGAAGCAGCCCAGGGTTTCTGTGTGGTCACTTTCTTCTCCAGTCCATTCTGTGTCATGGGAAAGACAAAGCTTGTGGCAAAAAGTCCGGAGATGAAAATGCATTCAGAAAGGAGTCCATAGAGGGTGTGTGTGTGTGTGTGTGTGTGTGTGTGTGTGTGTGTGTGTGTACCTGTAATGTTGGTGGTGTTAAAGAACAAAATTCAAACTGAGTAAATTTGAAGATCTAATTGGCTTTGAGTGATTCGTGAATCAGGCAGCATTCTGTCTAGCAACTAGAAGGGCGTTCCAGTGAGTTGTACACAAGGGAAGGTTTTTATATGCAGAAAGACGGTGGGACTAGGAATTTTAAAAAAGTAGATTCTTTCAGGCAAGAACACCTTCCTTTATGGGAAGGCAGGGGGACTTATCAGGCAAATTACCTCACTAATGTCAAGGTCAGAAAATTCTAGGCTGGTTTAAAATCCCACTCCTGGGAGAGGCTGAGACTGCAATTAGGTTACTTATTAAGTTTTGGTTTGGTGACTAGCTTAGCACAAGTGACTCCATTTTGGCCTGTTCTTTTTTTAAAGTAGCTTTTATTTTAGAGCAATGGAATGTAGCAAAAACATTCTCTCTGCTGTCTTCCATCTCACACGCTGACACAGCCATGAAGGCCCACTCTCATATCCATTCCTTGCAAAGGAAACTGTTCTTTCAGCTCTGTGCCAATCCAGTGGGGCCTCCCAGTGCCTCTAATTCAGTATCTTATTCTCCTTACGATCCAAGAGAAAAGGCTCTGATATACCCTCGAGAGCATGAGAAAATACAGAGAGCTTGCCGTAGCTTCCTCCTCTCCTTGTCCGCCCCTTCAGTGGCCTCCAAGGAGCCATGAAAGAGAAGAGGATGAGGCAGTGGGGAGAGCTGAGAGCTGGACCCGGAGTTCATCCTGGGGTCAGGCCAGGCAAGCTAAGTGGCTAGAGTTCTGCCTGGAAGGAGAGGCTGCGTCAACAGCCTAGAGCCAAAGTGAGAGGGTCAAAGAGAGAGGCGGCAGGGAGGAGGACAGCTGTGATTGGTTTTCTTCTCAGAAGAAAGTCCTGCAGGCAGGTCATTTCTTCAAAACTGGTCTTCTGAGTTGCCATTGTCCACTCTTGGCCTCCGTATGACATTCTGAATATCCCCTCCCCACCTCTGCCAGAGTCCAGCAAAATGGTTGTCAAGAAATCAATTATTTCCAACCAGTACAAATGTAAGCTAATTCTAATGTATTCCCAGGGTCATTAGCATGGTAAGCTTTAGCCCCGATGCAAAATAAAAGCCTTTTCACTTTATGAAGGACTAATACACATTAGCCCACAGACAGGAGAGTCATTTCAGGGACAGAAGTACTTTCTGGACTTTGGAACTTTAGTTTTTCTTCCAACTTTAATCCTGCTCAGAAGAGGAATAGGAGGCTTTGATCTCCCAAGTCGGAAACCTTTCCTCTACTTGTCTTTAATGCTACCTGAAATTTTCACTATTTATCTCTTAAGGTTAAAGCATTCCCTGCAAAGCCACTTTTTCCTGAACTGTTAATTAGGACAGGGGCATTACAGTGACTGGACAAAGGACAGTCATATTCATTTTCACATTGTAGGTACATCCCAGACCTGGTCAGGGCACAGAACAACCTCATTTCTATGTCTGGAAGAGAAAAGAAGATTAATGAGGTAGAAAGAGACTTTAAAGTCAGGGGGACCTGAGTTCACTAATAGTAGTATGGTCTTGAATAGATAATTTATCTTTTGTATCCTCCCCTGCAAAATGAAATGCCAGCTGTTTTTCCATAGGATAGTTATGAGAATCCAAAGAGAGTGTATATGTAATAGAACTTTTAAAATTGCAAGTCCTATATAAAAATGTAAGTTATTGTAATATTTGAATTTATGAGACAACTTCCTTTGGCTGATGAATCCCTTTCAAGGCACTGGGCCTGCAATTCAGGTTCTTGCCACTAGAGGGAGACAGCATTGCCTGGTAACCTGTGAAAACCAAGCATTGCATCCTTCCTAAAGCACTTCAAGCTGATGTCCGACAGAAGTTTTCCTTGAGGATCCCATGCATGCTGGGCCGTCCACCTTGGGTCATTGCCTCTTCGCAAGAAGTGTGAACTTCATTTGCTCTGCATCAGGACCTGAAATTAAGTTTGTTCTTTTTTTAGAGCTCTCCATCCCCTGAAAGTGGTAAAGGAACTCATTAATAAATGTTTTTAGTAATCAAGTCTAAGACTGCCTGATGTCATTGTGATAAATTAAGTTCCCTCACAGCCTGAAAAATGAGAGGCTGCAGGCTCCGTCTTGCTCTTCGTTTCACATCAGAATGATGCATTGCTGTGTATTTCTTCCCGATTCCGTTTCGGTGACGTCATGTTGGTGGCTTGAAATTTGCCGTGATGGAGATATTTATACCACAGAGAATTAGCAATCACTACTAACCAGTGACCAGAGGTCTGGCTGGAAACTTTTTTTCAAGCCATGGCATTACATGAACTCATGTAGCAGCGAGGGATAAGCCAATCTGGAGGTGTGGTAGGTATTGGACAGATGATTGAGGAAGGTGTCACAGATGCCACTAGCTATTTGCTCCTGTTCTTAGTTTTGAACTTAAATACAGCCACTGTTTTATTCATGGTGGTGATTTGCTGAGATTAAAAACCACATGGCCAGCCTCCCTGGGGTTTGGAGCCACACGACCCAGTTCTGGCCAGTGAAACAGAGCTAGAGATCTGCTAGGAGCAGGCTTGCTTCTGGACATGGGCACCACCCCTTCCTTCTGAACTCATGCTTCTTCTTTGTCCTGCCCGGAATGATAGCCGGAGGTGGAATAGCTATCCTATTATACTAGGGAGTGACATTCCGAGAACAGCCAGGCAGAGACAGAAGCAGCTAGGACATAGATGACCCTGCGCAGCTGGCAGCCCCACAGGCCGCCCACGTCTGGACATCTTAGGTGAAAAATAACCTGTTTAGCTGAACTCCTCAGTTGGGTCTGTTTACATGCAGGCAAATACAATCGCTTACTAAGAAAGAAGGCTTTCCTTAAATGATGTTTCTGCTGATTTGACGGGAAGAGGCAGGAACTCAATGTCAGCTAAATGGAGTATTTACTTTGTGCCAAGTAAGCAGGTTCGTGGTGTTGCAGAGTTCTCAGATTTGTGCCCCCTGAGCTCTTGATCTCTTGCTGCCTGAAGTGCCTGGAATTTGCCAAATGCAAGGGAAGGCCATGATGAGGTTGCTAAGGCAATCCCGGTTTTCTTTTTTTTCCCTAGGGGTATTATCATTTCGTGGATTAATTGGCAGTAGTAGTGGGCTCCCACAGGAGAGGCTGGGAGAATTCTGGCTGTAACCAGCCAGCGAGGCACAGCGAGCAGTGAACTTTCTTCCTCCATCTCCCTGTGCTCTCCCACCAAAGGCCTTCAAATCTTGTTTCCAACTTCTCCGCCCCCAGGCAAACTAGCCCGCCTTTTCCTGCCTGCCACAAAGCTGCTTTCCTAGGGCGGGGCCTTTTGAATTCAAATACAGAAAAGTCTCATATTAAAAAATAAATAAAAGCCTTCAACCATGGTTGCTAGGGTTTTGTATCCTGCTTACCTAGCTTTCCAAGGAAAGGGACTCATCTCTGTAGAAACTGTAACATCACAGGGGCTCCTACAACAGCCCTGAGACAGGCTGCCTCTTTCAAAACAGGCTTCCAGAATCTCTCGCTAAGGATGTGCCTGGGGACTGGGGGGAGAGGACCTTGGAGTCGCTGGTGGCTTTAAAGCAATCAATCTCCCCCCGCCCCCATTTTCCTCTCCTTTTATTACAAACAGATGGAGGAGGCGATCCTAATAATAAAGAACATGTCTCTATATTTCCACTTACTTCTTAAGTTTCTACCACACCCGCTCATGCTGCATGCATACGCACGCACACGCACACTCACACTCACACTCACTCTGTTCCAGTTAGATAAGTGGCAGCTTAAAGGGGGCACCTCTGATGGAACATTCAGAGATCCTATCTTGTTTATTAGGACTCAAGGCTAACTCAGGCCCGCATCTCAAAAAGCCTTTGAGCCAACCTCAGGCAAATTCATGCTGAGGTAGTTTGGTTTGTGAGGGACTCCCGTCCTGGTCTTAGAGAGGAATGCAAGGTCATCTAGGCAAAGTTATTATCCTCTTACACTAAAATACAAGTGGTCCTGGCCTTATAAAAAGGGTGATCATATAGTTTATCATCCACATCAGGACAGCTGTGAGAGGAGTTCTTAATAATTATACTGTGATAGTAGCCACACACCAGGAGTATCTGGGCAAACTACGACCTTGACCACCCCACACCATAACTTGGAAAGTGTGCGTTTTACAAATATACATGTGAGAAAATGGCTTCCTGCACCCTGTTCCCCTACAAAGGCCCCACTGCTCCTAAAAAAGAAAATTTGGAAAATTAGAAGCTTTTGAAGACCATCTGGTTCAAAGGTGAGGAAAGAAATGACATTTTCAAGGATTAGTAGATTTTCAAGAAGAGATATCCTTGTATATATATTTCATATACGTGTGTCAGAGGATAAATACCTACCAGCAACATAAGAGAATACCTGTTTCCACATACCTTTATCTACGTGTGTCTTCTTAAATCTTTTAATTTATTGTCTCTACAGTGTTCTTTAGAACTAAATCATCTTTGTATATTTGGCCTCTCCTGCTCTGTTCACAGTCACTTCTGTCTCCTCAAAACTTTGGTGCTTAAAAAAAAACCAAACACCCCTTTGGTGCTGACTTGATGAAGACAAACACAGTGACTGTAGTTCACCTCGGACTGTGGTGTGACAGAGCTGGGAGGGAGAAAGAGCTGACATGGCAGACCATCCCCCGACCTCTCTCCTTTTTCTGAAATTCTGGCCTAGTCATGCTTGTCAGTGTTCCCAAGCAACCTTAATATCAGCTAATTGCTTCCATTTTTTTTTCTCGAAGTATTGTTTTCAGGTATTAACATAAAGGTTAAGTTAGGAGGAAATAACATCTTTATGTTGTTAAGTCTTCCCGTTTTCTCATGCAAGAAATTGGTTTACCTTTTCATTTTGTTTATCTTTTGGGGGGCTAGGTTTTTTTCTTTTTTAAAATACAAATTCTTGGCCCACAACCATGGATAATCCGATTTAGTATATTTGGAGCTGGGCCAGTGCAAAGAGCATCAGGGGGATAGACCCCAAGGGCTCAAAAGACAATCGTTGCATAGTTTATTTCACAGCGTTAGATTATAGATTACTTCATCCTCGAGTCTGCCTCAAATCCTGAAATCTGGAGGCATTTTTTTTTTTTCTAAATTGCAGTATTAATAATCGCAGGTCAAATAGACTTTTACGTGTTCAACCAGGCACCTGGCCAAGGACGTTGATGTGGAAAGAGCCTGGGTATAAAGTTCAAGGACATGGGTTAGGGATCTGGTGCTGCTGTTCTCAGCTGCGCGCACTAGAAAAGCTTAACTTAGTTTCTCTGTTTCTTTTTTCTCCATCATCTGTAATGTGGACTAATAATACTTCTTACCTCAAATTTTTGCGAGGATCATGTGAAATCACACATCTATTTACAAATGAACAATGTCTAAAAGCTATAGTACGTGATTTAAAAATGGGATGTCATTATTATAATTTTTATAAGGGGAAATTGCATTCTAGGTTACAAACATCTGAATGGAGCTTTTGAAACCCAACATGCCCTTGAGTTTGGGATTCTTACAGGCTACAGGAATTGAGTCCATGTTTCCCACACGTGTCAAGACAGAAACCCGATCCTGGCAAGGTTATCTTTAAGGATCAGCCAACATAAGATGACAGCCTGGGAGCATGCTTGACTCTGTTTACTTTAACACAACCTGGGAAACTGAAAACAAGAGACCCTCAGCTTAATATCATCAATAGCAATCCATATGTGAGGTGCTTTGTTATTTAAATGAAATTGAGTAAAGCTCAGACTCTTCCAAAAATGACACCCCCGTTTTCCGATTCATTAAATGGCTTGATAAATGAACCCCAGCATTTGGCAACCCAAAGTTCTACCTTCTACCAATGGCTGGGCATGTGCAGTTCATTTCACACTCTTATGATGGGAAAAGTATCCACTCACTCCACCCAGGGCACATCCAAATAATTAAACATAAACAGAAAGTGTCTGAGGACTGAAGTACCAAGAAGCACCAGTTGTGAAACTTCATGGCCAATGGGCTGATTTATGGAACAAGTAAGTCCATTGGATGCCCTGAAGTTAATGGGAGAGACAACGAGCTTTTTCACAGATTACACTCAACAATGAGCAATCTTCTTTCAAAAGGTGAAGAATTCTCCTTTCCAATGCCCTTTCTGGCCTCACCTCATAGGTTTTAGGACTATTTATATCCTGTTTGTAAAGCACCCTTAAAGCTATTTGTCAGCCTACTATCTTTTTCTATAGCTCTCCTACCCTGCGTTTCTCTTCTTGAAAATGTAACATTGTATTTTGTTTTCTCTCACAAAGAATCACCTCCACAACTACAAGTTTGTTCACATTTTTTAGAAGTCCTAAAAGTGTTATGTAACAAAACCAAAAAGTTTTCACATTCTATGACGTATTAATCCTGATCGTGGGATATGGTCCCAAAATAACTACTCAATAGAAGAAAAAAAGGAAGAAAGAAACTGCATTTAAAAAGATATTTAACGGAAAATATTGGAAAATGTTCAATGATAAGGTCAAATAAACTCATGCTGTATTTATACGATGAAACATTACACAACTTTAAAGGAGAAAAGGGAAGACTTTTATAGAAACATTTTTAAATTGCTTATGATCAGTGAAAAATAAAGAACAGAAAAAATATACATATAACGATTATAATTACACAGCAATTATATTCAGAAATGGAAATAATCAAATAATCAGAAGACAACAAAGAGAGAAGAAGGGGCACAATTTCAGTGGAGATGCTTTAATAATAGGCATGAATAAAAAAGATGCTCTCAGTGGCTCCCACCGAGCAGCTCACTCTTCCTTCAAACTTCCCAGCCCATTCCAGAATAGAAAAAAAAAAAAAGAATATTTGCATCAAATAATATTAAATTTTGTATTCACTAAAGACTAAATGTGACTTTTTGACAGCTTCCCAACCACCACGCTAACCACTCCAGTTGCCACTAGAATAGGATTCTTCCGTGGCTTCCCATAAACATTCGCACAGGTATTATTATACAGAGGTGTTTTGATAATTTTAAAAGTGGTAACTTGATTTCCCAAAAGCAGAACCCCTCCTCCGGCTTGAGAGGAGGTGGGGGAGGGGAAGAGATGCAGCATAGCCCTTATTTATATATTTAAAATTTTTTTATTAAAAATGTTCTTTTACTAACCTGTCCTTAAGATTCATTCTTCCCAAATTTGGCAAAAAAAAAAAAAAAAAGAGAGAGAGAGACTCGAACCATACCATAGATCAAAAGCATGGACAGACTATACCAGTTTGCTGAAGCTCAAACATAAATAGTTGGTTCATCGAACCATCACCCTAACTTTTCTTTAAAAAAAAAAGTACTTTAAATTGGAACAAAACCTACTTAATAACTAAAATATTCTATTAAAAGCAGGGATGCATTATTCAAGTTCTTACACTTAAATCATAATTTTTTTCCTAACTACTTTCATATCTATTCTGGTATAGGTTATTTTTAAAGCCTTACAATCACTTATCTACTGCCCAGGCTATGAATTCTGAAAATCAGAAGACAATTTTGGGGTGTTACTGCACAACTACCCCTCCTTCCTTAAGCACTGCCTCCTCCCTTCTGCAGGGGTTGGGCACAGCTTCCATGTTTGTCTCTATGATCTTCCTCAGGCCACAGTTAATGGAACCAGGTTTTATGCCCTGGAGAACCCTGGCACATGTGTGCTGAGAGGCATGACACACACATATTCATTGGCACACTACGTGTAATAGCGACAGACTTGAAAATGTCCTAAATGTACATCACCAGGAGAATATGTAACAAATTATGGTATATTTATTCATACAGTAGAATATTACACAGCAGTTAAAGTAAATGGGACAGATCTATATGTATCTACACAGTTATACCTCAAAAAACATAATTTGAGCAAAAACATAGGTTGTAGAAGAATAAAGGAAAAGCAAGGTGTAGTGTAACACCACTTATCTGAAACTTAAAGTATGTAAATAGTAGCATATTTTGTTTTTAGGTATATACATTATAGCAAAGGATAAAGAAGTGCATGTAATGCTAAACACAGTAAACATGATACTAGTAGCTCTGGTGATTAAGGAGGAAAATTATTTATCCAGTGTGTTTTTCTTGAGTTGGGTATGTACATATGAATATTACATTATTCTGTGTATTTTTGTAAGCAAAAAATATTTCATAATTTTATAAGTAGAAAAGAGAAGGAAAAATACACCAAAATATTTACAGTGGTCAATTCTAAGAGAAGGATTGTAGGTGAAATTCCTTTACTTTTTAAAAATTTCCCCCTATTGTTTATTATGACATTTATGACAGAAAAAAATGTTGATATATAAGAAGGAAGTCTGAAAAATTCTCTAATCAAACACAGCACAAAACTTGTTCTTCTGTAATGAAGAATTATGCTTATATATATATATATGTTCATACATACATACTGTATAGATGGAGTATATACTGCATATACTATATAGATACAAACATACAAAACATCGACTAAACTTTTTACTAAGGTGTAAATGATTGATACATGACTTAGGAATAACTGCAGGTAGAAAAAGAACAGGAGCAAGAGAGCACTGAGTGCCTGAAAAGACCCTGAGTATGTGTGTGTGTTCAGGGGTGGGGGGCGGGGAATGTAGGAGTTAAAGTGAAAAGGAAAATCAGAAACAACTGTCACAGTTAGGAGGAAACTGGAGACCCCAAGACAAAGGGTACGCTGCTACCTGTGACCGGCAAGCCCAGCGGCCCCAGCTCATCAGGCAGGGCCTTGTATTCTATGCAGCTGTGGACATTATCAGCTCCTGTTCCCAGGATGGGGCCACTTTGCAGTGAGGAAATGGAGGCCTGGGTTTGCTGGGATGCTGCCCCTTACCTACCAGGACAAGGACAGACTGGTTTGTGACTGAGCTCCTCCTGCAGCCCAGCTTGCCGAAGCCTGTGGCACCTCACCGGGCTCTCCTTCTCTGGGATTCTTTGGCATAACCATCTCTTCTACACAATCACTGGAAACAGAAGCACTTGACTTTTAATTAATGGAAGTGGATGTGTTTCTTTCATACACAGAGAAGCAAAAGATTGATTTATGTCTTTTGCATACACACAGGGACAACTTAATTTAATGGAACTGAAGGGGGCCGAAGGAAGGTCTAAGTAAGACCCATCTGGCCTAACTCCTGTTTAGCACGGATCACTTCCCACGCATGACAGAGATGCTAATTGTGAGCGTTATTTCCCAACACCATAGGATGTAGTGTAATTACAATGTTCATAAAAGAATTCCAAACGGGGCTCTGTTTAGAACTCAATGAAACATAATGAGAAATCTCCATGGCAGAGGACAACATTTTTCTTTCAATTAATGGGAGACTTGCTCAGAGTCATCCCCAAAACTATTAGGCGCTGATTAGAGAGATTTATAGCCTCTGAAGGACCAAACACAAACATTTTTCACCTAGAAAGTACTGTAAAACTATCTCCTTTGAGGGCATCTAGGAGGACATTTATTTAAGTGACATGTGAGAAGACAGAAGAATTTTCTGGAAAACTTCCTATTCAGACTTGAAAGTCAAATTGTCCAAATGCAGATCTCATTAGGCCATTTTATGGAGTTTCACTCAATCCTTTCCTCCATCATTCTTAAAAATGATCCAACAGATATTTATGAGACATTATCATGAGTGAGGTATAGTGCTTGGCTGTGTTAAAACATAATGATGAATCAGAAGGGCGACTTTTCTGTAACAGGACTCTGCATGTTTGAAAGAAAACAGATGTGAAGTTAGAAATTCTTAATTCAAGTTCGCACTTTCTCCATTGGTTGGTACGTGACTGGGCAAATCACTTAACCTTCTGAGCCTCTAAGTCCTCAAAATGAAGATTAGAATGCCCACCTTTTAAATCTCATAGAATTGCTCTGAGTAAAATGATGTATACAAAATCTGACCATAAAGTGCTATATAAATCAATAGCAAGAGGCTATTGATAGTAAGACACTTACTGTCCAAGAGGGGAGATTTAAAGCACACAGTATAAGGCAAAAAGCCAATGCTATATTGACAGAAGTATGAATTTATGGGTTTGAAATATCTATTGAGTCATAATATGGCCCAGATGATGTGCTCAGATGAAGTACACAGGAATTTAGAAGAGATCAAATTATCTGCTTGTTCTTTAAATGCTCCCCACCAAAACTATTCCCCAGATCTTACAGTACCCCTACAATTATCAGTGTGGTTCTCATTCTTTCCAACTATTACAAAACTCATCCCGCACAGTTTGATTTCCTTCCATTACAAGGATCTGTCCTTGCTCTGAAAACAGTCTTGCCCCAGCCTCTCCCTGCCACCACCCCCCCCCCCCCCGCCACCTCCTTTTCTCACTTGAAGGAGAGAAAGCGAGCAGATGGACTACCTTTAAAGCCACACAGTCCTGCCTGGACTCTGCTTCCTCTAAGCTGGGTGACCCGGAAACGTTATCTGACATTTCTGTGTCTCAGTGATCTCCCCTGTACAGCGGGGAAAGGTATACTGATCTCGTAGTGTCCTGCGGGATGGGAGCAGCTTATGGAAAGCTGCTGACATATGAACGTGCTCAGCAATTGCAGCTCTTATTATTGTAACAAAGGCCATTTTAATCCATTCATGGAATGACTAAGGTTTTGATAGAGAATTTGAGTCTACTGAGTCATAGATGTTTTCTTTTTTCCATTTATTGATTTTTGAGAAGAAAAATGAAAGTGGCTAAATTTTTTCAGTAGGCTTCCAGCCAACTATTCAAAAGACACAGACACAAGAATGTGGCCTCGTAGGCGGAGCCCTGGCTGCTTCTTACAATCATAGAGCTAGAGCCGTCCTCTCTTTCTAACCTGTTTTTAGCCTCAGTTTTTTCTCGATCATTTCTATAGGCCTTGTTTATATTTCTTCCACCAGAGGCAAGGGTAGTACCACTTTTTGGTTTGGCCTCTCTAGTTTCAATAACTCAGCTTACAATTATATCTTACTCTTAAGCACATAATAAGGTAGAAGTGGCAAGTCATCCAATTGCTAAAAACAAACAAACAGACAAAACACATTGTACTGGCAGAGACTCTCCTTCACCTGGTGGGTGCACAACTGGACACAAGAAGATGGGTAAGGAGTGTTCCGCAGTCCAGCAAGACAAGCTGTAAAGTGCAACGCGTTTATGCTTTCTCATGACTTTCTCTTTAAGTCAAGAGGAGTGCTGCCCTTGGCGATTCCACAGAGGCTGGAGAGAGAGAAGATTTGGGCCAGTTCTCATCCAATCAAGATTCAGGGTCACGAGTTCAATTATTGTCCTTGGCCATTCAGCAGAGAAACTTTCATACCGTGGCAGAGGACAGGAATTGGACCTGACAAGTCTAAGAGCTTTCATATAAGTTAATACAAATTGGAAGTATGGAGGCACTTACAAATAGCTTTGGACCACAGGTTTTCTCCTTGACAGGCATTCTTGTTTCCTTGCATTTCTGAAAATGTCCAGAAAGTGGATATCTGAAAGCTCTGCCCAATCACTTCTCCATCCAGTAGTGAATGGGTTTATTTATTTATTTATTTATTTACTTTTATTTTAGTGGAGAAATTTTATTTACCATTCTGAGGCTCCCTGTGACGCATTGGGTCCTCCGAGACACACATACCACCCAGAATAAAACATGCAGAAAGGAAAGATTTGTGAAGGGTACAGGAGAGGGGGCGCAGGAGTGGGCAGGGCAAGCCTTCAGACCCCCTTTGCAGGACTGAAAGCTGAGCAAGTAGAGAGGAGCAAGGAGAACTGGGCAGGAGGAAGTTTAGACTTCGGCGAAACTCTGATAAAGTCTCAGCCAGGCCAACAGGGAGCCCCAGTGCCAAGATGGCCCACTGCAAGAGTTCACACCGGGCAAGTAGGGCCCGGCTCTAGTCTCCTGATGTGCTTGGCCACTGGGTCGGAGCAACCACAGAGAGCAAGGGCTCAGCATGAGTGCCACGTTAGATCCACACTGCACGGCAGGAGGCCGCCGTGAACCATCCCCCCCCCCCCCCCGTGCAGCTTCTCTGAAGGGAGACGGAGTGCAGCACCTGCAAGGCTGCCAGCTTGTGCCACACAGATCCGTTTCTCGGCATGTGTTCGGCAGGCAGCTCCTCCCCAGTTCCCAGGGGCGTCTCTTCTAGAGAAGAAGCTTAGAAGAGGTGCATCGAACAAACACGGTCCCGTCTCTGCACTTGGTCTTTGTCTCCCTGCTCCATTTCCATCATGGCTTTCTACCCAACCATTATTTACCCTTGAGAGTCCAGAGTTCTGCATCAAAGTAACAAAGTAAATCTTTTGTTGTTGATGTCGTTGTTGCCAGACGCCTCCAATTCCTTGGGATCTTTTAGATCAAACCCTCTCGGTAAACTTTAACACTGCATTGGTTGTCTGGTAGACATTCGGGACCAGTGTTAAGTCCTGTGGCCATTGTACAGTGCTATTAATTTGCCATCTGTTTTGTTTTAAAGACAAGTGCTTTTTAGCATAGCTCTATCTCATCATACTGAAGTCTTTGGAAGATCAGCACAGCTTTTCAGATATATCAACATGCATGTGCACTGTGAGGCAAGTTATGGGACAGTAACTCCCAACTGCTACTTACCACTAGACTTTTTCACATGGCCTAAGCTGCCCCTGGAGATAAGCTAGCCACTTACACAGGCATTTTAACTCTGCTAAATGGGACTTCTCTATTCCCAATATGTTCCTTAGGCCTCTAATGCCCTTGTCTGTACTGTGTCCTCATCGGAAACGTGTCTCTCTGCCTGTTCAAGCCTTCATCCATTAGCCAACTACATATTTTTCATCTGACGTTTATAAAATTCCCTTCATGTGTCAGCTCTTTAAGCATTTAGGTACAAGATAAAACGAACAGTTCTTGTTATGGAGAATCTAAGAGCTTAGTGGAGAAGAATAAAAGACACATACACAGAGTGGTTAGGAATGTGGGCTTTGGCATCAGAGGATGGGAGTTCGAATCCCATCCTTGGCATTTCCTAGTTGCGTGGCCTTGGATAGGTCCCTTAATCGTTCTAAGCTTCCTCACCTATAAATGAAATTTATTTAACAAATATTGATGAGGACCCACTTTGTGCTCAGCACAGGCTAGGTACAAGGAATCTAGTTCTGGACCAGACAGACAAAATCCTTCCCAAGTGAATCTGGCATTCAGTTTTAACAAACATACTAAAATTGAAACAAGAGATACGTGTCAGGTAATAATAAGTGCTATGAAGAACAATAAAGCAAGGTGAGAGGATAGTAAACAGAGGAGGTCACTGTGTTAGATAGGTCAGCGACTACCTCTCTGAAGAGGTAGCATTGGGCAGAGACCTGGATGAGTTGGCAGAGGGCTCATACGACAGTTGGGAGAAGAGCGTTTCAGGCAGAGAGGAGGGCGAGCGTTGAGGTGGGAGCATGCCTGGAGTGGCCAATCACGAGTAAGGCCCGGGTGGCCAAGAGCTGTGAGCGAGGAGAGAAGAGGGAGGTCAGAGAGCTGAGGCTGGGGCCAGGTCACTTGGGCCATGTAAACGAGGTGAGAGCAATGTTAAACGGAGTCCATAATGGCAGCCTCCTTTTCGGGTTTGTTGTTTGGGTAAATGAGATCATGAATGCTAGAGATGTGACATTCAATAAGTACTCAGTATGCATCGGCCATTACACCCATGGGAGAAAGAAGATAATAAAGCTATGAGCCAAGCATTAAGAAAGCATAGCAGAGGGCTCTAAGGAAAGTCACCAAAATGAAAAGTTCATCCCTCAAGGAGTTTAAAATATGGTAGGGGAAATAAAATGATAATCTAAATATATACCCATAATAGATATTACAGGGCATGAGCACTGGGAAAGCTCCACCTTCTGCATTTCGAAAGTCAGTATCACGATTTTTTCCCCTTGAAGATCAATGTAAGATCCATGAGAGCAGATGCGGGCCTTTCTTACTGCAGTGTCCCTGAGGCCAAGCACAGTGCCGTGCTCATAGGAGGTATTTACCCGATAGTTGTCTGATTCACAAACAGATCTGGTGAGTGTGACCACACGCATGGAAACATTTTTAACTTTCAGTACTGGCAATATTAGTTTCTTAAACTTTCAGACAGAAATAATACAATTTTTTACATATTCATGGAGCCAATTCATTAAATGTTTAACTAGGTCACTGGGATTCTTCAAAACTAATGACAAAGAATCTCTTTAATGCAGTAGAGTAGTTACGAGGAAATATCAGTTGTCCTCTGAAAAAGGATAGCAAGGCTCCTTGTGAGACACAACCCCAATTATACCACATGGTCCCTAGCTTTGGGGCCCCCATCTGGTTTGCTTTGTTTGAGACCAAGCTCCACAGAACAAAAGGATAGCAGAAGCCCTCAGAGGTCATTCTGGCCAGCTCTCACAAGCAGTGTGTTTGTACTGTAAATCAGTGTTAAGATTTAAGAAACAAAAAACAAAAACCTATATAATTTCCCAGCCCTGTCCGGGTTAAGGACCATTATTCCTAATCCAGATGCAGAGCTGGGGATTAGTTTAGCCATGGCTACGAGACACATGATGTTGTCAAATTATTCAATAGAGATACTGTTCAATTCATCTCTCTATTGGTCAAGAATAGCCACTGGGGGCCTCTTTGAGTATCCGGCAATGACTGTCAGAGTATGGGGGTGGGGACCTGTGGGTGAAGCATGTCTTAAGGATTCACACAGCTGGTAGAAGAGTTCTTCTAAGCTTGAGGGAGAAATTCAGAAGCTAGTAAAAGTGGAGGGGGGATGGGGACTAACCCAGCAAAATCAGCCTCAAACTGAGTTGCTAGGAAACAGGAAGATCTTGATACAGTGGGATCCTGGGAATCAAGGCTAGATGGAATAGGGAAAAGGTAGGAAGGAGAAGAAATAAAACATGAATGATTTCAGTAATGTGCAAGGGAAATGCTTAAGTTGTCAAGGTGCCAAGCTCATTTTAAAAAGCAATACCAAAAAAGTGAAATGAAACGGGGCATGTGGAAAGAGATGAGAAATGTGAACAACAGAAATGGAGGAAAGGTCAAGTTAAGCTAGTGGAGGGGTCTCTCATTGTACAAACGTGCCCACAACTAGCTTCACTCTCCCCTGAGCCCCCCCTCTCTCACAGCAATTACTAGAGGTCCTGATAGTACAGCCATAGGAAATTTTGTGATAAACCTTGGAGCCTCGTAAAATCTCTAAGGCTGGTGTTCCGAAAGAAAAGATGTTATAACCTACTGAGGGAAAGTGAACTCCAGAACAAAAGACCAGACTGAACCCGAAATCTTGCCCACAACACTCTCTGAACTTTCTGCTCTGTGCAATAGCTGCTTATATTTCCTGAAATTCTACTAGTTAAATATGCATATATATCACTGTATACCTTCTTTTTAAAAGACAAAAAGCTCATCAAGATGTAAAGAACAGCATAGGGAATATAGTCAATAATATTGTAATAACTGTGCATGGTATCAGGTGGTACTAGATTTATTGAGGTGATCACTTTGTAAGTTATGTAAATGTCTAATCACTATATTGTACACATGAAACTAATATAATATTGTATGTAACTGTAACTGAAAAATATTTTTAAACTATTTTGAAAGAAGAAAAACTTCCAGGACGTTATTAGAGGTGTTAGCTAGCCATTCACACATTAGTATAAATTAGCGCTGTCTACTTTTTTTCCTAACATCTAGCTGAGATCATTTGCTCTAAGAGAAAGGGAGTTTTCATTAAGGATGAATGTTAACAAGTGACTTTATATTTGCTCATGTATTTTTTACACTATATTATTGCTACTTCTGAAAAGGAGTTGAACCAGAGGGTAGGGGGTGAGGGAGTAGGGGAGAGGTAGTTAGGGTAAAAGAGGTCAAATATAGTGGGGAGGCTGAAGTGGGTAAAGGGGATCAAATATATGGTAGCTGAAGGAAACTGGACTTTGGGTGATAATCACACAATGGAATACATAGATGTCAAACTATAATGTACACCTGAAAATTATATAATTGTATTAATCAGTGTTACCCCAATAAACTTAATAATAAATAAATAAGTATAAATAAAAATGAAAAGGAGTTGAGATAGCAGATATTTTTGAATTTTGAAGATTTTATGGAATAAGAGAGATTGATTCTACTCTCACCTCTCCCTCTTATACATACACACAAAATAGTGGCACTGACTGTAGTTGAATGTATAGTTGGAACATGATTGTGGGGGAAGGAATGGAAACTCGAAGTGATCCCTAATAACAAAGAAATTAAATTGCTTCCTGCTAGTTAAACTATGAAATCTGCATATGTTGGACCAGAACAGAGTGAATGATATTATAGCAATTTTAAAGAGTCAGAATGGTTCCCAAGCCTACCAATTTTGGGTTTAAATTGATTGAAGAAATCACCATAGTTAGAATAAAAATGTTATCTAGCAAAGGGCCAGAAAGTCTAGGAAAGGAAGAGTGAAAGAAGGAAGCCCTGAGTCCTGATTGTGCATGCTATGGCCAGAGGAGAGAATAATGGGGCCTAAAGATGTCCTGTCCCATTTTTAACGGTTGATGCCCTGATTTAAGTGAGGCCTACCACATAGCTTTCTGATCACTCTCCAGCTTCCCTTGCAGATTTGCTTCCAAGGAGGAAAAGCAGCAACATGCTTATCCACGGGGCTCAATACCCAGCAATGTTGGTGAGGACCTGCCATTCTGTTTGGTACATCAAGCTGGTATAAGTTTGTTTAACATGGGTCAGACTCTGAACCCCAATCATTTCTGGCTCTAAGGCCATAAGAACTTTCATGTACAAGACCTAATTATTAAACTGTGGTTTAAGATTAAGGGGGGGGGTAGGGGAAATCCCCCTTCTTTTCCTATTTCTCTTCCTATCCCAGTCCCTGCCTTCTGTATCACAGAGATATTCTGTTCCTATATCCTTCATTTGCATTACAATTAAACTTCATTATGGATAAAATGGCTTCAGAGTGATATACTGAATCCCCGCCACCCCGCATTGTTTCTAAAAGAAAAAAAACATTGTTAATTTCAATAGCTTATTCGAAATGAATTTTGGACTGTGACCCAGTGATAACTTGGGGACATTTTGTTCCTGTAAATCAGTCTTTCTAGCCAGCATCCAAGAGCTGGCTGGGAAACACACTCAGTAAATAACTCTCAGTGGTTTGGAGGGCAGAGAAGGTTCTAGAAGAGATGAGTCAGGCTAGGGGGTGGATAGCATGGAGAGGAAAGGAACAGGGAGCCAAGCAATATTCTGAAAATGGAATTTGTACCCAGCCAGAAATATCCATCTGATCAGTCCTGGCTAAAGACTTTCCGAAATGATGAAGCAAATATTAACAGAAAAATCTTTAAAAGCCTCTCTCAGGGAAGATTACATTCTTCTCAGTGATAGGCAGGTGGGTTTATAAAGAACACAATTTTCCAGGCAGCCTTGATAAAGCCTTATTCTCCCCTCCAGACCTGAAAGTTGAAATTTTGTATCCCTGTAAGAATACAGTATCTGATACAGTGCCTCGCCCAACTGCTCCTGCCCAATGGCTGGGATGAACATGATGATGTCACAATGACTGTAACAAAACAAAAGGACAAAGTTCAGCTGACTTCAAAGCTCTCAAATGGAAAAGGTGGGCTGGGGTACTGACTGGGCTACCTCTCGCCTAGCTAATTGGTGAGTATAAGTGTATGGGCTTCTGTTTGGCAGGTGTGAGAGAGGACTGGGATGAACCAGAAGCTATTGGAAGAGAGAAAAGTCATAACAATGTAGTTACCATAATATTTTTATCCTGAAATGAAGCATGAAGCTCCTTTTCAAGGGGATCATAATAGCAGTTCTGTCTGTCTGCCACGATTCTACATACTCAAAGCTTCATTCATTCGTTCAACCGTTCAACAAACGTTTATTTGCTGTCCACTGTGTTCCAGGCACTGCTGGTCTAGGAGAGGCAACAGAAAGTACACAGTTGCAATCTTGTAGGAAGAGGGAATGTGCCCAAGGGCCTTCGAAAGTATAGAGGACAGATGTCGTAGGGGAATGAAAATGAGACATGGCCCCAGGCAGGTTTAGCCCCAGATGGTTGGTCACTTACAGAAGAGAACAGTAGTGCCTGCAAAATGGGATGGGGCAGAAGTTTGAATGTGATTCTGCCTGGGAAAATAAACCAACAAGCAAACACTCAAAACGAAACCCAAGCAAGCCACACCAAGTAAATAGGCACGCAGGATGACCACCTTTCAGTATGCACAAGAGGGAGACCAGGCAATGGCCCAAAGTGACAGGGAGCCGGAGCTTTCACGTGGAGAACAAGGATTAGCCTGATGGGGCAGAACACACTGCTATGTTGGCAGTGCCTGTCAACGTCAATTTACTCAGCGTCCCCTCCACTTGAGAGAGCTGATGCAACTTCCCAAATAATCTGACAACTAAGGAGACTCCGGCAGGGCAGTCACAGAACAGGACAGACTGGTTTCAGCTTGAGGCTAGGCAAGCATTCCAGCTCTGGGCTCAGAGCTGAACTTCTAGCAGAGCTCTGTCACTTCAGTGTCCTCATCTATAAAACGGGGAGAATAATAGCACCTACTTCAGAATTTTTTCAGAGCAAGGATTACGTAAAATAATTGCTATACCAAGCTTAGCGCACGATAAGCAGTCGGGATATTTTAGCCATTACGGTTAACAGCAATGAAGGAGAGCTATTTTATTTCCTTTTGGTGTCTGGGAAGAGGGTGCTGCCCTGAGTGTCAATGGGATGCAGGTCTGCAGTGTGTTGGTGTGACAGAAACAAGCCAGGGGAGGGGACTGCACTCCTGCCTCCTGCTCCTCACCTGCTCAAGCCCCTTCCTCTGGAGCCACACTAATTAAGCAAGGAATGGTGGTCATCAGTCCTGGCTCTTGTGGGCCCATTCCCCGCAAAGACCCGCCCCTCCCTGGACCCACACCCACATACTTGTAGATAAACTTCAAGGCTGCGGTGGATAGACATGAGGTAAAGGGAAAAGGAAAGGAAAGTATCCAGGAGACCTCTTTCTGAAGAAAATAAGGATCCTTCCTAATATGGGAGAGAAGGGAAAAGGTGGGGATTTGGCAAGAAAACGCCTCCACAGATCTAATAAACCATCATAACATGAGGGCAGGATACTGAGGTCCTCTTGAGGTCTCTGAGAGGAGGGGTAACCAAGGCTTAAGAATGAAAAGGCATTAAGGGCCTCCGTCACATTAAGAGCCAGCTAGCTTGTTGGCCTACAGGAGCCAGGAGCCTGTATCCCAGCCAGGCCACACCCAGAGTTCCCGTAAAAAGCAACAGGTCAGGAGCTGTCCAGAATGTAGAATTAGCAGCAGTCAAAGATCTTGTGAAAAGAAATGCAGAGGATCTGGAAAGCGTTCAGAGACGCAGGCCAGATGAGAAGAGGACAGGGCAAATGGGTGGTAAATGGCAGGACCAGATCATCGCCCCGACAGGGGGCGGGGGCGGTGGGGATGAGGGCAGGAGAGCACTGCTCATTTAAAGGAACAGTAAAAAAAAAAAAAAAAAAACGATCCATACTAATTAACATGGGGGTGTTCTTTTGAATTCATTCACTTAAATAAGGATCTCCCTAAGAGTCTGGAAATTAAGGTCAACAAAGGATTGCAGTTGAGATGTGTGAACTAACTCAGTCGGAGCTTCTCAGTCCTTTGTCTTGCTTACAGCTTCTGGTCCCCACCCTATTCCAGGGAATAGATATAGCACCTCTCAGAGCATTGCCGAGACCTGCCCAAGTGGAGCTTCTCTGCAGGACTGCCTTGCTGTTCAAACCCCCGAAGGGAAGGAAGATGGTGTTTGGATTCACAGGGCCCTACAGGCATACCTGAGGGTTGGAAACCGAGAATGTTTGACCCTTCTTTTATATCTTCTAATCAACTGAAGACCCCATTAGAATCAATCAGCCCGGGTGCAGCCGGTCAAATGTCAAGAAGTTAGACACCCAGAGATGAGCTGAGCGTAATGTTACAAAAAGAAAACAAATAAAGGAAATAAATAAAGGCTATGGATAGACCCTGATTAAGGTTATTAGTCATCTCTCATAAATTCCTAGCTTTTTCCTTAATTCAAAAGTTGTCAATCTAGGTAAGAATCCTGACATCGGGATCCTAGATAGAAACCTCTCTATCAGGATACAGTGGTCAAAGAGAAACCTGGTATAACCCTCCTGCTTCCTGCCCCCCTGCCCCAACCATCCTACATCCACCCCGAACCCTAAGTGTAGGCTATTTTCTACAGCCAGGGCTCTGGAGTCTTGGGAATATTTAGAGGTAAAAAATAATGGAGGCCGTGCCACCCTGAATGTCCTGATCTCATCTGACCTCAAAAGCTAAGCAAGGTCGGGCCTGGTTAGTACTTGGATGGGAGACCACCTAGGAATACCAGGTGCTATAGGCATTTAAAAAAAAAATGGATGTATTAGAATCTATTCTAGACACCTGACCTTTACTGGGACCCCGTAATTATTCATCATGAAAGTGGCAGAGCAAGAATGAAATCTGGGATGCTCAAAAGATACCCACAATTAATTACAGAACTTTTATGCCTCTGATTCCCTACTTGCAGTTAAAAAGGAGAAAAAGTCCCTGCTCAGTCAGTGAGCCCTCATGCCTTGTCAACATTCTTCTTGTAGCCATTCACCAAATATTCTCCCCCTTCTCATATTGAGCAGCTTGCTGCCATGGGAACTTCTGAGTCCCCTTCGTGTTCACATGCATCTGGCCCAGGAGCTGTGTAGGTATGATACAATAGTTGCTTAACTTTAACTAATATAATACATGAGCATGTTTGGACCCTTTGAAACTCCAAGGAACCAGGAGATGATGTAAGCAGAAATAGCAGCAAGCTGCGTCTGGAAGGTGAGACCTTCCTAATATTGTTTTTACCATTACATCAAGATTTCCAGAAATGGTAGAGAGTCGATTGTACATTCAGAACTAACATGTTCCTTGGAAACATCTCTTCAGCTACAGTCTGCAACCGGAAAGAAGATATTCCTAAAAGCAGAATCTTTATGATAGGGAATTCAAAAAACTGATTATTTTAAATGAGTAAGATGCTTCAAGACCTTCTTAGGGAAATGTATTATCAGAAAATATTCTGGGCCAAGCACACTCTGCAGAATCCCCCAATAGAAGATGAGACACGTCAGACGCCCACAGACTGAGAGCAATAAAGTGTAAATAATTTAGAACTCCTTGATATTATCCTGCCTACTCACTACATACGTCTTTAATAATTAAATCAGCTCAGTCTTTAAAGAAAGTCTCTCTACAAAACTTAAATCATTCTCTCCGTTTTGCCTGTGAACAAGAGATGGGTTCTATTTGGGATTCGTCCTTCCCAAGTGAGAAACATTTATTTTCAAGGAGACATTTTCCTGCTGTTGTCCGTTTCCATGGATGTGTTCTGCACATGCTCAGTGAACATCATGGCTCTGATCAGAATTCTCCTTAAGGCACTCACCATTGTCAGGAACTGTTGTAGTGTTTATGTCTATTGACATAATTCCCACAGCAATCCTATTACCTCCTATTATTTCTCTATTTTACAGATGAAGAAAATGGTTAAAGAACTTGAATAGAATGCTCCCTTCACACCTGTCTGCCCCCAACACTGATAGATCATCGCCTGGCATAGTCACCATGGGAACGAGGCTGTATATAACTCAATCACGGTGTTAACTGGGTTAATCTTGTGTAGAAAAAAAAATGGTCTTGTTTCAAAAGAAGCCAGTCCCTTTAAATATCTGATTACTGAGTCCCACTAAATCATTCACACCCAGAAAGCCTTGGAGGATGGGGAAAGGAAGTGACAGGGTAATTGAAAATAGCTGAGGAATAGTGACATCAAATGCTTCCAATATAAAAGACAGAGGGACACCAGCTGCAAGAGAAGATTTAGAGGTGTAAGAAAGGGAACTGGAGCACATTTATGCTTTATGTAAACTGCAGTTTGCTTCAGAAATGGAAATTATTCAGGAAGGTCAGAGAGAAGTCAGCGATGTAGATGGAAAGGCAGGAATTGAGCAGAAACTCCAAGACTCAAAAAAGAGTAAGATCAGGTACATTCACCACACTGTGACGCTAAGTAACTTATCAACAGCTGAATGGGATTTATATAGTATTTATGTCCTGAGGCTTTGCCTCTTAAAAATGGCTGAGAAGGTTAAACAAAGCAGACGTGTCACACAATGGACGCATGAATAAAGTATTCTTGGTAGGGATGGAGATTATGTATGGTACCAACAGCATGCCCTCCACTTACAAAGGCTGATCTTACAATGCTGCTGTCAAATGTCCAACCTGCTAGCAACAGTGACCAAGGATAAGTCCTTCATATGGCACCATCCCTCGAGGAGGCCAATGAGTCATTCGATAGCAGGTTGATTACATTGGACCCCTGCCATACTGAAAGGGGCTGTGCTTCATTGTGTCAGTAATAGATATGGATTTGGATATGGGTTTGCCTTTCCTGCCCACAGAGTCTAAGACAACTCTTCGTTCCTGAGATTTAAAGAGGGGGCCACCACTGTACAGCAAAGTTTCTGTGAGTGGGCACATGACTGGGATCCACTAGCCATATCAAATGCCATGTAACCCAGAAGCAGTTCGTCTGATAGAATGATGGAATGATCTTTTAAAGGCACAGCTAAAAGGCCAGTTTGGAGGTGCTACCTTGCAAGGATGGGATGCCACCCTCCAGGACACAATGTGTGCTTTCAATTAGTGACCTTTCTATAATGTGTCCCCAATAGATTGAATATATTGGTCCAGGAACCAAGGAGCAGAAAGAGGAAAGGTTTCATGTAACATGACTCCCAGTGATGCACTGAGAGACTTTGTGCTTCCCATCCCTGCAACTCTGGGCTCTGTGGGTTTAGAGGTTCTGGTTTCCAGAAGGGGAACCCTTCCCCTAAGAGGCATAGCAAGAGTATCATTGAACTATTGCTACTGCCTGGGCATTTTACACTCTTTCTCCCAAGAGACCAACTGGCAAGAAAAGGAACCACTATTCTAGCAGAAATAATTGACCCAGATCATCAGGATAATTGACATCTAGGTGACCCATTTGGGGACCTCTTGATACTCCCATGCCCAGTTTTTTTTGGTAAAAGCCAGGTGAGGGCACCATATACTCGTGGTCTGAGAAAGGCATGGTAACCAGGGACTCTGCTCTCTCAGAAACGAGGGGCTGTCTGGGTCACACAATCAGATAAGCCGCTGAGACCAGCAGAGTGAAGGTAAAACTGAAGGTGAAGGACATCCAGATAGGGTCATAGGAATGGGGAAGGTGAGGATCAGGCCCAGCTGAAACAACAGAGACTAGTTTGTCCAAAAAGAGGTCCATCAGAATTTTGGAGGGGCCACTCTCGAAACTGTATGGAGAAGTGAATCCAGGTATTACGAGGGGTGCACAGTGGTGGAGCTACAATGTGCCACTGGATCCCCCTTCAGGACTGGAGGACTATACCCTCCCTGTTGGAGGTGCAGGGAGGACACCTGCTGTAGTCACCCCTCTCAGGCGCTGCCTTGGCTGAAGCGCGGTGCCTCACTGGAAGTCACATCTTTTTCCCGGGCCAGCCCACATCCAAAACGGCCATCTGAAACTGGCTTTTTTTCACTTGACAAATGCCGTTGAGGTCCATCCAAGCCTTTTTATATTTAGAAAATTACATTTAATAAAATAATGCTGCTTGGCATTATTTTAGTTATCTATGTATGTTTGATAAGAGAATCAACCAGCTTTTGTTATTATAAATAAATTCTCATCTTACACATAAACACACTGGAATGATAAGTCCCTGGGTTTTAAATGTCTAGGCCGAGGGGCCAGCCCCAATGCTGGTGGAGGGGTCCTATCATCTTGTGGACCGGGGAGAGGGCACCATGTACTTGTGTACCACAGCCATGATTATGGCCCCCATTACTGTTATGGTCCACAGAGACCCTGACTTCCTGTTAGGTCTGTAGAATAAGGACATACAGAGACTCCTGACTTTGTTTGGGGTTTGGAGAATAAGGATGTACAATGGAACCATTTGAATCTTCTTTCATTGTCCAGGGATGGTGAGAAAAACAAATGACTCACTTTGCTTTTAAGAATGATGCAACAGTTTTCAAAATGGGGCATATTAATAACCTCATTTGTTTTAATCACTTTCAGAATATCCTCTCTGACTGCAAAAGTGTTGGTGGTGCTCATTTTACCACAGGAGATAATATTACTCTGAAGCCTGGTGTCCCTTTCTGTTCTCCATGCCTCTGCCTCTTTCTCTTTTAGGCCACCATGTCTTTGCACCTTCTGTAAGGTGTCTGCCATGAGCACTGAATCTTCGCTCTACAGCTGTGTACTTATGCCCTAAGAAGACTGCACTTCCTCTCTGATTCTGCTCTTTCTCTGCGTCTTTACTTACACAACCCTGTAAGTTCCTGTACTTCCTAGTTCGAATTTAGGAGGGATTTGACTGGCTGGGCAAATCACTTTTTTCAGGCCAGCCTATACGTGAGCTGCTCTTAGGTCAGGTTTCTGCCAGGTGTTTCAGAGGTAACTGGGAGAGGCTGGGTTATATGTATGTGACTTCAAGTGTAGCTGCCTTACTCTGCCCCCTCACCAGAAGCTGCTTTTTCTCCTAAATGAGTCTGTAGGTATAGCAGTAATCATGGTGGATATGTCCAATATAAAAGAAAAAAAGAGATGGATAATCAGTTGGTTTTCTCTTCTTCAAAGATTAGTTGGCTCCCAGGGGAAAGACAGTGGCTGTGAACTGGGGCTTCAGTGAACTGATCTGTTCCTAATTCACAGGTAGATAGCGCCTATTAACTTATGACTATAAGATGGTATTTAAATTTTCAAACTACGTTTGTGAATTTTCAATCTATATTTTCCATGTGGGTTAATCAGCTATTTCTATAATATTGCTGCCTAGCAATTCCAACAACTTCAGTGACTTAAACAACAAATATTTATTTCTCATTCATGCATCTGAGTTGTGGCTCTGTTAGGCTTAGCTGACCCAACTGGAGTCACATAGCTGTGACCCTAAGCTGCAGGTCAGAGTCATGTCTGCTTCCTGTGCCTCTCATTCTGGGACCTAGGCTAAAGAAGCTACTGGGGATGTGTTCCTTACATGTGGAGCCAAACTCTCCAAGCGCAGTTAAAGCTCTGCTCATGTTGTATCTGCCAATATTTCAGTGACTAGTGTAAGTCACATGGCCAAGCCCAACATGGGTGGGAAAGTCACTCTTCCCATGGGTTGGGGGAAGGCACAGGAAAGAGGAAATATTTGTTGAATGATAATATAATAGCCTAGATCAAGTATTTTCCCCTACTGCCCTAAATCACAGTAGAATTGCCAAACAAGATAGTTGGTGGCATACTGGCTGACACTATAAAGATACCACATTTCAACTTCTTTTGTGCCTAACTTCAAAGTATCTAACTGTACATACCACCCTCTGAAGGTGCTCAAGAAAATGCCCTTTAGTTGATCAAAATTATCAGAGTTCTGCAATAGGATCAGTATCCATCGACATGTGGCTTAGGTCAAGTCAATTAATATTTTCTTTGCTTGAAGGGCTGTGTATGTAGAAGATGAAATGGCAAAATGTAGGAGTTACAAGCATGGGTTCTGAAGTCAAAAGGCCAGGGTTCTAATCCCAGTTCACAGGTTTGGGCAAGTTACTGAGCCTCTCTGTCTCAGTTTCCTCATCTACGGAGTGAGGATAATAATAGTGACTGCCCAATAGGGCTGTTCTGAGGATTACATGCCATATTCATGGAAAACCCATCAAGGAAGACCTGACCAATGATACATATTGAGTTATTGTAAGCAAGCTTAAAAAAAAAAAAAAGCAATGTCTGCCTTTTAAGACAGGCAAGATGATGAAGTGAGAAGAGCTGGCATTTGGAGTCAGAAAACTCGTGTTGAGTCCTGGTTCCTCTAGTCACACCACCAATGACCTTGACTGAGTCCCAGTTTCCTCACTTGTGAAATAATGGCTTCTTCTCCTGCTGGTGTGAGGACTGGGTGAACGTGTGAAGGTACCTTTGCAAAGTGAAAACGATCAGAAAAATGTGACTGCTTATCAAATTATTTTGCATTGCTTCTCTGATGACAACTAATAGAGGATAAAAGGGTTTAATGCAAGACATTCCTAATTCCATTTTTTAGAGACATGCCCATGACATAGGCACTTCCCTAGAGCTCTTGGTTGCATAAATATCACCCTCCCCAAAGCAAGCTGATCCTCATCGATGCTCATAGTCAGAAGTTTATCCTTCTTTTCTGAGTGAATACTTGGAATTTTCATAATTCCACAGCATTGACAATAGATGTTTGCAATCTGCCAAGATCTTCACTGAGATCTTTAGTTTGTGCTACTGTTTGGCCCGTATCTCTCATCCCTTTGTAAACCCCCTGCATTTCCAATATTTCATTGCAGCTGCTCTTGTCAAGGTCACTGATGACTTTGGCATTGCCAAATCCAGGTGTCACTGGCAACAAATCTTACTGAAACTATCAGCAGTTTTGATTTGATAATTGATTACTGCCTCCCTCTTGAAAGACTTTCTTCAACTGACCTCTGAGACACCATCCTTTCCTCCTCTCACCCTGGCTGTTCCTTCTCCAGCTCCTTTGCCATCCTCTAAATTGGAGGCTTGGTCCTCGGATCTTGACATCTCTATGTATACTCACTCCCTGGGTGATCTCATTTAGCCTAGTGTCCTTAAATACCATCTCCATGTTGACAACTCCAAAATTTAATTCTTTAGCTCAGACATCACCTGCAAACCACACAGTCATAAATCCAATTGGCCACTTGTCACTGCCACTTGGATGGCTAAGTGATATCTCAAATGTGACGTGTCCAAAACTAAGCCCTGCTGTCCTGACCTTGATCTGCTTTCCCTCAGTCTGCCACATCTCAGTAAACAGCAACTCCATTCTTCTTGTTGCTCAGGACAGAAACGTAGAAATCATCCTGCTCCCCTCTCTCCTGTACCACACATGCGATTTATCAGTAATCCTTTAGGCTCTGCCTCCAAGTTACATTCAGAATTTAACCTTTTTTTTTTTTTTTAACCACCTCTTCCACGTGCATCCTTGTCTGAGCCCACATCCTCTCTTGCCTGGATTATTAAAATCACTTCCGTTTCTACCCTTGTGCTACCCTCCTCCTCTCTCCCAAGCAGTCAGGTCCTTCTAGAAGGTAGTCATACTATGTCACTCTCTCAATAAATAACCTTCAGTGGCTTCCTGTCTCACTCAGAATGGAAGCCCAATCCTTACTCTGACCTGCAAGAACCTCTAACTTCTGTCCTCCATTCATTTCTCTGACCCCCTTTCTCACGTTCTCTCTCTTGCTGTTGGTTTACTTTGCTCCAGCCACACTGGCCTCCCTGCTCCTCCTTGGACACACAGATCTGCTCTCACCACAGAGCCTTTGTACTTCCCATCCAGCACAGTCCTTCTTTCAAACTCCCCAGACAAAGGGAGGTGTTACCAAGGTGTGAGTCCAGACATAGGATTTTGAAAGTTACTATTTTCCCCTTTATGCTTTCTAAAACTCTTCAGTTTTCAATGACTACTATATATTTATTTTCTAATTGAAAAATAAAGATGGTCTAACTGAAATCCAAGATCATAAGGGACAGTGTTGCATGTTTAAATGCTGTTGCTTGACTACATTGTAAAAAGGCTGCCTTAACTCCAATGCAGACTCCTCATGCAGCCCAGAGATTGGATCCGGATGGGCCCACACCAAGCCCACTGGTCTCCTCTGGATCTCATCCTCCTCATCTTCTTTGCCTCTCCTACACTCCCCCAATTAATGAGCTTCCACCAGGATGGCAATAACTGATCTCTGGGTGAAGATTCTGACTCATCAGATTAAACTGCAATGAAATGCTTTTTAATACGTAGTCTAGGATGATACATAAATTGTTATTTTCCCCTTGTGAGTGGAATTACCTGTCACTCTAAAAATTAATTTTATTTAAGAGATGCTTAAAATATGGAGCAATAGCACAGTTCTTCAGCCCCAGCCATTAATGAGTAATTTAATGTTGAGTTATGATTCTTTATTCTTTCAATACTGTTTTTCTTTAGAGCTATTAGTCACTCTCTTCTCTCTATAAAGTAGAGAAAACGTTATTGGCCTACTTAAACTTAATATTAAAACAATTAAAATTCTTGAGGCATAATAAATCATAAAGATCAGGACAACACAGTTGAGGGGTCTCCCTAAGGTTTGGTAGTGGGTGTCAAGAGCTTATAAAAAAAGTGACTCTTATTTTCTTTAGAAGAAAAACGACTAGGTGTGCCAGGTGTCATAATATTGCTAGCAAAACTACTTTCAACTTCATTTTAAAATGTCACATGCTCCTTGGAAGATAATTAGACAAAGAATTGTTGCATGAGGTGAGAGATGGAGTGGGGAGATCCATTTATCACAGATTTTATTATGTGTTTCAAACCTTTTTGTGTTTGTCTTTGAGGCGCTACAGAAATATGAAGCCGATATCTGCCTTTGAATGTCAACAATCTTTATACTACTGTGCAGTTTGTTCTGTTCCTTAGATCTGTCGACTCTCTGCAGAGGAACAGACTTGTAGCCTTCGTTCACCAGGCTTTGTCCTGTGTCTGCCCTGGTGCCTGCTGCTATATTTCCCCACCCAAGGCCTAGGAGCCTATGACATAAGGGAGATGAAGCTTTTGCTAGAGTTAGCATAGAAATGGAATAGATGCACATCGCAGGGCTGGCCCTGTAGTTTACAGAACTCCATGAGACTTCACAAAATGGATTGACTCTGACTAAGGTAAACACCGAAATGGATGGTTTGTCTTCCTTTCTGCATGGTGTTTGACCTGTCAGCCATTGTAGGTAGCTCAGAAGCTATTCTTCCTCTCTTCAGAAAGGATCTGTGCTCCCACCTTCCCTACCATAACACCAGCCAATTATACTGTGAGGGTCTGTCAACAGCCCAGGGACCATGTCTGTCTTCTGCATTGTTGTAACTCAGAGCCCAGTGCAGTGTTTGGCATGTGAAAATGCTAAATAAATATTTGTTGAATAAACAGATGAGTGAATTAACAGATGAAAACTGCCACAGACTTCTGCAAGTCCCAACATATGCTTTCTCTAACTTTTCCTCTGCGTTACCAACAGCTCTATACTGTGTTCATACATGACCCAGTTGGAGGAGGAGGCTGGAACCTGCCAGACTGCCCACGTTAGCTTCTCATCACCGTGCACTTGGTCTCTGAATTTGCAAAAAGCACTGATCCTGTCATTCCAGCCCAGGCTTTGGAACCTTTGCATTGTAGTTCCTGATGAAACTAAAACAAAAGTCAGGACTTTGTAATCTTGTAGGTAATATGCTAACTGACTAATCACTCAAAATGTACTGGGCATGTACCCCAACACCACCATCTAAGTCCTTATGGCTGTTCCTTTCCATTACCACAGGTGGCTGCATGAGGAAGGGGCAGCCCCTTGGCTGGAATGAGACAGAGCCACCCAAGAAGCTTAATATCCTACTCTGTCATTTATCCTATTCGCTGATGGACTCTACTATTATCGTGTGTTCCTGAGTTTTCATTGCATCTTAGACATTGGAATCTCTCTTCTGGTGCTCATTTTACAATCAAGACTTCACTTTGAATCTGATTCAAATGTGATGGACACTGCAGTTGTCATCACATTAGCATAGTGGTGTCCACAGAGCGCTCATTTCAGCAATATCCTTTATTTCTGTGAGCGTCTCTCAGGCGCTTGGTCATCACTTGTGGTAGTGCACAGATTACTTTGTCAGACAAACACTCTCGGTTGGATACTTTGTGTTATAATTAATAACCAGTACAAGTTTTTTATTTAGCACTAAGAGAAAACTCTCACTAGTTATATATAAGGCACCAACATAACAATAACATCAATAATAGCCTGTACTATATAGTATTTCCTGTGTGCCAGACACTGTTCTAAGTGCTTCACATATTAACTCATTTACTCCATATAACAATGCTGTGATAGATGTTATTGAAACCATCCCCATTAACGAATGAGCAAACCAAGACACAAAGAGGAAAATAACTTGCCAAACACATCTAGTAAGAGGCAGAGTTGGGATATCAACCCAGATAGTCTCAGCCTGAGTCCAAGCTATGAAACTCTGCACCTTCTACCCTTGCCTAAAACAACATTATGACAGTGCCCCACTCTTAAATCTTAATCTCTTATCTACATATGTTCCTCTCCACCTCCTCAAATGGTATCAATTACACTAAAACAGTAATATTTATGGCACATTTACTGTGTGTCAGGCAATGTGGTAAATACTTTACATCCAATATCTCATCTGATTTTCAGAATTACCTCTCAAGAGACACTATATTTGTCTCTCATTTCACAGAAGAGAAAACCGAGGTTTGGCAAGATGAGGTAACTTCCCTACAGTCTCAGAGTGGCAAAGTGGCTGAGCCAGGATTACAGCCCAGGTCTGAGCAACCCCAGTCCGTAGCCTGCACTGTCCACAGAAGCTTTGGGAACCACACCCACGGCCTCAATTGCTAACCCACAGCTCCAAGACACTCTGTCCTTTCTCAGCTCTCTATTATTTATCTATTTCTTTGTAACCAATTGAGGTCTTTTTCCATTTGGCTCTTCTACCCCCAGTCCCATGCATCACACTTATTTTGTGAGCTAGTGGAAAGCGTGTTCTTTATCTTATTTTTATTTCTTTTACAGTCTTTCCCTGGAGAGTATAGACAGTATTCTCACCACATGTATAATGACTCAGCCACTTGGCCTGGTCACTTGATACAGTTAAGAGGGACAGCTCTTGAGGGATGCGCCTTCACTGAGGCACTGTGTTCTGTTCCTTTTCTTTATTAGCTTTTCCTCTCTTGGTTCCAGGTCTGGTTTTACTCTTCATCTGGATAAATGCACCCCTTCCTCTGCTGCCTGCACGGCTCTACCCCATGGGGTCAGTGGGCTCTAGTCGGGCTCTAGCCAAGGCCCATCACCCCAGGCCTGAAGACTACTGGAAGCACCTCGTGTTCTGCTCTCCAAACTTACATAAAGCACAGTGGTCAGAGCTGCTCTTCTTCAAGGAGGAAAGTCCCGGAAGCAATCAACTCTAAGCTCCAAGTATGTGAAACGGAAGAAAACCAAGTTCCACCACTGGTTCCCACTAGTAACTACAGAACCAACCAATACTCTCCCAACCAAACAATGAGAGTAGAGCATCCACACAAGACCTCTCTGGCGGCAGCATTTTTACACAACCCAAAACCAACCCCTTTATCAACCTTCATATCGCAGATGCCCGAGGTTAGACACATGGCTGAATTCCAAGTACTTCCACATACATAAGATTGATTTCCTTCCACTGATGCCACCACTACTATGCACAAAACCATAAATATGTAAGAGTCGAGGAGCTTTTACACTGAACTTTTCTATTCAGCAGTTCATTTAGTCAACTTGATAAACTTGCCAAGTCTCATAGCCTGTGCCTTCATTCTGGGATACATCCCATCCTCTCCCTGTAAGTCAGCCTTTCAATTGAATTGATAGTTTATATTCTCCTATATTGCTTGTTTAATAAGGATATGCGTTTGCTATATTTATGAGATACTCTCGGTCAACCTGGGCTATTCTTACTGACATATCATAAAAACAAAGTCACACTCCACATCCTCCCCATGACATCTACCTGATAAAAATTTCGCTGCTGCAAATGAAGAAAAGCACGTGGGCTGGGATTCTGGGCGTCTGGTGCAAGTCGGCATATGAGAGCCAGGACTGCCCGGAGCATTTAGAAAAGGCATCATTACTCCAGCACTGCCGACTTATCTCAGCCTATAAAAATAAATATTTACCCAATAATATGGCAGGCAGGTTTATGAGCTGCATTTAATACTGTAATGAAAAAAGTCTATCACTGTGTGTGAAAGAAGAAAGGAGAAGAGTTCAGGTTGCCATGGGAGCCTTTGATACTCTGGACCTTTATGATTGTGAACAATAATTATATATAATGCTTTATGGCCATAAAGCACCTTGTGGGCTTCTGATAACTGTAAAGTGTTTGGCAATTAACTCACCCTCCCTGAGATGCAGGTTGGTGTAATTAACCCCACGAGGAGAAAGAGCCCCAGAGAATGGAGGTCACATGCTTTGCCATGGCAGTCTTTGCCTCTTCCATCACAAATCTCTGCCATACAGCCCCTTCTCGGCCTGAGCACTCTGCTCAGATGCTCAGATGGGTCCGAGGGCATGCTTGCCTGCACTGTGGATAGGTGGGGGGGACCCGAGCCTAGGCATCAAGACCTCAAAGTTTCATTTCCTCTGGCATGGACATGCAATGCCGCATAGCTGTGACAGGAGGAATGCAGAAAGCCACCTGGGGAATGGAAAGTTGGAGATGCACTGCTCATCTGTAATCAGCTAAAACTTCATGAAATCAATACTTCTGTCCTTTCTTCCCCAAGCAGCTGCAGTGTGGGGTTGGTCCTTAAGTCTGCCAGCTTTTCAATTTATTGTCCCATGATACAAACATACTCTGAGGCACCTATAAAAACCTGAGGAGGGGATGAATGGTCTTAATGCAAAGTGTTATTAACTATATATGATATCTAAACATATGCATGCTCCATAAGAATATGGCATTTTGTGATTTTACATTATAATTATATTAAATATATTTATTATAATTATATAGTAAATGTTATATGTTATAAAATGCATTATATTATATGAATACATTATATATAAAATAGATATTATACAAAATGTATATATTTGTGAGTAAATCTCTGAACAATGGGTCATATGCTTTGGTTTTGCCGTGTCAGTCAAAAACTAGATCTCCATTTTCTCCAAAGGAAAACAAAGAATAACTCTTAAAAATTTCAGCCAACACCCTCTTTTGTTTCAACTCAAATTTCTATGGACAAATTCAAACACTTTATTTTCTTGGTTGAAGTCTATGCATTTTGTATGCTGACAGACTGCAACAAGGAAACGTGTTGGATTATTACCGTTGACAAACCCCATTTCTCATATCCCTGTCTAAACTACCCACACAGCTCTGAGAAGGTTTGGTAATGGATTACACATCGACTTGAGACATGAGGGTGAGAGATATATAGGGTTGGCATGGAAAACTGTCTTTGCCAGTGCTATGCTGAATGAGAAGATGACATGAGTGTTTTCCCTCAATGCAGAGGGCTCCTTAACATCCGCCCACAGCAGGAATAATACCTGATTCCGTTAGCGGGTACAGCTGCAAAGGCAGCTGAGCCAGGGATGGAGGGAATAGACTAGGTAAACCGCGTCTTTTGCGATATTCCAGGGAAGAATCTGTGTAGCACGAAGCCTCTAGTATATTTCGAAAGAATGTTTTGTACCATAAAAGGTAATTGGCTATGATTAGTTCCCTTACATTTGTGAGATTGTCATTCTATGTTTATTTGGGAGGCAGGTTAGTGTCTATTTGGTGATTTTCCTCTATGCACCAAAGGGATTCTCCAAAACTTCTAACAACAACAACAACAACAACAACAACAACAACAACAACAACACCCAACCCAAATGCAACCATGAATAATATATCCTGAGTCCTAGGAAATAGAAATACTCATGTGCCAATAAAAACATAAATGTGGAGGTAATGAGTAAAAGCGATAGTGATTCTAGAATGTGTTCACACTTAAGTGACCATCAACTTAAAATAGACTGTTATAAACATAGCTTGGTATATATGAAGCACATGGGAACCATTAATAAAAAATCTATAAGAGAGATACGAGAAATAAGGAGAAAGAAATCCAAACACAACGCTATAGAAAGTCATCAATATACAAAAGAAGAGTGCAAGAGAATAAGAAAGGAACTACAAAAACAATCTTAAAACTATGAATGAAATGGCAAAAATTATATACTTATCAATAATTACTTTAAATGTAAATGGATTAAATACTACAATAAAAAATGGATAAAGAAGATGTGGTACATTATACAATGGAATCTTACTCGGCCATAAAAATGAACGAAATTTAACCACTTGTGTCAACATAGATGGACCTAGAGGTTATTAGGTTAAGCGAAACAATTCGGACAGAGGAAGACAAATAACATATGATTTTACTGATATGTGGAATCTAAAAAACAACATAAACAAACAAAACAAACTCACAGATACAGAGAACGAACTGAGGGTTGCCAGAGGGAAGGGGACTCGGGGCTTAGTGACAAGGTGAAGGGATTAAGAAGGTGGAATTGGTAGTTATGAAATAGTCATGGGGAGTGAAGTACAGCACAAGGAACACAGTCAATAAGTGTAAGAACTATGTATGGTGCCAAATGGGTACTAGATTTATCATTTTGTAAGTTATAGAAATGTCTAACCATAATGCTGTACAGCTGCAACCTCTTTAATACTGAACATTAACTGTAATTGAAAATTTTTTTAATTAAAAAAACAAAAACAACACGGTCATGTGCCATGAAGAGTCTTGTATTATTTGCAAGTCACCAGACGGGAATTCAGGAGGTGGGAAAGGGAACTGGAGGACCACAAGAAACCAGGTGCAGGATGAGGCCTGGCGAGTGTGGTTATTTACAGTCCCACTGCTTGTGAGCAGCTCAGGAGGTACACTGCTCAGTTAGTGATGAGACAGAAGATACAGGCTGAAAGAAGAGGGCATAGGGCCTGAGCCAAGTACCCGGATCAGATAGGAGGAAACAGAGAGGTTCTCAGAAGTGGTGGACAGGAGTCGGGGAAGAATTAGAGGCTTCATGGGGAAGGGCGGGAGAGAGGGAGCTCCTGTGGCTAAACACCAAGAAGACAGACAGAAAAGCAAGACCCCAATGGAGGTTTTCCTCCCTTGCTCCCATCCTCTTCTCTCCTCCCTCTCTCCCTCTCTCTTTCATGAAATTCCGAGTGCTCTGCTACATAGACCCTCTGCCCCATTATAAATCACTAGTGAAGTCTCCATTTCTCACTAATGCCTTGTGAGTGAGTTTTCTTTTTAGAGAAACAAGAAAATGCTAAATCCTGCTTTGGAGGTGGCATGAGGGAAAACGAGGGAATAGCCACATACATACTCATTTGATTCCTACGGTTCTAAAAGATGGTTGGTGGAATCGATGGGGTAGCGAAAGAAAGTAGAAGTTGGAACCCTGACCCCACATTCCATTACACCCACTTAGCAGCCCTGACCTCTCTCCTTCACATTCTACCATGTGCCCCACCCACCTCCCACCAGCCCTATCCCAAAAGAAGCCCACTCATGTGGTCATTCCAGGGGCAGGCCCCAGGGCTGGGGGAAAACAGCAGACCCACCAAGTTATCCCGAGCTGCCATGGATCCAGGAGAAGGCAGTCGCATCTAGCATGCTCTCCTGTGCTTCAGAGAAAGCTAGCGAGGCCTGTCCTTTCCAATTCTGCACAAACTCATTAGGCCGAGGCTCAGGTGGGAGTAAGAAGTAGAAGAGCTGGTCCAAGAGCAAGCCTTCTGGGAGCTAGAAACAGAGGCCGAAATGCTCTGACACTCCCTCTCGGGGTGTGCAGAGGAGGCAGGTGTTAAAGGAGGTGACACCTCCTGCAGATTCTTAACACATCTTTGCAAGACTCGAGACCTTGCACATCCACTCAAGGCGCTGATCGAAAGAGCTTTTTTGAGAGATTAGGAAAGAAAAGCCAGGCGTTCACGCATACAGTCTTCCTAATTAGCACTGCAGGCCCGGAGTGAGAGAGAAAGCTTGGACTTTTTCGGAAGCAGCTGTGTCCCACAGCAGTCTCATCTTGGGAAGTAGTGGGCCAATGCTCTCTGATTCTGTGAATTCAGAGAGGTGCTTCTGACTGCTCCAAATGGAGGGCAGGCCGAAGTCTGGGGCAAAATAACCATTTCTAACGCCAGCCACATGGGCGGCTAGAATCATAGAGCTAGAGGTTATTTACCATGCGCCAAGCCCTGTGCTAAATTCATTACCTACATTCTCTTGTTTCATCCTCCCAATAACTCAAGATGGTATTAGCACCCCCGAACCAGTGAGGCAATGGCAATGCCCGAGGTCACCCAGTGAGGAGGCAATGGAGACAAAGTTCAGAGATAGGTTCGTCTGAACAAAGTCCATCCATCATGTGCTCCACCAGTGTGCTAGACTCCCGCCTCCAGCTTCCCCTTCTTTGGGTTGTTGGGTTATTTCCAGTGCCTGGCACATCTGGGATTGGATTCAAGCTTGATAACTATGAAAATGACTGTTTTTTGTTGGCCTTTCCTCATGAAGCCATCTCTAACCCCAGGTTCCTCCTCTGTGCTCACTGCACACCCATGACTGACCCTAGCATGGCTCACATTCACTTGCTTGCAACTACTTATCCAACTCATCTTTCCTGTAACACTTGAGTAACTTGGGGGAGGCGGGAGGAGAATATCTAGCACAATGTCTGATACACAGTAGATGTTTATAGACTGAACGAGGGACTCAAACATTCCCTGAATAAATTATACTACAAAATACAGTGGGGTAGCTTTATACAATGGAGGAAACAAACACTAAATGTGGAATCAGAAATCCTGCCTTCAAGTCTAGCTCCCTTACTTAATTGCCATGTGCCTTTGAACAAATCATTTAGCCTTCCTGGGCTTCTTCTGTTGCCTTGTCTACAGATCCAAACAGTGGCACTTGAGCTCCTCAAGGTCATATCCAACACTGACATTCTATGAGTTCAGGCTGAGCAGAATCCGTGCAGCTCCTTCATAAAGCAACCTGCTCAGGGAAGATGCTCCAGCTTAGCATAAAGGAATGCCCTTCCGCAGGCCCAGAGTTCAAGGACTTATTTCTTGGGCTGGGTAGCCCACAGCTCTTCTCTTCAACTCCCACCTCCACCCTTTGCTACTTCTCTGGTCGGGTACCAATGTGCCTGCTGCATCCCTTTGGCTTAATCCTCAGGTCAGGCTCTTCCTAATTCACCTTCCTCCTTAATAACTCACTTGTCTCTTCCTATAGACCTGGTCCTCAAGATAATACCCCTCCTAAGAGTCCCATCCTTGTGGGCAGGCTCCGCTCAAGAGCTTCAACTCCTCTAATTAGAATCTCAGTCCCCATTTTAAAATGATTCCCTAGACTTGTCGCCTATCAGGAAACATTCGTGAAAGGTTAATTTTTAATTTTTCATCATGAGGTGTTATATTGTTTGAACAGATTGCTGGACATGCTGCAATATTGATATTACTAATTAACACCATTCCAGCATGCACACTATTAATTGGGCACTTCTTATACTTGAATCCACTCCTTCCATCAAATGGCCTTGATAAGGGTGTGAACAGTATGTGAATGAGATTGCAGGGCTGCTCAGCCACTGCTCAGCACACAGGCAACCAGATGGAAGGGCAGGTACCAAGCGCTTCAGACACAAAGATGCCCTTTCTAATTCCATTGTATGTGATCTCTCTAGAGAAGCGTTTTGAAATGAAATGAAGGCAGAGACATAGCAACTGCGTTCGCAATTCTATGGCAATTCTGGTTTCTAAATCCGACATACTTGGGAGGAAATTATTTAAATTTGTCTTTTAAAAGTCACCCTGAGGCTTATTGCAAAGGGTTTGTATTGCAGGAATAAGAGGAAATCGTAGAAAGTGAAGATGCAAACCTGGGGGAAAAAGGGCCTAACGAGGGGATGCCAGGCCCTCACGAACATGAGAAGTGGCATGAAGACAAGGGGTCTGTCTGTGCCCCCCTGGAGGCATTACAAGGGTAGAAGATTTCAGCTGTGTGACAGAGCACTCTTTAATGATTCGAGCTCTGGGGTAGTGAGCTTCCTGTCTGGTTAAGTGTTTATGTTGATTTTGAATGGCCACATGGCAGGACTGTCATAAATTGGCTTCAGTCACATGGACGGGCTCAGATCAGGTGAACTTTAAGCCCGGACCCTCATGTCTGACCAGATTTGCTCAGCCCCCAAATCATGAGAGGGCAATGCTGAGCCAACAGGTGGCTGGGCATGGGAGTCTATCTTAACCCTCGAAGTCGTCGTTTGTTTTTAAAATTCCACATTTATTACTGTTCGTGACAGTTATTTTGATTCCCAACCCCCTTCTCCTTGCTGTCTTCCCTTACAGAGGCTGCAAGAGTTAAATCCTTGCTTCTCCACCCTTTCCTTTAGCTGGAGGTGACCATGTGACCCAGACTGTCCTGGAACATAAATGAAAGTCTCAGGGTAGAGAGGAAGCTTGCGAGGCCTATGGAACCAGGTCCCATCGAGAAACACAGGACACACTCATATCAGGCTAACTCAAGAGAATTGAACAGAGGTACTATTTACAAAGGTGTGGGCTGGGGGAGAAGGCTGCAAGGGTAGTGCAGTACCCAGGGCGAGTCCCAGCAGAGCTCTTCCCATCCTTACAAGGGGCAGTGACCAGACCCAGAAAGAGACCATTGTGTGGAAAGGGGCCACCTGGAGAGGAGCTGCGGCCTTCGGTGAGAAGCTGAGCCAGCCCCAGGTAACTCCGTGACCCAGACGGTAAGGAAGAGGACCTGACAGAATCCTCTCCCTGGTCTGGCGGACTCATTGACTGTGGGGCAGCTCCATGGGGACTGGAAAGCAGAGGACCTGGCCCTTTCAATGGGAGAATCCTGCTGGGTCTCTAGCTATGCAGAGCCGTGTGCCTGTGGTTACTCGTTTGTGCCCTTTATTCACAGGGTGCACTTGTGTCCTTGATACCCTTCCACCACTCACTGTACGACATAGAATGCAGGAACCAATCTAGGCCACAAATGGCTTAAAATCTGAGGAGGTAAACCAGCATGCATGCAGAGTAAAATTGGAGAGCATTTGAACATAAAACGCCATGGAAACAGCCACAAGTGCTATCAAATTTAAAGGTAAGTATTGGTCAGCAGGGGCAGGCAAACCAGAGTCCGAATTTCAGTCCCTCTGCATATTATTATCTGAGTGATCTGGGACAGTTACTTAATCCTTCTGAGCCTCACTTTTTTTTTTAATCTATAAAATGGGAATAAGAATACTCACCTTTGTGGACTATTTTGAAATTACAGATAACACCCATAAATTACTATAGAATGATATTACTTCTAAAGCACTTATTATATGCCAGGTACTGTTACATAGATTAACTCTACGAGGTAGGTACCATTGTCATTCTCAATATATAAAGCAGGAAATTAAGCCAAGTAACTTGCTCAAAGTCAACAGCTAGTAGGTGACAAAACCAGAATTTGTACACAGACAGACTGGCTAGCAGCAGCATTACCCACTACACCACACTGGCTGATACAGTGGGTGCTTAATAATCTGTCATTGTTTCTACTAGGACCACCACCTCCACCACAACAACCATGACCACCATCACCAGGGTGGGCTAGACTATTTTGTAACGTTTCCACGAAGAGCAGCCTCTGGGCCTAAAGGTCATAATCAATTTTGTTCAGTAAGTAAGAAGAGAGTATATCCCAGGTGAAGGACGAGCAAAGGCAAGAGCCGCCCTGGCCCCGAGAAGGACAGAGCAGAGCAGCCTGCATGAAGTATGGCATGGGTCGGGGAGTGATAAAATATGGTCCAGATTGGTGGGGCTGAGGCCAGACCTGGAAAGCTTCTGAAAGGCAGGAATCTGGACTCAGGGAAACCATGGGAGTTCACGCCAGTGCTTGGGCCGGGCAATGTGACATGTGGGAATAGTAGCCACGTTTTAGAAAATCAATATAACAGCAGAGAGACCAGCCTTGGCAGGAAGGCCAGTGAGGACATTATTGGTAATAATGTCTACAGTTAATAAGACCATAAAATTGGAGAATGGCAGCTGTGTCATTGTAAGTGTCCGAACATGGTAAAGGGGGCAGAGAAGTGAACAAAAGGGAATAAAGAAGGAAACGTTAAAAGACACCCCGCCCCAGTTTTACCAGGTATAACCCTTAACAGAAGTCTTGTAGTGTCCTTACTTAGGCTTGGTGAAGTGCGGCACGCATTTATGAAGCGCATACGACATGGAGCCCTGCACGTTCTGGGTGCGGGGGCGGGTGCACTGCACAGAGGACGTTTTTCCTCCTCCTGGAAAGCAGACTGGAAAACCACACTGTGCTGATCACTCTCTGAGGCTCCTCCAAAAGATGGGCCCTGGATCTGCAGCGACAGAGGAAACACGTACTCTCTGAAAATCTTTTGTTCACAGTCTTTTTGTCTAGAAATCACAATAGCTGGTTCTTTTGATATGACTCACATGCCCACACCTTTTTTTTTTATTATTATTTATTATTATTTGTGCCTATAGCACCTGGTCTTCCTAGGTGGTCGTCCATCCCAGTACTGCTTAGCTTCTGAGATCAGACATCGGGCTTGTTCGGGGTGGCATGGCCGTAGACCGTGGACCATGACTCCACTGGGGCGCGAACCCAGGACCTTACGCATGTAAAGCAGATGCACTAAATGCTACACTATGGAACCACGTCCCCACACATTTTTTTTAAAGGAAAGATGAGAGGACAGCTTGTCCATTCACATTCGAATAAGGTAAAAGATGACAGAGAGTAGATGTCACCACTGCTCTTAATTTCCACCCTTGGAGAGACAAGAAATGGGTCAGAACATTCCCTACCCTCAGAACTTGATTTCAGGGTCAATTGTTGCAAACTCAGAGCTCATCTGCAGACCATTTGTTGCTACCCCTCAGCAGTCTGTCCTTGTCACCAAGTGAAACACCAGCTTGGAGGTTTTGAGACTATTTGAAGGGTTGAATGATCCTACCTTTGGCAGAGGGCTGAAACAATGCAGAAAATACCTGGCATCAAATAAAAGGGAATAAAGAGCAAGTGAAACCCATTGTTTCACTTCTTGGTATCTTCTGCTCTCGTTTCTCTGTGGTCATATTCCCCTTGGGCAAGACTCCACTTCTGGGGATGGAGGAGCCTGGGGAAGTTCCTTTCAACCTGGCAGCAGACTCCGGAGATAGTGAGCCAAAGAGAATGAAGGAATGTCCACCGATGGAGAGGCCCTGCCCAGTCCAGCAGAAACACTCCTCCCTCCCCCCCACCATGGTCCGTTTCCTTCTAAACAGCCAAGCCTGGCTCTCAGGCGAGGAGAAATTAGATTAGTCTGACAAGATTTGTGCTGTCAGAAAGCAAGTTTTATTTTTACCCTCAAGCCTGTGATCTCCTAAGTGTCTGCAAATAGGGGAATTATTTTTACTCTGATGTAGAAGTCAAGCTATTCCACTTTACTTCTCTGCCTACACTTCCCACATGATGTTGGCTCTGGTGGTTAGAGCAGACTGACCTCTGGAGAGTCTGAACTGAGCTGGAATCTTGCCTGTGTCATTTTCAAGCTATGTTAATCTGGGCAAGATTCCCCCCCCCCCCGCCACTGTCTCTGGATCTCAATCTCCTTATCTGTAAAACACACAGGGTTACACTACATGGTCCCTATGGTGTGAAAGAACAAAAGAACAAAGGTTTAAAAAAATACATCTGATACAATCTGTTTCACCTTTTCTCTTCCCCATTTATACAAAAGGGCAATGATTTATTTCTGCAGATCTGAGAATATGTGCCACATTTTGGAATTCTATTCTCTTTACCAAGCGAAGGGAATGAGTAATGGAGGGAAAAAAATAAATAAATAGAAGAGTACAAAAAATGAAATGGTCTGGTTTGCACAGACTGAAAGAGCCAGCCGTTAGCTTCAAAGGCCTCGCTTTGCAACCCCCGGCCTGGCTCTCTCACTTGCATCTGGCTGGTGCACCTCCCCATGTTTAGCCTCTGTGGGAAACACCATCTGTAGCCCCAACCCTCAGGCTCTGCCTCCCCAGTGACTTGGTGCCTTCGGGGTTAAGGGTGAAGGCTTGAGCTGCAGAGGACATGAGATGGTCTTGCTGGGCCTTCTGAGAGAAGCAGGTCAGGACAAGAATTCAGCCCTCCTGACCAACCCACGTGGAACAACAGCAAGATAAAGGAACATGCGGTGAGTACTGACTTTGTGGGACACTCACCACCAGCCCTTTAGCAGTTCAGGGGGCAGTCAGGAGAGCTGGAATAGATGTGACCCAGGAAACACGAACCATGCACAACGCTCTGGAGCCAAGAAAGAAAGAGTACATTACCTCCAGTAACCGAACTAGCAGCCCCCATTGTTCAATCATGCTTTTCTTTCCTTACAACTCATTGAGAGTTGCTGTGCCCCAGAAAACAGGATAATGAGATGAACAAAACAGGACTCTGCCCTCCCAGACATTCCTTTCGGTAGAAAAGCTTACAATTTACTATGTGACTAAAGTTCAAGAACTTTACTTAAGGGTAACTACCTGGGTCCCTCACTTAGCACCTGATTACTCTTTTAAAAAATTAACTTTATTGAGATATAATTACAATCACAAAATTCACCCATTTAAAGCATTTAGTTCAATGAATTTTAGTAAATTCGCGGAGATATGTAGTCATTATCACACTCCATTTCTAGAACATTGCCATCATCTCAATAAAATCCCTCATGCCCATCTGCAGTTAATCTCTGTTTCCATCCCTAGCCAACCACTTGTCTACTTTCTACCCCCATATTTGCGTTTCCTGGACATTTCATATAAATGGAATCATATTATGTGTAATCTTTCATGTCTAGCTTCTTTCACTTAGCCTAACAATTGTAAGGTCCATCCAGGTCACAGCATGTATAAGTATTTCTTTCCTTTTCATGGCTGAATAATATTTCAATGTATGGATATACCACATTTTATTTATCCATTCATCAGTTGTTGGACATTTGGATTGTTTCTGCTTTGGGCTGTTGTGCATAATGCTGCTGTGAACATTTCTGTGTGAGTCTTTATGCTGAACATATGTTTTCATTTCTCTTGGTTCTGTAGAAACCTAGGAGTGGAACTGCTGGGCTGTATGGTAAATTTATGTTTAAGTTTTAAAGAAAGTGTCAAACTGTTTTCCAAACTGGATGTACCATTTGACATGTTCATAGCAGTGTAGGAGAGTTTCTATTTCTCTACATCATCATTAGCATTTGTTATCTGGCTTTTTGATTATAGCCAATCTGGCGGGTATGAAATGACATCTCATTGTGTTTTAATTTGCATTTTTTTAATGACTAATGATGTTGAACATCACTTTAAGTCCTAAGTGATTATTCATATACTGTCTTTGTTGTAATGTCCATCTAAGTCTTTTGCCTATTTTTTAATTGGGTTGCTAATATTATTATTGAGTTGTAGGAATTCTTTGTATATTCTCAATACAAGTCCTTTATCAGATGCATTTGCAAATATTTCTCCTAGTCTGTGGCTTATCTTTTCATTTTGCTTATATTTTTTACTCTCTTTAAAAAATATTTTCCTTTTCTTAACGGGTGTCTTTGAAGTACAAAACTTTTTAATTCTAATGAAGTCAGTTTATAAATATATTTTTCTTTTATGAATGGCTTAATCCATTTGGACTGCAACAATAAAATTCTATAGTTTGGTAGCTTATAAGCAACAGAATTTTGGTTTTCACAATTCTGGAGGCTGAGAAGTCCAAGATCAAGGTGCCAGCACGGTCACGTTCTAGTAATGGCCCTCTTCCTCGTTTGTAGATGGCACCTTATCATGGGAGAGGACAGGGAGTTCTCTGGGATCTCTTTATAAGAGCACTGATCTCATTCATGAGAGCTTCCCCCTTAGAACCTAATCCCCTCTCACCCCCATCCCCCTGTCTACTAATATTACTATCGCCTTTAGGGGATTAGGATATCAACATGTGAATTTGAGGGAGGATCCAAATATTCAGATCAGAACAATGAATCATGCTTTTGGTATCATAGCCAAGGAATCTGTGCCTAAGTCAAAGTCTCAAAGATTTTCTCCTGTAGTTTCCTCTAAAATTTTTATAGTTTTAGCCCTTATATTTAGATGTATTATTCATTTTGAGTTAATTTCTGTATACTGTGAGAGGTAACGGTCTAAGTTCATCATTTTGCATATGGATATTCAATTATCCTAGCATCATTTATCGAAAAGACTCTTCATTGAGTTGCCTTGCACCTTTGTTGAAATCAATTGACTATAAAGGTTTATTTCTGGACTCCCAGTTCTGTTCCATTGATCTATATGCCTATCTTTATACCAGTACTATGCTGTCTTGATGATTTAGCTTTATAGTAAGTTTTGAAATTATGAAGTGAAAGTTCTCCAACTTTGTTCTTTTTATTTTTTATTTTTTTGGCAAAATTGTTTTGTTTAGTCTAGGTTTCGCTTTTCCATACAAATTTTAGGAATAGCCTATTGCTTTCTGTAAAAAAAAAAAAAAAAAAAAGGGCTTGAACTTTTATAAAAATTATAGATCAATTTGGGAAGAATTGTCACATTATCATTATTGAGAACATGAAGTGCTTCTCCATTTATTTTGATCTTCTTTCATTTCCCTCAGCAGTGTTTGTAGTTTTCAGTATATGATCTTGCACTCCTTTTGTGAAATTTACTTCTAAGTATTTTTATTCCTTATATTGATATTGCGAATGGAATTTTTTTACATTTTCGAGTGTTCATTAATCATATATAGAAATACAATTGATTTTTTCATTCTGTGACCTTAATGAACTTGTTTATTAACTCTAATAGCTATGTGTGTGCGTGTATTCCTTAGTTTAAAATTATAATTTGCTTGCTCACAATGGACTAAAACTACAGATTAGGGGAGCGAGAAGTCCAAGAAACAGGCACACTGGTATCCTTAACAAATGACATATAGCGTAACCATAAAGACGACAGAAGAGAAAAAAGGAGGGGGAAAAAAGACATCAGAACTCCAGAGGCTCAGTGATCCAGGACATGCAGGGTAGGAGTGCCAGCCACACATCTCGGAAGACACTTTCACACCAGGATATTAGCAGCCGGTGATAATCAGCCTCCCCCAAAGAAATTAAATTAAATTAAATTAGGTTTAATGACTGTTACTCAAGAAAAATATAGATATCTGTGTGTCTGTCCACCTAAATGGTAATATTTTTAAAGTGTGATGGTTGCTAGAACACATTTTTCTCTTCTACAAGTTTCATTCAGAGATGCTCTCTTCTGTACTGCTGTCTTCTCTTTCCCCTGAATCTACTGTCACCCTCGCTGCCACCAGAGCCATCAGGCATTTTCCCAGTGGTTCCCGAGATCCCCTGCATCTTAGGATCTTCCAAAGTTAATTTGCCTCAGAAAATCATCACCAGCATGGAGGAGATGGCTATGCTTGGGTAGAGGTCTGACACGCCTGTCTGTGTTCTCAGGACAATAGCCTGTGAACCAGGCCTAGGGAAAAGATTATGTAAAAGAAATTAATACTGTGGAATAGCCTCCTAACAGGGGAGAAAGAAGCTGCTGGAGCCATTAAAGTGAGTTAAGTGCTCAAACACATCACATTGCCCTGGCCCCTGGGGCAGGCGCTCTGTCTGCTGGCTTCCCATCAGCTGGGATGGACAGATGGGCAGGGGCCAAGGGACAAGGAGGCCCAGGGTGAGAAGCAAATGCAAGCTGGTCCTCTGCAGAGCTCCTAAGAGACTGCCGGGGAAATAGCCCCTGGGGTGGAGATGGAAAGGAGGGCCAGCTGTTCCAGAAGATCCAGAGCTACTTCGGCTGCGTGCTGAACCCCTCCTGTTTCCACATTTGGAGTATGAATAGGATCCTGCTCTCTGTCAGTTTGTATTGCAGTCTTCTGAAGGGGGGAGAAAAAAATGAGAGGAGAGAGAGAGAGAGGAAGAGGCAGAAGAAAAAGAGGGAAGGGGAGACGGTGGGGGGTGGCAGGAGAGAAAGAGGGGGAGAGAGAGGGAAACATAAGCAATAAAGACGCTATGTCATCTCTGATCCTCCAGGCAGGACTCTGGGCTCCTGCTGGCCTTGAGGTCCTGGGAAGATGCTCGGGACTCCTCTCACCTCCTAGTCAAGTCTGACCTCTGTCTCCCCAGGCCCATTCATACTCTAAATTCCCCCTCTGCCTCCCCAGAAAATTCCCTCTCTCCCAGACGCATGGCTTCTCACAGATGTCCCACAGTAAACAGCCAGAACAAATACCAGATAGTAGTTCACGGCAACCCGTGTGAATGTGAACCTCCACCCACAAGGAGACACGCCGGGCTCTCTGTCAGCTGCTGAGCCAGGTTTAGGCAAATCAAACAATAGCTGACTCTGGACTGCAAGCTCTGGCACCCAACCCAGAGCTTGGGAACTGCATGCTGCTTTGCCTCATAGCTGTCAGGGGATATAGTACAGAAAGAGGGGAAAGCCACTGTCTGAGGTGGGGAAGGGCAGGGTTGGGGGGGTGCACTGTCCTCCCAGCTGTCAGCTGGGTCTTGGCACCCCCAGCTGCAGCCTTCCCCAGCAAGCCAAGCCCTGTATTCAGCCATCCCACAGTGCTGGCTGAACATTTGCTTATTGACAGCCTAACCTCCTAATGTTAAACCAGGGTCAGGAGAGGCAGGAGGGGATGCTGGTGCCCAGGAGAGAAATCGAAGACATCACAACCAGAAACAGAGATAGTCTAGATTCCCATTAGAAGGCCTTAGAGAAAACCAGAAGTTAAAAACAGGCCTGCAGATAAGAAACCAAGCCGACAGGTAGCCAGGTTTCCTGACTTGTGAAACTATGACCACCATCCCTGGGTTTGGGGAGCATAGGAGTGGACAGGTGAAAGCATAAAATATTTGTTCTCATATGTTTGAGATTGATAATGACTGGCTAATTGGGGACCTGAGGCAGTGGGACCAGGCCCGGTGGGGGCAGAGCAAATAAAGCCTTGGGCATCTGTGGGAGAGCTAAATACGGGAAGCTCAAACAGAAAGAAGCACAGCTTGTTCCCTGCCAGGCAGCCAATCAGAGTTCTCCAAACAGCTGCTGTTTCAATGACAATGTAAGAACCTTTCCTGATTCCCGCACTGTAGAGGACTAGTTGTTCAACATGAGTGAGATCTCCCCCAAATGGTAAACTTTTTTATATTAATAACTTTAAATCTTATCTTTCAAATAAACACCTGGGGCTCTTACCATTAAAAAAAGTCATGAGCCTGCAACCCCCACAACTCATTTATGCAACCAGAGAACATGCATCAGGTTCCCAAATGTGCGTGGCATCAGAGAAGGTCTAAAAAAAATGCCTCCGGTATGAACTTAGCTCTCTAAGAAGTTATAGGGTGGTAGAGAATATAGGCTATGAACACAAACAACCATAAAATAAGGTAGATGGTAGTGCCTAGCAGATTTCCTACAGGAAAGAGCTGAATGAAATGCTACGAGCATCCACGGGTTAGCATACATGCATGTATTTCATAGCTCTGTCCTTTCAGAGCACCTACATGCAGTGACATCCTATCAGCCACAAGCATGCCCAGTGCCCAGATCTTGGTTTCTAAATATTTTTCTCCAATAAAAGGACCCACGACAATTTGGAGAAATGGCTGATTCCAGGGGTGGAAAAAGGATGAGGGCATATCGTAAGGATATAGGAGCTAATCTGAAAAAGCTCTCAGTAGCCAAAGCTGGAACAACTTGAGCCACAAAATAAATAATAATATTGGATTATAACCTAAGAAGAAAATAATTATCCATGAACCCATTCTGATATAAATGATTAAATAAATAAATAAATAAATAAATAAATAAATAAATAAATAAACGAGAGAGAAGGGACAAATCTTTCTTACAGAATTCTAATTGTGCATGTAACTGGAGTCCTTGACGAGAGGAAAAAATATTGGTATAGAAAAAAAATTTTTTTGAACAAGTAAGTACAGAAATTTCCCAGATTAGTGAAAGACAAATTTACAGATGCAAAAATCTCAGGGGACATCAAACAGGATAAATCCAAATAAAACCCACATAATCAAACGAAAAGGAAAGGCGACAAAGAAATCTTGAAAGCAGCCAGAAAAAGGGGCACATTTTAAGTAGGAGAATAACAATTTGACTCCAGATTTCTCTCCGCAACCGTGGAGGCCAGAAAGAAAAGACTGTCAAGTCAAGATTCTATATCCCATGAAAATATTCTTCAGGAATGATGGTGAAATAAATCTCTCTAATGAAGAAAACCAAGAGATTTCATTGCCAACAGACCTGCTGTAAAATAAATGTTAAAGGAAGTTCTTCAGACACAAGAGAAAATTATAACTTCAGAATGAAGGAAGAACAACAGAAATAGTAAACATCTGAATAAATATAACAAATCATTTTCTTCTCTTAAATTTAAAAAAATGCGCATGACTATTGAAAGCCAAAATATAACATTGTTAGGGTGTAGAGGTCTCTTAATGTATGTAGATGTAATATATATGACATATATATAACATAAAGTAAAAGGGAAAGTGAACATATGGTTGTAAGGTTTCCACATTCTACTTGAAGTGGTTGTAAGGTTTCCACATTCTACTATTACATTTAAATAGAAAGTGAAAAGTTAGTACATTACAACCTGAGAGCAACTACCAGAAATGAGTATGAGGAGGTACAGAGGAGCTCTGAGCAGGGCCCTGAACTCTTCCCGGGCCTGGCCCTCCCCCTAGAGGCTATGAAGAGTGATTGTCACCCATGACTCCCCCAAACTTTCCCTCTGGGGCTCAACTGAAGACCTCTCCACTGTCACATTTTCTAATCCCCACCACCACCACAGCTGTGGAAACAGAGGTAGCTCAGAGCTTAATCCACATCCCAGCATCATAAGGCAAGGGAAGATGTGAGGAAATTCAGGCCCTTGTGGTCCCATAATCTGATTTTGTAGATGGGGAGGCCAAGAGCAGAGAAAGAAAGTTACTACTTGCTCAAGACCCCACAGCAAGCCACCATTAGAAGCTGTCTTTGAAATCTCCCGACACCACACACAATTATGAAACTGGAGCTCTGAGGGTCCTACTCCTCTGCCCAACCTGGAAGCAAGTTTTTATGTCCAGCTATCCTCTAGGACTATAAATAACTGACGCATAAATAGACTTCTTTGTTCCAAGCACTTTTCTAGGTTTATCTATCTGTCTGTCTATCTATCTATCTACCTATCTACTTACCTACCATCCATCCATCCCTCCATCCTTCCATCTATTTATCTTTTCTTCTATCTTCTGTTCATTTACCTATCTTTTATCTTTCTTCAGCTACTGTATTCTACCTTCTGTTTATTGTCTGTCTGTCTGTCTGACTATATCTATCTATCTATCTATCTATCTATCATCTATCTTTCTATCTATCTATCTATCTATCTATCTATCATTTATCTATCTATCCATCCATCTGTCTACTCATCTTTCCTTCTACCTATCTTCTATCAATTTACTAATCTATTGCTTATCTTTTTTCAACTACTATCTTCTGCCTACTGTTTGTCTGTCTGTCTGTCTATCTTCTATCCATCTATTCATCTTCAATTACCTATCATCTATCTATTAATCTACGCTAAATCTTCAATTGAGGTAGTTACTATTATTCTCCCTGTTTTATAAATGGAAAACCTAAAGCATCAAGAGATTAAGAAACTTGCCCGAGGTGACATATCCAATGAATGTTGGCTCTGGAATTTGAACCTAGATCTGGCTCTGGCTTCTGGATTCCAAACACCACTGTCCTCTTCTCAGGAAGACCAGCCCAGAGCAGAACTCTCTAAGACATTTCATAGTCCAGAGTAAAATACACTCTGGCTGCCCTGACCCATACCCCACACTCCCGGGAGTATTTCTAACCAGGTGGAATTTGATTAAAAGACATATGGAGGGCAGTTTTGAAGGGAAAAATGAGAAGGCAGGAGCTGACAAGAGGCCCCAGCAACCTGAAAGGCTGGTGGAGAGAGGAGCAGGGCACTGTTGCTAGGCAACCTAGCTCAGGTCTTCCGTCTTCTCAGGACTGGAGAGTTTCCTCCGAGGCTCCTCTATTCTTTCTTAACAACAGCCCATGACACCAGCTCCTTCCCCTCCAGCTCACTGCCCCCCTGAATCACTACCATCCCCAGTCACATGATGAAGGCAGCTTGGCACTCCTCCAGGACTCCTGGTGGGAGAGAGATAAGGAGCCTTCAGCCCTTGTGGAGTCCAACCTCACTCTCTGAAAAAGGCCAGTCTCTTGTAGCTGCCAGGAGAGGGGGCCCTAGCCAAGAAGGGGGTTTAGCTGAGCATCAGCAAACTATTTACAACTCAAAGTAATTCTGATTAGGGGGCAGCTTGCTGGTGGGGTGTAGAGAGTTCTCCTTGTCTTGTTTCCCTTTCACCTTCCTCAAAGGTATTTGCTGCACCACTAGTTCGGTCCAGGGATCAATAAAGTGTTGCTGCTCGTGGGGCCTCACAAATTTGCCCCTTGGACTCACCAGGAAGTCCAAAAGGAGACAGATGAATCACACTGTTCTCTATACTGCGGTTCGTTGGAGGTGAAAGGCTATTTTCACGCTGACTATGAAAAAACAAACAAAAAAATGAGATCATCGTGACCCAGCAAAGAGGGGCTGACACTACCCCTCCTCCAGAAAAGCCATCTAATGTCATTGAATGCTCAGAGTGTCTTCTCTGCCAACAAACGCACTCGTATTGTTGTGACTCATGGGTCAGTCTCCCACCAGTGGCTTTTCTTGGCCCCATCCTCTTCCCGCAAGGACATAATGAAGAGACCGTTTCTTCCCACCACCTTGCCCATTCAGCTCACAAATCATTTAGCAATACTATTTTCAGTAAATAGCCTCACCGGATGCCTTGTACAGGCCAGATTCTTGACTTTTATAACTTATCTGTGATAGCCAGCAGCATTTTTCCTATTAAATTAAATTCATTAGGAAACATGCCATTTTCTTTTTTTACACAGGAAGAACTAAGAAGGGGGAGCCCAGGAACACAGCTCCCACCTTAAGTACATCTTGATGACAAAATGCACAAATGCCACTTTGCAGAGGTAAGAGTGTTAGTTTGAGTCTTCACATAACCCAGGCCTGGAAGGCACTTAGGAGGCCACAGCTGCTTTCCGTTGAGCTAAAAGCATCCTTCAGCTACACTGTAACATTTTCTCCTAGGCCATTTCTAAAAGTGGAACTCCAATGCCAAGGTCACTGGGGAAGATTAAGGGGGTATCAAGTTTGCTTCCTACTCATTTCTTCTGAGCATATCCTAGAGTGGAACCCAGAGCTCTCCTGTTGGTCTTTCAAGGAAGTAGGGGACACACAGGTGGAAGAGGCAGAGGGCAAGGTATGTGAGCCTTTCAAGACTACAACTGTCTCCCATTTGATGCAAGAGGAAGTTGTGTTTCTAACATATTGTCAATTTTCCCCAAACCAGAAAGTAACTGTCTGTCCTTCCCCTAACCCAGGACCCCAGGTTTGGACACCTGCCCCAAGGTCATTTTCACCAATGAAGTTCGGGATGAAAAGTGGGGAGCAGATAGTCCATTATTATTCCATCCTTTTTGGTAAAGTGCAAAAAGGGCCAGTGTGTCTTAGTGAATGAAGCATAGAGTTCTCACTCGGCCCCACCCCTCAAGGAGGTATTTTGTTGGGTCCAGTAGTCCTACGGCTCTGAGTGGTCATGCTGAGCAACTTCCCACTGTGGCAAGAGAAAGGAGAGCCTGAACAATACCTGTGCTCAGGAAGAAGGGCAGGGAAGCTCTTTAACTTCTAACCTCAGTAGTACTCCCTCCCCGCCTTCCATCACACACAGACACACATGTAAACACCATAGTTGATCTAATGAACCAGTTTGTTTTCCTAAGAAGGGTAAAATCTTCAATTCATCATCAGACCCTGTCCTCTAGCCTCACCTGAAACCATTCATGAGGCAAGGGGGCTTGAATAAGCTCAAGCAGACAGAAGAGGTTATTCCTGTTCACACCAATGACAGAAACCAAGGGAAAGGGAAAGAATAATAGGGGAGTATGTGCTATCAGGGAATATTACCCATAAACTTTAAGAAGGCCTCTCGGGCCTTGGAAATATTCTGTTCCCAAAAGAGACTGGTCAAATTGTGTTCACAGATAAATCCTCGGGTTTCTCAATCTCCGTATATCATATTTGCAGCTGGTGGTGGCATTTTATCATCTTCTCCAAAACCCAGAAGAATCACAGGAGATTTGGTGAGAAGCAGCAACATCTCCTACCGTGCCTGATTTCCTTCAAGGTGTTGATGATGAGGCTTTGGAGATGATAAGGGCAGGAGGAAAATTCCTTTTTAGAGATTAATAAAAATAATCTACCAATGCTGCATGACAAACTGTTCCAAAACTTAGTTCTTAAAAATGACAACAATCATTTCTTTTGCTTATGAATCTGCAGTTTGGACAGGGTTCAGTGGAGCCTGCTCATTTCTCCCCACTCCGCATCAGCTGGGGCAGCTTGACTAGAACTGGAGTTTCCGCTCCTACAATGGCTCTCAGTTCCTCCCCCAACGGGCCTGTCCATGGGGCATGGGTGACTTGTGCTTCCTCACAGCATGGAGGTGGGTTTCAAGCGTGAGCATCCCAGAAACTGTATCGCTTTTTACAACCTACCCTCAGAACTCACAGTATATCACCCCCTACCCCGCCCCACAGCTATATGTGCACTCCCATTCATGAAAAGTCCTCTTGATGGGAGGAGAGTTATAGTTACATTGTAAGAAGAGCGTGTTGGATGAGAGACACTGTGGCAACCCTTTTGGGGAAATACAATGTGCCACAAACATTAGCTATAACTAAACCATAATGAGCCCTTACTATATTCTAGACTCTGGTCTGAAGTGTTGAATATAAGTTCTAACTTTAAATCTCACAACAAACCTATAAAGCAGATATTAGCATTATTCCATTTTGTAGATGAGGAAGCTGAGGCTTAGATTAAGTAAATGTATCAGCTGGAAAGTGGCAGAGCTGGACTTGAATCCAGATTCACCTGGGTCAAGAGTGCACAACCACTACTCGACATGCCTCTGAGAACTGATGTCCAGCCATGGTTTGGGGTGCATTATCATGATACGACAGAAAGAGAATAAGACTTGGAGATAGGAGCCAAGATGTGAGCCTAGTTCTCCTACTCGTGATTAGGGGTACCGTTTATTATATGCCATGTGCTATGTTAAGCATTTTTCATGCATTATCTCATGTATTCCATAAACTTGTGCTGTGAAGGAGTTATAATATCGTCCCCATTTAACAAGAGAATTGAAGGCACCGAAAGGTGAAGTAACTTGCCCAAGTTGCACAGATAGTAAGCAACTGAACTAGAATTTAAAACTAGTTCTGTCTTACTCCAAGGTTCTTAATCACCTCAATCCAAGTCCTGAGTCTTTGAACAAGCCCCTTCACTTCTGAGCCTCAAACTCCTCACCTGTAAGTGGAGAAAGCTATCATTTCAAAGGTGCTTTTACCTCCAATGACTCCTCTGGGTGGCTCAGGGCACTGAGGCCTCCAGCGTTAAATCCTGTTAAGTCATGGTTTCTCTGTCTCAGCCCTGTTGATATTTTGGACCAGGCGATATTTTGTCATGAGGACTTTCTTGTGTATTATAAGAATTTTAGCAACATCCCTGTCCTCTACTGATTACATGTCAATTGCACCCCTTCTCTGAGTCATGACAATTAAAAATGTCTCCAGACAGTGCCAAATGTCTCCTGGAGGGCAATCTTACTCCACCTCTTCTTCTACCCTTTCACCACATTGAGAACCTCTATATTAATGTAATACTATGGTGGCCCAATTGTCAAACTTTACTGAGGTTCTGGTGGTCAGCATCTCCTTCTTCAGAGGTCTCTGTCCTCTCACTGGTAATATCATCAGCTGGGAGGACCAAAGACGGATGTGGGTGGTATAACAACCCCACTTTTTTCCTTTTGTTGGGCTATACCTTTGCCTCAGACTCTCGTCAACTCAGAAATTGGTGTTGCTCGGATGCCAGCAGGTGCCAAATGCCAGGCCAAAGCACAGAGGCCAGCACTTTCCCCCTCCCTCCTGCTAACCCTCCCTCTGTGCCTCCTCCCTATTCCACCCTCCCACGGCCCTTTCTCATCAGACATGGGCAGAGCAGGGGCAATGCTGTTGACAGGACATTGTTTGCTATCTTGGGCACACTGCTTTCCAGCAGGTCTTCCCTAAGGAGAGTCAATTACTGCTCCCCCAGCACCATGTAGCCCCACACCAAGGGGCCAACTAAAAAACAAACCATGCTAGGCAGGCATTGCTTTGGGTAGGGACTTGAGCCTATGGAGGGACCCGACTCCTTTACACACACATCTTTCCCCACCCACTCCAGCTGTGGTCACAGAAGCACTCCTACTGTCGACACTGAACACCATGGGAGACAAAACTGGAGCCATTCACAGGGTGCCTCAGGACCTCTCCCCTCCAATGCGTAGAGTGCTAGTGGAGGCGGAGAGGAATATGAGGGAAAAAACCCTCGCCAGCAGCCCAGGTCTTCTTTCCCACCCCCTCTACACTCCAGCTTCTGGAGTCCTGCTGGGACAGGACTATGGGTCAATCGTGTTTGTTTTTAGAGCTCGAATCAATGGCGGCTTTTACCCGGGGCCCAGGTCGACCCTTGTGAGAACGAGACTAATTCTCCTTCAGCATGAGTGCCCATCAGAACAGCTGAGGCATTATCATGTCTCTCAATTCCTCTCTCCAGGAGGTTAAATACTCCAGTTCCTTTGAATATCAATCCTGGGATCTGATTTAAAAATACAGCACTAACCTGGATGTGCTTCCTTGCCAGTTTCTCCATCAAAAGACTTATATTCAGAATTAAATCCACACATTAATCATCTTTTACCATTCCTCTATTGTAACTGATACCAACAACCTGTATAATAAATACCCTAAACACAGCATATTTTTACAAGCCTCAGCTCCTTCTATTACATAACTGTTCTTACACAATTATTTCAGGTTTGTGTCATTGGGACACTGTGATTCCTCCCCCTGTCCTTAACCAGTAGGATTACCACTTCTGTTAATACCAAGCCTATATTTTTATTAACACAGCTAAGATAACACTAGCTTCCTGGACATGTCACATCAATGACCTACAGTGAGCTTGCCGTTAACAAAAGCTCTAGAGTCACTTTCATGTCACCTTCTGTTAATGTGCGATCAGTGGTCACCAGAGCCAGGTGTGTTACAGTTGATCTCTTTTTTTCCCCACTAAGGACTTACATTTGCCTCTGCTCTGTGTTACCTTTCTGACTATCTAGATTTTTGAATATCAGTTTTACCTTCCAACATAATCATTTTATTCCAAGTTCTACATAAAAATCCATCCTTCTGTGTCTTCATCCAGGCTATTAACAAAAATACTGACAAAGATGACGATGGTTTTTAATGGGCTACTGGAAAGATCTATCCATGAAAGAGTAATCCTGGCCGTGGCTGTCTGAGCAGCTCTGAATTCATCTAACCATAGTACCAGTGTCCATGGTTTAAATCTTTGATACAGAATTACCTGAGGAATTGTGCGGAGAGTTGATATGTTGGAACATGGAGTGGGGGTCCAGAAGGTTATTACGGTGAGAACTAATCTGAGAAAGGTGACCGAAACATCAGAATGTGGACTGCATAGGCAGTGGCAGTTCCGTTTGAAAGCCGCAGTTAGAGAGCCATGGAGCTGAATCCCCAGTGCAAACCAAGGAGATAGGATGCATCTCAGTCTCTGGATCTGAAGCCAGATGGAGCCTTGTCACCATGGCAACATGATCTATGGAATACACAAGAAATGATGTGAATCTGAATGGTGTAATAGAGGGATGAGAGACAAGACAAGCCACCTGGTTGAGTCCAAAGGCTGATTTAAATGGCTGGGTTTCTAAACAGGACCCTTTTAAAGGGTGGGGTCCCTTTTTCTTAAAATGGTGTTTGAGCAGATCCTCAGGATGCCCAATCTGATGTTGCTAACCTCTTTGTCTACAGTTTTTCCCAATGTATCTACAAGGCAGGATTATAAAAACAAAAGACAAAGCAGACACTTTGATACAATGTGTTTCTGCAGGTTCTGTGTTGGCCTCTGGTGATCACCACTCTCTTTTCCAAGTTCTGCCAACTTAACTGATTTGTCAACTCTTCTAGGATTTTGCAGGGAATTATCACCTGTGGTTTCTAGAAACTTTTAAGAACTTTAAAGAGAGAGAGAGATTTGCTTGCTTCCAGTTATTTGTCACCTCCTTCTCCATAGACTTTAAAGATCACCAATAACAGGTTTACAACACCAACACCAATTTTTGTTGCTCTGTGATATAACTCATCTGGTCTTGAAGTTGCACTTCATGCCATTATGTCTTCTTTGCCACCTCCTCTCCTATCTTTGGATAATGTTTTCTCTCAAACATGATTATTCTGCAAATTTTCAGTTTGGAGATCCTTGTCCCTGATGAAGTAGGGAAAAAACAGGAAATGAGCAATGCTGCTTGCCCTGTCACCTGTCAACATTACATCATCTGCTCCTGGCCTTTATTTCTTCATTGTGTTTGATCCCTGTGTAGCTTCTCAAAAGTCTTTGTTTTTGCCCTTAGCATTTTCTGCGAGCCTCAGCTTGTTCTGGGACCTCACCTTTCTGGCACGATTCTTTCAGTTTGAGCCACCCCTTTTTGTGTGTGTCTTTGACTATATACTCGCTCGCTCTCTCTCTCTCTCTCTCTCTCTCTCTCTCTCTGTCTCTCTCTGTCTCTCTCTCTCTCTGTCTCTCTCTCTCTCTCTGTCTCTCTCTGTCTCTCTCTGTCTCTCTCTCTCCTCTCTCTCTCTCTTTTAACAGAATAATATCACACCATTAATATTTTATTTATCAGGCTCTTTCATTCCTCCTAACTGAGGAATCTTCCCTCTTAGACCCTCTGGCTATGAGATCTTTTATTTTTCTGGCTTTAGTCCTGATCCTTCGTAAGCCCAAACTATACACTAGCAGTGTAGCTGTAGAAATGCAGAGAACCAAAGAGCATGACTGATAAAAGAGATATCAACCTCAAGTGGATATGAGATTTAAAAACAAAAACAAATAAAGACAAACAATAAAAAGGGAATAAGAGCAATAAGGAAAATCAGGGCACTTACAAACTCAAACATCCCCTATCACCTGAATGTTTGTGGGAAAAGCAGATTCTTGGTCTTACCCTGTACCTCCTGAATCTCTAGGGTCAAAGTCAAGGCATTCCTTTTTTTAAAATTTTGTCAGATGTTTCTTATGCATGGCGAAGTTTGACAATCACTTTACTATAAGCCAGAGAAAAGAGAACAGAGTAAGCTTTGATGACCGAGATGAATTGGAAAATCAAAGCCCACTCATTTCTCTGCAACACCGTGAATTGAAACTTGCTAATTTCAAAGGTTCTTTCAGCCCGGATCAGAAGAAAATTGAACATTGGAAGAAATAAGATACTAACAGAAGTATTAAGGAAGAAAGTTTTAAGGTTCAGTTGTAAAACTAGAATTTCATGCTGACATTAGAACAGTCATTCTTACATTGTTGGTCTTCTTAAATCACCCCCATTATGTAGGACAAGAACCTGGCATTTACACACTGTGATAAATATCAGGGCATCAGACAGTGGAAAAACATGAGTTTTGGAGAACTGTACTGGAGTTCTGCCTTCCACTTAATAGCCAGTGACTCTAGTCAAATTGCTTAGCCATATATGCAAAATGAGGATAAAAATACAACCTTAATGTATGAATAAAAACAAGTGAATAAATAATATATCTATAAAGTACCCACTGCATATTAGTTGTTCAACCTACATTCTTTTCTCTTCTCAATGGTGGATGAATTCTCAGATACAAATCTTTTTCCTATTTCTTGGAGAATTCTTAAAGAAAACGTCACATCCAATTTAATGCAAAGTGAAACAGCTGAAAACAGCCAAAAGCTCCAGGACAAGAAGGACCGAATCAGGCTTAAATGGAATTCTAATTTAAGGGTTGACTTCAATTAATTATTCATTACCTGTTCAAAGTGAATGTTGTTATGTCATAATTCCAGAGAGAGTTTTCCTAATAAGGACCTAAAAATTGGAAACCTCTGTCTTGAAATGGATCTTAGAATTCTCTTCATGAGAAAATACTTTGGAATACAAAGGCTGTGGAATTTTGGAATTCTCTTTCAAATGAATTCCTTTCCTTTGAATAATACTTTCATCTTTGGAACTACAGTGTGGAGTATTCTTAAAAACTATATTTTTGATTAAGGTTTTTTTTTTTTTAACTAACAATGCTGACCATTGACACAGGATTTTATTTATCCTTCTACACAATTTATGAGCTACATAGCATCTAGTTTGACTTAATGGGTCCCTGTCTTCAAATTCCAATGACCACTCCTGATACTTGCTTTCAGATTGCCAAAACTTTTCTGAAATTTCTTATGGGGAAGTCTTCCCACCTTTAGGGGACCCAATAAAGGCTTTGAGTCTATGGTCACATTTTGCTTTTACATAATGACTCCTTAGATGGTAAGCCAGCAATTAGGATAGAATCCACAAATGTTAACTAACTGCCAAGCCCTTCTGTGTGAGCAACAAGACCTGAAGTGGAACTTTTTCAGCCTCTGTTGATGTAAGGATGGTTAATGAGGAGACATATAGTTAAGGAAGTATCAAAGTGCTGTGAAAGGGTTCCAAACTGGAGGCTTAAAACTTTAGTCTTATCACTATAGCAGAGATAAGGCTGCCAGAGGGCTCTGGTAGCAAATCATTTTCATGAACAGTCAGCCATTTTTATTAACAGGTAAAGGAAGCAGCCAACATTTGGCAGGCATATTGGAGAAAAACAGAGCTCTCTGTAAACATTAATTAGTAAGACTCAGTACTTAAAACAAGTACATGAAGAAAGAAAGAAAAAAGAAAGAAAAAAGAAAGGAAGGAAGGAAGGAAAGGAAGGAAGGAAGGAAGGAAGGAAGGAGAATGAGGGAATGAGGGAGGGAGGTTGCGGGGGAGAGAGAGAGAGAGAGAGAAAGTTTGGTTCTGACATAGAGTGACCTGGGGACAATAGCAACAGGGAACCTACAGAAGAGGATGCAGATTGATTGCCCTTGGAGAAAGGACTCTTTCCTCAACCTCATTTGTTAAAGGTGACTGACTATTCTGTAGTATACAGGAAATAGAGACTTATGTGAAAATCTACTGTATGTTCTTTAAAGTTCTTGCAATTAACTTTGTGTACCAAATTGTATCTAATTTCCATTAATGATTTCAATCATTTTCAACTTTGCCTTTCTCCATTTTCATGAACCCTTGGAGTATGCTGAAATGGAGATACACACCTAGGTGACTCCTACTTATTATATAGTTAAGACTCTAATGTTAAGAATAGGGAAATCTATATAATCGGAGCTCTCCCACATCCACCCTCAAAATTCTGTCTTACGGGGGCTTAATTACCAAGATTCCTGGGTCTTAGAAAATAAAAAGCAGAAGAGCTCCATAAAAACAGCAGGAGCTCCCAGATGTTGATTTTGGTTAACTGGCCCCTCAAGAAACTTTATATTTTAATACTTTTACTTAAGTCAGGAATTTTAAACAGGAAATGGAAAAGGATTATTAGTTAAGGAAGGATGTGACCACGATGGCACTAGGCGTTTGGAATGAGCCACTGTAACAAATACTGTAGAATACTTCAAACACAATAAAAGTTGATTTGCCCCAGTCCAAGGTGGTTGTTCCTTCTCAGCTGGAGGCTGGCTTTCTTCTATCACCCAAGTGTAGTTCAAAACTCAGGCTGACAGGGGCCCGGCCATTTTTAAAACATGCTTTCTAAAGTCACCATAATCACTATAATCATCTCCATTCCAAGGGAAAGAGCATGGAGGAATGTTTATGGGAGATTTCTATGGGCCGGGCTTAGCAATGAGACATATGACTTCTGTTCGCATTCAATTGACTAGAACTTAGTCACACGGCATTACCCAGCTACAAGGGAGATTGGGAGATGTAGTCTTAGTATATGCCCAGAAATATGAGTAAACAGATTAGTCTATAATTACCAGTTTGTAACACAAAAGCTATGTTTGTTTATTTTCTCCCCTCGACCCCAAATTTCACCTCAACATAGATTACTAATGCTTCATTTCCAGGACCACTACAGAAAGTTAAGAGGTGGTTATACTTACTATAAAAAGAGTAAGGTAAGAGCTACCATTTGCTGAACACTTAATGTATTTCGGTACATATGTTAAATGTACACCTTATCTAATCCTCACGTCAACTCTGATTTTGCAGATGAGGAGACTGAGGCTGAAAGGGGATAAGCCACCTGCCCAAGATCTCACAGACAAGTGACAGAGCTGGGATTTAAACCTAGGCTGTCTAACTGATGGGCATTTCCCTACCAACCTCATTATACAATCATCACCCCATCACAGAAGGACTAAAAATATAAATCGCAATCTGCTTCAAAGTTAAGCCAAGGTTCTTCTATTTTCAACACCAGAAAAAGGAAGGAATGATTTTCGGATTTTGAAAATCCTCAAGTGAATAAACTTGAAATAGAAAATCAGGAAAGCCTTTGGCCAAGTTTAGAAATCCCTGGAACTCCTTGAATTCTGCCACTGAAACCTCACTGAAGCCTTTCTGATTTGCTTTTAGTTCTTACCAGGTACCATTTCCTGGATTAGTGAAATAGGTTTAAACATCTTTATGGTGTTCTGGACATAGGTGAGATTTTTTTAACTGAGTATGAAAGAAATTCAGCTAAACCATGGGATAGAATATCTAAAATGAATGAGTGCAATATTTAAGTAGTTAGAGGACATATCTACCAAAGCCTGTTGGGCTTTGCTGTGGCTGGCCCACCTGAATGGTTGAGCTCCCCCAGAAACCTCGCTTCTTCCTTGAGTCTGTTGTCCCGGGCCTGAGCCTGTAACCTGAGGGCCCTGTGTTTTACTTAGCACACTTTCTAAACACTGTCTGAAGCCTTAACAAGGATAATACAGATCCTTAAATGCCGCAGACGTCCCTGTAATCCTTGTGATTTGGCCTTGATTAACTGCCTACATGGCATTTAACAGCCTATGTGGTCACTCAGGCCAAAATCCAGAAATGGAAGTAGAGGTATGTACCAGAATTTCCAAGTTCACCACTATCCATAGTTAGCAGCTTTTGGTTCCTGTGAGCACTAGGGCCAGGTATACCCTTGGCTTTGCTCATCATGGACAGTGGTCCTAGTGCAAGGCCATTTGTCCTCCTTCTGGCACCTTTTGAGGCTGTTTGGAAAGAATCATCACCCTTCACCTCTCCTACGAATCCTCCAGGCTCTGCCTCTCTAGCTACATGTGTTAACATGCATCATGCTATGCATTATGGTGTGAATGGAATCCTTGCCTGGTCCCATTATAACCACAGAAAGGAAAGAGATAAAGACAACTTACCCTGTTACCTACTATGACAAAATTGTCTTTTTCTTCCATATAACTGTTTCTTTATGAAAAGAAATAGAATGGCGTGAAAATACCACTGGAATATGGTAAACTGTTTATCAAGCTGAGTGGTGGGTACAAGAGTGATCATTATATAATTCTGTATAATCATTTCATGATTTTTAACATTTCATAATAAATTAAATGTTAAAGGGAGGTTATCTGGACTGTTTCTTGCTTTTATTTCAGCTCTTCTAACTCACCAGGGGTTCTAGGCCTTCTGACCAACCAGATGGAAAGTGAGGCTGGAGTTTTCTGCTTACTGCCCCAGCTGCTCGCTATGTGTCAAAAGGATTTTCCTTTACACAGTTCTATACCTTCCTCATATTGTCCTAGGTGAGCTTGAGTGCCCCCAATACAACCTTTCAGTCATCCCAATATAATTCTAGCAATAAGTATAATCATTTTCCCATTAATAATTTCATAGGTAGACCAATGGGGTGATACCTTGGTTACCGTGCTAGAGAGGTATTTCCTTTTCCCTGTATCAAATTTACTGCATGAAGATTATTAATATTTTTATTAGATTTATTCATCAGTAATATTTTTGATGACATTATAAACATCTTTATAAAAGTAAAAATTCAGGTAAATAGAAATGGAATTGACTTTTGAATATAGAGTTTTTTAACAGGTAAACCTGCCAAATTTTCATTAATTATAACATTTCTGATTATTTTTCATATTTCCTAAAATTTATGTTATCTTCCAATACTGACCATCTCAAAGGCTTTTATTTCCTTTATCTCTCTTATTGTACCAAACCAGGGCCTCTAGGACAATGCTGGCTAGAAATAATGGCATCATAACTGAATTTTCATGTCTTGTTTACGATTTTTGAAAAGTCAAGTGTATTGAGGTACAACTTCCATACAGTAAAGTTCATCCTTTGTAGATGTACAGATTGTGGTGCAACTACCACCACAATCAAGATATAGCATAGTTCCATCACTGCAAAAAGCTTTTCATATCCCTCTGTAGTCAATTGGCTGCCCCTGCCACCACCCCCAGTTCCTGGCAAGCACTGATCTGACTTTTGTCCCTGTAGTTTGCCTAAATCAAAACTTCATTGATTTTTATAACTAAAAGGTATTCATTTTTAATGATGTACATAAGAATTTTTTGTCCATTCACTAGTTTACAGATATTTGGGGCGTTTCTTATTTGGGGCAATTATGAATAAAGTTGCTGAATATTCATGCACAGGATTTTTGTGGGCATATGTCTAAATCTATCTTCGGTAAGCACCTAGGAGTAGGATATCTGAGTTGCACAATAAGTGTATGTTTACCGTATTAAGAAACTGCCAAACTTTTTTCCAAAGTTGCGGTAGCGGCAAAGTCACATTTCTGCCAGGGTACTTCCACCAGTGTATGAGATTTCTGTTGATTCCACATCCTCTTCAACAGTTGGTATTTTCAGATTAAAAAAATTTCATCCATTCTTGTAGATATTTAGTGACATTTTCTTGTGATTTTAGTTTTTTATTTCCTAATGACTAATGGTGTTAAGCATCTTTTCATGTACATAGTTGTCACCCCCATCTCTTCCTTGGTAAAGTGTCTAGTCATATCTTTCACCTATTTTTAAAAATTGAGTTTTGTTTCCTTATTATTGAGTTTTCAGGTTTTTTATATGTTCTTCTTCATATTCCTGTTTTTTCAAAATATTTTCCCCTAATCACTGGTTTGTCTTTTCATTTTCTTAATAGCATCTTCCAAAGAGCAGAAGTTTGCAATGTTAGTTTGTTTTATTAACTTTTTCTTTTATGGTTTGTGCTTTTTTATATCCTATAAGAAATCTTTGCCTAACCCAAGCACATAAAGAGTTTCTCCTAGCTCATCATCTAGGATTTTTGTAGTGTTAGATTTTACAGGTTAGTGTATAGTCTTTCAAGTTAGTTTTTTTATATGGTACAAGTTTTGGATCAAGATTCAAGATTCTATTCTCTTTCTTCCTTTTTTTTTTTTTTTTTTTTTTTTTACAATGGATATCTAATGTTTCTGGCATCATTTGTTAAAAGGCTCCACTATATTGCCTTTGCAGCCCTGTTAAAAGTTAGTTTTACAGATAGAGATATAAGTAGTTGTGAAGGGATATTTATGGATATTAAGACTATTTTGTTTCTTTGACCTACATATCTATCTTTTCACCATACCACGTGCCTCAATTACTATAGCTTTACATTAAATCTAGAAATTAGGTAATGTGAATCCTCCAACTTTATTCTTTTTAAAAAGTACGTTGACTATTCTGGCACCTGTGCTTTTCTACATAAATTTTAGAATCAGATTGCCAATTTACACCTCAATAGATAACTGATACAGCGCTTGTATGCTGAAACGGGCAAACCTCTTCTGTTAGGTACCAGAAGAGTGCCATCCTCAGAGGGAGGTTTCGATTTAACCGGTCTGAGCTGTGGCCTGTATGTTAGAATTTTTTTGAAATGACTTAGATGATTCTAATGTGTTACAAGTTTTGAGAACCATTGCAAAGGTAATTTTTTTATGTTTCCCTTCTTTTTCAACTGTTACTGTTTTGTTTTTTTTTTTTTAACATTTTCAGATTCTCTCCTATACATCACCTCACTTCTTAATACAGGCTTTTTGGTCTGCCTGGGTATGCACAATATTTCCTTCTCTTGTACATAGCTGCCCTTTAAAATTTTGTTCCTGTCAAATGGTATTGACAAACCCAGATATTTTTAGGGCATCCATACATAGTGACACTCAGAAAAGGGATAAGTGGATCTCTCTGCCTCCTGCACCTTGACCTAGTAGCAAAGGCACTCAATTGGGGAGTTTAAGATGGCATTGTCTGTCAGTAGGGAAGGAAGAGTTGGAAATCTGGGATGAGGTATAACATTTCGACCCATTAGTGACACATTCTGACACTGTTTTAAAAGTTGCAAAAAAATATCAAATATTCTAGCCGTTAAGTGTAACAAGTAATAGAAAAGAGCCATCAGCTGAAGGACGTACAATAAAGGCTGGGTCTGTATCATTATCACCCAGTAAGCACTGGGTCTGAAAATTTTTGGAGAAAACCATGGCCTCGCTTCTTCCCTTAATAAATTATCATGTAATGATTGTCACTTTCTCTGTGCTGTATTTAGGGATGTATGTCTGTGTATGACTGGGTGTCATATACAGAGAGATCAAATGTTGTCACTTTACTAGTTAAGATGACTGGTGGCTGACTTGTTCTGACTGATAAATGTGTTTCTGATTTGTCTTTGCAATATGTCACAGAGGACCCTGGGCAGAAATCTGCCCAGGGCGGCATGATTATTACGTTAATGGTTTGGGACTTCGAGGCCCCCAAACCACAAGGGCACAATAACCCAACTTGAGGGAGAAAATCCTGCCCTGGCTAGAGGCCAAGGGGACAGCTGACGAGGAACATTGCTTGCATGTGTGCAACTGGCTTCCTGCTCTGCTTCATAACACCATGCTCTGCTGACTGCCCACCCCAGAAGACTAACCTCACTGCCAGTCTCCAGACACTGCTGCTGGCTGTGAATGATCACTGCCTTCTCTCCCCGACCCTAGCTGCTAAACTATGCTAAGGGTTAGACATTGATTTATTGCTTGTTTGCTGTGAAAATTGGCCTATATAAAAAGGAAAGCAATTTTAACAATACCTTGCTGTGAGAGTTTTTATCCCTTCTTAACCCTTCCCTGGACAAAAGCACCTTGAAATTAAGGCAGCAGTACACCTCACTCCCCATAGAGCTCAATTGCTCTATGCCTTGCTCAAAGTGCCATCTATCAGAGGCAGTAAAACGTGGTGGACAGGAACATGCACTTTGGCATTAATAGAATAAGATTTCCCAGGTCTGTCTTTTACTAGCTTCATGACCCTTGGGCAACATACTTAACCTTTCTAAGCCTCTGCTTTCTCACCTGCTCAGCACAGCACATGTTAAGTGCTCAATGAATAGGAGCTATTATCATTGTTATTAATATTTACACTTTTTTACCCAGAGGTATGATCGGTCTAGACGCATATTCACAAACTGGTCCAGCTGGATTGGAAAATTATTATCTCTATCCCCATCTGGTCCCTCAAAAAGGTGGTCAATCCCAAAATAATGGTTTCACTCATTCTTAACTACTTATCCATATTTGTCTACATATGGAAGTCAAAAATCCCTGTTTGTGTTTTTTTTTTTAAATAAGTACCAATTGCATGTGCAAAGCATAGTGCCTGGTGCTAGAGGAGATGAAAACATGTAAGACTTGTGAGTTTGGTAGTAGATCCTTCCCAATTCAAGCTTTTAGATAAGACCTCAGCTCTGATCGACACATTAGTACAGTCTTATGAGAGATCCTGAAGGAGAGCTCCAATTAAGTCTTGCCTGGATTCCTGACCCATAGAAATTGTGAGATAATAAATGTATATTGTTTAATCATTAAGTTTGTGATAATATTGTTACTAGAGGCACATGTCTATAGTAATTTATAATCTAGTTGGAGAGACATAGCATGCCTACTATATGTTAGCCAACGGTAGGAGGTAGCATTTGACAGGTGATACAAAAACATCTTTGATTGCCAAAGTGATCTATGGTTATCTACATGTGAAATTCTTACTATTTAATGATAACAAATAAACCCTGAAGTATAGTATTGAGGGGTTAATTGTGTATGTTTAAATTCAAGTGATGAATGTTAAAATTTTTTTAAAAACTTTATAGTAGATTGGTTTTGTGCAATCTTTAGTCACCCATTAAATATACAGAAGAAATAAATACATACAGTAAGATTTAAAATCTACACCTGTAGACTCTTCTATTGTCGTAGTGTTAGCTTCAGCTACCCACAATCTAGGGACGAGTATAGCTTTGATTTATTTTGACTCTTCAACCATTTTTTGACTAAGTATGTGCCTAGGTGGAGTCTGAGCCATAGTGTGATGGAGTCCACATTGAAGAATGATGAGGGAAGAAAGCCCTCTGATTCTAAGCACTTAGCCTTGATTTGGGCAATGCAAAGTGTGATAACTGGTCTCCCATAATCCTCTGTTAACTATATCATGGAAAGGATGTTAATTACTTCAAAGTCCCTGGTGAGTCCTGTGTCTTTGGTGTCGTTCATTGTCAATTCACCTCAGCCAACCAGCTGTCTCCCGGACTTGCCTTTTGTACCAAACCTTTAATGAAGCTGGCATTTGTGTCAATAAACTTTTAGCCCATCTTGCTGAGATAATTATCTGGGTCACTCAGATTTCAGCTACTTCAAATAATTATAGCCTTTTAGCCTCGAATATAAGGTGATGATTAAAGAAGAAGGAGTCAGGGGTCCCCATGCCAAAGTCAATTAGATGAAAATGCTGGCAGGTCTTGGCTCAGGCCTCTGATTTGAATACACAAGCCTCTGGGCTCTGTCAGGGCCTCACAGAGAATAAGTCACTCATAAAACACACATTATTTGGCTGAACCATGATCTAATTTGTGGATATAATAATTTCAGCATATCAGCTGTTAAGGAGAAAAGCTATCTCGTGAACACATCCTAAAGATGGCTCTGTAGGGCAATGGCATGGAGCATCAACAACCAGAGAGCAAGTCCATTTTCCCTAAGAACAAAGATTATGGCAAATATCACTGTGTAGATTTCAAAGCTATCCACATCCAAAGGCTGAAGATAAATGTTATAGTCTTACTAGATTTCTTTCCTGTGGCTTAGTAAGACTTCAAGATACTGACTTTTGGTCTTTTCATGTATTTGTCCTTCTATTCGTAATGTAACAAAACTCATTAATTACAAAAAGACTCATGTTCTCATTTTGGTCAAAAGCTTGAAGTGTTCAGGAAAAAAAAAAATCTTTGAAGACCAGGAAATCGTGACACTTAAATCCTTTCCCTTCTATGGACTAGAAAGAAACACGCTTTCTTAATCACCCTCACCCCCACTTCCATCTCCACCTGTCAATGTTTAAAACTGGAGACTAATGGTAGACAGTCTTCTCCCGCAGATCGTAATTGCCTTTCCAACAGAGAAGCTATCTCCAAAGCAACCAAGATAGGAGCTATGAATTCAAGCTGCGGCTCTCTATGTAAATTGCTTGGAATGAAATTGAAATTTCTCAAAAGAAAGCTGCACTGGGTTGGTCTATTAAATGCCTTCCTATCTCAGATCTGGGGATGTTCTCTAGCAGATAGGAAATTGTCCATACTTTGTACATTGTATATAGAGATAAGACCAAAGTGCTTTATAACCTGGTCTTAAATTTAGAAAAAAGTCCCATCATTATTGATACTATAATTCAATAATCATTATTCATTATTTAAAACACCCTGTCTGTCCACAGCTGCCCACATTTGTCCCCAAATGAAATCATGGTGTTTTACACACCCTCATCTCATATTAGCTTTTTTTTTTTTTTTCCACATTGGCTTGGTCATGTTTTTGTGCAATGTATTTTTTGGTCTTTGGCACATCTTGACTATTCAGTATTAAATATTCCTATAAATTTTCCTGTTTTATCTTCTTTTGCTTTCTTAATGCTTTTTTTTCCATGAGCTCCTCTATCCCCAAAACAGGATCTAATGTCAAATAATGTTCTGTTGCACTAAGCAACATTATTATTGTTCAATTTAAAAACAATTTGCCTAAAGAACTCTGCCTAGGGATATGACATGTAAATCCACGGGTGCACAAATTTGGTGAGTACTTGTCATAGAATTCCAGATCAGTGAAGCACTCATGCTTCATTTGGCCCACATCTGCCTCCACCAGCCATCAGCACCCCCTCCTCCCTTTGGGTCCACCTTACGTCCCCCATCCTACACACCCAAAGCCATAGGCTCCCTCAAACTCTGTTTATAAAACTCGAAGAATAGGGAAATAAACATAAGAGACTCACTCTGGGACAGACTGTCTCCCAGTATTCATTAGCCCCATCCTCCAATACAATATAACCCTTGATTTTTAGCTGGGCTCATGGCTGCCTGGAATATAGTTAGGGATGATGTGTGACTAGTTCAAGCCAATGGCATAGAAACAGAAGTTTCTTTTGGATAACGTTTGGGAATTTCCACATACATTTGGCTTGGCTCTTGGCCTCCTTTCATCTTTGTCTTTTTCTCTATCCTGCTGTCCGATAAATATGGCTAGAGTTCCAGCCACCATCTTGGTGCAAGAAGTCAAGGGCCATACCTTAAGTGTGGCAGAGAACTCTATGGAAGAGAGCCACCGTACTAGCCATAATGTGTGAGAGAAACACACTTCCATATTGTTTAAGGCACAATTACTTGAGGTGCTTGTTACTTGCAATGGAATGTGATCTTAAGTCAAGGCACTTTGATTTTCATTAGCACCAAGTGCTGATTTTGTTTGTGTCTGCAGTCGGATCATGAATTTTTCAGCACCTGGCAAGATCACGTGTTTGACAATGTTTGACAAACTCATTAAGAGTAACCCCATTAGTAAAGAAAAAGTTCATTGTATTTACTCTTTTAATGTCAAAACTTTATCATCGTTTTCACAAATAAAATTTAAAAAGCGTGTCTTATTTTTTCTAAGTGACTTGCTATGGAATATAGAATCTGGGTTCAGAAGTTTATTCATTGTGTGATTTCACTTTCTGGGGCTCATTTTGCTCATCTCTAAAATGGGGCCCTCATCTCAGGGGGCTGGGAAATAGGGAGAGAGCAGAACAAAAGGAAAGCCTGGTGGGTGTGCCTCTAGCCCTGCAGCCCCTGCTGCATCCCAAGCAGGTTCACCTTCAGAATTCCACCTAAGAGTTTGTGTTGTAAAAGAGTTTCACTAAGGAAACGAGAATCTTTACAATCACTGGACCAGTTAATCTGTAAGGTCCCTTTCCGTTAGGACATTTTATGATTGGAAAGACTCCCGCGTGGCCAGAATGAGGAAGATGGTAGCGCTGCTATGAGCAGAGTCAGATTGGGAGTGGTGGTGTCCTGGACATGTTGTTAAAGGCAAAGCCTGAGCCTCGGAAGGCAGAATCAGGACAGGAATGTGTCAGATCCAGTGGGAAGGCAACAGCACAGGGTTTTGGGGGGGTTTTGTTTTGTTTTGTTTTTCCCTGTTTGGCACCAGGTATGTATGCATCAAACACAAGGGCAAATACTACATGTCAAAGAATAGACTTCTGCTTAACAGACGCATAGTAAAGGCTATATATTGATGAGTTGTTATACATGTTACAGTGGAACAGAGCAGATACTGCCTGGACGCATCTCATCTTACTTATTCATGAGATGCTCAGCCAGAAGAAAGGCGCGACAAGGTTGAGTGGTATAGATCCCGCATGCGCAATGCTTGCTAGGGGTAGAACTGGCTGGAGATGTTCATGCTCCAGGCAGTGACTTGAGAACAGCCCTGCCAGCTGCACCCTAGACGGGAAATGGACTCAGGTCCTGGAGCCAGGAGACCCATGCCGGTCTCAGCTCCGCTCACATCACATCATTCTCCCTCGCTGAGTCTCAGTTTCCTCTTCTGTAAATGAGCAGAGTGGTCTAGATAATCTTTAAAGTAATTTTAGCTCTGAAATGCCAGGATTTAAAGTGTAAGTGTGTGTAGGGGTGGAATACTTCTTCCCAACTTGTGATATGTCCCCAGATAAGGGAAACTGTCCCTGTGGGACACTTCTGAATTCTCTATACCCCTCCATTCACACCACAGCTGTGGCAGTGGAACCTATCTTGGTAGGTAACTCTGGGGGGCATGTGTCAGCAAATCCCACTTCATCCTTCCTGCTTGACACAGGAGCAAGCCATTGTCTTCCACTGCTGCTCCTGGAGGGGGTGCCTGCCTGCATCCAGCACTGCCTAGGACAAGGGAGGTGTTCTTCACTGGGTCCTTAGCACTAGCCAGCCCTCTTGGCTATACTCCTAATGACGTATCCTTCACCCTGCTCTAGGCGTGACTTCATTACATAGTCTGAATGCTGAGGTGAGCATCAGCCTTCAGCCCATGCCAGTATTAAAGGGGGCCCCTCTGTCCTGTTGATTCTTCTATAAAACCTGTGAGGGAGGTATCATTATCTACATTTTATAGATCAAAACACTAAGGTTTAGAGTTCAATTACCATGTCCAAAGTCTCACAGCTAGGTGATATTGTCTACCTCACAGGGTTTATATAAGAATTGTATGAGCTGTGTTGTGAATGTGGTTTTTGAAGTTGTGTCTTCGAGGCCTGGCTGTGTGACATGAAGGGGGACCATATGATGCAACCTGTCTGGGGAGCAGCATCCCACCAGCAGCCTGATGGGTGAAGGGAGAAACCTGTCTTTAAAGTCACATGTCCAGGAACTCCTCATCTACTGCTCACCCAGTCCCTGCTCAGCAGCAGTGAGCTGAGCAGAGGTGAGAGGTGGGGCCATCGGGTTCCCAAGGAAACCAGTTCTCTCAGCTGATGCCTGATGCCAAGAGGTGAAGAGATGGACAGTGAATTTGGAGGTTCTGGGGTGGGCAGGCTTGCAGTTTGTGGACATGTTTGTCTCAGGAAGTGCAGCACACCTGGTAGCCACTCTTGACGGTGGCCTCGAGCCCCTACCCCCACACCCCCCGTCAGAAGCCAGAAACTTCCATCTGGCATAGCCGTCAGCTTCTGTTAGAATGAACCATCTTTAAACTGCAGCAGCTGCTAGCTTAAATGTTACCCCCTCTAGAGGTGTCTTCAGCTGTGTAGATCAGCAGTTCTCAACCCCGGGAGCTCGTATAGAATTACCTGGGAGGGCTTTATGAAACGGTGGTGCCTGGGCCCCGTTCCTCCCCCACGGGAAGTGGAGTTTCTGGGGTCGGCTGCAGCAGCCAGGGTGGGGAACCTCTGCTCTGGACAGGTTAGCCCTCCCCACCACCAGGCCCACATCTCACTTTGGTGCAGCTTAACAAATGCCACGGCCGTCTTGTTGACTGGGATGGCTGAGTGATCTGCTACTTTGTGACCTCCATGACAGCCGGCCCTCTTCTCCAGCATTTCACACAGTCCTGGACATTCAGTAGCAATTCAAATAACATTTGGTGAAGAAAATCAAATGGTAATTACTTGGAATTCAGGACTTTTTCCTTACCAAAACAAACAACAAAAAAACAAACAAAACAAAAACAAAAACAAAAAACCAAAAACCTCAGTACTTGGTATGTTTGCATATGTGTGTCTTGTAGTCTCATGGTCGAAAAACACATTCACAAAAAGCTCATATAATTCTTACATAAATCCTATGAAGTAGATGCTATCACCTCGGTGTGAGACCTTGGGCAAGTAAATTAAACTCCGAGCCTCGGTTTCTTCACCTTTAAAAGGAGACGAGAGCATCCCTCATAAGGTTGTTGAGGGGATCAAATGAAATAACCCCAGCACGCAGCACATTGCCTGGTCCATAGTGAGGGTTCCAGAATACTAGTTGTTATTATTGTTATTGTTATCTTTCCCTGCATGTTACAGAGGGTAAGCTGAGGCTCAGATAGGTAAAGTGACTTGCTTAAGATCCCAGAGGGTTAGGACTCAAACCAGAAAAGTTCTGCTGACTCCCAATCGTGTTTTCTTTTATACTATGTTGAGAAAAGCAGGCAATGTCGGCTTAGTTTTCCAGATGGGAATGAGACCAAGATGGGCCCCATGTAGGAGGAAGAGCACTGGGCCAGGAATGAGGGCTCTCTCCTCGCAGCCATGTAGGCCAGCTGTGCACCTTCAACGGGCCGCATTTTCTCCCAATGTTTCCGTTTCTGTCAGACAAATGACTGCGAGGTCTTCCTCAGACCTGACAGTCCAGGTTTGCATGAAAGCTGCGTCCAGGGACCACTCGGCACTTTGTGTGCGCGCGTGCATGCGTGTGTGTGTGTATGTGCGTGTGCACATGTGTTTGCCCCTGCCCTTGTGTAGAGCAGCCTCCTGTCTCCCTCACATCCATGCTAAGCCCAAGCACAGGAGACAGTAAGTCAGCCTGGCCTCCTCAGAATGCCTGGCTCTCCAAGGAGCCCTGGAAAGATGAAGCTGCCCCTGGGACTCCTCCCCTTACCCAGGCTGCCAGCCTTCATTATGTGCATCCTGAGCTAGGAAGCTCTGGGGAGCCTGTTCCAGGAGGTGATGGTCTGAGGTTTTTCCTCTGGAGCATTCTACAAGGTGGTAAATAGACACTAACGAGTCTCTGGCTTCTCTGTGATGTGCCAAAGTGTCTCTTTCACTGGTTTTGCAAGTCACAGAGCATCATTTTTCCAGGAAAAGAGGCGCTGGCCTTCCACTAAGCGCCCAAACAAAAGGAAATTAGGGAGAGGGGATATCAAAAACCAGGCAGAAAGAGAGAAAAAAAGACCCTGAAACCATTATCAAAATCTTTCCATTAATTCTTTCCCAGTAATTTTTTTTCTTTGTGCTGTCCTATGATATTTTTTAAATAGTAGGTAGGCATTAGTTTTCCACAGAGAAAAAGTCCACAATTTGTTATGTTTGTCCAGGCAGGAGCTTATGAAGAGGTGAATTGCTTCAGCTTCTTGCCTTTGTCTTTGCTGCTGCCATGAGAATCTAAGCTGTGGGCAGGGAAGGGTAGCCAGAGAAGCCCAGCACCTGTGGTCAGGCTGGCCCATCCTAGCTGACTCAAGCTACTGAGAACCACAGGCCCTGAGAAGTTGGACAGAGCCAGAGGCTGCTAACTCAGATGAGATGATTGGTACAGCCTGTCCACCTGTCCTGAGGCCACCTGTAGGTCACCATATTTCTTCTCTCCTACCTGGTACCTGGATACAGCTGTCCGTGGCCTGCCTCTGACCAGGCATAAGCTGCTCCCAGAGCCTCTCTCCCTTAGCCATTCACACTTGCTAGGAGTGTTAAGACAGAACATCCACCCTTGGCTTATTGCCAACCAGAGACTTTAGCATTTTGTCTATTAATTCATTATCTCATCCTCACAAATCCAGTGACAGATCTTCGCAGGCCCCAGAGCATTGAGGGAGAATGGCACCCTTTACACAGCACTCTCAATATAGATCCAAGGATCTTTACATACCTTCAGTCATTCATTTATTCAGCAGATATCTATTGACTACCTGCTATGAGCCTGTCATTATGCTATGCTTGGTGCGGAGGATATAATATTGAATAATATAGACAAAACTCCCTCCATGGGGAATTAATAGACTTTATCTCCAATCCTCTCAAGGAATCTGTATATTGATATTATTGTTTCTATCTTGCAGAGGAGAAAACTGAGGCTTAGGTTAAATAACTTTCCCAAGGTCACACAGTTAGACAGGAGCAGAGGCAAGATTTGAACACATGTATTTGAACTCCAAAGTGCACTTTCTACTACACGATATCATTTCTTAGCAAACACAGGAAAATAGGTCTCTCAGCTCTGAATTTCTGGGTCTTCACTAACTAAACTATACACACTGGAAGGGATGTCTTAGATTTCTTTGTACCCACATGGTACCTACCATAATATTTATTGTATAATAGATGTCTAATAAATAAGCAAATTAATTAATGCCATAAAATAACTCACTTTGAGCCCAAGACTCACGGACCCTTTACATCTTCCTCTCTAGTCACCTCTCTCTCCTTCACTGCCATAATTTAAAAAAACTGCCAATAGCCTACACTCTGTCAACTTCTTCACATGCCTTACTTCTCAACCCTTTCTGGTCCTGGCTCTACCTGCCACCCATCCCCCACCCCCTGCCACCACCGCCACCAAACACGCTCTCTGTAAGACAGTCAGTAACTCCTTTGTCACTAAATCCTGTGGGCCCCTTTCCATACCCATTTTACTTGTCCTTTCAGTAGTGCGTGACTCCTTGAAATGCTCTGGTCTCTGTTTCCAGGACTCTAGCTTTCCTCCTACTTCTCTGGCTGTTCCTGCCTGGCTCCTTTGTCATCACTCTTCCATTGCTCCTCAGGACACGTGGGTGTCCCCAGGGTTGCAGCCCAGGCTCTCTCCTCTCCTCCCTCCTTCCACTCCTCCTAGGCAACCGCACACTCATACGCATCTCTGTCAAATCTCCATCTCCTGCCCAGACCTTCACCCAATATGGAGACAGCGGCCCTCTCCCGAACTGAGTGCTCCCTTCCACAAAGTCTCTTCTTCTTCCTGTGTCACACATGAGAACTAATGGCATCCCTGACACCCAGACAGTGAAGCCTCCTCCCTCTCACCTCCACATTCAATCTGTCACCAAATCCTGTCTATTCTACTCCTCAATATGTCTTTAATTGTCTGCTTCTCTCTCTCATGACCACCACCTAATTTCAGGGGCTCCTTGTATCCTATAATCACTTCAACAGTCAGCGACAGATCTCATTTTCCTCAATGGGTCTTGCCTCCTTCAGTTCATTCTCCACCTCCACCCTGACACTGGAAGAAACTTCCAAAAAACCGCAAATCTGTTCATCACTCCCCCACTTTAGATTATCTTACTGGATTCCTCCTTAATTCAAACTCATTATCATGGCCTACAGGACCCTGGATGAACTACCTTTCTAACAGTATCACTCTGCATCCCGATCTTGTATTCGATGCTCTGACTATATTACAGCAGATTATAGATTTGGTACCATGCCAAATTCTCCATCCCAGTATATGCCTTTGTATTTGCTGGTCCTGCTAGTTGGAAAGCCCTCCCTGACCCCTTTATCCTTCAAGACTCACTGCATGTGCAATATCTTCTAGGAAGCCATCTTTAACCTTCAGTCCTGAGTTAAGGATTGACCTCGGGGCTCCATGGTTCCCACACATTCCTTTCTCACAGCATCTAGCACATCACTCTCTAATACCATGTGTATTGTCTCCCCCATTAAACTTCAAGGTCCTTGAGGGCCTGGCCTGTCTTTTTCATCTTTGTACTTGGAGTCCCTCATACTGCCATGAGACTTGGTGTATACAAGGTGCTCAATGGAAAGATGAGTGGGAAGGTGGGCAAATGGCTGGTGGATATGAATGAATAAGTAGATAATTAAAACTCAGATGGAACTGGAGTTAAGGAGTTGTCTGTCCAACTATACCCATCTCTCAATTCTCATACCCCAGGACTGAAAAGAGTAACCTGGCCAAATAGTTCCAAAGTCCCATGCTAAGCAAAATTCTAGAAGTTATTTGGAAAAAGCAAATGGCACAGACAGAGAAGCTAAACAAATAGAGTTTTATAATGAGACACAATTTTTTTAATGTGAGATGTCCAGAATAGCATGAAAAATAATTCAGAAAATGTTGACTTTTATGTAAAATTATATCCACATATACATTTTTAAAGGGATGCAGAGATCAGAGTTCTCGCCCACAAATAGTCTAAAATTCTCATTGCGTACAACTCATACCGCTCCATATTAAGCAACGAGGATCTTTGGCAAAAAGGAATCTCCTAAAAATACCTAAGCACCTGCTTTGGCAAGAAAAAAACCACACACACACCATTAATTAGTGTGTTGGAAAAAGAACGATTTTTCAAAATCATAACTGAGCCAAGGCCTGAAAATTGATGAAACGACTGCCTGCTACCATAACAATACAGATATCAAGTCCTTACTGGGTGTGGGACGTTGTGCCTCCCTCCCCAAGCACTCAACATTTCACAAGACAGCCGCCTTCACACTTCCTCCTGGAAGAGGGCAAGGGAGGGCCAGGGTTTTTATCCTGAGTAAACAGATAAGGAAAATGAATAGGAGGAAAAGAGAGGACTGTGAGGTTGGGGAAAGCTAATGCCAAATTCCGTTTCTCACCTATACTTGGAGCAATTGGAATGGTAAATTGCCAAGGGGAGACTACCAAAGAATACCTGATAGAAACAAATGTTACTTTTTCCCCTGACAAAGATGTGCTAAAGGAGAGCTGCCTTCCTTCTCCCATCTTCTCCTCCTTTCTTTCTCTTCTCTTGTATTCATTTTCCTTCTCACTTATGACACTCCAGCTCTGGAAAACTTTTGCTTCTGGTTACACATCAAGGTCAACCTTATTTCAAAGTCTTTGCATCTGCTGGTCCTTATGCCTGGAACACTTTCTATGAGGAACTCTTTCCAACCCTTCAGGGGTTCAAATATTAGCTCTTTAGTGATATACACATTTGCTAATAAGTAGCCAGACACCTCCCACCCCAACTCTCTTCCATCCATTACCCTATTCTGTTTCTGTAGAATAGATCTAGGGTCTAAAAGGGATCAGTTAGCCTTCCTGAAAATTTAATGTGAGTCTCTCAGATATTATCATCTGCAACTGGGTGTATTCTCTTAGAATTTTGTATTCTGGAAGCATTCACCACTGTATTCCTGGAAGATAATACTTATCTCTCTAATATGAGTCCTGACAGTGCTGACTTCTTTCTCCATCCTTAGATAAGTAAATTCTGTTTGATTTATCCAAGAATTGTCAGAGCCTAGTCTTTTCCAGTAACACAGTCCTACTATTGACATTGTCCATGCAGTACTTGTGCAGTTTATCAGCATTGAGACAATTAGTTGTCCCTCAATTCTGTTTTCTTCTTCTGTCATTAAAAAATTTTTTAGCTGGATACATGTTATTCAGCATAAAGACCACACTTCCCAGACCCCCTTACTTCTGGGTGTGGTCATGTGGCTAAGTGTTGGGCAATGGCGTATAAATTAAGTGATGTGCAAGACTTCTAGGTCCTATCCTTAAAAGGAAGGGGAGTGTTCTCACTTTCTCTTTCCCCTGCCCACTTGCCTACATGTAACCTAGAGGAGGTAGTGAGCCATCTTCCATATTTTTATCACCTCTAGAAACAAATTCTAAGAGGAAAGAAACCCTTATCTTTGATCATCGCTTTATCCCTAGAACTGAGAACAATACCTGATAGATAACATTATACAATAAATAATAATCAGTAATAAGTAAATATTTGCTACATGAATGAATAAGTGTAAGTATAAAGAAATCACATGCCCCATCTCTTCCCATATGTTTACCTGACCTAAATTTGGAAGAGGAAGTTTTCTGGCTCAGGGGTCTGAAATTTTCTCCAGTTCTTTGTAAACCCAAATAAGTTTGGAAAGACCTTTCGACATAAGATCACACTTCAAAGAATGTCATCTGGGATATTGGTTAGCATCTGGTCCCTCCCTGGGTTACCACTATGGTGCTCAGTTTCTTCCCTTTCATGGCGAAATGTCAAAACATGAAAACCAGGGGCTTAGCTTCTATGCAATCTGTTGGATTTTTTCTCACTTCCCAGGCACCTTGGGATGATTTGAGGCCTGCCCTGGGGTGACCTGAAAACATATCGGCCTTGGTTTAGGGCAGAAATATAAGGTTGACAACAAAGGCAAGTCACATGTATAATTTTAGATTTTATAGTAGCCATGTCACATTTAAAAAGGAAAAAACTGATGAAATTAATTTTAATATTACATTTAATATATTCAAAATATCACTTCACTATGTAATCAACATAAGTATTATTAACAAGATATTTTGTTCTGTTTTTGCAATAAATCTTTGCGTTTTACTTATAGTGCATCTCTCAATTCAGTCTAACCACATTTCAAGTGCTTAACACCCACATGTAGCTAACGACTGTCATATTAGATGGCATAATTCTACAGGAAAAGGCACTGAATTAGACTGTGTTCAGATTTTCCGTCCTAGGCTGATCCCCCAAGGCAATCTCACCTACAGTTTCTTCATGTATAACATGGAGCCAATCATGACTGTTTCACAATTTCTTCAGCAAAATAAGGCAGAAGAAGGAGAAGAACTCACCTTCTTGGTCAATGGATCAATCCTGTATGACTCCTTCTACAGACCCTGGCCATCTCAGACCTAGAAGGAGTTTGGGTGAGGGACACTGTATTAGTCAGATTTCTCCAGAGAAATAGAACCAATGGATATAGGTACATAAATATAAATATATAGGGAGAATTATTACCCATAGAGGGGCTGAATAGAACAACAAGGTAGAGGGAGAACAAACGTGCTCTCTGCCTGAGCTGGAGCACCCGTCCTCTCCTGCCTGGGACACTGGTGCTCCTGGTCTCAGGCCTCCGGACTCAGACTGGGTGTTACAGTTTCGGCTCAGGTACCCAGCCCCACCTGCCTGGTTCAAGCCACCACAGTGCAGCTGTTCCGTTCAAGTCTGCCCTTACTGTGCTGTAAGGGGCGTGATTTAGGGGCCTATAGAAAGGCTTCTGTTTCCAAAAGTCTTCCCTCTGTGCCTGAAACCTGTTACAGTGATTCCTACTAAATGGGTTTCAGTTACTGTCCTCTGCCCGCCACACCTCCATCCTTACAAACGTTCCTGAGGATGAGAGCACTCAAGAACACAGTAGTTCTTAAACTTTTGAGTGATTCAGCAAGTCTCGGGGTGGGGCCTGGAAATCAGCAGGCTTACCCAGTGCCCAGCAGAGATTTGTAGAGCCTGCTTTGAGTAAAACTGTCTTTAAGCCACAGCACAGCCTTGCTTCTCTAATGCTTTCCTCCTGTGGTGGCTGAGACCACAGACGGCTGGCGGGTCTGGCTTCTCTGACACTCCTGCCACAGAACAAGATCCTGGGGCACTGAACAATAGGGGTTCTGCATAGTCGTGTAACACATACGCACACAAACACACACAGAGCTGCTGGATACAGTGTCCCACAGCACCCGGTTGGAACCCAGACCTTTCAAAAATGCTGGGTAGGTCACAGCCCTTCTCCTCCTCCCACAGACAAAAACACAGTTCAGAGGCAGGCAGCAAATTCCTGCCTGAGGATATATATCTCTGGGCTGATTAAATAAACACAGCTTAATTAAATTAAAGTAAGCTCAGAACCTGTCTGAACTCTGCTGGCTGCCCAGCAGTGTCACTCATGAATCTTTCATTTTCATAAATGAATGATCGTTTGCCTACTTTGGGGCTTGCCCTGAAAAAAGAGGGGCTTCTGGGTAAAAATAGCTCCCTCTGGTCAGAGGAAAACAGTTGGGGTATTTTTATTTAGGGGCCCAGGAGGCTTTGGGATCTTTTTATGTTTGGGGGGAGAAGTAAGCATGTGTCTTGTTACTGGTCACAGGATGAATGTGACTGAGGCTGCTTTCCTAAAGCCAGAGGGTTGTTAAGATCCCTGGAATATTCGACCAAATGTATGGTGGAGAGAGAGAGATTGAACAGAGACATAGAGAAACAGAGAGGGACAGAGAAAATGACAGAGAGACAGAAACAGAGCATCAGTAAAGCTGAAAACTCACTGCAAATGAGGCTACTACAAATAGACTCAGCTGTCTACAGCCATACTACCCTGAATGCACTCGATCTTGTCTGATCTCGGAAGCTAAGCAGAATCAGGCCTGGGTAGTACTTGGATGGGAGGCAAACGGGCTCAGCGAATTCAAAGAGATAGGCTTTGGAATGGTGTTGGTTACTGCCAGGAAATAAAAAGCACATGTTCCAGAAAATTTTCTCAAAGGAGGAACCAGAAGAGATAAAGAGAAGCAACTATGAAAACTTATGAGGCAGAAAGAAGTCCTCTGCTCAGCAGGGCAGAGTCCGCAGTTGCCTTCGAGTGACTGGCCTGGAGGCACACAAGAAAGAGCTTCTCAGCTGGAGGAAGCACAGTCCAGGGCGCCCCGCAAGAGCCTGGTTTACTGGTGTCCCTGTATGAGTCACCTGTGCTGGAGAAGTGATGGAGGAGGGCATGGACACCACCCCCCCAGGGGAACCTTTCAAATGCTGGGCTCAATGCCTGCACCCCAATTTGCCCCATCTAAAAATTAGATCAGGAGTAGCACTGTGTAAAACACCCTGGTCTCCAATCAGCCAACTTGGGGGTCTCCTTCATTTCTTACTCTCTCTTCAGGGACTTGCCATTTTGGTCCTATGGTCTCTTCCAGAAGGCTAGGAAGGGAATAACAAAGAAGAAAAATGCACATTTTGCAAGTTGCAGTGAAAAGCCTTTGGGGAAGGAAGTTGAAACTAATGGGCAAGCTGTGGCTTTCATTCATCTATGTTACTGCCGCTTCCATTAGCCAGGAAACATGAGAGGGGGACTTGCAATCTATCACTGTCCTTTGTATGTGCCAGTGACACTGCTGACAGTGTTATTTTCTGGCTTCAAACTTACCCTCATCAGCAGGACTTTTGCTCCAAGTTCTTATAGAACTGATGGCTTACATCACCTTATAGACTCTTCAGGCTCCACCACTGGCTTCACACTTAGCTCATCTCTCTTCTTCCCTACTACCAACTCAGGCTCAGCGACAACTTAGGAGGCATTGCTGTTCCTATCACCCTACTCACCTGTTTCTGTTTCCAAGCCCAAACCTGAGACTTATCCCAGCTGGAATATCGCTCCATTGGCTTTCTGACAAGTAATAGAGACAGCTTCTTATTATTCTGATCAAGTGCTCTCTGTGTTGCCTTCCAGACTACTTCTCCAGCCCCATTCATCCAGCCTCTCCTGGGATCCCAGAGTTGTGAGGATCAAATGAGAAGGTGCACTATAAACCATGGGACATTCCACCAGACTAGGGTACATTATCATGTGTCATGGCTGACTCTGAACTTCGAGCACATTAAAGACCCATTTACAGCCCGAAGTACCTAATCTTCTAGTTTAAAGTGACAGACTCAACTGACAAGTTTGTTGATCTCTTCTCGCCATAAAAAAACCAAGAGAGATTCATCAGAAGACTTAAGATTTTAAAATCTTCTCTAATATGCAAAGCACATGAAGGAGTGTTAAGTAGGATCCGAACAGAAGAGGTACCAAGAAGATAAAGACTATAGAAGGCAGGATGAGAAACGAGAATTGAAACAGGGTCATTAATTAAAAGTCTTTATCTAGAATAACGCCGCTGACATTTCCCTCCAACACCCCTACTTACAAAACATCTGGAAACCAGGTATTACATCCAAGCTCAGGAGAAAAAAGGTTAAAAATCAAAGCTGAAATTTTGTCTCTATAAGAAATGTGAATGAACCTTCTGGCGAGAACCAGGACATCCAGTGCGGGGTCGTGGTGTACTGCAGAAAACCCTCACTGACATTTCGAGAACCTCCAAGGAATGAGGGGCCGCGTTCTCCCTAACGCCGAGTCCGCCAGGCAATGAGACTAGCCACCGACGCAGGGCTCTTGGGCAGCCGTGTTACTGTCTCATTCACACAGCCGCAATCACCGGACGGTGAAATCGCAAGCCTAAAATGTGAAATAGAAATACCCAGACGAATAAGAGATAAAATGACCTGGGAGGAGAAATAAAGAATGGAAAAAATTAAAGTGTGGGGGGGGGAACCCCTCTAATCAATACTTTTAGAGAGAGATGAAAAGATGCTGCATTCATAATGCATAAATATAGAAAAGAAACCATCAGAGAAAAAGACTTCTTAAAAAATAGGACTGTGACTGCTACAATTTCTTAAGTTAATAAAAGTTGAAAGATTAAAGTCCTAAAACGATCCCATAATGAAGATAATAAAGACAATGAGGGAGGGCAGGAGGAGTGAGAGAGAAAAGAAGAGGTAAATGGGGCAGTTCAACTAATGAGATTCCCAGAAAGAGGGAAGAAAGAAATTTAAAAATACGGAGATGACCAGTGAAATAGTAAGATCATTTCCCGAAGTTGAGAAAGGATACAAGTGTTTAGGCTAAAAGTTCTCACTTAATGTTTAGAACAATACATTTTAAAAATTGCGTGTTAAATCATATCACTGTGACATTTTGGAACATAAAGACAACAATAAAATCTTAAATGCATCCAGAGAAAAAATGTTCTTATGGTTGCAACAACAATAAAAACAATCAATATGGCTAACTTACATGGCACAGAAATGTGCAGAAGGATGTCGAGTAACTATATGTTGATGGAGTAGCTATAGACAGAGGCTCAGAAAATGAGCAGAAACAAAGGGAGGCTGAAAAATAAGAGTGGAGTCAAGGTCATGCCACAGAAACAGCCTGGTTACAATAGAGCTGCCACTATTGCTGGGCCCTGCATACCACTTGCAGGATCATCATTACTACCACTACCATTGAACTTGGAATACTTCCCTCACCAGCAAAATAGATTTTGCACCATTCACTCAAGATACAAAGTCTCAGGTAGGAGCATCTGATTCACTAAGCCTGGGCACATGCTACTACCCTAGTTTGTTAGTTTTTCAGAAGTCAGAGAGAAAAACTATCTGGCCTTCTGCATGGAAATCGGAACCCTGCTTCCCACCACAACTCACACAAAGGTAGATTCTTCAAGCTTTTAGATGGGTTCAGATGCCAAGTCATCAACACCAAAATAATAGAAGTGTAACATGGTTCACCCCTCTGAGTCTTCACCATCTTTACATCCATCTCTCTCCACACTTAAATTCCAAAACATACATCGAAATATTCATACATACCATATGCAACCCCTTCACACTCACCCCGTAAGAAAACCAGAGTTTCATGAGCTGGTGTACCCAGCAACAATTCATAACTTTCTAGGTGATATCCATTTTCCCTCCAGCTCTATCACAATCCTCTATGGATTTATGCAGATTTTTGGCTAACATAGGACAGTGACATAAAGAGAGAGGAAGGAAAATATAATTTAAACAAATATATATGAAATGTGATTAGGTATTACAGTCTTCATTTCTGCAACTGGTTGCAAGGCCATGCATGTGAACTTTCTTCCTTCTCCACTGGTAATGGTAGTAGACATATTGTGGGTAGGAAAAATAAATTTAAACTTAAGAATCTATTCCAATGAGGATGAATCACTGCTCTCCATACAATATAAATAATCAGCCTTCTACATGGTGCCCAGCTGACCCTCTCTGAACACCACATTGGAGTCCCAGGGTTGAATGTCAAACAGCCCACTGAGAAGTGGCAGTCAACAGATCTGCCTTTGTGGATGAAAGTGCTTCTGTTCATTAGATTATTAAGAACCTCCCTTGCAGTGAGAAGTCTTTGGTGAGAGGCCTCAAGGAACACAAATATTCTTATACTTTGTTCATTCGGAGAAGGTGATACATAAAACTCTTTTCCAAACCAGGCGATGCATATAACTCTTTTCCAAACCTCCCACTCAGCCTCCAGTGTTGCTCCTTTGGATTCACAACCATGGGCCAAACCACTGTGAAACAGTGTACGTGGGTGTGGAGCTCAAAGCAGCCTGTGAGCACTGGGGCATCTGGGACGGGGGCATCAGGAGGTGGAAGGGGTGCAGAAATAAAGGAGAAGCTACCAAGGAAATGGCAGGGAACGCAGTCCTGTGGTAGAAAAGGAAAAATGGGACACTCTTTTCCTTTACCTCCTTGCTGTTTTATTTCTCTGCTCTCCTTTTTCCTCTTCCACCTCATCTTCTTTCCCTATCTTTTTCCTCCTCCATCTTCTCCTTCATCTTTCCTCCCTTTCTTATTTTCTCCTTGTCTTTGTCTTTCACTATCCCTACTTATTCTACTCACCTCCACTAATGGCTTCCTGCTCCTAGCGACCAAGAATCAGGCTATTATCTGCAGCAATACAAATCTCAGCTACAAATTGAGTTAAATTTCTTTCTTTCTTTCTTTCTTTTTTTATGACTGTTCTGGGAAACTACCACCGTGTATAATATTATTTTTGTAAGAAAATGAGTTCCTGGTTCCAAGCAACTGTTTTACTTAGCTGGCAATTATCTGTATATAGACTCTGGTATTCAGGGCCCTGCCCAAAGTAAAGCTCAATAAATATTAGTTTATTAGAAATAAATAAAGGTGTTGACATTCTTGGATATAAGTATATTCCATCACGAAGAAAAAAACAAACACATTCTGGTATGTTTAGTGGCCAGATTGAGACCAGACTCTGATTAAAACAGCCATTCATCAACTCAGGAGCCACCTTTCGTTATAACAACAAAAATCTTCCCGATGGCTGGAGGCCATTTGTTAAATAAACTTAAAGAAATATTTTCATCAGTAAATGTCAACTTCTTATGTCTAAACCTGTCAAAATAATGAGTTCTAAAATTTAATCTAAATCCAGTTTCATATTTATAAATGGAAGGTTATTTTTCTGTTTCTGACACAAGAAAATAAGCGAGTGTCACATTCAAATTTGACCAAATTCCCTGGTTAAATTTTTAAATTAGTTAAGAAATGTCTCCATGTAATTTTATAAGATGTTGGGTTGGTGTTTTTGTTTTTGTTTTCTTTCTTTTGTCTGCATATACGTGCAATGAAGATCATTCTTTTTTTTTTTTTTTTGGCAGGGGGTGGAGAAGTGCTTTGGTTTATTTTTATTATTATTGATTACATAAACAAAAACATAATTTAAAAGTAAAAGAAAACTTTGCTCACAATTTCACCACCCTGCAAATCAAAATGTTTTTATCTCTTTAAGTTTATAACTAAAACTTCCATCTGGATATAAGCAAGACTGTCACACACACTGATGTCATTGACAATTTAATTATACAAACAAGTCCTCCTCAGATACTAACAGGTACATTACCATCCTTTTAGCTTTACAGCTGAGGACATGAGTAATATAGTTACACGGAGCCAGAGCATGATTCCCGACAAATTCAGACTTGACCCGGACTCCCAGTCACCCAAGCATACTGGGGTCGCAGCAAGCTCTTTCTCCAGCTGCCTACAAACTGCGCTTCCAGATGGCAGAGTCAGAAACCTGAATCAAGGAAAGTCACTCGCGCTCTGGAGCAAGGGCCTCCTGGCCATCAGCAGTGACATTATCTTTTTGGAAATTTAAATGTGGCACAGAGAACTGTCATGAATTGGGAAGTACTAAAGTGGACTCTGCCAATCAAAGTGATTGAACCTCTGGCCTAAGCCTGATGGGATCCATTTCTGCTCTCAGAATGGAATTGCACAGCCTGGCTGCACTCATTGCTGTTCTGTCCCTTGAGCCAATTAGTAAGAATGGGCTCCCTCTATAGGAGTGATGCTAACAAGGGTGAAAGGAAGAGAGATTTTGCCATACACAATCTTGTGTACACACATTAGATGCTTAACAAATGCTGGCTTGTTGATCTACATGCAGAAAAGTATACCATTAATAGACTCAGTAAATTACTCCGAAGTAAAGACATCCCAGTCACTACAATTCAGATTGAAAAATAGAATATTATCAGCAACCCAGAAGCCTCTCCAGACCCCCTGCAGTCATCACCTTCTTTTCTCCCCAAAGGTAAACGCTATCCGAATTTCTAACCCATTGTTTATTTAGTTTTATAGCCATGGCATCTCATAGTTTAGAGTTTCCTGCTTTTGAACTTTTCAAATGCAATTATATAGTGTGCATGTTTGTGAAATTCATCCATGTTGAGGCATATAGTTGTAGTTGACTTATTTTTTTACCCCTGCATGCATATATCATGCTACATACATATAACTTTTCTACTGTGGAAAGATATTTGGGTTGTTTCCATCTTCGGCTATTATAATAATGCAGCAATAAATATTCTCTTATATGTCTTTTGGTTACATATATATGCATTGCTGTTTGGTAATATATTAAAGGAGTTCAGAACAGGCATCCCTACAATGAGCCACTTTGGCATGTGAATTACTTTGAGCTGAAAGCAATCGAGACCCTGCAGGCTCATAAGAAACTTTTACCTCTCCCTTAAAGAATTTTAAATTTGGGGCCTTGCCCATAATGAGTTATTGTCAGAATAACTTTTTGTGATCTATGACAGGGCAAACTTCTAATTACTGAATATCTGTTCTTATCTCCCTGTAAAATGACCTCCCTCCCCTTGAAGCCCCAAGGCACCTTATCTCATCCTTAGCTCAGAATCCATGTATACCTCATTTTAACTTTCTGTCTCTGAACCTCATGTATGTAGGGTCTCTGACTTTCTCACCCATGTGAGGTTCCTATACATAAGCATAAAACTGAATTTGCTTATTTTCTTTTGTTAATCTATCTCATGTCAATTTCATTATTAGACCAGCAAAAAGAACCTAGAAAGGTAGAGGAAAGTCTCTTCCTCCACTACAATATCTAAGAGTGAATTTCTAGGTCCTATGGTAGATGTAAATTTAACTTTATTAGAAGTTGCCAATCTTTTCCAAAATGGTTGTATCAATCTGTACTCCCGCCAGGAGTATATGAGTTTTAGTGGTTCTACATCCTTGACAACACTTGGTATTATCAGTCTTTTAGTTTTAGTCATTCTGGTAGGTGTGTAGGGATATTTCATTGTGATTTCTAATTTAAACATCTCTGACCACTAAAATCTCTAAGCGGCTTTTCGTATGTTTAGTGGACAGTGAATTTCCAAAGTTCCTTTTGAGGTCTTTTGCACATTTTTAAATGAGATTGTCTATTTCTTACTGATATGAAGATATCTTTTTAATATTCTGCAAATGATCCTTTTGCTATGTGACTACAAATACATTCTCCCACTCTGACTACTTGCCTTTCTAACTCTTACTGGTGTCTTTTGATGAATAGAAGATCCTAATGGCAATATAGTTTGATTTATGAATATTTATTTTTTGATTCATATTTTTGTGTTCTATTTGCCTTCACAAAATCATGAGGATATTCTCAAATGTAATTTTCCAGGAGATTATTGTTTTACTTTCACATTCAATATACAATCCACCTGGAATTTATTTATTAGGCGTTAAGATTTCTTTTCATTCCTGATATTTTACATTGTACCTTCTATCTTGCCAAGGTTTATCAATTTTATCAGTCTTTTTACAGAACTAACTTTTGGCTTCATCAATTCTCTCTCATACATTTTTCCTATATCATTTATTTCTGCTTTTAACTTTTACATATTCTTCCCTATATGTTTCTTAGGTTTAACTTTCTATTTTTCTTATTTATTAAGATGAATTGAGATGAAAAGATGAAATGAGATGATTGATTTCTCAGTCTCTCTTCTTTTTAAATATATACATTTAATATAAAATTCTCCCTAAGCATACTTTAACCTCATCACATTTCAATATGTTATATTTTTAATTATCATTCAGGTAAAAATATTTCCTTATTTCCATTGCTAATTTCTTCTTTAACCCATGGGCTATTTAGAAGTGTATTGCTTAATCTCCAATCTAAATATTTAGGGGTTCTCTAAGTTATATTTTGGTTATTGGTGTCTAGCTAAGTTTCATTGTGGTCAGAGAACATACTTGATATTACTCAGTCCTTTGAGGTTTATTGACACTTGATTTATTGTCCAATATATAATCAATTTCTCTAAATGTTTCATTTGCCTTTGAAAAGAATGTGCATTGTAGGATTAATGGGTACCAGGTTCTATATGTGTCAGGTCAGTTTGTCAATCGTTTTTCTCACTGTTTTTTTCTGTGTATGTAAAATTATTTCAGTTACAGAAAAGACATGCTAAAAATGCCCACTATAAGTGTGGATTTGCTCAATTCTTCTGTTTTTGTTACTTTTACTGGCACTCTAGCCAATAAAATGCAAATAAGAGAAGAATTTAAGGCATAAAAATTGAGGGGCAGAAAAAAAAACTAACCCTATTTGCAGGCGATATTATTGTTTACTTGGAAAGCCCAAGGAAATGAATTTTTAAAAAACTACAAACAATGAGAAAAGTCAGTTACATTGTGGAGCACAAAACTAATATAAAATAGTCAATAGTTAGAAGCTAGAAGATTAAATAGAGGAAAGGATTCCATTTGCATTAATAAGAACTACAACAACAACAAATAAATTTCTTACAAATAAGTTAAAAATAAATACATAGGACATATACTTAAAAAAACCTTTAAAACATTTCAGAAGGACATTTCAGAACACATTAACAAATAGGAAAGCATACCATATTTTTTATTCAATGTGATTATCCTTTCTTGTATCAAGAGTATGCTGATCTTAATTTGATTTTTAAATTTAGCATAATCTCTATAAACCTGATTTTCTTTTTTTTAGCTAGACATAGAATTCTAAAGTTATATCGAAAAATAAGCAAACAAGAATTGCAAGGGAAGCTCTGATAAAGAGATCAAAGACAGGGAATCGCCAAATATAAAAAGTTCCCAAAGCTAGTAATTAAAGCAACATAGTACCGGCACATGAGTGTAAACCAGTAGAACGAAAAGTCACGTACAAAAAAGAACGCAAATACCAAATCATGGGGAAAACTAAACTACTAGATAATAGGGGTGAGGGCGACTAGGTAGCTGTCTGGGAAATACTAATATTGCTCTGTGATATATTCCAAATGAATCGAATATTTAATATAAAAATGAATCAATAAAGGCAGTAAATAAATACACGAATAATTTCACATAATCTCCGCGTGTGCAGGCTTTTTTAACTAGACACAAAATCCAGAAATATTTAAAAATCAATAATTCAACTATATAAAAAATTGAATCTCTAAAACAAGTAAACTCCATCATTAAGAACAAAACAAACTGGAAATATAATTACAGCTCATTATAGGCATAGGAAAATCTTCCTAGTATACGAATGCTTTTGAGATTTATAAAAAATGCTAATAACTCATTAGAAAAATGGATGAATATAAAAACTACAATTCAAAGAAAATGCAAATTATTTTAAACATATTTTTAAATGCTCCATTTCACACACACAGCAAAAACATACAAATTAAAACTTCCCTAAGATATCATTTTTCACCATAAAATTGGCAAAAATCCAAAATTTGATCTCATGTTCTGTTGCCGAGTGCTGGTAAAATAGGCACAATTTGACCTTGCTGTAGGAGTATAAAATTTGTACAACCCAGATGGAGGGCAAGTTAACAATCGCTACCAAAATCCAAATGCATGTCTCTTAGACCAGCAACTCCAGTCGGGGGAGTTTACCCTACAGACATATTTACATATTCTACAAAAATGACATGCACAGAGTTTATTTAATGCAGCAATGCAGTCAGCAGTGAAAGGCTGGAGAGAACCTGAATACTCGTCAGTAGAGGACTGTAGAGCCAGAAAGCTCTTTATATATTGATATCGAAAACTCTATGACATGTAGATGGGATAAAAGGGATCAAATATGTGATGACAGAAAGAAATCTAACTATAGGCGGTGAACACACAATCCGACATATATATGCTTTACTGTTGAATTGTACACCTGAAATTTACTGGATTTCATTAACCAATGTCACCATAATAAAAAAAAAAAATTCTTTTTTAAGAGCAAGGTACTGAATGATGTGTATAGCACGTAAACATTTATATTATGAAAGAGGGAAAATCATGTCTGTATTGTCATCTATATTTATTTTATATTTATTTTCAAAATACCTGGGAGGGTAAATAAAAGACTAAAAACGGTAGTTATCTAGTCACTGGGGCCTGAGAACTGGGCATACGAACAACCAGTGTGGGAAGGAGATTCTTCACTGTAAGTTTTTCATACTTTTTGATGTTTTTACCATGGGAGTGTACTACTGCTCAAAAACTTTTTTTAAATAATTTAAAGCAAAGAATCATTCTAACAATACTATCAAATACATTTAATTCCACACACAGCTTAAATGCACTTTAGCTCTAGCAACTCCCTCTGCCATTACTGGGACATCATCAGTTAAGATATTTTTGTAAACAATGAGACAATGTATTATCCCAGACACCAAACTACCCAAAGTAGGACTGTTCCAGAGCTGCAGCTGCTTCTGCAATTTCAGACATCACGTAGAGACCTGACCATGAGAAGCTAAAGTGAACGATGTCCACGACCTCCTGTGCATTGCCTAGAAGTCCACAAAAGACTTCCTCTCAGGTCCGATTGGCCAGTATTGTGTAATATGTCCACACCCAAGCTTCAGAAGAGACTGGGACATAATAGAAAAAATAATAACAATCATCGCAACATTTCTTGAGCATTTCATATGCATCAGGTTTTGTCATAAGTGCTTTACATGCATTAATTCATTTTCTCTTTAAAGCCACCTGTTAGGGAGGTAGCACTATTATATCTATTTTTACAGATGAGAAAACTGAGGCACAGAGAAGTTCAATAAAGTCACAGAAAGTGGTGGAGCTGAGATCCACACTTTGGCAATCTGGCTTCTGAGTTGGCTTTCCTGACTGCCATGCGTGTTACCTGACAACTGATCTTCAGCATCTTCAATAGCAAGGAGTTGATTCCACCACCGAGGAAGAGGGGAGAAGAATGGCTATTGGATATACAACCGGCAGTGTTTCTCCCTAGAAACAAATGGCCCAAATTGCAGCCCTTGACTGGCATGCATCAAGCCATCTGTGACAGACACTGGCCATTTTGTGAACACCTCCCCATGGTCTCTCTAGACCTGTCTCTAATCAATAGGCAGGAGGAAATTTTGGGTGATGACTGGGATCATTCTAGAAGCAACACTAGCAGCAGCTCCACCTGAGAAATCTCCAAATCAGTAGTGACCATGCCTACCAGGGGCACTAGAATGAGTTCTGAGGGACGGACAAGCTTACCCCCAAGGGCAGGATAGCAACATGAGGCTGGGGATCCCCCTGGAAGACACTGGGGTGGTCTTGAGGCTGCTGCATACACACAGCTCACCAGCAGCCCAAGGTGCAATGCTTCTTTCTACCCAGCAGAAGTGGTGCTGAATTGCCAACACAGTACTTCAGTTATATCAGCAGAGATGCATTCTGGCAATAAAAGTTTTTGGTTTGTGAGAAAACCAGCCCTGCCCAAACGTCAAAGACAAATCCCCCAGCCAGCCTGCTCTGCTGTTGATAAGACTTTGAGGGGGCATTTTCCTACCGCAGCATCTTCCCTTCTCTGTGTCTCCCTTGCCACTTGAGAACCCCGGCTGCTAAATCCGGTTAAAACATTCAGGCAAAGAGCTCTTCTTTCAAATAAAAGCATCTATCTTTTAGGACTTTACAGCAGTTAACTCTGCCTTCCTGTGCTAAAAATACTGATTTTTTTTCCCTGTCATTAATCCAGTCGTTTTTTCCATATATTTGTCTTTTCATAGTCAGAGGCGCAGTGAGTCAGTTTCTTCACCTCCCAGGCACATCGCCCAGGGAAGGGGGTGGGCATATTCTTAGCCCGAGAGCACTTTGCTCTGCTTTATGTAAACCCCGGAGTCTCTAGACTCAGATAAAGAGAAGCCCGGGGTGAGAAGAGCAGAGAATGAAGCCCTGAATTGCCAACCCTTCTCCCTACGGAACCCGCTTGCTGCCTGCAGATCTGAAATTGAGCCCCGGCCTGTCAGTAGGCATTTGATTTCTCTCAGAGAGCAGTAAGCAGAGAAGGAATTCCTCTCCAGGTTTCCTCCCCCAGAGGTGTCAGAACAGTTCTCACAGCTGGCCATGTCTCCATCATCTTGGGAGGTTGTGGCTATGCAGAGGAGAAATGAAGGAATCTGGTCACCAGGGCACCTGGGATGCCCACGTAGAAATTGTAAGAATTGTAGAAATAACATGGAGGGTGTCTTGCTGGCCATCGTGATCAACCGTCCTCAGGCTACTGAGAGCCCACAGTCATATTCATATATGCCCCAAGCCATAATGTTATAGATTTACATTTTCTGGAGCCAGGAAAGCCATAGTCACTTATGTCTTCAAGGCTGTTCAGTCTGGTTGAGTCACCTGCCTTTGCAGTGTAAGTGCACAAAGGCCAAAGATCTGAGAGACATGTCCATCTCCTAAGAAGCCCCTGTCAGGCTTTATAACAGTTGCTTTCAGAATCCTTCAGCTGTGGCGTGGCCACTGAGCTTGGCCAAGTCACATCACTTCTCGGGGGCTCCAGGCTGCACGGCCCCTCATGAAGGAGGCAGATCCTGATCTCCTGTCCAGTTCAGAAGTTCTGAAGTTCTGAACTTTGGAAAAGGACCCTGCATCCCTTTGGATGATGAAAGTGCCTTATGTCTGCCCCTGTGTCTGCTTTAGTTTTCTTCACTTTCTCTATTCAGCTCTGCCCAGCAGCTAGTGGAAATGCTAGGCAGACCCCCCCTGACAAAGGTTGCAACAGTTTCTCACTCTTGAATGGTCAAGACAATCAAGGAATTATTTACAGAGTGTGGTAGGCCGAATAATGTCCCCTCCCAAGATGTCCACATCCTGATCCCTGGAACCTGCAAATATGTTATATTATTCACAAAAGGGATTTGAAGTAGAATTAAGTTTATTAATCAGTGGCCTTGAAATAGAGAGATTATTCTAGATTATGCAGGTTGACCCAATGTAATCGTACGAGCACTTGAAAACAGAGAACCTACTCTGGCTGAGGGTCAGCAAGATGCTGAAAAAAAAAGTCAAAGAGATTTAAGGCATGAGAGGGCCACATGGAAAGCAAGTAGATGAGATGAGATAGAAAAAAATAGCCTTTAGGAGCAAAAGACCACCTCCTGGCTGACAGCCTCCAAGGAAACAGGGACCTCAGTCCAACAACCATAAGGAACCGAATTCAGCCAACAACTGTATGAGTCTGGAAACAGATTCATTCCCAGAGCTTCCAGAAAGGAATACACCCTGTCAATAACTATGGGAATCTAAGCAGAAGAGTCACTGGGACATTCTGTAATACACATTTCTAACATACAGAACTGTGAGACAATAAATGAGTGTGGTTTTAAACCCCAAATTTGTGGTAATTTGTTACAGCAGCAAAAGAAAATTAATACCTAGGCTGTCCCTGACAATTATATACTTTTACATGAAAAGTTTGTCCTTCCCAGCCATCAACTTCTGTGTATGGTAGTAGGATGGCAAAGCCTGGCCCAGGCCACTGGACTCTGTCTTGCTTCCAAGAATGGATAAATTTTAAAAGATTGAAAGAAAGGAAAAAGAATGCATAGCAGGAGGGAGGGAGGAAAGGAGGAAAAAAACTGGCCCCGACATTGTTATTACTATAATTCCCATAGGTGTGAAAGTCACAACAATGTCCTCTTCATAACTAAGAAATGTGAAGTTGGCTGCAGAGACCATATGGGAGAGGAGGGGCCACGGGTACCCTAGGGATGCTCTGGAATCCAGCAACTTAAATATTTGCAGAGAACATCTTGTGAGCAGCCCCTTGGCTATGAAAATGCAAATAAGCCAAGCTGGCTGCCAAGTGTCACCTGGGAGTCCAGCTGACACAGGAGTCAGAGTAGAGCTCTATTCTCAACTCTCCTTCCCATGGAGCCAGAGTGACAGAACACCCAGAGCAAGTTGCACCCCATAACCTACCCAGGGAGGCTCAGTCTGGGAGGAAGGGGGCCCTTACCCTCTCCAACTCAGGGGCTGCCCACCTCACCTCTGGAAAGGAGTATGAGGATGTGAGTGTTCGTTCTCTCTCCTCTCTCCCTCTCTCCTTCCCTCCTTCCTCCCTCCTTCTCCCTCTCCCTCCCCTTCTCCCTCTCCTTTCTCTTTCTCTTCCCTGCCCCTTTTTTCTTACTTCCCTTTGAAGTTCCAGAGTAAAAACTAAAAATTAATCTAACCATCTCCAGCTTTCCTTTCTCTAATATTCTTTCAATGTATATGAGATTGTACCACTAATTTCTATTTCTCATAAACAGAAAAAGGGAAATGAAACAAAATTTAAGAGGTCATTCAAAGATTATATGTATGTATACACACATAGGCCATATGTATAAACATAGACTGTGTATATTTATATAAACCATATCTTATTCTAGGTCTGGAAAGTCACCACACACGTACACAGACCATGCACCTCCATTCACACTTACCCTGCAACTCTGATCCCCTCCTGAAAACTCCTGTTGCCAGCCCAGCCTTTAGGGAAGCAGAAAGCTTGGGAACCAGAGCAAGGGTGACCACAGCTAATCCACTATGGAGAAAAACATTTTGAGATCAACAAACGTTAGGCCTTGAGAGAGTCCGAGAATTCTTCCCATCTGGTAAAATAATTATGACTGAACTCATTCTCCAGACAGCCTAAGCACCCAGCGGGGACCTGTGCTCCATTTTAAAGGTCACAAAGATTGGGAATAACAATCTAGACCTAAATCAATGTTTCCTAAGCTGTCAGTGGATGATTTCTTCATGAACTTCACATACAGGAAACAGACATGTAAGCATTGGGGAGCAGGAGGAGGTTCACGTTCCTGGATGTCCCCTGCACAGATGAATACTACTTCATCCACTTGTTCTTCCAAACACTCCATCATTCAATATGCACACACACATGTACACACATGCGCACACACAAGCATAAACATTAGCCTCCTGCTTTCCTCCTCCAAGCCCAAATCCCATCTCAGCATCAACCCTAACCTACACGAAATGCAACCCAAACTGAAGGATGCCTCTTCTTATACAAGAGTTAGCTTAGAAAAGGAGAAAGTTGCCTACCTCAGAGACACCAACATAACTGGAAGCAGAGCTATGAGCCAGAGAAGAAATTGGGAACCAAAGTTAGTCCAGCCAGCCAGTGCCATCTCCAGGAAGGAAACCCCTGAGCTCCAGCATACCCTTCAGAATCCATGGAGCCCTCCCTAACCCCACAGAGCTGCTACTACCCAGCCCCACTGAATTCAGAGGCCCAAACTTCTAATGTGATTTGACTCATGGGACTCAAGAAAGGAATCTGTCCCAGCATTTGGAAGAGCATGTCCCCTGATTTGATCATTGTTCTTTCTCCAATGCCATCTGTTGATGGCTATTATTCCGCTGAAATGCAAGCTGTGACAATATTCATTTCTTTTTCTCCCCTGCTTCCAAACTTCACAATATATTAAACAATTCTTCAAAAAGACACTTTCAACATTTGAGTCCCTGCCCTATGAAAAATAACATAATACCAAGTCATTATCAAGTGCCAAGTACTGTTCCATCACTTTATAGGATTTAATTCATTTAATCTTCACAACATGCATATGAGGTCGATTCCACTGAGGCAAAGGAAGTTAAGTGGATTGCCTGCAGTCATTGGGTTAGTGCATAGGTAGCAAATTCGGGATTCAAATCCACAGAGCATGGCCCCCAAGTCTATAGTCTTAAATCTTAATCACTGTGCTTTCAAGATTCCCAAACATTGTATCTAAGAAGGTAGTGAAGAAATAACACAGACCAATAGCATTTGTCTATAAACGTGTCCTCTGAAACACACATCCTCCCACATTCTCTCCCTCCTTCTCTCTCTCTCTCTCTCCCTCCCCCCCCCCACCACACACGCCTGTCATACTTGGATCCAGTACTACCATGCAATGAGATACAACTCTGACTCAAAAGAGTGATTGAGGCTGCATAACACAGTCATAGACTCTTTTCCTTCTTTATTCGCTGTATGCTCTTGGGTACCATGATGGTTCATTTCACGTATCAACTTGGCTGTGCCACAGCGCCCATATATTCGGTCAAACATTAGTATTGTTATATCTACGACTGAGTCATAGAGGCACTGGCAGCCCCCAGAGGCCACACTTTCCTTTCAAACCAGAACTTGCTTTCACTGCAGAAAGAAGGCAATGGCATTCTAAGAAATACAAACACCAAAAACTCTATTGCATTCTTTCTTACTCAGGTTACTTCCCTACTTACTCCAAACATGATGACCTATAAGGGGGAGAAAAGATAGGCCAATCAATCTATATAGTTCTTTTTTTTCCAGGCCTTAATTACTCAACAGTAAGCCAAAGGTAGAGAACGTGCACATATCGAGAAATGAAAGGAACACCTGAGTTTGTTTTGTATAGTGTTTCCATTGTTCTGGCAAGAATATAATACATATGCATTATGAGCTTTGAAATACAATTTGCGTGATTTTGGTGACTCTGCATGTGAGTTAAATGCTCTCATATTTGCCTTTAAAACTAAGATCGCACCATATAAAGGTGAACTGTAAATTCATGCTATCGATTTAAGATTTTAAATCTTTCTTCACGCAGAGTGACATTAAATAGCAAATTTTTAAAAATTGCTATGACAAGACAAGAGAGAGACTGTGGTAGAAAGGGAAAGAACACAAAGCCACAGATATTACGTCCTCACGAAATTATTGGGAGGACAAAATGAGGACATGATAAGAGGCCTGGGACATGGTAGGTGTATGTTAACCACTGCTCCCATTCTGTCCAGCAAGATTTCAGTCTGACACCTTAATGGGAATTTGGGGGTTCTTGTAAATTGCTGCCCTTCTGAAAAGTATCTGCATTTTAAGCATAAGACAGAATTTCAGACACCCAGTCAGTTGGAAAATAATCTGGGACTCGGGGCTCTGTCCAGACCCTCTGGTCATGGGAGAAAGCCATATTCAACTTTTCCTCAACTGCAACAGACTCAACATGCAACCAGACTCAGCATTACCATCCTCATTGAGCTGGGGAAGGAATTCCTTATTCTTTTGTTCTGGGGAACAATGGCAGACCAGCTCCAGTTTCAGGGCTAACTAATGTCTCTTAATAAGCTCCTCGCTGGGGTGAAGCCTGGACCTACATCTGCTCTGAGGTCTGTTTCCACAAGCCCACTTGGGGAGTGTCATTTAAAATCTGTCCATCTCTAAAGACAGCATCTCGTCACACGACAGCTTAGCCTGGGGAAGCAGGATGTTACAGACAGACGTGTCCTTTCTAATGACACATGCAGAGCAGCAGGAAGAGCTTTCCAGGGAAGGGGTCACGGCAGTGAGCAGTGAAAAACAGCAGCGGGAAGAGCACAAGCTTGGAGACCATGTTGCGCTGAGAAACGTCCTCCGATGGGCGTTTAAGATGAGCTACAAATAACAATTTAATTGCATTGACTCAAACCTGTTTCCTAGTGTTTTATTCTATAATCTATTCAGACTTTTGTTATAAAAGGAAAGTAATTCTGCATTCAGGAAGCACTATCGATCCTGGCTAATCTGGTCTATAAGAGACAATTTAAACAGACAGTCAGGTTGCCATGGTAACATTCCTGATGTATTTATAGTAACAAGTTCAAGGTATGGGATGTGAGAGGAAGCTCATCTCATCACTTATTTTCAAGCTATGTTCTGAAGAGTGGGAGTTTGGTGGAAAGACTCTAAAGCTGTAAGATGGAGACGGGTTCTGGCTCCCACCTCCATCATATCTAGAGCAGCCTCGCTTTGACCTCTTTTACATTTTAGGATTACACCATTTTTAAAAATTAAGAAAGAAAAGAAAACCAGAGAACTGTCATAAAGAGCACTGGATCAAGAATTATAAGACTAAGTCCTCGTCCCTTCCTTCCCAAGCAGGCAGAGTTTAATGCCCACAGCGGTTCCTGGCCCCAATAACCATCCCAGTTGCCCTCATGCTTTTGGTCCAATCTTTGACTCATCTAAGACTGCCCTTTTCTTCTCAGGGTTATGTCATAGAGCTGTTCTTATGTCTATCCATGCCTCCCCTTCCTCTTGTACCTTCCCCGCTCCCCAAAGGTGGCAGATGGGGCAGGCTACTCCCACAAGTCTGGCAGAGACCTCACTTATATCATATTCTCCCCCTGCCTGTGGTGGCCTTGAACTCCACCTTCTTTGGGAACAAAATGGTCAAGAGGATGCAGAGAGACAAACAACAAAGGGCAGGATCTAAACTAATTATCCGTACCACACAGTTGTGAGTGTAGCATGTGTCAAATCAGAGTCTAGGTACAGAGGGCGATGGGTGACAACTGCAATTTTACTTTTATCAGCTTCAGCTACAGAAGCTTTTTCCTTTCCCCTGCCCCACTCTCTTTCTCTCTTTCTTCCTCTTCTTAGGTATCAAGGATATCCTGATTCACATGGATAAACAGTTGAAGCAAATTTTATAACAGCCGTTTGTCTCAATATACTTCTTCATAAATAGAGATGGCAGGAAAAGGTTTACCCCAGGATATATGCAAAAAAAAAAAAGTGAATCTGACCTTATTAGGTGTTGAACTGTGATATGGATCCTCCAACTGGGGAAGGACAAGGGCTAGGGTCGGGGCAGACACCAGGCCTAAAGGCAAAGATGGGAACTAAGCACATGGCTTGGAAGAGCCTAGGACAGAGGTTAAGAATGATGCACAGCATGGGGATGTAAAGTACAGCATAAGGAATATAGTCAATAATATTGTAATAACTGTGTATGGTGCCAGGTGGGTACTAGACTGTGGGGAGAATTATTTTGCAAATTATATAAATATCTAACCACTACGCTGTACACCTGAAATATAAAATAATGTTGCATGTCAACTATAACTGAAAAATAAAAATATTAAAAGAAAAGAATAACACATTTAACAAAAAGATAAAAGAAAATTCCTTATCTGTTTAGCCTTAAAAAAAAAAATGATAATGATGCGCAGGCCTCTACCTGGGCCGGAATGAGGATATCAAAGTAAAAGATCCTGATTGGTGGTGTTTGCCAATGTCTCTGGTGTGTATATTTCTACCATGGTCAATTTCAAGCTACCAGTGTGATACTGGTAAACTTGGAGTTGAGATGTGCAATAACATCATGGTACAATATTTCTGTCATACAGATACAGTAGATGGAAATAACTCCAAGAGCACAGATAATAGTAAAAAATAGTAAAAATAATTAGGAAGCAATGCCTCCGATAAGGACCTAATATCCAAAATATACAAAGAACTCATACAACTCGATAACAACAAAAAAAACAAACAATCCAATTTAAAAAACAGGCAGAGGACCTGAACAGACACTTTCCATAGAGGACATACAAATGGCCAACACATGTATGAAAAGATGCTCAACATCGCTACCTATTAGGAAATGCCAAAAATACAATGATATCATCTCACACCTGTTAGGAAAGCTATAATTAACGGGTAATAACAAATGCTGGAGAGGATGGGGAGAAAAAGGAACCCTCATACGTTGCTGGTGGGACTGCAAATTGGTACAGCCACTATGGAAAATAGTATGCAGGTTCCTCAAAAAACTAAGACTTGATCTACCATATGATCCAGCAATCTCTCTACTGGTTATTTACTCCAAAGATATGAAAACATATATCCCAAAAGATATCTGCACACCAATGTTCATAGTAGCATTATTCATGGTAGCCAGGATGTGGAAGCAACTGAAGTGTCCTATGATAGATGACTGGATAAAGAAGATGTGGTACATATATATAATGAACTATTATTCAGCCATAAAAAAAAATACTGCCATCAGCAACAACATGGATGGGCCTTGAGATAATCATGCTAAAGGAAATAAGCCAGACAGAAAAAGTTGAAAATCGCATGATATCAGTTATATGTGGGATATAAACCTAAAAGCAACGAACAAACAGAACAAAAAGAGACTCATAGACGTAGACAATAGACTCATGGTTACCAGAAGGTGGGTGATGGGGAAGGGGGTAGGTAGAGGGGGTAAAAGGGGTCAAATATGTGGTGACGGAAAGAAATCTAGGGCAACAAAAATGGTGTAGATGATAGAAGCTCTGTTCATCCCTCTGGCAACCAAATCAAAGTTGTGACGGAAACAAGGAGCAGCAGCAAGGAAAAATTACCTGGGATCTTGATGAACAAGCCATACAACTAGGGAGAAGTCCAGTAAATCGCCCTGCAATGGCAGAAGGTAAGACGAGGCGAAAACGCGGGGCATCTTGGTCTCCAGCAGCTGAGCGCGATGGAAGCTGCGGCAGTGGCAGACGCCTCTTAAAGGGGCCGCATCCGGAGTGGAATTTTGGGGTGATGGACCTGCTCGCTCTGAGCACCAGAGTTGATTTGGCTACACGCAGGGGGCACCAGAGACTTGAAAGACATTGTCGATGTGAGGGCGAGGCAAACTCTCTCTCTACAGAAGTACTAGAAGTATCTGTTGTTCCCTGTTGAGCCCTCCCACCCCCAGTGTGTGGACATGGCGCCGCCATTGCCGTGAGGTCATCAGACTGGACAACAGAGGTTGCTTCACCCACAGGATTCCCTGAAACCCCGCCTCCCCCAACTCGCAGCCCCAGCTAAGCCGCATCCAGGCATAGCCTCAGCAAGTCAGGTGCTCCTTGCTGAGCAGAGCCTAGACTCATATTGGAGGCAGCTGGCCTCAGTTTCTGGTGTGGCCTTTTGAGGCAACTATAAGCACAGCATCTGTGGATTGCTTGCTGAATCTTAACAGGTGGCCCAGGAGGGGCAGAGGTTTGAGCTAAATTTGGCCTGTAGCTGAGCCCCTTGCAGAACTATGCCACTGGACACCTACTTCACAAATCCATACTAATAAGACCGGGAGACTTAGGAGCTTTGCTTAGTACATAGAAACAGACACGGAAAGGCAGCCAAAATGGGAAGACAAAAACAGAAACCATATGAGAGAACAGAACAGAGATCCAGATATAATGGAGTCAAGTAATCAAACAGATGCAGAGTTCAAAACACTGGTTATAAAGATGCTCAATGAACTTTTGGAAGTGTAGAGAACTCCAATAAGGAGACTAAAAAAAAAAAACATAGAAATGGAAATGGAAATTATAAAAGGAACCAGTCTGAAATGAAGAACACATTATCTGAGATGAGAAGTATATTAAATGGAATAAACAAAGGAAAACAAAGTGAATAAAGAAAAGGATCAAATGCCCTTCTAGAGGATGGGAAAGCCAAGGACACTCAATCAGAATGGCAAGAGTCTAAAAATAATTTAAGGAGCATATGGGACACTATTAAGGTCCAATATCTGTCGATTGGTGTAACTGAAGAAAATCAAGATGTTGAACAGCTTGTTTGAAGAAATAATGATGGAAAACTTCCCTAATGGTGAAGAAATGGACATAAAACCCAGAAAGCTCAGAGAATTCCAAAAATCAGGATCCAAAGAGGCCCACACCAAGACACATCATAATTAAAATGCCAAAGGTTAAATACAAAGAAAGAATATTAAAAGCAGCAAGAGAAAAACAGATAGTTACTTATAAGGGAAAACCCATAAGACTGGCAGCTGATTTCTTGAAAGAAGTTTGGCAAAAATATTCGACAGGATGAAGACCCAGGATCTACAACCAAGAACAATTTATCCAGCAAAGCTATCATTTAGAGTTGAAGGACAGATAAAGAGCTTCCCAGACAAAAATAAGCTAAAGGAATTTATCACCACCAAGCCAGTATTACAGGAAATGTTGGAGGGACTTCTTTAAGAAGAAAAAACATGTATCAAAAACAGGAATAAAGAATGGTAACAACTACATTCCTATCAATAAGTACCTCAAATGGAAAAGAATTAAGTGCTCCAACTAAAAGAGTAATGAATGGAAAGAAAAAAGACCCCTACATGTTGCCTATAAGAGACTCACTTCAGATTAAAAGACACACACAGACTAAAAGGAAGGATGGAAAAAGATATTGCTTTGATGGACCTAGAAGGTATTTAAGTCAGACAGAGAAAGATAAACACTATATGATTTCACTTACATGTGGAATCTAAGGAATAAAAAGAACAAACTAATCAAAAACAGACTCACAAATATAGTGGACAATTTGGTGATGGACAGAGGGAGGGAGGTTTGGAGAGCTGGGAGAATGGGGTGAAGGATTAAAGAAGTACAATTTAGTAGCTGAGGGATGGTAATGGGGATAGGGAGCACGGCATAAGGAATGCAATTAGAATGAATACATTGGTAGGTGGATGGTCAGGGGAGGGAGGATTGTTTTACAAATCATATAAATGTTTAACCATTAGTTAGTATACTTGAAACATTAAAATGAATTTTAAAAAAAGAAAAAGAAAAATAAATCTAACTATGGGCGGTAAACACACAATGCAAGATATATATATGCCTTAGTGTTGAATTGTACACCTGAAACTTACTAGATTTTGTCAACCAATGTCATAACAACAACAACAACAACAACAACAACAACAAGGAAGTGATGTTATATGTATTTTAATCTTATTTTAATATCATTTATTTAATTGTAAACTCATAATTTAATTTCTAATAGTAGCTGTGTTTAACAACTGGCTCACAAGATTCATGAAAGTTTAACAATTGGCTCTGGTGAACTGGTGTGCTGGAATCCTTTCCAGCACATCAGTGCACCCATCCTACCCCTACTGCCCATTGATGTTGCAAGGCAGAATTTGTGAAGGGAAACTCTCTACCTCGCTAATAAAAAAATATTAACAAAAAACTACAGTTTTTTCCAAATCTAAAGAGGTAGTATATCAAATATATAAAGAATTTATACAACTTAATAATAATAATAATAAATCCAATTTAAAAATGGGCAGAGGACCCAAACAGACACTTTTTCCAAGAAGACATACAAACAGCCAGGATATATGAAAATATACTCAACTTCACTAGCTGTTAAGGAAACTCAAATCAAAACCACAATGAGATATACCTCACACTTGTTAGAATAACTATTATTAATAAGACAAGTACTAACGAGCACTGAAGGAAAGGTTGTCGGGGGAAAGGAGCCCTCATACACTGCTGGTGGGAATGTGAATTGGTACAGCCACTATGAAAAACAGTACAGCGGTTCCTCAAAAAGTTAAGAATAAAGTTACCATATGACCCAGCAATCCCTTTTCTGGGTATCCACCCCCAAAATTCTAAAACATTTATCTGTAAAGATATATGCAGTCCTATATTTCATTAGAACATTATTTGCAGTAGCCAGACATGGAAACAACCGAAGTGTCTTTTGACAGATGATTGGATAAAAAAGATGGTGGTACATACATACAATGAAATACTGCTCAGTTATAAGAAAAGATAAAATACTGTCATTTGTGACCACACGGATGGATCTTGAGATATCATGCTAAGTGAAGTAAGTCAGATGGAAAAAGTCAAGAACACATGATTTCACATATGTGGGATAAAAAATTGAAAGCAACAAATGAACAAGGCAAAGAAACAAAGACTCAGGACACCTACAACAGTTCAGTGGTTACCAGAGGGAAAGAGGTGGGGAGGTAGATAAAGGTAAAAGGGGCCAAACATATGGTGACAGAAGGAGATTTAACTTTGGGTGGTGAGCAAGCAATGCAAGATACACGTGACATAGAGTTGTACACCTGAAATTTATATAATGTTGTTAACAATGTCATCCCCAATAAATTTAATTAAAAATAAATAAATAATAGGTAACGTAATAATTTATGATCCACTATGTAGTGTCCTGAGTTTTGCTTGTTTTTTTGGCCCAAGCATCTCATCTAAGTCTCTTTTAATATTCACCTCAACCCCTGCCCTAGAGCCTTTACTTTTGGAAGGCCCTGCTCTGGTCCTCCTCCATCTTTGCTCTCCTCACTGGATAAAAAGTTTATGGGGCTAAGCAGATGTCCCCACAAGGACCTCATACCTCACCTTCCAGAACATACCCAAAGTATGCAGCATTCCCAGCCTTAATGGCTGTGAACTCACTTCTATAACTCTATGGGCTTCTTCCGTGGATCTGTGCTCCTAAGGCAAACTCCACTGCTACTTTTGTGCATTATCCATAGGCTTGAGTGGTGACCAAGGAGAGGCTCTTTGTGGAGGTTGGCTGTTCAGACTGGGATGACTTCAACTAGGTTTGCAATGCCCCTCAGGGTGCTAGACAGAACTGGGGATGACGCTAGAAGAGGGTGTCTATTTGCACTCCTGCTCTGAGTCCTAACAGGCAGACATGGGGTCCTTGCATGAGCCCCCAGATCCACAAGACTTGTCTTTCTTACTTTCTTACTTCTTACCCCTGACTACCAGGCCAGCTCCACAAATATGGGGAAAGGATACCTAGCCAAAAGCTGAACTTGATTATTTCTTTGATCTGAGCCTTATCTCAGCCTTAGCAAAGCTAACACAATCGTGCTTTAAGAATAATGACAAGTCTTACCAATGTTGTGATGAGCTGTCTTAACCAGGCTTGCAACTCTCGTGAGCCTGAAAAAGTTGCCCTGAAGGCCTCAGCTTCTCTAGCAGGGCGAGAAATCTAAAAATGTATTCACTTCAAACAGCATTTGTTGAGTACCTATCACTGGCAAGGCACTTCTGTCACTGCTTTATGCCCAATCATGTGAGAATGACATTGGGCTCTGCCATTAGGAAATGTATCATCTAATAGAGTGGAAGAGGCAGGGGCTAGTGAAACTTGCATATTAAAAAAACTATAACAGCAGGCAAAATATTTTCAGTATGATAATAGGTTCAAAGTGCATGAGGAATCACCAAAAACTAGAAACAACCAATACGTCCTCCAATGGATGAATGGGTAAACAAACTGTGATATGTCCTTAAAATGGAATATTATGGAGTAAAATATATATATATATATATAATATCTATATATATATATATATAATTATATATATATAAATCCATTTTTATTCCTATAAAATGGAATTAAAGTGAATGAGCCATCAAGTCACACACACACAAAAGAAAACATGGAAGAACCTGGAATGCATATTCCAAAGTGCAAGAAGCCATCAAAAGGCAATACACTGATGTTCTAAATAAGGCAAAACTATAGAGTCAATAAAAGATCAGTGGTTGCTAGGGGTTCACAGAAAGGAGGATGAATAGGAGGAGCACAGGAAATTTTGGGGACTGTGAAATTATTCTGTAGGATACTATATGGTGGATACATGACACTATGCATTTGCCAAAACCCACAGAACTGTACACCACAGAGTGAACCTTAATGTAAACTATAAACTTTAGTTAGCAATAATGTATTAATATTGGTTCTTAATTGTAACAAATGTATAATAATGCAAGATGTTAATAATATAGGGAACAGAAAATAATGTGTTGGCAAAGATGTGGAGGAATTGGAGCACTGTGCACTGCTGATAGGGATGTAAAATGGTGCAATCTCTATGAAAAACAGTACGGAGTTTCCTCAAAAAATTAAACATAGAATTACCATATGATCCAGCAATCTTAATTTTAGGCATGTACCTTTAAAAATCGAAAACAGGAACTTGAGCAGATATCTGTACACCCGTATTCATTGTGGCATTATTCTCAATAGCTAAAAGGTGAAAACAACCCGAATGCCCATCAGTGTATAAATAGATTTTTAAAAAATAATATCTACACATAATAAATATTATCCAGCCTTGAAAAGGAATGATATTCTAACATACACTACAACATGGATAAACCTTGAGGACATGATACTAAGTGAAATAAGCCAGACACAAAAGAACAAATTCCACTTGTGTGGTTAACAAGCAAATTCATAGAAAACGGAGAGTAGAATTGAGGTTATCAGGAATAGAGAGAAGAGGAAATGGGCAGTGATTATTTAATGGATACAGTTTCAGTTTAGGAAGATAAAAAAGCTCTGGAGATGGATACTGGGGATGGTTGCACAACAGTGTGAGTGGACTTAATTAAAATGTCACACAAGTCCACAATCAAAACACTATTAAAACAGTAAATTTTATGTAATGGATATTTTACTATAATAAATAATCATAGAGGAAATTGAGCAGGGCAGGGGAGTACATGAGAACCCTCTGTACTATCTGCTTAATTTTCCTGTAAACCTAAAGCTTCTAAAAAGTGAAGTCATTAATTTTTAAGTGCAGGAGAGTACAGTTGAAACTAATATAATGTTATATGCCAACATGCCTTCACTTTTTAAACAGTGACTGAGAGGTCAACGAAAGGAGAGAGCTCATCCGATCAAAGGTACTGGCCAGGAAAGACTTTGTTGAGAGAGCAGTTTTTGAGACAAGCCTTAGACGATGCTAAGATTTGAAGAGAGGAAGAGGTGGGAGATGGACGCAGTTGCAAAGAGAGGGGACAACGTGGGCAAAGGCACACCAAAGGAAAAGAGAGGTGGTTGGGATGGATGACTGCAGGTGACTGCAGTCTATAGGGATGTAGGTAACTGATACGAAAAATATTTAGAAAATATTTACTAAACAATAATTACTAAAAACCTGCTATATGCCAGACACAGCTACAGGGCGTAAGGATGGAACAGGGAAAGTCCTTGTCTACATGAAGTTCATATTCTTATGGACTATACTATAAAGGTTTCGATGTCAGGTGAGGGGTTCGTACTTAATTCATCCTTCAGCAGAGAGTCAGAGAAGTTTCTGAGCAGAAAAACTAATGCACATTTTTTTTTCTGTGAGTTTCCATGGTAACCTAAGGGCAGTAGATTTATAGATTATTTTATTTACTGTAACCTCATGAAGTGTGTTGGCCCCTGAAGACTGTCACCTTCTCCATAGAAATCTCCTGTCTTTCTTTCAGGCACAGTATGAAAGTCCAAAGTCATTATACAAGGGATTCTCAACTGTCAGGGAGGGGCAAGGTGTTTCCCCACTCAGTAATCTGAGGGGGAATCCCAGACAGATTGGATTTAAAGCTACATACGTATGCCTTTAGAGATTCTGAGACATCTCTCTAAGAAGGCATGACACCATCCCACACACACACTCTATAAAATAGGATTTGGTCAGAAAAACAGGAACCACATGAGGTATGTCAAGGAAGAGACTTAATTCAAGAAACTGGAGGGCTTACAAAATGGTTGGGAAGGCTGAGGAAGCAAAGGTTAGGGAAAGGCATCATTTGCTTCCAAGAAGTCTAGAATTACAGGAGTTTCAGAAAACTATCACTGATAATCTCAGCTTCCTACAACACCAAAAGAAACAATTTGCAGGCAGACACTCAGAAGTTGTTGCTAAACCTCCCGTCTGCCATCTAACAAAGCTTATTTTGCCTGCTGATTATAAGAGAAGCATCAACAATTTCATTGCACAAGTGCCTCTTCTTAGCAGAAAATAAATCCGAACTCTGATACTCAGGGATTCTGAAGAATATAGTTCTCAGGCTTCTAGTCCCCACAGTACAGGAGAAAACATGGGTGGACCTAGGGTTGAACGCCGCTTTTTAAAAAACACCTCCCACTGTCAGTTGAATTGTGTCCCTCAAAAAGATACATTCCAGCCCTAACCCATGGAACCCATGAATGCGATGTTATTTGGAAATAGGATTTTTTTTTTCAGATATAATCGCACTAAAATGAGGTCATACCAAATTAGGGTGGGTTCTAATCCCAAAACTGGTGTCTTTATGAAAAGAAGGAAATTCAAACTCAGAGACAGGGGAGAATGCCAAGCGAAAACAGAGGCAGGCAGTGAAGTGATGTAGCTACGCGGCGAGGACTGTCAAGGACCACCAGCAACCACCGGAAGAGGCAAGGAAGGGTCCTCCCCCAGAGCCTCTGAGGGGACTTGATCCCGGTGACATCTTGGTTTCAGATTTCTAGCTTCCATAACGGCGAAACAGCGAATTTCTGCAGTTTTAAACTAACAGTGTGTGGAAATGCGTTACAGCATTCCTGGGAAACTAATGCACTTCCCCCACACACATACACACACACTGTATACAGCCCAGTGCCTGAGTGAGCACTATTACAGACAGAAATGTGTTGAGAGCAGAGGTTGGGAGTGCAAAAATTAGGAGAACAAAGAGTTTCTTCATGGGGCTCCCCTACACTTAGAAGACAGGTACCATTGAAGGAAGCAGGAAGATGACAACCCTCCCCCAAAGCCAGGGCCAAAATTGGACAGAAGTAGCTAACACATAATTCTGGTTTCACCAGATATGGAAAGATGTTTACTTTCTGACCCTTGATAATGGAGGGAGCTGGTATCCCTGGCACAAATTGGCACACAAAGTATTTTTCATTGATTTACTTGGTGTACCGCTGTATGCTGATTTTAAAGCAGCTAACGAATCTATTTCTAAAATAGAAGCACTGTCTTCTAAAAGCGTATCTAGTTACCAAGTTCATAATGTTCTTGGACCAAAGAGGCTTTAAAAGAAGTGGCAAGCTATTTTCCTGTCTTTCCTTCAAGCCATAGATCCATGAATCCTTTTGGCCCACTCTTCAGACAACTCCTCCCCAGGACATTTCAGCATATTATTTGCTTCAAGGCTTATCCTTTTCTTAGACAAGTTTCCCAGATTTAAACAGAAAAATCCCAGGAGTGGGCAGGTTGGCAGAAGGGACAGAGAAGGCCTGTTTGGCTATGCCCTGTGGGTGGAGGTAAGAAATAAGACAATGCCACAGACCAAAAAGACTGCATGATGTTAAATCTTAGTTCTTAAGAAACCCATTTTCTGGACTGGTATCAAAGAGACTATTTTCTCTGCATTTCCCAGGGCAGTATTTCTCCAATAGAGTAAATCTCAGAAATTACAAACTACAGATAATAGCAACTACAATCCTAGTCTTGGAAGTCGGACTGAACACCTACTTTCATTTGGCTCTCAGGAAAGGTGACTAAGAAATAGAATTGAACTTTGTATGTTTGGCCTAGTCTGAAAGCAGACTTGCCTAGAGGCAGGAGATGGAAGCTATTGACCCCCGGGGTAACTTGCCAGCTGACTGTGATGTGTGCTGGATAATACTAGTAGATCTTCTTTCTCTTCAGCAACAGAGAAGCCTGCACATTTGCTAGGACCACCTCTTAAATCACATGGGTGGTCATGTTCCCAGGTGTTCCATGGGTAGAAAATCTTGCTGCCTTTTGCAATTATATGAAACTTCATGTTAAAAGACTACCAGAGGTGGGGCTTTTAGTAGCAGAATTTTCCTACTAAATCCGGGCATGGCCAAGCACATGCTTTTTCTTGCCATTCTGACCTGTCTTTGGAAGGCTGGCGGGAAAAGACAGCCCAGCAATGAGCTCTGTGACACTGACATGCCTGCCTAAGCCACACTCTCAGAGGGTGCGGCTCCAGGGCTCATCTTTGCATAACATTCATCCAGGTTCAAGTCTAGTGTCTCCTCTTTGACACCGGCCCAGGAAAATGCAGAGGCAAAAATCAGGCACTGACTACACATTTTTGGGTTTGCCCAGAGGTGATTTCTTTCCTCTCATCAGAATTCATTACCATAAAGATGGTAGGGTTTCTCATTAATAACCACGACAGTGACCAGACCTCCTCATTTATCAACTTATTGCTCATTCAAAATGTCAAGTGATCTAATATGATTAGGTAGCTTTATGCAAGTGTCTCCTATCTCTGTCTCCTTCTGGACAATCTAGGAGACCACCTGGCTTTGCATTTGCATAAAACCAAATAATCATTAGCGTCTTCACAGGACTATGAAGTCAAAGGGCTCAGAGGAACCTCAAGATGTTGGTCAATTCATTCTCCCTCTCTTAAGACAGAAATGCATGCAAGCCATTTGGGATAGTAGTCATAGCTAACCCATAACAAGTATGGAGACTATGTAAAAATAATTAGGTAGATAGATGATTGATAGATAGGTAGATATAGATATAGTCATAGATATAGATATATAACTAAAAGAAAGGTGTCTCATACTGTATTAATTACTTTACATGTATTAGAACCACTTTATGTGGTATTACTTTTGTTATTCCCAGTTTATATTAATGTAAATCAAGATCGAGAGAAATTAAATAACTCATCCAAATCAGTGGCAGAGATGAGACTTAAACACAGGCATTGTTTCTACTTTAGAAGGTCCTTGTGACTAAAAAATATTGCTCTTACTACTGTGGTTGTTCTTTTCACACAAATCCTTAGAGAAAGGGGAAAAACTTCTTCTATCCCCTTAGGTTCAGCATCTGGGGCCCTGTAAATTAGACTAGCAGGAGAAAAGGCTTATTATTACATATGCATATGGAGAACTTCAAAGTAAAGACTTAAAACAAGCAGATAGATCTGAGAGCCTATATACCTTTTTAACAAAGAACAATAAATTGTGGAGACGTGACAAAACAAAGGAAAAAGGAGTTGAGGCTAGGGTGGCAAATTGTGGGAAAGTGACTAGGAAATAAATGGGAGAAACTAATGGAAGATAAAGGTTATTTTAGTAAGGTTTGTTTGCAGACCCATTCCTCGTGCCAACTTTCTGTCTTCTTCATGGTCATAAAACTCCCCTAGGAGAGGAGATTTATGGCAGTTCTCATTTCTCACAACTTATGCCTCTACTCAGATAAGAACGAAGCTGAGACAATTTCCTTTGCATCTGTTGATGCTCATTTCCATTTGAAAATAATCATGCCAAAGTGACATATTTGGGGGATAGCATATTCTGATCCCCTTAAAATCATGCTGTCTTTCAATACAATTTAGCAAATATGTTGAATGTCAAACAAGATATACATTCTTTTCCTCAGTTTTTTAACTGCAAACTCTCTTTCTCACGTATGCTTGGCACTTCCCCACCCCCTGTTAGGAAGTTCTTCCTGAAGTTCAATTTTTATGCCTCCCATTGTGATGCAAGCCCACTCTCCCTTACTCTGTCTTAAGGGAAAGCAGAACAGATGCTTCCTAATTTTTTTTACATCTTTAAGATTGCTGACTCTGTGTGTGTGTGTGTGTGTGAGAGAGAGAGAGAGAGAGAGAGAGAGAGAGAGAGAGAGAGAGAGAATCTTTCCATCAGCAGTTTGGAAGAGAACTGCCCTTAGCAGATAGTCTCCAGCTTCTTTATACATTCGGATTGTTTAACTTGCATTGTTAGCTGTCACAGACAACACAGAAGATTTAATGTGACATTTTTTACCAACCCCCTGGTTAATCCTCTTCTGAGATTCATAAAATACCAATGACACTTTTGACTTATGAATAAACAGTTTCTAATCCTCATGGTCTGTGATTCATGGTCCAAACTGATCAAAGTGACAAATTTGACATAACATCCAAGCTTTGAGTAATGAAAACTTAAAGGAACCTCGGATAAACCATTTGTCTCTGAAAAAGTCTTCTAGGAATCAGCAGAATTAACTTTATCAGAAGTCACCCCAAATCTGCCTTTGAGGGCAGATGCATTATTTCAAAACAGGATGAATTTCTGAATTTCTTTATTTTAAAGTTAGAGACTTTGAAAAGGAAAAGCATTGCTTTTAATAACTCTGGTTTTTAAAAAATCATTTGAATTGTTCGTTTAATTACTATTTCTATAGAGGCCTCTGGAGGGGTAGCTAAATAAACGTTTGCAATTTCTAACCGTGCTACACCATTTGCAGTAGCTATATACTAATTACCATAACCAATTCCAATTCTCTTTCAAAGTGCTAAGACATCATGGAAGGTTTTACAGACTAAGACCAAGTCCTGACTTACATTTGGGTGTAAGTCAGGATGGCGTTTTCAGGTGTTATAGGGAGCTGAAGTTGGCCCTTTAAAACGCATGGGAGCAGAAACACAGCTCTTCTCTATAACTAAGAGACCAATGCTATAGGTCAATTTTTATCTTTAGGGAATCGGATTAACTAAATTGTGTTCATCAGGTCCTAACTTTTTCATTCCCATCACAATAGGACTATGACCATTGTGTGCTACAATATTTGTTCTCAAACTGAGTGAACAGCAGCATAACCTGGAGAACAATTAATGCATCCCAAGTTGTAAAGCATCCATTTTTTTGGAAGTTCCTTCAGTAAATTTGATGATCAGCCAGATGTGAGAACCATTGGTCATCAGTGCTCTAAACCTGGCAATCCCTAAACAGACTTGAAATCTGGGCCAATGGAGGCATAGGGACCAGCAAGTTTATCTCAAGGGTAGGGAAGAAGTGGAAAAAGAAAAGGAGGGAGGGAGGTGGGCGGGTGAAAGGAAGAGGGTACTGAAAAGGAAGGACAGAAGCCAATCTCGGCCCAGGTGTCTACTCAGTTGAGGAACTGCTCAGCCTAGGGGCAGACTCAGTGTTTGTGGTGGAAAACGAATCCACCCACAGAATAGCCGGAAGTGCAGTGCCGTTGGGAGGGTGGGGGACAGAACGTGCCATGTTGCGTCCCACAGCCTGTGAATCCAGGCTCTGCCACTTGGAAACTGAAAGACTTGGGAAAGTCACATAACCTCTCTAGGTCTCAGTTTCCTCATTTCTAAAATGGGGATAATATGATAGCTGCTTTACAGGGATACTGAAAGCATTAACAGAGCTTCAACCCATTTCTCATTTGCCCCAAGAACACTCGCTTTCGGCGCTTGCGGCTGCAGCGTTTATTCTGAGCTAACTCGCAGATTACAGTTTTAACTTTGTCTTCAGAATCTGCCACAAAATATCTCGCTTTTATTATTATTTTCATATCGCTCTAGTATATCGACAGTCTTTGGGGGGGGAGGGGAGACATGGTTCTATTTATAGCGTTCTGTTTTTAGTAGTTGCATTTCCATTTACAAAATATAGTAATCCTCAATCACTGAAAATGTCAAATCCTAGAAAATATAACATCCCTACCTGTGATGTTGACATCGTTCTCAAACAGTTGTTACCAAAGATTCATTTGATGAGTCTGATTTCTGTATACATTTCTGTTACATTAAGATTAGAGACAAATTCTGTTTAGAAATAACTCCAAGAACAGGTTTTATATTTTTATTTTCACGTTGAAAACCAGTCAGAATTGCTATAGCTGCAAAGAGCATGTTTATGTAAAATTAACACTGACAGTGAGCTGCATTTCTTTTTCTAAATGGAAACTGGGTTACGTGCTTAACCGGGTGGCTGATGCCTAGTGGTCAGAAGCTACTGTTCTCTCTCCCCTTTGTGACCCAGGCACCCAGCTGTTGATATTGAGGGTGGATATATATGTATATAAACTACAACTAAAGATGAACTGATACGTGTTGATGGTCAAACCCATGGCCTGGACTCATGAACACCTCACACTAACCCACTGGGCCATCTAGTCACCAATATGTGAAGCAGGTGGATCACAATAAAGGAAAAGGGGTTGAAAATTACAATGATGTGGAGGAACTTAGCACAATTTCTCAGTAAACTCTTCAGAAAGTATATCTCAAAGAGTTCAGGATACAGGTAATTAGAATCGAAGGTCTGAAGCTTCTTTTTATTGACAGACTGCCATTCTTGTGATCCAGCAGAGTGCTTGACTGAGTCAGATCTCTGAATATTGCGCTTCTTGGAGTTTCATTTCTGTCACTCACAACATAAGCATAATATTTTCTGCAGAGCACAGCGAGTAAAGTAGGGATAGCAGAGTAAAACTGTGAGAAATACAGGGTCATTATTACAGTCTCCTCATAGCATTATTTTACCCACACAGCCATCCAGAGATTTCTGAAATGTGAACTTAAAGTTACCAATAAGTAGGCTGTATATATCCAATGCTTAGTAACTAACACCAGATAGTGACCAGGAAAGCTTTGTTTTACTTATTTCTGTGTTTGAAGATTTTTATGTGTTTTGTCTTTTTTTTTTTTTTTTTTTTTTTTTTTTTAAGGAACGTAAGGAGGGAGGGAGAAGGGGAGATGAAATATTTACTGACAGCCAGTGGGCTATCTCTGAGAAAGCTACAATGACCAGGGAAGCTGCAAGACAAATGCCCAGATTCCATTTCTACCTCATTCCTCCTGGGTGGTAGTCCCTGAGGAGTTTAGGCCTTGGGCCAACCTGAGCTAAAGCTAGGTTCACTCAGGGCTATTTATAGTGCTGGGCTGATGGGCAGACTTCTTCCAAAGTGGATATTTCCAGCTCTTTCTAATTCATAACAGCTCTTCCCAGCCCTGGGCCATAACAGTATATGTTTAAGTACTTCTATATATCAATATCCTGGATCTCTCACCAGATGCATAGTTTAAAACAATATCGGTCATCCTGGTTTACTTCATGGAATAAAATAAATTAGTCAGTAGTAGCCATGCATTGTTCTCCTTTGTATTGTAGGAGAAAGATTAGCATCTGTAGTCACCGATTTAGTGTTTTCTCTTTTTTTTTATTATAATAACATCAAAATGTATCACATACATAGTAATCTAATAAAAGATGTATAAAACCTCCATAATAAAAACTACAAAACATTGTGGAGAGAAATTGATGAAAACCTAAATAAATGGAAGGATAGACTATGTTTATGGGCTAAATAACTTAATTTAATAAAGATGTCAATTCTCTGGAAATTGATCTATAAATTCAATATAGTCTTGTTCAATATTTCGGTAGCTGTTCTGGTGGAAATTGACAAACTGATTCTAAAATTTATGCAGAATGGCAAAGGGCCAAGAATAACCAATACAGTCTTGAAGAAGAAGAAGAAAGTTGGAGGACTTACTTTAATGGATATCAAGTTTTAACAAAGTTTCACTATGTAGTTTAAAAAGTAGTGTATAAGTGCAAAGATAAACTCCCCCCCCATCCACTTAAAAAAAAAAAAAGAAAGAAATGGAATAGAATGGAATTCAGAATAGACCTATATGTACATGGACACCTGATTTGTAACAATGGTAGGATTATAGAGCAATAGAAAAAAGATGGTGTGTTTTTTTAACGTTTTAATTAAGTTTATTGGGGAAACATTGGTTAATATAATTATATAATTTTCATGTGTGCATTATCATTTGACATATATATTCGATTGTGTGTTTACCACCCAAAGTCCAGTTTCCTTCAGCTACCATATATTTGATCCCCTTTACCCACTTCACCCTCCCCCAACCCCCTATATTTGACTCCCTTTACCCCATCCACCTCCTCTCTCCTCGCTCACCCCCCTAATAACCACTAGTCTACAGTCCATGTCCATGAGTCTATCTCTTATAAAGATAAAATCCAACTGTAACAATGGCTTCAGCTGTATTTTTTCAAAGCATGTTCTGAGATTCCTTTTCCTCCTTAATAAGAATTCTGAGATTATAATGCATTCTCTATTCAATTTCTATAGTGTTATGAATTAGAGATATACCAGCCACTCTGAGGCCCGCCAATCATTGATACAGAACAATTCTGATGAAATACTGCAGCTAGTTTAGTTTTTCAGAGACTCGGACAGACTATTGATAAAATAGCTTCTACTTTCAAAGTCAGCCCCTAGTAAGGAAAGGGACTTTATTCGGTGATAAAACATGAGTTTGGTAGAGTAGTCTTCTATTATCGCCAAACATGAAGAGGAAAATGAAGATGGGTTGTGAATGGGATCCAGAACGGGAGTCCCTTAGATCCTGTTTCTTGGGGGCTTGTCTTGCATTGGGTTGAATTTGGGGGGTGAGAAGGGAAGAATGGCAGTTGTTCTCAATTTTTTCCTTCTGTCTACAGAAGATAAAAATCCGTATTAATATCAACTTTGAAACCAAAATAAATTTCATAATAGTGAGAAAGTATTATATAGAGAAAAAATACTTTTTAAAAGAGTGGCTTAGAATCTCAAAAGGCTTTAAATTCTTCTGTTACAGTATAAGACACTGTCACAATATTGGGCTACACTACACTGTTTTTCTAGAATTTCTATGTAAACTTGAGACCCAGAACTAGAGAGTAGAGGTCAGCCAAGTCATGGAGCCCTGACATTTTTTCCCTCATATTTTTTTCTCCTTTTCCAGTTATAAAACTGATATACTTTTTTTCATTTGTTTTAACAAAGAACTGAGCATGTGTTATCTCATGGGTGGCAAAACTGATATCTTTAATGCAGAAAATTTGGAAAACATAAAAGGCATAAAGAAAAAAAATCACCCATAATCCCACACCCAGAGGTAACTGGTGTTAACATTGTATGTCCTAGTCTTTCTTCTTTGCGTATGCATAGATAACTGTGCATATTTTTTACAAAACTTATACTATGTATTTGATTTTATATATTACTTTTCTCACTTAGAAAACTATCATAAACATTTTTCTGAGATGATAAATTTGATTTTTAATGGCTATATAGTATTCTATCACATGGATGTACCACAATTTGCTTAACAAATCCACTATGATCGTATATATTAGAATGTTTCACTATTATAAAATTTTTATGAGGAACATCTTTTTGCATATATCTTTGGCCATACTTCTACTGATTTCTTCAGGATGGGTCCTTATGGCATACTTATAAAGTTTTTAGTCATAATATCAAAATTACCTCCAGAAATGATATAGCCATTAATCCCCCCCCCCCTTGTATAGAAGTGCCTGTTTTGCCAACACCTTCACCATCACTGGATATAATAACTTTTAAATGATAACTTAAATGTTGACTTGATACCAAAAAAAAAAAATGGAAATAGGGTCTCATTGCTTTCACTTCCATTTTTTGGGTTCTTAAATACAGCTTTCTTGTATATACTATTTTTCTTTTGTGGCTTGTCCATTTGTGCTATTTGCCATTTTTATACTGAGCTGCTTATACCTTGCCCATAAATCTGTAAGAGTTCTTTAAAAGAAACCAGGTGTTTTGTCTATCACTAATTTTATAAATATGTTTCCCAATTTCTGTTTGTTCATGATGTTTTATGACACCAAAAGTTTCTAATTTTATGTATTTAAATCTATTATTCTTGTCCCTCTTTTCCACTTTAGATAGTCCTCCTCCTTCTCCACCACAAGATTAAATAATATTTATCTAATTTTACTTTTTCTTATGGTTTCATATTTCTATGCTTAATTTTTTTATCAGCTAAATTTATTTTGGAGTTAGTCATGAGTTAGAGAAGCTAACTTGAATGTTCCCCAGGTGATTAAGCAGTTGCTGAAAAGTCATCTATGAGATAATCTATCTTTTCCTCTCTAAATCCAAATGTAAACTTCATTACATACTAACTTTCAAATACATATGTAAGATCTATTCATAAACTTGAAGATCTTCCATTTTTTCTTTTGTCTAGCCATCAGTAAAAATATTTAAACTATAAGACTTTATAAATGACTTGGACGTCTGGTGGTGATAAATACCCCATTATTTTAATTTTAACATTTGTTATTATTTTTCTCATTGTTTATTTTAACAAATATCCTGGAAATTTTTAAGTTAAAAAATAATATCTGGATTTCTATTGGAATTCTGTGATTAATTTATAAATTAATCTTGGGAGAATTGATATTCTACAATAGTGAGACTTACCGTCCCCCCATTTGTCTAGCTGCTTTTAAAATTTTCCAGTTTCCTTTATGTAAGTGCTTTGATTCTTACAAGGTTTTCCCCCTAATTATTTTATATTTTGGATAGCTATTGTGAATGTTAAGAAAACTATTGATTTCGGCCTTTTACTGTATTCTGTTATTAATTTTCTAGAGTTTTTCATTGGCCTTTTACTGTATTCTGTTATTAATTTTAGAGTTTTTCATTGTTATTAATTTTATAGAGTTTTACTGTATTCTGTTATTAATTTTATAGAGTTTTTCATATAGAGTTTTCTAGGTAGTCAATTATGTAATTACATAATTAATGGCAATTTCCCAATATTTGATCTCACTTATTTTTTATGTATATTTGCTTTTTATCACTTCTAGAATGATGCTGAACAACAATTCTTGTAAGTTTTTTTGTGGGTCCCAGGCCTGGCTAGTCCCAGGTCTGGCTGTGATCTAGGCTGCAGCTTGGAATAGAACCGTGGATGTAGAATGTTACATTAGTGTAGTAGGGCGCCTGCATCTAAAATATGTAAACATACTTCAGCTTATTGTATCCGCACGCGTGGCTGAATGCCACTATTGCACTCTGCTATGTGCGGAGCCATGCAGTCTTCTGGGGAGCAGAAGGAGAGCACAAGAAAGGGGAGCAGAAGAAGAGCAGAACGGAAGCTCGCTCCCCGCAACAAAGTGCACTCCCCACAATAAAGCTGGTGTCTGCCATTTCATTCTCATGTTGGCCTCTCATGCATTCTTCCAACTGGGTATGTCTCACTACCGAAACCTTCCCTTCCCAACCAGCTCAGCGCTGACATTTTTATTTTAACAAGAATGATAATAGCCATATTCTTGAAGGGCTTATCATTTTGCAAGGTGCTGTTCTAAGCAATTTAGGTGTTTCCGCATTGAATCTAACCAACAGCCCTTCGAGGTAAGTACTATTATTATTCCCATTTTACAGGGAAAGAACTGAGGCACATGAGATACTGAGCAACTTGCCCAAGGTCTTACTACAGGTTACTGGTCGAACCAAGATTTAAATCCAAGCATTCTGATGAGGCAGGTGGTGAGGACGTATACAGCATAACAATTAATAGACTCTCTCCTATCATGGACTGAGATAGGATACAAGTTATAGAAGCTCCACTGACATTGCAGTATCTCTGTTTTACTGCCAACACTAGCCTTTGAGCTTAGCCATTGGGCGGAGGACAACCATTGGGCTCCCTAGTGTCACTGGTGATGATGAGATTCCAAAAGAGCAGAGGCCAGAGAGTAGTACTTAACCATCAGAGGCAAGTGTGGGCCATCATCATCATTAAGGACAGTAATATCACAATGGCAGGTAGGCCTGCTATGGGGTTCCTGAGGACAAGCTAGATGGTCAACCAACAGTGTATATTGCTTTATCCATGTGATCATAAGAGATTAAAAGTGGATGAGCAGAAGCGATGTCAGCTACCTCAGTAGAAGGTCATAATCACTCACCCAGTTTCTAGATCTGAGCCAATTCTCAGATCTAGAACAAATTAGCTGAAGTACTGTCTGGGTTCCCTGGGAGAACTCTGAGATGCCACAGCAAGTCTACACAGTAATGATTCTACCAATCCTTCTGTTATGTAGCTAATCACATATGAGCAACAGAGGAACAAAGGAATAGAGGCCCAGCTCTGTAACTATAGAAACTTCCCTTGAAGACCTTCCTTAAGGACTTCCCAGAAAAACAACCTCAAATCCTAGAGAACAAAGGTCATAAAAGCTGCTGGCTAAACTAGCTATAAACACATGTGCACATAAGTACTGCCATAACTTCGTCCTCATTATACCATCATTATACTGTCATGTCAATGCCTGGAAGTTCATGAATCTGATTATAACAAACTGAATTCCGGGTAAGCACAGGTGCACTAGGCAAAGTGTAAAGCAGCCAGATGTCAATTAAGGTGATTTCACTTGCCAATCACCTAGGCATACCTTTGAGACCACCTTTTCATGGCCCCCAAATATAACACAGACCTCTTCCTCCCCTGGGGGTTGCAGCTCTCCATCTTCCCTGGCTGTAACTCATACCCCACCTTAGGGGTATGTAACTTCATTTCCACGTGGCTGGCCAGTTTTAGGCTTGACCCATCTTCTACCTCATACTGTGTTTTTAATAAACAAATATTTCTCAAAATCACTGAGTTGAAATTCATTTCTTCAGCAGGGAAAAGGGCCTACAGGTGTATGTGTTACTGGAACTCCAATCATTCCAACTGTAACACTTCCCAAAGCAACGATGTCATTTATCTGAATAATTATACACCAGAGAAAGAATATCCATATGATTTTTCAAGGTCCATTGGATACAGAATATGAGGAACACTAACATTTAAAGAACTAAAATATCATAAGGGCCCTCATGTAATAGGAGAGGCATTGGAGGCCAGATGATAGTGGAGTCTGGGCCCAAGTCAGCCTTATTATAGATCCAATGTGTTTGTAGACCCTCCCTCTGTTCATTTCCTTGGTTCTTGAGTGCATAATATGAATGAAATATGCATTGGTATAATCTAATATGAGTTGTTCTAACCTCTAGGATAAGAACTGTGTGCTAGTTATTAAACTATAGACTCTCATTTTCAACCCTTCCCACCCCTTCTATGTTCTGTGATTCAGGGCTGGGGCTCTGCAAACTGTATTTCTGCTTTGCCAGCTGACGGCATATTTGACTCTGCCAATAGGCACAGTAGCAGGCTAACAGGGCTTGTGGTTCCTACTTCCTTTTGTTCCTGTCAGCATCACCTTAGTCTCATCCTCACCCCGACTGTGGCAGTTTGTTGCAGTCACAAGGTTGTAGTTTTCCCAGCGCTTTCAGGACCAGCCGCATGGTGGCTCTCAGCAACACCAGCTCCAGCTGGCCAGAGTCTCCTCCTCGGAGTTCTGGCATTACGGGCCCTGCCTTCGAGCTCAGAGCCATCAGCATAAGCTGAGTAAGGGCCTTTTTCAGAAGCCAGAGCCTCAGTTTCTACTCCAAGCTTCTAAGCGTGAATAATTTCAACTTCTTCCTCTGTCCTCCAGACACGAGAATGGTAACTGCTACTTGCAGTTTCTAGGATACCTTAGTGTTCTGTCTTTGCCTCTTTCCAGTGTTTCAATAAATACTTTACAATTTTTTGTATTAAATTCTCATGCTAACTATAACTGAGAAAAATTTTTAAATTATTATTTTTTTAATTCTCTCTGTTAGAATAATAAATATGATACCTGTCCCCTGACTGGACTCTGATACATTATAGGAAAAGCAGGTGACAATCTTGAAATTGCCCTATCTGTCACTAACAAGACAATTAATTGAAAGCAGTGTTCCATCATAGGTAGAGTGGTAAAAATTGGAGCCATTCACAAAGACTTAAAAGAGGCTGGCATGGTGGTCCCTATCATATTTTTATTTAGTTCGCCAGTCTATCCCCTAGAAAAGCCGCCTGGATAATGCTGCTGATGGTGGACCATACCCTTAATCAAGTACTAACTCAGCCACAGCAGCTGTCCCAGATGCAGTATCTTTACTTACTACAGCAGATCAACATGGCCTGTGGCATTTGGCACAAGGCTATTGAGTTGGAAAATGTGTTCTTTTTAGCCCCCATTAGAAAAGAAGCTCAAAAGCAGTTTGCTTGGAACAGACAGAAATATACATTTACGACCATGCCCCGAGGTCATGTTCACCTCTCTGCTCTATGTCACAATAGAGTTTAACGGGATCTTGATCATCTGGATGTTCTGTAGGTCTTACAGTTTCACTCTACCAATGACATCACTTTTAATAGTGCCTGAGGGGCAGAAAGGAGTAAACACTCTGGATGCAAGGGTCAGACGCACATGGATCAGAGAGGAGGAGATAAACCTCACAAACAATCAAGGACTTTGCTTTGATCAGTGAAGTTTTCACGGGTCCAGCAGACACACCAGTTGACTCCACGGGAAGGACAAATGAGTGTACTTTCCACCTCTTACCACTAAGAAAGTGGCACGATGCTTGGTAGGACTTTTCGAATTTTAAAGATTATATCTATTACACTTGAATTCGGCTCCAACCCATTTATTAGTGAGTCCAAAGTCTGTACATTTTGAGTAGGTGATATGGGCTGCATTGTGGCCCCCAAAATCGCTGTTGAAGCCCTAACCTCCAGTACCTCGGAATGTAACTACGTTTAGAGATAAGGCCTTCAAAGGGGTGTTTAAGTTAAAATGAGGTCTCTAGGGTAGGCCCTAATACAATCTGACTGAATTCCTCATGAGAAAAGGGAATTTGGACACACAAAGAGACAACAGGTGCTCATGCACAGAGGAAAGGCTAAGTGAGAAGACAGTGAGAAGATGGCCATCTGCAAGCCAACGAGAGAGGCCTCAGAGGAAGCCAGACTTGCCAAGACCCTATCTTAGAGTTCTTGCCTCCAGACCTGTGACAGAATAAATTTCTGTTGTTTAAGCCACCCAGTATGTGGCATTTAGTTATAGCAGCCCTAGCAAATGAATACAGTGTGCCTGAAGGAGGAGAAAGCTCTGTTGCAGGTTCAGGAACAGTAAAAGCAACCCTAGTGCTTAGGCTCTACCACTAGATAAGCCTATGGTGCTAGGCTCTGTAGAATCTTCTGACAAGCCTCTTATAGAAGAATCACAATGCAGACTCCTAGAGGTATTGAGCAGGCCCATGCCATCTGCAGCAGACAGCTCTTAACTACTCAGAAAGCAGCTTCTGGGCCCATGGACTGAGCATCTGAGCATGATAATGAAAGTGGCCATGCAATCAGCACTGCCTCTTATGGATGGGGTATTACCAAAGCCACCGGGTCCATAAATGTTGCATAGAAGTAATCTATCATAATCTGAAGCTTAGACCTCTCAGAGACAAACATCTAGGTTACTCTACCAGGCAAGCGACCTAAACCCACAGAAGTGCTGGCCAAGGAGGAGGGGGCTCAACAAAGGGTGGAAGAGAAGGGAGATAATAGTAAATATCTTGGAACGAACTGTAACAGCAAATAGTGAAATCTTGGCCCACCAATCTTCCTGTTGCAGGCTATTTTTCTTTGTGAACTTGAAGAATCAGTGATAACATAAGGTAGCTTACCACAGGACACAAAGTCTGGACTATAGTAGATGCTGTATAGCCTTTTCAGACCACTTCATTTTTAATATTTCAGAACACAACAACCTTCTACCTGCCAGCGTCTAGATTTATTTTCCTGGAGTTGTGTCTAGCCTACAGAGCAACTCTACTCCTAGGCACAACAGGCCTGAGAAATTAAACCATTCCCCCAAGAACAGTCTTTAACTAATAACTGAGGGGAACTAGTGTATAAATATTCCAGCTCCCTCATCTCTTAGGTGAGATGACTCTGAAGTCCATGTATCAGATGGGCACTCAGAGTTCCCAAAGAGGATTAAACTCTAGTCACCTACAGTGCTAACCTGCTTGATAAGAACCTTTATTTACTGCCTCCTCTTCCCTGGGTCACTTACTACCCTACCACACTTCCCCATGACCATTTCCAAAGTAAATAATTTGCTTTATTGTCTCTGTCTGCTTCTAGGGGAACCCAAACTAAAATAAGACAATGCACCTATCAAAATACAGACAATCTCTAATTAACAACATTCCTAATTCCTTCTCATTGTTGTCCGGGATTGCTCTCTCTTATGTGTGCAGAAAAATGAGGTAGTGAGCTGGGAAAGTGATAGGAAAAGAGTGTTTTGGCCACTTACTGCATCAAAACCTGTACGGTAAGGCAACTATACTATTTATTGGTGGGTACAAACCCTGGGTCTTTGTCTAAGGCAGTAGAGAATGAAAAATGTATTGTCTCCCTACATTTTCAGTTGTTACTCTTGTATGATCTAAAACCTGGATGTGCCATAAGGCAGTCCTTAAATCTACTCCATTTGCCTTTTATATAAAGAGGAGGGATTTTTCCAAGATTCTGGCATTTGTTGTCCATCAGTGTTCTTTTTAGTCATCATTGTAAATTTCCACATTTTCCATGTCTTCATTTTCTGTGTTGTCATAGATATTTTAATGAAAGTTGAATGATGCTGTATGGTGGAAGCTGCTGGCCATATGGTATTTTGATCTAAACATCTGTAGTATTCTATCTCAAGAAGCGGTGAAGTGATAAAACGGAAAATGGAATTTCCAAGGTGCATGGAGGCCATCTTCCTGGAATAAGGCCATCTTTCCATATAGAGCCACAGTAGAGATGTCATAATAAGAAGCAATGGGTACAGAACAGGAAATTCAAGTCCTCATTAGCATGGTTCCTCAAATGAGTCCTAAGACAATTTTGAGCTTGGCGTGAGAAAAACAGAGAGAGAGAGAAAGAGAGAAAGAGAGACAGAGAGCGATCTATACTTCAAAGAGGCCTTAAGTCATAATTATTTCTGCAGAGACCGAAATTGGTCATTCAATAATGCTTGGAATATTTTGAGAAAAATTTAAAAACCATTTCATTTTGAAGTCAGCATTCTGACTATTCTGACTATTTGGACATTTTAATGGCCAAACAATCCCAGTGCTGCAATAAATTCTGGAAGCATAAGAATTATTTTCCTTTTGGGCTAGGTCATGATTTAAGTGATTTGTCATTGGTTAAGTTCCATTATTATCTGGGTGACACTTCTTATAATAATAACCTTGCCTTGTTCTCCATCTCGTCAACTTGTCTTTCTTGACCAGCTGCCATTCACACTCTGACCCTGTGATAATAGCTAGTCAGCCCTGACCTTTGCAGCTATTAAACCCAAGGCGACTAATAAGCTACCAATCCACATCAGCCTTAATTAGCTATTTCCAACAGCTGTAGGAAAGAGGCAGTTCTTAGTTATCTTTCCATCATAAAAATTGAGTGAAAGTTAATGTAAATGGGAAAGAAAAAACCAAAATGAAACACCTTGGAAAATCTAAGAAGCTTCTCAGCCAGACTGAAATCCCATTTTAGTACTTCTAAAGCCTGTCGGTGTGACTCTGAACACGGACTCTGGGGATGATGGTATTGGTTTAAAGATTCAAATGCATATTCAGTGTGATGCACCCAAAAGGTGCTAGGAGCTAAAGAATCATGAGACCATATAAATGAGCTGGGTTAGCAAATAAGATGCATTACACATTTCAATATAAAACATCTGGGTCACCTAGATATCTAATCTTCCTGACCTCCACATATTATTGTCTGGAAATATGCTTTGAAATCATGTCACAGTTATATATTTTTATTTGGCAATGAAAATCCCATTGAACAGTGTTTGTTTAACTTTAATGTGCATTAAAACTACCTGGAGAGGTCATCTAAAGCCTTAGATGGCCCAGGATGGGACTGAAAAATCTGTATTTTAAAAAATATGGACCAAGTTTATCTTGAATTCTGCTTTTAAAAATTCCAATTAATAAAGGCTGAAACAGAACTGTGGTAAAACCCAGAGCTTCACCATAATTTAATATATTTACCAATGGGGAACTGATATGCAAATAGGGCATCTGAGATGTCAGGATGAGACAGATAACTCCAGCTCAAAAGCCTGGTGGCTGTTGGAGTTTTTATCACATTTTTCAAATGGCCTTTTTATATCCAAACTGCTTTCAATGTAAAAATTATCCCAGGGACTAAGAATGCAAACGTACTCACTGAGCACCTAATTTGCCAAGAACTGTTCTAATTATTATAGGAAAGTCAGAAGGAGGGGAAGATATGGTTCCTGTCCTCAAGGAAATAAAAGAGATTACATCACTCTCATAGAACCAGAAAAGGGCAAAGAAATTCTAAGTCAGTCCTTGCCCTTAAGAAGAAAAAAGTCCAGGCAGGTTATAGCGCCTAAAGAAGGCTTCATGTGGGGAGGTGAAAGTTACACTGACACTTGACTTGGGGAGAAACTGGATTGGATTGAGAAAAAGAAGGAAGAACAGGAGCAATTATTCCATATCTGGAATGAACATGCACATCAGAAGTCAAAGCCATGTGCATCAGATTCCCTCAGCTGACTGGAATTTATGCATGGGCCTCGGGTTTCACATAGCTTTGGAAGTGAAGAACCCATAGGAGATGGAGGCTGTGCCAAAATTGTAAACTTCAAAGTGATTTGGGATGAGAAACAAGTAAATTGGAGTAATGATTGAATCGGACTAGCCTTGGGTCCCACACCTGGGTCTGCTACTGCCTGCGGTGACACACAGATCTTGCACGTAATCTCTCTGGCCGGCCTCCCTTTTCTCTGGTCCTCCAAGATGGGGCCGACACTCCTTACCTCATAAGAATCGCCTTGAGTTCTGGATAAGTGAGAGAGGCACCATACAAAGGGCCAAGGAGCAACCCATTAAAAGGAAATTTAAGAATTTACAAAAACAAAAGGAAATTGTGAGAGTCACCAGTAACCAGAGGGAAGAGCTCTCTTAGGCTCTAAGAACCAGGTGCACAAGCCTCAGATGCGAGAAGAGAATACTAAAACAACACTTTGTAAACATCTTAAGAAGCGGCCTCATGACAACCTTACAGTCAAACTGAGAAGAGAAAGGATGTGTGTGACAGCCAGTGATTAAATGGGACTTCAGGGTTTGCTGCCAGCCTCCAGCATCTCACGGAGGGGTCTTTTCTCCTCCCCTATGCACAATATTTTTACATATCATTTCCATCAATGCCAAATCAAACTTGATCCCCAGCCTCACTCCGCTCAAATATGAGAATGCAGATCCAAAGGGATTTAAATAGCTAGGACAAAACAAATCGTATGAATGTCTTTAAAAGAGAAAAGCTTTGTCTCCCCATCTAAATTTCAGGCAAGAAGCTCTCTGATTTTTCTTTTAATCTTAAGCTCATAACATTTTTAATGTGAATTTTCAGAAATAAATCTGAAGGGAAACATCACAGGCAGTAACATGGTGACATCTGCCACATTTTAGAGGTTGTTTACTTCCTTTGGATTGTTATGCTTGCAAGTGAGTATTTTAACCACGTGAGAGGTGGTGGGTTAGTTATATCTTATGCGCAGGTGTGTATGGGCATTGAGTCCTCATTCATTCTTGTAAATCTTATTTGCAATGAGACCCATCAGCAATGGTTTGACAGACTCTTCAATGAGTGGACCCCACCTGTCTATACACTTCTAGATGGAGCCAAAGTTGCTGGACTTTCATCAGAAAACCTACCCACAGATAGTCAGTTGACTAGGTGATAAGTCCAGGCTCAGAGCACTTAGGGCTTATACTTTTCGTGCAACATTGACAAGTTGCCTGCAAATCTCAGGGCCAACACAGAAAGCCCCATACAAAAGTGCAGTGTTGATTCAATCATTTATTTTTTCCTCATAGAGCACTTGTAGGCATGCGCTATGTGTCTGGCATTATGCTAGGTGCTAGAGACACGGTAGTGGACAAGCGATATTAAAGACTTTGTTTTTATTGCAGAGGGCAATGAAAAATCATTGAAGGATTTCAGGCTGGGGAGTAAATTATTAGGCCTGCATTTCAGAATCTTATTTGACTGCAATATGGGCAGTGGTGGTGGGAGAGGGTTGTCATCTGCCTCCGACTTGAAGAACATATGAGCAATCCTAGGAGCCCGTTTCAGAAGGGACATCTCCCTCACAAAGGTGAGGCCTACACCCCAATGGAAACGGGCATTTTCTAGCTACTGCTACACCTTCCTGTCCTCCGCAGTGTCCCCACATTATACACTACATCTAAATCCACTGAACTGGCAGAAGATAATTATTGATGGTGGGTTTCTCAAAATAGTTGTTATGGATTAAATCATGTCCTCCCAAAATTTATATTTTGAAGACATAACCCCCAATATGACTATAGTTGATGACTGGGCCTATAAAGAGATTACAGATGTTAAATGAGGTCATAATGGGGGCCTTAATCCTATAGGGCTAACGTCCTAATAAAAGGAAAACCAGAGATCTCTCCTTCTCTCCACACGTGCATGGAGGTAAGGTCATATGAGGACATACCAAGAAGGCAGTCATCTATAAGTCAGGAAGAGAGGTCTCACCAGACACCAACCCTGACAACACTTTGATCTTGGACTTGTAGCCTGCAGGAACTGTGAGAAAATAATTTTTTGTTATTTAAGCCACCTAGTCTGTGGTATTTTGATATGTCAACCCTAACAGACTAATACAGTTTTAAGCTGAGAAACTATAAAATCTTCTATTTCCATTTTTGTGATTATAAATACTTCTCCCAAGTTTCCCTTATGATGAAAGAAAGTGAAAAGGATAAGGAACTAGCTACTTTTCAAGAGCCATGGGGTTTTTTCTAAACTAGTGAGAAAAAAAGGTAGGCAGGATTTCTAACTATTACAGTATTTGATGTGGTTTCAGTCATTAAAATCTCTTTAATGAGATTACCCATGACTCCACAGAAACTAAATCCTTTGACAAGAGAGCTTCAAGTACTTGTCACATTGGGTCAGAATTAAGAACATTAAGTCATCAACATAGAATTAAGCAGAGGTGTCTACAAGAAATATAGTCTCTTTTTCTTTCTTTTTTTTGTTGTTGTTTGTTTTTTGTTTTGTTTTAAAAACAAGTCCTAATAATAGAATATTTACTATCCTCCATTTGGCTCCTAAAAATCCAGTGTTAAATAGACTTAGCAGTGAACAGTCAGAAACTGATTAGGAGGTATCCTAACTTCAATGTGAAGAACACCTAGTTGTGAAAAAGTGGGTGCCATGGGGCCCTGAAAGTAGTGGAAGGTAATATTAGCAAGTAAGTTGATTGCTATAATAGTCAGAATAGGCTAGGTTCTGCTGCAGTAACAAAAATCTCAATGATTTAATCTAACCAAGGTTTATTTTTTACTCACACAGTCTTCTGGGTGTCTGTCAGCTTGCCAGGGTAGCTCTTCCAAGGAACAACTTGGGGTTCTGTTGATGGAGGCCCCATGATTTTGTAGCTGTACTATCTGGATCATATAGAAAGTGACTCATCCCAAACAGCAGCATGGGTGTGTCAAGTGGTCTGGCTCACTCAGCTGGATGAAGTCCCAACAGAAAACTGGGAGGATGGCCAGGTGCTACACGAGGAGGTTGTAGTAAATCAATGTGCACAGGAATGGAGCAGAGCTTAGAGAGAGGAAAAGAAAGTGTAGGGTCTAAATCATGTCTTTAAGCCTGCCTACACGTAAATATGGCCAGTTGAATGTCCCAGGTATTGACCAATCAGATTGGCAGCAAGGGAGACTCATCTGAAGTAAAGAATGGAAGTTGGTCCCAAAAATATTCTCTCCATCATTTCTTTGAGAAAAGATGGGGCAAAAGTTCACTCTTCTATGGTTGGAGGCCAAAATATAAGTGGGGAGAGAGAGACAAAAGAGAGAGCAAGAAGGAGAGGGAGAAGGAGAAGGAAGGGGGAGAGAGGAAAGAGAGAGAACAAAGGTTTGTCTCTTAACAAAAAGTGGGTGATATTTTTTGCCAATTTGCAATTCCCTTGTTATGACATATTCCCTCCCCTATTTGAACTCACAAGGCCAGAGTACCCACGGCTTCAGACTAAGGCATCTGACTGTTCCACTCTCCTTCACCATCAGTGCAGCAGTCTCAGCAGGGAAGGCTGACCATTTGGAGACTCTCTTGCTACTGCCACCATCAACAACTCGAGGGCTCTCCATTTAGGTGTTCAAAGGAAGCAGGTGAGATTGGTTCTCGAGTCTTTTTATTTCTGTGTCTCCAGCACCTAGCCATTGGGTATCTATTAGATAACCAACAAAGTACCATTTGAATGAATGAAGGACCAATGGAAGAGAATTATTTCTCTCATAGAATACGAGACTGCAACAAAAAAAGGTTGTGTCCTCAGGAGGCATGCCCAATACTTTCCTAGTGGAAGACTTACCTTTGCACAGCTGACAGTTGGGCCAATAATAAAAATTACCAAGGAATGGCATCTTCTTGGAACCTCCCAGGCATACCTGACATCAAGCCTGTGTGACAAGGGTATCCATAAGTCTGCAAATGGTGACAAAAGTAGAATCTTAATGCTAAACCCACCTCATACCCAGTCCAATGCCTTCCTCCCCCATGAAGCCTTCTCTGACGATTCAGGACTCAGTGAACTTTGGCCTACTAATTTCATCTGCTCTATTTAGTTCTAAGTATATTTTACCTATGACCTTGTTTGTATTAGTAGATAGTACTCATGGCTGTTTTCCCCCCTCATATTTTTTCTCTCCAACTATAGTTAATACTTCTTGGTATCTTCTAAAATGTAAATATTGGCAAGCATTTAATCTATATTGGTTGCATAACAGTAATAACAATAGTGTTTATTACATATGGGAAAAAGAAAAGTACATTTGTTATATCATTTAATTCTCAAAACAAGGTACAGCAGGTCCTTGAATAATGTCATTTTGTTATAATGTTGATGAGGTGCCAGAACTTAACTCTTGCTTATATCAATTAGCCTACAGTAAAACTGACTTTGTTGTATGTTGTTTCACTTAAAGTCACAGAATCTATCAACGACATTAAGTGAAAACTTACTCTAATTGCTACTACCCCCATTTTACAGATGAGAATGCTGAGTTAGAAAGGTAACCTGTCGAAATTCATACAGCCAGTCGGCGTGAAGCTGAGATTTGAACCCACATCCGTCTGACTCCAGAGCTCACACTGCTAGCCACTGTGCAAGCACGTGGATGAAGGAAGCTTTCCTGCTCGAGAGTTGTACATGGTTTTTTCTAAGGATAAGCCAGAAATTTGTTCTTGTAGTTCTGTAAGTCACAGGAGATGCCCACGAATTTGTGATGGGGGGACCGTGTTGAGTGACAAATATTGGTATTGCCTCTGGGCTTAATTTAACATAAACCTAATCTAATCCAGCATCCAGGCCACTCAAAAAAGAGCCTGAGTCACAGCAATCCACAGAAAAATGGCTCCTCACATCCCAGTCTAGCAGTCGAGGAAAATTAAAGTCCCAAATCTTTATAATTAACTGAACTGTGATCTGATAGAAATTGTACAGCAAAATATTGTTTAAAAAAAGTAAACAAAAATATATACTCGTGCTATTACCCTGGGTCCATGAATGCTTCGGAGTTCAAAACAGCCACAATTCCCATCTCCCTTCACATCTGTGTTTAGCCTGTTTCCTGCCCTTTGGCTTGGCCAGCAGCTCCTGCAGTTCCCTGGCTGGGAGGCTGAGATGCCAGGGATTGAAGTAGCTGTTGGCCACATCTCTGCTGCAGGGGCAGGCACACATTCACTGGGGATGGATTCGTCCCTCCAGTGGGCAGAGAGGGCCAGCTCAGAACGACATTTTAGAGGGATAATAAAGTCCAGATGGGGAATAACTGCTTCCAGCTGAGGGAGCTGGCTACACTGCAGATCCCTTCCCCTTCCCCCTTCCCCTCCCCCCAGAAGCGAATGAAATTTACATCACCTTTGGCCATCAGCCACCTTCGTGGGCCTTGCTGGCCCCTGTGACAAAGAGTAAGGTGAGGCTCTGACAACCGAATGCAGACTCTTTTCCACTTTGAAGATTCTTCTTGGTGAAATGCAGGCAGGCCTATTTTTATACTAAAATGAACATTTGCTTTGGGGCTCATTTTCAGTACTTACTCACCTGATCCGAAATCAACCAGGACCTAAAGTTTGTGTGATAATCTGCAGTTCACAGGAGGAGTGCCCAAGTCACCTCCTTGATTCACACAGGCTAGCCTCTGACCTGTCTTCCAAATGAATTCCTGGCAAAATCAAATTAGCCCAATATACATCATACATATAGCTAGAAACATCTATTCAGATAAAGCTCAGCCTAAAATTGAAGCTGATTTTTTTTAAGCAAGGTAATAGGAGCAAATTGTTTTGGTTTCCTGAGCAATTATCTTTTAAGAGCAAAATCTTCATCTGTGTGCTAAAATATAATGAACTTAACCAGTATGGGTCTGATGACTCATCCGGTCCAGTCAGATGAGAGACCAGCCGATGAAGCTCATGATTCTGCTTAGAGGAACTGAGTTCTGATTTGCAGAAAAATTCAATTGTGATTTCATCACAAAGTGGAACATAATTAGAGGACTTTCATTATCTACTTGCATGCCTAAAGCTGAGGAGAATGCCAAGTTATTAATTTTTTTCCTTTGGATATAGCTTTTGGCAGGGTTTATGCCATTACAGCAACTTTCATTTTAGAACTCAAAAGCTTTGCTCAGTTTTTCATTAATTATGGGACAGTTGCTATTTATCATGATAGGGAGCCAGTATCAGAACCTTCATTTAAAAAAAAAAAATCCTAAAACACAATCAAGTTTAATGGCATAGCCAAAGACATATACAAAGACTTACTCTCTGGAAATACTTATCTTTCAGTTTCTCAGCTCCTTTATGTCTGGAATGTTCTTTGCATGCACTTTTTGCCTGATTAACGCCTATTTGTTCTTCAAATCTCAATTTAAATATCACTTTATTTTATGCTTTCATACAACTATGTATCTATTTCATAGCACTTATAACATGAAACAATACATTTATTTTTGTGTTTATTCAACTAACATCTTTCTCCCCCACTGACTGTAAGCTTTTAGGGAGCTGGGACTGGTGGTGGGCTTGCCCATCACTGCATCCCAAATGCCCGGCACAGCACCAGTCGTAATTGGCTCACAGAGTATGTGTTGTGTGGATGGATGGAGGCACAGACAGATGGATTTGCTCTCTGAGTAGCATACAGTTTTGCACAGCAGAACTACATACTTAAATGCTATCATGATACCGATCAAAATTTATGCACCACTTTCTAACCTTGATATAAAAGTGAAAATAATGATTTCAAAAATAAAAGCCAAGGTCACCTCCCTCAAACAACACCTACCGATTGCTTGCCACTTTGTCACCACTGCCACGAAAAAGCCCTTAGTTAAAGGTAAAAGATCACTCTTTCTCCAAACAGGAACACATGGTGTTTATACACATAGGATAACACTGTAATATCAAATTGTAAAAATTAATTGGCTAAGTTTTCAGTTCTTCAGAGATATCTACAACCATAATGCTTAGTCACATAGCAGCCGAGCTGCACCAAGATGTGACAGAATCACCCATATGACTTATCAAATAAGTGAGCATCTCGAAGATTGCTTTGTGCCCCGAGAATATTAAATGTGTCCTTACTGGCAGTTTTTCATTACTTCAATATTCAAAGATCTCTAACGACAATACAACCAGCAAAGGAAACCAGGTCTCTGTAGGAAATCTCAATGAAGAATTTGCAATATAGGCAGCAATGTGAAGCATATATTAAGTTTTTGCCTTCCCCTTTTTATGCAGACTTTCCTACACCAAATACTGAGCAAGCTTAGTTCCTAGCAATATTGTGAAGTAAGTACAATTTGCCTTAGATCCTCTCCTACCTCTTTCCAGCAACCCTCCACCCTCACCTTTTTGTGTTCTCTGCACACTCTGTTCTTCTCCCAGCTCGGTGCTGGCTCCCCACCCCATGGGTCAGAATCTTTTGCCCACCCCTTTCACCCTCCCATCTAACCTTCACCCCTGTTCACTAAGGCTTGCTCTCGCCATCAATGCCCTTGTGCTAGGTCTCATCCTCCTCTGTACCATCCTCTGCATTATTTATTTTATTATTATTATTATTATTATTATTACTATTATTATTATTATTTCTAGGAAACTAAGTCTTGACCAAATGTTAATAACTAACAGTAGGCTATCTTATACCCATGACCCATTTTAATTAGGAGGAGTGTCACCCCCAAAAAGTGATTTTACTAATGATGAGGTATGAGGCATAGGTTTTGAGACAGTAATGTACCCAAAAATTAGAATAAGCAGAGATCTGACTTTCCTATACATAAGACTATCAAACAAAAAGATAATTTTCTCTGTTTTAACAAAGGACCCAAGAAGCTGGAATTACATCACAATTTTACTTCTGAAATTTGCAAGACTATTTTTGCAGCTCTACTGTATCCTAAGAAGAGCTACCAATAAAAAACAAAAACAAAGAACCTGCCTGTGTCGTCAGCAGCTCCCTTCACTCCCCCAACACTAGTGTTTATCAGTTTAAACTGTTCAACAGCAATGTGGAAGCTTTTCATGTTTGTCACCTCAATAAACCTCTAAGCTGAAAGGATACAACACAACAAAATAAATGGAGCCAATAAGTCACTGTGCAATACGAACTGGAGCCAGCTTTATGCCCTCCAAAAAACAGAAGTCATAGCTGCGATTTTGCCTGGGTGTGGTTCTTTATCTGCTTCTGACATATTTGAAGGTGAAGTCCATTTCAGGCAAGACTAGGTGAACTATTCCTCTCTGAGCCTTCCAGTGGTGGCAGGACAGACAGCCCTGTCTCAGTGGAGAGGCGTCCAGAGAGCACATCACTCACTCCCCCTCTCTGTCTGCTCTCAGTCTCTTGACCTCCTAGCCAGTGCCCTGCCACTCTCCCATCTCTCATCAAGCCTCCTTGCCCATGACCAGTGCAGTCTTTCTAAGTACAGCACAGCAGAGGATGAGGGTAAATGTCTACTTGCTGGTTGAATGAATAAATGTAAATGGATAAAATCTTGCACCAAAGCCTCAGAGTTTTCTTAATCTGAAGAGCAAGTTAGTTTCATTTTCCACATCTCTCTTCAACTGGTAGGTGAAAGAGTTGGCATTTTGAACTAAATATTCCTAACAACTGTATCACATTTTTAATAACCAAAACAATACTCAAAACAAATTTTTCTCCAAAATAGGACAACATTCAGAGAAGGTTATCAGACTGGTGCAGTGTTAGTTAGGAGGTCAGAGATGAGGGGAAGATTTCTGTTGTGCATATCACATGGCATTTTTTAAATAACTTAAACAAGGCAATGCATTTTTATGGTTAAAATATTTTTTTTTAATTAAGAGGTCTACAGTGAAAACTCTCCTCACCTCTATATTCTATCCACCTGTTTTCTAGCATCCAGGTAACTACTTTTATTATTTTCTTATGAATTCCTGGAGTTTCTGCCAAATATACATATTGTCTCTCATCACCACGTTTTTAAGCAAAAAGTCTCATACTGTATACAGATGCAGATTCTTTTTCGTAGTTGCACGGTATCTTGTTGTAGAGAAATACTACAACTAACTAGTCTTCTATTGATGAACACTTGTGTTGTTACAAATCTTTTGTTATTACAAATGGTGCTGCAATGAATAAGCTTGTACAAAATTCATTTTGTATCTATGCAAGTATATCTGCAGGATAAATTCACAGAAGTATAATTGCTGTGTCCTTTTTCATTTGCTTTTAGTGGGCACCCAAATTTCCCTGGGTCAAAATAACTGCATCAAAACCACTACATCAATGCTGATACAAGATGGGAAAACCGATTTAATGACATTGACCGGTATTGTTGCAAAAGAGGTTGGTCAACTCTCAGCTTCTTCGAATCCCTTCCTTAAACGTTGCAGATATTTATTGGTTTTTGGCCACTCAGAAAGAAAACATTTAAAAATGGCTTAGATATCAATCTCTAAATAGTGTACCTCCTGTTTGTATTTCCCAGAAACAGAGATGACTTAGGCAAAAATCTACACTTAATCACAGTAAAGCTCCATGGTTCCTTCGGATGGCAGCACGACAGGCGAAGCGGTGAAAAGGGTGGTGGAGGAAACCGATACAGATAAACCCTTGAGACTTGGGCCCAGAATATGGGACTCACTGTGCCCCATATACACACATGCTCACCAACGGACATCCGTGTCGCATTCTTTAACAACCAGATTGTTTCATATAAAACAACCTATAAAAATTGAGGCAAGTATATACAAGAAATTTTCAATGGAGAGACAAATGTTGTTATTAAATAAGAAGATTCAGTATTATAATCAATAAGTCAGCCCAGATCCATTTGAATGTCTCACACTTAACATATCCAAAACTGAACTCTTGCTACGCCCCTCAAAATCTACTCTATTTACAGCTGTCTCCATCCCCACTAAAGGCAAATCCATTCTTCCAGTTGCTCAAGCCAAAAAACCTGGAGTCATCTTTCAATTCTTCTTTTTCTTATATGTCCCACATCTCGTTCCTCAGAACTCTTATTGGTTCTAACTTCGAGTTTATTCAGAATCTTAGCACTTCTCACCATTTCTACTCCCACCAGCCTGGTCCAAGCCACTATCTCCTCTCACCTGGATTACCACAGGAGCTTCCTACCTGGTCTCCCTGCTTTTACCGTTGCCTCACACAGTCTATTTTTCACCCACTACCTGAGACACCTTCTAAAATATAAAGTCAAGCTTTCTTACACCTCAATCAAACTCCTCCCCCCTGTAGTACCCCTATTTCCCTCATGACCTGGTCTCCATCACCTCTCTAATCTCTCCATTATTTACCCTCTCCTTTACCCTCTTTCTTCCAGGCACAAGAGAGTTTTGCAATGGGCATTGTCTCTGCCTGAAATATACTACCCATCGATGTCCCAAAGACTCACTTTCTCACCTGCTTTAAATCTCTGCACAATTGTCGCCTTTGTAAAGAGGCCTATCCCGACCATCTTTTTAAATGAGAAGTCTGCCCCTGCCCCCGCTCCAACTCCCTCTCCTTATTTCCCTTTTTCCCCCCACAGCACTTATCTTCTAACACATTAATTACATACCTTACTTAATTGTTTTGTTCCCTGTCTGCCTCCCCTCCCGGCTGGAGTATAAGCTCTTCAAGGGCAGCTGTTTTTGTCTGTTTTGCTCACTGCTATATCCCAAGTGCCTACAACATCTTTGGTACCTAGTAGGTACTAAAAACATATTTATAGAATAAATTAAGGAATTTCTTTCTTTTTTTTTTTGGTAACATTTTAATATAATTAGAATTACCATTTTAATACTACATTTAAATATTTGGGCAAATATATGATTAGGTATTTTTCTTACCAATCAACTTTCAATGACTGACTAAGCCAACAAGGGTTCTCTCCTTGAACCTGAATAGAAATAAATCCATGAATCTCCTAACTTGACGTTATACCCTTAAAGTTTATCTGCGGCTCCAGGTCCACAGCTATCCCAATATCAAAAGCTGTTTAGCTGGTTTTTTCAGCCATTGGACGACTTCTCTCCAGCACTAGCCACAAGTATTCTCTAAACTCTGCTAAAACTATTGAACCAAAGAAAGGGACGGCCTTATTTAGCCTTTCTAATGCTCCTGCACCTGTGTGGTTCCTTCAAAGCAGTTTGTATGTCTTACTTCGTGACTACGACAGAAAAACAGTTATGTAAATGCCAGGAGACCTCACACTTTACCACCAGGTTTCCTGCCACCTAGCGTTTACCTGTTTGGTAGATAACACCTGTGCTATTATCTGATTTCCAGGTAACAGGATTTAGGCATTTAGCTCTTCTCTCTGCTTTCATCACGAATAGATCCAGTGGATTCTCAATTCACCACCAGGTGAGCTGCTTTGGAATCATTCTGTTTTCAGTTACAGACAAAGCTCTCCAGAGGAAATACCTGCGTCTAAAAACCTTCATATGCGTGACTCTCACACCTATCATCTTCATCAGCCACCCTCAACAAGCATATAATCTAAGTCATAAACAGTATGCTTGCAGTTGAAAGGCAGGGGGGTACAGTGGTCAACTGCACAGATTTCGGAGTAAGATAACATAAGTCCTTTCATCGCCATTTGTCTATGACTTTAATTAAGCAAGTTACAGTGTCTCATGGAAATCAGAACAGTGGGGTTAATAATAGAAGATCTGCCATAAGATTGTTTTGAAAGTTAAATAAATCATGCCCACCAGAAGATAAGTTTCTAGTGAATGACGCTGTAAATTGTTGTGCCAGCTTTGCTGCAGGTGCCCCTAAGCTGCTTTCATTTAGAAAGTTTGGGAGACCTCTGATTTAGACAGGATCTGGCAAGCGTTTTCTGATTTTCCACGGTCGCCACTCTACCAGCTCTTGAAAGGAGATGTCAGTTTGCCCACGTTGTAGGACTCTGCCTGCACAGAGACATTCTCTGCCCAATAGCTGAACGTGGTAGGCACTCAGTAGAGAACCAGAGAACCGGAAGATCACGGGTCATGCTGCCACTAAAGGAACACCCGTTCTCAGGTCCCTGAGCAATGGTGAAGGTAGCATTTTCGGATGGAGTCTTGTGCTAAGTAGAGATCAGCCATCCTAGAGTCTAAATTCCTCTGACCACCTCAATCCTACATTTCCGAAGCCCCAGATATTGCCCTTCATTATTGCTGCTTGTTAAGGCTCACCAATCGAAGTGTGCAAATGCAATTAAGACTTGAGGAATCTCCCATTTTTCATTTCAGTCAGAGAGAGTAAGGTCAAGCAACTCCTTCAAATATCAGAGTTTCCAGAACTCTTCCTAAATTGCAGACCAAGAGCTGGGAATTTATGAAAATCCCATGTAATCTTAACCTCACATTACTTACTCAGGTTTCAAATATTTAACCCACATTTTCTCACTTGGATGAAAGAAAATTTTTATTTCTTGCAGAATTATCTTATGTTCTAAATAAATTAAAGGAGAACTTGTTTTATTTACCATTTTGTCTGGGCCACGAGAGACCTCCTTGCCCTCCAAGAATGCATTTCAAGAAGAGAAAGTGGATTGTGAAGCTAATGTTTTGAGTGTTCTGCCCAATCCAAGTAACAGAGAGGAGGCCTACAGACACAAAGAAGCAATTCTACATGTTCTATGGAGACATGTCACACTACAGGTTTCCAGTTTAAAGCCTTTGCTGAGATGCAGTCAGGCATGTCACGTGTTATGAAACGATTTAGAGGCACCTGTGTCACTGGTGAGTGGATTTCCTCCACCAGCTTGAGCATTCCCTATGAAGTAGGGGAAGGCACTCCTGACAGTAACTGTGGGACTCAGAGAGTGTCGAGGAAATTAAGAACACCAGTCTGAAACTCAGATTATTATACTACTGCTAATTCCACTATGAAATGATTAATTCTCTGGAACTCAGTTCATCTTCTGTAGAGTAAGGGATCGGAGCTGGAGGATCTCCAAAGTCTAAAAGTGCAGTCACAGGGGCTGGAAGACTGCTCCCTTTCACAACGGCTCTTTGTTGTGGAATTCCTCGCTGCGGACCCTCCAGACCCCATGCAAGCACAATCTTTAGAAATTTGCATTTTATTGATTTTGACGTGTGCTGTCATTGATGCTTTTGTTTTATGTGTTTTAATCAAATGTTATTATTTGCCTCTGTGTCCTGAGGCCATGTGTTGGGAATGGGTGAGACTACATAAATCGGATCTGGAGTTCTGTATTGGGAGTTTATTGACTCGCCTCATGATGACACTGTCATTATTTTCCTTCGATCAATAGAGAAACTTTGATGCTCTCTTGATGGTGGAGAGAAAGCTTCTTTCCATTCATCTCTCAGCTTGTGAAAAATGCACAAAGCCCTTCTTGAAAACCCTCTAATATAAAAACGGAGCATTGTGTTTTGTTTTCAATATCGTTGCTATTATTAGATGCCACCGGTTTTCTCAGGGCCACCTCCACTTGTGGCCTATGAGCTCGTTTTATTCTGTGGCATGAAGTGCCGACCTGGAACTGTGGTTTTCTGCCTGTTCGCTCTCTGGCCCCGGCTAGTTCCCTCTTTGTTCCCTAGACACTGTGCTGAAGACTTGGGACCATCCTTAATTTGAAACTTCTGCTAGATGCTTATGTTTTTAAGAGTGTCATTTTTATGACTCTCCCTGCACTCCGCATGTCTGCCTTGCACAAAGGTAGCGCTCCGTTCTTGTTGGTTGAATTTAGTTGAGGGCAGAGAGTGAGAACTCTGCTTTCTCACAAGCCGAATCCTCCTGGAGCCGGCTGCGATCCATCCCAGAGCCTGAATGCCAACCAGCACAGGAGAGACCATGGCTAGAGAGCGAAGAGGCTACAGGGTGGTGGTTGTTGTTTTTATAGCATCACTGTGTATGTTAAATCCAAACAATACTAATGTTCTCCCAAAAAAGTCCATTATATATAGTGAATTCCTAGAATATTTGGGGGAGATGAGGATGGGGAGTAGGAGGAATGGCTTCTTTAAAATGTATTTATTTTAATTAATAGTTTCAAGTATACGTACATTGGTTAGACATCTATATAGTTTGTAAAACGATCCCCCAAATTGCTCCTTCCCTCCCTGACCCTCCATCTAGCCAACATATTACTGCTAACTGCATTCCCTGTGCCGTGCTCCCCATCCCTGCAACCATCCATCAGCTACTAATTTGTACTTCTTTAACTTTTCACCCCATTCTCCCAGATCCCCAAACACTTCCCCTCTATCGGTCACCAAATTGTCCACTATATTTGTGAGTCTGTTTTTGATTAGTTTGTTCTTTTTATTCCTTAGATTCCGCATATAAGTAAAATCATATAGTGTTTATCTTTCTCTGTCTGACTTAAATTCTTTCCAGGTCCATCAAAGCATTATCTTTTTCCATCCCCTTCCTTTTATATGTAGGGATCTTGTTTTCTTATCCTTTCAGCCATTCTATCTTTGGTTGGAGCACTTAATTCTCCATTTAAGGTACTTATTGATAGGAATGTATTTGTTACCATTCTTTATTCCTGTTTTTGATACATGTTTTTTCTTCTTAAAGAAGTCCCTCCAACATTTCCTGTAATACTTGCTTGGTGGAGCTAAATTCTTTTAACTTTTTTTTTTTTTTAACGCCTACAACACCTGGTATTCCTAGGTGGTCTCCCATCCAAGCTGACCCTGCTTTGCTTCCAAGATCAGACGAGACTGGGCACGTTCAGGGTGGCATGGTCATAGACTAGCTTATTTTTGTCTGGGAAGCTCTTTATCTGTCCTTCAACTCTAAATGATAGCTTTGCTGGATAAATTATTCTTGGTTGTAGATCCTGGGTCTTCATCCTGTCAAATATTTTTTGCCAAGCCCTTCTGTCTGCATAGTTTCTTTTGAGAAATCAGCTGCCAGTCTTATGGGTTTTCCCTTATAAGTAACTGTTTTCTCTTGCTCTTTTAATATTCTTTCTTTGTATTTAACCTTTGGCATTTTAATTATGATGTGTCTTGGTGTGGGCCTCTTTGGATCCCTGATTTTTGGAATTCTCTGAGCTTCCTGGGTTTTATATCCATTTCCTTCACCAGGTTAGGGAAGTTTTCCATCATTATTTCTTCAAACAGCTGTTCAACATCTTGATTTTCTTCAGTTACACATCAGATGGATATTTAGACCCTTAATAGTTCCCATATGCTCCTTAAATTATTTTAAGTCTTGGCATCTTATCTCTTGCTTCTGATTGATGTCCTTGGCTTTTCCCATCCTCTAGATAGGGCATTTGATCCTTTTCTTTATTCACTTTGTTTATTCCTTTGTTTATTCCATTTAATATACTTCTCATCTCAGATAATGTGTTCTTCATTTCAGACTGGTTCCCTTTTATAATTTCCATTTCCATTTTATGTTTTTTTATCTCTTTGTTGAAGTTCTCTACACTTCTCAAAAGTTCATTGAGCATCTTTATAACCAGTGTTTTGAACTCTGCATCTGTTAGATTACTTGACTCCATTATATCTGGATCTCTGTTCTGTTCTCTCATATGGTTTCTGCTTCTTTGTCTTCCCATTTTGGCTGCCTTTCCGTGTCTGTTTCTATGTACTAAGCAAAGCTCCTAAGTCTCCCGGTTTTATTAGTGTGGATTTGTGAAGTAGGTGTCCAGTGGCACAGTCCTGAGAGGGGTTCAGCTGCAGACCAAATTTATTTAGCCCAATCCTCTGCCCCTCTGGGCCACCTGTTAAGATTCAGCAAGCAATCCACAGATACTATGCTTATAGTTGCCTCAAAAGGTCACAGCAGAAACCGAGGCCAGATGGCTCCCATGGTGAGCCTAGGCGCTGCTCAGCTGACTCGCTGAGGATTCACCTGGATGTGGCTTAGGTAGGGCAGCAAGCTGGGAGAGGCAGAGTTTCAGGGAATCCTCTGGGTGGAGCAACCTTTGTTATTCAGTTTGATGACATCAGGGCTATGGCAGCACTGTGTTTGACACACTGGTATGGGGAGAGCGCAACAGGGAACAATGGATACCACCAGCACTTTTGTACAGAGCGCGTCTTGCCTTGGCCCTCACTCCAACGATGTCGCCCTGTAAGTCTCTGGTGCCTGCTGCCTGCAGACGACTGGGCACTGGTGCTCAGAGCGAGCAGGTCTGTCACTGCAAAAATTCGCTCATGGACGTGGCCACTTTAAGAGGCGTCTCCTGTTGCCGCTGCCACAGGCTCCATCTCACTCAGCCGCTGGAGACCCAGCAGCCCCGCGTCCTCGCCTCATCCTACCTTCTGCCATTGCAGGGTGATTTCTTGTATTTCTCCTTCGTCGTATGGCTTGTTCATCCCAGGGGATTTTTCCTTGCTGCTGCTCCTTGTTTTCGTCACAACTTTGATTTGGTCGCCAAAGGAATGAACAGAGCCTCTATCATCTATGCCATTTTCTTTGCTTCTACTCTCTTTCTTAATGGTAAAACATTGTTCTTGGCATACTTAAGCCAAAGCACCCCTGACTACTATATTCTGATTATCTGTAAACCATTTCAGGTATTTACAATTTAAAAGACAAAGACTTTTAGGGATTTTCTTCCAGTTTAAAGTAAGAACAAGAAACCCCTGGGTCAATATTCCAGTTTTGGGTGAAACATGTTCATATAGCTTTCCAGCTTTGTGGTTATTTATATCTGGCCAGAGATAAGACACAATGAATAAACCAGGGCAGACAAATTCTGGAAGAATGGTACAAGCACTGTGATATTGGAGAGCATGTCCCTTATTCTTGTTGAGTGACTGTTCGAACTGGGGGCTGACTTGAAACACCAAAAATGTTGGCTGTCTAAGTCCACACTATAGCTCTTCCCAGTTTCAGTTTTTGGAGGTATGATGATTTCTCCTCTGATCTGAACTTGCTAAGAAGAAGTCCCTTTTTCCCGGGCCCATCATGGCTGGTGAAAGTGTTTGACTTTTCTGTGTCCTGGCAGATTTGTTCTTGGTTTTGTATTTCTTCATCTAGATTTCTTCTTAAGAGGGACTGTCAGAAAACATCAGTGCCTAGAACATTGGCTTGCTTGAAAAGCTTTGCCTTTTCTTCAAAAAGCCATTACCAGTTACAATCTTTAGCTGCCCGGGACACCAGCAGTGGGTCAGATGCTTGTGTAGGATTAATTCTAAGAAAGTATACATTATCTGGTGCCAGAACGAGGGCTGGAAGGGCAGCCACCATGGTGTAGGGACTGCTTCTGAACCATTTTGTGCTCATGCTCAGTAAATATTTCTTGAATAAATAGGGACATAGAAATTAGGGACCAGAGCAAGAGCAAGCAACCCCTCAGACTCCCCTGTCTCCCTCAACCCAAATCCAGCCTCTTCCAAGAAACAGCGCCTTCCCAACGCTAGCACTTTTATTTTTCAGAATTTCTAAAGCCACAACTTTTTGCTTGATTATACCTCCTTTTATTTAACAAATATTTATAGAGCAATATGTTCCAGGCCCCGTTCTAAATACTCCACATGTATTAACTCATTTAATCTTCACAGCAATCCCATGAGATAGATATTGTTATTAATTTTCAACTTGCTGATGAGGAAACAGAAGCACAAAAAAAGCTAAAAAACTTGGCCAAGGTCACACAGCCATTGGGTACCAGAGTCAGGATTTAAACGCAGGCAATTAAGCCTCAAGATCTGTCTGTTACCCACCATTCCAGGCTGCCTTCGCCTTAGCCAGGGATTGATCATGGGCTTCATGTCAGCCTGAACTCTTCAACTGTACTATGAGCTTCCTGGTGGATAGGATGACTACTCCTATTGCTTCTGTCACATCCTCTCACCATTTTCATTCAATAAATATTTATTAAGCACCTTTTCTGTGTCTGGAATGATGTAGGTTCTAGGAATACACCAATAAAGGAGACTCTCAGGATCCCTGCCTCATACAGCTTGCATTCTAATGAGGGGAAACACAATACCCAGGTAAACAAACCACCTAACCAATGGAGAAGATACTTAGAGGTCATCACAAGTGTGATGAAGGGAATAAAAGAGAGTAATGAGATAAGGAGGGCTTGAAGTAGAAGATCCTCATTAGATGAGGTGGTTCTCAGAGGGGCTCTTAGGTGAAGTTATATCTGCACTAAGGAAAATCAGCCAGCACTGTGAGGGTTTGAGGGAAGAAAGCTCCATTTAGAGGGTCAGCAGGTGCAAAGGCCCTGAGGCAGAAATGGGCTTGGCAAATTTCAGCAAGAGAAAAGTGCCTGGAGAGTAACAGTCAGGTGGGAGAGGGGAAGGAAACAGAGCTCAGATCATTCAGGTCTCAGAATTTAAATTCTTTGTGCCATATTGTGAGAAGTTGTGAGACATGGCACAGTGCCGAGGCCCTAGACAACCTTAAATAACTCCCACACTTCCATACCTGTGTGCTCTCAACACACACAGCTACCTGAACCACTGAGCTCTGTCTCCAGAGTGCCCGGTGATTTTCCAGCTCCCAGCTCACCCCATCTCTGTCCCCACTGCTGACCTGGGGTCATATTTCCTAGGTTTCAATCGCTGCTCTCCTGTTCAGTAATCGAATGACTTTGGGCAAATTATTGAGTCTAAGCTTCAGTTTTCTGCCCTGAAAAAAACAAGATCATAAAGTACCTAACTTAAATCAGTGTGAGAATTAAATAAAATTAGTGCCACATGCTCAGCTCAGTGCTAGGAGGTAGGAAGCAGGCACATAAGGCAGTTTTCATGTTGTGGTGTTATTTTTATTAATCTGGGTAGGAAATAAGCCCTGAAGTATAAACAGTGCCTCGTAAAAAGTGTTGGAATCTCTGGCATTAACTCTATTGGTTTCTGGCCTTATAGCAGCAAATCAGTGAAAAGGATCTGAAAAATAAATATTATAATCCAAAACATCTACTATTTCCCAAATAACATGATCTCTACTATTTTTTTTTCATGATACATACAAGAAAGTTCTAACCTTATTCATTTAAAATCCTTCTCCAAGCTTGACTCTGTTTTGTGTTAGCGTTTATACCAAGACAGCATCAGAATTGTGACCCTCTGATGGGGAATCCCTAACTGAAAATGTAGGGCACCATGACAAGAAACTCAGTTCTTAGCCTGATAAAAAAAAATAAAAAAGAAAAAAGAATATTTAACTCAAGGAATGCAAGTCTAGGATTTCTGTTCAAATTTCCTGAGAAATAGAGTTTCATCGAAAAGCAACTGCTTTCAGCATTTTCTTTTCTGTGGTGCTCCAAGGATACACTGAGAACCAAGCCCTGGCGCCATCTCCTGGCACTCCCCAAAACAGATGCTTAACACGAGGGGCTCCTCCCCATCCCTGATGGAAATTACGTTTAGGGGAAAAAACTGGTAATTGCATAGTAACTTCTGTGTCTTCCATCTCCTGTTAAATATTTGAATCAAGAAGAGCAGATGGTTATAGTCTTAGCTGCTTACATGTCTCACAAAGGACAGTCCCTGCTGTGCCACCACTTCCTTTGTTCTTGGAAGAGCTTGTCACTCAATATAGGTACCTAGACATCAGAGACAGCATATTTATTCTTAATGCTCCAGCACTTGGCCCCTCCTGTCTGTACATGCAGTCCTACGAGAGGATAGTCTTTTACCCAAATTTACATCCTCAAATACTTCCACTTGTTGAACTACTTTACACACACACACATACACACACAAACACACGCACACACGCACACACACACACAAATATGCATGGAATGCACCTTCAAAGAACTGGACTCCCAGCTCACTATAGAATCTCAAGTCTCAGATTCAGTACCCAGAATCTCACAATAACAGTCAGTTTGGGGTCTGTGTTCCACAGGGACAGAAGAGATGGTCAGCCTTGTCATCATGGCTACTTTCACTTTCCAAGGCTTTGATGAAGGTGGATAGCTTCCTGGCCTGAGTAGCTTCAGTAGTTCATTTGTTTAGTTCTATACTCACCTTAAAGCTAGGCAATTTGGCATTAGCAGGCATAGAGCCTGAAATGCCTCGGTCAATAAATCTGCAGGGCTGCTGACCGAGGAGTGAATTCTGCTCATTCCTCCGGGGAAATAAACAGGACAGTTTTAAAGATAAGAAAGTTATTGGCTGGGCTGGTTCCTCCCTTCTCTACTCAAGAATATATATTTATTTATTTAAAGTGCATTGAGCCTGTTCTGCCTACCAGATAATGTGATAAGCACTTTATTAAGCTCCTCACTTAATCTCAACAACAACCCATGTGACTGGTACCACTTTTATTTCCACTTAACAGGTATGAAAACAGTCTTAGAGAGGCTTTAAATAACTTGCCCAAGATCTCAAAGCAAGTAAATGGTAGGGGCAGGATTCAAACTCATACATCCCGATTCCTCTTAATCAGTATCATAAAGTATTTTTCAGAGACCCAGGACTTGGAATTTCCCCAGACACTGCTCAAAACACTGTCACTCCTAATACCTGCAGGATGATGAATGAAATGGGGTAAACCTCCATAGATAAAGAAGGTACTCTCCAAAGCCCTGCAGATGTGTGGTGGGGAGAGGAGGAGGCATTCGCATCAGTCACCACCTAATCTTACTTCTTGAACAGCACATACCCAATATCAATCCTCTCCCCTTGTGTTCACACACTTGATGCAATTACTGAACCATCATCCTCATCCCCAGCCAGTTTTCTAGGACCCCGACAGTAATTTTCTCACACCGTCCATGCCTGACGATTGGTTTTTCACGGTTATTTGCAAAAGCACAAATACAAATGCTATTAACTGGTAATAAAACTAGCCAGCCGTTTCTAAAACCCAGAGCTGGCAGTTGCTTTGTGGTCTTTGAGAAGCCTTGATTTGCCAGATCCTGCTAAAGCAAATATTTCTATTTGATATTAAAATGCCAAGGGAGGCAACCTTGTTTTTTGCTCTTTCCAAAATGTATAGAATGATAAGGTCTGGTTGGGTCAGGAGTAGGGAGATAGTCTTTTAAGAATCATAGAAAGCTTTCAGGATTCCTGATTCCAGAAACTCCCACCAGCCTCAATATATAGAATTCATATTTTTTCCAGATAATATTGAAAAAAAAGTAGGAATTTAATAAATATTCATTAACCATCTGTTGGGTTCCTGACACTGTACTAGGCACTGTGAAGACCAAAGAAAGGTCACCATATCTGCCTTCAAGGTGCTTATAAACTAGTTATGGAGGCATCACTCACACATGAAGAAACTCAAGACTAAGACAAGGCAGGATACAAACGGGTATGAGATGGAAAGGTACAGGTAGTAGGTACTATCATGCTTAGAAACAGAAATGGTCAGCCAGGTGGGGGCAGTCATAAGGGAAGCTCAGCAGTTCTGCCACTCACTAGCCCCTGATCTCATGTACCTCATGGCCTCAGTTATCAGATCTGTAAAATCGCAGAGCTCAGCCATTCATGCAACAAATTTGTTTTGCATGCCAACCATAAACCAGGCACTGTTTGTGGTGCTGGTAATACAGTGTTGAATAAGATAATGACCCTGCCCTAATGAATTTTTAGTCTGGTGAGGGAAAAGGAAAGGCAGACAATAAATAGATAAACAGAAAAAAATATATTACATTACAGGTAGTGACAAGGACTATGAATAAAACTAAGACTATAAATCAAACTAAGGAGCTAGCAAGTGGTAGGGGTCTGTGTCTGGAAGGGTGGCACAGGGATCTCACTGATCAGATAACACTGGAGTGCAGATGTGGATGATGTAAGAGAGTGACCCAAACCGCTCTCTATGGGAAGAACATTCCTGGAAGGAGGAACATCCAGGCCAAGCCCTGAGATAGGAATGACTTAAAACGTTTGAGGAACAGCACGAACACCAGTGTGGCTGGATCACCACAAGTGTTTGGGAAGTGATGAGAAGTGAAGAATAGCCAGGAGCCTGATCATGAAGTAAACCAAGGTATGGAGTTCATATGCGAAGCTCTGAAATGTGGTAAGAATATCTAAACCATCTCTGATTCTAAGGAGTGTGACTTGAGCAGGATGGTCCTAAATGAATAAGATCTAGAATGGAGGAGTCCACATGCTAAGTATTCAAACTCATGATCACATGGGCTCCTTTGCAGATAGGGAGCAATTTAGTTAGGGAAGTAATCAAACTAAGGGGGGAATATCAGAGAGAAGTCTGGAGACCAAGGAGAGTCCTGGGCATTTCATGAACAAATTGGAAAATATATGGTGCCTTTGACTCTCTTTAGGCAGCCAGTGCCCTGATGTCCTTCTTCTGTCCAAAGACTCCAAAGCGGTGCCCTATTAGGGCCACACAAGGTCTCAGCATCCTAAACACCAACGTGCCATTCAAAACTCACTAGTCCTGTGTTTCATGGACAACAGGTGGGTATTAATGTTGAATAAATCCATGCGCATTGGTTAATGCTTCTCACATTTCCTACTTGCTAGTTATTGTTTCCCCTAAGGGAGAAGAGAAAAAATACATGGCCCCAGAGTGTCTGGAAGATGTAAGATGAGACAGTCCATTGCAAGCGGAAAACTTATTTGAAGATTCATGTTTTATCTTAAAATTCATGTGAATGTTACATTCTATTCTAGATCTACTTGTAAGAACAGCAATGGTTTATATTATTCAAAGAGCAAATATGACACTCAAAGAAGATATGCCACAATTATCCTATGCTTTGTTGCACGCCTGGCACACTATATTGCTAGGGCTGGACAAACCCATCTTGAAAAGCATGAAGTTGATAACTAAACTTAACCCAATTAAAACCCTTCTCTCTAGAATCCACATAATCACAGCTTTCTGGCTACCAGGAAGGGAAAGTGTGCGTGTGCTGATTGAGTGCTGCCCGTGTGGGTGTTGAGTGGGCTGCTACTGCCACACAGTGAAGGTTGCTGAAATGGCAGCCTCAGGAAACTACCCACTTCCAGGAGAAGAAAAAACATTAAAAATTTACTTTTATGCATTTTATTTTCAATTCTCTTACATTTCTAGCAATTATAATAAATAACAAACACAGCATTTTTATGTGATTCCAGCTGCATTGTGCAGCGCAAAAATGTGTTAAAGTAAATACACAAACATATCATTTATTCGGTCACTTTACCTTATTTCCTAAATAGTTAGCTTATATTGTATTTGTGGTATAGAGCACTTTTTAAATTCTAGGTCTGATATATGGTTTTTATGCCAAATAAAAAATTAACAGCCCAAGTCCAAATAATATCCCAAACTGCAAAGCATTTTGAATACAAAAAAAAAATCTTAATATATGATGATAATTTGTTCTTTCTTTTTGACTAAACTAGGCAGTGATTTTAGGTAGAATCCACCTACCTAAAAAATTTAAGAATTCTTGTAAATTAAAAGGAAGTCTTTGTCTAACACACAAATTACTTTTTAAAAGAATGTTCTAATTATGGACTTAGAAGCAGATTCAGGGTGGGTTAGGTAGGCAGCTTTTCAGGAAACCAGTCAACAAGGAGCTTTGAAACATGAGGGAAATTAATGAAAAAAGTAAAACTGAATTTATGAAACCTCTATTTTATCTAGAATACTCTATCTAATGTGAAGAAATACTTTGGATAAGTCTTTTAGATTTGGGAGAACCTGCAATTAGAATGATAAAGCTGCCTTTAAAAAGACAGTTCATAATACCTAGTCACTTTCTTAATGTGATAAAGGGCTTATTCTTAAACTTCTTACCAAAACTCTTTAGCAATTATCTCATTAAATGGTGAGATGCTAGCTGCAATGCAGTAATGTTTATAATAATGATGTAAATACCCATCAACCAAACAATGGATTATTAGATTGTGTTAATTTCAATAGAATATTAAATAGCAGTTACAATTAATTAGCCATTTGGATCTACATGGATAATGCTTAAAAATATAATATTTAGCAAAAAAAAAAAAAGAAAAGCCTATTGCAGAAATGTCAAGTGCAGCATATCATTCATGTAAATTAAAAAAAAACCACATAGTTTCATTACATACTGTCTATAGATTCATAAAACTATACACACATGGACAAGATTCAAAATCAAATTCATGATAGCATTGCCTCTGGGGTGAGTAGGGACTATATGGGCCTTCATATTTATGTTTAATATTTTATTCCATTTAAAAAGAGACAGTAAGAAGAAGATTTTGAAGCAAATATAACCAAATATTTTTTTACTTAGTACAGTGGTTACATAGTGTTTTCCATATTATCCTTTCCTTACTCCATTGAAAAGCAAAGGAAGTCGAGTTCATTCATCACAAGATCTTTGTAATAGGAAGTACAATGTGCAATGGGGCCAGAGCTAAATAAACAAGCGGTCTCAAGTCCTCCTTCCTCCACAGAGTGGTCAGACTTTCCTTTAAATCAACTCAAATCAAACATTTATCAAGAATACTGGTTCGAAGATGTGTCAAATCGTTATTCTGCCCAGAGCATCTCATGTTTCCTCCAGCCCTTACATTGAAACATTCATCTCAAAACTTAAGGGAGACAAAACCATCAGCTTTTCTGGCCCTGCTGGTATCCTGAAACTCTTAAGCTAATGACTGAAAAATCCCAATAATAAATTTTCAGAGATAAAATAAAGAATAGAAAGGAAAATGTTTTCAACTAATATCACACACACACACACACACACACACACACACACACACACACCCCTATATTCTTACATAATTTCCCTATGTAAGTTTTAAAAAGGCACCATTGAAGGAAAACATGTCACTTTACCTTCTTAGGCATATAACCATTGTCTGAAAGTCATTAAATTCCTAAAGTCCCACTCTGACCTCAATGTCTGGTAATAGAAAAAAAATAAATAAAACTAGGGAAATAAATCATCGAAAACCTTAAGAGCAGCAAGAGAATGGAGAAAGGGGATTTTTATTAAAATTTATTAAAATTCCATCAATTTTTATTTTTATTTGAATTATCACTCAGTATTTTAGAAAATAGGAAAAATCCTAATTTGTGCTCTCATTCTAACTCAATAGGATGCAACAAAAACAGTTGTATAGATTCCTGTAACTCCCTAACACAGCAGATTTATTCGGAACAGGAACTTGGCAGACACTGACAGAGGACATTTTAATTTAATTCGTAGCATAAATTGTAAAAAAAAAAACAAAAAACAACAACAACAAAAAAAACATATTCATGCATTAGAAGCTCCTTGGAAAGAACATTTCTTCGGAAATATAAAGAAAAGGCAATTTGGGAGAAATGTATTTTAGGTTGTTATTTCTCTGTGTAAGGAAGCTAAAGCTTGCCCCAGAATAAATTTCGTAGTCTAGACTAGAATCTAGAGAGAAATGAGACTGTAATCTTCACGTTCCTGTTGCTTTCACAATAGAACCACTCACAGTTGTGATCCCAAATTACAAGGCATAAAAACTGGCACTACCTCACATGTTATTAGTCTATTTGCAGATGGCACCACAATTCACAGCCCAATCCTATTACAAGAAACGCTGATTCCACAAATACTCTGCTTATGAACAAGAGCGGAGCACTTCGAAATCACAGCAGTGACATAATCTGTTTCAGCTTAACAAAATTTACATTAAAATTGTTCTTGAAAGTTATAAGAAATAATTCTATTCTCTTCAAGTCATTGCAAATATTTTTGGACCAACAGTAGATCTAAACCAATAAATATCTTTCTTGCTCTCTAATTTAATCACAATTACGCATAATTATTTCATAGAATGGGAATTTAAAATGACCCAAAATGTTAAACAACTAGCAAAACATAGCCAGCAAAACTTTAGTTAATTAAGATTCTTCTAGTATAAAATTTAAAAATATTGACTGCAGAGCTGCCAAATCCAAAAATAAGCAATCTTACTGAAACAGCAAAGAGGCTATTGGCAGATTAGAAGATTAATCTCAAATAAAGAAAGATTGAGAATCCCAATTCTCAGGTCTTTTTACTGATATCTTACACTTGTGAGCTACCCTAAGTCCATAGGTTTAATGGGAAAGCCAAAATAACCAGTCAATTCCTTATATATATTTTAATATGTGGACAGATGGAAATCCAAATCTCCCTCACAAACCTGTCATTTTTGATTCAATAAACAGCTACTGAGGACCTGATGTCTGCACAATGCTCTGGGGTAAGAAATGCATCTAGATAAATCTCACCACAATTTCATCACCTTCTCCAGACTTTTCTACTGTTTTCTTCCATTTTGTCTGATTCATCTTTAAGTTTATTTTACCATTATTAAATAATTCATGCTCATCACAAGAAACATAGAAAATGTAGAGAAATAGAACATCCATAGTCTAACCGGGTAGAAATAATTATTAAAATCTTTATGATTTCCTCACAATATTTTGTTAAGAATTTTTATATAACTTCAACCATGAAATTCCAAGATTGTATAAGTTGACATTATAAAGTAATATACAACACCATAAAACAACTAGACCTTAACAGAATACTTTACTCGACAACAGCAAATATACAATCTTCTCAAGTGCTCACAGAATATTCTCCAAAATAGACCATAGGTTAAGCCATACAACAAGTCTCAGTAATTTTACAGGATTGAAAATAGAATAAATTCTCCAAACACAATGGAATTAAATTCGGAGTCAATGACAGAAGAAAATTTAAGGAATTCATGAGTATGGAGATTAAACAACATCTTCTTAAATAGCCAATAGATCAAAAAAGAAATTACCACAAAGAAAATTAGAAAATACTTTAAGATGAATGAAAAATTTTAAAAGCATACCGAACCATCTGGGACAGAACTAGAGCACTAATTAAAGGGAAAAATGAAGACAACCCACAGAATGGGAGAAAATATTTGCAAATCGTGTATCTCTGCTAAGGGACTTCTAGCTAGAATACACAAAGAGCTCTTTCAACCCAACAGTAAAAGACAAAACCAATTTTTTTAAGGGCAAAAGATATGAAAAGATATTTATTTGACAAAAAATAAAAATGGTCAAAAGAATATAAAAATAGTATCATAAGACATTAACAAGAAGTAAATCAAAACCATTTCATACACACCAGGATGGCTAAAATGAAAAACAGAAAGTAACAAGTGATGGCAAAAGTGTGGAGGAATTAGAATCCTCAAGCACTCCTTGTGGTGTTGTAAAATGGTCCAGCTGCTTTGGAAAACAAGCAGTTTCCAAAAATGTTAGACATAGAATTACCTACCACATGGCTAAGCAATTCTACCCCAGGTACATACCAAAAAGAATTGAAAACTAGGTCCACGCAAAAATTTATTCACAAATGTTCATAGTACAAATATTCGAAATAGACAAAAAGTAGAAACAATTCAAATGTCAATCAACTTATGAGTGGATAAATAAAAGTGGTATGTTCATACAACGGAATATTATTTGTCTATAAAAGGAACTAAATACTGACACACGCTACAACATGAATAAAACTTGAAGCATGGTAATCGGAAGAAGCCAGACACAAGAGGTCACATATTGTATGGTCATTTATATGAAGTTCTAGAACAGACAAATCCATAAAGACAGAAGTAGATTAGTGGTTTCCAGAGGCCCAGAGGATGGGAGAATGGAGAAATGCTGCTAATGGGGATTTTTTTTTAATAATAATAAAAATGGTCTATAATTGGATAGTGGTGATGGCTGTGCAACTCCAAATATAGTAAAAACTACAGACTTTTACAGGGTGAATTTCAAGGTATGTGAATTATTAAGTTGAGAACATTTAATATATGGTAATTTTTCATCACAGTCAACACTGGAACAATCACAGACCACAGACAGAAAATAACATGCAAAGAGATTTGATATCTTATCTGTCCCTGAATCAATTATTTTTCCTTTCAAATTAAAAAATACTGAAGTCATTTAGAATAAGTCATCTTTATTATTATTTACCTTATTAGATTTTTCTTTCAAACTAAAAAGGAATACATAGTTTTATTGCCTTTTATTACAAGCCAAAAACAAATCCTAAAGGTATCAAAGAAAAACCCAACAATATTCCCCTTGCGAGGCCCCTCACTGCCAAGACCACCTCTCCTTGAAGATGATAGATACTAATAGCTTCATGTCCACAGTTTTCTCTATGCTCATAGTAATGGACACAAATAAAAATTTTCACACCCATAAAAGGTTTTTCTCTGATTTTACAAAATGAGGATGATTCTACTTACATTTCTCGGCAACTTGCTTTGCCGTGGCCTTTCCCATAGGATCAACACATATCAATCTAACCCCTCCTTTCTAATAGCTACAGAATAATATTCCAAAAATATGGAAAGAGCACAATTTATCCAACCTCTCTCTATCATTAGCTTTCAAGTTGTTTCCTTTTTTCTGCCCAATGTATCTTTGTACGTATACTTACAGACAATGCTTTTATTTCTATAGGATAAAATTGTTCAATCCAAATTTTAAAGATGCAGAAAATCATTACTTTGCTTGGCAATAAAAAGGGGTTTTATGTGGCATTAACCATCCTACTTGATAGAAATGGGAAAATGTATTTATTTCTCAGCTCTGAGTCAGAGCCCTGTGAAAAGATTAAGCTTTGTTTGCAAATACGTAAACAAAATAAAATTACAAGTGCTCACCAAACCAGGCATCTAGATGTTATCAACCCAGATTCTGTCGGTATGAGGGGCAAAGGATGTGTCACAGCAGACACATTTCCTGATACAGGAAAGTGAGCAGCTGAAGAAGGAAGCAGCTTAGGGTAGCATTGCTGTCCCAGGCTTCACCTTTTGTCTGCAAATTCCCTCAACTAACAAAGAATTCAATACGGTTCCTAGGTTCAGGGTTCATGGTTAGTTTGGGGTTAGGCTTAGGTTAGAACCACAAGTCCTTTCAGACCATGGGTCCCCTCATTTAGCTCTCTCCCTTGCTTCTTCTCTTGGTTGGCTGAAGCACTTTTTTCAGGAAGGGTATGTGAGTGGTATGATCCATGCACCCTTAACATGTCTAAGAATAGCTTTGTATTGCCTCCTATACAAAAGTCAACTTAACTTATTTTAAATGCTTGGGTCACAGCCTTTTCTTCCCTCAAATCCTGTCAATACTGCAGTTTTAAAAGCCTTCTAGCTTATAGTGATTCTGCAGACAACTTGATTTTGGTTTCTTTGCTGGCAACTTGTGTGTGTGCATGTGTATAGAATATAAATATAGTAAACTGTAAATGCATTCTCTGTCGTTAAAATGGCCAACAGCCAAACTGTCTGATCTGATACAGTCTCAGCTTATCCAAAGTGATCAGACAAGGAAGGAACTCCACATGAACTATGCCTACAGCAGTATGACCATTACATCAGTAATTGTGAATGCCGAAGGCCTCAAACAGTAAGGTCACAGCAAATCAGCCTGAGGTGATCATTTAGAGATTTGATTTTATTCTTCTCTTGCTTATGTTATGCAATACCATCAGAAGGCATCTACCCCACTGTTCCAGAATGCCTCATTCCTTTTTTGAAATGTGAATTTCACTGTCATTTTGTCAGAGCGCCACCCTCTGGTGTATCTGGTGTAATAGTTTCGCTGCTAATATACTGTGGCTGTTGGGACCTGCCATACCAAAGGGAATGTAACTAACTGCCTTCTTCCTCATTCTGGCCAGTCCCCCAAAGTCTATCTTTCTCTTAGGGTCTCTGCCAACTGGAGCAAAAGTAGGATTTACGGAAAAGATATAAGGAACTCAAAACCCTAAAAGAAAGACCAACAGACTTGAAAAGACAAAAACAGAGCCACTCCTGGAATTTCAGTTGGAGGAACTGACATTATGTCATCCCAACTAGAGTGAATGAGCATGAGCAACTATCTTGTCTTTCTGTTAGTTCTGTTAAAGTTCCAAAAAAAAAAAAAAAGACTGTCTATAAGTCTTAGTTCACATTCCCATTTCTTGGCAGGAAAGATTAAAGTATCTGACAGTTCCACTGCACTAACTCAAGTGAGGAAAAGGCATTTCCCCAAAATAGTATCAGAGTGCTTTTAGCAAAAAAAAAATAATAATAATAATAATAATAATAAAATAATAATAGTAATAATAAAACTTAATTTGTCCCTCCAATCTGTAGATAAACTGCCTTTTCTAAATGGATTTTGTTTGTAGGATTAAGCTCGTATAATTCAAAAAAATTTTTCTTGGATAGATCTAAATGTGGGTGCCTTCTGTTTTTGTCTGAAACACTGCGAGCTCCTTCAGTCTGTGTGCTTAGGTTTTATCTCATCCTTTATAATTGCTTCTAGTTCATATGTTATGCTGTCTTCCCCAGACACACAGAGGATTCGTATGTTAGTCTTTTTCTCAGGCTTTCATCTTTTGTTCCTTCTGCTAGTGCTTTTCTTCTGCGTCCTAGAAAAGCTTCTCAGATCTGTTCCCCACGTAACTGTTTCTGACTTGCTTGCAGCCAATCATGTACCGATTGTGTTATTGTGCTCTTATTTTACTTGAAAGTCTTTCATAACTCAACTCGTTGTCTTTTCTTTTCAGCCTGTTGTTCTACCCTGTTTCACAACATTCAGTGTCTCACTGAATTCTATCATTCTGGATTCTAAACAATATCCTACAGTTTTCTTCTGGATCCTTTAGACTCTCAGAGATAGGAAATTTCTGTGAGGTTCCAGGATACTGTCCCTTATCCTTTGTTCTACAGTATTTTTAACTAGACTCATATTTTATTTTATGTTTACTTATTCTCAAATTGAGTACTCATTGATAGCTAAAAGACAGGCATTGGCCCTTGACTCCAATCTGTCTACTTAGATACGAATCAAATAACTTACCTAAATCTATAACTAAAAAATAGACCACATGTGTCCAGTTCAAAGCTTATTTCCCAGATAGATAGTCATCTTGAGCAAAAACCTGCTGGTGAGGTCCCATATTTCCGTACCCCCATAGTCCAGTTCTCCACCTGACCAAAAAGGAGGCAAGCTTGCAGCCCCTGGATGGATTATCATTAAATTAGTGTGAGCTGGCCCCTGGAAGCTTTAAAACTGGTTATACTCTTCTTGCTCTCCCTATATTCTATCAGGTATATATTTTGTTAATTGAACTGTTGCACCTGCATTAAAAATCTCTTTAGGCTGATGTCATCCCCTCCTCCTTTGATGATCTCTTACAGAATCCTAAGGAATTTTTAGCAACCGTCATGTAGCACACACTTTAATGCTCCAACCAGAACTCCCTGGATTTCTTTTACCATTTCTGTGTACTTTTCCAGCTCCTATGTGTTTTTGCCTCTAACAGCCCCTATCTGAGACTCATTTAGAGGACTGCCATTTTTAGGCTACAAAAGCCAATTTGCTCAATAGGTAGAGAGCTGGACACACCTAAGAATTTAGATCTCCCTGAGTGACCCTTAGCCAATGACCGACTTGTATCAAAATATGAAACCAAGGTCCATGGTCTGAATCTGGACAAACTCTAAAGGTAACTTATGCTCCAGAGGCCCCCTGATAAACCAGGCTGAAGTTACTTCCCGTGAGACCTTACCCAACATAGCATCTTCCCTTCCTTGCCCTGCTTCCACCGCTCCCTTACCAGTTTCTCTTGGGAAACTCAGTGTCTGTATCTGGGAAACCAAACCTAAGACACATGGTCATTACCCTCCCCTCATCCGGATTCAACTTGATGTGCAAATTCAAATGAGTCTTGGACCTTCAGAGCCATCCAAGGCCTGCAGAGTCTGCAACTACATTCTTAGCCACAGCATTTCTGCCATATTTAATCTGCACTTTCTTAAACCACCTCCTGGCCCTATCTGAAGTCAGCAATAAAACAATGGTATTTGATGTCAGTGATACTATGGCCACTGTTCGATGGCCTTCGTCATTTTTTTTTTCTTTTCTTTGGGAAACATGTAAGATTAAAAAATCATGAGTTTTATTTATTTTTCTGGAGTTCCCACTTTTCAGAAAATAAATTACACAAAAATTCAACAATGGATGAGATCATCAATGTTTGCCAAATTCTAGTGAGACCTCTCAGACTAGAAATTACACTTGATGACTGATTTAATAAAAACATTTTTTAAATAAAGAAAGAAGGAACTGCCCATTAAATCTGCCTCAAACAAGGTATCCGAGTTACATTTGGATACCCAAATGCCACCACAGTTCCTCATTTCTTCTCAGGGAAGAAATAAAAGAGGTCAGAAACCCTGTTCTGAATAAGTCACTTGGTTGTGGCCACCCAAAAGATAAATAAGCAAAAAAACAAATAAACAAATATACTGCGACATTAGAAAAAAAATTGTCTCACCATAAGAGAACCCAAAAAACAGTGGGATAGCATCTGAGTGTTATTTACCACTGTCTAGTGTAATGAAGAAAGGTATAGTAGAAAAGCTTTTGGGCCAATGGTGTGCTGAAGCCAGCTCAAGCCAGCTTCCAGGAGCCAACTGTGCATGCCTCCTCCTACCGTCTGTCAACCAGTTAGTTCGTTTTGTTTTTAATGGTCAGTTATATCCAAAATTCATATGATTTTTGATTGTTCATTTATACTTAAGGATGAGAGAGTAGGTAACCACTAAAGATTTTTCCCTACTGCTCTGTATGTAGGTCTGTTTCCCTGTTAGGTGTATCTTACCAATAGGAAATCGTATGTGTGTCAGTGGAGTTTGATGACTGGTTGACTTTAGGAGGGACAGTTGAAGCACCAGACTTGGACATCTCCAAATGCCATATTGGCATTTAGATTATAAATACTTCAGTGGTTACAGCAATAAAACCATCATGATATACAAAGTATCATGATGTCATACAAGCAATGCTTCTTAACTTCTCATAGATATCCAACAACAATAAAAGGCTATATTGGTAATAATACTGTAACTAATGATACAAAAAGACTACTCACAAAGGCCAGTGCATCCTCAGTAGGAGTGGACTGAGAAGTAACATGCTGGGCTTCAGCAGACTGACACAATCTCTCCCAGAAAGCAGAAAGAGACTCAGGCTTGCTCCCACAGTCAGACCCAAGAAGACTCCATTGGCTGTGAAATAAATGGCTATCCCACCACTGCACTGGTGGGTGCCACGTCCTTCCATCACCACCCTTCTACAGCCATTTACACTATAACATCTGTCGATCAATTGTAGCCCCTATTGAGAAAATAAGGTAGCATTTGTACCTAGTCTAAGCCAAGTCAGGTGACCAGTCCCTATCACCAAAACATATCATATGACCCACACACACTCAAATGGTCCTGAGACACCTTCCCGTGTGTACAGTCAGGGATGAAGAAGATGGAAAGTCACAACAGAGATCCGGTTGTCATGAGCATTATACTTACTCTTTAAGAGTCTTTAATGAAGCAATTTAATGAAGCAGTCAGCTACAACAAATTACTGTAGATTGGATGGCTTATAAACCACAGAAATTTATCTCTCACCGTTCCGGAAGCTAGAAGTCCAAGATTAGGGTGCTAGCCCTCTTCCAGGTTGCAGATTGCCAACTTCTATCTGTAGCCTAACATGGCAGAAGGGGTGAGAGAGCTCTCTGGGGTGTCTTATAAGGTCACGAATCCCATTCATGGGGGCTTTGCCCTCATGACCTAATCACCTGCCAATGGCCCTGCCTCCTAATACATCACACTGGGATTTGAGTTTCAACATGTGACTTTCAGTCCATCGCGGCAGCCATGCATTACACACAAAACAAATCAGAGCAGCAGAACTAGAGAAAGCAAAGAAATTTCTAATAACAAGAGCTAACAGCTAAAACATCTGTATGAAAAGCAAAACCCCGCTAAAGCCGCTTAGCTTTGGTGGATTCTGTTTCTCAGAACAGAGCTGTTGCCTCTGGACAACTTGGCAGTGTCCTCGTCCTGCTGCAGAGGGCAGTGGAGGACAGGCTCTCAGGGCCGGCTACAGGCGTCTGAGAGAACAGGACTCCTCAAACCACGTCATTGTTTCAAAGCGAAGTAACAACTCTTCCACAGCAGGTTCACAGTGAGGTTAAAGACTTCTGTAGCCCTAAAGACTGGGCCTGCCTCCCTGTTCTTCCTGTATGAGTCAGTCTTGAAAGAGCAAAAGCTGGTGAATAAAAATAATCGAGCCCTGCCAAGCTCCGTAAATCTGGAAGTGGTGACTATGAAGGCTCTTGGGGGTGGGAGTTGTGGGGATAAATCTGAGAGGCAGTTTTCCTGCTTCCTGTCTGTGGCATAACTTTCTTCACACTCGAGAGTGATACCTTGTTTCTTTCTGCGCACATAAGATTTTAACCATAGTCTCTTCTCTCAGAGTATCTCTGAAGAGGTAAAGAGTATGGCACCCCAAAGTATGCCACTCTGGTGTAAGAACTATTTCCAGCTAAGCAATTAAGAAGAGGGAGACACAAGAAAAATTCCTGCCCTCCCCTCTTTATCAAGAAGGGCAGGACGATTCTTAATCACCAGAGACAGTTCTTATCAATCCAGAGCTGGACTAGGCAAATTTACATAACAAACCTTGCCAAAAACAACTCTTATCCTCCAATTAGTTTCCAACTTTATATTTACCCTCCCACCATTTGCCTCCCCTGGAAGCTCAAGATCCTTTTCCTTCGTTATCACTTCTCTACAGATTTTTTTTTATTAAGATGCTATAAAACTCCAAGTTCTTAACCACCCCTTCGAGTTGCTCTTCACTGAGTTTTCCTGTGTGTATACTCGGATGCACGCATTAATAGACTTAATAGACTGATTTTTTTTCCTCCTGTTAATTTTGTCAGTCTAATTTGCAGAGACCCAATCCATGAACCTAAAATGGGTAGAGAAAAAGTTTTTTTCTTTCCTACATCCTGCGCCCCTCCTTCATGCCCTTCGTGCTAAACAGAGTTCATCATTATTGTTGTCTGTCTAACTTTTCCAGCCACGAACAGGCAGCCTCGCATCCCAGGCAGACACATGGCTCCAGAACAGCCCTGGGTGCTGTGGGTGGGAGGGTGCTGGGGCAGCCCCGGTGGCCTATGTGGGGCTGTCTGCACAGGTGGGGACCAGAGTCCACCCAGCCGATTTCTCAGTGTTGAATGTTTTTAAATCCATCTCTTTCATTTTATTTATTTGCCTTTTAAAAATTGTTATTTACTTGTAGTAACACCAGTGAGCACAAATACATTTCCACGGTAAATATATTAAAGGCTGCATATAGTTAACCCTTTTCCAGAACCCCGAATCCCAGTCCCTCCACAGAGGGAACCACCATTACTGTTTGCCTTAAATCCTTCCATGTTTCTATGCATGGATATTCATATATATTTACCAAAATCCGTAGTTTTATTTTGTTGTTAATCATTACTTTACAGAAATGGCATCAAACTATACCTACTGATCTGTGCCTCTCAACAGGTTTCAGATACTGCTCATGCAACTTTATAGACCTGTAGATCAGATACTGCTCATGCAACTTTATAGACCTGTAGATCTACCTCATACTCTGAGCCTGCTGCGTAACGTTCTATCTATGTCACGTTGTTTATGTAAGCACTCCCCTGTTGACGGATATTCAGATGACTTTTAATTTTTTATTATTGTAAATAATGATATAGTGAATAGCTAGCTATGTATTTGTAAATATTTTGCTACAATAAAATCTAAGAAGTAAAATTTCTGGGCAAAAGTTTAATGTGGTTTTAAATCTCTCTTGGCCTGACCTTGGGAATAATGAGCGAGGGGCAGCTCAAGTGTACAAAAGTCCAAGGAGCCCAGTTGCAGTAGGTCTAAGACCATGCAGACTGCCATGGCAAGCAGAGCCTGTTCCCTTGATGGTATCTGAAGCGGACTACACACTGTGGATCTTTGAAAACCCTCAGTAGACAAAGACTACTCAAGCTTATTTCACAGAGCTGAGCGTGGCCATGGAGCTCACTAGTAAAGCAGCTGCTAGCTACTAGCAGCAAAAGCTCACCTCCCCTCTGAGATCCTTTCTGGTGCCACAACACAGCTCCTCCTCTGAACGATAAAGGCAATCCTGAGGAAGCAGTCATGGATACCACCTAAGTCCTACAGAAGAGAGAACAAGGATTTTCTCAGTCTTTCATTCAATGAGTAGCTGGTGAATAGACAACATGCAATGACCCCAGCTCAGTGAGTACAGGCTGCTAAACTTCTTGAGACACTAGATCACAGTATATAGACCCCATGTCCACAGCTTGATGCAGCTCAACCAACCAATGTCCAGTGTTTGTCTGAACTACTACATGGTGAAACATACCATTGCGAAACTAAGTCAACTGTCAAGATGATCAGCTATCCATAGGAGTGACCATACAAATGGATTTGGGAACTAACTCTAGGAAAAGGATGTATAAGAATGAATCATAAGAAGGAATTTTTCAAACCCTAGCCTTTGTTTAAGAAAATAATCCATTAAAGTAATTGTAATAGACCTGAATTTGCTTGTTTGAAGTGATTTTTTAATTTTCTGTTTAGAATAATGACTTTTTTTTAATTATAGTGAATCATGCTAACAAAAATTTCTAAATTTTAAGAAACAAGTAACACTATAAAGCAGAGGTTGGCAAACTAAGACCCACAGGCCAAATTCAGCCCACTGCCTGTTTTTGTATAGCTCATGAGCAAAGAATGGTTTTTGTATTTGTTAATGCTTGGGGAGAAAATCAAAAGGAGAATGATATATCATGACATGTGCACATTATATGACATTTAATTTTTAGTGTTCATAACTTAAGTTTTCCTGGAACACCACCTCATTCATCAGCCAAGATATTATCTACAGCTGCTTTCATGCTACAACTGCAGAGTTGCATGATGATAACAGAAACTGTATGGCCCATAAAGCCTAAAATATTTACTATCTGGTCTTTTATAGAAAAAGTTTGCCACTCCATACTGTAAACTACTAATTCACAATTACTGTAATTTTATTTTTAAAAGCCTAACATTGCGTGGGAATTTTACATAAAATAGAAAAATCAAAATGTTCCAATTAGTTCCTTTTTTAATATGCTTAAAATTAGCAGTGGATCTATTTCAGAGATTTGTTCAAAAATTGTCTGAAATATGTCCAGGTAAGGGTTAACAAGAGACGTTACTTAGAATCTTGTGTTGGACAACTTACCAGTTGCTATTGATCACAAAGTTGTTCTAACCGGCTCTGATAAGATGCTTCAGGAGAAAATGAAGTTATGAAAATAATCCTGAATCACAATAATGTTTATATTGACAAAATGTTGACATACTGACAAAACTTTTAATATAAATTGATAAATTTCCATCCAGAATACAATTTACAATCCCACCAGTAGTATACAATATATCTTTGTACATGTCCATTTCCCCATATCTTTGCCAACATTAATTTTTACCAATCTAATTGGTGAAAAATAATGTCTTTAAATTTGTAGTTTCCTGTTTAGTAGTGACAAGGAGCATTTCTTAATGTTTATTGGTCAGTTTACATTTTCTATTCCATTAATCATCTATTAATATCTTCAGCTTATTGAGAAAATATCTCGTTATCTTTTAATTTATATTTATTTCCTGATTACTAGAGGGTTTAAGCATTGTTTAATGTTTATTGGTCATTTTTTTATTTCTTCCTGTGAATTGTTCGTTTATATCTTTTGCCAGTTTTTCTACTGGAGTGCTTGTCTTATTTGTATTATTATTGAATTCTTAAGATTTACTATTGTTTAGAGGTCTCAAAGTGGTCAGTTTTCAGAAAGCAAACATAATCTGATGCAGCAACCTAAATTAAACTCTTGTCCAAGCCAGTCCCGGGGTTAGCACATTGCCCTTTGTCTGTACTGTGCATCTCCAATAAAGCACAGAGAAATGATACATTATCTTCTCCAGCAAGTGCCACATGGCTCTTCTTTCCTCTTCTAAATAAGCTGTCCGAAGAAAGGAGGAGACTGATAATTAAAAACAGCTTCTGGCTTTATCAGCAGAATCAATAGTGGTCAAAATCAGTTTGGGGCTCAGACAGCAACAGCACGTGTTGAACATTCTCTGTGTGCACAGTAATGATCCCTTAAGAAGATAGCAAAGGCCTTCTAGACCCTCCTAGTGGTGGGAGGGATGGGTGACAGTGGTGCTCTTGGACTTCTAGACTACAAACTACAGAACTGTGAGAATGTAAACTTCTATTGTTTGAACCAATATTCTATTATGGCATTTTGTTATGGCAGCCCAAGCTGACCAACACAAGAGCCATGGGAACGGACCGGATTACACAAAGGGACACCCAAGAGTGAGACAAGAAATGCAGCTAGCCTAGAACCTTGGTCAGTCCTACACTTGAGGTAAGGCAGAGTAAAGAGATTCAGAGAAGGGGCAAACAAGCCACCAGAGAGTCAGAAAGAAAAAAATTAGGACTGTGTCAAGAGGGAAGAGATTTGAAGAAAACAGGGGTGCTGTACAGAATGACCGAGGTGAAGGGCTCTCTTGGGGGAAGGGAAAGAAGTCCTTCAAACCTCCTGCAATGAAGTCATTGGTTACATCAGGGAGATGGGTTCCAGCAAAGGAAAGGGGCAAACAACAGCTTGCAGAAGAGCCTTTTTTTTTTCCTTCTCCCCCTTGCCACCTGGCCCGATGAGCCCAGCTATAGGCCCTAATGCTCATGGGCTGAAGAGCGCATTAGGAGTGCTTTCTACACCAGCTGGTCCATCAGGAATGGTCTGCCACCTGAGTCCAAAGTCCACAGAACACACCAAAAGTGCTTAGCTCATATCTCAAAAAGGTTGGTCAGACTACTTGATAGGCCTTTTGCTCATGTCCCAAGTTACAGATAAAACCCCAGTGAGGTCGGGCCCAGACCCATGTCCCAACCTAATGAAATGGGGGCCTGGACTCCCTAAGCTAGCGCCTGCCATCCCCCTTCCTTGGGGCTGTTCTCGCTTCCCTGTATTAGCTTAGGTAAACCTCTGATTTATACCTTGGACACTTAGATGCAACCAAGAGCCACAGCCGTCTTCCAGAGCCCTATTTCATGTTACCTTAAGCAGAGCAAGATCAGACATGTCGGTACGCCTCCTTGCACTGGGGATTTGGTGCTGTCACCCCATTGGTCACTTTTCCCAGCCCACCATGCCCCATGCCAGTTTAGTCTTTTCCCTGCCTCCTTTCTCTCTGCCTTGGGAGATGCAATCAGGCCAGGGAACTGGGGCCTCAGCACTGATAACAAACACATGTGCTCACACTTGCTCCAAGATGCTGTCCTAATTGGCCTTTCTGAGGGCCTTGATGCCTCTACCAATATGGGAGTCCTTTCACCACTTTTTTTTAAATAACATGAACAGACGTATCAACACATTTGTCTCAATCACAAGTCAACAGAGAAAATTCAAACACTTAACAGAGTAAATGTGAGAGCTGTCTCCAGGCTGCAATAATCTTCTTGCTGGAACTCAGACATAACAAACATCCTCTTATCTTCCTCCCACCACATCCTGTCCACCAAGGCCATCGCCTGTCACTCCTGGCCCATGATGATACCACCAATGAATAAAGAATTAGCCTTGAAGCGAGTTTCCGGACCAAGCTGAGCCCACACTGCCTGTGGCCTGATCTGTGATGAATGATCAGGGATCTTGGAAAACGCTGTGCATCATATATCACCTAGGGAACAGTTTCTTGATGTCGCCTTTTTCAAAAGTGATTTCAAGAGGGCTTAAAAAAAAGCCCAGAAGACATCACCACACTCTTTCATTTTTGTAGAATCCTTTGATATGTAGAATACTTTGAAACAGTCCTGTGTGGTTAATCTAAGCCTGTGGACAATTCCCTAAGGTCTGAAGGGCACTGGACCAAACCTGATAAATGCAGGGGCAGCGGCACAGGGAATCCCGGCCCTGTTTGTAAACAGCCCCAGGGACAGTTAGATGAGCCCTGTGACTCTTGTCATCTGTCCCCGACAAAAAGGGTAGAAATGAATTCCAAACCAAGGGCTCTGCTGATAATCTGAGTATACAGAAAGGAGATGATCATCTCGGGCCCTGAAAAAACTACCAATCTGCCTCAGTTTCCCTTGGATTGAAGGTGGATGCAGCCTGGAGCAGATGCAGGGCATGTCTATCTACACGGATACTATTCTATGCATATGTGGCCCTTTGCTTCCACCCCAGGCCCCTCCCTCCTGCCCTTAGCCACTCCATTTCAGATGAATAGACAAGAATGGTCAGTCTGTCGATCTAAATATCAGTATCTCCAAGAAATGATATCGGATCTCCTTCCTCAAAACCTGGATGTTGCTAAGTACCTCCAATGATCAGATTCAATTTGCTTCTTCAGGTCCTAAGTATTGACCTTTTATTGTCCTATCCCATAGGGTAAAAGATACAGTGTTACACAGAAATATAGATAACGTGTCCCAGATAGTCCGCCTTACTAAACCATACTAAACTATACACACACGTATATATTCCTACCATCTCAATGAGTACCAAATGAGCATCAGGGCCAAAGATATACCAATTACTTGCTAAGTTGCCTGAGCGAGAAGCTCATTAGTTGGAAATGTGGTTCTAGTGATGGCAGAGAATATGCCGCCCACTGCCCACAGATAATGGCTGTCAAGTGTCAGAACAGGCCAGTAGGAAGCAGAGGGAACATCGAGTCCCAATTCTCATTGTATCCCAGGATCACTCTGGGACTTTGTTCTCTCTCCACCTCACCTTCCTCCACTACAGAATAACACTGGCTGCCCCCAGAGAGGGCCAGGTTGAAGAGTTCCTAACGAGGAACTTGGCAGCAGTTGATAGCTGTCCTCTGGAACAGCACGTCCTTGTTAGTCCCGTCTCCCCTCAGAGACACTAGTGGCTCACAGCAGGCAACGCAGAGAATACAGACACCCACAGGACTATAAGCTCCGTGAGGCACCCTGTGTGGACAGGGGCCACTCACTGTATCGTTACAGCCCATAACAAATAATGCCTGTGCTTCTATTTCCTCCAATGATAATTAATTTGCTTAAGATACTTAATAAAAGCCAGACATCATCACCTCACTGCCAGCTCAACAAACACAGTGGTGTTTGTTCCATTAATACTGTTGAGGTTTTGTGCAGAGTTTGTTTTAGATTCAGAGGCTATAGAGAGGTTCATGGTCAACAGAAGCAAGTGAGTGGTCAGTGAAGACTGTTGCCTGCCCAAAGGGTTGGAAAAGTTCAGCTGGAAGCCAGTCTTTTAACTTGCTCCTCTGCACTCGTCATTTTGCTTGGAGTCACTTAAAATAAATTGTCCCTCTCTTGGGTGACGTTGAACCTGCCTTGGGTCACAGAGAAATATTCTTGGAGGTAACCTATGGAACCTTCATCAAGCATTCAGTAGCAGGCTGCATTTGATTATAAGAGCCTTGCCTCTGGTAGCTCACCGTCTCTCTTATCCTTTTCCTCCCTGTTCCTTCTCCTTTGGAAGCGGCAGTGACAGCCACTCAGTGTTAGAAATCATAAATGCATGAGTTTTTACTTCATAATGATTATAAGGAGGAAGGGTGAGGTAGTTTCATTCTATTCATGGTTATATGGTCAGAGACCCAGGACTGACATTGCAATCTCATCTGCTCCCTGTCACAAGATTCTAGAAAAATATATGCAAGGCACAATAATAGAATGAGAATAAAAATCCAATTTGTTAACAGGCCTCAAATGCGTTACATTACAAAAAGAGCACTGTTTAAAATATTGAGTTAGAACAGGTAAATTCTGCTTGAGAACTTAACAAGACTTACTACTTCCCCTCTAAACTTGAATCTTGGGACTAACAAACTCAGATGTGCTCATGGAGAGGGTTAAAGAGATAAATGACCCTCAGGGCACACTGGGATCCAACCATCCAACTCCTTAGACTCAACATAAAAGAGAAATAAGTGGCAGTTTACCAATTTTACAGAACGAAATGAATAAGAAAGAACAAGAAAGAGGTGGAGGACCCCAAAATGACACCTTTCAAGGCACATGACCCCCACCCACCAGGAACTGTCTGTGACTCTGTTTCATCATCAGATTAGCAAGTCTTCAACCCTTGAAGATGTGGACAGAGGTTAGTGCTCTTGAGTGGGGTGAAGAAAGATACGTGTTCTTCCCCTACAACAACATCATCACTTGGTTATCATCAAGCCTAGACAAACATTCCCATGTCTAGGGAGCCATTCTAAGGGACCACTGCTTGTTTATTGAGCTTCTCTCATGTACTAGGTTGAACTTTAGTCTCTGGCCTTTCTTAGAGGTTGGCTGGTACCTTTAATCTCTAGTGCCTTTGAGAAGCAAACTGACACCATGTGGTCCAGAACTTCCATTATAAATCACAATGTGGACTATTTAGTGGCCAAAGCCCCTAAGCAAACAAAGACGTTCTTATCAGGCAGGACATTCCAAGGGCCTAGAGAGTACCCTCCAGTAGCTGAGGGAAACAGCCAGATCTCTTTCTAGGGAAGACACAGTGAGGTTAAAGTAGTTTCATGTCAGTGGCACCTCTTGGTTCCCAGCATCTTCATTTAAAGACAGCAGAACTAAGGTCAAGCAATAAACTCACAATTAAAGTGAATCAAGCACTTGAGAAATTAAGCCATGATGTGTGACAGTCAACGGAAACAAATAATAGATTTAGACTTCTAAAGGCTAGAAATATTGGAATTGTCAGATTCAGAATATATAGCTAATTAAAAATTAATTAATTAATTAATTAATTAATAATAGAATCATGAACAAATATGAACAAAAACCAAAACACTATAAGGAATAACAGGCACATTTGAAATAGAACCAAATGGAACGTGTAAAAATAAACAGGAAACTAGTACTCCAGAAAATAGAGGTGAAGAAATTATCAGAGTGAAGCACAGAGAGATAAGCATATGGAAAATATGAACAAAAAGTTGAGATATGCAGGATAGATTAAGAATGTCTGCATGTTTTTGAAGGTGCTCGGATTTGTTTTAATAACGTATGGTAGGAAATGCAGAGACAAAGTGACTGTCATGAAGGAAGAAGTTCTACTCACAGATCTCTACAAACAGGGGTCACAGCATGCCACACAGAGCCACGTAGGGAAGCCCAGGATTGGTCAGGAGGCAGAGGAAGCGAGGGGGAAATGAGGGCAAGAACGGGAAAGAATGGGCAAGGTGGGATAAACAGGTTTAAGATGGGCTGCTTTGAATAATTTCAGCAGACTGGAGTGTAGGGCTGTTCTAGCTGTCTGGAGCCTAGCCCTGGGGTGACTAGTCCAGGGGGATATTGGCCTTGAGGATGAGAACCCAATAGAAGAGGAGGTGGGGTGCGTAGGCTCTGGATTGTTTAGTTTGCGCATGAAAGTCATGCTCCTGGATGAGTCATCTATTATCTCTAGGAATTGGCTAGCTCTGGGAGGGGCAGTCTCTCCAAGGTCAGTGTCAGAGAGGCTACAAGATGTCAAAGCATTAGGAAGTACAAAAAATAAAAACCATGATTAATGCATTATTATATATCCAATGTGAGTCTAAGGGAAAAGAATAGAGAAGATAGAAGAAGAGCATTTGAAGAGATAATGACTGGAAAATTATCAGAACTGGTGATAGTCATGAACCAAATTCAGAGAACTCAGCATATCCCTAAATTCAGAGAACTCAGCATATCCCTAAATACAAAGAAATCCGACCTAGATACACTGTGGTGAAACAGAACCAGAAAGACAAGAAAAGTGGCCAGAGCGAATTGACAAATAACTTCCCAAATAACGACCGCCTGACTGAGAGCAAATTTCTTAACAGCAACAGTAAGTAGTTAGAAGAGAGAGAAATAACTAATAGCTCAGAGCTGTGCTCCCAACAAAATGATCATTCCGAAATTGACTGGAGTCTTGGCTTCAGACAAGATGGAGTGAACACACTTACTCTGTCTGTCTCACTGAATGCAACCATAAACCATGGGCAGAATGCACGGAGAGCTAACTGAGGAATCCAGCAGGGACTGTGGAAGGAGGTCAAGGTTTTAATAAATGAACTGGCAGTGAGTTTCCCTTTTTTTTTTCCTTGTCAATAACACCAAGCCTAGACTCAAAAGCAGCCCGAAGCCGGATGAGGAAAAGAAGCGCTCAAAGAGCGGCCCTCTCTTCCTGGTCTGAGGAGTAGGAAAAGGAATTGTAAAAGTCGGAGAGAACAGGAGGAAACCCATGTTCCTTTTGTTGTTGTTAAATTTGTTTTTCAGTTAAATTTATTGGGGTAACTTTGGTTAATGATACTACTATATATGTTTCAGGCGTACAGTTGTATAATACATCATCTGTATATTGCACTGTGAGCTCATCACCCAAAGTTTGGTCTCCTTCCATTACCGTGTGTATCTGACACCCTTTACCCTCTTCATGTCCTTTTTTGTCTCTTCCATTCTCCCTCTCCTCAGCCCTCAGGGGCAGCACAACAGCAGCAACATGATGGTAGCAGTGGCCTGACAGGCACTTTCAATTCCTAGAAAGAAGAATCTTTTTCTCTGACCAGAAAAAGAAAATGGAGTGAATTCCTGTACCTTCCTCCTTTCTCTCTTTTTCTCTCTCTCTGTTCACCCACTATTTGGCCTTGAATGGAGATGCAGTCAAGTGCACAGCAGCAGGGGGGAAATAAGACCCCAGATGTCTGGACAGAAGACTAGGACCCCAGTCAGCTGGAAAGTATTAGAGAGATCATGGAGAAGAGAGAACTCAAGAGAGAGACCCCATGAAGTCTTTATCCACATAGATTAAGGATTTGAATTTGAAAGGCAAACTTCAAAAGTATTTGAAGAAAACAAACAATATATTATTTGAACAAAATTTGAAAAACCATTTTTATTTTAAAAGCAAGAAAATGAAAAACAAAATTTTGTACAGTGGTTACCTCAGGGGATAGAGAGAAGGTTAGAGAATTTCACAAGTGTTTGCTATATTATTTAGGCTTTATAAATTACATACAAGTTATATCATTTTGATGTATCATATATATGTGAAGGATAATAAAGAAAATACAATATAAAATTAAAATAATACTATATAGCACATAATCCCAAATATGTTTAAAAAATACATGTATTTATAGATGCAAAGAAAAAAAGTCTGGAAGAAAAAATATCAGCATGTTAGCAGTGGTTATTTCTGGCTTGTGGAGTTTGGGTATGCTTTCTTTTTCTTTTCGTGTAATTGTACCTATTCCATAACAAATATGCAATGCTTTATAATTAGACAAATTTGCTTCTTTTTATCTTCAGTGCAAATGGAATTCAACTTGCTACATTCAGTTATCCCCCAAACCCTCTGTTCAACTCTGCACCACCTCAGTACAGAGCTTAAAAAGGACCCATCTCTATTCTCTACAGTAGCTGTCTCAGATGTTTTTTTCATGTTTTTACTAATGATAATAGTAACAATGATGCTGACTTTTCTTAAGCACCTGCTATGTGTTCTTATGTTCTAAGTATTTAGTGAACAAATTCAGTTAATCTTTACAAAAACCCAAGAGTTAGGTGCAATTATTTTCTCATTTTACAAATGTAGAAAAGGAGGTATGGCACTTACTTAAGTAGCTTGCTTAAACTGGTTACCCAAACCACAGCTACGAAGGTGGTTTCCTATCACCATCAATGAAGAGGAAAGCAATCGTTTGCTTCTCATATCTAAGTCCTGTTTTAGGGCCCGTTGTCTCAGAAATAACTTGGTGATATTTTCCTACCTAGCAACAAAAAGTGGGGAGAGGACTCATGGAAAATTTATTAGATTTCCTGATCTAATAAATTAAAACAAGCAATTGTAATTACTGCAGCTGACAGAACTTCCTGACCAAAATCAATATCTGTCTCAATGAGCAAGGCTTGGCTATTCTCGGTCTAATCAAGACCAGCAGAAACCTGGATGACATCAGCAGTGGTCAGAGTGAAAAGGGCCCTCAGCTTCATCAGGCCCTGGGGCCTCCTGCAATTTGGTTCACCTTCCAAAGGAAAGAGCCTAAAATCCATGAGCTAGGCTATTGACTGCTCGAGTAAGTTTCAGTGTCTATTTCCCTCACTCTCCATGTACAAATATGTGTTTCACCTTTCATACTAACATAATCAATCATCTTACTTGCCAAATACAATGGAAAATAGATACTATTGATTTCTTTTGGCAACATCATGCTGGGATACTTAAGCCATATCAGTCCACAGGCATTGCTTTTCAACCAAAAGTGGCCTGAGTCATCACCAAGCAACTTATTTAGTTGTATTCTAACAAAATCTCCAAACTCCTTTCCTTTGAAAAAATGTTTACTTAGTTTCATTTTAAGAGAGTAAGCACCTTATTGGAAAACCCAAGATCTCAAATCCATGATGGCAGCAAAATGTGGGCATATTTGTGGGGGCCAGCCTGAGCAGCCTGAGTGTGGGTCTGACCAGGCGCAGAATGATCACAGAGGCTGATGGCTTTAGTTCGCTGCCAAGAAGGGCGGAGCCACACCTCAGTCCAGCAGCTGAGGACAGAAGATAATCCAGGCAAGGAAAACAATACCCAATGATCCCAATGTAATCCCAAGGGCCCTTAAAAGTGGAAGAGGAAGCTGGAAGCGGGAACCAGAGAGATGGCAGCATGAGAAAGATTCTGCCTGATGTAGTTGTAAAGACGAGCCATGAGCCAAGGGCAGTGGGAGGCCTATAGAAGCTGGAAAGGCAAGGAAATGGGTTTTCTGAATTGACTGTCAGCCTCTGCCCACAAACGTAATTCACATTCTCTTGTGAGTCACATACACAGCCCCTCATAACAAGCATTCCCCACAATTGCATTTCCTGGTTTGTTTGGTTGATTTTTTCTTTATTTCTCTATTTCTCCAAATAGAGCCGAACACAAGGCCTTGGTGTAGCTGTTGGTACATGCCAAGACTGTCCCTCAGGGATCCAGAGAAACGTAACGTATCCTTGGCCATGTGCTTCACTCCAAAATCCTGTACTTCCTCAACTATTTCATTCCTCTGACTTTGAAGAACCTTGAACCAATTAAAAGTACGATGGCATACAAATATTTTTTGTACTTCTATCATGCTCTACACATTGTACTTATATCTGGGGATCAAATGATAAGCAAAATAGATATCATTTTTGTCTTTGGGAAGCTACTGAGGGAAAGAAGTAGAGAACAATTAATTACAGATAAAAATAAAAGCAAATATTTAAATAGGCACTATTTTAAATACTTAACACACTTTAATATTTTTTTCATCAATCCTAAAAGTTATCATTTATTTCCCCATTTTACAATTGAAAAAAAAATGAAGTTCAGAGGAGTTGAGTAATTTGAGAAAAATTATCTATCTAAGTAACAAATCCAAAGCTAGGATTCAAACGGGGGCCGTAAGGGTCCAGATTTTGTATTCGCTGTCTTTTTAATGCATCATTTCTTTATGACACTACAAATGCATATATCCCCTGATTACCCATTTTTGTTCTGCCAGCAGATCTTGCTTCTCTCAGGGAGTGACAGATATCAGAAATAAGTTACTCAAAAGCAAGGCGAAGAAAAAAAAATCAGGCTCAAATCCCTGACATGAGCCCAGAAGCCCAGTTCAGTTTTGAAGAAACTTGCTGTGATCCTAGACATGAATACCAGTGTTGGATCCCACTGACCAGACGTCAGAACCCTCTCCCATTTGCAATAGCCTTGCCCCAGAGGATGTGCCTGTTTGGAGGGTTGCAGTTTGGATAAGCCTGCTCTGGCCCCAAAATGTAACTGTGGCCTCATCAAAGCCAGATCCCACCTATCACATTCTCTCCTAGTAGGAGAGCCAGGATCCGCCTGAGACTTCATCTATAAGGAAATGCATCTGAACTGATAGTATGAGTTTGGGTCCTCAGCCAAAAACCACTTCCTCTCTTCTCAAAGTTCAAATATGACCAGCTCTGTAGTGGGCATTACCCAAAAGCATCAGCGGCTGGTGAAGTTTAAAGTGTCGCTGGGAGATGGCCCTCTGAGTGCAGGAACCCCACTTTTTATGTAGAACTTTCCCCCTAAGGATACATACACCCAGCTCAGAATATACCAGTGTGTGTCTAAGAAGGAAAGAAATAGGAAAAAAAAAAAAAAGCGAATAAGACCCCTAAACTCTCCAGCATCTACCTGGTAAGGCCTAAGAGAACCTAACTAGACTCCTATCAGAGAAATGAACCTAAGAGGATAAAGTCAAACTAGTATTAACAGATAGAACTTTGCCCTCAGCCTTCTCTAAGGAATCCTGAATGGGTAACCAGGACCATATTTCAGAGGGTCTTGCTTTGGCCGATCTAGATTAACCTGAGTATCCTAAGTCAAAAACCATTCCTGTTCCACTGTCCCTAGGCCCAGACCCTGTCTTAGTCCTGGAGTTCTCACCAGTGGTGAGAAGAGAGGAGAAAAGATAATCTCGTGGAAAAACACACCCCAAAAAGGGGGAATCTTTTTTCCCCCTAAGGTTCCCAGTGTTGGCATAAAGCTATCTACTTTGGAGTTTTCCTAGGGCTGAGAGAAGGAAGCTCTCCAAGGGACAGACGGCTCCAGCCTGTCTCATTGCACTAAGAGAGCGTTCCAAAGCATTCTAGCTCCAGCTAGAACACATACAGGGAACACCAGGAGCCAGCTTCATGGGGAAGATTTGGGAAGGAAAAGCCCCTAAAAGGCTTGAACAATAAGCAGAAGTCATGACTTTCTTCTTATTTTCTATTTTACTCATGGTTCATAAAAATAATGATGAAGTTAGAAATAAAAAACTAAAAAAAAAATAATTTAAACATCTAGGACAGTGCTTATTACTCAAATATTTGTTGGATGAATACATACTTCCTTTTCCCCACCCAAGAAAAATTGCCAAACTTCCAGAACAGTTTCAGAATCCTATAACTGCTCACTGGATCCAAAAGGCAGTAAAATCTGTGGCATATTCGGCCTCAAGCTGCCCTGCCCGTTTTGGTGTGGGATACCTCATTTGAGAGACTACTTCCAGACACCTAGGTGCTGCCTCTTGCTAAGATGGCAGGAATGACCTGACAGTCGCTCAGATGCAATAGTGAAACTAAACTATTTATTATGTCCCACAATGTCTGAGACAAACTACAGAAGCCAATGACAATACATAGAGCCTAGAAAATGATGTAGATTTTTCTTTATTCTTTGGAATAACTATTGAATACTTATTGTGTTCAGGTACTGCTCATACATTTTAACTCATTTAGTCCTCCTTGGGTCAACAAGGTCAGATCAAATGGGGGAAAAAAACCCTGCCTTCTTAGATAGCAAGAGTCATTTGAACAGGGCATGACTGGCTTTATGAGCCTATCTTGTTTTAGAGACCATGTTCAGTTCTTGATACCTCATTTTAAGAAAGACTCCACCTATACCCAGAAGATATCTGAGTAAAAGTGACCCCTATCTCCTAGCTGAAAAATAGGCAGGCTAAATGATAGCCACATTAACACACACTGACTGACACTGACATTCAAACAACATCTTCACCTGCCTCGTTTTATCCCATTATGCCTTCTTCTCCCTCCTCTCTCTATGAAGGAAGAGTTCAAAGGAGTTCAAAGCAAAATGCCCACCCCTGATTTATCTATGAAATATAGTCTGTCTTCACTGAGCCTGAATAGGAGGGGGAATTACTTTTCTCTTTTCCTGAGTGACATCATTAGCATAGTGATAATTAATGAAAGGCAGCAGTCAGAGTTTGGTAAATTATTAATGGTTTCAATCATCCAGAGAGCAGACAGCCCATGTGCAGTTGTCCTTGGTGACAGTATGGAAATGTTCTGGGGAAAAGGGACAATAGACACAGAACCAAAGCCATGTGTGTAGCTCTGCCTTCCAGAATCTGCATGCACAGTTTCAGCCTTTCTCATCCAAAAGGACTGGATTTTCATGCAGAAGGGGATTAAAACTGGGAGCAGGTCTCTCTAGCAAATGGTGGCTATATCAGATTCTCCATATAGAATGGCAAGTGAGAATTAAGCATAGTCCCAGAAAGCTGGTGGAAAGCTAGGGGGAGGAAGTGGTAGGTCTATTAGAGCAAGCATGGAGATTGGGGGCCAGAGGGTAAAACTGGGAACTGCCTTCAATCAACACCCAGGTGTAGCTGGAGAGTGTATCCAAAATGAGTTATCAGAGCCAAAGGGTTGGAAATAAATGTCAGGAGGTGAGATACACAGAGGGAACTGCAGGTAACCTGGGAAAATCAGAGTGAAGGGAATCATGTGGGAATACATGAAAGAAGAGATGATCTAAACAAATACCCAGAGGAGAGGGATCTAATGACACAGTAAGAAGCTTTCCCCATCCCTAGGTCTTCCTGTATGGGTCCCACTTAAACAATCTTCTTGTTACATAAGATATAAGCTCCTTGAGGGTGACATCTTGACTGTTTCTTCTCTGCTGTATCCTGGAGCCTAGTACAGTGCCTGACACAGAGTAGGCACTTAAAGTGTTTGCTGAATAATAAAGGGATGAATGAACAGATACAGCTATCTTATCATGCTGGTCACTGGCTAAAGGACAGAAATGTTGATAAGCATTTTCTTCAATAAAACCACATCATTTGTTACTTTAAGTAACAAAGAATTTACTGAAGAATTCATTGAAGAGCAGAGAAAGAGGTTTCCAGCATACACCACCACACAGCAAATAACTGGATGAATGCTCACAGGTGTTTATGTTCTTTCCCTAAATTCCTTTTCCGTATGTCTTCTCTTTCAACCTTTCCCCAAGAAAGCTCATAGATGGGAGCTCGCTCATTCTCCCTTCCTGCTCCTTATTAGGTACAAAAAAAGTTCTCTTTGTTATTTCATGTGTAAAGAAAAGAAAACACTCCTCTTATAATCATAATGTGATTGAAAATGAGACGTGCCACTCCCACATGCCGTCTCAGAGCCCTTTCTGTAGAGGTATGTGTGAGCTTTTGAAATCTCCAGCCGCTAGCATGTATCCATGGGGCTCTGCTGGAGGCTGTTTCTCTAGGATGTATATTAAGTCATATTACTAATAGATTCAGGAAGACACTAATAGATTATGTTTTTAAAAAGATGATTGAAAAAAATGCAGATAAAAAGTCTAAAATTCAGTACTCATCTATGTTTTAAAAAACAACTTATCAGACCATAAATAGAAGGAAAATTCCTCAATCTAAGAAAGGGTACGTGTTTAAAACATTCTACAAAAAAATAATTTTCTGTTAAACTTTAGGAATATTGTCACTAAAGTCAAAAATAAGGTAATGCCTGCCATCACCCCTATATACCACTAACATTATACTGATGACCTAGCCAATGTAGTAAGTAATAAATAAAAGTATAAGAATTAGAAAGGAAGAGAAAATTCTTTTATTTTCAGATAACATGATTGTCTACATAGAAAATCCAATAGATTATATATAAATATTTAAAACTAATAGTAAGGTTTAGAGCTGTTACAGGATATCATCAATAAACATGGTCTATAGCATTCCTATATATCAGTAAACCAATTATAAAATATGATAGAATTAAAAAACATACATATTAACAACAAAAAATTAGCAACAAATAATAGATCTAAAACGTTTTTAAAAATCTAAAACAGAATAAATCCAAAACCTATATGAAGCAAATTATACAGCTATTGAAGAACATTTTAAAAGATCTAAATATCTGGAAAGGCCATATCACCTCATGGACTGAAAGATGAAATGAGGTAAACACCTTTGTTCCTTCTCATTTAATTTACAAGTTCAGTGCAATTCCAATCAAAATCCAGCAGAGCTTTTGAAAAATTTTACAAGCTAATACTAAACTGCACATACAACAGGAAGAATAACTGGTCTGATGCTCAGAGTTAGCCTCAGTGTTGTTGGAAGTTGGCCTGGTGTTCACAGCTTGCCCATGTTATGCTCTCATAGGACGTACATCTCCTAGAACACCACTCTCAGACAAGACCACTCTGACACCATGATAAAATGGGTCAAAGCAAAGCCACTTGATAATTTTGCCTAAGCACGGACAAAAATAAGGTCCCTGTGCAACCCATAAGATACTAAGCACTCCTCTCTTTCTCAGCTAAAACAAGTGACCACTACTTCTTTACCAAGTATACTTTTGTCCTCACTCGAGCCTGCTCTCCCTATAGATAGTAATTACTGAAACAACTAATCATAGAACTGGCCCCACTTCCTGATGACACCCACCTAGAGAGAATTCTCTCTTCCTTAGGCCATCCCCAGGAGCATCCAATCAAAGCCCAGATCCTGCGATAGGTTTTTTTCTCACACTGCCTCACTGAAATGGCATGTGGTTCCCTGACATAAACTGAAACTACTAATAAACCTAATTTTTATCAACTATAGGTGTGTTCCCGGAAGTCTTTGACTGAAGGATGTTGACAGAGATATCAAGGCTTATCTTAAATACTTTATAAACAGTATGTGTTGTGACACCCAAATAAACTAATATCTCAATGAAACAGAATAGAGAGTCCAAAAACAGGCCCACGAATAAAAGAAAACTTGACATTTAAGAGGTGTTATTATATAACAATAGTGAAAGGTAAAACTTCAACAAATGTTGATAAAACAATGACTCTTCCATATAAAAAATAGAATTAAATCCCAACCTTATACCATCATACACAAATAAATTTCAGATAAAGTAATAACCTTAAAGTATAGTACAAACTTTCAAATCTTATAAAAAATATAGAGGAATGTCTTTATGATTTGAGATGGTATTATATCTTAAACAAGGCACAAAATGTGAAAAGATTAACACATTTGGGTACATTAAAATTTATAACTCTGCACAGCAAAAGACACTACCGTAAAAAGATATGCTACATATTAGGAGGAGATATTTGCGTTACATATAGTTCTTCATATTTTGAAGAACTCCTACAAATTGTTTAGAAAAAGATAAGAAACCCAACTGAAAAAGTGTCAAATGCATAAAGAGAATTCACAAAAGAGAAGATTTGAATAAATATAAGAATATGTTCACCCCAAGTAATTGGAGGGATGCTAATTAAAAATAACAATGAGATACCATTGACAGAGTGGTATCAGATTGCCAAAAAAAATTTAAAAGTTTAAGAATTCCAAGCATAGATGAGGCAATGGGAAATCCTGTACATGACTGGTGGGATATAAATTGGAGAGCAATCTGGTAATATCTAGTAAAGTGATATTTCGCACACTGTACAACTCAGCAATTCCACTACTAGATCTTAGATAAACCTACAGAAAGCAATATGGAAGGGGATGGAGGGAGAAACAGGAGGAGGAGGTGAGAGGAGAGAGAGAGAACAGATGCGAGTGAGAAAGGGAGAAAGGGAATGAAGGAGATAAAGAAAAGAGAGAGGAAATGACTCCTACTGGCTTTGGGTATCCAGTTCTTTTCCTTCATCTCTATTTCCTGCTCTGTAATCACCATATAATAAATTTCTCCTTTAAACATAAACTCAGAATTGACTTATATTTTTTTGCCACCAAATGAAATGTCCTAGGTGACTTAAGTCAAAGGAAATCAGATTTTAATACAGACTAATAGGAAATAGATTAATAAAGTGTAATCAATGAGGGTTTATTTCTCCCCCAAACAATTCTCAAAGCATTCTCCCAAACTAAGACAGTGCTTTTCCAAAGAGGAATTCTGTTAGATAAAATGTCCTACAACTTGATTGCTTAACTGAATTTTCACTTAGTCAGCATAAGAACTGGACATTAATCAGTACCCTGTGGGCCTTGTTTCCTCATTTATAAGATGAGGTTTAATTAAATGACCCAAAAATTTCCTTTCAATTCTGAAACTCTGTGATCAATCCCCAAATTAAGACAATTTGTAAAATAGGTTAGGAAGCTATACGGCAATAATTAGCAAACTCCTAATAAAACTCGCAAAATCCAACTGCTTCAGAACTTTAATGTAGGCACTGTAAACCACAAAAGAGATGTAAAAGTAGGGGTTGTGAACACTCAGAACTTCGGCTGAGACATAGGAGCTCAATCCAGCAGAAGTATGGCTTTAAAATTCAGAGGCCTAGAAAGCATTTTCTAGTATAAAGGTTGTCCAGGTAGAGACACACTGCAGTTATAGCTTTACAATTTACAGAGGTTTTCAAGTCTTTATGAAGACTACATGAGTGTGCCTCCTTTCAAAGCCCCGGCTGGGGCCTACCCCCCTAAACAAACTGGGAAACGAGAATGCAAAAGAAGAAATTACTGTATATAAATTATTATTATATATGATATAAATGTAATGTATGTTTAAAATACAACATATCAAAATATACATATGTAATTTTAAAATTATGATTATGATATATATTATATATTTCTATTTTATATTTTATATAATATTAATACACATTTCTAATTCAAATGTATAACTAATATTTATATAATTTATACATATAATATGTACGTATATAATTTAAAAGCAATTCTCTTCAAGTTCCAAATGCTTAGGGCTATTCACAAGATTACCTAGCATCTTAAAAATCCAAACATGCAATTGAGGTGATTTTAGGTTTATTCTTTCTTGTCAAAGCCTGCAGTTCAAGTAAAGTCAAAACTAATTTGAGTCGAACATATTTGCTTTACTTCCCAATTGCTCAAGCATAGAACATTAGATATGATCAAATAATGTAGAATTCAGTCATGAAATATCTCAACTGGAAAGAGAATCTTAGATGTCTACCTATCTGAGGCCCAGCAAGATTATGTGACTGCTTTAGGTTACACAGCTAATGAGTGGCAGAGCCATAACTGGAAACCAGGCGTGATGGAAATCAGGGTTCCTGCTTCCACTGCAACACTGCCTTGGACTTGCCTCCATTCTGGTGAAGGCACTTCTGGATTGGAATCTAGAGGGAATCTAGAGAAGCTCCAGGTCCCTTAGATATTCAAAACTTCAGTCATCTCCCTGCTTTAAGCATCTGCCTCTAGTTTCCTTTCTCTGGCACATACCATCTTCCTATCTTTTCAAATTTCTCATGTCATAAGTCTCTATGAATCCAATTGTTTCCAGATTTTTAAATATTCTAGACCAGTCAAATTGCCCCGATAATTCTGGCATCCCAAAACAGAGATGTTAAGTTTTGTTTTGTTAATGGAGACTTTGGGAAACTACCATCTAGATTCACTATAATTTCATTAAAGAAAAGATATTTTTAACACCAAAAATGTAGAAAGTGTACACTTGAAAGAATAAACTTTATTATATAGATTATACCTCAATAAACCTGACTTTTTCAATGCAGATATACTAACTTTAAATTAAAACAATTAGCAATTGACTATATCTAGCTTTGGTCTCCCTGCCCCTACACTATTTTACCACAGATGAAGGAAAACATCATAGACTAGAAGACTTTGGGGGAAAGTATTGCTTCAGACTTTTTCTGGACAATGTCTTTTACATTCCTCCTGTCTATCTTCACTACCTTTAGCCATCCAGGCCCTCATCACTTCTTTTCTGGGCTACTGCATTGTCTTCCTGCCTGTCCTGTTTGTGCCCATCTGTCTCTCTGTCTCTGTCTCTGTTTCTGTCTCTCTTTCTGTCTGTTCTGTCTCTGTTTCTGTCTCTGTTCTGTCTCTCTCTCTCTCTCTCTCTCTCTCTCTCTCTCTCTCAGGTCCCTCCTTTAGAGTGCTATCAGAATGAGCTTCCTAAAGTACAACTCTGATCACATCATTCTGCTATGAGGAATAAAGCCTTGACTCCTTAAGTCATAATCTGACCCACTCTTATCTCTGCCTTCACCATTTTACACCCACGGACTCAGCACTCAAGTTATTTCTAACTGCCTCCCCTTTCCTCAATGTATATTCATTCATACTATTTCCCATACCTTAAACAAATTTCCCCCAACTTCACTTTTTAAAATATTATACATTTTTCAAAGAACACTCAAATACCACTTCATCTATGAGCCTTGATAATTCACTTCTTGTGCCCTCTAAATACATCTTTCTCTCTGTCTAGTACTTAACATATATTGTCTTATTATGGTGAGCCTGTCACCTTAGAATAGAAGTTTGACTACCATCATTTCTATATTTTATATATGTGTATATATATACACATATATACACATACATATATACACACATACACATGCATATATATATAAAATTATTGAATAGATAATTTACTTCATCTTCTTCACAGAAATGACTATATGCTACATCCCTTGAAAAACAGAAGCCATAAAATAACTACCCCAACTTCCTGCCAGTGCACCTACAAAGTCACCTGTATCTGATGTATCATGTGCCCTCCCACCCTCTCTCTCCTCCCCCAAACTAATCTTTTTTCTAGCTCAAGATCCAATCCTCTCCTCCATGACAAGAACCTAGCTTCATCAATTACATCCCATTTCTTCTAAATGTTAAACGCTTCCTTTCCAATTCCTCTTCACATTAGTTCAAGGAAGACAAGTTAGAATATTTTCATAAACTATTCTCAAGCTAGAACTGTTGTGCTGATAGATCTTTAAGACTAGAGACTGTGAAGATTACACCCACACTTAGGAAAGTAGGGGGGGAAATATCAGAAACACCCATTGGTCAGACAAGAGAGAATTATATGCATCTATCAATAAGAAAAAAATGTTTGAAAGTTGATGCCAGGATAACCATCCTCTTCCTCTCAGCCCTTTTTTCCCTTGAGATATTCCTGATCTATGAATATTTGTTAATTCCATCTAGTACTTGATGCAACAATCATACATGTGACCCGATGAACTATTTACAAGGGTAGCCACTTGGACCTCTCCTCATCTGGCATTCATTTTCTAGAAGTCCATGGTCTTCTTCTAGTTCCTCAAGCATGTCAACATCTCTTCTGCCTTTCAACTTTTACACCCTCTGCCTGAAGCACTCTTCCTTTCTTCTTCCTCCCATCTGCCCTGTCTTTGGCATTGCTGGCTCCTTATCCTTCGACTCTCAACTCAAATATCACCTTTCCTGACCACTCACTTACTATCACAATGCCCTTCATAGAATTTCTCATGGTTTATACTTTTTGTTTGTTTCTTTTAATTGTTCTCACCACTAAACTATAAATTCCATGAGAACATGGATTATATCTGTCTTGTTTACCCTCATTTTCTCAGCATCTAGCATATGCAAAAGTGTGGAATTAATGGAATATATGAAAAACTAGCTTGGCACTGCAGTGGATCTAGGGTAAGAAGCTTAGCAGAACTGCCTAAGGATCTTTTTTGACTATCCAATTCTAAATCTTCTTCCATAACTATACTCCCCTTTATATCAAAGAAAAAAACAAAGCTGGACAATAGTTAAAGGAATAAAAACAGATTTTATTCAGGACAATTTTAAAAGGGGAAAAGAGACCTCAGTATGGAATGGGACTCAATTCCAAATACAGAATAGGCAAATGAAAATTTATAACCAAAGAGCAGAGGGTGGGCAGGGGGTCAATGGATGAAAAATTACTAAAGGAAAACATCAAAGGTAAGGGAGGATTCTGGCTAAACTGACCTAACAGGATCTTTGCTGAAGACAAGCCAGAGTGATCAAATGTCATCTGAGGGATGGTAGAGGATGAGGAACCTGATCAGATATGTAAGGTGGTAGGTTCTTGATAAACTGACTTAGCTGGGTTCTTACTAAAACCGAAATTTAGGAAATGCACAGGTAGGCCTAGGAGAAGTTTCAAGAGACTGACTAAAGTTTGGTCAAACAAAAAAATCTTGGCAATACCCAGACTCAGATGTACCATTATTAGGACTGGGAAAGGGTATAGGTCCACAGGAATACCATGTGTCCCTCACAGCCTTCTAGATTCTAGCATAAAATGAGATGTGTAATATAGTAATTAGTGTGGGAAGGGGAGTAGTTATGTATAAAATGAGTAAAGTCCTCCAGTAATTTTCATGTATCACCTGCAGGCCCCTGTGAGAACCATTGCTGTAGGTACATCATTCCTATGCCTATTAGTATTTCCCAGATCTTTAGATATAGCTGCTTGTCAACTCTCAGACCCCTGATCTTTCAACCAATCTCAGAAGGTCTCTGGGACTCATATATGGATGAGTACTTTTCTCATTAAAATTTCCTTAATCTTTAACATTCTTGTCTTCTACGATAGGGGGCTTCAATCATTAAGCACACTAAATCATTCTATTTGAAGAAAAACTCTACTATTGATAAAATGAAAAGGCAAAGTTACTTCTAGCAAGCTATTTAAGATTAAACATTGCTGTCATTACTATAAATGTCATTAGCACAATAAACTTAAAACCTGGGACCCCAGACAAAACTTGATGGGGGCAGCCTTTACATACCCAGACCATGGATTCCCCATCACCAATCCCCCGTAAGTTCAGTTGTATCAAACAAGAATGAAGAGATGATACCGTAAGGGTAGGAGTACAGGGGATACATTAAAGGAGTTTAGAGCAGAGTTCTTCTTCCTTTTTTTTGGACCACAGATTCCTCCAATCTCTTGCTTTCGGAGAAAAATTCAGACTGAAATAGAAAGCTGTTCTAAGCATTATCTCTGAGGGTCTTGCTTGTGTCTAATCAATGATTAAAGCAATTTCCTGATGTTATTTATTTAGGACTGACGTGAAGGGGAACAGTTAAGAGACTCAAGGAGAAGTTAGGATTTTAACTGAAAAGCTTTCTGGAAAAGTAGCAGACTATAAAACAATTAAGTAACGCTTTGCAGTTTTTAAATATTAACACTTTTTAATCACAACTAAGTCTGTCATAAGGACTTCAAATGGAAATGTGACCCTCCAAAACTACACTGGTACCTCAGAGAGTTAACTTCTATTAAAGAAAGAAGAATTTTCTGGGGAATCCAGGAGTCCAAACAGCCTGTCCCAGAGTGACATGGAGGTAAAAGACAAATCTTTGGAGTCAGAGGGATTACAGCTACAATAATGATTGAGAATCGTTTGACTTAAGCAAGTTCCAGCATCTCTCTTGGCCTCTGTTTCCTCTTCTGAAAACGGCAATAGTATCTATTTTTCAAGATTATTAAGGGAATTAGTCATGCTAATAGTAACAATAAGAACACTCGAATAGCTATTGTGTGTGAGAATATTTTCTTTCAGCATCCTCTGTCTCCCCCATGAATCATTGGAATGACTTTCTTTTAAATTCTATTATACAGGTGCCTCTTGAGTTTTCATTAGGAAGCTGTAAGCATGTTTCTTCACATGATGCTGCTTCTTAAATGTTACTTAGTCTGGTTCCAGCCCTCAGAAATGTGACCTCAGGTAAGTACTCAGAAATATTTAAAGGTTACCTTACATTTAAGACATTTTGTATTTCTTGAGTTGAATCTGCCCTCATCAATTTTAAGTTGTTCCCCTCAAAACTTTACTAAAATGACTATTTTTCCTTTGAACATAATTTTTCCAAAATTTTGTATTTGCTAGAGGGAATGATTGAGTCTCACACTCTTAGATCACCTGATATAGGTATTTCCCTTCATTTGGACAAATAACAACCCTGAGAGTCTACATTTTATTAATGTATATTTTCTAATAACAGAGTTGCCAAAGTCTCAATTTTTCAAATTGCTTTTAATGTGGCTTAAAGCACAAAACAATTTATCTTTTATTGGTCTCACTGCTAAAATTAAGGGGTCTAGCTAAAGTTTTTAATAAACGAAATCATATCAGCTCAACTCCAACCATCTCCATCTCATCTCTCAAACACAGACACAGACACAGACACACACACACACACACACACACACACACACACACACACAGAGACGGTACCACTGCAATAGGGAAGAAAAAGAAAAAGAATGCACAAAAGCTAGTGTGGCAAACTTCTAATTAATGACCAAACTCTTTGGTGTCAAGGTGCTGCTCTCCCAAGAGACTGCTATTTTAAAAATATTTCTCTTTGAAAACAACCACCATTCCTATTTAAATTACTTTATGTAGAAACAACAACACACTCTGAGCAATTATTAAAAACACTTTATTATGTATAATTTGTACATGCTTCGATTCATGATGCTTGGGGTGATTTCTTTTCCAGTTTGTGACATCATCTACTAACATTACCTAGATCTAATTTTCATCCTGCATGCCACATAGGAAAATACAATTTTCAAAGCAAAATTCCCTACTTTACACAATGATGCACAAGAGTCTGTCAGACAAATAAAATAAAAATACTTTGTACATACATCGACACCACACAAGGCATTATCCTTCACAAAGTAACATCTAATGTATTTTTTTTTTTATTTGAAAACAGCAGGAAAACAGCCTCCTCGCCCTTAGAGGGAAATGCAAACTTTGTCGCTAAAGCCCAGATCCAGGGACAAATGAATGTGTGGTCCTCTCTGGGAAGTGGAGGAAATGGGGACTGTTGGAGGAGGGTGGCACTTCATAAGCACTTCAGGAGGAAGGAATTACAAGAGGTTCCTCGGGGACAGTCGCACAGCTTCCCGATCCTCGCTCCCTTTCGCACTGCGCACTGCTCGCCAGCGTCACACTGCAAACAACACAATGTGTGGTCGTCCACAAGTGCAAGCCCAGGCCCCGACAGGCATGTCTCCCCATCGACACAATTTCTGCCTCGCGGGAGAGCTGGGTGGACCTTATCGCCATCACCAGAGGTCTATGCATAGTCAAGACTGAAATGCAGAGAGCCTTGTGCTTATAATTCCAGTGAGAGAAAATTAAAAAATCTTTTAATTAATGAGCCCCTCCCAATTTTTTCAGCTTTGGGGAGTGTGTTACATTTCCTGGCTCTTTTCATCGTTCATCCAAAAGAAAAAAATTAACCATACCATTTTTGCTAAAAAATAAACAATAGACTTGTATTTACTCACAACCCTGCTCCCTGCTTTCTGCCTCCTCATCCCAAGAAGGAAGATTTAAGTGTGTGTGTGTGTGTGTGTGTGTGTGTGTGTGTGTGTGTATTCTCCCAGGAAAGTGACAGGCCCTGGTCAAGAATTTTGGCCCTAGAACTTAGATTAAAACAACAACAACAACAACAACAACAACAACAACAACAACAACAACTGTGCTTCAGAAGGCAGCAGGAAAATTGGAGGAACAAGAACTGAGTAAATTTAAGGGTTCTTCCCACTCAGGGACTTCATTGTGAAGTGGGAAAAAGCTCATCTTGAGGAAATGATCCTTTCCACACAGACCCAAGATCTGATTCTGGGCACATGTTCTTTGATCCTCTCAAATGGACCGTCTGTGCTTTACCCTTAGAGACCAAGGGGCGAGGGCTGGCAGTGGAAACAAAGGGGATCTCACGGAATTCTGCAAACCTATTACCGGAACTGTTTAGCCACATCCTAGAAAGAGGAGTGTCTAAGACTCAAGGTGGTACATTTCCTCTTGGGAAAACATGGGAGGGGGTGACCCCAAAGCCTTACCATGGGGACTTGCCCGTACTTCTTCTCATAGGTGGGAATACGTTTACTCTTGAGCTTCTTCAGGACTTCCTGCAGCGCTTCAATCTGCAACACACCGCACCCGGAGCCCGAAGTTGCCGCCTGGCTGCGAGCCCAGCCCAGGTACTCACTTCCAGCCCTAGTTACAAGGAGCCCCAGAACCACGCACACTCCGCCCTGGGACTCTGCGGACAAAAATGGTGCTCGGGGGTGGGGGGAACAGGGGGTGGAAACTTAGCGAGCGCAGTCCCAGATACTGACCACGGGTCCCAGCGGCTCGTGTCGCTCGGAGGAGCGGGACAAGAGATTCTACTAATTTCCGGGAGTCCGTGGGGCTCGAGAAGATCTTTGGATGACGGCGGGAGCCCGGACTTTGCGTTCGTCTCCCCGCGCCCTGACTGGGAATGGGGGTGCGGAGGAGGGAAGAGAGGAGGGACGCGGACAAAGGAAGGGACCGCGCGGCAGCCCAGGGGAATCTGGGGCGTGGGGGATACCAACCAGCTCCTTCTCATGGGAGGCATCCTCCACGGCGGAGTAGATGTCCAGGGCTCGGGGCTGGAGCTCGGCGTCCTCCTGGGCACGCGCGCCCAGCAGAGGTAGCAGCAACAGCAGAGCGGCACCCAGGAGGGGCAGCAGGCGAAAGCGGGGGCTCTCCATGGTGCTGAAACTCGTCGCTGCTGGGGCACCCCGCGCTCTCGCCTTTTATACCGAGCCAGAGCCCGAGTGCAGGGAAGAGGGAGGGGGGCAAGGAAGGAAGGGGCTGTGGAGGAGGGTTCAGGTCAACCGTCTGTAGGCAGCGATGCGCCGCCGCTTGACGTCAATGCCCGCCGGGCTCCAGGCGCCCGGGAACGAGGCTCTGCACACAAATGGGCAAGAGCACGGAGACCAGGGACCCCGCGTCCCCAGAGGCTAACAGCCCCGCGGCAAGGGATGCTCTCCGAGGGGCCTGAGCTGAAGCCAACGGGTGAGAGGTGAGGGATGGGGAGCGGGAAGGAGCTAGGAAATGGAAAATGCCTTCGAGGCAAGGCACAAGCAGAAGAGTCCCTCCCCATCACAGCAGCAGCAGCAGCAACCCAGTCCACCTCACCAGTCCTGCCTTGAATTTGGTCCCAGGCCCACATGTGGTAGCAGGAAGAGGGTGTTGCCTCCAGGCAGGCCTGTCCACTGAGCACTTTACTAGGCACTCTGTGGGACTGGAGAGGCAAACAAGTACATAAAAGAAAGCAAATGTAGCCTTCCCCATGATGAGTTCTTCAAGGGAATCTTCATGGTAATAATAAGAAAAGAAAGTAGACTAACTCTGATTCAGGGGTGCTGTGGAGAGAGCTGGACCCTCATTCCAGTCCTGGTCCCAACACTTAGAAGCTATGTGACTTTGTGCAAAATAAAGTTCTCTGAGCCTTGCCTTTTTCTTTTGGAAAACTGGAATTCAATAGTTGTCCCTCACGAAGTTATGAGGAGGATAGAATGGAAGAAAATGTATTCAAAACCCTGGTCCTTAGCATCACAAGCACTAAGCCTCTCTACTTCTCACCCTTGAACTTTGAGGCTGCCCAGATAAGTGGCTATGTGCAGTATCTCAGCTTTTCCTTAGGACAAACTCAACCATCCTCATAAGCCCTCCAACCCGCCACTCACCTTTGATATCCAAGGAAGATAACAACATAAAGGAGCTGGGGAAAATGCAACTTCCTGATTATGCAAATGTCTCCAGAGATCAGACGCCAGTGGTGAGCCAGGTCCTCAGTGATTTGTGAAGACACTGTTTTTTAAAAAGGTTGGGATCCTTAACAGCCTGAATGCAAATGGAAGTTCCTATAGGAGAGGTGACATTTTCCCACTTGGACCTAGAGCTTATCCCACCTGCCTGCCTACTGGCTTCTTTCACCATACCCTCGTTCTCTCAAACTGCTCCTGAATCCATCCACTCTTCTCCATGCCCTTTACTGACACTCCAGTCCTCAACAGATGCCCCAATCCAGGGCTTACCTACTCCCAACCTCCGGTCCATCTTCTCTTGCCTTCCTCTAACCCATAATTCACCATCAGCTAGCGTATTTTTCTCCTTTGAACACACTAATGGCTTTGCGTCGTACTAAGTACTGAATTCCTTATCCTGACTTACAAAGTACTACATGATTTGCATCCTTCTCTAATCTCATGTTCTACCACTCTGCCCCAGGGCCCTCCACTACATCCTCACTAGCCTTCATTTTGGTCCTCTAACAAGTCAAGCCCATTCCCATTTTGAGACCTTTGCACTTACCTGCAAAGGTCATCCTGCATCTCAAAATGGCTGGCTGACTCTTGTCATTTAAATCTCAATTTAAATGTCCTTGCCACCCAATCCACAGTATCAGTGAAATTATTCTACCACAGATTTATTGCTTAGTAGATGGTGTGGGTCATTGAGATAGTTAATACATGACATGTGTCTGGACATTTCATTTACCAAGTATTTAATTGTTATTCAAATACACACTGAGAAGTAATTCAAGAAGTAATGCCTCTTCTGATGACTAGCACACATATTAACAGCATCAAAATATTTTCCCTTGGGGTAAATCCAACTGAAAATTTATCTGACACCTCCTCCAGCTCTGCCTTTCACACAAAGCTTTTGATTCTACACAACAAAACTTCAACAGCAGCATATTTTACTGTTTACACCTTAGAGAGACATATTGGCACTCATTGCTAAACAATTTTCAGTGATCTTTAAAACCTTCTAAACTTCAGAAGAAAAATAGCCCCCAAAAAGATTGTAGCCCACCCTTCTTCAAAGATTGGGTTCCCAATGCAATACTTTCCCTCAAATTGTGTTCTACCCTGAAACAAGTAATAGTTTTCCCTTTGTACCATTTTATTGGGAAAATAACTTAAAAGTTCAAGTCCTGCTGATATTTTGTTGGTGCTCTTATCTTCATGTAAGTGAGACACCTCATTGAGTTGAGAGATTGGTAAAGGGGCCCTTGGACAATTCTGTATAGCAAGCTGGGGGTATCTTGCTCATTTTCAAGTCACAATACTTTTTTCATCTTTGAAAAGAACGATTTGATAAACTGTCTTTGAGAAGCTTGGTAGAGTAAGACTTAGGCCAATTTCTTCCCAAAGACAACTTATTTAAGTTAATAACAAGGGAGGGTTCAAAAGTGTGAAATGTTCTATAGTCTTTTTACATCATACCCTGTCAGGAGAATTCATATATTCTTTCTACTTTATAATGACTCCATTAGAAAGAAAAGCCCACTTTTATGTCCCCAAGCAAGTGAAGCAAAGTTGTAATTGGATTTAATCACTACTTCTCATCTCAAATACAGAAAAGGGAGGCAGTTTTCCTCACAAAAGGAAGACTTAACTAGGATGCAGCTACAGAGATTCACTGTGGATAACCCTCTCTAACCATTCCTCTTAAGATAGAGTAGGACTCCAGTTCTGCTCTTTGGAATAACAAGGAGAGAAATCTCACAGCAGAGAACTGAGAAACTAGTGCCAGTAAGATCTACTTGTAATGTACTACTACTATCTGAGAAGAAAATTTAAAAGATTGGGAAAATGTCTTATTAATGTGTATCTCTTGAAGTTCTGAAACTTTCACTATAAAAATAACCCAGTAATTTATTTGTGACTTGGTAAGAAAACAGAGTCTACCCAGGTTTTTGGTCTAAAGTCCTTTAAAATATAGGGGTTGGTCAATATTGACCAATGATGTGATAATTCTAAATGATAATTCTAAAGCCCTAGATGTTGAATAATGGAAGACCATAGAGAATCAGACACTAAAATTATGTTTTTCTCAAGCTCCAGTACTGTTTCTTTCTCCCCCTCCTTTAAACTTTGAATAATTTATTTTTCTATATGGCCCGAAATGGTATTGGCCTTTTGGGTTATCATATTGCTCAAATGTCAGACTACTTTGTTATCCATTAGTTCCCTCCCCTTCCCTCCCCTCCCAACCAAATCTTGTTCACTAGTAAAACTTTCTCAGGTTCACTAACTTCTTAAATATTTGTATTTAAGATTGTTTCTCTCGTGTTCCACTGTGCTTTCCTCCAAATTAAACATCATTCGGTTCTCTTCAGTAAACATTCGTAATCGCTGAAGTGGCACACTTCTCATTTCTACAGTGTCTGCTCTCCACCCTCCCTGCCTTCAAAAGAGAGATGAAATGCCATTGACATTCATTTTCTGTTTACCAATTTTTCAATCGATAGCCTTCCAAAGAAACTGTGGTTCGCTGTTTTGACTAAAAGCCTTTACCACAACCTGGAAGAACATAATCTGCAAGTAAAGGACGCTTGGTGTTGGTGCTCCGCTGGTGCTCATTGGGTGTTGGAGATGTAGGAAGCAAGAATACGTCCTCTATAGATGACCTCTGAAGGAGCAAGGCATGGGAAATTAGGTAAAACTTTCCTTTAATTTTTTAAGCTTTTGATTAAAAAAAAGGTTTTCAATTTCAAGATTTTCAATTAAAAAGAATGTGAATGCTCGATATGTTCACAACACTGCTAAGTACTATGAGGACTACTGAGATGTTCAAGACACAGTTCTTGCCCGTGAACTTTGCACCTGGTCATGCCCCAAAATACCTATAATACAACAAGTCAGTGAGGTGAGAGAGTCCTAATAAAAAAGGGAAAACCAGAGAAGTCAGAGAGTAACTCTCTCTCCAGAGAGGAAGCTTCATGAAAAAATGGCACAGAAGCTGCTGAGGATTCAATTTTTCAAATACTAATACTAGAAGCAAGCTTCATGAACTATAAGGTTTAGCCTAAGAAAAGTAGCCTCTGTCAGATATAGAGAGGTATCACTGATGAAGAGATACTTGTCCCAGTACAAAGAAAGCTTTCTCTGGTTTCTTTTGGCCAGCATACCTAGAGCACAGCAGGAGTGACACACCTAACCCATATTCCTTATGCCACATCTATCCTATCTTCTCCTATAATTCCTATAACTGGATCCATATCTCCTTGCTTAAGAAGTGTAGGATTCACACTAAAGGAGCAGACTAGGATGTCCCAAGAGAGGAATTATATGATGTAAGAAAGAGCAATTTGAATCCTTCAATTGTTTATTCGATGTCTATAGTTTCAAGTTAATTTCTCAGCATGATGTTAAAGTTTCTCATAGTTCGGTCTTGACCCATATTTCCAATCTCATTTTCCTCCAACCTCAACCAGTTCTGTCAGATATCTTGTATCTAAGTTTGCAGTTATACAATACTTGTTTCTTAATTTTGCACTGAATTAGAGGAATAGACAAGGTTATATTGCTGTATCAAACAACCTCAAAATCTCAATGACTTGAAAAAAAATAGATACATTTCTCACTCATGTCACATGTGTGTTAAGGGTTGATGGATTGTTGTGTCATTCGTAGTCTTTCAGGGGCCCAGACTGACCAAACAGCCATTATGTCTGATGTTGCTGGCTGTGCTTCAATGGGACAAAAAAAAAGATCTCTGGACAGCGTTGAACAAGCTATTTAATAGCTTTGGTCCATAAATGATACTTCCCTTTTGCTTCCCACTCATTGGCCCAAACTAGTCACACAGTTCCCAAATAAAAAGGATTACAAAGTGTATGTTACCATGTACCAGGAGCACATCAATGACTACCACATGCACTCTACATGTTTATAACTCTGCCTTTGTCTGTGAATTTTCTTATGAAACATGAACTTCTGAAAAGCTTGTGCTTCAAGACACACAAACATACCCCATCTGAAGCCTTCCTCATCCACTGCCTCATCACACTACCGTGTTTGCCTTGCCTTCATTTCCATAAAGCTTTATACATACGCTTTATACATACACTTATTAAGACACCTAACATGTATGATACCACTTTATTGTGTGTCTGTCTCACTTGCTAGACAAGGATATTCTTGAGAACAAGGAATGTATTGAATCACCTTTCTATTTCCAGTATTTAGTTTGGTGCCTGATACACAGACAAGGAAGGGAAAGTTAGTTGTTATGAAATGAAGATAACATTTAGATACTAACTACGTGACTTTTCAATAAAGTATACAATTTATTACAGAATAGATTAATTAGGCAGTTTATAGGCACTGCCAATTTATTATCTAGAAACACCATGATCACCCTTGTTTTGGGGAAAATGTGCCAGAGAGGTGCAAAATTGTTTCACAGGTAGTCAGTTTCAGAAATAGGATTTTTGAGGTACAGACTATCACCTCTCTCAACATTTCCTCCAACAGCTAAGGGCATTTTAGTTGCAAAATGGAAAAATTTTCCCTAGTGCAAAACTTGTGTCACTAAGAAGAAGGGTATCGTCTCCACACTCCTGTTACAGACTTCTACTTCACTCCTTTTCCCTCGCACTCTCTATAGTACAATACGGGAAGAAAATGGGGACAGGATCACGTCCTGAAAAATTCTGGGAAGTTTAAAGCCCCACTCCCGGATCACCAATCTCCAGCCTGGAGATATGAAGGAGTGACTCCTGTGCTGGGCAGAGGTTTGGCTTAGATGGCATCTAAGGTCACTTTTAAAACCACAATGCTGGGATTCTTCTACGCCTCCTTCAGAATTCATCGAAGTGAAGTCTATTTCTTTTGACATAAACTCTAACCTCAGGAGAAACAGAATACCATCTGGCAAGATCCAGAAAGGCAGGACGCCTGAGGGCAAACGTATATTTTATAGGAAGAAGGATCCTCAACAAGACTCTCCTTTACTTTTTAGGGGATCTCTGGCCCTGACATTTCTCTACTGTGCATCAGCCAAAGTTTAATCTGGTTCTGGTTTTAATGGCAGATCCATCATGTTTGCTTGGCTTACCAGCTAAGTCAGGCCCAACTTCTGCTCTGCATGTTAGATGTATTCAGATCTCTGCATTTCCCATCAAACTGCCTCTCTAAAGCCAGCCTTGCAAGGCCTCCAAGATGGATGGCTAGCAACCATTCCTTAAGCTCCTCCAACATTTGCAGGAAGTCCACAGGGACTTTGCTTATTACTCAGGAAGGTGAGATTAGAGTGAGACTTTGAGAAGACTGAAATCCACAGAATGGCAGGCTTGCCCAAGGTCATGTGTCAAGTTTTCCTCTCCTATTAACTGACTGCCGGAAGATAATTATTTGGGAACCCAGTTTAACCTTACGAACAGGATTAAGAGATAAGAGAGGCTCTTATATTTCTATACAGAAGAAGCTTCAAGAGCTTAGGGAAGGCAATCCAATTCCAAGATGGGTGTGAGGATGCATGTCTTAAAGTTTCATTTGCCATATAGAGTCTGTGTTTTAGAAGGACCTTAGGGAGGTAACAATGGAGATTTTGAAGACGCTAAAAAAAACCCTCAACTATCCTCAGTGCCCCAAATCCCCTTAACTTTCACCCATCTCTAGGAAAGATAGCCATTCACTTGTACTCTCCTCTCTTAGGCTCTGGGGCCACTCCAGCCATTCATCTGAGGATGTAAACTATTCCTTCTTTTTTTCTGCATATCATGGCAGTGTGTGGCTACCATTCCCCTTGACCCACTGTACAATGGTATATGGCACACTGTGTTACTGTTCACAAATATTTAGTGCCCCTCCCTGGAGGAGGATTATACAACTATGTGGCCATATTACATGCTTTGGCCAATAAAATACAAGCAAAAGTATGATGCACTGTTTCCATGGAGAAGCTCTAAAAAGCCAGCGCATACTTTTCCCTGTTCTCTTTTTCCTCTTCCATGATGACTGACAATGTTCCAGATATAGGCAGCTCTGTCAGCCTGGGTTATAGAGGGTTCTGGAGAAACAATGTTGAGCACAGCTACTGAAAGACTGGAATGATTCCATTTTTCTGAGTGATCCCAAGATGAATTGTACGAAAAGTTCCCCAAAGGCCAGTGGTCAAGAACAATGCCTTACCACCTGGCCAAACCAGCCAAGCCAGCTAATCGGTGGGCCCTTAAGGCACCCCCACCCTTATTTCCTCCTGCGCATATTCTGATTACTGCACCCGGCACCTTCTGCACTCGGCTCTTTCTGCGCACAGCCCCCTCTATACGCAGCCCCAACTGCACACGACCCCCTTTTACACGCAGACCCAACAACCTACCACCCAATCCCTTTAAAGGTCAACCTAACCCCCCAATCAGGTAACGCCAAGGCATCTCCCCAAGGCTTGTGGTTTTACCCTTTAAATTAGGTCCCAGCCCCTCAGTCGGGGCTCCACTCAACCACTGCTGCGTCAGTGAACGAGTGGGGTCCAAACTCGAATTTGTCAGTAAACTCCCTCTTGCGCTTGCATTGGTGTCAGTTTCCTTCTTGGCTCATGGAGTTCCAAACCAGGGTATTACACTACAGCCAGCCTTCTGTGGGCATATAGTGTAAGCAAGGAATCAACTTTTGTGGATGTAAGCCACTGAGATTATTACTGCAGCATAATTTAGCTTATTCCAGCCAATTCAGGCAGACAGACTACCTTGTCCATCAACCTATATCATAGAAAGTGTTAGTAATCTATTGCTGCATAATGAATTATCCCCAAAATTTAGTGGCTTAAAACAACATGTATTTATTATCTCACTATTTCTGTGGGTCAGGAATCCAGGCATGGCTTAGCTAGGTCCCTGCTTCAGAGTCTGTCAGAGGTCTACAATCAATGTGTCAGGCCAGGGTCTCTCACAAGGCTGGAGTCAAAAGGTGCTGCTGACTGGGGCTGTAGTCACCTCAACGTTCAACTGAGGCAGGATCATTTTCAAGACAACTCAGTCATTCTTAACAAGATTTATTTCTTCAAAGGCTGTTAGACCAGGGCCTCAGTTACTTGCTGGCTCTTGACCAGAAGCTAATCCTCCCTGGTGGTCCTCTTCATCAGAGCAAGCATGTGAGAAGAGCCTGAGAGAGGATGTAAGCATATCAGAAGTCACAGTCTCTTCTAACCTAATCACAAAAGTGACATCCCATTATTTTGCCATATTATACTCACTGGGTCCTGCCTACACTCCAGCATGGGGGATTTCATGAGGATGTGAATATCAGGATACAAGGATCTCTGGGAATCATCTTAGAACTGTCTACCACAATGAGTCTGTCAAAAGAAATAAAATTAAATGGACAAGAATTGTGCAAGAACCTAAACTTAAGTGGTGAGATAAGGAAAAGAAATCTGGAATTTTATAACTGGGGCTCTGAGACCCAGAAAGGTTAACTACCTTGCCTAGGATATACGGTTAGAAGTAAAGCCAGAACTAAAATTCAGGTCAGTGCTATTTTCACTGGACAGATAAGTGAAAAATGAAATAGCGATATAAGACAAATTGCATTCAACTGAGACAGAAGCTAGACCATCAATTGCTAATTGAATTTTCAAATAAATCATCCAGACAATGAGTGAATTAAGAGTGCAGAGAAGGCCAGCTCTTTAGGCTGGGGCAGCCAAAAATGTAGGTCATGACATGAGCTAGGCTTTGAAGGGTGGAATTATCTGAGCACAAAAGAAGGGAAAAGTCTTTTTGGCAAGGGACTGGCCAAGCTGAGGCTTCTTCAGGACTACTGCCAAGACTCACATGGGATGTTACTCTCTCTTCAATCTCAATTCACCAGATGACATTTTCTAAACAGGCAATCTCTGGCACATTGAGCAACAGAGGTGAGCCTAGATAAAGATATCCTTCAATTTACCTCTAAAGAAGAGGTTCCCAGCATGAGGTGGGAGTATCAGAATCAACTGGAAATTTCTGTTCACCAAACTGCGTATGCTTATATATCACTCCCATAATCTGGGGTACCAGAATCTCTGCAGAAGGGGGCAGTCTATCTAGGTCATGTCACTGGAATAAGTTTCCCCAAGTGACTCTGACATAACCTGGCTGATTTAACCCTCTGGTTGAGAAGCACTGCTTAGGAGATCTTTGCAACATCCAGGGAGGTGTCAAGGAGCACACTTTGCCCTAAAAGATCTCCAAGGCCGAGTCTTCTCAGGATTCCAATACCCTTCCCTCCTAAAACAGGAATAGCTTGATCGCTAACATAGTATGGATGGATAAAGTCAAGTTACTTTCAGTTCAACAGGGATCTCCATTGTCCCCTCATTTAAAAGGTCATGAACATACCCCAAGGGGCCTTCCAAGAGCACCTAACATGCAGATATAAGCCCTCAAAATAGTAATAAGTAGTTAAAACTTGATTTAAAAAAAAAAAGACTTATTTATACCCCCTTGAGCAGATATTGTGTTCCCAGTTCTGTAGGTGATAAAACTAATCATTTAAGTAACTGGATCCAGGTCCCCAGGCAGGTGGAAGTTGGACCCAGATCTTTTGAAAATCTTGTGTTATCTTATTTATATTGTCCCACTTTATCATTTTTAAAAGGTAAGAAAAAGAAAGAAAAATAATTTTAAAAGAAAAAGAAAGAAAAATAAAATTTAAATTCTATAATAATTTTAAATATTGTAAAAAATATTCCCTAATGATTAAGATCCCCATTGCTCCCTGAAAAACCAACTCCTTTTCCATTGAAAGCTGCAAAAATGTTAGAGTTAGTCTCCAAGTGCAAGCTCTGACTTTCCAAATGTGAAATGAAACTCCGTTTTACAACAGAGACCTTAAATTCTGGGCTGAGATCCACCTTGATGTCACCTCGGAGATCCCCCAGGTAGGTTGGAGAGGCCCTTAGGGGCCTTTTGGCTGATGAAAGGGTAAAGATTTCACCCTGTGCTGACAAAAACCCACCATGCCTAACTGATAAGGAGGAACCTGAGGAGCCACAGCTACAAGCATTTATAATGCTTTTGCCCAGATGCAAATGCCATTTCTGCCAATTTGCACTCTTGACCAGGGTAGACCTGGATGAAGACATCACTGATGGACATGACCTTTGCCCAAAGCCCTGCAGCAGGGGTTGAAATGGACTATATCTGTAGCTTTGCCCACAGCAGCCGTCAGATACCCACAGAGACCAAGCCCTCCAGTTCTTGCTAATAAAGTTTCCCCTGAGGCGATGAAAAAGATTTCACAGAAACCTGTCAAGTTTGTTTTATTTTTTTTTTTATTAATATATTTTATTTCTGAAGCAAGGGTGCACATAAGAGCAAGTAGCTTCTAAATGTCATTATCTGTTTTCTAAGTATATTAATATTTGCCCTAAGATAGTATCGATGTTCAAGCATTTCAAAGAGAATCTTTGAAATAATTCCTTATTCCTTTCTCATCTGTTCTCCTTCAGAATTCTGTAAAAATATATCTTAGCTCTGGAAGTGTGGACATAAATGTCATAAGAGTCCATTTACATGTGAGTAAATCAGGATGAGGTGAACGGGGCTGCCCAATAGGTGCTGGGAGACAAATAAAACAGCAATTTTGCATGCAAAACTTCATAAACCCATTTCTCTGATACAGAGACCAGAGGCTGGGGTAATGATTATGGGCAAACCCTAAGCAGAGGTTTCTAAATTGGCTGCAGATTAGAACCACCTGGGGAGCTTTTTAAATAGTGCCCACCTGATAGATTCTAATTCAATCAGCCTGGAGTGGTGCCCAGGCCAGGGTCATTTAAACAAGGGAAACCCAACCCCTGGGCCATGGACCTGTACCCATCCATGGCCTGTTAGGAACCAGGATGTGCAGCAGGAGGTGAGAAGCAGGCCAACTAGTGAAGCTTCATCTGTATTTGCAGCCGCTCCCCAGCGCTAGCATCACCACCTCAGCTCCACCTCAGATCATCAGGCATTAGATTCTCATAGGAGCACTGGTCTCTGGTTCCAAAAAACTTGGGGATTGCTGATTTAAAAGCTCCTCAGGTGGAAGTGTCTCCCTCTTTCAATGATCAGTATGGTCCTCCTGGTACCTACACACTGAACTGGACATTTGACTTTGTTAGCTTTGTTCTCACCTAGAGGTTGCAAACTCAAACATCTATGGAGGCCAGCAAGCAAGGCAAGGGTTAAAGAGGGCCAGATATAAGGCAACCAAGTAGTAGAACTTTTTCCAGAGGAGATAGAAATTTGATGTGTACATGAAACTTCCTGATTTTAAAATGCTGACAACTAATTTAAAACGAAACTCTGAAGGTTCACAAGGCAACACCCTTGGTTCTCACTCATAGTGTTTCCCACACTGGGTCCTCAGGTGACCTGGGTATCTCTCTCAGGAATAAACTTGAGGAAAGCCAGAGCACACCTGCAGAGCATGGCTGCATGACCTGGGAAACACTGGCCCCATCAGTCAGGGGGTAGGTGTGGTTCTCATTTACACTCATACATTTTTAAGTGACATTCAACAGGACTGTGGTTAAGGGGAAGGCACAAGACTATCCCCATAATCAAGATGGGTGACCCTGACCTTAAGGAGCCTCATCAGGCCTTAGACAAGGATGTGCCACTGGGTCCAGGACTTTAGAGAAAACCCAGTAAAAATAAGGGGAATAACTGAACCCCAAAAGGTCATTGTTGAACCTTTTTGTTAAGCTCCCCAGTCTAAGAGTATGGTACATGGGAAAGGGCACAGGCATGGAAGCTGGGTACCACTGTACAGCACTGAGCAAACTGAATCATCTTGTGAGCATCAGACGCCACGTTAATAAAATGAGCATGAAAGTACCTTTCCTGCAGAGTTGCAACGATTGGAAAGAACGAATATGAACACCCAGCACAGTGCCTGGCACATCAAATGCATCCCATAAATTCCCAATTGGGAAAGACATTTTCTTTCTTTGGTAATTTAATTAAACCCCACACGTGGAGAGCTCTTACAAATATGCAATTTAATTCTAAATTACTTTTGTTTGTCTCCAACAGCTGACACTTACACGTTCCTTCCATGTGTTGAGCACAGGTAACAAATGCTTCATCCATCAGAGCTGTTTCTTCCTTCCAGTGTTTTCCTGAGGCTCTAGTGATTCTGTTGCCCTCTGAATTCTGCCCGCCTTCCACATACCTCAAGTATATCGCAGTATTAATCTATCATCTGCCACTCGGCACACTAGGATATGAAACACCACAACTTAGCCATCTGCATATAGTTGCCTGACATTACACTTAGGGAAGAGACTGTGTGTGTTGTTCATCTTTTCATCCTCTTTAGATAGAAAAATGTCACCCAGAAGACGGAAATGTCACCCAAGGCACCCAGCCTCTTTCTGCAAAGTCCCATCTTGCTTCCAGCACCCACTACAAGGTCTGAAATCACATTTCCCATCTTGGTGGGCTCTGCATTCTGAAAAGCAGCTACAGTCATGGCTCACTGTCTGCCAGGACATCTATTTATGTCCAATTTAAGTCCACAAACATGTGGTGACTTCTCTATCTCTAACCACTCTACTCAAGACCTGAGGAGGAAAAGCTGAACAATATACAGCCTTTGCCTGAGCTCCCACAGTATGAAGATTATATATCAAGTTTGCTTGAGGGAATGACATTCCTTCAGTGGTTAGGCAGCTTTTTTTAATATTTTTCTGTTCTGTACCTCTTCACCAAGCCATCCATCTCTGATTTAGATTCCCAGGCCCAAAGTAGAATGATTAGGGCTATTCAATAATATAAGTGATTATTTGTAAATAAAGAGCTTTTGTGTCCAAATGGATTTTGAAGGAGATCAGGATATGCTACCCCAGAATATGCCACCTTAGCATAAGGAAAATTAAAGATAGGCCAATTTTGAAAAATTACAGATACAGAAAGTTACCTGCCTTCCCCTTATCAGCCTAGAAGGAGGACATAAATTTCCCTTCATAAAGGTGTCCTCCTCTCCTGTACAAGGAAGAGAAGAACGACCCTATTACCAAAGATAAAGAGCCTGGCACCAAGATAAGTGTGCAGAAACAAAGCTAAGTAAAATGGCTCTTCCATTAGCTTCCTGCATATGTTTCCTAGCCGCTTCCTCACAATTTATCCTCCCTTGAAGCCCAAATCCTCTTTCCTTTGTTAAGGAGGGTACATAGGCTCCCGAGTCTAACTCCTTCTTTGAGTTTTACAATTTTTCTGTGAAACACATGCATGTAAGTATTAATAAGAATTGTGCACCTTTTCTCTTTTTCATCTGCCCAATGTCAATCAAATTCACAGGTCCCAGTCACAGAACCTAAGAGGGTGGAAGAAAAGTCTTTTCTCCCTAACGATCTCCATCAAAGCAAATGTTTTCAGAAACAGTATATGTACCCTCAGAACCTAAAAACCTGCACCCCTTTCTTGGAAGGTTCATTGCAGTTTATCTTATTAGCAAATAATTATTGAGCCTTTATGCATACAGGGTTGCTGACAGATAATAACACCTATTTGCCCTTAAGTAATAGCTAGGCTATTGGGGGAGAGCGAGGGGACATCCAACAACTTATAGCACAGTGAGAGATAAGCTATAAAAGAGGAAAACACAGAATGCTCCACAGCAGAACTCACAAGCTGTGTATCTAGCCTTTTCAAATCCCATTTTCAACATAGAAGCCATATGTTTTTTAAACATAAATTGAGTCTTGTTCCCCTACCTAGATCTCTTGAAAACTTACCTCTGCACTTAGAATGAACTTTTAACTCCTTTCATGGTCTCCGTGATGTAGGATGATCTGGTCCTCGCCTCCCTCTCCACCCTCATTTACTGGCTTTTTCAGTATCTACTAGGGTGTAGGCCTTCATTCATGCCACTCCCTTCAACTCTCACCTTCTTCTCATCCTCTAGGACTTTTGCTCTGACATCACCTCAAAGGGTCCTTTTCTAGCCACTCAAAATAGTTACCCTTTGTTACTCTTTCCATAGCACTGCATGTCTGCAGAACACTTATCATTGTCTATAAGCAACTGTTTCCTTGTAAAATGTTTATGTTGTTCCTTAGACTGTAAACTCAGTGAGGGTGAGGGTCTGGGTCTGAGCAGAACAGTGTCAGGTACAAAGTGTCCGAGGAACGAACAGTTCTGCATGAGGAAATGAGCAGAAGTTCAGCCTTTGGGGCCACTGGACCTCCTACCCTGACACGATGGGCTGGTATTGTCTGCAGCCAGCCACCCCCATACCTGGTCATGACTGGGCAAGTACAGATAACTCCCACAGATGCCTGTCTCAGGCTCCTTTGCAAGTGCATTCCTGGTTTCTCTCCCCTCCCTAGAAAAGCTTTTGGAAAGCCAACTGGATGGAAATAGAAGCTTCCCCCTCCCTCCTCATCCCACCTCCCATGGTGACAGTCACACACACACACACACACACACACACACACACACACACACACACTCACTCTGGAGAAGCATGCCTAGGGTTCCACTGACGGAAAACATAAACTGCCCAAGAGCATCTCCTGCGAGGTGCAATTATGGCTTTGTTCTAAGATCTTAAACTTCTGGTTCCTCATTTCCAAGTTGTTTCTCAAGGGAGTCTATGCTGGGACTTTGCTCAAGGGCTCCTGTGGAAATACACAATTCAGGCTTGGGGACAGTCTTATGGCTGCCACCCAAAACATCAAGTATGACCATGGTTCCCAACGGTGCCAGTGAGTGACTGTGTACCACTGGGTGACATTGTACATGACCTAGCACTGGCTTCATAATAAGAACCGGAAACTACATATTTGATGTCTCCAGAATGAAATAGCTAAGATCTCTTTATCTTGGGATCAAATTGAGCTGAAATGGGTGTTGATAATACCCACTGATTGCATCTCAAGGACCATTTTCCTGAACTAAGCCTGGGTCTTGCTGTCAGAGAGCTTATTCCTTTATAGCTCCATCCACTGGGGAAATTTTAGTTCTAAAATATAGAGCATTAGGAAAATGGAAAGAAACCTTTTACAATTTTGTATAGTGAAGAAGTGGGGAGAATAATCATCTAATTAATTAAGATACCATAGAGCCTCTTATCGAACATCAGCCGTTAAGAAAAAAATGCATTAGCACTCTTGGGAAACACACGCAATAGATTTTGACGTCAGAGCCCTGCCATGTATGCCAATAACAGCTGCTCATAGAGCCCTGACTTCGGGCCAGACACTGAGCAAAGCACATGACAGGCAGCTCTCACTTGAAATGAGAATCAGGAATTATTCTCCCATTTTCACATGTGGAAATTAAGGCTCAGAGAGGTTAAGCAGTCACACATCTCGTGAGTGGTGAGTATCAGCCCTTTGCCGCATGGCTCCATCTGTCCTTCCTGCCGCCATCTCTGTGCTTTTGCAGAAGGGGGTCAGCAAGAAAGCCAGGGGAGGTAACCAGCTTGAAATCCATCATTCACTGTTGTCCTTCCCCTGCTTCCATCTAGGTCCCCTCATCATTAGCCACCCTAAGCAGATAGCTCTTTGAAATAAGCCTAGGCCGACACTTTGACGTAAGAAATACAGGACCAGTGAGGAGAACAAAGGGCAGGAGAGCAAAAGCCACAAGATCCTGATCTGCCACCTACTTACACTGCACCGATCACCTACCCCCAGAGCCTCCTGCCATCCAGGACAATGACGACTTGGCTTTGAAACATTAACAGTACTCAATATTAGTCACCACAATTCTGCTGACTTGAAAACAATACACTTTTAAAAAGCTGCTCTCTTTCAAAACTCTATAGACAGAGCTGAATCTAATGGTGCCCTTTAAGTAAAATCTAGCATTGGTTTTTTTGCCCAACAGAATAATAATAATAATAAATTGCTGTTTATTGAAGACCTACTATGTGTCAGATGCTTTATATAGGTATTTCTCTTAAATAGCGGTATCGAAAATAATATACACTAAATTACTGTTTTAATGGCTATTAATTTGATAGTTATTAATAGGATCTTAATAGTATGAATACACTATCCATTTTAAATCATTTGCAAAATTAACGATTTCATTCTTTCAGACTTTTATAGCAATTACAATTTAATTCATTTAGCCCTATAAAGACAAATTCACTTAGTTCTCCTCAATGAGAGTAAGTAATTTTTCTAAGATCACTGAGATTAGAACTGAGATTAAAACCCTGACAGTCTGATTTCAGAATCCAAACTATGCTGTGCTGCTTCAAATGCCTAATGATCCTAAAGACTGAACACTTGAGAGAGCAAATGATAATTGTATGAAACTAATAATTGTGGTTTTTTTTAAGGGTTTAGCACATTCAGGCAAGAATCCACCCTGTCACAAAGTTAGAATCACATACAATCTATAGAAACACACAATGTTGAGATCAAAATAAATAAATAAATGTTTAATGTTATATATTATAGAGATTTAATATTTTAATATTAAGTAAATAAAGACTTAGAAATGTCTACAACCCTTATAAGCATTTCTAACTGTAATTTGTTAGTGTTACCATTCATAAGTCAACAGGAATGGTTTATAATCTAGTCACTGGAGGTTTACGCAGTCAGTGGATAATCAGGTGAAACCCACATGTACGTGATTTCTGGGGAAACACACCAAAATTACGTGTGTGTGTGTGTGTGCGCGCGTGCGTGTGTGTGTAAAACATACATCAGCCTCCAGGTTTATTAATGGGAAATAGGACACTCAGGCAGAACGTATGTTTCCCTGTCACACAGTTGGGCAAGTGGTAGAGGCAGGATTTGAGGCAGATGCGATCCGAAGCCCACAGGCTTTCTACCCACTACACTGCCTTTCTGCAAGAATAGGATGAGAGAGGATTTCACTTGTTTTTCTCTTAAACCTTGAATCTCTGTTAAAAGCTATTAATCAAGAGAGGATAAACAGACCTAACATTCATAAAGTATGATTTATTTTCCATTCTTTGATCTTTAGTTTTCTATCCTTCAAAATTTTGTATTCCTGGGTCCTTTATAAATATAAATCATATAAATTATAACCATATTGGTTATAATTTTAAAAGATTGTCTAAATGATTGGTTTAAGTGTGAAATCCTGTGAAGTAATTTTGCCATAAGCTTGGAATTCACGTTTTGCAATATTTCTTTTTAGCTTACCATAGACTAACTGTTCCTTTCTCTCTTTTTTCTACATGGCTTGTGTGAAACCAAAATATATATGATAGAAACCAAGGGGATTTGTGAGAAACATATCTGTAGATATTGTTATTAATTTATTGTCTTTTGTTAGTCATTGAAATCATGAACCTTATCACAGGAGAATTCTGGATAAGACATATTCTACAACGCAGGCAAGGGAGAAAGGGGAGAGAGGAGGAAAATGGTTAGATTTCACGCAGTTGGGTCATACCAACAGAACAAAATGCCTGTAAGCTGTGTTCCTTGTTGAAAATGCTTCATTAAAAAGCACAACTTGCTTTTCTTTGCCTTTAACCACATTTTGAGGCAAGTTTCTACCTTCCCCTCTGCTTCAGTTAGCTAGCTAACCCCAAGGTTATTCAGACCAGCTTCCTTAATAATGTTGGCACACACAGAAAAGGACATGGCTGTAAGGTTAGGATTCAGGCTGTTCCTGACCATAACTGACCTGCCTGGAGTTGGGTGTCTGGCTGCCCCAGGCCACCACCAACCTGAAGGAGGGAGGGACCCTCTCAGTGGGAAGGCCTGCTCTATTCCCTGTTGTCTCTGTTTGTGTCTCTCCAGCGACTTCAGAGACTTGGGGTAAGATTAGGACTAGGGAGAGGAAGGAGCCAAAAACAATGCCCCAAATTTTCACAGGCTGAGGCTACTCCCCTTATTCCTCTACAATCATATTGAAATGTTCTTCTTGTGTCTCATGAAACTGTAATGGCGCAGCATTTTCTGGACACCGTGCTGAGCCTTACCAGCATTATCTGGCAACTCTATGGAGTTGACATTGTCATTTGCACCTTTGCCCAGATGAGGAAAAGGAGGCATAGGGTGGGACTGCAAACTCAGGGAAGCTGGCTCCAGAGCCCATTACCAAGGGCACAGTTCTGCCAGCAGAGCACCCCAGCAGGTGTCTGGGCATACCGGGTAGAATAATGAGTAAGAAGGCCAGGGACTTGGGACAGAGCAGGGGACTGAGGGCCACAGAAAAGGTCCTCTGGGCCTCAAGAGGCACACACTAAACCCAACTTTAGAGCTACGATCTGGATCCTCAGAGGCCTGAAGAAGAGGAAATAAATTTTCAAAATTTTGGAGGGGGCGCTGGGGTGCGGGGACCCTGCTGAAAGTTAAGAAAGGTTGGCTTGAGGAAAACTGTAGAGTCTGTCTCTGGAAATGAACTTTAGACGGTTCTCTCTCCTGGGCACATCAGGACATTCTGCTGTTGCTCCAGCCCCACCACCAGCGAAGCTCTCTTTTCTTTTCTCCTGTCTGCTTGTTTCTTTCTCCTTCTCTACAATTCTTCGCTCATTTGACATTCTGAAATATTCCACCACTTGTCTAAAACTTAGTCACATCATCCAATAATTCCTTGAGCTCCTTGGCATACAGACAATTAAATAGTTCTTGGCTCAGTAATAACACTTACTATGTCAGACTGAAAAAGAAATAATGTTTCATATCTGTTTGTCCCCACAAATCACTACTCTTTTAAGCCTGCAACAAATGTCTACGATTAAGTGTCCATTGAATGAATAAAATTAATTTTTTTTCTAATAAACCCTAATTCCTGGAGCAACAAAAACTGTTTATGTTGACAACACTCCAGTGATTTTTTTTCCCCCTGTTGGTCTCACATGCATCACATTCAGCTAAAAGCTCACAGTAGATTTATTTATGGAGTGAGGAGACTTTTAATGTCTCCCCTATGAAAGGCCCTCTAGACGACTGCTACCTCTCAAAGACGGTGTTCATCTCTGGGGAATTTTTCCATTAGCCATGGGTCATCACCACTCTCAACATGTATTAAATTTGTCTCTACATATGACTCTGTAAGTGAGAGAAGCATAACGTAGTGTGTTGGCATTAAGCAGGCCTGGGTTCAATTCCAGCGCAGCAATTCTATTCTACCACGTGTGCATAATGAGCCATGTACATGGATAAATATTATAGCATTGTTTTTAACAGAAAAACAGAAAACAACCTAAATGTCCCTCCCTAAGGAAATGCATTGATACAATGTAACATTATACGAGAATTAAAAGAAGTGATCTAGATATACACAATAGCTCACATTTATTAAGGGCTTACAATGGAATAACTGGACAAGTTTCTGTTCTATAATTTCAAGTCCGCCCCCATGCAGCAATGCTGGTAATACTTGCTTGAAAGCACAAGAGGGATTCAGTAGAATTCTATATCACCAAAAGAAATAAACAATTCAACATCTTAGTCTTAGGGATGAACAGCCAGGGGCATCTTTAATAACAGCAACAACACAAATGGCAGTTACTGAGCACTTCCTGTGTCAGGCACTGTCCCAAGAGCTTTACATGTTTCAACTCAATTTATGCTCCCAACAACCTAATAAAGCCTCTTAGAACCCACATTCCACAGATAAAGAAATTAAACACAAAGAAGATGGGGAATTTGCCAAGGTCACAATGGATGGATGTCAAAATAAAATGAGTGGGAAAAGAGGAGAATGCAGAATTTTATATAAAATATTGTTTATGGAAACTTTATGAACACATATGTATTCTACTAATACTGTGCATTAGCTATTAATATATAAATGTACTATGTAAAAATATTTTTAAGTGGGCTGGAAGAAGCTACACCCGGCTCCTGATTCATTAGGGAAAGAGGGAGGAATAAGATATGCGGAAGGAGAGAAAAGATTAAATGTCTCTTTTATTCTTTGAAGATTTACTCAACTTCAATGATTATGTGAGGTCGATATACTACCTTTTTAGTTTTCCCAATAGTTTTATAAAATGTGCACATGTTCTCCCTATTATTTATATTTGCAAAGCCCAGAATTCAGAAACGTGCTTTAATTTTAATCCTATCAATTAATATTTGCATTATTAGGAGAGCACTTAAATAATATTAACTTTTAAACAAATTTTATTGAGCTATGCATATTAACAGTGTGAAAAGATTAGAAGGAAAAACCAAATAGGTTAAAACAAAATTTACTTTCTTATAATAAAAGCGATGCAGGTTCCTTTTAGAAACTTTAGAGAATTCCAATATGAAAAGAGAAGACACTGAACTGATATGCCACTGTTTACATTCCCATATATATTATTCCAGGGATTTTCTATGATTAAATATACATATATAACTTTAACACAAAAATGACATCATTATATTGTATAGCCATTTCTATAAACTATTTTCACTTATTTTATAGCAAAAATCTTTAAATATGTTTTTACATTAAACACTTGCATAGATTTCATTCTACGAATGTATATATTTAACTATTATTTACCCTGTCCCACACACACACACACAAAAAGAAGGCTAAATCAAGACATTTTCCGAGAAAAGAAAGCCAGGCGAATTTGCTACTAGCTGACCTCCACTTCTCCTTTAAAAATGTTAAAGGAAGCTCTTACGAGTGAAGGAAAATCATCAGATGGTAAATATGTGGACAGATAAATTTTTTATTGGTTATTTTACGTTTCTACAAAAGATAATTTACAATTTAAAGCAAAAATTATTAACAATGTATTGTGGGTTTTATAAAACATAAAATTAAAAGGTATGACAATAATAGCACAAATGAGGGCAGGGACAATGGAAGCAAACTGTTGGGAGGTTCTTACACTCTTCATGAAGCGATATAATATTTGAAAAAAAAAATGTGGTAAGATGCTCATTGCAACCCCTAGAGCAACCACTAAATAATTAAAACGAAAATTATTAAATAAGATGATAAACGCATGATTCAAAGCAACAATAGATATTTAAGAAAAGGAAGGATGCTTCATTGAGAGATGTAGGCTGATTTCACTATTTTCACCTGCTGCTCTCCCAGAAATAAAAATGTCCTCTAACAATTGGACTCTAATTCCTTAATCCCACCTTTCAATTCAGAATTTGCAGGCAACCACTTGAGCAAATACCTAAGGAAATTGGACATAGACAAATAGCCCAGAGGGACCCACAGAGAGATCTAAACTAGATGAACTCCAAATATTCTTGTCATAAGCCCATGCCCTAAACAGAGAAGCTTGGATCTGAAGCTTTGACATTAATCCCCTGTATTTCAGTTTTAACAATATCATTACCACTGAAGAAATATTTTTAGATTCACTTTCTAATACAGTTTGATATATAATAACTAAAGTGGAACTATGCTGGCATTTTCAATACCAAGAGATCGATTTTTCTAAGGTTCAGTTTCTTTTAGCATCTTCATGTCTACAGAGACGAAAACACAGTGACTTGGGCTTGAACGAGCCTTTCAGGAAACATTCAGCTTTGGGTGCCAAATATATATCAGAGCTCTGGTGACAGAACTCAAACAGACTTTCTGAATCATCCCATCCTGTTGCCTGGATCCAGGCACAGCGCTGTGTCTCTGACAAGTCCTCTTACTTGGTGAGGCAAGCCAGTGGCTACAGGGATCTTGTAGCTGGGATTTTTTAAATAGTCCTTGAATCTCAAAATGTGTATTTATCTTTCTAGACCCACCTTAGACTTCCTTTGTGGCTTTGGGCAAGCCACCCGACCTCCTGAAATCTTGCATCAGTCACCTGGTAGTTATTATATTAATAATACCTAACGCTTAGGGCTTAGTATGTGCCTTCTGTGGACTCTAATAACAACATATATTTACACACATATACATATATATTATAGATAAATAAAATAATATATATTCACTTAATCCTTACGACATATAATGAAACTGAAGCCAAGAGAATTTGAGTAACCTGCCCCTAAATTACAAAACCAAGTTCAGAACGCTTGACAGTCATTCAAGTTTGGGGTTTCCCAAAAGCAGACCCTGAGACAAAGACTTGTTTACAGGTAGTTTTTTGGGAGGTAATCCCCCAAAGCATGGAGGGGACAAAGTGAGATGGGAAAGAAGGTAAGAAAAATCCAATAAAGTACATGTTGATATGAAGGTTACTGCTGGGGGCCACTAAGGCTGGACCCCAGGACGGATGTAGAACAGACCTCAGAGCAACAGAGTCCATCCCTCACTGGTAGAGGGTTGTCCCTGGGGCATTAAATCTACTGCCCTATATGCTGAGCAAAGCTCTCCTGGGAGAAAGCCTCCATGCAGAGAGAGGCAGGTACCTGAGACAGGAAACTGCCAGGATCTATAGGAACTGGAATTGCGGCAGGCGCCAAGGCAGGCTGTGGGGGTGTGGTTCCAGGCATCAAAGGATTCTGCTATCATAGGCTCCAGACTCGATGAATGATATGTGTAAAGGATAGCAGGATGAAACAGGAATTAACTGGAAATTAGCTGAAACTCAGCTCACCAAACCAATTCACACTTTCCCAGAACTCCACACATGGTAGTCTGCAGCCAAATGATTACTCTTCTCTTACTCCATTATTCATCCGAAACTGAAAGATTACAAAGTAAAAGGGTGGAAATCCCATACTCAACTATGTTTCCTCCAAAATCCAAAACAGCCTACCAAGCATGCCTTCTTGAGAGGTATAACAACGTGTCTTTCACCTTGCGGAAACTTCACAAAAAGACCCCTAAATGGTCATAGGCTTTATGTCCCACCCCTGTGGTTCACATTTGTCTTATTAAGGCATCTTAAGTAGGCAGCATGCTACTTCCTGTTCATCAGATCTAATTAACATAGTCATCAAAACAGTGGTCCATTATAATGTTGTATGGGAATGTCAAAACATCCAAGGTTTTTGTGGACTATATTATGACAGAGAGCAAGACGGGTGGTATGGTCCTGAAACAAGACTGTATATACACCATACCTGAAAGAACAAACAAAACTAAAGTCAAGTTTATAATCATCTAAGGTCATTCTCCAAGATTCTTCTGCTTTCTGCAAAAGCAAAAAGGCGAGTCAAATGAAGATGCAGTAAGTATCAGCACCTTACATCTTTTATGTACTCAACAGTACCACGGTAGTTCTTCTGTGGTATTAGCTATTTATTCCCATGTCAGACTTTGTGCTTGTCTCTCTATGGATCTCGGGAGATTGGAGTGGGTCTTGAGGACATAGGCATCTTCTTATAAGATAACTTTCCCAAGATGGTGGAAGCTCACCATGAGTGTGGGAAGTTCCCTCTGACAAGCCTCAATTGCAGGAGCCAGCCGGCCTAGGTTGAACAGCACCTGAGAGGGGGAGTGAGGATTAAGAAAAAGACAGAGACTAGAGATAGATTCGGGAGGGCTAACAGCGAATACTGCAGCAGGGAGTTTATTTTGCTCAGCATATTTATAACTACAGAGTACGTAAGAAGCAAAAAAACCTCTAAGTAACAAACAATCACTGAAACTTTGTAGCTATCTTAACATCCTCTTTCCCATGGTCAAAGAACATTCAGTTTGTCTCCCCCAAGCCAGGTGTACTTCCTCCTGAGTCAGCAGGCTGCACAGCTTGCCAACTCTGCAAAACTCCCAGCTTTACTGACAGTTTAACCTGCCTCAAAAAGGCTCCCGACACTCAATACAATCTTACGCCCTACTTCTCCTGTAGGCCTCTGACTCACTCTTGTTTTTACATTTTATCCCATGGTCATTAAACTCCAAGCATCCACCCTCTTTGGTTTTTAGTGAAAGATTTTTTCCTCTAATCATCCATATTGTGTCTCAGTGCATTATGGGGCCATATGTAAGTCCTTATATCCCAAAGCAATAATAAAACTCAGAGTGACTTGGGGATTCAAAATTCTCAGCTTCATCTGATCCCATCAGATATCCCCATGGCAAGTCCTTAAGGTCCAATTCTTTCTTAGTCAATGTCCTAACTCTCACAAGAGAGACATGATAATGCTGTGAATTCAGTGAAATTCTGTGTTTCATTTTTAGCCAGATTGGTTCTGTGGCTATAAAAAATAAGATAATTTTAAGGATGCCATAGACGCTCTCTGGTTCTCAGTAACTAGAGCTGAAAATGTGAAAATCTACTCTTGACATTTTCTTTCTCTACATGCTCCAAAGTGCCCAGAAGGATCCATCTCAGGCTGTTGTCTTTTGTAGTCATCATTACTGCCACAATGGTCAAGTGCAGCAGCCTTCCCCAAAGATGCTTGCTTCAGTAGATGCTTCATCACCATTAACCACATGTGATAGTTTAGAAATTGAATTTGCCACTAAACAGATTTTGACATCAAACTTCCAACAACAAAAGAAAAAGCTTTGGGATTTCATAGCTTTTTGAATTTTGAAACTTTAGAAAAAGCTTATGAACCTGTGGTAATATAACCATATCAAGGGGAGAAGAAAATTTTGATTTGTTATATCAAGAATTAATTTCTAGAGCTGAAAAGCAATATATATGTATATTATATATTGATATAAGCATTTATATAAGGATATCACCAAAAGAACAAAATAGAAACGGTTAAAAGCAGTTGCCTCTGTGGATAAAGAATGGACAAGAAAGTTGGATCAGGGGACTGTTATGAGCCTGTCTGTTCTATTTATCTTTTTAACGATTGGTAAGCATTATTTGATTTTTTTTTTTTTAATTTTAAAGAATTTAAGCCAGGCCCAGAACACTCAAGGTTAACAAGAAAAGATATTTAAATTTTATCCCTAAGCAATAGGGAGCCAAAACAAGTATTTAAGCAAGAGAATGGCATGATCAAAAAATGTTTTTACGGAAGGTCCGGGAGGTCTGCAATTGAAGAATGTACTGCATGGTCTCACTTATATGTGGAGTCTAAAATTGTCAAACTCATAGATACAGAAAGCAGAATGGTGGTTACCAGGGGCTGAGTGGTGGGGAAATGGAGAGATTTTGGTCAAAGGGCATACATTTTCATTTAGAAGATGAATACATGCTGGAGACCAAATGTACAGTACTGTGACTTTAGTCAATAATAATGTACTGCCCTACAGCATCCCTGACATCCCGGCTCCTCTTTAATCTTCTACAGCTTCCCCTCATTCTGCCATCTCAACTTACAAATGACAGCCCTCCAGATCTTGGAAATACCTTTTCCAAGTATACTACATCTACTGCTAGTCCTCTCTTGAAGCTAAATATCCACTCCCTTCAATATTTTCCCATCACATTGTTCATATCAGTGGTACCCAAACTAAGATGTGCATTAAAATCACCTGAAAATACCCAGGGGTAGATCCCAGGAATCTGTGTTTTTCTCATAGTTCCCAAGTATAGCCAAGGCCACTTCTCAGGCCTCAGAAACACCTCCCTGCATGCCTTCCTCTAGTTCATTAAAATTCTTTATAAAACATGGCTTATAGCACTGAAGACAATAATCAGACTAAAGTATAGGCATTATTATAGCCCATGATCAGGACATTCTTTAAATTAGTGCAGCCTAGAATGTGGCTAGCCTAGCTCTTATAAGGAGTCCCATCACACTTTAACCTATATCAACCTTCTGATCACCAAAATTCCAAGGTCTTTTTTTTTTTTTCCATGTGAACTGCTGCAAAGCCAGATTTCCCTAGTTCTGTACATAAGTCTTCATTTTCTTGAATTTAGATATAGAACTCTGTACTTATTACTCTTAAATTTCCTGTTGTTTTGACCCTTAATTTCTCCTGCCAAGAGTTCTGAATCTTTACTCCATCCTCTATTGGAAGGTCGTGAGTGGACTGGGAAAAATTGGGCTCTTGAATCAGATGTACATGGGTAAAATCAGATTTATTTGAGACGAAATGGCTCAAATGCCTATGTAGAAGGCCCTGTAACTTAAGAGGCCAGCTTAGTGCCTGGCACGAAGTATTTGTGCAATAGAACATTTGTTGGATAAATTAATGAAATAATGACTAATGACAGTGATAACCAGGAACACTGAGTAGGAGTCTCTTGATATTGACTCAAGTGAGATTAGGGTGAAATCTGATTTAGACTAGCTTAGGGACTTAAAAAAAAAAAAAAAGAAGACGACGATTTCGGGAGGAATTTGAGAGGTAGAATCAATAAGATTTGTCAAGCAACTGAATGTCAGGGTAGGAAGAGGAAAGAATCACAGTGACATCCACGTTCGGACGGAGCCACGAGGCGGATGCTGTGCTGAAAGCAGGACTAAGGCACACCAGCGCAGCCCATCCCCGGGGCTGCCTAAAGGCTCCGGGGGAGTAGAAGCACGCGCTGCTCTCGTATGTTTGCTTGACTGAAATAAGACGGGCACCTTTAAGAACCTAATTCAATAGTGACATGGATACATCTGACCCCAAAAAATCTCCATGAACCTTGAAGACATTATGTCAGGTGAAATAAGCCAGCCATAAAAAGTACAAATATTGTATTCTTCCCCTTACATAAGATACCGAGAATAGGCAAACTCATGGGGGGGAGGGAAAAGTGGGGAATTATTGTTTGATGAATACAGAGTTTCAGTTGGGGAAGATAATAAAGTTCTGGAGATGGATTGTGATGATGTCTATACAACATGGTGAACATACGGAACTGAACACTTAAAAATGGTTAAAATGATAAATTTTGTTATGTATAGTTTGCCATAATAAAAAGATTTAAATGTCATCTTTAATTATCAACCACCTGTGTTGATTTTTTTTTTTTAAATCTAGTTATGGTTGGTTGGTAGTGAGGAAATGACAGAAGTCCTAAGAGATTTAAGAACTCTTTAAAATCCACTGAGAAGTTACAACAAAGGCACCAGGGCATAAAGAAATACTCAGAAAATAATTTAGTGGAAACAAAATGTCAGCTGCCATTATGGCCCATTATGTAAAATACTTCTGTTTTTGCTTGTTTGTTTTTGCTCTGATCTTATTTCTTTCCATCACCTTGGATGAATCTCATTGGAAACTTTCAGCTCTTGGTAACCACTTTCAGTAGCTGGAAATGAGGAACATATAGAAGTTAAATAAGGTAAACTTTTATCTAGGCCATCAGCTATCCCTAAAAAATGTATACACAATTTAAGATTTTAAATTCATGGAAGTGTCTTGAAATTACCAATTACTCCATTTTGAAGTCTTCTGATCTAGCCTTATCCTGTGAAATGACTCTCAGCTTTGGCCTCTCATTGGAATCATCTCAGGGAGCTTTAAAAATGGATACCTGCAACCTACCTTCGAAGATGATAATTTAGTTATCTGGAGCCCAGCCTGGGCATCAGGATATTTCATAAGCGAAGTTCCTCAGGTGAATCTAGTCTTCAGTGGGGCTATGAATCACTGACCAAGAAGTTAAGATAAATTCACCCTACCCTGAAAATGGGAAGGAAAGAAAGGGAAAGAAATGTGCATTGACCTAACCAAAAATACACAAGAGTGATAACATACCCAAAGCAAAAATCATCTTAGAATCCTAAAATTTTAGAGCTAGGAAGGAACTTCAAAATCTAGAGCAGTCAGGGGTTCTCAAAGTGATCCCTCGACCAGTAACATCAGCTGGAAACATGTTAGAAATAGAGATTGTGGGGCTACTCCTGACCTATAGAATCAGAACCTGCGATGGAGCCCAACAATCTGTGTTTCAGGAAGCTCTCTAGGCAATTCTGATGCCAGCTGAATTTCAAGAACCATTGTTATAAAGCAGTTTATAGGGAGCCTTAAAAAATATCCTGTCACTTCTTCCAAAGATCCTGATTGCAGAAGTTTTTCGTTTTGTTTTGTTTTGTTTCTTTAAGGTCTCAGTTTATTCTAATGTGAAACCAGAGGAGAAAACCACTAATCTAGTCCCACCCTGTATTAAGAGATAAGGAAAGACTAGCCCAAGGTTAAGCAGCTAGTTAGTACCACCACCTAGACGAAAACCAAATCCTTGATTTGAAACTGAGCCCTCTTTCCAGCAAGAAATTCTGGTTCTCTTACTCAGAATACAAAATCCATTCTGGTTATAGATTTAAATTAAGCTCCAGTTCAAAGACTCCACTGTTCCTTTACTGAAAATGTTTAGCTCTAGGAACTTGATCCTCTAGTTACTTTTCCTCTATCTCTCATAGTGGAAAGAGGTTAGAAGACAGGCCATATTAAAATTGAGACAAAGTTAAAATAAAAGAAAAATATCAATAGCTCCAAAATAAGAACAGGAGCAAAGTATTAACAGTTCAAGAGAATTATGGGCAATTTCTTCACCATTCATAAAAGGCCAGCACTGTGGTCTTAAGAAAAATGACTTAAGACTATCTAAGAAGTCACTTAGTTCTACCTTCTGTCTCGTGGTATGACTGTCTTTATTATTCCCAGTGAAAGATTGTCAGATTTTTTAGCCAGGTTTCTAATTAAGAGTAACTTAAAATCTTGCTCAGTGACATATTTCAGTGATCAAAGGTTGCAATAAATCAAGTTTCCCTTATGACAATTAAAATACTGATCCATCCTCACTGTTGACAGTAGTGTGAAGTCACAGCCTCCTTTGGATGCTCTGTGTACCAGAGGGCCAATACCCTCAGTTTACTCTTCTGTCTCCATTATCTTTTTGACTTTGTTTCAATGTTCCAGTAGTTTCATTTCTGAAGAGTTTTATATTTCTGAAGAGTTTTATATAATTCCGGCAGTAAAGCTTTCATTAACTTTGAAAATATAGAGAAACTTATTTTAATTTTTGACTTGAAGGACATTCTGCCAGTTAGTTAGGCTATACGTACTGGAGCTGACTCTGGCAATTTTTTTTTTTAAGATTGTTGGAAAAATAAATACAGGATGCCAGGATACCTCAGGCTCACAGGGTCTCAGTAAAGAGAGCGCCAGGAGCCCAGAGCAAGAATGAATGAACAGCCTGTAACAGTGCCCTGGAACAACTTGTGGCCAGTCGTCTTTCATCTTTGTCCCTCTGCTCGAGAGTCAAGCACTGGAGTTAGTCTGGCCAAAGTTCAGTGTGGTGTTCAGCTCTCGGCTGTGGGCCAGGGCTCTTTGCTTGACACTCACCAAGACTTCACAGAACAGGGGAGGGGTAGTTCCCCAAAAAGAATGAGGATGTAGTTACCAAAAAACAGAGGGGTACTGAACAGGTGAAAATACTCTCTCAAGTCACTTGGCTCGCTGCTGCTCAAGGACAGGTACCATGCCACACTAATCCCTAATCAATGTATCCCATCCCAAAGTCAGACACAGAGTAGGCCTTTAGTAGATGTTAGTTCACTTGAAAAAAATGACAAAGATGAAGAATGCCTCATCCTGGTGAACGGTGTCCACCATCAGTCCTGCCTAGTCATCTGGTGCACACTTACATGTAGAATAAAAAGCTGTTAGCATGCCCTATTTTTTTTCCCTCCAGCTTACTTCTAACAAGTAGTTCTGGTCATGTTTCCTCTTCAGTAAGTTCTCTTTTAAACCTCCACCTTCAAAGACCTTCCCCCACTCTAATTCTCACTCCCTCAGTACACTAGCCCCAGTACTGGTAGAAATAAAGGAGACTCAGGGAGGTAGAAAAAGAACTTGGACATCTGGAAAGACAGAAGGAAAATGACTGCTGGGCCAGAGAGGCTGATTTTCCCCTCCCACCTTCCTCAAGTTCACGCGACTTTTCAGTAGCAGAACTAGGGCTGAACTGGTCTCCCAGTTCTTTCTCCCAGCCAGGGTTCTTTCCATGACCACGGCGCCTCCCATGCATTTGTGCTGAGTCTTCACAACTTGTTACTAATGTAACATTATCACCTAGACACAACTAAACAGTTTAACTCCACTGGAAGTTATTTCAGTATATCAAAGAACCAGGGTCATCATTATATCCAGCAATACTTGTAGCATAAAAGTACATTTATAGAGCAGAATTTAGCAACATGCCTTCAAAGTCTACATACACTTTGATTCAACACTTCTACTTCTCAGAATTTGTACTAATAAAATAATCAGTTATGTAAAGAAATCACAGGGTATTTACTGCAGCATTAATTATAATAGTGTGAAACCTGAAATAACCTAAATGACCAACAATAGGGAAGTAGTTAAATCAAATAGGGTGCCCATTACAGTGTGACATCATGCAACATCAAAATTATTATACAGTATTAAAAGACATGTAAACATGTCAATACATTTACACTACATTGCAGATTACAGAACAACTTTTGCCAAAAAGTTATCTCTGGATGGTGGGATTATGGAACATTTTTACTTTATTTTCTTTATTCTAATTTTTCTATAAATGATATTGCTGGGTTTTAAATTATAAATAATTTTTAAATAAACTTATTTTTAATTATAGCTGTAGGAATGTGATGAATAGAGCTATGGTTGAAAAAATGTCAAATATGTTTTCTGTAGAAACCTCTTGGTATAGTAAGTCCTTTTAATATCATAGATATGTTATTGGAAACTTTGACTTGAAGCAAAGGACTTAAAATGAAACATCGCCAAACTTCTAAATAAAAACCCAAAACACTTCTAATATTAAACACCAAAAGAAGTGTGAGCTATCCATACATTTACAAAAGATTAATAAAAACAAGAGATAATTCTTTTCTTACCCACTTATCCAGTTCAGGGTCACGGGTGACCAGAGTCAGGTGCCATTCTCTCTCTCTCTCTCTCTGACTGGGACACTGAGACCTGCCAATTCACCTGATGTCCACATCTTTCAGACATGGGAAGAAACCCCCAGAGTCTCGGGAGAAAAGACATGCAGTGGCTCTGGCCCAGAATCCATTTTCCCCCCATCAGTGTCATAACAAAACAGTGCTGAATGACACAATAAATGAAATGACGTAAAATGCCATCCTTTGAGGGACTGCTGTATTCCAAAATTCTACTTCTTCATGTCTTAACACTGAATTACACATTAAAAAAAGTTTTTCCACCTTACTTCTAACAATCAGTTCTGGTCATGTTTTCTCTTAGTAAGTCCTCTATTAAATCCCCCCCTTCTAAAACTTTGTTCTCCCTGAGATACTTCTCTGCTGTAACGGGAAGGAGTAGCACAAACCTGTGATCTGGGTCACCTCTGTGAAAGAAAAAACTGCCAGACATACCGAAATGCTGGGTGTCACAGAAAATAAAATTGCCCCTGTACTATGGTAAACTCTTCTCTTGAGTCAATTAAATGGCTCTCTGGAATGCTAATATATGTGTTTGATATCCTACTGAAATCCATAAAGGTTACAAAGCAAGCAGGAGGCCTCTAGAAGCTAAAAAAAAGGCACACACACAAAAAATGGATTTTCCCCTCAAAGGCTCCAGAAGGGACGCAGCACTGCTGACTGCAGTGGAAACAGTTCAAGTCCGCTTGATGACCTCCTCCAACATCCTCCTAAGGATGCAAATGACCTCTGAACTGAGATCATCTATTGGTGCACATCTCAAAAAACCCCAAAACTAAATTGACTTCTGATACATACGCAAATGCAGCCTAAACTGAATTTCACACACAAATGTTTAAAATACTCATTTTATTTAAAAATCACTTTACATTTGTATTAGCTCAAGTAACCAATCACTTAATTTTAAAATGACATAGCCTGATGGTATCAATTAAAATATGGATTTTTTTCATTCATTCAACAAATATTTGAGCACCTACAAGTGCCAAGCATTGGAGATACAGGCAAAACAAGAGGATCCCTGCTCTCACGGAGTTTACATCCTAGCAGGAGGGCAGTATTGAAGAGATGTTTGTGTTTCTTACAAACGTATGAGACAGAGAAGGAACAGAAGGAACAGATGGCGCTTTACAAGAGCACATTGTAGGTGACCTACCCAGGCCGGGGGAGTCACAGAGGCCAAAAGACAAGTGTTTAAGAAGACAGAAGTAGAACAGTTTCAGCAGAGGGAACTTTGTAGACCCTGAGGTGAGAGGACTTCACAAGTTCAAGGAACTAGAAGTTTAGAACGACTACCGCACCCAGTGTAAAAAGGAGTCAAAGAGATGAGACTGAAGAGGTGAAGATCAAGATCACAGAGGGCACTAGGGACCTGGCAATTCTATAGGGAACCAGTGAAAGATGTGAGTAAGGAAGCAACATGACCAGATGTGTATTCAGAATGGCCATCCTAATTCCAGAGCGATGGAGAAATTAGAGTAGTAAGACTGCGTGCAAGTAGACCACTTCCAATGCCTGTGGTAGTTACAGACAAAAATAATTGGGGGGATTCGAGCAATAGGGGCAAAATCAAATGAGCCTGCTAACTGAATCTGCAGTTCCTGTAAGATAATCAGCGCAGATAGCCAGTAGACCTGTTAGAGGTGCAGGTCTGAAGCTCACGGATGAACTGTGTTAAGAATTGCTGACATAAGAATCATCCACATTTAGATGGCAACGGAAGCCATAAGAAGGGCTGAAATGGCTCAGCAAGAATAAATCAAACCATGAGAAATATGCACGTTTAAGAATAAGCTGTGCTAGGAGCTGGGGAGAGAAGGAATGGGGAGTTAGTGTTTAATAACAGTTTCAGTTTGGGAGGCTGAAAAGTTCTGGAGATGGATGGTGGTGATGGCTGCGCAACAGTGTAAATGTACTTACTGACACAGAACTGTACACTTAAAAATGAAATGGTAAGTGTTGTTATGTATATTTACCACAATTTTTTAAAAAATGAGACACTTTCGTGTTACTTGTCTCTTTTAGAAAAAGAATGTATTCATTATTACTAATGAAAAATCAGGACAAATGGTGAAGGGGTGAAAGAATCAGCAGAGGAAGAGGGGCCTGCGAAGGAACCTGAACGAGAATGGACAAAGAGGTTGGTTGAAAACCTAGAATGTTACAACACGGCAGCTAAAAATAGCATTTGTAGGAGGAAGTGTTCAAATGATTTGAATGTACAGAGAATTAAGTCAGATAAAGTCAGAAAAGAACCCACTGGTTTCAGCAACATGGAGGTCAATGGTAGCCCTGGAGAGGGCTGCCTGCAGTGGAAGCCAGCAAGGGGTCGGGTGAGGACAGAATGGGTAGGAGACAGAGCGCGGAGAGCAGACAGCAAAAAAGCCTATTATGGGAAGGAGTAGCATGGTGGATGGAGGGAAAATAGGTACTTAAAAAAAATAAGTGTGTTAAAATATTGTACATAGTCAGCAAAACAATCATTTCAGTAGAAATACAACTTACCTTAATAGTCTTGATAATACTTGGAATTTAAAACTTACAGAACTTTTCATACTACTTGTGGTTTATAAAGAATAATGGTAGGTATTCTTTTCATTTTATGGGTGGTAAAGCTGAGCTACAGAAAAACCTCTCTAAGAAAATTTACAAGGAACTGAGGTTAATCAAATAAAGATCTTCGCTGACTTTTTTTAAGGTAGAAAATTACAATGTAATACATTAAAAAATATTAATTTTTGGTACATGTCCAATGGAGAGTCTTGATATTCCAGTTACATCCTGAAGATGCCAAAGTCAGTCTTCTGGATTGGTGCATTGAGGGCTGCACTAAGACTGAGACCCACAACCAGTCTGGTATCCACCGGATCAATAATCCCATCATCCCGCAGCCTGATAACAAAACAAAACACAAGTGAGTAGAAACCCACCCTAAACTATCATTTATACAATCCCTACCCAGAAGCTCAGAGGAGGTTTTCCTTCATATAGATATAGATTTACTGATTCGCTTCTGTGTTTTATAATCTCGCAGCTGAAACCATGTTTAAGAAAAGGGGAAAAGGGAGACAGAAAAATGAAATGACTTTCAACCCAGACCCCAACAGAACGTCAAATCAAGTGTGTGGCTTTAAGAACAGTTTGCTACAAGAAACCACAAAATAATCCCTGGTTTAAAAATATCTTTACTTATTCGAGGAAAAACTTTCCTGTCCCTCTTTTGCCCACACAAACATACAAGTCTAATTGATGTATTCCTGTTAATATGAAGAGCCACATAAATCCAGATAATAGTCTCTACTGCAAAAGGTGTCTTCCCCCAAATTCCCCCATCTCCTAAGAAACTATTAAAATTATCGAATAGACTTCAGTATATTTTATTAATAAAATACCATCATATGTAGTCCTTTATTTTTTGCTACAATAGGAAGTACACATAATAGTTTTAAATTGCTTTTCAAAAGAAACTTTTAAGTAGAAATTTTAGTTTACTTTTCACTGACAACCTCAAATTTATAAAGAAATATGAATGAGAAATACTGCTTTTTAAAAGGTCATTAGTAAGTGGCAGTTTAGCTTTTTTTTTAAAACAAAACTGTCTTCAATATCTGGACACAGCATCAATTATTAAACCATACTTAATACTGACAGACCATGAATCACATCTCTGCTCATAAAACATTCATAATAGGGACCCTGCGGTATCAACAGCCAATTAAAAAAAGGCCACTCATGTAATTTGTAACCGGTGAATTGATTACAACCCCTTCTGAAGCCTACAACAGAGTAACAGCAAAAGCAGTGATGCGGAGGTATGGTGGGGTACTGCTTCGTGACGGTCATTAATACAAAGACTGCTCCAGATTAGAGGCTTTAATCAGATCTAAAAGTGTATTTATAAAAACTGAGAATAAGACTGGCATGCTACATACGTAACATGTAAAGATTAAGAAAAGCACAGGAAGTTACAGTGGCAGATGATGACAGCACTCTCTGAAAAGACAGATCAAGCTATGTGAAAGCCTAGACAGACCAGAGAATTTTTCTGTTAAACTGAGATTTATTAAACCCAAGGAAGGTACCATAAACTGGCTTGAAAATCCTTTCATCTTTGCAAGTTGCTGTCTCCGTGCTACCAGTTGTCACAATAGAAGGGTTAAGCATCTACAGATAGCAACAGCAAACTATAATTGTCTTTCAATATTTATTTCCAAAGATAAGTCTATCTGGGCCATTTGCTCCCCTGCTTTAAAAAATAATCCGTTAAAAAAACAATGTAAGTATGAAAATAATAATGGATTCAGTCTTTCTCAAAAAATGGCTCAACCAGGGCTGAAAAATAAATTAATGACTCACACAAAATATGCTGTTTTTCAAAGTTTACTATTTCAGCTGTCGTGAGTTTCAGTTAAAATCTTATGTTATAAAAACCGTAGGTGTATTTACAATACATATTTTCTCTTGACCCTTTTATATGATTTTCTATTTCCTCTTTGCTTCTACTGGCTACCATAAAAAAAAACACATGTTTATTTCTCAAATCAGAGGCTATAAAATATTTTGTCCTTAATTCAATGAATCAATGACCCACCTCAACAAAGTTGGCTATTAAAAAAGATGTTAACAAGAAGAGAAACGGTCTTTTAAAAAATCTCAAATGGTATTATTTGAATTCTGAAACTAGTTATACTCTTGAAAATAAGTATGTTTGGTCGTTGAACATAGGTTCAAATGACTGAAACGGATCCTAACTTTGATTTTCTTTTCTCCCTCCTCTCCAGTTATGCCATTAAATGGCATAAATCACAGCATAACCTAATTTCAAAAGACAAAAATAGTTATTTCCTCTTTTTCATCTGCCTAAGGGATAAAAGGAACCCATGAAGCTTACTCTTCAGAATGAAGAACATTAAAGTTATTGGAAAAGAGGTCTGAAAGCACATGCCAGCAAGTTTCCAGCTGGGACAGGTCATGATCATTTATAACTTTATTAAGTGAGATAAGAAACAAACAAAACCAAGAGCTGCATAGGTATATGAGGTAATTACTTGATATTGACACAGGGACCTTCACTGTGACTAATGCACAAGCTTACTTGTTAGCGAGTGCCAAAAAGTATTCAATCAATCAACCAATCTCATGCTTAAAATGAGGGTAGAAACAAAAGAATCAAAAAGGGGGATGACAGGAATCCATGGGTTTAGCAAAAATTATACAACGAAGTCCTGAAAATGACACAGTCAGAATTATAGTCTTAACTTCCCACCCATTGTGGCCCATCTAAAGGAGGAATGGGATAAAGGAAGAGGAGTGAAGGGTGGCAGAATCAAACCAACGGTGGCAGGAGGGACTGTGTTTCACAGTAGGCATTCCCATTATAGGGACAACAGTACAAAATTGTTTAAACATAATTTTTAGTTCCATCCCAACACCCAGATCCCTGTAAAGCTGCTGCCCTGACTGCCAACATGCCCCCGTCAAGGAGTTAGTTATTCTCTGGCTCCCACCTTGCACTGGAATAGTAAGGGCTTTCTTCCTCTTCAAACTTCTTAACAATGCGCTCTCTTAAGGCAGCTTCCTCAGCACTGGAGAACTGCAAGAAAAGGGGCCATGAATAAGTCTGTTGCAGCAGAACAACAGACCACTCAAAAGAACCTCGAGAAAAAAGGAGCAACAGATATCACGAATAACATCACAACCACATCTGCACAGAGGTGAACAGATAACAAGTGCTGCTTTAACATACATAATTCTCATCCGAGCTATAAGGATCAAATAGTGCACCCTTATATCGCCCTTATCAGAGACAACATCCTGAGGCTGTTTAATGTAAGGTTAAAAACAAGGATATCAGGTATTCTAGCAGGGCAAAACATGGATGTGAATAATCCAATATAACAAAAGAGTTAGATTATATTTAGCAGCTTCTGTTTAAAAAAGTGGTGAAGTAGGAAATTTTCAGCCAAAATAGCCAAAATTTTAAACATTTTAAAGCTTAAAAGGGTAAAACCTCAACCACACTTGAGTAACCTCTTTAATTTCCCAGATAGCTGAGATATTTTTCTCTAATTAAAAATTTAATGGCTTGTCCATGAGTATTGCCAGAAACAAGTGATTATTAACTCAGATGTCAAAACTTTATGCATATTAATTCCAAAACCCTGAAAAGTATTTTCAACTTATTTCAAATAAATCCAACCTTCTTTTATGTAGTTCACAGTTCAATTATCAGTCATAAGTCAAGATTTCAGAGAGAACCACTAAAATCCTGTACTTTCATTTCATATATAGAAAAAGATGAACTTATACATATGTATATCAAATTAATCAAAGAACAATTATTTAACAAGAGATTACCATACTAGGCTAGAGTTTAAAACAAACATAACTCCAAAAATATTAGGCTCCCCACCCACATACACACACACGCCCAACACACACACACAAGTAAAGCTTTCCTTTTGCTTGGGCACTAAAGTGAATCTGAAACCTCCATTTAAGTCTGCAAAGTGCCTGCTACTTGGAAAGGATGACTAGGGATGTGAGGCATACGTGAAGTGTATTCAGAGAGGCAGGAACCAGCCTCCAGCTTTATATTATTCCCATTCCGCAAACTAGGCGATTGACCAGCTGCTACCTAAATGGCAAGACTGAGAGCCTGAGGAGACAGGACCGCCTCCATTTTATGTCTTGTTTGATGAAACAGTACCCATAACAATTTCAGCAACATACAACATCATTTTAAGACTTGAGGCTTATGCAAATAGTTAAAAGCTATAACCAATAAAAATTAATGCAAAATGTCAGAAGACTAACAGAGACACAAAGGAATTCATTTTAAAAATACGACGTGCTGATGTGCCTTTCATGAAGCTTCCAGAGAGCCCTTTCCATTTTTCTTCATTTATACTTTCACAGTATAATAATGTTAATCAATTCACATAGATGACTGAGCCTGCCCACTCAAGGTACCCTTAATAACAATCTAAAAGTAAAATAGAAAAAACAAAATTCTTCTGCTTTAGGTCATAAAATCAAAGAAGTAAATCAGATTTATTTAAAGCTCACTGACTGCGAATGACTAAGAATCAAACATCTTTATGCCTCAGGCACTTGCAGGCATTTCTTGAAGTGTTTTCTTAGGATTCTGAAAATTTTGTAAATTATTGCAAAAAGGTATCTCAAATGAAATGGCTCTTAAAAGAGACAAAGAATCCAAATTCCTGAAACAACCTCCAGGTCAGCATCTTCCAAAAAGCCAGGCCCTGCACATTGGACTCCTGACCCATGAAGCCAGCAAGCAGTGGACCTCCAATATGTCTGAGTGCACTGCTCACTGGCTTCAGGGTATCTGAAAGCCAAACTCAGAGAATGAGGAGAGATGGCATTTACCAGTTTCCCTTCCCTTGCTCTTTGGTCCTTTGCTACTGCTGCCAACACACTGGCTGCCTGCTCTCCTCCCATCACTGAGAGACGAGCATTTGGCCACAGGTAAAGAAATCTTGGGCTATGGGGGAATAAAAAGAAAGAATGATCAAATTAATTCATTGCACAACACAGGGATTTTCAGAAACCCATGTTTACTTTTTAAATTAGTGGTTCTTCATTCTAGCTGCACATTACAATCATCTGGGGATTAAGAAAATATACCAATGCCTGGAATCCATCCCAGACTAATCTCCAGAGGTGGTGCCTAAACATGGTTAGGGTTTTTAAGTTCTCCAGGCAATTCAGATATCTGTTTTGACAAATTGTGTCTTTCCATTTTATCTAAATTTACTGGATATAAAAGTATTCAAAGTATCCTCTTATTATCTACGGTCATGTCTATTTTCCATTCCTAATATTGATTATATGTGCTTTCTTAAGCTGGCTACTTGGCTCATTGATGTTCAACCTTATTTCTTTCCCATGATGTATATTTAAGTCTACACACCTTTCTTAAAGCAGGACTTTAGCCACATCACACAAGTTATGATATATTTTCATTATTGGCCGTTTCAAAATATTTCCTGATTCCTGCTGTGGACTTCTCCCAAGTAGTACCCTTAGTATTAAACTTTATTCCACTGCTCTAGATAATACAGACTATAGTAAAACTGATCAAAACTTGTGAATGCCATTCTATATTTCAAATAAAACTGACCATTTAGAATTATACTGGAAGTATGATTCTGTCAGAGAAAATCATGACAATCACCTACCTAAATGCTCTGCTACACATTGCAAAGTGTCCAGCCCCATAAGATGCCCCAATGATGACAGTTATCTTAGGTACTTGGGCACAGGCTACGGCAACCACCAATTTGGCGCCATCCTTGGCAATTCCTCCAGCTTCATATTCTCTACCAACCATAAATCCTATGAGAAAGAACAGAAAGAGAGCCTCTGGTGACAAGATTAATGTGCAGAAATCAATTCCACCAAGGTACAAGAAGGACATTTTGTCAAATTCTATTTTACTACAGGCCTCCTATCCTAACAAAATATTTATCTGTGAAATACATCTCCCAAATTTTGCTTTAAAAGATAAAATTTAATCACTTTAGAATTTTTCTTAAAACAGTTTATCTGGATGCACATGCAAAGATCTTCAAACAAGATAAGGATGCAATTTATCTTCAAGAAATTATCTTAAAATAGTAGCCTGGTGATGAAAGAACATGACATGGCAAGCTAAGGAAAAAGTACTGTGGCGAGCCAAACTGTGAGGGCTTCAGTATTCACTGACCTGGTTTAAAATACAGACTGTTCCTTCTGAAGTGCTGCTTTAAAATTTTGATGAAATAAGATTAATGTTTCATAGAGATGTTAAGAGTCCCTGTCAGTGACTCAATAGCAAGGTAAAAAAAAAAAATCATTATCATTAGGGATCTCTCTACTTCTTTAAGTTCCCAGTTCTGTTAGAACTGGTCTGCAGCTGCACTGGGCCCTCCAGGCCTTGGGCTCCTTCCTCTTCACTAATAAACACTAAGTCAGGCTTCATGTGACTCCCTACTTGACTATCACTGTTCTCGCTTTGCAGATCTCCAGCAGTAGTAGATCATCCAAATGAATTCAACCAGTTTTTATAAAGCATCTGTACTTGCTATGGATACAAAAGTCATGACAAGGCAGCCCTTACCCTTACCAGGCACCACCAGCTTTCTCCAGCTACCCCTCTGAGCAGGGCCATCAGAATAGCTCAGAACTCCTTTATCTGCCTTATCTTGACTGCCTGTAATATTCTCACAATGGCTATCTCAAATGTTGACTAAGCTCTCACCCACCACCCTGCTGCCCCTCTAGCTCCTGCAGATGATTTTGCCTTAAAAAAAAAAAAAGACTGAGGCCATCTTACTTCGCTTTTTCTAGTCCTTCTCCTTCACACCCTAAAAAAAAAAAAAAAAAAAAAAACATAATCATATTCCATTTCTTCCTTTACTCTCATCTCTATGGAAGAAATTAGAGACGCTCACAGACTGTCCCTGAGCCTTCTTCTCAGGGCATTCTTATCTCTTCGCACAGCCTTAAATTCTACCTCCATATTCTAATGAGATCTGCACTTTCACCTCTGACTAACACACCTCTCTGTGCTCAAAAAAATTTTCAACTGCCAAATATGTCACAGGTCCCTCAAATGCAATGTTGCAAATCCAAACTCAACCTATCAATGAATGAATGAATGAATGAATGAATGAAAAACTAACGAACTAGCTAAATAAAAACAAAAATGTAGGACTCTTCCCAGCACACATTTTAACTTACTGGTGGTTCATAAATTATGAATCATTGTTAGAAACAAGGCTGCTACACTAGTGAAGCTTCAGAGAAATTTTTATCTGCCCTTTTATGAGGTTTGGCGCAAAGGGCCCTCTCAGGCTTCTGTCTGGATATAACTTCTCACAAAACTCATCTACCCAAGTATCTTAAACTTAAGATAAAGATGCTTTAGCACCAGTACTATTTATAGCCTTGCTGCCTGTCAAGAGCCAAACTCCTTCTTATGAAGCTTTGCCTGATCCCAACAACAAATTACGAGCCTCTCCTTCCTTCAAACCTGAGATAACCATGGATGACTTAGAAGACTGAGTAAAAAAGGACATTTTCAGCTAACCTATATATTTGTGTGCCTCCAATATGTCACCATGCAGCATTCAAAGTATAAATAACAGAATCATGGACATCTAGGAGATGTCCATAAGAGACCTTAAAATCATTCCATCCACTATGTTAAGGTCATCTACAGAACATGAAATCCAGAGGGTCGACACTAGTCATATCATTCTTTGGAGTCAAAGTTAAACCCCGAGACTTTGGTTCAGGTGCACATTTACACTTTTAAAAGATGTTCCTTCAAGTAGAGTTAATTGCACAATAAAAGATGAGGAAAGGGAAGGACCATAGCATGTGCTTAAAATCTTTAAGGAAAACAAAGTACTGAGAGAGAGACGATGGGTCAGACAATACCATCTGGCAGTGCTCAGAGTGCTACCGGCCGAGGACAGCGGTGCTGCTTTCTAGGTTTGTGGGTATGCATGTTCAGAAATAAAGGCAGGCCACGCAAATGTTTGTGATGCCCGTAACTCAGAAACTGCTTCCCTTAAAAATGTGGATAAACTCCCCCAAATATTTAAGATTCATGAAACATTAACTCTTATAGAGACTCTAGAAAGAGTACGTCCAATAGAACGGAAGTGTTCTATACCTGCCCTGCCTAATACATGGGCCTTACTGGACAGTACAGCTTTAGAACACATGCAAACAAACTGATTAACTTATTTTCTCACCAGTAATGTTGTGAAGGAACAGCAGAGGGATTTGCCTTTGACAGCATATCTGGATGAAATGAGCCCCCTATAAGCAAAGATGATAAAAATCTTTTTAAAGTGGGGGTAACAAATCTGTAATTATCATGCATCAAACAAATACCACACCTGGGTTAAAGAAAAGAAAGAATACCCTTTGCTTGGCTAGTCTGACCTTACAGTAGCAGTAACAACAACACTACTGTATGGACCCATTATCAATGGGGCATGTGTGACTGTCATTTGTGCTGCACTTGTTCCGCATAGTCATCTGTGTGATCACTGGCACACAGCTGAGGACAACTGCTGTGGCAAGGGTGAAGTCAATCACTAACTTTCCAAACAGCAAGTGGAATTTAAGTAACAGAGAAAAAAGGACTGCTTGTCAATAAGAATTTCTGAGCCTTACTATAAAATAATTCTCTTGTTCTCTAATTTAAAAAAAATATAGACTATAAACCCTTCAAGGAGATCTATGATGACATTTATGTTTCGTTGATCATGTGAAGTTCCTTCATGCACCAAGGTTACAGTGAAATATCTCTTTCTTACCAACATACTCCAAATAAATTGGATTTTAGATGTGTGCTAGAGACCTTCGAACCTTGAGTTTAGGAAATTCATGACAAAAATATAACTATTCTTTTCTCTATCTTCTCAGATTATATGAGCAAAAAACACTTATAAACTATTTCCTTTATATTCTACTCTCTATCTGCAGATCCCTCTGTGAGAACTACAAAATTGCAAAGGAATTGTTCAACCTCAAATACAAGAATAAGGAATTCACATAGACCTTTGGGGCTTACTTCTACAAATGAAATGTCAGACTGAGGCCAAACATAACTCCTCAGGGTTTACTTGTGCCAAGCCACCAAACAAAACTAGGTGGAATTTGTTGGCCTCAGTCTGACATTTCCTCTATTGACATAAGTGTATTATCTATTCATTAAAAGTCATTATTTCAAGAATATTTAACATTTTAGGAAATACTCACTATATATACTACTAAATGAAAACAACAAACCTCTATATACAGTTGGCCCTCTGAATGAATGAGTTCTACATCCATGGATTCAAACAACTATGGATCCAAAATATTAAAAAAAAAAATTTTTTTACTTTGTTGCTGTACTATGTAGTTCGGCCTACAGTACACTGAACATATACAGACTTCTTTTTCTTGTAATTATTTCCTAAACAATACAGTATAGAAACTATTTACATATTATTTACATTCTATTAAGTATTCTAAGTAACGTAGAGATGATTTAAATATAAGGGAGTATGTGTGCAGGTTATATGCAAACACTATACTACTTTATATAGAAACTTAAGCAACCGAAGATTTTGGTTGCTGGGTTGTGGAACCAATTCCCTCCAACAGATACTGAGAGACAACTTGCATATGGTAGCATTAATTTTATTTTTAAAAAGGCTAGGGGGAGACAGAAAAAAACTAAAGAACCATAATAAAATTTCACACAAGGTTATTTCTGGTATGAATGTAGGTGATTTTTATTTTCCTTATTTTTGCTTTCTTGTTTTCATTTTATAATCTCAGTGGAGGAACAATAATGAATAGCAGAATACAGAAACTAACCTTACTGGTAAAACATTCCACTGAAGACAAATTCTTCCTCAATTAGAATCTGAAAGAGCTTAACTGCCTATTACCTACATCAATAAAACACCCTTAACCTTGTTATTTATTCTATCATTTGAAGAGGAAAAACAAGGTTAGACTTTTTTTCTTAAGAAAACATTTTATCAAATAAGTACATAAATTACATTTATCCACGTTTAGGTAAATCTGAGACAATGATGTATGAAATTGAATGTACAAAGCCAAAAGATATTCATGAATTCCTTCCCTTAAAACCAGAGCTTCAGTAGCAAGACCTACTATTTTCCCATTTGCTGCAAAAAAATGAAAACAGTATCAAATTAAAGTGATGACAGGATAGAACAGAATAAACAGATCATGTCTCAGAACTATCAGGAAAGTATCTCTGAATCCCTCAAGAGCATGAAGCATTAGAGTGAAACTTTCAAGACAATTATTCTGAATTCTTAGAATATGTACATATCATCTATAACAGTTATAATACAAGCATCTTATAAGAACTTTTGAAAAAAAATTGAACTTTTCATAGTGCACAAGAGAGTTCATCATATTCATGTAAATCTTCACAAAAGCTGTTTCAAACAGTAACACACAAATATATATATACATGTTCATGTGCACACACATACAGTTGTCCATTTGCTAAGGCACCAGATTAAATATTTTATGTAATACATTTTCATGTATCACTTGATCTTCAAAGTTCATTATGGTTAAATTAAAATAGAAAATCTCGAAACATGTCAAACAGTACTTGCCTTTTTTGCAGATTCAGAAAAGAGAACTCCATTATTTCCAATGATACCAACTGGGTATCCAAATATTCTAGCAAATCCTCAAAAGAAAATTGAAAAAAAGATTTATTTATTTCAATGGGCTTTTAATTCACAGTGAACAGACATATTTAACATTCTTTAATTTCAAATCAAAGTTTAAAATGTAGAGATTTTGTCTATGGTACAAAACAGCTCACGTCACATTCTATTTCTAAGGTACCAGAGTCTGGGTTTTCTGCTTTCTCAAAGGATGTGTTAGATGTAAAGTTATCTACTTGTCTGACTGGTTAGTTTGGTTGGATTATTCAGTTAGTGCATCATGCATTCATTCCTGTAACATATATCTGAGTCCCTAGTATGTACCAGACACAAAGGATATTCTGAAATAGAACAAATCAAAGATGCAGAGCCCTTTAAAGCTCAATGTTCAGAGCTGTTGGCCAGTTTCAGGTGACTAGCTTGCCTGAAAATAAATGCCTCTGGTAACGATAGGCCTTTGAAATAAAAGGGATACACTTAGCAAAGACAATTTTTTTTTTTTTAAAGCAAGAATACCATCAAGCCTGGTGATAACCAAGTTTAAAGAAATCCCATGACGCTTAGAAGAATAAATCACTCCGCTTTCATTTTCTCTGTTTTCTGTCTGTATCTTTTTCTTTCTCTTTTCCACAAGTTTCATTTATACCTTACCACCACTTCTACTCCCATTCCAAATCCTCACTCTACACACCACACACACACACACACACCACACACACACACGGGAAACAAAGGAGAAGAAAAAGAGGAAAAGCTGTTATTTTATGAGGTAGACACTTTAGGTGATTTCAGGAGGCTAATTATTTTGTGCACCTAAAGAACTTGACTCGAGAGACCTTCCCAAAAATGATTTCCAATAATTTTCAATGATTTTTCAATGACATTTATATAGATGTTAAATACTTGGAACCCAAGAGTCGGCAAGCTGTGCTGGCTAACGCAGGTCGAAGGAAGCATGCTATCAAAGCGCGCCACTAAGACACTCACAGTGTGATGCTGGACGCAAATCAGGTACTCAAAAAATTAACAGGTATGGAGCATGCCAACCTATGGACAAGTCAGAACACTGAATTTTTAAAGATTTGTTCTTTATTTTGGCCTTGTCTTGATTTTTTTTTTAATTGTCATGTTCTGTTTATTTAATGTGATAAAATGAAACACCGATTTGATGGTCACCTGTATTTCTTTACTCTTTCAGTCCTAAAATCCCACCCTAAAGTCTATGCTACATACCCTAAGCAGCACTGCCACTTACAGAGGCAATGCAGAGAGGAATGAACTTCCCAGAAGGCCTATCAATCCATTCTGAGTCCTGCCTCACCCACAAAAAGAGCTGGGAATCTCACATACCTCTCAGCATTAAGGTGCTACCCCTGAAGGTATACTGTCCTCTTTGCTATTTGGACTTTCAACCCTTCCTTAGCCCTGCCTGGGCTCTCTAGGCACAAGCCATTCTGAGTAAGACACTAAACTAGGGACAACCATCGAGGGATATACATTCACCAGCTTACTACGGGCCAAACAGGAAAGCAAAATATCCAAGAAACTAGTAGGGTGATATATGGCAAGTGCAGAGGCAGGAGGAGACCCCTAAGAGCTGCCAGGGATACCTGATCCTCAGAAAAATCTCTTTTTCTCGCTCCTCAGTCACTCCCCGTTGACGGCCCCCACCCTCTTATGGCCCCACTAATTCTCCTCCTCACCCTCTCATCACCCCCTCACCCTCTCATTTCCCCTCTTCTTTTTATTCCTCTCCCCTTTTCCCAACCTTATTTGAATTCCAGTACAGTCAAAAAAAGATGGAGGAAATTGGATATATCCCCACTATTCACAGGGGCAAAGGTGCCACAAGTCTTTTAGCAAATACAGGACAAACACATAAAAATAGATGACAAGGACTGTCCATCCATCTTTGAAAAATAAGCAGTAACAGCCTTGACTTGTTTGAACCTGCTGCACAATGAATATTACATCCTGAACTACTTAGTGACAAATCCCATCTATATATCAACCAAAAGCCCTTAATCATTTAATCACCTAACTACAAAAATACAAATTCCACTTCCAGTGTGAACCTTTCTCTTGATCATATATCAGACCAGGAAGAGTGTTGTGACTTATCCTCAAGCCTCAATGTATGTTTGCAATTTGGATTTTTGCAGCTAGTTATTTTTTCTACTCTGATATGTAGTCGTCAGACTAACTGCTACATTTTCGAGCTTTTATAAGACCCACATTTTTTTGCTATTTGACCAAAACAGATTATGGGTCTAGCATCTATGTTTCAAATGCTTTTCTTCAAAGACCTACAAACTTAACACTTCAGATAAATGAATTAACTTTTATAAACATCCTTATTTTGTTTTTTCAGACTGGTGTTCTGTCCTGTGGCATGTGGATTCTAATCTAGTATTTGCATAAATCAACATACAACACAGAGGCCAGTGAGAAAGTTTAACTCAATCTGCATCCCTCTGGGAAGCTTAAACTAAAGAAGAAAGGAGACAGTACTGAATTTTCAAAATAAATATAGTTATCCAGAGAAACAAAAAGAACTATAAATCTTCCTGCTAATTTTGCTCTGATAAGAACCTTTTGTACAACTAATGCCACACAGCCACAATGGGCTTATACCACAGTATCTAAATATTATCTAAAATGTGGATCCATGAAGCCATTCAGCTACAAATGATCTTTAGAAAGCAGCATCCTTGGAATACTGACTCACAAATTTGTATTGCTCCAAATAACAAAGCTCATGCCAAGTGCATCAAACCCTGAGAAAAGATATCACTTATTTTCCAAAAATGTTCACATTTTCCATTCTTTATACCTGTAACTAATGTGTCTCCATATAAGGCTTTGAACTCAGTGAATCTGCTTCCATCCACGATTCTAGCAATGACCTAGGAGGAAAAACAACAATGTCACTGAGAAATTGTATTACAAAAAAATTGTTGCATTTAAGTTATTTATAAGAAAAAAAAATTCATAGTGAAGTTGTCACTTTCACAAAATATCACCCTACACAGAAAATCTTCCCACTAGAGTTTCACTTTACATGCATGGTTAATGCCCTGAAGTCATTCTGAGCTCTGATTTTGTTGCAGACCAGAGAAGCAGAGAGCCTCCATGGTCTGGTTGCAAGACTCAAAGTTTCAGTGGCTGTTCAAATGTATTGGCCAAGGGTCAGGAATTAGATCAGAAAGCAAGGTATAGAGCAGAGCTCAGAGTCAGAAGACTTAAGCTTCAACCTGAGGTATCACATATGATTTACATATTATGGAGTAAGTTCTCACTTCCGCAAGGATGAGATAAAGTTGTGTGGATGTAATGACCTAGTAGTAAAGGAACCTAAGAAAATAATGTTGAGATATAGAACCAACTCTGACTCCCAGCTCTACCACTGAGGAACTGGAGTCACAGGCTGGTTACCTAAAATCCTCTAAGTCTCAGCTTCATCATTGGTTTTTTAAAAAATAATAATACTTAAAAAGTGCTAACTATAGCATACTTCCTGGCTGTTCATTAAAAGGTAGCTATTATTATTAGGTCTTTGAAGGGGTTCAGAACAGACCTCCTCAAGATGTGCTACTTTGGCATGTGGATTATTTTAAGCTGAAGACAACCGAGACTCTGCAGGCTCACAAAAAAACTTTTACCTCTCCTTTAAAGAATTTAAATTGGGGGCCTTGCCCGTAATAAAAGTAATCACCAGAAATAACTTTTTATGACCTATCTATAAGGGAAGGCAAACTTCTAATTACTGAACATCTGCTCTTCTTATCATCCTGCAAATGACCTTCCTCCCTTCTGAAGCCCCAAAGTACCTTACTCATCCTTACCTCAGAATGCTATATATACCTCATTTCACTTTCTGTCTCTGAACCTCTCATACATATGGCATCTCTGACTCTCTCATGTATGTTGGGTTTCCATACATACAGATGTAATAAAATTTGGTTATTGTCATCTATGGCCATGCCATTAAATTTGGTTATTACTGTCTATGGCCACGTCACCCTGAACAAGCCTAATCCCATCTGATCTCAGAAGCTAAGCAGGGTCAGGCCTGGGTTAGTACTTGGATGAGAAACCACCTAGGAAGACCAAGTGCTGTAGGCATAAAAATAAAAAATAAGGGACTGTAAACTGACAAAGGTCCTTGCAATCTGTGAGGTCAAACAAGGGTTGCCTCACCTTAAAAAAAAAATAAAATTAAAATTAAAATAAAAAATAAATAGATAGATAGATAGATAGATAGATTTGGTTATTGTCTCTCATTAATCTAATCTGCCTCATGAAGATTTAATTATTAGATCAACCCAAAGAACCTCGATGGGTCAAGTTTCTTCCACCTCTACACCTTCAATAAAGTTTCATTGTACTTAATAAAAATAAGTACTCAATAAATACTGTTGTTATGCCTAAAAGAATGAATTCTTAGCCATCTAAAAAACTTGGCTATCTCAAACAACTCATTTTTCAAGCACATCAGATTCCAAGTACCATTTTTTCTATGCCTGTAATCAATTACAAAGACAAATTAAAATCCTAATTCTAAAACTTAAGAGTTAACTACTTGCTAAAGTTAAGCTCCACAAAAATCCAGGATTTAAGCCCCTCTAACAATAATAGGGTACTGCCTAAATAAGTAATTGTATACATTCATAAGTGAAATATTATATTCATCAATTCATTCAAAGTAATATTTATTAAATGCCTACCTTGTTGCCAGGTACCAGTATAGGAATTAGGTAGGACCTAGCCATGAAAAATATTTCATGAAAAGCTTCTAAATGAGGAATGTTTATAGTTTAAACTGGAAAAAGCAGAATTTTATTTACACACACACACACATATACATATACTACTATCTCAACTACATAAAAAATGTATATATACACATTAAGTCAAAATACCAAAATATTAGCTTTCTATGAATGGTGGAATTATAAGCAATTGTATGTTTTTCTATATTTTTTACATTTTTCACAGTTAGTACAATAATAGTTTTATAGTCGACAGGAAAAGTAACAAAATATTAAGGCAGAGAATCTGGTATTAAGATAATTTCTTAATTTAAAAAGTACTCTGCCAGATATGGATACTACATTCTATATGTAAACACTAAAAACTGTCTGTCTAGACTACAGAAGACTATGTCAACAATTTGTAACCAAAGCAACATCTAATGTAATCAAAATTCTAATCTTTGCTAATATAGTATTGAACCAAAAGGGTATGTTTTTTCTTTCAATAACTTACTGACATTTCATCCATTTTCTGAAACGAAAACATAGAAAAGAAATAGCTGACACTGCACTACGTCATTGATGATGTCCATAGGAATACAAAGTACAATTTATGAACAAACCAAGCTTTGTCACTGTGCAATGAAAACTTTCCAATAATTAAAGGTTTTTTCCCCCTCTCTCTTTTAGTATTTACTGTGTACCAATGATATCTACACTATGGAAAGTTATCTTTCCCTTAAATGTCACTCCTCACTGAGAGCCCCAACAGTTCCTAGACATGAACTTCTCCAAACAGATTTCAGTTTTGAAAATGGACACACATATAAAGAAATTGACAGAAAGGTTTACACTTCAAGGATTAATCACCTCTCGTATATCAAAAATCCTCTTCGGGTTAGTACCAACTATTCCATACAATTCATCAGCAGGAAATAAAGGATCTTCAGAGGGCTCAATGGTAACCTGCAGAGAATAGAAAAATCATATTAATCAATCTAAGGCATTATTTTAAGATGACATAAGCTAAAATGCTTTTCAGGGAAAAAAAAAAGATAAAAGAACATATCTCACTCACATCCAATTTCTTCTGATAATTTAGATTCCTCACAATCTTCCTAGTTAAGTGAAGGGCATGATTATCATCCAAAGCATAGTAGTCAGTAACTCCAGACTTTCTACAGAGTGAAACATAATAATCAGAACAGGAAAAGGAAAATAATTAAATATCTTAAACCCGAATATATTCTTTCATCTAAGGATGACATCATTTGTACTTCCAAGACACTTTAATAAATGTCATCTAATTGATTTTCATAATGTTCTTGCCAACATGATAATGTCCCTGGTATGATCCTTATTTTACAAACAGGAAAAACGAAGACACACATAAGAACCTTGCCCTAGGACCACCAGTAGCTGCATAAGAATCCATGCCTTCCATTTCTCAAGTCTGAATTCCTTCTACTAGATGACAGGGCCTTGCTAATGAGGACTTCTATTTAATGTTCATCCTATGTACCTCTAACAAAATTCTATCGATAAAGTGCAATCACAGATGGCACACTTTTGTGATGTTGTTGGTACAACAAAAAGTGTACCTAACTGAGCTCCTAATGCCAACTATGACCTCTAATTTATGAGAGACTGCTGAGTCCCCTCCTTACAAAGTTACAGAGTAAGATGTAATACGGTAACAAACACAAAGGCTTGAAGACACTGTCCCTCGGATCATGATAAAAATAGGTATTGATAAAGCAGAATAAATGAATGAAGAATTATACCATGGAAGTTCCTGTTCAACTTCAGGTTCAGTATGACAGTATGAATGAAGGCACAGGCTTGCTCTGGTTATTAGTTCTGTTCTGAATAGATGGTTTGTTATTTAAGGTGTAGATATACTATGACTTTCTAATAAAGTATAAAATAACTATAAAGTCAGGCAAAGATATATATTTAAAAAAACAGAATTTGGTTCATTTTGTGAATAAGGACTAAGCTACCGCTATCTAAATTTTGATGTCCTGTCTAGGGAAAATGCCAAATCTTTGGGAGACATTTCTTAGAATTGGGCCCACACAGTGGTTTTGTGTCGCTTTCTGCCTCTGGATTGGGTGTCCCCAAATAAGAACAGAGACCATAGTTATTCCTCATTAGGACCCTCCAATGACTTTGCAATGGAAAATCCTTCCATTTCTATAATTTAATATGACATTTTACAACTGACTGTATCTTTTAAATGCTTCATACATAATACTAGCTACAATTGCTCATTTCTGGCTACACTATAGTAATTCAGTAAGCAAAAAAAGAAGAAACTGCTTCCAAATCAGTAAATATTTAAAATAAAATGCTTTCCTTTAAAAACTACCTATTATTGGGCCTAAAGAAAACACAAATGCATGGAGATTAAACAACATGCTTCTATACCAAAGGTCAAAGAGGAAATCAAACAGAAAATCAAAACCTAGCTTGAGACAAATAAAAATGAAAACACAACCTTACAAAATCTATGAGATGCAGTAAAAGCAGTTATAAGAGAAAAGTTTATAATTACACATGTCTACCTAAGAAGCAGGAAAAATTCCAAATGAACAATATAAATTTATACCTAAAGAAACAGAAAAAAGAGGAACAAACAAAACCCAAAGCAGAAGGAAGAAAATAGTAAAGATCAGAGCAGAAATAAATGAAATAGAAAAATAATAGAAAATATTAAGGAAACTAAGAACTGGTTCTATGAGAGGATAAATAAAATTGACAATCCTCTAGAGAGACTTATAAAGCAGAAAAGAGAAAGAACACAAGTGAAATCAGAAACGAAAGAGCAGAGATTACAATCAACACCACAGAAATACAGAGTCATTAAAGAATACCATGAACAATTATATGCCAACAAATTTGGCAATCTAGAATAAATGAATGAAGAAGAAATGTGTAACTTTCAAGACTAAACCAGAAGAAACAGAGAATCTGAACAGACCAATTACTAGCAATGAAATTGAAGCAGTAATTTAAACAAACAAACAAACAAACAAACAAACAAAAGACCAGGACCAGACGACTTCACAGGTGAATCCTACCTAACATTTAAAGAAGAATTAGTACCTATCCTTCTCAAACTAGTCCAAAAAATTGAACAGGAAGGAAAACTTTCAAGTTTATTCACTGAGGCCAGCATTACTGTGATCCCAAAACCAGACAAAGACACTAACTACCAAGAAAGAGAATTATAGGCCAATATCCTTGATGAACATAGATGCCAAAATTCTCAACAAAATACTAGCAAACTGAATTCAATAGTACATTAAAAGGACTGTACACAGTGATCATGTGGGATTTATATCAGGGATGCAAGGTGGTTCAACATCCACAAAATAATTACTGTGATTCATCACACCAACAAAACCAAGGGTAAAAATCTTATGATTATCTCAATAGATGCAAAAGAAGCATCTGACAAAATTCGACATCCATTTATGATAAAAAAAAAAAACTATCAACAAAGTAGGTATAAAAGGATCTTACCTTAATTTGATAGAGGTTATATATGACAAGCCCACAGCTAACATCATACTTAATGGTGAAAAGCTGAAAACTTTTCCTCTAAGATCAGGAACAAGATAAAGATGTCCATTTTCACTACTATTATTCTACATAGTACTAGAAGTCTTAGCTACAGCAATCAGACAAGAAAAAGAAATAAAAGGCATCCAAACAGGAAAAGAAGTAAAACTGTCACTATTTGCAGATGACATGATACTATATATAGAAAATACTTAAAAATTAATAGAATAAATGAATTCAATAAAATAGGATATGAAATTAATATACAGAAATTCCTATACACTAATAACAAACAATCAGAAAGAGAAATGAAAACAATCCCCTCAAGGACCTTGGACTTAAAGAGGATTTTATGAATTTGACCTCAAAAGCAAGGGAAGTAAAAGTTAAATAAATGAATGGGACTACATCAAACTAAAAAGCTTCTACTCAGTAAAAGAAATCAACAAGGAAAAGAGATAACCATCCAAATGGGAAAAATATTTGCAAGCAATACCTCCGATAAGGGCCTAATATCCAAAATATACAAAGAACTCACACAACTCAGTAACAATAAAAACACAAATGGTCCAATCAAAAAAATGGGCAGAGGACCCAAAAAGACACTTCTCCATAGAGGACACACAAATGGCCAACAAATATTTGAAAAGATGCTCTACATTGTCAGCTATTAGGGAAATGCAAATCAAAACCACAATGAGATACCATCTCACACCTGTTAGAATAGCTATATCAACGGGACAAGTAATAACAAATGCTGGAGAGGATGCAGAGAAAAAGGAACCCTCATACACTGCTGGTGGAATTGAAAATTGGTACAGCCACTATGGAAAACAGTATGGAGGTTCCTCAAAAAACTAATAACTGATCTACCATATGATTCAGCAATCCTTCTACTGGGTATTTACCCCAAAGACTTAAAAAATATATCCAAAAAGATATTTGCACACTGATGTTCATAGCAGCATTATTCACAGTGGCCAGGACATGGAAGCAATCGATTGGATGAAGAAGCTACGGTAATACATGCATGAAATATTACTTAGCCATAAGAAGAGATAAAATATTGCCCTTTGTTACAACCTGGATAGACCTCAAGATAATCATGCTAAGTGAAATAAGCCAGACAGAAAGAGTTGAAAATCAAATGATATCACTTATATGTGGGATATAAACCTAAAAGCAACAACTCATGAACAGGACAAACAAACAGAGACACATGCACAATAGACTAGTGTTTACCAGAGGGGAGAGAAGAAGTGGGGAGGTAGACAGGGTAAAGGGGGTCAAATATGTGGTTACAGAAAGAAATCTAACTATGGGAAGTGAACATATGGTATAAATATATATGTGCCTTACAGTTACAGTGTACAGCTGAAACTTACTGGATTTCGTTAATCAATGTCACCTAAAAATAAATTAATTAACTAATTAAAAAAAAAGAAAACAATCCCATTTACAATTGCATCAAAATGAATAAAATACCTAGAAATAAACTTAACCAAAGAGGTGAAAGACCTCTACTCTGAAAACTGTAAGACACTGAAGAAAAAAATTAAGAGGACACAAATAAATAGGAAGATGCCATGCTCATGGATAGGAAGGATTAATGTTGTTAAAATGACCATACTACCCAAACCAATGTACAGATTCAATGCAATTCCTATCAAAATTCCAATGTCATTTTTCTTAGAACTAAAACAAATAATCCTAAAATTTTTATGAACCCCAAGAGACCCTGAATAGCCAAAGCAATCTTGATAAGAAGAACAAAGTTGGAGGTATCACACTCCCTGATCTCGAACTATACTACAAAGCTATAATAATCAAAACTGTATGGTACTGATACAAAAACACAGCACATAGATCAATGAAACAGGATAGAGAACCCAGAAATAAGTCCTCACTTATATGGTCAACTAATCTATGAGAAAGGAGGTGAAAATATACACTGGAGTAATAACAGTCTCTTCGACAAGTGGTACAGAAAAAAACTGGACAGATACATGCAAAAAAAATGAAAACTGGACCACTTCTCTTACACCATATAAAAAATAAAATCAAAATAGATTAAAGATTTAAATATAAGGCCTAAAAACGATAAAACTCCTGGAAGAAAACATAGGAAGTAAACTATCTGATATCAATCTGCATAATATCTTTTTGGACACATCCCCTCAAGCAAGGGAAACAAAAGAAAAAGTAAACGAATGGGATTACATCAAACTAAAAATCTTCTGCACAGCAAAGGAAACCTTCAACAACAAAAAAAGGCAACCTACTGAATGAGAGAACATATTCGCAAATGATATATCTCATAAGGATTGATATATCCAGAATATATAAGAAACTCATACAACTCAATAACAAAAAAATAAGCAATCCAATAGAAAAATGAGCAGAGGACATAAGACATTTCTCTAAAAAAGATATAGAGATGGCCAAAAGACATGAAAAGACGCCCAACATCACTAATCATTACAGAAATGCACATCAAAACTACAATGAGATACCACCTCATACCAGTCAGAATGGCTTTATCAAAAAGTCAACAAATAATAAGTGTTCGTGAGGATATGGAGAAAGGAGAACCCTTGTGCACTGTTGGTGGTACTGCAAACTGGTGTAGCCATGAAAAACAGTATGGAGATTCCTCAAAAAACTAAAAATAGATGTACCATACAACCCAGCAATTCCGCTTCTGGGTATTTATCCAAAGAATATGAGAACACTAATTCAAAAAGATATATGCACCCCTATGTTCACTGCAGCATTTTTTACATTAGCTAAGATATAGAAGCACTAGGTGTTCATCAATAGATGAAAATATAAAGAAGATGTAATATATATACCATGGAATTTTATGCAGCAATGAAAAAGAATGAAATCTTGCCATTGGTGACAGCATGGATAAATGGATCTAGAGGTTATTATGCAAGGTGAAATAAGTTAGACAGAGAAAGACAAATACTGTATGGTTTCACTTATATATGAAATCTAAAAACAAAATAAAACAAACAAATAAAATAAAAACAAGCTCATAGAAATAGAGACCAAAGGGATGGTTACCAGAGTAATGGTGTAAGGGGATGGGAGAAAATGGAAAGGGGAATATAGTCAATAATATTTTCATAAATTTGCACGGTGACAGATAATTACTAGAATTAGTGGGGTGATCACATTGTAAGGTATAAAAATGTCGAATCACTATATTGTACACCTGAAACTAATATAACCAATATAAGACTGCGTACCAACTATACTTAAATTAAAAAATAAATTTAAAAAAATGAAATAATCCAAAATTTACATGGAACCATAAAAGATCTCAAATAGCCACACCAATCTTGAGAAAGAACAAAGTTGGAGGTATCACACTACCTGATATCAAACTATACTACAAGACTATTGTGATCAAAACGGCATGGTACTGGCATAAACAGATACATAGATCAATTAAACAGAATAGAGAGAACAAAAATAAATCCACATCTATACATTCATTTAATATATGACAAAGGAGGCAAGAATATACAGTGGGGTAAAGATAGTCTATTCAATAAATGGTGTTAGGAAAACTGGACAGATACATGCAAAAAAATGAAACTCGACCACCTTCTTAAAACCATGTACAAGAATAAACTCAAAACGAATTAAGGACTTAAATGTAAGACTGGAAACCATATAACTTCTAGAAGAAAACATAGGCAGTAAACGCTCTGATATTGCTATTAGTAATTTCTTTTCTATCTCCATGGACAAGGGAAACAAAACAAATAATAATAAACAAATGGGACTACATCAAACTAAAGGGACTACACAGCAAAGGAAACCATCAACAAAGTGAAAAGACAACCTACAGAATGGGTGAAGATATTTGCCTATGATACATCTGATAAGGGGTTAATAACCAAAATTTATAAAAAGTAATACAACTCAACAACAATAACAAAAAAAACAAACAATCCAATTAAAAAATGGACAGAAGACCTGAATAGATATTTCTCCAAAGAGGAAATACAGACAGCCAATAGAAATATGAAAAAATACTCAAGATAACGAATCATCAGAGAAATGCAATTAAAACCACTATTAGATATTACCTCACATCTGTAGGAATGGCTACCACCAATAAATCAAAAAACAAGTGATGGCGAAGATGTGGAGAAAAGAGAACCCTCATACACTGTGGTAAAAATGCGAACTGGTACTCCACTATGGAAAACAGTCTGGAAGTTCCTCAAGAAATTAAAAATGGAACTACCTTTTGATCCAGCAATTGTTCTTCTAGGTATTTATCCAAAGAAAACCAAAATAATAATTTGTAAAGATCTATGCACCCCTCTGTTCACAGCAGCACAATTTATAATAGCCAAGATATGAAAACAACCTAAATGCCCATCGATAATTAGATCAAAGAAGTTATGGTTCATATATATAATGGAATATGACTCAAGCATTAAAAAATGAAATCTTATCATTTGCAACAGCATATGAACCCAGAGTTTATTATGCTGTGTGAAATAAGTCAAACAAAGAGGGATAAACACCATATGATTTCACTTACATGTGGAATCTAAGGAACAAACTAAATAAAAACAGACTCACATATACAGAGGACAATCTGATCACTGTCAGAGGGGAGTGAGGGTGGGAGCTGGAAGAAAAGGGTGACAGGTTGAAGAAGTACAAATTAGTAGTTAAAAAGTAGTCATGGGGTTGTAGAGTACAGCATAGGAAACAGTTAATAGTACTGTAATGGCGATGTGCAGAGCCAGATGGGTTACAGAGTAATCGGGGGAATTATTTCATAAACTATATAAATGTCTAAACAATGTACTATATACCTGAAACTAATAAAAAAAGAACAATTTTTAAAATAAATAAATAAATAAAAACTTCCTGGCATTTACCATAACAGCAGGAAAGAGAAACCTTTGATGAGGCACTATATTATGTAAGTCTTTGTGTTAAATTAACTCCTAAGGATGACTCATCAGTTATAAATATGTATTTATAAAGAGAACCCAAAACAATTTGTGACACTGTTCCAAAAAAGCCATCACCACCTAATCACTGCCATAATTTTAAGCAGGATGCTTATTAATAGAATGCTTAGCATCTACCAGACACTGTGCTGCAAGGTAGGAACTATTCTTATCTTTATTCTACATATGATAAAATAAGACTAGGGGAGGTTAAGTAGTTTGTCTAGTCACAAAGACAATGAGTGAAGCAAACGAAAGATGAATTTTAGGACCTACATCCTAAACTGATATACTGCCTACAGCTTTCATGGACAGCAGATTATTTTTTTTTTAAGTCGAAATTTTAAAAACTTGATGATCCTCAAATGTTATCTTCATCTATTTTCCCTGATTAGTCACCTATGAACAATGGCAACCCACTCTATCCTGCACCCCACTCACCCACTTTACCTGTGTCCTCTTTCTCTCCGTGTTGAAACACTGACTCCAATGTACCCCTGTAAAGGTTAGTAAGTGGCCAGATACCACAGTGACGCTCCATCTCTGCTCACACAGTTGTGCTTACCTAAATAAACTAGCATTCTGTTCAAACTCGGGCAGAAACGCAAGCTTTCCCTCTAAGCGTTCCTATGCTTACTTCAAATCCACTCCAGTCATTCCCTTAATCATTCCTCCTTTTGTCTCTAGTTGTAAAACTGAAAGCATGCTAGCATATTTATTTTCTAATTATTTTTGATTATTTCTCTTATCTACCTAATTAAATTATAAATCCTGAGGGTAGGGATTAGGCCTAAAATTCTTCTCTATTACTCATAACACTTATAATCAATCTATTCATAATAAGTATTCGAGGAAAAAGAAATAAATGAAAAATTGAAGCAAAGGTAGATCCCTTAACCAACTCTTCAAAACATAGGCAGTGTTCTTTGATAGGAGAGTAGAAATACACCTATCTTTCTTCTCCCACCTACCAGCCTGCTCCCATAGCCATCTGGCTCCCTAGCTTTGCAGTCTGGCAGATCAAAGAGAGGTTTACTGCACCTGCCAGGTCACTGAGGTTGGTGCTTAGATACTTGCCATTTATGTCTGGGTTCTTGACGGTATGGTCCTGGGCCCTCTTTTTCATCTACATTCACCCCAAGGTGAGCTCACCTCGTCCCATGGTTTAAAATCCACCTCTACACTGAGGACTCCCTAGTAAAGATCTCCACCCTGACCTAGGCCTCAGACCCTTAGAGTTAACTGTCTTCTCAGCATCTCTAGTTGGATGTCTCAAGCATATCTAATTTATCAAGTACAAAAAGAATGCTCGATCTCCCTGGCCATCCTCAAATCTGCTCCTCCTTCTATCTTCCCAATCTCAAGAAATAAAACAATTTCATGTCATCATCTTTGTCACCTCTCTTTCCTGAACTCTGTATAAAAAATCCATCAACAAGTCTCTCAATTCCACACCTAAAATAGAGCTCAAGTCTGTTCACTTCCCCCAACTTTCATTACCACCATAACCATCTAAGCCACCAGCATCTCTCACCTATGCTATTGATACAACCATCCAACTGGTCCCCCATGTAGACACCTGTAGACACTTTCCAACACTCCAAGCATTCTCATGTAGCAGCCAGAAGGGTTTTTTTTCTAAAGCTTTTCAATGGTTTCCTAATGGCTCCTCAACATCCATTTTGCTTGACCAAGAGGCCTGCAGGGACCTTGAACCAACACTAGCTCCCTCCATACATGTGCAAGCCCTAAAGAGCAACTGCAGAGTCACAAGCAAATGGAAATTCTGATATGACTTTCCTAACAGCCCTTGTGTCCAACAGTCTCCCCTGCCTTCCAGCATGTTTATGCCTTATGTACCCCTTAGATAAGACCCCATGGGGCTTATCAAAATTCCACTCTTTTGGTTTGAACTTAACAATCTGGCCCTAGCCCAGGAACCCCAAAGCACTTCAACCTAAGACCCTATTTTAAAAAAATGTGCCCCAAACCTGTCTCTCTGTGTATCTCTTTCTGTCTGTCTTTCTGTACCCTGCCCTGAGCTATCTGTGTAGCCCCTCAAAGCATGCCAGGCTCCTCCAGAACCTCTGGGTATTAAACTTCTCTATTTCTATTTCTCTATTGGCTGTTCTTGAATCGTGGTTCACCATCCGGCATCCTGTGCTCCACTTAACAAATATTAATTTAACAAAGTCATAATAGTTACACACCACTGGATCCAATCCGCCTCCTATATTCCTCCCTCTATTTCTCCTTTGTTGGCCTTACCACATATACACATTTATATAATTTGGGGGGTATTATTTGTTTATTGGCCACCCTGACCTAGGGTATAAATGAGGTCAAAGGGAATGTCTTATCCTAAATATCTAGAACAGTGCCTGTTACACGACAGGTGCTCGTGGATGTTCGTTAAATGAGAAACCTGTCTCTCCAGTCTTTCTATAATGAAAAAGCTGATGTTCTAATTTAGAAATGCAACTCTATAGTTCAAAGAATTGAACCCTAAAATAGCAGAACGGGAACAAATAAACCGTGGTTTGATCTGGCAACTTCAACACTTGGAAAGAAACAATTGCTTCCGTTTCACCTGCAATGAAGATCAGCACCTCCAAGTTCCTCAGCTGATACCTCTTCTCCAATTGCTGCTTTAACCTACAGCAAGGAGAAAAGTCAGCGGTGAGATTTGCCCATTTGAAATATATAATTCTTTCCTAACATGCACATCTCCCAACCTGACTATACCTACAACTCTTTCTGCCATACAGCTAAAGAACATTTTGTTTTCTAATTCCACCCACCTAGCAAACCTAGATAATATTGTCTCTAGTCAACAGATGAAAAATCTGAACTTGATTTGAACCCAGGCATTTCTGGCCTGAAAGCCTCTCTTCCAGATGTTAGGCTACCACTGACGCTCGTCAAAGCCTTTGTGTTTGTGCACATGCTGTTCCTACTGCCTAGGCTCCTTTCTCCCTCTCACCCACCAGGTGAATCCCTGCTTATCCTTCAAGCTCCACCTGCCCTATGTGGTTTTCCCTGACCCACTCAGGCTTTTTCATCATTAATGGTACTGCACAGTATTAACAGAGCAATGCTTGTTTATCCATAATCCAAGAGTATTCACTTACACTCCTAATATGGCACTTGCCAGACTACATTTCAGTAATTTGCATGTGTCTCTGTCATCTCCTCTACTCTGTGAGTTCCTTGATGGCGGAACTGTGATTTATTCATCTTTGAACACTCAATGTACTGAAGTAATGACTTTTCACCTATGCTGAAAAACTCCAGCAATTATTACAAACTCTTGAAGGTGTACCTTTAAGATGGGAAAAAATATCTAAGATTACTCACATCTAAGATTCAGCAGAATAGGACCGAAAAGAAAGAAACCTCAAGAAATAAATTAAGAATGACTTAATTACAGCCTGAGAAATTCTAACAGGAAAAAGAGAAATCATTTAGTACTAAATGCTAACGAGATCCCTTAGGAATTGCATACTGATTCCTACTCTTTGAGTTGATTGATTTGTTTCTTTTTCTTCAAACAGGAAAAGCTTTAATTAGAATAATGAACATTAACCTAAAATACAGCACAGAAATGACTTATTATTCACGAGATAGAAAGCTCTGTCATAAATAAAAAATTATTCCATGGGGAAAGGAATTAAAATTTTCATCTCCAATTGTTCCACACCTAGAACTAAATTTTTGGGTCTCTTCTTCCCAAAAAAATTCAGTGTAAAATAGCATGCAATCAAGACAATAACTAATTACAACAGGTGTCTGGATATTTAAGTTGTAAAAAGAAATAAACAACCAATATACTGTATTTATTTTCAGGGATCTGACTTAAAAAATAAGGATTTGTCATAGGCTGATATTTATTGAACACGCACAACATGTTTGATACTGTAACAGATGCAAAGATGATAAAAGTCAAAGAGAAAATTAAAATAGCTCATTCTACTAAATAACAAGTTCAGAAGACAAACAAAAAATAGAAGAACAAAAAGCTCCTTCAAAAACTTGTCTTATCATTATGCAGTTTTTCAACCATTTTAAGCTACTGAAAACTAAGACAATTCAACCCCATATTATGTGGAAAACCTACAAAGCCTTTTCTCAATTTTCAGCAAAACAAGTGTCAAACTTTAGAATTTTTAAGCAGATGAGGCTGCTGTTGCTTCTATATAATTAAAAATGGTTAGAATGGTAAATTTTATATTGTGTATATTTTTCTTCAATCGATCAAGACTATGTTCTTACCAAGAAGGGTCCTCCCAAGAAAATGGTACCCTGCTTCCTTACAATGATGTTTTCATCAGCCATTGTAGGCACGTAAGCACCTCCGGCTGTACAGGAACCCATGATCACCGCTATCTGGAATCCAAGCATACAAGAAACCCATGAGGTACAGCTCACACTGTGAATTATACAAACTCAGGATCTACAATGCCATAAATGTTGCAGTACCAGGAGATATTACTAGCTAGTCCCAGTACTTCCTTTAAAAAAGGCAGCCCTCTAAACTTTTGAAATAGTTTAACTTCTTGTATCAAAACATTTTGAAGGGCTTCTGTCACACTTTCACAAAGTTTATGGGCAATCCCCTATGAAAGAGAAGACTGGCTAGACAGACCATGAGCCTGAGCAACTAATGGCGAGAAGAAACTCACGATCCACACATAAATTAGTAAAACTGTATTAAAAGAATAACTTTTAAATCCAATAATAATAAGTCCTGTAAACAGCTACCACCTACTTCATAGGAATACTGAAATAATTCTCCAGATCAGTGTTCTTAATACTCTGTGTTATCCCAAATATGATATGTTCTAAATATAAAACTAACATTAGCCTCACAGTTGAAAATTTTGCTCAAAAGAAAGTCAATTGTGTTGAAGCTGGGTGATGCACACAGGCAGATTCACAGTACCGTTTTTTTCTACTTTTGTGTGTGTTTAAAATTTTCCATAATAAAAGCTAATAAAAGCTTAAAAAATATTCTTAGAGATTAATATGACACAAAGAACATAAATATGGGTTTGGCAGATTACCCCTAGACAGGAATAAATAATAACACAAAGAAAAAGGAAAGGAGAATGTAATGGATATTTTCTTAAATTATCACTGTAAAGCAGTTTTTGCTACTAATCCCAATATTCCATTAGATTTTCTTATGGTCATACAAATATTTGTTTTGAGAAAAAAAATGTCACACTAGTATTAATCCAAAAATGGAATTCAGCATGAGTTAACATTTTTACATATAAACGCTGCCAAAAAAAGCATTTCTCCCTATTTCATGTGTGTTATTAAAAATGGCTGTACCTGAAACACAAAAATATTTTTTAATGGCTGTAGTATTTCTCTATCAACATATTACATAAATGTTTATCACGTATTATTTTGGCTCATCAATCACCCAGAAGTTTGTTTTCAAAATATCTATGGCTGGAAAAACTCTTGATCATGAGCACAAAATACATTATTATGGCAGTGTTCATAATAGAGAAAATATGCAAATAACCAACATGTCCATCAATACAACATTTCAAATGGATAAATGACATTAATAAATAAATTCTTTAAAAATCTGAGGCAAAAATAACAAATGAAATGTTAATACTTCATAAATCTGAGTGAAGGGTACAAGTCTTCTGTTCTATAATTCTCTGTATTTTTTGCATGTCTGAAATATTTTATGGGCTTTTTCTTTAAGGTTCTGTCAGTAGAAAAGGACACAATTTCACCTTATCAGCCTATAGTTCTCTGTACTAGAACACCAGATTCTGTTCAAACTACTTCAGTACTCAAAAAATACACACACACACACACACACACACACACACACACACACACACACACACACAGAGCCAGGAAGTAGAGGAGTCACAATGACACAAGAATCTTAAAGGGGACAATTTTCAAAAGTAATACCTAAAGAACTAAATAGGCATAGCAGGGTTCCATGAAAACAACCAGAGAACAAAAGGAGAAAAATGAAGCACTGTCAGCAAGTATTCAGAGACCAAGGGTGGACGTGGAGGTGGGTTAGGGGATGGAAGAGACAAAGAAAGAGGGGTTAGTTTATCAAAATGTAGTTAAGACAAAAATGAGAGAAATGACTATATGTCAGCTATATGTCAATAAAAATATATGTATTTTAAAAAACAAGGGAAATAAAACTGAATGCCATCTCAGGGGGGGAGAAAAGATCTACCTATTTAATAGAAAGATCTCACAACTGAATAGCTGACAAATTATTAGCACTTCGACGTCAGAGAATTTTATCATATTCCTAAGGGCACTTCGGATGTGTTTTCTCCACAGTATTTCTGCAGCCAAGGAAATCAACAATCCACCTCTCTGAGACCAGCTGATAATGGCCCCCAATAATCTTTAACTCTTGGTATTCAAGTTCTGTGTAATCTTGACCCCTTGAATGTGTGGTAGATCTGGTGATGTCCTTTTAATCAATGGCAGATGTTACTTCTGTGATCAAGTTATAAGAGACTGTCTCTTCTATCTTGCTGGCCCTCTCTCTTGCCCTCTTGTTTGCTCACTCTGACGTAGGCAGCTGACACATGGTGAGATGCTCTACAGAGAGGCCCGCGTTGGAAAGAACTTAGAAAGACCTCCAGCCAGCAGCTCATAAGGAACTGAGTGAGGCCTGCAAAGAACTGAATCCTGCCAGCAACTGAATCCTGTGAGCTAGGGGTGGATCCTTCCTAGCTGAACCTTGAGATGACTGCAGCCATGTAAGAGACCCAGAGCTAGATGATCCAGCGAGGCTGTGCTCAGACTCATAACCCACAGGAACTGCAAGATAATAAATGCTGTTGTTTTAAACTGCTCAGTTTTGGGGTAATTTGTTCTGCAGCAATAGATAACTAACACAGAGATCAAAACCATCTACCTTAAGTGACTACAACCAAAGCATACCTGAAGACTTGGGACAGTCTTCATTTACAATACTTTGTTGTTACTCTTTAATCTATCCGTAAACCACTCCTCTATTCCAGAGAGGTGAGACAAGCCATAAACAGGATTCCATACCATCCCAGAGAATGATAAACAAAATCAAGAGAAAGACATCGGTAAACCTTGAAACCACTATGCTGAGAGAAACCAGTCACAAAAGATCACTTATTATATGATTCTATTTATATAAAATGTCTAGAACAGACAAATCCACAGAGACAGAAGATGAATTAGTGGTTGGCAGAGGCTGGAGACACTGGAGAGAAATGGAGAATAAGTGCTAATGAACAGGCATTTCCTTCAGGGGTGATAAAAATGTTCTAAAATTGATTCAACTCTGAACATCCTAAAAACCATTAAATTGTACATATTAAATGGGTAAATTGTATGGTATGTAAATTACATCTTACAAGCTGCTATAACAAAATTTTTTAAAGCAAGAGCTAGAGTTACTAAGCACACAAAAATAAAAATTCTCAAATTTTCCATCGATAAGAAAGGCTCTTCCAGTCACATGTATCTAACAGGAACAAAACTTAATATTGCTAAAGCAAATTCTAATAATAGGAATAAAAATTAAATAAAAGAACACAGATAAATTGCCACTATCACACAATCTCACCATTTAATTCAAAGCCATTTACTCACTCACAAAACAGCGTGTATGTAGACCAAGTAGAGCTCTGCCACTGAGTCCGCTACTGCTACTCACAAAGCATAGGGACCCCAGGGCCATAATAGCGCCAACGACTTTCCAGGTCCCAAAGCACTGGTCTGTGGTACAACAAAGATCTTACTGGACCACACTGGACAAATAATCTCCCAGAAAGGAGATTCTGCTGCTTTCTCTACTAAAAGGATATAAAATGCTTCACCATAAACTGATCTGACCACACTTAAAGGTGCATGGGAGGCACGGTGCAAGGCAGTGGTATCACAGTGACCTTCATCTGCATCAGGACAAGAGAGAACTTCCAAGAACTGTACTGAGAGGCTATAATCCACCCAGTCACGAGGGAGGTGGGTCTGCTCTGCGACACAACCAAACCAAGAGATTCCTCTCCTACGGTGAGGATGGCCACAGCAATTCCAAAACTTGAATCAAGAGTAAGACAACAGCAAGAAGGCTAAGGATGATGTGTACCTGAGAGGAACAACAGTTGTCACCACTACCACAAAAGGCACAAGCAAAATTTTGAGCAAACGGAAATGAGATGCTACAAAAGAGAGATAATAGTCTTTAAAAATCTTTAGACAAAATTTCATTATCCTCCATGTCTTGCCTGAACAAATAGAGACTGGTTCTCACACCCAAAACAAATTACAAATTGTAGGTCACTCAGCAGCAGCCTGCCCTATGGAAAGGCTCTCTGAAAGGAAGTCAAGAGGTTTTATATCTAATTCTGAAAAGCTGTGTGAACTCTAGACCTTCATCCTTCCACTGAAAAACGGCAGAAGACAACCAACAGTTCAAAAGCATATGGTGCTAAATAAATGTATTACAACTTGGAGGGGAAAAAAGTTTCAGTTGCTTGATGGAAAAGCCATTAAAAAGTTTTTTAAATCTCTAATTTTACATCTTTTGTATTTCAAAGTAATTGTGGAAAGCAAATACTGGCTGTATCACATTTTTTTCCTACTGTACTTGAGGAACCATTAAAAAATAAAAGCCACAAAATACACATGTCAATTATATAGCTGTCCAGAATAAAGAACATTATCAACTATAGTGACTGATCACACTGCTGATTCTAGAATATTCATGTTTATCTGTATTAACTGGATAGGCTGAAATGTATGCAGAAAACAAAAAGTCTGTTTTACCCAGAACATTGTGTCTCTTCCTTAATCTTTTTATCAGAAAGCCTCAAAGCAGTCAAACAGAGTAACTTGTCCCCCTCAGGCGCTATCTACCCTCATGAACAGGTTGAAATGCATTTTAAAAATAATGATATACAGTGCCTGTCCTAACTAAGCCCCTCAAAACAATTAACAAGATCTAAAGAGAAGAAAATAAATTTCAAAAATAATGAGCTAAGCCAAGGTGGGAAAGAGGGAAAAAGGTAAGGAAAGAGGAAAGAGAGGAACACCTGAGAATAATTTTAAGTACATCTCCAAAGAGAAGAACAAATAATACACAGAAACAAAAAAAAAAAAAAGTGAAAGCCTTGAGGAGCTGCAACTAAACATGGTTCACACGCAGCCTAACTTTTTTAGTGAAGCATGCAGCAATAGCTTCAGTGCAGATCCCAGGTTTAGAGTTCATATACTGAAAAGATCACATACTGAACAGGTACTACAGAGACTAGTATGTAATAACAATTAATTTCTTTTTTTTAATTCCAAGAGGTTCATAAAAATATTGAAAGGCAAACCTCAACCATAAACTTCCTACTGGAGTGAAATAGCAAAAAAAATGCTAAGAGAACCGGCTCAGTTAAAGAAATACTAATGTGAACATGTTTAGGAAACAAAAATAAAATAGGCAAAAGGAAAGTCCATTCAGTCAAATGCCCTTGAGACATTTTAGATTTATTTTTTATCACAGGGAGGTACTGCTTATTCAAAAATATATGGACACTTTTCATTTTAAGGAGACCTGGTTTCTAAAGCACTTCAACCTTTATGTGCCACAGGAGCAGAAACCATACCTGGTTTTATCGACCAGCATAGTGCCTGGCTTACAATAGACCTTCCATAAAATTAAAAAAAAAAAAAGTGCTAGTTAATGTTTTATACAGTTTCCACAAAAGCTACATGAACAAAAAGAGCAAAGAATGAGATTGCAAGGGGACAGAAGTTTTCGGCAGGTTGAATAGTGGCCCCCCAAAAGAAATGTCCACACCCGAATCCCCAGAACCTAGGAATGTGACTTTATTTGGAAAAAGTCCCAGATGGAATTAAGGATCTTGTGATAAGATCACTCTGGATTACCTGGGTGGGCCCTGATTCCAATGACAAGTATCCTTATAAGAGAGAGAAGAGAAGACACTGAGGAGAAGGCTGTGTGAAGACCAAAGGAGAGACTGGAGTCATGTAACCACAAGGTAAAGGAACGTCTGGAGCCACCAGAAGCTGGAAGAAGCAAGGAACAGAATTTTCCTTAGAGCAGTCTGAGGGAGCACAGCCCTGCCACCCCCTTGATTTCAGACTTCTAGCCTCCAGAATTTGAGAGAATATTTCTATTATTTTAAGCCACCCAGTTTGTGGTAATTTGTTACGGAAGCCCTAGGAAGCTAATGTAAGGTCAGTACAGCTATATAAATTATAATGCCAGACTAAATGGACTAATTTCCCCTATAAAACAAGAGATCGCAATAATAATTTCACATCAGCTAATGGAAGAGCCATCATGCAAAACTGAGCAAAGCTAAGTTCTTATTAAGATAAATAAAGCACAGAGGTAGGCAAGGTCACTACGGAACAGTAAAATACATAATAATAACATATTCTATTAATAGAAAATAAAAAATAAGAGATATAATAATTGCAAGTGAAAACTAATTAGAATATTAATAAAAACTTAAAAATGCAATAATAAAATATAAACAAAGAGTAGCATCAGTATTATAAGTATTTCAAACATGCAAAAAAGATTAGAGAATAAAAAAATAAATATCCTTCTACCTAATACCAATTCTTAATAAATCTTGACATTTGGCCAAATTTACTTCAAAATTTTTTTTAAGGAATAAAATATTTCAGATATAACTGATGTCTCTACATACCTCCTACCTGACTCCTTTCTCCTCTCTCCCACCTCAAAGGTAACCACTGCTTTAAAGCTAAGTGTATCATTCACATGTACATGTTTAGATATATAATAGTATTATTTGACATATTTAAGCTTTACATACATAGCATTGGCTGTATATTTATTCCACTATTTTTTACTCAACATATTTTTTAGATTTATTTACGCCAATGCATGCAATTCTAGTTCATTCACTGTAACAGCTAAAATTTGTATTATTAATCCCCCATTAATGATCATTTAAGTTGCTCTTCAATTTTTGCTGTAATAAACACTACAGCTACTTTCTTGCACATGTCTCCTCAGACGTATACTAGATTTTCTTCAGGGTATAGCCCTAAAAAAAAATACAATTACTCAGTGCCCGCTCTTTTGTAAAAAAAACAACTTTTTTTGGTTAATACCCATTAAAACAGTATAAGTGTATTCCCATAATTAACAAAAGAATCTGACTGGAGACAACTTTAAATTGCTTTCTGTGGAAAAAAAAACTAAATTAACTTTTGTTTTAAGCTACTCTGAGTACCTAATTATCAAAGTCATTTAGCGCAAAAGGCAAAACATCTCATTAAATGAGAAATTACCTGTGCAATATTTTTAGAAGACATAATTGCCTGATAATAGAATATTCGGCCAAAGTGATCTCGATCTGAAAATATTTCTCCTTGTCGAGGTAAGTGTGCCCCTCCTGAATCAACTGAAAACAAGGGCAATGACAGAAATAAGTACATCTCTATGAACAAAATATGCTACACATAAGAAGGCTTCTATCAATGACAGCATCATTTCTTAATCACATTCACAAAAACTTTGCCCTATCTTTCTACTAATCTATTCTGCAGCATCTTTCTCCAATCCCCCAATATAGCCAAAAGGATTCACAATTTTCCTCAAATCCAATAGGCTTTCCTACCCCTACGCAAAAATTTACTGGACATGTGAAGGACATTCTCTCCTTTGAGGATCAGCGAAAGTCCCCAAAACACCATAAATGTTAACCAGTTCAGCTAAAATAAAAGTATCTTTCCCTCTTTTAAGCCAATACAAATACCCTCTACAGAATTCATGTAGAGACAATTTATCACATATTACCTTCTGGTACTGTTTTTACTGCAGATTAGAGTGGTGAATTAGAATGTCAGCTGAGTTCAAAACATAATGTGGTTATTACAGAGCTGTATTTCCTAGTCATTCTATGCCTCCATTCCCTCACCTCTGAAATGAAGATAACAACAGAAGCTATCTCATAGAGTTGTTATTGGGATGACATGAAATAATGTGTGTAAAGTACTTAGTTCAGCACATACTGTAAGCGCACATATTAATGTTACAATAAGGTAGCTAGTCCTATACCTATCGCTCTTGCCTACAACCATAAGTCTTTTTTCGTCACATGGTATATTATATCTTGTTTCCAGTTAAGACAGGGACAACATAATACTCTTCACTGCATTCCCTACAGTATTTGCACAGCACCTGCTAGCAATAGGTCCTTATTTGCTGTATTCTACATGTGCAAAGCCGTTTACACTGTAAGTCACCAGGTAAAGTCACTTTCATAGAAAAAAAAATTCTCTATATCAGTACCTGTTCAAATATCCACATAAATGAACAATATATGTTGGCGTTTAATCAAATTAAACCAGTATTCAGGAAGCAACAATTTTATACTGCCTTGCTTTTATGTTCTTTTCAAAATATCCTTAGATTTAAATGTATTTTAATTTTAAATATAAACTTGTTTTCATTGAAAATTAAATTTTCTTACTAGACTTCTTGGGGTTATCATTCATAAGGTATATGTCTAATGACTGTTTTATACCTGAAACTAACATAATATTGTATGTCAATTATAATTGGAAAAATATTTTAATTAAAATTAAATTTATTCAAATTATATCTACTCAGATTATATACATACTCAAGCATTTAACATAGTAACCTGGCATTCAACAGATCCATAAACTAATATTAGCTACTAGTTTTTCACAGTTTGAACCCACGGTGGTTAATAGAAAAACAAAACATATAGAAGAAAAAAAAATACACATTTGTAGAGAAAAAACTGGCATACACCAAAATACTGTTAGGAATTCTATTTCTCAGTGATATTATTATAGATCTAGTTTACTTTTTCTCCTAGTTTCAAGCAAAAAACATGCATTTCTTTTGTAATTATGGGAGAAACTAACAGTGACAACTACAAATTGATAATGTTATGTATACAGCCTTCCAAACCAGGGGTCCCCAACCCCTGGACTGCAGACTGGTACCGGTCCGTGGCCTGTTAGGGACAGGGCCACACAGCAGGAGGTGAGCGGTGGTGAGTGAGTGAAGCTTCATCTATATTTGCAGCCACGTCCCAGCGCTGCATCATGGCCTCAGCTCCGCCCCAGATCATCAGGCATTAGATTCTCATAGGAGCACTGGTCCCTGGTGCCAAAAAGGTTGGGGACCACTGTTTAAACAGTCTTATATCTTACCAGCTAAAAATAGTTTATTTTATAACTCTGTAACTTGCCCAAGTAGATGCAGGGAGCCTGTTTTGCAGTGCAATTTCTTGTGCCCGTACTTGTTTTTTCACAGTCTCTCCATAGTAGGTTCCTCCTTTGACAGTGGCATCATTGGCAATAATCATGCATTCTACTCTGAGAGGCAGAAAGTTCACAAGACGAGAATATGAGAGATTTCTTCAAAGTTAAAGGCCAATGATATAGCTTTCCAAGACATTCTAATGTCACCTTCAACTTCTAGTACATATCACCAATAACAATCATTAGGAGATAATCATATGATACAAAAGCAAGCTTTAATCATAGTTCACATATTCATTTATATAATATAAAATGATCACTTTGGACAAGATCACAAACTAGTTCTTCATTTTTAAAATCATCAATCCTATATTAGCAGTGAAAAATTAGTAACTTAAGCCATATTTCATAATAACTATTTGAAATGAAAGGGTCCTAACAAGATAATAGTAATAATATTTTTTAAAATCCAAGTCTCAAGGGTGAGAAAATCCCTCTTAACAAACCTTCAAGTTTCCTTTAAGGAAAGTAATTTGCAAAAATGAAAGCAAACCCATCAAGAGTATTTATTTTTCATGTTTTCAGAAGTTCAACATTATTGCCATTTGCTTTTCTACAAAACAAAAAAAATTTTAAAATAAAACATTTATCTTGCTTAATGTAACAACAGATGCAAACTTTAAAATAGTATATTGAAAACAAATACTATAATGAGTCAACAGTGGTGCCCTATCTCACCAAAATCAATTTGTTGGGTACCTCAGCCCACACGTAACATACAAAGAGCAGGGTGGTGAATGGAGAAAGTCAGTTAGGGAAACTGCTTAACACTGCCAGGAAATCTGAACATCAGAGATCCACTTGAAACTTGAGAGGACAATAATGTGTTCTTTACAAAATTTAATTTTCTTTATATTTATGATTTTCCTGTTTTCTCACTTTTCGTTCTCTAGAATTCTAAAAAGTAACTCATTAAATCCCTACTGAAAACAAAGTAGAGAACAGCAGGACATGAGCACACAGCCTCAGGTAGTGCTGTGCTTACCACTCTAGGGTATGTGGCCAGCAGCACTCACCACAACCTAACAGGGCTCCTCTCCTTTGAGCCCAATTTTATTCACTAGGTCTGTGAATGAAAAAAAAAAAAAGAGTTTTAGGGACAGTAACCTCACAGGGTGATCTCATCATAAATTTCTAACTGGCCAGGTGATGGTGGGTAGTCACACCCCAGGCATATAACTTTTTTAGTAAAAGGTTTATCTTTGCCTTAAGCAAGCCTTATCTGTCCACAGTTTCTGTGCATCTAGGTTAACACACCTTTGAAATAAGTGAAACCACCCTCAAGAGCGCACATAATCTTGTTAACTATCGTGTAACCCAATCCTCGCCTTGCTTTCTCCCATCTTCATGTAATCTTCCTTAGCTCCTTAATTCCAAATGCATAAAAGAAGCTGCAAAATCGTTATTCTGCAGAGTATCTGATATCTTGCTCCCCAACATATATCCTCAGTTTGGCTCAAATAAACTCTTAGAAAAACTCTCTTCAGGTTTGAGAATTTCTTACATGGACAGGTAATACAAAGTCTTTTTCCACAAGTGGAATGAAAATGTTTAATGACTTTAACATTAAACAAACTAGACTTCAAAGGGATTTTAGGCTCTGAGCAGATGGTTGGGCCATAACCCAATACCTCTAGAGTGTATTCACACTTCCCTGCCCTGGTTGTGCTGCACAGGAATGGACAGAGGCCAGGCTATGGAATCAGACAAAGCCAGGCTGAAATTCTGGCTCTGCCACTTGCAGATATCTGACCCTGGAAAAGAGATACAGCCACTTTTACTCATCTATTAAAAGGTCACAAACACGGTACAGAATGAGAAAGAAAATCAGTCCACAAAACACTGTATTGTACATTTGTTTGCCTACCCAGTATCTCTTATGTTGGCAAACAGAACTAAACTTTCTTTCAGAAACTGGCTCTTCTCTATTTTTAATACACATGGTTCAAGTGGGACTAACCCTAAAGCCTGCCTTCAAAGGTGGGCACAGAACCAGGCCTTTCTACTCAAGAGTCCACACTGTGACTCAGCAATGGGCTCAGGCCTCAGGTCTATTCCCTTAGAAGTAATCCTACCACTGCGGCTGCTAAACTTAAACAAGAAAAACCAGGAATAACACCTATTCTCACAGGGCAGTGGTGAGGATTAAGACAACTTAATCAGTGGAAAGTGTTTACCACAGTGCCTGACATGGTAACTTCACAGAAAACATGAGATCATACATAAATATATACAAATACATTTAACATCTAGCAATCTAGATTCCTTCAGTCCACAGTGGTTCTTAAATGTTAGCATTTGTGAACACTTATTTCAAAGCCCCACCCCCAAAACTATATTTAGTACCTCTTGGGAAGGCCTGATAACCTACATTTCTAACATGTTCTCAGGTGATGCTGATGCTACTTGGGGACCACACTTGAAGAGCTACTCCTCTAAGACAGTGGTTTTCACTCTAGATGTGAAGAGATCACCTGTGAAGCTTGGACGATGACACAAGCAAAGCCCACACCTGAAGGTCTGAACTGAAACCCCAAGATCTTTGCAAGGGTTTTGTCCCCTCAATGTTTGTCTCTAAAGTTCCACAGATGAATCTAATACATGTCTGCACAGGAAGCCTCAGTCCTAAATAATATCAATAGCATAAAACTTGCATACTAACAAGCAAAGCAGTGAGTACTGGATGCTTGTGCCTTGTCAATCTTTTCCCTGAGCCACAATGTGGAGTGTAAGGAGAATACTCACCCCGATACCCTCCCAATGCCTGTGATAATGCCACCTGCAGGAATCTCCTCATTGTCATACACCTGGTAACCTGCAAACTGGGATAATTCCAGAAACGGAGACCTGAGGGGAAAAAAGGATTTTTTTTTCTTAATGAGTCAGTGTTTCAAATATGCATGTTGTATATAATATCTACAAAAAGAATACCTAAAACAAAATCTAGTGTGAATACTTTCAGGATTTATAAGGTATAGACATTCAATAGAAAACTAGGTACTTACTTTAAAAGCTGTTGTACAAATATGTTTATTAATATAGAAAAAGAATAGCACCTAAAATTTACCAGGTGCCAGGTTCTCTTCTAGGACTTTTGAAAATCTAACTCATTTATTCCTAAGAACTACCTTCTGTGATGGATCCTATTATGATCCCTATTGACTGATGAGGAAATTAAAACAGAGATTAAGTCATTTGTCTAAGGTCACACAGCTAGTAAGTGGCAGAGCTGGATTACAATAAGTAATCTGGGACCAGGCTCTTAACCACTATATTATTCTAGCTCTTACTTACCCATACGAATATATGTGAATATATGTGAATATATGTGAATACGGTCTAGAAGGACATATGGTAGGTGTTAGCAGTGTTTGTTTCTCGGTTGGGTGTGTGTGTGGATGTCATAAAAAATACTTCTGGAATCTTCATTTCCTTCTCTCCACCTCCCCCGCCCCCCAAATCCAATCCTTCAGGAAATCCTGTTGGGTTAGCTCTGTCTTGACAACACATCCAGAACCTGACATTCTCTTCACCTCCACTACTAGTAGCGTAGTCCAAGTCACCATCATGTCTCTCTTGAACCACTGTGATAGCCCTCCAACTGGTCTCGGTGCGCCCACTCTTGCTGCCCACAGTCTACTCACAACACAGAAGCCAGAATAACTCTTTTCAAACATAAGTCAGCTAGATCAAATAGTCTCCTGTTCAAAACCCCGCAAAAGCTCCCCATTTCTCCCACAGTAAGAGCCAAAACTCTTATACTGGCCTACAAGATATTGTGGAAGTTGACCCTCATCTCCACTATTCTCTCCTTCATACCCTCTACCCCAACCACACTGGCCTCCTGGCTCCCTGAGCCTATCAGCATATCCAGCACATTCCCACCTCGGGGCCCTCGCGCTTGCCATTTCTTCTGCCTGAAACACTTTTTCCCCATATATTTACAGGACTTTCTCTAAATATGTCACCTTCTCAACAGGCCTACCGTAACCACCTTATGTTAAACTGCAACTCGACCCTCATCTTCTGCTTCCTTACTCTAGTCTACCTTTTCTTCTTCCCATTTCCCAGCTTCTAATATACTATATAATTTACAACACTGATCATTTATTTTCAATCTCCTCCTGCTACAATGTAAACTCTAGTGGACAAGGATCTTTGTCTATTTTGCTGACTGATGTTATCACTAGCACCTAGAACAGTGCATGATATACAGTAGCCTCCTGATAAACATTTGGTGTTGAATCTTACCCTAAGAACCAAAAGTTAAAATCACTGATTTATAAAAGTGTCTAAAAACAAACCAACAAACAAAAAACTATCTAAGAAAGTGCCATGGAATAGAGAACACTGAGTTAGCACTTGGGTATATACTAACCCTGGGTCCACAAGGCCATCGACTCTTTCTCTGACTAATAGTTTTCCTCTTGATATGTGGCGTTCTCGGGCTTCCTTGCTACCTCCTATGATGAAAACAAAATCAGATTAGGTTAACATGATATAAGGTATCCATTTAACTTAATGCCAAAAAACCATATGACACTTAATCCAAAATATAGAGCTTTTAAAATTTCAACATATCATGAGAAATAGCTAATTTTTCAGATCGCTCAATTTACAAGCTGTTGATTTTCTGAAGTAAATAATTAAACTGGTGTCAATCTATCCCTGATTTCACAGCATATCATACATTTTCTGAATTCATCAGTATTTAAAGAAATAACACAGTACTTTCTCTGCAACTCATGCATTGCAAATACTGCCTCATCCTCATCGCATTTATTAAATACCTACTACAAATATCGAGCACTGTGTTAAATAAAATTTAAAAAATTTCTACCTTCCTTTGTACCAGGTAAAAAGAACTATTGTATTTTCTTTTATTTTTAATTTATATATATTTTTTTCAATTATAGTTGACAAACAATACTATGTTACTTGTGGGTGTACAACACAGTGATTAGACATTTACATAACTTACAAAGCGATCACTCCGATAAATCCAGTACCCATCTGCCACCATACATTGTCATTATGATACAGCTGATTATATTCCCATGTTATACTTCTCCATGACTATTTTGTAACCAGCAATATGTACCTCTTAATCCCCTCTCCCGTCCCTCACCTACTCCTCCACCCCCAAGGTGTCAACAATCAAAATGCTCTCTGTATCTAATGAAAAAGAGCATTATTTTAGAAATGACTTCCATGATTAAAGCAAAATGTAAAGGTGCCATTAGTAACTTAGACATCCTCTTTCTTAATTCTGCCTAGAGTTTGAATTTGCAGTTTGGAACAGCTAGTGAATTCTGGTTTTATTAAGAAAAACCAGAAAGAGGGCTATCCTGATGCAGATTCTCAGATGACAGAATTAAGCTCCTCTGGCATTTAAATGGGCCTAAGGTATGTGACCACCAACAAAAAGAGAGGAAGACAAGGCATCTTAGTTTTCCAAGGATTATTCTTAAAGATTTTGTGTTAATTATCTCCAATCCCACATACCCAGAGCCAGATAAGCTTCTATCTCATTTACCATATTGCATCTTCATTTATCATACTGCATCATTTCTAAGACATACATTTTGTTCACTTTTTAAGATCCCCGAAGCTAGGAATCATTTTACAGTTTGTAGCATCTTTCAGTCGCTGTCACCAGGGGACAGTCACCACACAACTATCTGTGTTGGCATGCACAGCACAAGTGTCTGACTATAGTCACTTAAGCTGTTCTACCTGCAATGTTGGAACTACATGCCTAACATTTAACTTCCACTTTAAAATGTTTTCAAAAACTACACAAGCCTTATCTTTAGGTCCTTAAAAGACCCCTGTTTCAACCACCAAAACTGCTTGTGATTTTACTCTATCATTAAAGTTATCACTCAGCTTTATAAACACTAAGCAATTCTGAATCTATCAAAACACAGCCCTTCAATTAACTTGTGTTGATCAAAGCACTTAGTGCTGGCTATTGTAAATAACAGAGCAGGGGTAACCCTTTTCCACCTACAGAAATGACTAAGCCACCCCTGGAGCAATCTTACATGCATGCTCAATCAGCAACAAAGGGGAGATTAAAGATAGTGCCCTGAGAAAACAACCTGAAACAAAGGCAGAAGTGAGGCAGTAAGAAAGCACAAAACAAAAAGGAGAGCAAAAAGTCCACTAATTTTTGTCAACTTATTTATCACAAGTTCTCTCAAATGAAAATCTCAGGGGTTAACTTGTGAAGCAACTTGAAACACTGTCCCTTCCTCTTGTCTGAAATTTAAGAAATTTTATCAATTTAAATGTCAGAATGTCCAAATTCTACAATGGCATAAGGGGGGGGGCGATAGGAAAATGAATAATATTCCCAACTCTTGATCAACACAATAACTGCTAGGCCAGCCAATGAGCATTCGCATAGCAAAATCATAGACTATCTAGAACAAAGTGCACAAACCCTCCAAAAAAACAAACACACAGACACATACACACATTTTGTTGTTAAAGTTATTATGAGACTGACCAGAATTACATAAAAAATATGTATAGAGGAATTGTTTATGGGTAATTTTTTCTTTTCTTCTTTATATTTTTCTCTAATTTCCAAATTTTCTGTAAATATATATTACTTTTAAATTATACTTGTTGGTGTAACATCCATTTTCATGGCATAACAAGACTGATTCTAGCAAAATTGTGAAGAAGTCTGAGTTTGTCCTCTCCGCATTCTCTCCCTCTTCCCTCTCCAAAGAGCCCTACTCAGACCTGGATTCATCAACCCCCTATCCCTCCTCACCCCATCCTCAGCAGGTGCTCAGTACTAGAGGACTCTTTACCTCTTATTCAAACCCACTCATCTGAATGTCCAAAATGGCTTCAAGAGTATGATTCCAATTATCTTTCAGAGAAGCCCACCAGCAGATTATCTTGCCCCCTTCAAATTACAACCAAAACTCATGTCACTTTTGAACATCATTTCTCCACACTAGAATAGGTGTTCAAGAGCTGTCTGGTCAAAAAGAATGACAGATGTCCACTAATGTTGTTTCTATAAGTAACTCTCCTATTTACCTAGCTAGAGAAGGTAAATTAAGGTCGGCTGGGGCCAGTATAATTGACATTAATTGCTTCTGACTGCTTGCTTTTCCTGAAAATGGTACTGCCACCACCAGTAAGTTCCAAGAGCTGCCAATCACAGCATCCTAAAGCCCTGGATGAGACTGGGTCTAGGCTGGCTGGCATAATTAAGTACCACAACCTGTGAACACAGTGACTGGGCCAAGAAGCGAACATGGAACATAAGTGAAACAATAAGAATTTTCCAAATTGGAGATGAAAGGATAACTTGCTCTTTTTCAGGTCGTAAACTATAAGATGTAATCGCTGCCTTGTCAGCATCCTGGTCCCCACCTCATGGAGAAGCCTGGAAGAGCATGAGGTCCACACCTACATGTACACATCCTGATGAGAGATGGTGGCAGAAACAGTGTGTCCTGGAATGCGGGAGTCCCTGGTCCAGTCAACACTGTCTTTACAAGATATGGTTACAATAACCACTAAATGCTGCCTTCTGATTAAACAAGGTTGGTTTGGATTTCTATGACTTGAAACAGAGACTGAATACTACATCCACTTTCAAAATAATATTCTTAATATGTTTTGAGTACCTATCCTGGGAAGAGCTAAAAAGTCTACCCTATTTAAGGCCATGCCACCCTGAACAAGCCTAATCCCATCTGATCTCAGAAGCTAAGCAGGGTCGGGTCTGGTTAATACTTGGATGGAAGACCACCTAGGAAGACCAGGTGTGGTAGACATAAAAAACAAAAAAAACAAGGGATTGTAAACTGACAAGGTCCTTGCGATCTGTGAGGACAACCCAAGGGTTGCCTCGCCTAAATAAAAAAATAAAAAAATAAAATAAAATAAAATAAAATAAAATAAAATAATAAGATATAAAGTAAAATAAAATAAATAAAATTTCTCCCCAATACCCTCATAGATAGAATGGGAGCAATTACTGCCATCTGAATGAGGTCTTTGCTTTAACTGGTCCCACATTGAGTTTCCCGTTTGTTCGTGTTATGGTAACTTTAGAGGATTTAACTGATTTGACACTAAATTACTCTAAGTAAAAAACCAAGAAACCAAGTTATTTCAAATAGCTCTACTTTCTGGTCTTGTCAATTAATTTTGTTAATCTGTTAAGTCAAAAGAAGGCAGAAATACATGTTTGAAGTGAATAATGCCTGTAATTCACGGACCCATTCTCCAGGTTATGCATGAGGTACTGAAATTTTTGAGAGGGATTAAATAATTGGACCAAGGATATTTAATTATTAGAATAATAAACTAGTCTAGCCCACCACTCTCAAAATCCTACAAAGGACCAAAACACTGAGTTTATTTCTTCTCTAATACACTAAACAAATTAGTAGACAACTTTAGATGGCCTCTGTTCGTCTTTCATTAATCAATTATCGTGCCTCCATTCTTAAAGTCCTCAGAAGAAAAACAATAATATAAGAAATATTTTTTATTAAAAAAAAAAATCCATCAAGACTTATCTAAATTATTTCCCTGATGACTTCTACTGGGAATGTCCTCTGAATGTGATAAGTTCATACTTAAGAATGTAATAATACTCTTAAACCACAGGTTTACAGATAAAATGGATTTTATCTATGAGGATATTAGGAAGAATTCTTTTTAAATGAAGGCTGTAAAATTCATATAGCTCCTTTCAAGTTAGGTATTTGTAATATATTTTGGAAATGGCCTTTAGTTTCAAGTCACATAGCCTTCAAAATGCAATATAGAGCAATAACAGTACAACAGCATACAATGTGGTATTTGTTTGTATGTTAATATTTTACATTCCTCTCTGTGATGCTATTTCTTCCAAGCAAATGAGTTCCTGGTATGTACACAATTTAAAAATAGAAAATAGAGGGGGAAAATAAAAAATAAAATGTTAAAAAATTTTACATATATATATGTATATATATATATATATATATAAATATATATATATATATGCATGAAAAAATTAAAATAAATAAATAAATAAATGAGAAAAAAGAAAATAGCGACAATTTAGTTTTTAGGAACTCTCATTTATTAATTAGCAATAAACCCATAAATGATTTCCAAATTATATGACAGCAGAAAATGCATAATTACTAAGAAACTGAGTATATAGTATGACTATGACTAATGAACCAAAAACATTTTAATTGCCTCAAGTGAAACGAAAATTTCAGTGTAATGCTGTGGATGAAATAAACCTTAAGAAGCAATAGTTTAAAAGTTGATGAACCTGAATTTCTACTTTTCCCCAAATGGTAGAGGTGCTATATGAGCAGAAAATCTGGCCAAGTAATAGGAAAAATATAAAATAGCTGTATACCAACAAATACAGTCTTGAAGAGTTAAAAGTTCAGCTTTTCCTAAAACCAATAATTTATAAAGGGATATTTTAATTAAAAGTGTGAAAAACAACATAAATGGAGTGTGAAAAACAACAAATTCAAAAATAAGTCAGAGCTACAATTTCAGACAAACTGCCCTGCACATATAACTCTTCAAACCTTTGGAATGTTGAAAATGGACCAAATTACTTTCAACTTGGGCATAAAACAGAATTGTTTGCTAAGTAACTATTTGCAAAGCTAATAGGAAAACAGACATGAGTACTGGACTGAAAATTAAAGACATTCTTTAGCATTATCATCTCTATGTTAGTTTATCAGCATCTACAGAAATTCCTTCCTTAGCTTATTAACACCCAGAGAAATGCCTTCTATTTGTGTAACTATTCCCTTTAACTTTCTAATACATGCTCCTCATCTTCACCTCCTAATTGAAACACTATTTGGGTTTTGGCCTGAATCAGTGCTTCCAGATGGCTATTCTTTTGGATCTCAAATGCTTGCTGCCTCTTACTTTGACCCTTTATTTTTAGGTTAACAAAAGCATAAACTGGAGAATAAATGAGTGTTTACCTAGTTTTATATACTGAACTCGTTCATGGAGTTGAGTTACTAGTGCTTTCATTTGTTCATAGTTTTCCTAAAACAGAAACAAAGAGAGCAATATTAGAAAGCAATTATTTTTTGTACCAAAATAAGGGTTATGGAGAACATCATCTGCCAACCCACGTGGGTCCACACTAGGCCACCGCCCACTGATGTGATCGCCACCCATTGTATGGAAAAGATTAATTTCTGTCCTTCTCTTTGCTCAAGTTCTTTACTACCGCCACTCCTCTCTGTCCATCTATCCAATTTTGTGTGTTCCATCTCATCTCCAATACCATTTTCTGGCCACTTTTACTCATTTTAACAACGTTCTTCTTTAAACATATACCAAACTTAATTGATCTCTATTTCTTTTGTATTGTAAGGAATATAAGCCATGTATTCCTTAAGTTTAAAGACATCTTATTTTTTCTGTTCCATCTATCACTATCCTGAGATTCTACCCAATGCAGAAATACTGACAAATTACACTTAAAAAATAAAATCTACCTGTGGCTTCTGCACTCAAAACTCCTTTATCTGGCCACACAATTTCATCTACTCCATGAATTCCACATCCTAGCCATGATTTCCAAGTCCTCGTACTCACTATACACTTTCACAACTTGGTACCGATGTTCTTGTAGCTCCCTTAGTTTGTGCAGTCTTGTCTCTCATCTTCTACTGAACCTGGCCAGCTTTTATCCAACCATCAAGATCCAATGCACTCATTATTTCCTATGTGGTTTTTCCCAACCATCTTTTCAAGCTTTAGACACCACTTACCATAATGCACTATAGTTACCTCCTTTCTTATTCGCCTTCCCCACAGAATTATAATTCCATTCCCATCCATCTATCCAAATGCCTAAAATAGTGCCTAGACCAAATTAACCACTTAATGGTTCTGAATTAAACATTCTCTCCTAACCCCAGGAAATCCAAAGACTTTTGGAAGCCTCTCATTGGGTATTGTTTGTCTCAGTCTGCTTATTTTCTTTCAATTTTGTTTTGCCAAAGGCAGGAATTCTTTAAAATGTCTTCTCTGTAAGTTATTTGCACAATTTAAATGTTATCAGTAAAAGCTGGGAAATCATGGGACAGACTGAAATTTTCCAGCTGATATTTCACAAGCTGCAAGTAGCTTCTTTGACCTTGTAATAGCTCTCAGGGTCAAGAAAAGCCATTCAAAGCTATAGTGGGACACGTAGTTTCTATTAATATAAACAAATATTTAAAGTCTGATAAGCACAACTTTTAAGGTTTAAGGTTAGCTCTCTTAGGCTAGTGGTTCCCAAAACTGGTTGCCACCATGCTTCCAATACTTAATTAAACATGTCAACACCAGGACCCCACCTCACGGACCCAAAAGATCCAGGATGGGGTTTAAAGCAGCTGTATATTCAACGAGCTCCCAGGGTGACATTGCTAAGCCCGGTTTTGAGATGCACTGATTTCAAAGATGCAAAGTATAGCGCTAATGCTAAAAGTGAACTAAAATCTATTTAATTTGAAAAACTATTTTTTCGAACTTCACGACCACTTAGTGCGTCCCAGAATCATGGCTGCGGCTCCAGAGAAAAGAACAAAAGCTGTTCAAGTGTGCCAGCCCTACACCTACTTCCTAGTCCAGGCAGCGCCTAGTCCCGTGGGTCCGGCACTAGCGGAGACATAATAAGGGGAATCACATACTTCACCCAGGGGCTGCAGGCTTGGGCTGCTCACCCAGCATACCTGGTAGATGGCGGAGCCAAAGTTTGGCTGCGTGCCCAGCGTGGCCACCGAGTCCCCGTGATAGGTACGCGGCCCAAGGACAACAGTGCGGGCGCACCGCCACAGGGCTAACCTCCGGGTGGCCCACATGGCAGCAGGCACAGAACAAGGGAGAAGAGCGAGAGAGATGCCGGAATCGGTGCTTTTACCGTCCGCTTCCTCGCTTGGGTTTAGAGTTCAACAGGCTTTGTTGCCCCGCAACCCAATCAATGCCTGAAACGTCGGGATGCTCAAGCCAACCCCGGTACGTGCCTCCACGCGTCGTCCGTGATTGGTCGGCGTTACGCACCACACCCCCCCATTTTAGCCATTAAGGACAGGGCTTAACCCTGTGAGATTGTGTCATCGCAAGCCAAGAGCACTCAGAGTCCAGATGCTGAAGACACTTTCGTGGCCGTCCTGCTTCCCGGGGCTCTGGTTTGATGAACTGCAATTCAATTTCCTTGGAATCGGACTCAATTCATTTTCTATGTGCTGTTTTCTTCCCCTGCTAATAAAAAGGATATTCCAGGACTTGGAAAAGCTTATGCTTATATGACAGCTGGAAATTGAACAGATATTAAGCTGCCCTAAGAAATAAAACTCTTTAAGAGGACAAACATATTTATTCATTAAGCAAATATTTCCTTAATGTCTCCTGTGTCAGGTGCTCGTCTGAAGCTGGGGGTACAATGAACAGTGTCTTCTTTTATAAAGCAGGAAGAGCAAAAATAAAAATTCTAATAGCGGTAAATTACAACTTAGAGATACGATTATAATGTACTTATACAACTTCGCCTCTAACAAATCTAGGCTTCCTCACAATCCCTCACTCACTGGACAATGAGGGAAAAAAAAGAACTTTATCTACTCCATTTGTCTTTGATCCATTTTGAGTTAATTTTTGTATATTTTATACGGGTCCAACTTTATTCTTTTGTATGTGGACAGCCAATTCCCTTAACAGAATTGTTGAAAAGACTGTCCTTTCCCCCACTGAATAGGCACCCTTGTCAAAAATCATTTGACCATAGTATATGCAAGTTTATTTCTGGGCTCTCTAGGCTATTCCATCAGTCCATGTCTGTCTTTACCAGTACCACAGTTTTGATTACTGTAGAGGTGTGGTTAAGTTTTAAAATCAGGGTGTCTTCCAACTTGATTCTTCTTTTTTAGAGTTTTTTGTTTTGTTTTGTTTTTGCTATTCAGTGTGCTTTGAGATTCCACATTAATTTTAGGGTGGGTTTTTCTATTTCTGCAAAAAAAAAAAAACTGTAAGAAAGCTAAAATTCTTATGTTCCATAACAATAAGTCAATTAACAATGTCTGATATTCATAAATTAGAGATAAAATACGGTATTTAGAAAAATGTAATACCAGAAGAAACTTGACTTTTTAAGCCATCTGTAATACTTAATTTTTAAAAACATGAGACAATGCGTATCAAGAGGTTAGACAGTGCCTAGCATAATAAATGGTAGCTTGTTGTTTTAAAGTGACAGGTTTTTAAATATCTGGGCGGGGGAATGAAGGTAAAATAATAAAGTCAGAGTGAGTTTAGTATACTAAATGTGTCATATGAAGTATTTTACCTTGCTACAGGTTGGCCCCAAATTTAGCTTTGCATTGCAAAAGAAAACTTTAGTCACACAGCCTATATAAAAAATTGAACAGAAGCCAATTATTCCTGGCACTGATGCAAAACAAAATATCTACTATAGATTCCTCTAAATAAGATATTGGATGGCACAATAATATGTATAACTATAGCAAAATAAATAATTTCTTTAGGCTTTTAGACTATTTTAATAATGTTCCTAAACATGAGCAGACAAAACAATGTAACCAATATTCATAGCTTTCTAATGATCTGACAAAATCCAAGAAATGACTAGACTACCCTTTAGGAAAGTTTCCAGAAGTATTTTTCTCAGCTAATTTGTTTGACTGAGATTTTGCCAATATCCACTTCAGAAGTCTAAGTTTACATTATCTAGGACGAAAGTTTCCCATTTCCTCTACAGAAAAAATAAAGTGAGAAGAAAGCAAAAGAGGTTGCGTCCTTATATCTAAAAATTCATTCTATAAGGAATAAATAAAAAAGTAAGCAACTCTTCACACATGTCCCAAATGTGGGGGAAAGTTTATTCTTTATTCAAAAACATATCCTTCACAGCATGCATATAAGAAAAAAGATTACTTCTCCCAGTTATACACGCAGCCCTTAGTATCCACAGATTCCATCTCTGCAGATTCAACCAACCTCAGATTCAAGCAACCGTGAATGCAATATATTTGAAAAAAATTATGTTGTTGCTGATGTGTACTATGTAGTTAGGCCTAAAATGGTTGCATTGGATTGAACACGTACAATTTTTCTTGTCATTACTCCCTAAGCAATACAATATAACAACTATTTACATAGTATTTACTATGCATTAAAAATTATAAGTAATCTAGAAACAATTTAAAGTATATAGGAGGATGTACATAGGCTATATGCAAATACTATGTGATTTTATATTAAGATTTGAGCATCTTCAAATTTTGGTACCCGCAGGTGGTTCTGAAAGATTCCAAGGGATGAGTCTCATATGTTTTTAAGGAAGGAAGAAAGCAGTAAAAGCTGTAGTTGAAAAATTACTAGTTTTGCTTAAATAACATTGAGGACACACAAAAATAGTATAAAATAACTTTTATTTACATAATTTTTATCTATAGAACATAACTTTCTTTAGAACAAGAAAATTTACAAATGACAGATATTGCTTTTTAGTCACAGACTTCTTCAAGCAAGATAGTATACATGGTCACTTCTATTTCAAATAACATGGTGGTAAACAGTGGATATTCATATTTTTATCTGTGCCTCAATCATTTACTAATAATTAGGCTTTTAAACCATCATGTTGATCATTTGCTAAGATATAAGCATTTAGGAGGAAAAGTCAAGAAAAAACAAAGACCTTTGATCATATCTCCTTTTAAGATTTATATAATACAAATTCTTCTCAACATCATTATTACATGAATTAGATTAAATACAGATGTGACAAAATATTTCCACCTTGTAAGGTAAATACACTGATTACATTTTTCTTTTCCCAAGATCAGTTTTAAGGATATAACAGTAGGGTCATTTAGCTGGATGACTTGATTCTCTAATACAATGAATGTCCAAAGGTAAAATTATTCTTTATACAATAAGAAGTTACATCTTCTGTAAAATTAATTCACTGTGGATGAACAAGAGACAGACATTAAGGAAGTTAAAAAATATTATACAGGAACAAAATAATAGTTTAATTGTGGCAACCTAACATTCAAATTAACATTAATCAAATAAAAGAAACCTTTTTAGAATATGCGACCTTTAAAATTTTACAAAAACGGCATTAAAATAGCAATGTGATTTATGATTTACTACCATGATTTTTGTGTTATGTTAATCACATGAAATAAATACATATCTATAGAGAATTTCTGCTCAGATTTATAGATCCTCCTTATGACAAAAAAATTAAACTATAAATTTCAGTTTATGTAAGGAAATGAAGTGCTCTAATATCAATTGTTTTAATAAATTAGGATTACTGTTGTACTTCTTCCTAATCCATATCCTATTTTACTAATGAACTTGAAAATTGGCCACCATTTTTTTCCCTTACAAAAACAATTATCTAGCCATTAAAATATTTCCCCAACTGAAACACTGATCCTTTCATAATATAATTAACACAGTTTAATTGTTAGGCACAACTTATAACTTCAATGACAAATATCTCATAGATAAAGACATCAGCACCTTAAGGTAAAAAAAGTATTGTCTAATGTAGGGGTCAAACTAAAAGCTCAATCCAGCCATGCCCATCATTTAGGTATTGCCTGTGGCTGTTTTCAACTGTAATGGCAAATAAAGTATTTATTGCCACAGAGGCCACCTGTCTCACAAACTCGAAAATATTTTGTGGAAAATGTTTCTGACTCCCAACCTACTATATTATCAACGCAGGAGGCTTTTTAAATACAAGAATAAATCTCTGTGACAAGTTTAATTTGAACCACCAAAGATTTGCTTGGGTGAGTAAAAGAATTACACATACAAATCACAATATCAAAAACAACCCTTAAATTCATACTGATAACTGACTTAATAAGTTCTTATTATCTTATTTTCTATTTTTAACATCACAATTATATTCTGTGCTTAAAGGCCTAAGTGTTCCTCAAGTAGAATTTAATAGAGGGAAAAGCTATCAAGAAATTTGCATTTTAAAAAAGGAATGTGTATGTATGAGTGAATGTCTGTGTAAAGGAGATAAGAGTTTTGTATGGAAATTTGTCTCATAAATGAAGTTAAGGGTTTTTTCCCCATACAAATAAATCCTGAGATTATTATCCAAGAAATAAGAAAAAAAATTTCACAGTACAAAATCAAAATACTAAACTATGAGAAAAAGTATTCAAAACACATACACTACCCAAATGCTTTCAGATATATCAATTTAAATATCTTTAAAATTAAAGAGGGAAAGGAGACAAATTTGTTAATGCCTTCTTTACCTATAATCTGAGGGATGAAATAATTAAAACTGAATATTCTTTTAAATAAAAAATTTAAAAATAAATAGCTTCTTGATGTTTTGTCTTTATAAATAATAAGTTTAAATACTAGTTCTTCAATTAGGACTAATGTTACATCAACATGAAATAGAAAAATACATATTTTTCAGTCAAACAGCTGATAATAGAAAAGTTTTTAACTAACTTTTACTAACTTTTACTAAAGTGGAGCTTCACAATTTGCTTTCATATACTTAAAGGCAACTGAAAAGGCCTTAACCATCAAAAACAAAATCCAAACAAATAGAAAAAAAACCTTCACAAAAGTAGATCACTAAATGTTAAATACAATCCACCTCCAAATGTATCGGCACTATGATTTATAAAGACATTTATCCACACACAACATTCCAAAATGTCCACCTGTGTTCAGCACAAGAAGAGTCAAAATGTAAACAAGAGTTGCTATTTCTGTCTGAGAAAGCAGTCTTAATTGCTTGTATCTCCAAAATGCTGAATTAACCAGAATGAAAGGAACCTCAGTAATGTTTTCCATTGATTATAAAAGCTTCAAACCAAGCTCATTAAATAACTGAAATCGACCTAAAAAAAAAAAAAAAACAGTGATGCTTTGTTCTTAATACTGTTTTGTTAATATAATTTACTCTGGAAATCCTGGACTTAACAAAGGAAAGAAAAAAGACCTTATTTTGTTTCATCCACTTCGATGAAGATATCACTAAAGAAATATTCAGAGACTGTGGTTGGCTCCTCTTCAAGTACCTGGTTTTGGAAACTTCTACATTCTTCTTTCGGTAAGGAACAATCACAAGAAACCTAAAAAAGTAATAAAAATAAGTGTGCAATATAACATTTATAAATTTGGTGGTGGCAGTCTAAATTGATATCTGTTTGAGAAGCAACACAGCATAAATATTAAGAGCTTTAAATATGTTCATACCCAATAATTTCATTTCTGTGCTATTATATTAAGGAAATAATCCTAAACATAATAAGTTTTGTAAATAAGAAAACCTTTGTAGCATTAGTTACAATAATAAAATTGGAATAAACAAATATGTACTAGACATGATTAGGTTAATTACAGTGTATAATATATATATGATCTATTACATCACCTAAATTTCCACGGAATTTTAATAAAAACAATATATGAAAACATTAATAACAAATGTAAAATAGACCCATGAGACAGAACAGAACCTAAAGGAAACATTATAAATGAAAATGAAATAAACCTATCAAAAATTAGCATACTTTTAAATCTACAAAAAAAATTAAGATAGCACGGTATTGGGACAGGAACACACATATGTCAATGAAACAGAACATGAGAAATAGCCCCAACACACATGTATCTGATAAAAGTGACATTTCACTTTTATGATTCCATTTACACAACTGTATATAAAACGCCATCTATATTACTTTCTTGGAATGACAAATTTAATGGGAGAACAGGTTGCCAGAAGTTAAGGAGACATTGGGGATGAGAGGGAAGTGGGGGTGTCTACAGAAGCGCAACACAAAGGATCCCATGGTGACAGAACTGTTCTGTATCTTTACTGTAGCAATGTCAATAACCTGATTGTGATGTTGTTCCATAGGTTTACAAGATACATAGTGTTGGGGAAAACTGGATAAAGGGTGCACAGGGATTTCTCTGAATTTTTTCTAACAATTGCATGCGAATCTACAATGATCTCAAAATAAAGTTTAATATAAATTTTTTTTAAAAAGAGAGCAAGAGAGAGAAGCAGGAAGCTCTTTTTCTACTGTTTTGCAAAGATCTGTGAAACATACTGTCAGATGAAAAAGCATGGAAGAGAACAGAATGCTTGTTATTTATACATAAAAAAAGAAGAAAACTGTTTATATTTGTGTATATATAAGATATCTCTGGAAAAGTAAACCAAAGACTGATAATACTATATACGTGTGGAAAGGAAGAACTAGGAAGCTAAAAAACAGATGTGGGAAGCTTTTTACTGTAAGCTCTTTTTTATAGATTATGAATTTTAAAATGTGGAATAAATTATTCAAAAACTAACAATTTGAGAATAACATTTAGCTTAGATTCTTGCCTCACACTATATACCAAAGTCAATAACTATGAACGGAATTAATTTTAAAACTGATTACTAAAACTTTTATACTTCTGGAGAAAAACTTCATAATCATAAAAGCAATTTAAGAAATTACAAAGAAAAAATAAATTTGACTAAACATTGAAAATGCATGCATATCAGAAAACCTCCAAAATTTTAAAAAGTAAATAAACTTGGAAAAATGACTTGAAGCAATAAAAGAAAGGCATTTTTTTAACAAAGATCTCATACACATTAGCAAGAAAACACTAAATCAGCAAAAGGTTGGTACAAAAAAGAAAAAAAAACAAGTCTCTAGTAACTAAGGAAATGCAAATTTAACAAATAAAATGACATATCTACCCTTCTACCATTATACTAAATAAGAAAAAATATTTCCTTTGAAGAGTTAATATCTAATGCTGGCAACGATGTGATTAAAGTGGCACTGCCACACTGCTAGTAATTACAACACTATTCTCCAAAGTAAGCTAGCAATAATAACAGACTCATAAAATATTGGTCTCAGGAGATAATTCTAAAACATAATATTAAATATTTTTAAAATTCTAAAAATAAATTTTAAGAGTTCTCCAAGTCTCATGCTACCCAATAGAGGGTCACCAGCCTTTTCTTTGTTAAGCTCATAAGCCACCCCAATATTCTTCTTAAGTTTTTGAAACAGGTTCATAGATTTTTCTATACCGGTACTTTTTACACAGACAGCTTCAGAATGCACAGAAATAACACATGCAAACAAATTCTAATTTTACTGTTCCTTGAATTCTTATAGGGGTCAGGCCATTTCTCCTAAAGCAAGTCCTGCTTTGTTTTGCTTCCAGGTCAAAAGGGTCTTTGCTTCATAGAAATGGCAATTAAGTGTTATATCACTTACAGCTAGTTCAATGGCTTTGTACTAAACTTGTTGTAACTTCCTAATTCAACACTATTTTCTTCCAGTATGGTGAGCTATGATGGAGAGGAGATGGATAGTTGCTCTGCAATAATTTCTGACATCCAAAGGAAAATAACAATTGCCATGTTCCTTCTAGTTGAGTCTCGTATCTAACCCCTTCTATAACAAATAATAAAATAACTAGTTATCACATACCTGAGCTGAACTGTCAATATTCTCAGAATGAGTATTAACAACACTTGGAGATGGAAGCAGATCAGAGGACTCTTGAAATTTTTTATGGCTTGCATAGGGTGGACCAGATCTTTTCAAATTCTGTCTTGATATAGGTAAAAAAGGTTTTACGCGTTTCTTACTATGAACTGGAATAGGTTCATCAGACTCCAAAGTATTCTTTGAGCATATTAAAGACAAAAAACCCAGGGGTCTTCTGCCAGGTCTAGAAATGCAAACATAAAGATATTCAAGAATATCCAGGAAGACACTTCTTTTTTTTTATTAGTTTTTAAAATTTTAGTCAACATACAATGTTTCAGGTGTTACAGCATAGTCATTACATATTTATATAACTTACAAAGTGATCTCCACAATAAGTCTAGTATCCACCGGACACCATACAGTTATTACAATATTGACTCTATTCTCTATGCTACACTTTATATCCCCATAACTATTTTGTACCTGTCAATGTGTACTTCTTAATCCCATCCCCTTTTTTACCACTCCCCAACTCCCCTCCCATCGGACAACCATTAGTTTGTTATCCGTATCTATGAGTCTCTTTCTGTTTTCTCTATTCATTTATTTTGTTCTTCAGATTCCATATAGAGGTGAAACTATATGGTATTTGTCTTTCTCTGTCTTACTTCATCTAGTATAATACCTTCTAGGTCCATCCATGTTGTCACGAATGGTAGATTGCATCTTTTATGGCCAAGAAATATTCCATTGAACACATGTACCACATCTTTATCCAAACATCTATCAACAGACACTTAGGTTGCTTCCATATCTTGGCTATTGTAAATAATGCTGCAATGAACATAGGGATGCATCTATCTTTTCAAATTAGTGTTTTGGATTTCTTCAAATAAATACCCAGAAACAGAATTGCTGATTCATAAAGTAGTTCTATTTTTAATTTTTTAAGGAACCACCATACTGTTTTCCATAGTGGCTACACCAACAGTACACAATGGTTCCCTTTTAGGAAGACACATTCTTAAAACCAATTTCTCTCCATTAAACCTAAAATGGCATGCGTGATGTCACATTATTGGTATCAGCACATGTACTAAATACTGATACCACTATGCCATGACATATATTTGTGACCAAAGTCAAAGCTTACACTAAAGCAGTACTTCTCAAGCTTAAAAGTGCACAGAGATCACAAGGAAGCTTATTAAAATGATGATTCTGACTGGGTGTGAGTGGGGCCTGAGTTCTATAACAAGTTCTTAAATGATGTCCATGCTGTTGCTCCAAGGACTTTGAATGGCAAGGTTCTAAAGCAGAGTTCAGTAAACTATGGTCTATAGACTAAATGCAATCCACTCCGATTCTATAAACAGGTTTCATTGGAATACAACCATGCTCATCTGTTTAAATATGATTGCTTCTGCACAAAAAATGCAGTGTTGAGTAGTTGCAACAGAGACATACGGGCCAAAAAACCTAAAATACGATCTTTCACCAAAACATTTGCTGACTGTTGTTCTAAAACACTGCTTCCCTAACAGTTTTAACCCAAAAAACCCCATGATGTTTCCCTCATTGTATTTTTAGCACATCTTTAGACCAAAAGAGATATTGCTGAGCTTTATTTTCAGTAATTTATATAATAAAAACAAGAGATTTATTAGATATGCTTTTCCAAGGTACACATGTCCTTGCCCTGCTTTCCTTGGAGTGGAGGTTAGTGCATGGTCTCCCCTTCTTAAATCACCAACATCATGTTAATGATTTAAATGTTGCTAACAATAATTATCCAGAACCCAGAGGCTTGCTTCTGGAGTACGAGGAAAATAATGTGGGAGAAGCTGGCTTTGGGCTTAAATTCCACATTTACTCTAATAGAAAGAAAGCCATGGTTTACCTCTTTGGTATGCCACAAGGGAGAAAAATGCACGCATTAATTGGGACTTCAATAAAACAACATCTTCTGAATATTAGCTCTATGTCAGACTATCTACATCTGCACTGGCAGCTACTGTATGGAAGAATAAATAATTACCAAAATAATAACCATGGACAATCTGAAAAAGAAAGTATACATTACTAAATTCTAAAGATGTTCAATCTAAAAAGTCAAAGTTTCAGTACTTAAAGTCAAGCTCTTATTATATGGAATGTATATTTATCTGGAACAGTGCTACAGAAGTGTCGGACATTATTCTACTTCTCCCCCTTTACGTTAATAAAAGAGAGAAATGTTTCTAAAATGTCATCCTTAGTACTGAATAAGTTATTTTATATATATATATATATTTTTATATATATATACACACACACACACACTATATATATGTATATATGTATGTATGTATGTGTGTATGTATGTATGTATATGTTCCATATAGGTTATATTCATCTACTGAGAGAGAAACAGATAGAGAAACATTAAAGATTTTCTCATGATACCTGGATAGAGGAGTTTTTGAAGATGAAGTGACGCTATCCATCTGTTCAGCCTTAGAAGCTGCACAAGTTCTTTCTTCCTTATCAGACATAATCATCTCATCCTGAGGTAACTGAGGTGTATTCTTTTCTATATGTGTATCTATTATTTTATCAAGAGATTTAGATCCTATACTCTGAAGAATTGGTTCAAGTTGCTCTTTCTGAGGTTCTGAAGTTGTATGTGTGCTTTCTGAGGTAGGGAAGATATCTTGTCCCTTGTACGACTTCCCTTAAAAAAAAGAAAATGAATGATAAGCACACAAGCCAAAATTAACACATTCAATTGTACTGTAATATTTGAAGGAAAAAGCCCACAATACTCTATCATAAACATGCACTAATAACAGGAACTTAAATTATAAAAGAGTTACCTAGACCCTTAAAAATATTATAACTGCTTAAAAGCTATAACAGCTTCTGCTTTCAGATACAAAATAATCATATCAATATATTTTCACCTAAAAAACCTTTCTCTATAAATATTTCTTCAACTAACAAAATGAAAGAGGGATCACTTTCTAATTTCAGGGTACCACTAAGGACCAATAAAAACTCCTTTACACCAGCTTTCTAATTCCTGAAATGCAGCTGTTGAGCTTTTATAGGAAATCTTGCTGACATATAGTGTTCTATTAATTACAGGAAGAAAGTAGCATTTGTGGCTACCAAAGTGCTAAATTCAAGGTGTCAGTAGGGAAGAAAAATAATAATAAAAGCATGATTCTTAGAGAAAAGTGAACAAGACTCTACTTCAATCCCAAATTTAAACAAAATGCATAAAAATTATCAAGGGTACTCAGGAAAATGTAATCACATTAAAATGTACTTCACTCACCTCTTTCCTCAAAAACCTTTATTAATTCCTTTGAACATACCTGTTTTAAGGATATTTACAAAAAAAAATTAGAAATTCATTAATCTAATAAAATTAATTTTATTTCCTTTTTTAAGTAAAGAAAACATGTATTTCTCAGAAAGCTCTGGGGTCAGACATGTCTTACAGGAATTCTACCAAACATTTATAGAAAAGACATTGTTATCATTATTTAAACTATTTCAAAACAAAAGACAGAAAGCTTCCAAATACCTTTTATAAATCAAGCCCAAAACTGATACCAACTGAACAGTCTCACACCAGTACAAAAAATATCAAATGAAATACTAAAGGCATAACACTTAGCAGTACATCAAAAGACTAATATATCATGATCCAGGAGAGTTTGATTCAGGAATGCAAAATGATTCAATATTATAAAACCTACCAATATAATTCAGTAGATCTGAAAAAGAAAAATATTGCCTTCTATTTCCAAGAAAAGTGTACAATAATATTCATTCTTAAAAAAACTTAAATATTGGCTAGACAGGCATTTTCTTAAAACCATAAAATATAATACCCTAAACCAAAAGCCAGCAACCCACTTTATAAACACTAGAAACATTCCCATTAAAGTCAAGAGTAAAAACTATTTTCTGACATTTTTTTGAGTTACATTAGTCAATATAATTAGAAAAAAAGAAATTAAAGGTATAAAAACTAGAAGAGAAAAACTGAAACTTTTGCATATGATTATTTAAATAAACCAAGACAATCAACTGAAGAATTACTGCACATGAGGAAAATTCAGTAAGCTCTCTAGATAGAAATGACAATAGCAACAACAACAAAAAAAGTTAAAGTTCTTATAATAAACTAATAAGAAATGTACCACATTTATATAAAGAACAGCTTAAAATACCACTGAGACACAAAGAAGACTTAGACAAAGGGAAAGACACACCACGTTTTTGGATAATAAAATTCAACCTCACAATTATGACACCAATTTTCCCTATGTTAGTCTGTCAAGTAATATGCTCCTAATACAAATACCAACAAGATTTTTTTTTTAAGTTCAGAAGTTAATTCTAAAATTGATATGACCTTTAGAACATATAAACAATTAGTAGAAACTTCAAAAGAGAAGAAAATTGTATGGGGGGAGAGACTATCAAAGACATTAAAGTACTTAAAAGCTACAATTAAAACAATGCAATACTGACTCCAGAATAAATAGATAAATTAATGTAGGAGACATGAAAGTTCAGAAATATACCCAAATACATATGGGAATTTAATATCTGATAAAACTGAAGTTTTAAATGCATGGGGAAAAGTTGAATTATTCAATAAATGGTACTAGGACAACTATATAGGCATTGGGGAAAATTAAGTTGGTTCTACTCTTCCTAACACCAAAATATATTATAAACAAAGCAGTAATGCTATCTAGAAGAATTTATATTAAATCTCGATGTACATTCTCAATGTATAACATCACCAGAAGCCATACATACAAAGACTGATAAATCTGATCACAGGAAAACAAAAAATGTTTGCATGTCTATCTGAATGAAGTACATGTGCATACTAGAATTTAAAATTATAACTAACTTTTATAAGCAATTTTTATTGTTAAAATATGAAAACAAGGTTTAGAAAACAAAAATCACAAAAAGCCCAGCAGACATTATACTTTTTGTATATATATTTAGTCACACTGAAGTGTATCAGTTTTTAAATGATATATTAAAAACCGATGACCTAGTTTGCATATAGTAATGTACTATGATCTTTTTTCCATGTCATTAAGTGTTTTTAAAACAAAACAAAACAATGTCTGCATGGAATGCTAATAAATTGTTGAAACTGGGAGATTAGTACATAGGGATACATTATACTACCTGTCTACCTCTTTAAATGTTTGAAAATGTTCATATTAAAAAGTTAACCAAATAAGTCTGCATGAGAAAATCCCTTAAGTAAAGCCAGAAGACAAATAACCAACTGGGAAAAAAATATTTGCAACTCACATTACAGACATACAAGATAAGACTAGAGACAGAAATGAGCCAGATAAATCGAGGGCCTCAGAGGTTCTGGTTTTATTCCCATTAGCAATGAGAAGCTTTAAGCATTATGGTAATGGTGGTGGTGATATTACTATCATCGTTTAATACAACAGGAAACTCAATCAGAGAGGTAAAGTATCTTGCCTAAGGGCCCAGAGCGGTTAAGTGGTACAGGCCAAGATCCAGATTTGTATGTGTTCAGTCTTATTTTTAGCTAATGACATAGAGCTGGGAATGAGTTTCCAGATTATGTCCATCAATTTCACCTAGAACAAGTAGAAAGTAGAAATATAAAAAGTTTTACCTGAATTATCTATGGTGAAAAGTGCCAGTACTAGCTTTATATAAAGAATCTAAAGGAAACCCCAGAAAATAGATCTGTTGTAATATAGCCATCTTACTTGCTAAATGAGTTTCTTACCTCAGAGATGTATTTTTGACAACCGTCTCTTGAAGTGAGTGAACTTTTTTTGGCAGAAGGACCATGGTCACTTCCATCAAGCCTACAATGAAATCTCTTCCTAGATATAAGATCCAAATTAGCAGGAGGCTTTTCAGAATCATCTCTTCCAGGATTAGATAAACACATGGCATCCTGACCAACTGAGGTTACTGGAAAACTCATACTGCATAGAAAATACGTACATATTAAATCAGTGGATTAGAAGTTACCTAATGAGGTTAAAGATTCACTTATTCCAATGAATACTACCAAAAAAATTTAAAGTAACATGGCCACAAAAAATGTTAGTTTTGAGCTCCATTCATACTTAAAAGACTCACAATTTCCCTAATACTGAATTAAATCTGAAGTATAAAAATGTTTTCCTTGTTTGCAAAGTTAAATTTTGATCTAAAACGTCTCCCTAATATAAAAGGCTTTAATTTCTAATGCTGTTTAATAGACAATTAAGCATCTTAACCAATGACTGTTAAAATTCAGCTTAAGAATTCTACAGTAAATAATTAAAATGAGTATCAAGAATATACAGAAATGTTACCTCTCTGTACTATTTTTGCAACTTTCTGTGAATGTATATTCATTTCAGAATTTTAAATATATATATCAGTTTACAAAGTAACCACTGTTAATAGATGTCATTTTGTGATTCAGATTGCTAAGTGTTCTCAGATTGCAAAATACTTAATATACAAGTTTCATACAAAAGTATAATACTATACATTTAAATGGCATCTTTATCACATAAAAAATAAACAACTTTTTCTCTAATTTACCATATAAATACTACATATCTCCAGGACAATTACAAATAATGTCAGCTAATGCCTCCTTCAATCGGTACTATTAGATTTATAAGGAACCTTTCCTCCTAGCAAAAATAGTTGAGCTCATTCATTACCTCATGTCACCCTTTTCTTCTGTATTCACTGATTTGATCAATATGGGTGCTGGCAGTAAAGGGTTTGGTATTAACTGTGTAACGGTATCAGTAAATTCTTCCACTGCATTGGTTGGAATTTCCACCAGAGTTAAAATGAATGCTTGTTCATCCTCACCATCATGATGTACATTAGCAACTAGATTCACTATCAAAGTTTAAAAGTTAGTAATGAAAAGCTGAACCATGAAAGAACAAAAATAATTCATTTCATTTCTTAAAAGTCTCACGACAACTTTTCACCAATAAAAACCGGAATTATACCAGAAGAACAAGTAATTTCATAAAGGATAACGATGATTCACTATGAAGATTTATAATTTTGAGCAACAAAATTTACACATCAAATACTTCGAGTTCTTATTAACTTAAGGGCATCACAGAGCCCCGCCCCCCCGCCCCCGCCCCACCAAAATAAAACTATTTTGTTTTTCCCAATCAAATGGCGGGGGGAAGGAGGGGAGTAAAAACCAGACTATTAGGTTCTATGATACTTTACATACTTTATTGAAGCAGATTATCATACCTGTTAAATCTTGAGGATTGATTACATTCTCTTGTTGGACTTCTGGAATACTAGCTGGTGTACACTGCCATAAAAAAATTAAAATGAAAGAGTGAGGTTGACCAAATCTCACTTTTAAAAAGGTTTCCTAACAAATTGATAAAGTGTTTCAAAACTCAACAATTTATGTAAGCACATGCAATTTTTCAAGTGTTCTGAAACTTCTGGTTGTACCACAAAATTTTTTATTAAACAAACACATACAGGAATTCAAACTAACTTCTTCAATATGTGCAGTCTAATTATTTTTGAAGTAACAAAAAAGGGAGATCCAAACCCCTCAACCTTCTCTCTATCCTCATCATAGCAGCCATTGTACTATTAGTGGTGACGTCTGAATGGAGGCAAACTGGTCTCCTTACCTCCAGCATGGCGCCTTTCAATCTGTTTTCTCTAAAACACAATTCTGATTATAATTCTCTACTGTTTATGATCTTAAAACTTTCATTTTGCAATCAACAATGATTTACTCAGTCAAAAACATCATGAATGCATACTAAAACTACCAGATACAAGGCTGCTAGGTCTCATTTAATGAAGTTACTAAATGGAAAAGATGCTGTTATAATGGAAGTATTATCCTAGCCAAGTGATCAGTCAGAATCATCAATAATGAGACAAATTGCTATTATGTGTTTCCTGATGTAAAATGTGATGAATAAACACCACCACCTATATAGTAATCTTGCCAAAAAAATGTTTAATCTGAATCTAATAATGAGGAAACATTCTAAAAAATCCAGATTATGACTAGCCTGGACTCTTAAAATGTCGTTTACAAAAGAGGAAAAAGGGCAAGAGAACTACTCTAGATTAAAAAAGAGTAACAAATGGCAACTAAATGCAATAGGAGTGTTGACTGAAACTGAATTATTACATAATATTATTAAGTCGATGTCAGTATAGTAACATTGAGTGTGACAAGAGTACTGCCGTTCCTCTGCATGAGAACATCCTTGTCTTTATCAGACCCAAGCTGGAATATTAGTGGATAAACGCTCACATCTGTAACTTGACTTTCAAATGTTTTCGTTTTTCAAAAGTATCTAACTATAGATACGGAAAGCAAGAGAGACAGAGACCAGGAGTGGAAAATATAAGCAAATGAGGCAACATTCATGTAAAAGGTATATCAGGGTTCTATGTAAGATTCTTGCAACTTTTCCCCAAGTTTGTAATTATTTCAAAATAAAAAGCAAAAATAAAAAAAAGGTTAGGGGTTGGGGAAAGTGCCATAACTTTCGATATTGTCCAAACACATCAGTGAGTCATAAAAATTCCTTTATGATCTGCCTCCAGGCTACCTAACTTCAAATTTAACCAATTTCTTCATTTATATTCCATTCATACCTACCTGTAGTCCCTGAACATGTCATGTTGTTTCATACTTGTTCTTAATACATGTTCTTCTCTCTTAAAAAAATATTAATGCCTGGATCCTAGTCCCTTCAGAGACTGAGTTCACTGAATTAATTGCGTTGAGGACCACTCTTTGAGTCCTGTGAAACTTTCTTTAAATTAATTAATTAATTTTAAATAATTTCAAGTATGTGAAACTCTCTTTTATAGCGCCTATCAGACTGAGTTTAACCATTCATGTATTCATCTGTTTCTTACAACTTTGTATTTCATATCTCACAGTGTTGAACATGTAGTAGTAACATCTCAACAAACACTTGCTCTGTGAATTAATTTCTTAGATCCAGGGGCTAAGAAGCAAGAGGTAAAATCTCTGTGTACAAAACACTTCCTTTTTCAAAGTTTTTACAACAAAGGTAGGTATTGGCTATATTATCTCTATGCTCCAGAAACTAAAAATTCAATAGAAATTCTATCACGGTACATTCTCACAAAGGCAAAACTATAGGGGTAAAAAACAGATCCATGGTTTCCGGGGGTTGGAGGTGGGAAGAGGGGGTGACCTAAAAGGGGCACTGAAGAATTCTGGAGGTGATGGAAGAGTTCATGTATTGGTTACATGACGGTACATGTTTATCAAAACTTACAGAATGGTATATTAAAGTGGGTGAAGTTTACTCTTTATATTATACCTTACTTTTGAAAAAATAAGGAACAAACACCTAGTCACCACTTCCTATATTTTATTCTTTTACCTCTGGCACATAAAGGGTAAGCACACTGTCTCCAGTAGAGTCCTTTCTCAGGGGCTCTCCAACAGAACTCTCACCAAGACCCGTATCCAAACCAACAGTGTGGGGCCTTGTCTCAGAGGAAACAATTGGAGCAACTGACAATATCTGAACCTCTTGAGATCCCCTTTCTTGATCTTTCCTTCTGAAAAAGAAATTAGTATGTATTAGTTTTAGCATGTATACGAAATCAAGCGGACAACCACAGAATCAGTGTTTAGAGCTAGGTATACCAAAGTTCATCTAAAGTTCAACTAATTCAATGTTTTTTTTAAGTTTTATGTTATTTTTAATGCAACAGAACCTGTTTTTCTATCAAGTTCTTACAGCTATGGTTATAGTTGAAACTAAATAGAAACCAAATCCCAGAACTGCTTTCCTCTTTTACCTTTCAGTTAGGCTTGCTTCCTGCAAAGAAATACAGGTCTCTTCAATACCATGTGCATATGCCAATCTGCTCTGCTCTGTATTCTCTGCTATTGTTACTGATCCAGGGTTTTTATCTTCTAATTCTGTTGCTTCAGAAGTATTTTTTGTTTCTAAAATAAAAAACGCATTTAAGATATAGTACAGCTAAAATCTCCACATTAGAAACACCTTCTCTGTTCAAAGATCACTATATAATGGCTCTTCCAAATCTTTCTTAATCCCAAAAGCAAGCCTATCCAACCCACAAGGCAGAAGGATGGTCCTGGCTAATGAGATTTCTGAATAGTAAAACAGATGATTAATGACTCCTGCACTGTACATGTTTCACTCTCAGCTGTCACAATAATTGTATCTCTACTTTGTGGTAACAGCAACATAATTAGCAACCCACATATAAAAAAAAGTTTTAGGGGTCGGTACACATGAGGTCTGGCTAGATCCGCCTTGGGAAAAGTGTCAGGGAGGAGCTGTTCTACAAAGAATAATGTCAGAAAAGGGAAGAAAATGACTTCTATTTGGAAAAAGTAACTTAAGCCTGAATAATGAGAGAGTTTCTGGAGTACTGCTCAAACCAGAGTAGGTAATGAATTAATTAACTGAACGAAAGGCTGGTTGAAAGAGAAATCCCAGACCACAAGAATCCCCAAACAGAGAAAAGAAGATGCTAACTATCCAGGTCTTCTACACATAGGGTTTAATACAATCTTGGTGAGTACACTAAACACCAGTGAATTGTACACTTTAAAATGGGTGAATTGTCTTTGGGTGGTAAACACACAATAGAATGTTAAATTATAATATATACCTGAAAATTATATAATTGTATTAAACAATGTTACCCCAATAAACTTAAAATTATTACATAAATAATAAAATAAAATGGGCGAATTTTATGGTATATGAATTATCTCAGTAAAACTTATTTTTAAAAGTGCTGAACTGTATACAGTATGCATATATTCTTATTTCTTTCTGAAAGGAATATACATGCATATATATATACACATATATAGATATACACAAACATATACCCTTATTTAGATGTTTATATATATAATACATTTCTAGATGTCTACAACAAAAACTGTTAAGAGCAGTTTACCACTAGAGGTGGGATTAGAGGGCTGAGAGGGAAGAAGTGACTTTTTAAAATTTCATGCCTTTTGGGTACTGTCTTATTTTTTGCCACATGCATGTATGCCTAAGAGATATGTGCTTGAGTAATCATGTTTATCCACAGACACACACAGAGAAAAATATCTATGAAAAGAAAGTCTGATCAAGTAAATATAGCAAAATGGTAGTAATCACTGAAACCATTTGGTGAATTTTTATAGGTATTTATTTTATAGCTCACTCTACTTTTCATATGTTTGAAATTAAGTTTAGCAACTGAATATTCCATTTGAAGTGCTAATGCACTTTCTTGTGTCAAAGTAATTTTGTATCTTGCAAGGGAATAATAAAATTTACCTCTTTGAATTTCTACTTCTTCTTTAGTTACAAACAAACTGGGAACTTCCTGATGAGTATCAAAGCTGTTGGTCTCTAAAATCTTCCTAAGATTTGGCTTAGGCTTGGCAAATCTATTTCCCAAATTATTAGTCACTTCACAAGTTGTATTTCTACAAATAGAGAGAATGAAAAAGAGAAATTTGTCAACCTGTAAGAATCCTCTCACACTGATTCATTCTGTCTAGCACTGACAGAGTTATGCCACCACAGGAGCTCATTTCTAAATGCTAAAACTACATAGTAGTAACTTTATTAAGTCTTGAAAAAGGAAGAGAATCTGGACCATGTTTGTAAAACAAAGGCTACATTTACATAAAACTATTTCAATAAAACTTTAAAGACATACATATTGCATAATTTTAATATGTAAACCATTAACTAAAATCAAAATTAGCCAATCATTACTTTAAAGGGTGAGAAATCAGCACTGCCAACTTAACATTTATATAAGCATTATTTAAAGCTATCAACTATGTTGATGGTTGGTTTAAGTACCTTTATTAATTGAATACTGTACTTTATTTTTTAGTAAAACTTAAAAGAAATAATAGTTTAATAAAGCAAAATAAACCTGGTTGATACAGTGTTTCCCTTTACTTTCTCTGTTAAACCAATTTCTCCTTCAGGACTTTGCTCCTCCAATACAATCTTGTTTTCTTCTAATGATGGAGATGTACTACTGTCAAGCGAAGAAAGCTCCTGACTTTCATGAACAATTTTATAATTTACATCATCTGGGCTAAAAGGAATATGGCTTTTATCCTCTGAAGGAACATCAGGAAATACACATACTGCTACTGTAGAAAAAAATGGAAAATTAAAATTGACCAAATACAGATGTCCAAATAAAATAAATCTTTTAACATTCAGCTATTATAAAATTATATATTGTTTTTAAAGTTTGCTCTTTTTGGCTCCAAATTTAATTTTGTGATCTCGTGGTTCATGACAGCAATTTGACTTTATTCTAAGCTTACTAATTCTTGCTGATTGAAATTTTTGTGCTATTGCAAGTAAAAATAAACCTTTTTATTTTCAGTAACTACATTACCTCAAATGAATTTCAAGAAAGGACTGCCTTCATTTACAGTTTTTAAAATCTAGAGGTTTGTGACAGGCTCCAGTGCAACACTCTGCCATTGAGAAAGGAGCCCCACGGAGAAGATAAATCAGAGTTTCCTAATAAATATATAGTTATAGGCCTCCAAGTCTAACACCTATAATAAATGGCAGGCCAATTCATCACCAGTCAAAATAATTAACAGAAATATACTTAACATAATTATGCATTTACTATACTTAAAGTAGAATTACTTAGATAGTGAAAACCATAGCTTCTCTTGAAAATTAAAAATCTGGGTTAACACATCTTTTGGCTTAGTCCATACTAACAGTACTGTCTAAACCAAATGATCTCAATGACTGCTATTGCCCCTTCATACTGTATATGTCATATAATTATGAAGACCATCCAAAGAGGCAGCTCCTTTGCTAAAGAAACATATATAAAGTCATCAGTGACCAATGAGCTTAGTTAACCAATGATGTTTATGATGACAAAGGTAGAGGAGTCACTAGATTAACTATTCCACAAATACAAGTCATTCTTTATAAAACAAGTACACTATCTTGAAATGGTGGCCACTACATCTAAAGGGGCTAAGTTGGATAAATCAACGCAAACATATTATCATTTCTGGAAAAACGACAAAGTGATACAATCTTCAAATGTAAAAGACAGGTATTATTACTAAAATGTGGGTATAATTTTTTCAAAGTTAGATTTTAAAAGTTTCTTTTCCTGAAGACTTATCTTGCATTCTTACCATCACTTTGTTCTGAACTGATCTCTGACTGTAACACTAGATCTCCCATTGTAAGTAAAGTTATGGCAGCTTCTGTGCTTCCATCGTTGATACCTTGTGAGAAAATATATTAACATTAAAACAGTAGAATGAATCTGGAAATTTAAGTTTGTTTACATAGAAAAGGTTTTTAATTCAAGTACTTATCCTCTTGTAACAAGTTTTAATATGCTCTGTACACTAATCTCTTACGAAGGTAATGTTTTGTTCAGCTTACATACTACAAATAAAGAAATAATGACCTGTTGGCTTTTATTCACTGAAAATGCCTCCATCCCATTTAAATAACTTACTATCTTCAAAGAAAAATGCATCTGTGTAGATCAGAGAAAAAAATACTTTATATTAAACATTTAACTCAACTCATTTGTAATTTTTATTGTCTTGATTCACTTTCTAAAGTAACATTACAGGGGGTGGTAGATCGGATAAAAGGAGTCAAATATGTGGTGACAGAAAGAAATCTAACTATGGGCAGTGAACACACAATGCAATATATACATGACTTTCTGTTGAACTGTGCACTTGAAATTTATCGGATTTCATTAACCAATGTCACCATAATAAATAAAAATAAAGAAATAAAGAATAAAAAAATAATAAAATAGACAAAAAAATAAAGTAACATTCCAAGAACCCACATTTCTCCTAGAGATCACATTCACAGTTCAATCTTTTTGTTCAACTCTCCAGCAAAATTACTCATTTACTAACTACCACCACTACTAAGACATCATGCTAGTGTTAACCAAGTAGTTTTAACAGTGTCCTATTAACAGTTACCTGTTTCATCATGGGTATGTTCACCTGTGGTCATTTCCTAAAAGAGTTGAAAAGCAATATTACATATTTCCCCAAATATATATTCTGTAGCTCAAAAGGCACTGTTTTGCAGGTCTTTCTATGCTTTTGATTACAATGAAGTGAAAACTGGTTTTTTCCCCCTTAATTTACAATTATTCATAAAATTTTATAAACAAGAACAGAAATAATTTAAAGCCATATTCTTTTGTCTTTTGGTTCATTTTTTTTTTACCTTTTCCTTGTACTATATGCAAATTTTACCTCTGATCATATTGCAATGCATATACCATTGTCACTTTACTTCTGTATTTTCATAATTCAACTTTAGTCGTATCTGCCACCAGTTCCAACCCAGTGTAAACCAAAGTCTAAAGACTACCACAAAGTTTTGATACTACTAGGAGGCTTAAAACTTAAATGAATTTTAATAAATTAAGAAATTACAGGATCAGTGTCTAGCCTGACAGCATGAGGAGTTCTGCTGACCTTCTCCCCACTGAAACTGGTAAAATTTATTTAAAAATAACTATTAAAGCTTCTGGAAACAGCCCTAAGGGCAAATGAGTAAGAAACATCTATTCAAAAAACCAATGAAAACTCAAGAACAAAGGTGAAAGTCTGTGGTATTTGAACTATCACTTCTCCTCCTTCCTCCCAGCTCAGCGTGGCAGAGACTCCACCTCAATCTGCTACAACCAAGAAAACAGGGCCTCTTCTCCCTGCAGGTGCCAGGTGGAGGGCTTTCTTCCTAGGAGGAGCAAGACTTCAGCTACTGACACAAGAACCTGGTATCATATTCATAACAGATAACAGACCAATAACTATTATGAATATGAACACAAAAAAAATCAATAAAATACTATCAAATCAAATCCAGTAACATATAAAATTACATATCAGTAAGATTTATCCCAGGGATGCAATTTTTTGGTTTAACATCCAAAATTTAAGTAATGTAATACATCATATCAATAAAAAAAAAAAATCACATGATTATCTCAACAGATGCAGAAAAAGCATATGACAAATTCCAATACCTTTTCATGACAAAATACACAAACTAGAAACAGAATGGAACTTTTTTGATCTGATAAAAGGCATCTATGAAAAAACCATTGCTAACATCAAACTTACATCAAGCTAACATCAAGACTGAATGCTTTCCCCTAAGACCAGGAATGAGTCCACTCTTGTCACCTGTATTAAACACTGTACTGGAAGGTCTAGGCAGGACAATTAGGCAAGCAAATGAAATAAAGGATATCCAGACTGGAAAGTGTTACAAATGGAATTGTGACCCCTAGAAAGATAGTTGAAGTCTTAACCCCAGTGCCGTGAACATAAAATAGGGTCTTTGTCAATGTATTCAAATTAAGATGAAGCCTTACAGGATTAGGGTTGGCCTAATCCAGTATGACTCATGTCCATTTAAGAGGAAAAGAAACTAAAACATACAAACAGGGAGAACGCCATGTGGTAATGGAGGCAAAGGTTGGAATTGTGCTGCCAAAAGCCAAGGAATGACAAGGACTGCCAGCAACTGCCAGAGGGTAGGAGAAAGGACTAGGATGGTTTCTTCCTCAAGCCTCCATGAGGAGCCATCTCTGATGGCACCTTAATTTTAGAATTCTGGCCTCTAGAAATGAAAGAATAACTTTCTGTGGTTTTAAGCCACCCAGTTTGTAGTACTTTGGTACAGCAGCCCTAGAAAACTTAACAAAAAAAATAGAAGTAGCTCTATTCACATATGCCATGAGCTCATATGTAGAAAAACCTAAGGAATCCACTAAAAAGCTAATTAGTTCAGTTATCAGAACTAATAACTGAATTCAGTAAAGTTGCAGTATATAACACAGTTATACAAAATTCAATTGTATTTCTATATACTTGTAAAACAATCCAAAAATGAAATTAAGAAAACAGTTCCATACACATCAAAAACAACGTACTTCAAAATAAATGTAATAAAGTAAGTGAAAGCCTTATATTCTGAAAACTACAAAACACTGTTGAAAGAAATCAAAGATCTAAATAAATGGGAAAATATGCCATGTTCATGGATTGGAAGACTCAACAATAAGATGGCAATAGATACTCCCCCAACCCTCAAAAAAAAACCACCTGACCTACAGATTCAGTAAATCCCAAACAGAATTCTAGTTGCTGTCTTTATAGAAACTGACACAGTGATTTTAAAATTCATATGAAATTGCAAGGGATCCACAATAACCAATTCTGTAAACAAGAATAAAGACGTCTTGCAAGTCCCAATTCCAAAACTTACTACAAAGAAACAGTAATCAAAAGAGCACCACCAGCACAAAGATAGATACATAAATCAATGGAACAGAACTGAGAATCCAGAAATAAATACATCCATCTACTGCTGCAACTGATTTTCAATAAGGATGCAAGACCATTCAATGGAGAAAGAAGAGTCTTTTCAAAGGTGTGACAATTGGATCGTCATATGCAAAAGAATGAAGTAGGACTCTAACCTTAGAACATATATAAAAATTTACTTACAATGGATTAAAGACGTAAATGTAAAACTATAGTTAAAACTACAAAACTTTCATAAGAAAAATATAAGCATATTTTTAGGATCTTGACTTTGACAAAGAAATCTTTGTATCAAGAAAATGGACAACCCACAGGATGGAGAAGTATTTACAAATCATATATCTGAAAGGGACTTGTATCAGAATACAGTAGTCCCCTCTTATCCACAATTTAACTTTCCATGGTTTCAGTTTCCTGTGGTCAACGGCAGTCCAAAAATATTAAATGGAAAATCCGGAAATAAACAATTCATAAGTTTTAAACTGCACACCATTCTGTGTAACACGATGAACTCTCAAGCTATCTTGACTCTAACCTACCTAGCACATAAATCATCATTTTGTCTAGCACATCCACACTGTACATACAGTATAATAAGATATTCTGAAAGACACCACAAATAACTTTTATTACAGTATACTGCCATAATCGTCCTACTTTATTATTGTTGCTGTTAATCTCTTATTATGTCTAATTTATAAATCAAACTTTATCATAGGTATGTATATATAGAAAAAAACAAGGTATTTATAGGGTTTGGTATTAATAGTGGTTTCAGGCATCAAGTCAGGGACGGGGTCCTGGAATGCATCCTCTGTGTTTAAGATGGGACTACTGTATATAGAAAAAATTCATACAACTCAATAATAAAAAGACACACACCAATAATTTTGTTTTTAATTGGCAAAGGCTCTGAATAGAAATTCCTCCAAAGATTTAACCCATTTCCTGTTTGTCCCAAGAATGCTTGCCAGCGGCGTTTGTGGCTGCAGCATTTACCCTGATATACATCGCAGACTACAACCCTAATATTACCCCAAAAGTTTGCCACAAAATATCTTGCTTTATTATTTCCTCATTGCTCTATTATATCGATAGTCTTTGGAAACAAATCACACCATTCTATTTATAGCATTCTGTTTTTAGTAGTGGTATTTCCATTTACAAAACAGAGTAATCCTCGATTGCTAAAAATGTCAAATCCTGGATGTTCCGCTTTCTGTTGTTCCATGCTTTGAAATTTAACCACATGAAGATAAATTATGAAATACAGATCATCATATATATTTCTGTTACATTAGGATTAGAGACAAGTTCTGTTTAAGAATTACTCCAAAAACAGTTTTTATATTTTATTTTCACATTGAAAATCATAAGATTTCCTTCAGCCTCAAAGAGCATGTTTATGTAAAATTAACGCTTGCAGCAAGGTGCACTTTTTAATAAACGGGTTAACAATCTCCAATAAATATATGAAAAGATGCTTGACATCATTAATCATTAGGGAATGCAAAGCAAAACCATAATGAAGTACCTTTTCACATCCATTAGAACGGTCAGATCCAAAAAGTCAAGTAACAAATGTTGGCATGTGAAGAAACTGGAACCCTCTCTTACACTGCTGGTGGGAATGCAAAATGCTGTAGCAGCTTTGGAAAAGTTTACAAGTTCCTCAAATGATTAAACACAGAGGCATCATATGACACAGCAATTGCACTCCTAGGAATGTACCCAAGAGAAATGAAAACATATGTCCATACAGAAACTTGTATACAAATGTTTATAGTAGCATCAAGTATAATATTCAAAAGATGGAAACAACCTAAACGTCCATGAACAAGTGAACAAAATGTGGTCTATCCATATGCACTATTATTTGTTCACAAAAAAGAATGAAGTACTGATATATGTCACATGATGAACCCTGAAAACATTACGCTAAAAGGCAAACAAAAAAGACCATATCACATGAGTCCATTTAGACTAAATGTCCAGAATAGACAAATCTATAAAGACAGAAAGTAGACTATTGGTTGGCTAGGCATGGGGAGGGTTAGAAGGGAATGGGGAGCAACAGGTGAACTGCTAATGGGCATGTTTCTTTTTGAGGTGATAAAAAGAACTGTGATGATGTTTGCACATATCTGTAAATGTACTAAAAACCATTTAATTGTACTCTTTTAATGCATGAATTTTAAGGTGCGTGAATTGTATCTTAATAAAGCTATTCTAAAAATGTTGTAAAAATAAATACCAATCAAATAAGGAATAATATCTAGTAAAATGTAACTAAATATATTCCAAATAATTTATATTAGTTAATGCAACAGAATTTTAACATGTCCCTGAGAATAAAGACACAGACACAGACACACACACACAAATCAAGTAAAATATAAAATCTATGGATTATTCATTAGTTTCTATTATTCACACTTACAGCTTCTGACATGATAGAAATTAGCTAAGAACTGCTCGTTAACCTCAAGCTTTCAAAATAAACGCTATCCTTTGAAACTAAGTAAAAAATTAAAACTAGAACATATATGCAGGAGTTTATTTCTGGATTCTCAATTTGGCTCCATTTGTCTGTGTCTGCTTTTCTACCAATACCATGCTATTTTGATAATTATTGCTTTGTAGTATAATTTGAAGTCAGGCAGTATGATCGCTCCAGCCTTGTTCTTTTTTCTCAAGATTGTTTGGCTATTTGGGGTCTTCTGTGATTCCATACAACTCTGATGATTTTTTGTTGTTGTTGTTCTATTTCTTTAAAAAATTCCATTGGGATTTTGATGGAGACTGCATTAAATCCACATGTTGCTTCAGATAATATGGCCATTTTAATTACTATGTTCAGTCTTCCATGAACGTAGATATCTTTCCATTTCTTTATGTCTTTTTCAATTCCTTTTAAATAGTTTTCAGTATATAGGTCCTTCACATGCTTTGTTAAGTTTATTCCTAGGTATTGTATTCTTTTTGTTGCAATTGAAAAATTGCTTTTTTTATTTTTCTGGAATTCCATTGTTAGTGTATAGGAATGCTACGGATTTTTATATGTTGACTTTGTATCCTGCAACTTTACTGTATTTGTTTATTGTTTCTGATAGTTTTTTGGTGGAGTCTTAGGGTTTTCTATATAGAGAATCATGTCGACTTTTTCATTCCCAATTTGGATACCTTTTCTTTTCTTCTCTTGCCTGATGCTCTAAGCTAGGACTTCTAACACTATATTGAGTAAGAGTGGTGAGAGTGGACAACCTTGTCTTATCCCTGATCGTAGAGGGAAAGTTTCTAGTTTTTCACTATTAAGTACAATATCAGCTGAGGGTTTATAGTACACAGCCTTTACGTTGTTGAGGTTTTTTCCTTCTATACTCATTAAATATTTAAACCATAAATAGAGGCTATATCTTGTTGACTGTCTTTCTGCAGCTATTGATATATGATTTTTACCCTTTATTTTGTGTATCTGGTGTATCACATTAATTGATTTGTGTATGTTGGATCATCCTTGTGCCTCTGAACCAAACCCCACTTGACTGTGATGTATAATCTTTTTAATGTATTTTTGTATTCAATTTACTAGTATTTTGTTTGGGATTTTTGCAACTGTATTCATCAGAGATACTGGTCTATGGTTTTCTTTTCTTTTTTTTTTTTTTTGGCACTATCCTTAGCAGGTTTTGGGGTTAGGGTAATGTTGGTCTCATAAAATGAGTTAAGAGTATTGTCTCTTCTTCAATTTTTTGGAAGAGTTTGAGAACAGGTATTAATCACCTTTGGACGTTTGGTAGAATGCACTAGTAAAGCCATCTAGTCCTGGACTTTTACTTTTGGGGAGGTTTTTGATAGTTGTTTCAATTTCCTTACTGTTGATCAGTCTATTTAGACTTTCCAGTTCCTCATGATTCAGTCTAGGAAGGATATATATTTCTAAGAACTTGTCCACTGTAAGAATGGCTATTATCAACAAAAGAAGTAATAACAAGTGTTGGAGAGGTTGTGGGCAAAAAGGAACCCTAATCCACTGCTGGTAGAAATGTAAATTGGTACAGCCACTATGGAAAACAGTATGGAGGTTCCTCAAAAAATTACGAATAGAATTACCATACGACCCAGCAATCCCTCTTCCAGATATCTACCCCCGAAATCTGAAAAATTTATTCGGAAATATATATATAACCCCCCATGTCCACTGCAGCATTATTCACGGTTGCCAAGACATGGAAACCAAAATGCCCTTCAATAGATGACTAGATAAAAAAAAGATGTAGTATATCTATACAATGAAATATTACTCAGCCATAGGAAAAGATGAAATACTGCCATTTGCAACAATATGGATCTTGAGATTCTCTTGCTAAGTGAAATAAGTCACAGAGAAAAAGTTGAGAACAATATGATTTCACTTATACGTAGGATATAAAACCGAAAGCAACAAATTAACAAGACGAACAGAGACTCATGAACACGGACAACAGTTTTAGTGGTTACCAGAGGGAAAGGGGGGAGGAGGAAGGTAAATAAGGGTAAAGGGGGCCAACTATATGGTGATGAAAGGAAATTCAACTTTGGGTGGTGAACACACAGTGCAATATACACATATTGAACTGTATACTTGAAACCTATAATTTTATTAACCAATGTCACCCCCAGATTTAATTTAAAAGAAAAAAAATACCAAACAACAGCAAAGATCCATTTATTTAAAAAAAAAATTAAAATGTATACTTACAACTGATAATGCATTCAAATTTTCTTCTTGTTTCATTTCCTGAGTGGTCACATCTGTATTTGAGAACTGATGTTCATCAACAGTTATGAATCCTATATCTGGGACATTCACAGTTATTTCAAGCTGTCAAAATAAGAAATCTCATTTCATTTTGGCATACTACATACAGCAAGACAAGTAAAATAAAATGTTCAACTGAAGAAAATAATCCACATTCATACACGATTGAAAAACTGAAATATAGTCATTCTTAAATTGATTTGACATCAACTTGGCAAAAGTAAAACATTTAAGGTTTTTCAGGGATCTATGATTCTTATTACCAGTAAGCAAAATTTCCAAGGCTAATATTCCTATCTAGCATTTCACTTTCCATTATTCACACTTTTATCCTTACTTTCCCAAAATTTCTCTTATCAGTCTGTTAACATTTATGGAGTACTTCTTAAAAACTAAAGGGCTACAGGTTCAAGGATACAAAGCTAAATGAGACAAGTTTGGTCTGTGCCCTCAAGGGACTCACAATCTAAGAAAAACAGATCTATAATAAACTAATTATAAATTGTCCTAAGTACTATAATAGAGATGAGTTAAAAACGTTTAAACAGATTACATGTACACCCCCACCACAGTCAGGGAAATTGTTCTGTAATTAGTGGTCCTCATTAAAACTGACTGGAGTGGATTTCAACATATTTCCACTTTACGTGGACTGTGTTTCCTCAGTTTGCATGAAGTCCAGAAGAGAAAAAAAAAAAAAAAAAGAATATATATAGATACTTGATGTCAATCACATCTTTTTAAATCTTTTCTCCTTTAATTTAAAAATTACTGTTATTTTGAAAATTGTCCCTTTATTCCAGGATTCTATCATTACTGTTGTTCACAGGGAAAAATACTGACTTTCATTCATCAAGGGAATAAATATTTCTAGAGGGTGGCCAGGCTGGGACATGACACCTACTGTTGATAATTTTAAATTAGAACTGTTATAGCTAAGCAGTACATAAATGAATACAGAACACCTAATGTGTACTGTTGTTTTATTCTTTGACTTTACATTTCTGTCCCTTCCTTTTTAAGTTGGTTCACTGAGCACCATACAGTTGCAAAGCTTTATTTTTAAACAGCGTTACTGAGACAGAATTTACATATCATAAAATTCACTCATTTAACATACTTCAATGCTTTTTAGATTATGCACAAATATGTACAACCATCACCAGATACTTTTAGAACATTTTCATCACTTCAAAAAATGACACTCATACCCATTAGTTACACACCCTCAACCCTTCATCTCCAAATCCCTGAGTAACCACTAATCTACTTTCTATCTCCAAAGATTGTCTTATTTTGGTCATTTCATATGAATGGAATCACATAATATGTGATTTTTCCTAACTGGCTTCTTTCACTTAGCACAATGTTTTCAAGGTTTCAAGGTCAATAATTTATATCAATAATTTTATCAATAATTTATATCCCTTTATCATTTAATAATATACCATTGTATTTCAATGCTTTGTAAAGGGAACATTTTCTAACATATAAATAATTTCTCTGCCTTAGTACTCTGGCTATAAGAAATATAATTTAAGCTTTCCTTACTCAATTATTATGATTACTGCTATTAAAGAAGGCATTCTGTTAATTCAGGCATAAATCCTGAAACCTGATTTTCAGAAAATTCTGATATTAGTTTTCACTACTAATCTGCCTTTCATCCAAAGAAATTTTTAAAATGCAAAACATATAGCTAAATGAACTCATATGCAGTGTTAACCAGCTGTCTTTGCACAAAATTAATTTTCCTTTTGTATTTTTAATTTTAACTAAAATGCAAATTCACTATAATTACTCTGAACTTCTGGTTACAAGAAACAACTTCATTTTGCATCATGTTTATGTAGCTTCAATACTTCTAACTCATTAACTTTACAATATCTAGCATGTTGTTAACAGTGAATAACTAAGGGTGAGTATAGTCAGTCATTCATAAATGTGAATTTACAGATCCAGTAATCTGTTAATTCTGGATTAACTTGATATCACTTAAATTGTTTTATGTTTCTTACTTTGTTATTATCATCAATACCATGTCAGTTAACCCCTAATTCTATTTCAAATGACTCAGAAACTATTATGAAGTTTGCAGTAAAAACTGATTATACTACTCTATAAGCCAAGTAAATTACTGAAAACTAATGCAGAGCAGAGATCTTTGAAGTTACAAGTTGGAACACCAGACTAAGAGGCAAAAGAGTAAGAAGTTTTATAATAAAGTAAGTTGAAGTAGTACGTTCCTCTACCTCACATCCATTAGGATGGCTATTTTTTAGATTAAAAAAAAAAAAACAGAAAAAAAAAGAAAGAAAATAACAAGTGTGGGTGAAGATGGGAAGAAATTAGAATCCTTGTACATACTATTGATGGGAATGCACACTGCAGCTGATAATGGGAAACAGGATAGCAGTTACAAAAAAAAAAATTAAAAATAGATTTATAATTTACCATATGACCCAGCAATGCCACTTCTAAGTATACCCCCCCCCAAAATAAAAACAGGAGTTAGAAGGGATATTTGTACACCCATGTTTACAGCAACATTCCTTCCAATAGCCAAAAGGTGGCTGCAACCCAACTGCCTATTGACAGAGGAATAAACAAAATGTAGTATGTATACACGATGGAATATTATTTAGCCTTTTAAAAGGACATTCTGACACATGCGACAATACAGTTGAACCTCGAAAACATTATGCGAAGTAAAATAAACCAGTCACAGAAAGGACATATACTATATAATTCTATTTATATGAGGTACCTAGAGTAAAGTCATAGAGACAAAAGTAGAATGGTGGTTGCACAACCTAGAGGGGAAGAGATAACAATGGGTACAGTTTTAGTTTTGCAAAATGAAGGAAGTTTTGTGGATGGATGGTGATGATGGCATAGCACAACAATATGAATGTACTAAATGCCACTGAACTATACACTTAAAAATACAGTTAAGATAGTAAATTTTGTTAAGTATGTTTCACTATAATTTTTTAAATGTCCCTTCTACCTTCTCTACCAACTAGAGATCAACTTCAGCCTACCACAAAGTTACTAGAAAATGCCTGCAAAATTTTTTTAATTGATCAGAAAGTAGACTAAGCAGCCTCCAGATACAAGTAAAGTCAGATTTCTATCATTATTGTTATTCTGATCACCTTGTGCTGGGTATAGGCCCCATATGGGTTAAGTCATTACAATAAGCACACAAGCCTACTTCTATTGGTTCTTTAGGCTATCCACCAGGCCCCAAACAAATTACATTTGGTAGAGGTTATTCAGAAAATGAACTCTACAAATCCTATTAATTACCAAAAGGAGAAAAAATGATCCACTAAAAGAAAAGACAAGATAAAGTTCCAAACATTTAAAAAACAAACTACCTCTTCCATAGTTTCCTCGATCTGAGCAGGAACAGGTTCAGGAGATCTGAGACCCACAGGTACAAACACTGGAGCTTTGTTTACTTCCTCTGGAGCAAGATGATAGCTTTCTTCTTCATAGTCAGACTCAAAATCTTCAGCATCATCTTCGTCCTCTTCCTGTGAAGCCCGAAGCGTCACCAGGATGGCCTTGGAAGCTCTAGGTTCCTTCTTAGAGGTCTTACTCCGAATTCGTTTGGATCCACGCCCTTTGGTGACATTTGGTTTGATCTTTCGATACATTCTCCTTTCACTATGATCTATCTCACACCCAGGGGCAGAAGAGACAGCTGTTCTTCGACTTAGAGCAATTTTAGAGTAATTTGATTCTTTTAACAGTTGTGTACAGCTGGATGTTTAATCAAAATAACAATATAGTCACTACATGCACAAAGATATTTTTAATGAAAACTAAACTTTCAGAATAAAATATCAGTTCAAGCCATTAAAACAAAACTTCCACTACTTATTCTGTCAAAAACTAACACTATGAAGAAAGGATAGGAATTTACTATTAGTTTCTCATTCAGAGCTAATTCTTAGTTATGTAGCTACAAATTTTCCATACCAAATTTTTATTTCTGGGTTATTCTTCCCCTTATTACTGAAGTGGAAATGAAATACAGGACTGGAACATTGTTGTTTTTTAGAACTTAGGTTCCCTTCTGCTTTCCTTGAAAACTATGGAAGAAGGGTACCCTTCACTTGTATTTGTGAGCCCATTTGAATCAGCACCCTAATTATTTAGGCACTACATATTACTCTTTTGTCAGGCTTCTGCTCATGTCTAATATACTCAGCACTCAGAAATTTTAAATATAGAGAAAAATAATATTCCTAAGATAAAAAAAATTAATTTTAGTAAATAAAAATCAAAAAGGGGAAAGAAATCTGTCAAAAAACAATCTACACAAGCCATTTTTTATTCTATCCATAAATTAAGTAAGGTAGGACATCCCAAAAGAGTAAGTTTTTATTTACTAAAGTATTTGTTACATAAACCTTTACCTTGCTAGTTTACTGAGATACTGCTCTTCAACAACTGAAGACACAGAATTATCCCCTATAGTCTTCTGTCCAACACTTCCTGATGATTCAACTTCTGACTGAGCACCTTTTTTGGCCAAACCAGCTTCTTTGGAACCTACAAAATCTTTTCTTGCTGAAACCTCAGTAGATGTCAGAAGGTCATCTTTCTCCTTAAATTTAAAAAGAAAAAGCTAATATTACCATGGAAACAACCTCTATGGTAATTCAATTTGGCCATTTAGCCTAAAGCTCTAAGCTTACACACACACACACACACACACACACACACACACACACACTCTTTCTCTCTCTCTCTCTCTCTCTCTCTCTCTCTCTCTCTCTCTACTGGTTTCTAAAGTTCTATAATACTGGAAAGTCACTAAATTTTCAGTAATAATACAAAATAAACAGTAATAAAACAAAAAGCAAAACTACATAAAAACTACTATTTTTTAATGTTCTCCTTCATAATCCTGACAAAATACAGCCCACTGGTAAAAATTATATTTTTCAAACTTACTTTATGAAGGAGCTGGGCGTCAGAATCTCCTTTCTGCAGCAAAGTATCTTCTGGCTTCCTTGCCTCGCTCTGATCTATTCCGTCTTTTTCTATACTTGATTCTGCTTTTTTACCATGTGCTCTTCTCAAATTTGGATCAGCTTTTTGGAACTGCCTTTGGAATTGTGCTGGACTAGGAACACACATTTTATGTTCATGTCTAGAATGAAGTATAAATCATGCAGAGAACAAAATTCATAATTCCTTCTTAATGTAACAGCTGTTAAATCAAATAATTTTTGACACAAACCAATTCTATGTTCAAAGGACTACATATAAATTGGCCATAAAACCTAGCATATAAAATGAAACCACAAACGCTGATATGAAAGGAAAAACATAAAAGCTTTTATAATTTCCAATTTCTGTACAGCCTGGGGAATAGTTTTACAATAATGTTTTTTTACTTTTATTCATTTATTCTGGTTTGTAGTTTCATGCTATTTTAAGTAATTTTCAGAGTAATAACTAGAAACAAACAAACAAAATGCCAGCAGTTGGAAAATGGATTTCCTAATGGCACTCTAAACAAATGCTTCAACTGGGCTCTGAAGCATGAACAAAATATACAATGGTCAAAACAAGCATGGTCCTACTACTTCAAGGGCAGGATTTACTGACAGCTAGTGTAATAAGGATTTCAATATAGCCCATGTATAGCTGCAAAATCAGAGAAAGACAATGTTTCAACATTGAAGAGAATAGTCATAGCTTCCAAGGCAACCTGAACAACTGTGATAAGATTTCTTGGGAAGAACAATCAACAAAAATCTGAACTCTGAATTAGGAACTTTATAACTAATAGGAACCTAGATATTTATGAAGAATAACTGGGTATATAAGTATTTATCATGAATTCTCTGAAAAATCTGTATTAAAGACTAATATTAAGTAATATTTCTAATAAATTACCCAGAAGAGAAAGTACTTAGTTACATTTTCAAATGTTCCAACCTGACTAAGCTGTTCTGGCAGTGAAACAAGGAAGTTCACAGAAGTTCTAACCAGGTTATGATGCTAATAGATGCCAGTGTAGGCTAACATATGGGCAAACAAATTATATTTAAGTAGAAGCTATTTACAATCACGTGTGATTCTACAAAGGTATTAAAGAATAAAATATATTCTTAAGCTGCAATGTGCTACTGAAGTCAAAAGGGGCAAGAAAATACTGAATATAAGAGGAAGCTAACTTAAAAACTATACAAAATATATACACTCTAAAGAAAGTATCAGTCATGATACACAAGAATAAATGTCATAAACAGAAAAGGTTAAAAAACGGCTGAAGTGTGTTTCCATGTATAAAGTTAGATCTCTCTCCTTAAAAAAATGCAAAGGCTGAGCATAAAATCATTTGACATATGTAAAATTCTTTCGGAAGCTCTGCCTATATAACTATAGGAATCTGCTAGTCTGAAAATCATAAATCCTGAAAACTTAAGTTTAAAATACTAAATTGCTGGACATGGTTCCATAGTGTAGCAGTCAGCACATCTGCTTTACACACAGAAGGTCACACCCCAGTGGAGCCACAGTCCATGGTCTATGGCCATGCCACCCCAAACAAGCCCAATATCCAATCTTGGAAGCTAAGCCGGGTCCGGCCTCGTTAGTACTTGGATGGGAGACCACCTAGGAAGCCAGGTGCTGTGAGCATAAATAATAATAATAAATAGTAAAATAAATAAAATACTAAATCGCCAATGTCACTGTGAGCAAGCCATTTAAATCCTCTAGGTCTATTAGTCAATTATAGATGAGGGCATTATCAAAGTCTGGCCCTGAAGGTTACTAGTCTTTAAAGGCTCACTTAGAGTAAAAAACAAAATCCTTGTAAGGGTCCTGCTCAGCCTTTAACCTTTCCTTCACCTACTACTCTTCCTTCCTTGTTCCTTCTTTTGCCAGACATCCCCTTGTCTTGTTCCTTTGCTTCTTTTACATCTTCTCTACTAGTACCCTTTCAATGAACCATTCTCTCATTAAAAAGTAAATACCAGTAAGTAGAGCACAGAGTATTTTAGGTAGTAAAAAAAAAAGTAAATACCCAATTATGATACTCTCTACTCCCCCACTTGCTTTATTCTTCTTAACGTATTTATTACTGACTTATTCAACTTATTTGTTTATAATCTGTTTCACCAATTAGAATATAACCTCCACAAGAACAAGATTTTTTTCCCCTATATTGTACTATATTGTCAACACCTAGAACAATGCCTGGCACATAGGAAACACTAAAATGTTTGTTAAATGAATGACTATATAAGGTTCTTTTTGGTGGCAAAATTATGTAATTCTGTAAGGCCATAAATAGTAATTAGGAAAAGCCAGAGAGATGGAAATATGTTCACCTTAAATATTTGGGATTAATGCCTCAGAAAGTGTTCTCTGGAATCATTTTTAGAGATCAATTAGTCAATGGAATCAATCATCATCTAATCAAACACAGCATTTTTAATACACACGTATCTATAATGATTCTAGTGAAAATATTTCTAAGCACCAATCACTTTACTTAAACATCCAGTTTAAAGAAATGAAGAAATGGCTTAGTAAGAAAACCTGAAATTAATGTAAAGAAAAACTGGGTCTTAGTCTTAAAAACAATATGAATGGCTTTAACACACACGCACACACATGCGCACACGTGCACACACACAGAAACAAATGAAATGAGAAATTCAAACTAAAACAATAACCTGGTTACAAAGACAGTGTAGTAAATTAGATGTAGTAAATTAGATGGACTATATCCAGAAAAAAAGAGATTTTTTTTAATCTGCCTTATATTACAAAAAAGAATCTACCACATCTTGCTTTAACATCAGTAACAATAAAGCAGATTGCAAGTAATAAAAATGGTAATGCTGATATACCTTCACTCTTTTAGCATATCCCATTTAAAAGATATCATTCCTACCATTTTGTTTGGGACACAGCTTCAAATAAAGCATATAGTAAGTACTTCGCAGCAATTCTTATTTATAAATTTTAGTCAGCAGGTTATAAATTTCTAAAGATATGAAGAACTTATGAACCTCTGTCACCATAAAGGTTTAGTTTTTAAATAAAAATGAGGATAGGATGCTTGCCAAACTTTTCAGAAAATTTACAATTAAGAGATCAGTTATGAAATTCATACAGTATTTGAAGAAGCAGATTTAAAATAGTTTAGTAATTACTTTATCCTTTCATAAAATTTTCAAGATGTAAAGTTATATAAAATTAATTACGTAAAAAGCCAACCTTTATCTTTGGGAAGTTTAATGCTTTTCTGTTTTAAAAACAAACTCACTTTACCCGAAACTAATATAAAATAATGCTGAATGTGAACTTTAATTGAAAAACAAAAATTAGAATAAAAAATAAAATTTTTAAAAACAAAACCAAACTCACCTCATCTTTTCATCTAATACATTAGTTTTGTTAACATGAAGGTTTTCTACAAGAACCACATCACTCTGATTTCCATACATTCTGCCTTCCGAACCTTTGGAGAATATAACTTCAGTTTCAGTTCCTGGCTGAAATGACAAAACCATGCTAGTATATATTTTTTAATATTTAAAATACTTCAATCATTAAAAAAGGTATTTTTAAATTAAAAAGTTTTTAAAATGAAGACTCACACTTTGTACTCAATGTTCATGTTCAGCTGTTCAAAGCAAAATTGTCTAATTCAGAAAGTTTCAAAGATTATCACAGTAATGTTTAGATAATTCTTTAAAAACTACAATAACCATCTGTTGTAAATCCCAAAAAAGAAAGTCTAATGTTTTTTTTTTTAAAGGGGGTTTCAAATAATAATTACTATCATTATAAATCCAGGTTTTCATTAGAAAGGACAGAAAAACAGAACCGTTGAAATAGGCATTACATTACTTAACATTTGTTTCTAACATCAAAAGATCAGTAAGAGACTAAATTGTCATTCAAAAGAGAATGTTATGAAGCAATTAAAAATAATGTATCTCTGTATTCTTGTCACTTGTTAAGTGACTTTACAAGATAACATGTATACGATGATTTTAGTATTTAAATTTACTTAAGTATGCACACATGCATGCATGGAGATATATCTGATATGTCAAAGGTTTCAGTGGTTATCTCAGTATGGTGAGATTTGGGGTGGTTATATCATTTTGTACTGATTAAAAATTTTCACAATGGATAGTTTCATTAGTTAGAAAAATATAAATCTATATTCATTTTTTAAAAAATTCAGAATGGTAAATCTGAAACAAAACAAGATACATTCTGTATTCATTGAGTAGAATGTCAGATGTCTATATGGTAAGCCAAGTCTGAGCTATCTTTTGATATTTTAATATGCATTAAAAGGCTTGATTTAATTACATAACAATAACTCACCAAAGTCAGGAATTTCTTTTTAGTTTCATCTTTTTGTAGTATTGTTCTTTCTTTCTTAATTATGCCTTTGCTTTCACCTTTTTCTATGATTTGCCTCTGTCCAGTCTTTCTAATATTTGGTCTGGGTCTCTGAAGTCGTCCCTTTACTGGTCGAGCAGTCTGGATAACACTTTCCTTCATTTCTTGTTGAAAAGTGTGTACATTATGAGTCCTAAAGGGGGACAGGGAAAAAGAGTTCAGGAAGCTTAACTATAATAAGATGAAAACTACTGTAAAAATACAAAATTTGAATCTCCTCTCATAAACTCTCCATAAAAATATTTTATACCATTAAAGGAAAACTAATTACTTTCTGATTATAAATATATCTTGTTTTATAAAACATAGGTATTTCGATTCTTAAAAGGTAATGAACTTACATGAGGTACCCAAAATATTAAATCCATAGAAAAAAAAGTCCAACCATGGGTGCCAGAAACTGGAGGAAGAGGGGAACAGGGAGTTATTGTTTAATTGGTACAGAGTTTCAGTTTGGGGAGATAAAAGTTCTAGAGATGGATGGTGGTGATGGATGCACAACAACGTGAATATACTTAATGCTATGGACCATACACTTAAAAAATGTTTAAAATAGTAAATTTTATATGTATTTTACGATTTTTAAAAAAGGTAAATAATATATATCTCATATATATGCATTATGTATACTTTAAATGCACTGCTTTGAGTAAAAGCTTAAGAAGCGAACAGTGAATATAAGCAGGCAAGCATTAAAAGGTGTTGAATACAATCTGGTTTTCAATTTTAGGCAGTCTGCCATATGAATGAAAATAAACCAAATACAGTATTCTTTATATTCACCTTTAAAATACATTACCACATCTTAATAAGAATGAAAAATATTTGAAAGAACTCTGTCTTATTTTATATATTCAAAGGACTATCACTGTTTACCCCATAGAAACAACTAATTCTTTTTCTTGGACTTGTGTAGACTGAGACTCCTCTTTAGATTCACAAGAACTTGAAGGTGAAAAATCCTTTTCAGTCTGTACACATGATAATATCACAGCCTCCTTCTGCCTGAGACCTGATTTGTCCTCTTCTCTTGATGTCATTAGGGAAGTCACATGCTAGAAGACAGATAAAAAAAATTTCATTGATGGTTGATAAAAGCATAAGGAAATAGGACCTTTCATATACTATTAGAAGCATAAATGAGTATAGTTTGTAGGGGACAATAGGACAGCTCTATTAAAATTTTTAATTCTAAGCAATTCTCCTTCTAGAAATGTATCATAAAAATACTCCGTAAGTATCTAGAAAATTATATACAATACTATTTATTATAGCAATATTACCTATGTTTCCTATAAAAAAAGCAAGAAAAGAAAAAACAAAAAGTTGGAAAAAAGACAAATAAATTATAATTTCCTTATAATGCAACAGTACAAAGCCAAGATAAATTTCTATATACTGATCCAAAAAGATGTTCACAATATCGTGTTAAGTGAAAAAATGAGAAGGTAAGATATGTCATTTTTGTAAAATAATGTAAGTACCCTCACATTATAATTTATACAAATAGATATCTATACAGGAAAGTCTATGTGGATATATTCAAAACTGCTCCATGATTAACTTAGAAGGGAGATATGGGACCTTATAAAGGATTTTCACTTTTTAGATTATATAATTTTTCCAATTCAAAATTTTTATAATCAGAAAAAATAATCAATAAAAAGTGATTTACCTTTCTTAAATATAAGATTAGGAGAAAAAAGTACAATTATTCAAGCACAATAAGAACTCGACTTTTTTAAGATATAAAATAAAAATTTTAATTCAAAAAAGTACTTTATATGTTTAGAACACTCTATGAGTGTTATTAGTGTTAACATTTTATTTCAACACTTTTGATGCTACATCACACAATCTTAATCTGTTATGGACCAAATAAATAAAATATTCCTTTAACTCATATAAAACTTTCTATTTCATCTTCACAACAGAGTGAAATAAAAAAGACTGTCACTCTCATTTTTCCTATAAAGTAACTGGCTGCATCATTTGGCTATGGTCACATAGCAAATAAACTAGAACCCAGGCCTCTTAAATTCCTTCCCATGACACACTTGCCCATCAAGAGAGATGTGAGATTCTTACACAAACCACATGGAACAATGAGGCACATTAAGTACAGCTGCAATAATATCACATGCAATAAAAATTATATGAAGAAATATTTGTGAAATATTAATTCTAGGTATTTAAGTAAAAATAACTTCCATCTTAAATATCACTCACACGCTGAGATGCAAGAGTATTCATTTGTTCATCATCCTGTTGTATCACAATAGTCTCTGTTGTATCCATTTCCAATTTCTTCCCAGATACATATTTTTCTGCTTCCATGGTCTCTCTCTTTAAAGCTGCTCTTGATAAGTTTGGCTTTGGTCTTTTTAGTCGACTTCTCACAAAAAGTGCTGGCTTAACTTCAAATAACTTCTGTTCTTGAGGAAGACATGTGCTTTTGGAACAAGGATTATTAAGCTTTAGAATGAACTGAAGGGGCAGTGAGAGCAGTCTTGTGACAACCTTAGAGATTAGCAGTAAACATTTAATTCTAATTCTTAACAGGAAAACAAATCAGACTACTTGGTAGATCCTGAAAAACATGAGTAGTTCAATCCAGATATAAGCCTAGAAATTATATCATCTTTGCACAAAGAAACACAGGTCTGTCACACCCATATCAACTTCGAGGAGTTTGTGTTACATATAATTCTGTATGTTAGTAGCTCTCACAATCAACTGTCGTAATAAGCTCGATCCTCTCTCCCAGTCTTCTCAAAACTAGCTTAAAATCGCTAACATTATGCTATTAATATTATGTCTTAAACCTCACTTAATTCAACATAATCTGCAAATGTAACTTCATACGCCTTTTCTTTAAAAGCACACAGACCTATATACTTGTACCTTAAATTCGCATCTGAAAATTGCTCTGGAACATCTGGAGATCGTGTCCCCTGGTCTTCTGTTTTATCATGTTCAGAAGTCTGAGAAGTCTTCAAAAGACTCAACTGACTTGATACTTCCTTTTCAGAATTTCTTTTTACTTCTACAAATGTATGCACCATGGAAAGTCCTTCACTGCTAATGTTCTAGAAGAACAGTCACAGTAAATCAGCACATATATGAGATTCCTTAAGCATTTTATGCACTGCAAACAAAACCTACTACATTCTAAATATGTTTCCTTAAAAATCTGTAAGCTTTTTAAATTTTTAAATAAAATAAAATAAAATTTAATTTTAAAAATTAAAACACAAAATTCAAGAAACTTTTTATATTGTATATAATTTTTTCCAAACCACAAATGCCATTATCACCTTTCTAAAGAAAAAAAAATTAGAATAAAAAAGTCCTTGAAAATGTTAGAATAGCATGACTTCAAGTAACTGAAAACTTTTAATAAAAAGAACTTTTAAAAGTGGAGTAAAGTGGGGTGGGGCAGGAAAAAAATGAGAAAAACTGGTAGACATGGTCAAAAAAATAATATCGATATATATTCACACTATAGTAAGCACAAATCAGTTCAATTTCCTATATTCCCTTTATCTAACAAAGTAACTTCAAATTGACAGTAAGAATAGTAACTTTTCCACAATAAGAAAATTTTTTAATTATTATTTTTTTTAATATATAGTTTCTTTAAGGTCCTAAAACACAGAATTTAGGGCTGGGTAAGAATTTAGGCTTTACAGGTTTTAAACACCATTGGACTTAAGAGCAATAATCATGGAATTATTCTGATAATGTTTCTCTGAAGGAGTATTCAAAAAATTTCTTAAAAGACAGAAAAATACATACTTTAGTATGTAGTGAAGGCATCGTGCTGCAGTCGCCACTATCGCTCTGCATTAAATCTGGCATAGTTTGTCTTGAGGTCTCTTTCTCCTTTGGTTCATTTTCCCTTACAGAAACGTCATGTTCTCTGGTGTTCTTCAAATCTGCTACCATTTTCCCCGTAGCATTCATCTCTTCTGATCCACTTTTCAAGGAAATGTTTCTTCCAGTGTCTTTCAAATCTGCCTTTGTTTCCTCAACGACTGTCATCTTTCCTGATACCTTTTCCATCAGGGAAATGTCTCTTTTCCCAATTTCTTTCAAATTAATCTCACTTTCTCCTATGGCACAGATCCCCACTAGTACTTTTTCCCTTGAGAAATTTCTTTTTCAATTTTTTTTCAAATCTGTCTCTGTCTTACTTCCAGTTTTAACCTCTGGGGCCTTTTCTTGTGTGGATATTTTTCTTCTTTCGGTTTCTTCCAAATTTGTCTCTCTTTCCTCAGTAGCATCAGTCACCTCTGGTATCTTCTCCCTTGGAGAAACCTCCCTTCCAGTTTCTTTCAAATCTAGCTCCAAGTATTCTACGGTGTTGACCCCCTCTGGAGCATTTTTCTGTAGGGATATTTCTCTTCTGGTTTCTTCCAAATTTGTCTCTCTTTCCTCAGTAGCATCAGTCACCTCTAGTAACTTCTCCCTTGGAGAAACCTCCCTTCCAGTTTTTTTCAAACCTAGCTCCAAGTCTCCTACAGTGTTGACCTCCTCTGGGGCATTTTTCTGTAGGGATATTTCTCTTCTGGTTTCTTCCAAATCTGTTTCTCTTTCCTCGGTGGCATTAGTCACCTGTGATATCTTCTCCCTTGGGGAAATCCCCCTTCTAGTTTCTTTCAAATCTATCTCCGAGTCACTTACAGTGTTGACCTCCTCTGGGGCATTTGTTTGTAGGGATATTTCTTTTCTTCTGGTTTCTTCCCAATTTGCCTCTCTTTCCTCGTTGGCATGAGATACCTCTAAAATCTTCTCCCTTGGGGAAATCTCTCTTCCAGTTTCCTTCAAATCTGTCTCCATTTCCAGAGTGATGTTCATCATTTCTAGTACCTTCTCCTTAGGAGAGATGTCTCTTCTTCCTGTTTCCTTTAACTCTGACGCCATTTCCTTAGTAGTATTAGGCTCTACTAGTACCTTCTCCTTTAGTGAGGATCCCAGTCTTGCTGCTGTCTCTTCCCCAGAGGCAAGAATCTCCTCCGGTACATCTTCATTTGAAAAAATGTCTTTTCTTCCAGGTTCTCTTCCTATATTTGGCTTTAGCTTATGAAATTGATTCTTTAGAACTGGAACTTGTTTATCTGTTTTATTATCCTTTTGAATACTATTTAAAAAATAAAAAGACAATTAAATTTTGAACCAGACTGTTTTGTTAGAGATGATTGGGCAATCACTCCTAAAACACCAGAAACAAACAAACAAATTAAGGGTGCCCCAGGAATATCAGGGCAAAATTTAAAAATTAAAAGAGAGAAAAAATTTTTCATCTTTTGTAATTATGGTAAAATTTTAAAACAATTAAATATATCTATTTATATAGAGATATGTTTAAAGAGAAACCCATCAGTAAGGTCAATTAGAGTAGCCGCCAACTGATCCTGAATAGTTTCTTCCTAATTGTCATCTACACCATCCTTGGCAAATAATGGCTAAGAAAGACTCTAGTCCTTTACGTTGGAGCTGTCCCAATTTGTGTATACTATTTCTATACCTTGTTCCTACTATCCTTTACACAGACGTATACCTCGCCATAAGAGTTAAGGAACTCATTTATATGGCCAGGCTTGATTGGCATCTCAAACAGATGGATGGAGGCATGATCTGAATAAGATAGAGCCTTATGACTAAGAACTAGGTCCATGCCTCCTCACTTTTTGAAAACAATTAAAAATGAGATTTCCTATCTAATCATTCTAAGAGCTGTGATTTCATAATACAAATTGGGAATAAAAGAAAAGATTACATAAACAGTATTTCACAGTTTGCTAAATGTTATTAGGCACACAACAATCACATCTAGAATAAGCACATAATTCTCCAGAAAAACAGCTGCACTTAGTTTGTGTTTTATCACAGTACAAGATGGCAAAACCTATAAAAATACATAAATGAATGAAAGAGCTATTAGTAATTGGTTAAGAATGGTCATTAATCTCAGGCAAAAGCTAGATCAAATGAAACACTAGATTTATTCAGCAATATTAGTCTAAATAAGTGTATACACTTAAAAGCTTTAAAAAAAAGATCAAAAACTATGCTATTGCTTGTTTGAACTTGTCTAGGTACTAACCTATCTTTCTTCATTGAAACAAGTTTTTCATAATGCAATTTTTGATAAACAAAGCAGGTCCTTAGCAACAAGACTACTTTTCAAAATGTAGTTGTTTATGTAACTGAGGTGTTTTATATCTATCAGTAATTGATAATGTTCAATGCAAAATCAATAAAGGAAATTTAATTTGATTAGTCAGTGGATTTCATTCTGTTTTCTGACTTAGGATACTTTTCATCTCTATCCAAAAATATCTAGCTTTTAGTGAGGTTTCTGTGCTAGCAATATTGATTTGGTTATCATGGGAAATAAACAGTCTTTATAAAGCTACATTTTAAACACTAGCATATTCTTAAAACATACAAATGTTTTAATCAAAGGCTTTATTAATAATTTTATTTCAATATCAATTCAGATTTTAAGACACAAATATGCAATGTTATAATTATATTCTATGTGCTTAGATTGTCTCTAAGTAACAAAAGGACTTTGGCAAGTTTAACTTTTATGAATAATAAATACATTAAACTTAGAGTTCATGAAAAATCAATCAACAAATAGTTCAAATCACCTACATGTCAAGATAGCATATGCTACGAACTGGGAATACAATGAACAAGACAGCCTTTCACAGAGCTTATATCAGCTGCATAACTAACTGAAATTATCTGAGATTAGAAATCAGATATCTAACTGAACTAGATTATTTCTCAACTTAAAACATGTAATAGATTCATAACTCTCTTCTCAGATCACAGAATTTAAGGAAAAATAAAAGGAAAAAAGATCTCAATTATAGAAGACAAGAGCAGGTATGTATGTGCACAAAACTATAAATTTTCACCCTGGTCCACATATGTGTTTTCCTAAAATATAGTTTAAGTATCAATAAAATAAAAATATTTATAAATCTCCATAAAATAATTCACTAATCATGACACTAACCTCAAAACATTTATATGAAGTACACAGCATGCAAAATTAGCCTACAGGGTTAAGCTTCAAAACATATTTGCTAATTTAATCAAGTAAGATTTTTGAGCATTCTTTATCGGAGTCTCTTTCTTTATTTTCTCTTTCATTTACACAGCATCATGAACAGTTCACAGTGGAAAGAGGGGGAAACTGCCTATTAGATATAAAAAGGCATATGATATGACAAAACACAGAATCTTAGAATTGTTTTTAAGGATGTTAGAGATTCAAAGACCAGAGAGATCACATGATAAAACAGAAAGGACAATGCCTTGGAAAGAAAAAGTTGTTGAGATCAAACTGGTTATTAGTTATAAACGACATCCACCAGGATTTTAAAACCCAATGACCACTTAGGGACAGTCCTGATTTTCGACCAAGCCACATGAACTATAAAATGGAGTCTGGCTTAAACTGAAAAATATACATATAAACAAAGAACCCAAACTGTCACATATCTGTAACTAATATCTGTATTAGAAATATGTAACAAGTAATGTTGTTGTATAGGATTCTACACTCAGAGATTCTATGGTAGAACAGTAAAATAGTTTGGGGGTGGGGAAAGTGGGTATATGGAGGAAAGTAAGAAGCAAAAGAATAGAGCAATGAATAAAGGAATTTTTCTGTCTTCTAATAAATATCTTTAAAATAATTCAGAAAGCCTAGATTTCACTCTCAGATTAGGTACTATTTAAACAGCCTAATACAGCTGTAAGAAAGTACAGACTAGGCCAGATTCTAAATGTAAAGACTGAAAAAATATTAGGGTGACTCCATAGTATAGTGGTTAGCACATCTGCTTTACATGCAGAAGGTCCTGGGTTCATGCCCCAGGTGGAGCCATGGACCATACGCTGGAGGTGCCAGGCCCCTGAGTGCGCCAGGGATGCCAGACCCCAGTTGTCCCCAGTGCACCCCGCGAGCGTGTGGGAGGAGACGCCTGCCTTCAGATCCAGTTCTTAAAAAAAGGGAAACAGCAACATCCATAGGTCAGAGCTGGAAGTGAGGTAGGGAGATTAAAGAGGGGGGAGGGGGGATATATATAACTAGACAATAGGTATATGGGAATCCATTATTCTGTTAAATGTGCTTTTGTATATATTAAATATTCCCAAAAGAAAAAAACTTGTAAGTATACTAATAATTTCATTAATCTAGTTTGGTACCCTCCACAGGGGAAATAACAAATATGAAGAGCTTTGGCTATGAGAAGTATGGATTTTTATATATGCGTTTTACAAAAAATTTAAGTAAACCTTGAATACAGGCAATATGTTAGCAATCTAATCTAAAAGAAACAAATAATAAATAGTGTTTTCAAATCTGGACACAGACATCTAATTTAATATGCATGTTAAGTGATAATGCAATCCATGTTAACTCAAGGTCTATGAGCAGCTCTTCGATTCACCCATAACTGAGAAATTATCATTAAGGCTATGAGATAATCACCTTGAAAAATGAAATTATTTTTATAAATATTACATAACTTGATATACAGAAAACAGATCAATTTTGACTTTTTTAAATGACTGACAATTTTTAAAACTTCATACAAAATTCAAAAATTATATAATCTGTGAGGCTTACTTACCTTAGACATTCATTAAGAGTGTTGGGCTCATCCGCCTGCACATTTTGGAAAAAAGTATCTTTTTTTTCAGATTGTGATGTGATATCTCCACACTCAAAGTTTTTACATGATTGATCTTCTACTTGTTCAGAAGTCTTAATAACAAACATATTTTTAAAAGTTTTAAGTTTCAAAATGAAACAACCATTTGTAAAAGATTTCATTTTGTCCAATTTGAGTGGTAAGAAAATAATAAACATTTCAAAATTATAAAATGATATTCAAGGCACATTAAAAATTTTTTACTTAGAAAATTTCACAAGCCATCACACATTTAACCTCATCTCAAAGCCTCCATCCATATTCTTCCCAATTAGAAAACAAGTAATTGCTTCAATCTCATCTGTAAGAGTAATCCCCTAAGCTCTATCTTTCTGAATCTTTCTTATTATAACAACATTATAGACCTTGGGAAGTATAACGAAAAAATTCAAATCTCAAATTATGCCAACTTATCACGAAGATCAGTTATTATGTAAATAATCTAAAATCCATAATCTTTGTTCTTAGAATTATATTTTAGTAAGGCATTGTTAACATTTTATGTAAGCCAGTATAAAAATTCAGTTATTATTTTCAAAAGGGAAGTATAATTCAAACACCTGCTGAGTAATGAGGGAAAGAAAGTCCAAATATGAGGGAACAGTGAAGGTAAAAACTGATGATTCATCACATAAATGCTCAAAATACAGAGAGCTGAGAGTTAAATGGCTTTAAAATTAGCAAAGCTGCTGGTTATGAGAGATTTTGGCCTTATATTTAATGAACAATGTTCAAAACTGTATAGTACTACTGTTTAAAAAGGAGTTTTATGTACTTAAAAAAAATTGGGAGGAATCAGTACTTACACAGAATTCATTTTCATCCTTTTCTACATTGGCCCCAATTTCTTCCTGTGATGTAAGAAGTTCTCTTCTTTCAGCAGCTTTCCCTACATTTGGCTTTGGCCTTTGAAATCGGCCCCTCATTAGTCGTGCAGATCTGAAAGCCTTTGGTTGATCATCTTCCTGCAGACATATTTTTTCACTCAAACTAGAACAATTACAAAGGGTAAAACTGATGGTTATTCTGAATCACACATTTGTTTGTTTTCAATATTCCCTTCTCCCAGGTAGGAATAAGTAAACCATTTGTAACAAAATAATTCACAAGTGTCCTCAAGAACCTCTTCTAAGATAATCATACTTCTATACCTTAACTCTTTGGAACAGACATAAACCTGGAGGCCTGAGTATAAAAAATTTTTTTTAATCAAATTTTCATCACAAAATTGGAAAAATCTGCAACTGACAAGCATGTAATACTATTCCCCATTCAAGATACTACTGTGTAATATACACCTCCAGGGGATAGAAACAGATTATGGTGGCATAAATGCACTGTGCAAAGCCACTGGTTCAGATTCATACTGAAGCAAGACCTATTCTAGATCTCCACTGAAAGTTAAATATCCCATTTTGAAATCCCTTGCTATGAATAAAATTATCCAGAAAAATATAGCTTAACCATATATTTATCTCAGAAGACTTTGTTAACAAGCTGAGGGAGAAATATAATTGCTAACTCAATTGTTAACTAATTCCCCTAAGAATCACTATTTTTATTCTACTTGCTACTTACTTAGATACAGAATTAGCTTCTGAGTTCTCTCTCTGTGTATTCTCCATTCCAGAAATATCGAATGTATTCACTTTATCCTTTTCCATGTGAGTCTATGAATTCAATTTTTCACATTTAATCTACTTAACATAAAAAAGTTCAAACTTTGTAATAATCAATGGAAATTAAAACAATAAAATCTTTTGTACTTTCAAGTAGAAGAGAATTTTTAAATCATACATACAGATGAAAGTATTCTAAAACATATAATCTCATAGATTACTGACAACAGCACAAATAAGTATATATCCTTTGTGGAAAGCCTTTTGCCAATATGAATCAAGAGTCTTAAAAATGTTCATATTCTTTGATCCAGTAAGATGATTTCTAAGTCTCTAGTCTAAGAAAATATTTAGGCAAAGATTTAAGTACAATGATGTCCACTGAAACTTTATGTAAAATAGCAAACACTGTAAACAGACAAAACATTCAATAATTAGTAAATGGTACAATAAATTCAGTTATACTCATTGACAGAATATTATGGTCACTAAAAACCATGTTTTCCAAAATATGTTTAATGATATGAAAAAATATTTATAAAATGTTAAGTACCAAAGGATACAAAACTGACGACTAAATCTTGTAAAAGCTGAAAGGATTATATATCAAAATGCTTACTGCATCTGGATAATTAAATTACAAGCGGTTTTTAAATTTTTACTTAAACCTGTATTTTCCCAACTTTCCAGTAAGATTAAAATACTCTAATTATAGTATACAAAGTATGATAAAAACATATTTCACATAAGAAGAAAAAAAGGCAGATTAACATTTAAAAAAATATTTTAGCTAAAGTTAAAAATTTATAATGATATTGTCCTGGTAGGAATATAAGGAAACAAGAAGATTCATTTAATGCTGTAGCAGTGCAAAGAAATTCATTTTTTTGACTGTCAGTTTGACAGTGTTTAACAAGAGCCATAAAAATATTAAAAATACCTTGATCCATCAAGAAAACCCTATTTACAAAATTGTTTGCTTTTATTTCAAGAGTTTAAAAAAAAAAGGAAATAACCTAAATATCTACCACTGAAAAATGGTGAGGTAAATTAACAATATGTTAACCTGATGCAACAATTAAAAAGATCAACTAACCCCAAAAAAGCAGAAATGAATAGAGAAAGAAGTTTTAAATTTTATATATGTTATGATTAAAATGACACAATGTTTACATACATAAAAAGAAAATTTACAAATGACAAACAGAGGAATGTGAGTATCTGTGCTTAAAAGAAAGGACTCTGGATAAAATTTTATGTATAGCTGGTTTAAAAAATATTTTAAATAAAAATTTTACATATTTAAAGAAGAGATAGATTTGTCATTACCAAGTATTTTTGAAATTTGTCCAATGTCCTAAAAAACTGCATAAACAAGAGACTAGTAAGACAAATTTAATATTAATGTGTATGTTCGTATATCTTTGTTTTAGTATTGATAACATTACTTGGTAATTAGAGCTAAACATTTTTATTCCCAACTATTTAGGGAAAATTTTTATAATTTTAATTTCCATAAAGTCTCTTACTACATACCTTTTCAACTGAAGTTTCTAGATGTAAATTCTTGCCCTCTGCACATGCTTTAACTTGTGGAAGAACTGATTTCTTCCCAAGAGCCTTTGATAAATTGGGTTTAGGCCTCTGGAGTCGTCCTCTCACCATTGGTTTAATATTTTCTGTTTGTTCAGTTTCCCTAAAAAATTAACATTATTTAAATTGCATCATCATGAAGGCATATTAAATTAAATGTGGAAAAATTCTTTAAAAATCCACTTGGAGCCAGAAAAGAATTCTCAAGTTTACTTATGGTAAGAGTAGTAAAGAAAAGTGAAAAAGAACAATGAGAGGGTAATTAACTCGTTCTATCATATATTAAAAATATAGTACTTAACATCAATAATTAAACACTGTAGTATTGATATAAGCATATAAATGAACAAAAAAAAACTGAGAAATAGACATGATTTTAGTATACAACAAAGGTAACATTACAAAACAATAAGGATGAAACACAAAATAATAGTCTTAAAAATAAATATTAAATAAATGGTGATGAAAAAACTGGTAACAATGTGGAATTAGCTCCATTCCTTGCACTGTACTCAAAATATATTCCAAATAAATAAGATTTAAATGAAACCATCAAGAAATCATGTATTTATTATTTTATAATTTGAGGTAGATAAGACCTTCTAAAATTTGACCAAAAGCTCAGGAGCCATAAAAGAAAGAAAAAAGACTGAGAAAACTAACAACATAAAAATTAAAAATTTTACATGACCAAAACCTAGCTAAGTCAGTAGTTAAACTACAAACCAAGAAAGCATGTTTTGCAACTCATACAAAAGCCTAACCTCCCTAAAATATAAAGAACTCCTACAAAATATCATTAATAACTCATTAAAAAACTGGATAAAGGATATATATGACTCAAAATAAATAAATAAAAATAGGTTTGAATGTCAAGAGATGCTCAATTTAATTCCCAATAAGTACAAGTTAAAATTAGAGAAGAGACAGTGCAAGCAAGCACAAATATGACATTAAGATTCAGAGAATCTAAGTAAAAATTATATACAGATATTCAGTTCTATTCTTTTTACTTTTCTTTAGATTAGAAAATATTAAAATAAAAAACTAAATGAAATAAAAGGATTATATACTCCTGCCAAAAACGGAGGAATAGGGTAGAGATGCTATACTGATACGTTATTTTATAATCTATCAAGAACTGGCAAAATTCCAAGTTTGATAACACTGTTGGTAAGGGAGACAGGTGCTTTCTTACATTGTTGGTGGGAACATAAACTAGTATAACTTTATGGAGAGTTTTGGCAGTATCTATCAAAATCATAAATGTATAAATGTATACATACACACTCATACACATACATATATATCCTTGAAGCAAGTATTTCCATTTTTAGGAACTTACCCTACAAATATACTCGCATACTGATGAAAGGATAGAGGTGTAAGATTTAAGTATTGTTTGTAAAAACAACCTATATAGCCATCAATAGATCACTGAGGATATAAGCTGTGATTCTTCCATACAACAGAATGCTATGCAGCTATAAAATGAATAAGGTCTTTATGTAAAGATATGAAGACATAAAACAAAAAATTGCAAAATGATATGAATAGGATGCTACCATTAGATATTTAAAAGAGCAAAAACATAAATATATGTTTACATTAGCTTTAAAATTCTTTTTAAAAATCTATAAAAGAATATAAAAAAATATCACTGGTTACTGGTTAGAGTGAATGGAGACATATTAGGAGTGATACTTCACTCAGTATCTTTTTATACTTTTAGACATTTGAACCATAAAAATGTTGCCTAGTCCAAAAATTAATGTTTTTATTTAAAAAATAAGGCGGATTCTCGATGCAACTTTGCTTATTGGAAAATAAATAATAATTCATACACTGAAGTTTTTAAGCCATATGTGGAATTATAAGGGAGACAAAAAAGAAGTCTAAATTTTTGAGATATCTCTTCAAAGGGAAATTCTTGTGGTCCTTTTATTCGGTTTTTAGTGAAGGTATTAATTTAACCACTATCTGCATGCTAAAAAAAAAATAATTTCTTTAAAGTCATCAATATCAAAATCTACTGCTTTAACCACAGGCATGAAAAATAACTCAAACCAAGTAAAAATAAAATCTAATAGAAAGTATTTAGGCTTCTAAATTATTTTAGAATTTCATAAGTTACCACTTTGCTAAAACTCCTATCACTATAATACATCTGATATGAAAGAGACTCTTTCTATAATGATATAAAGAGACTCTTTATGTACTGTGGTCACATTCAAACCACAGTAAAATTACATATTAAACGGTCTACAGCTCCTTTCTAATTCCTAAAGGAAGCAATGTTATTATCATTTCTTAATAAGAAATTATTGACATTTTAAAAATAAATTTTAAAATCCTACTATGTAAAATACTTACAGTGATTTAGTTTTTAAGTCAACAGTTCTTTCTTCTGTGCAACTAGTCTCAGCATTATCCACCTCACACAATGCTCTAATTCTGACTTCCGATGAATGCAAATCTGAAGTGCTTAATTCTGAAATCTCAGTTGCTACTGACGTGGCATCTAGCTGATTACTAAGGAAATGAAAATATATCAGGGAAAAAGAATTCTTAATAATGCATATCTTATACTAATTATTTTAAAAGACTTTTAAATACTGTATACAAAATGAACACTTTGGAATATAATACTTCATATCATGGAATAACTGAAATGGATATTTTTAGCTTTTCTATGATCCTTCTTATACCATGTTATTAAAAACTGTTCCTTCAAAGAAAGCAGCCACCACAAATCAACAAGCTTAGGAAAGCCAAGATAATGGGAGCAACCTAAAGTCCATCAATAGATGACTGGATAAAGATGATGTGGTACATATGTACAGTAAAATATTATTCAGCTATAAAAAATGAAATATTACCACTTGCAATGACATGGATGGACTAACCGAAGTAAGTCAGACAGAGAAAGACATACCATATGATTTCACTTGTATGTGGAATCTAAGGAACAAAATAAATGAATAAAAACGAAAACAGATTCACAGATAGAATAAACTGGTGACTGGCAGATTGGGGGGACAGGGATGAAAAAGGTAAAGGGATTGAGAAGTACAAATTGGTAGTTACAAAATAGTCATGGGGAAGTGAAGTACTGCACAGAAAATAGTCAATAATATTGTAATAACTATGTATGGTGTCTGGTGGGTACTAGACTAATCGGGGATTACTTCGTAAATTATATAAATATCTAATCACTATGCTGTACACCTGTAAACTAAATTAATACTGTCAACTCTACTTGAAAAATAAAAAATTTAAAAAAGTGATATATACATAGAATGGAATATTGTTCATCCATTAAAAAAAGAGGAAGGACACAGTTCCATAGTGTAGTAGTTAACACGTCTGCTTTACACGCAGAAGGTCTCAGGTTCATGCCCCAGTGGAGTCATGGTCCACGACCTATGGCCATGCCACCCTGAACAAGCTGGTGTCCGATCTCAGAAGCTAATAAGCAAAGTCGGGCCTGGTTAGTACTTGAATGGGAGACCACCTAGGAAGACTAGGTGCTATAGACAAAATAATAACTTCAAAAAGAGAGAGAGAAGGAAATCCTGTCATATGCTACAACATGGATAAACCTTAGAAACGTTAGGCTAGGTGAAATAAACCAGTTACAAGAGACAAATATTGCATGATTCCACTTATATGAGGTGGCTAAAGTAATCAAACTCATAGAAACGAAGTATAATGGTAGTTGCCAAGGGCTGAGCTAAGAAGAAAACAAGGAGTTGCTCTTCAATGGATACAGAATTTTAGTCATGCAATATGAAAAAGCTCTAGATAGCTGCTGTATAATGTTGTGCTTATAGTTAACAATACTGTACAGTACATTTGAAAACGTGTTAGGAGAGATCTCATGTTATATGTTTTTCACAATTTAAAAAGAACCACCAAAAAAATGAGCAGGATATAACACATTCAAAATGCTAAAAACCGACAGCAAAGAGAAAATCCTTAAAGAAAATGATAAACCCATGCAAACGCTATCACAAGAAAGCTGCAGTGGCAAAGTAAGCATCAGAACACAGGGCAACACCAGAATATCACACAAATGATAAAGAGTGATTTCACTAAGATACAACAATCTTAGATATGAAAGGCACTAACAAACAGAGCTTGAAAATACATAAGGAAAAACAAATGTAACTGAAAAGAAAAACAAGCCAATTCACAATTACAGTGGGAGACTTGACACTCCTCTCTCAGTAACTGACAGCAGATGCAGACAAGTCAGGACAGACATAAAATACCTTGATGAAAGGATAGGGTCAGTTTTTTCCTCAACTTCATCGTTAGATGATAAATCCTCAATGTCATGTATATTCTGTACATAGGAAAGCTTCTGTTCCTTATTACCTTCATCTTTATTTATCTCTGGCCTTGAAGACTGACATTTATCTATGAACACAAAATGCATGTTATTCTAAAAAGTGATAGCAAAAACATCTATATTTTAAACCAAAAATGAATTTACATAACACTATCTTTTCTTATAAATCAGTAATCCATTCAACATTCAAGTTCCTATAGGTAAGGGGCAGTTATTTTCAGAACATTAACGAAAAATCGACTTACAACTGTATTTTGAGGATCAGCCAAATTTTCTGAGTTTGTAGCATCCTCCTTTTATCTTGTTTAAATTTAAGCGATTAAATGACTTGTCTATATGTCTAGTTATGACACTTAAAATGCATCTGGCTATTCTTCTTCAGAAGTGTCATAATTAATAACAGTAATAGCTATGATTTATTGAGTATACATTAAGTGACAGAAACTCTGTCCATCAGATGAACATCTAATTTAACACTCAAAACAAGGCTATTAAAAGGTATTAATATTAACCTCATTACAGAGAAAAAGAATCTGAGTTCAGAGATCTTAAGTGACTTGCCCAAGGCTATACTTAGCAAATTAAGAGCTGGAATCTAAACCAAGGTCTCCTTGATTTCCAATTTCTTAATTATTGAGCAAATTTGCTTAAATGTAATGTTTTTAATAACAAGCCCAAAAGAGCATAATATTGTGATGCCTATATATGATACTATTCTACCTACCAAGACTCATTTACTAAAGTCATGTTGGTGAAGCTGAACTATATAAAATTTAAATTCTATAGAAAGGCTGTTCTGGTCTGCTAGTATCTTTTTCTCCTCTCTTAACTTGAGTATCTGCTTTAAGTAATCTATATATGAACTCTATAAGAAAGAGACCAAGACTTTCCTAAACTCTTAGCCCTCTTTCCCTAGCAACTCATAAGTATCAATATGTCTGCATTCTAAGTTTAAAAAATGAAAAATGGGAGGAATACTTAATCCAGGAACTCTTTTATAGAAATTGAACAACTCATGTGGGTTCCCAAAGGTGCTCTGAAAAGGTAACATTAAAACCTGTGATTTCATAACAGATATAAGCAATATACAGTTAACTACAGTTAAGTACCCACTTAACATTGACAGATTCTTGGAACTGAGGTGAAATGACATAACAAAATCAATTTTACCAAGGCTAATTGATATAAACAAAAGTTAAGCTCCTACAGCACCTCATCACTTTATAACAAAATGTTGAATGAAATGTTATTCAAGAACCTGCAGCATACAGATGTGACTTCTAATCATTGTTAATGGTAGTACAAAGGAGGTAACACATCTCAAAGACAAACTGCAGAAAAAATTTCCCCATTTCACTGTTTCTTTTACAATAAACACCTTTTTCTACGAAATTAAAAATAAAAGGGTTAACACAGTACATAAATACAGAATCAATAAATAAGCATTATTAATTGCTTCTATCCAGAAAGAAGGTATTTGTCACACATCATATTATTGTACATATTTTCTCAGTAATACAGGACTATTAAAATATGTAAGAAACTCACTTTTCTGTTTTTCTCCCTTAGAAGCACCTGGTTGAACAATGGCATTTCCAGGAAGATTTTTTACTTCTTGTTTACCAGCTTCATCCTGATTCTTCCTTCTCCTCTTCTTTTGAGTTAGGTCTGGTTCTAATGCAATCTGTTCTGAATCCTGCCCTGATAAAGTCAGAGACTGTTGTTCAACTGTCTGAGCATCCTTTTGAATTTCTTCTGTGTCTGAAATTTTAGCACTCATAGACTCATCTGGATCATCACTCACTCCTTCACTGGCAACTTTTTTCACTGAAAAATTACAGAAATAGTTATAAACATATAAAAAACTTTCAGAAAAATTTTTAAACATTGAGAAGATGAATACTCGAGAATGTCCTCAGTAGCATTACTTATATAAGCAAAATTTTGAAGACAACATAAAATGTCCAAAAGATAAAAACTAAGTTATGCTATAAAAATTCATGCAGTAAATAACAAGGCAGGCTTATATAGTGATGTAACAGATTCCAAAAAATATTGTTGCGTAAAAAAAAATGAGTTGCAGAAAATATATAGTATGATTTCATTTTTATAAAGTAAAAACAAGTACATACACTCTAATACATACACACACACACACACACACACACACACACACACACACGCATAGAAAGACATTTAGTAATAGTCATCCCCAGGAAATCTGAAGATTTTAATTTGAAGACAGGGTAGGTGAGGGAGTCTAAGAATTTCACTTCCTCTATCATTTGTTTTTCCATAAACAATCTTTTAACAAATATTTTAAAATAATTTCTAGTGCCTTTTCTTTAAAGGTGTATTGAGTCAACTCTATCAAAAGATAAAAACAAAACCAGAGATTACCATGGAAAGAGCATCCAATCCAAAAGCAAACTTAACTTCACAACCATGGTTGATTAGATATCTCTAAAAATAACTAATCTTTAAAAATAATAAAAATGTCCTTTTGTTTAAAAAAAGTCAAAACAAGATTTTAAAACTGAGAAAATACTAGATTTATTCTCTATCTGAATAATCATCAGCAATTTTTAAATTCTGAGATTTGTAATAATATATTTAAAAATTTCTCACATACAATAGTGAGTTACTTGTGCTATCACTTAAAACATGATAATCACAAGATTAATATATCAATTTTAATCTCTTACGGTTATGTATAGTAGGTATAAAAAAGTCGATTCAAGAGTGAAGCAACTTTTCAGTTACAAATATTACTTTTATAAGATATTGATACCATACCCCAAGAAATTCTAGATTGGCTCTGTACAGAGTGAGTTAACATAATACAGACTGTCCTTTGAAAGGTCAGCTTTAAAAGGCTAGCCCTTTGGCTGTGTCTGGAAACTCGGGTTTGGAGAGAGTTCTAATCAGTCTGACAAAAATGGCTCACTGTACCTAAATGGTACAATGTAGTTTATGCTGAATAACGGCTTTCCTTCTGGGAGTCTTGAATTCTAGTACATGCCAGGCAGAGGGTGTCTACATGACTAGCCACCTTGGGCACTGAGTTTCTAACAAGCTTCCCTGGTAGACAACTTTTTACATATCTCGTCACAACTTCGTGATGGGAAGCACATTCTCTGTGACTCCAATGGGAGAAAACTCATAAAAGCTTGTACCTGGGTTCCCCTAGACTTATACCCATGTGCCTTTCCCCTTTGCTGATTTTGCTTTGTATCCTTTCACTGTAATAAATCTCAGCTGATACTACAACTGTATGCCAAATCCTTTAAGTCCTCCTAGCAAATAATCAAACCTAGGGGTGGTCTTATGGACCCACAACACAGGCTCTCCTTGTCCTAGATTTGAGTCCTGCCTCTGCCACGAACACTGTGAGACCTTAGGAAGAGACTTAAGATCTGCAGGGATATTTCTGGGTGATTAAAACAAACAGACGGGGGCTGGGATGTAGACTAGCTAACATATAAGGATCCCTGTAGTTTCCAGAATCTTTACATTATGTGATTATAGCTAAACATTGTCCTCATAAATTAAGAGTTCAAATAGTCAAGAAAATATAAGCCTCAAAATAGAAATACCTATATATCAACAATTTTCTTCCTCATACAAGTCAACATTTAACCCTCAGAAATAAGTTATGCTCAAGCAATACAATTTAGTCACAACCTCAAAGTATTAGATTCCTTCCGTTTTCTTAAATATTAAAAATTTGTGCCAGATTTGTTTTACAGATAAAAATAACAGTAAGTAACCAAACATGACATTCCAAAATTCTGATGTTCTTTTATTATCAAAACTACTTTCTAGATGCAAGAGAACTGTCAAATAGCCCAGCCACATCAATTATAAAATTTAAAAGGGAGCTGATGTTTTATGTCAGATAACTGGAAGATTAAAGAAAAATCAATTTCCTCCAACTGGATGCCCCGATGATTTCAACTATCTGAACTACACATGAATGCTCAAATACTTGAGGCAATATTGCAAGTCTATCAAGTAAGATAAAACACTTTCTTTTAAAATAAATACCTTTTACATTTTTCTGTGGTTTAGAGGATTTCTCCTTTAAAATTTGATTTTTAATGGATTTTTGTTTTCTTTTCTCTTCTTCAGCAAGTACTTTCTGAAGCAAATGAGCAAAAAAATCGAAGTCAAAAGGGCGCTTTTCCTCTGTTTAAAAAAAAAAAAGAACCTTCAAATTTTTATTTTAAAAAAGGACAAAACTTTCAAGCTTTTAAAAAAGTATCATAACATCAAAAGCAAATGGGCTTATCAGCAGAATGGATAAACAGCTCTAGTAACTATAGTACAGTCATATAAGTAAAGTCATACAACAGACAACTGAGCAATAAGAAGAAACAAACTATTTTAGTCTTTAAAAAAAGGAACTACTGATAAAAGCAACAATACAGGTGAATCTCAAAAACACAATGAATAAAAGAAGCTAGACACAAAAGAGTACATACTGTATGATTCCATAAATAAGACATTCTGAAAGAAGCTAATCTACGATGATTCAAATAAAAACAATGGTGGTCCTGGGTCAGAACAGTAGCAGAGATTGACGAGAAAGGGAAATAACGGGCCTTTCTGAAATGATGAAAATGTTCCATATCTTGTATAGGGTAATCGTTACACCACCGTTGTTAAAAGTCAAACTACAAATTACACTGTGTGTAAACTATAAATCAACTTTTAAAAAAGCCTAGGACCAAGAAGTCCTCAAAAGCCTGTGTACCACTATATGCTCTCTCTTTACCACAACCCTTTCATTATTAACTCTACTCTTCCAAATAGCAGCTAAGAGGGAAGCAAATGAGTATTAATCAGGACCACTCTCACTAAACACCCATCAAGAACACTATTATCAGAAAGAGCAATTTATGAACAAATCAGGAATAAAACCACTACAGGAGGTAATTCCTTGCCTAATGTCTACTCTAAAATTAGTGAATAAATACAAAATGGTGCTCATATACATAAGCTCCAAGATGGTTTGATTACAGGATGATTACAAGAAGGTCTCAGAAAAAGAGGTATATGCCAAAACAAAAACAAATCAGCCTTAAGAAACCCTGCCCAAATCTGGGATTCCTAAAGGCCATTTGATTGTAGACCCAGCCTTTATCAGTTCTGACCTTCCACAATGATGAGTCTAAAACACAGCACTAAAATAATCTGTAAAAGGTTCTCAGATGGATTCAAAATTTAAGTTCTAAAAAACACCATTTAGGTTTTTTTTTTTTACTTTCCACTACTACAAAGCACGAAAATCAATGAATTTTAAAGGTATCTACTATAATGGTTTTAACAATGGTTCTGCACCCCACAAAGATGGTTTACAGATTTATAAGTTCTTTTCTGATTATAATGAGTAAAACATAATGAAAAATTTCAGGACACAACTCTAAAATGGAGAAGGTTGAGAACCATAATCTTCCAGATCTTCCAAGAGCCACTTCTGGAAGTGGTTTCCTTGAGGACTCAATATAACATTGGGTATAGAGTCCACTCATCTATCTTAGCATTTACTCAAAAAATAAACATATATGCTAAATGACCTAAATCCTCTCTTCAGATTTTTTTTTCTGTCTACATCCACACTACCCTGAACAAGCCCAATCCCGTCTGATCTCGGAAGCTAAGCAGGGTCGGGCCTGGTTAGTATTCGAATGGGAAACCACCTAGGAAGACTAGGTGCTGTAGGCATAAAAAATAAAAAAATAAGGGATTGTAAGCTGACAAGATTCTTGCAATCTGTGAGGTCAATCAAGGGTTGCCTCGCCTAAAAATTTTTTTAAGAAATAAAAATATAAACAGATTTTCTTTCTCTAAGTACTATGACAAATAGACAGTGAATATATCTGTTAATCATGAAACATTGATAATTATCTTCCAAACACATAGTAACTACTTTAAACAGGACATTTAATTCTGTTTTTCTTTACAGATACCTTGATGTCTTTCTCTGGACTTGAGAAGAAAAAAAAATGTTAATTTTAATGAGGTTATTAGAACCTGAGAGGTATATATCATTCCTTCAAATCAGGTCTAAATTCAAATGTCATCTCTTCAGACAGGCCTTCCCTGACCACCCGATCTAAATATCTGTCCACCTAACTCCCTCTTTTTTCTTTTTCTAAAAAATTAATCACTATCTGAAATTATCATGCTTACAAACCATATCCTCTCCCCCACCCAATTAGACTCAAGGCTCTAAAAGCAAGATTCTCATCTGATCTGTTCACCATTATATCCTCAATGCCTAAACAGTGACTAACACATTGCAGGTGCTTAGTAATATTGATTAAATAACTGAATGACCACTGGAAGTAATCATCTATAGCAGAGGTCCTGAACTCCCAGGCCGTGGACTGGTAGCAGTCCACGACCTGTTAGGAACTGGTACGCACAGCAGGAGGTGAGCGGCAAGTGAGCAAGTGAAGCTTCATCTGTATTAGCAGCGCTCCCCAGCTCTACATCACTGCCCTCAGTTCCACCTCAGATCATCAGGCATTAGATTCTCATTAGAGCACCAGTCCCTAGTGCCAGATAGGTTGGGGACTGCTGATCTATAATGTATCTTCCAGCAATAATTAACTCCTTCTTGAATACAGTTCCCTCAGAATAATGAGCACTTAGAAATGGTATGTTCATCCATCTGTAACTTCTTGGACTCAGAATTCTGCTCACTTGCTTCTTGATGTTTTAGCTAATCCCTGACTATAAATCTGTATCAGCTACCAGACCCACAAGGCTAAAAAAAGTTTCCAATCTTATTCTTCCTAAAATAAAGGTAAAACAAATCTAAAACACGATGAAACCAAAGACAAAAGATTAGTAACTTTTTAAGATCTACAAATGATCTGTTGTAAAAAAAGCTTTTAATACTTACGGAATGCTTTGTCTATTCTCCAGCCATTTGTTTTCTCTTCCCGTTTAAATTTATTCTGTTAACAAAACAGAAAAACTTATAGTAATTTTCTCCCATTAAACAAGGGAGTATTATGTTTTTTAAAAAAAAGCATTAAAATGAACCTCCTAAAGTAAAATCATTCCCAAATAAATGTCTTTGCCAATAGGTAAGTTACTTTCATTTTTAGCTTTTTAAAAATAGGGATGAAAGATTTATAAAGAGCTTCCTGATCCTCTTTGTGATTAATAACATGAATCAGCAATAGAAATTGGATTTACAGAGGACAGAAAAAATAAAGTCCACTAGCATAGAAACAGAACAAACCTATAGTTAATTACGCTGACCAGTATTAACTCTCTAACAATCTACATATTCATACCTAGTTCAATCTCTTACATTATTATTCAATTTGTTTTAATGACATGAAGACTGAAATGGTACAACTAAGCAAAATTTTGAAGCAGGCCAAGTTTATCTTGGGAACCTTCTTTATATTAAGGCACATTTCTTCATACCCCATTCCCAGTTCCACTCCAGATTAACTCCATTACGATGGAGATACAAGGGTTTTAAGACTCAATCCATCCTAAAGTCATTAAGATATCTGAAGGCATAAGTTTGTCTAATTATGCATATACCTCTAGGAGAGGGAAAAATCAGTTAATCTCTCCCTTCTACAGATCAGTGGTCTAAAGCTTTTATTAAGAACATAAGAATTAAACTTTTTATTGAATAGGAAAAAGCACATAAAGAAAGGAACTAAGTAGTTACTTCATGGCCCCCTTCTTTCCTCCACAAGAACCTAACCTTGAATTTTAAAGCAATTATTTTCTTATATTTCCTTACTGTTTATCATTCAAGGGTACGTCCTTAGGCTTTGTAGTCTACCCTTCCCCATTTTTTAAAAATTTCATATGACTTTAACGTCTTTTAAACTACAGATTACTCATTTTCATTCTTCATTTTTCTTCATAAAACTTATCATCAAGTAATACAAAACTTCTCAAGGATGACCATCTTTCTCTCTTAAAAGATCATATTATTATTTAAATATCTCAAAAGTTAACAAAAGTTACATCCATAAAAAGTGACAGGCTATAATCACTAAATTAAACATCCTGAGAGAAATGATAATAGGCTTTACGCATTATCCAGTTGTAAAATATTGCCACATCATATCTTACCTAATCGGGAATATAATTCAGAACAATTTAAAAGTTTGTTGAGGAATGTTTATTACATTAGGTAACTGTAAGTCAAATTTCATGATCATAAAATAAATCCTATATCCTCAACCTCTCACCCTGACCCTGGTTATGGGTTTGTCCCACACAATCCAACCACACTGTCAATTAACAATGAACAAAAGAAATGCCAGACTATTTCCAAGCACTGGACAACAGGCCAGAACAAGAAGGACTATAAGCCACAATCCCAGAGAGAAGGGAAAACACACAAGATGCACCACAAACATACACCCTGGCTCTTCGCCAGAGCTAAATTTCCTAAACCAATGAAAGGGAGACAAGACCAAAGAAACACAGAGATCCTACTGAGCTTAGGAGCAGAGAATCCTCAGGCGCAGGGTACTAAAGAGAAGACAGCTATTTAAAAGGGAGCCTCACAAGCCTGGTGGAAGCACCCCATGGCTTGGTCTATAAAAATCTAGTTGCATATGCCCAGAGTATGAGGCCTAGTAGAGAATAGTTTTTACAGGAGCAAAAGCAGAAGGAAGATACTAGAAGTCACAAAACACAGTAGGATGACAGATTTCTGGCCTACATGAATGAAAAGACTGTTAAAACTCAGACATTTACCAGACATCAGTAAAGCCATCACTTAGAAATTTAGACCACACGCAAGAATGAACTTTCTCAATCAAGGTTCTAGCATGAGAATTAAGCCCTAAGGCCCTAAGGCACCCACTATATGTAATAAATTACCTTCTCCAAGGAAGGTCATATTAGTACATGACCATCCTTGGAGAAACTAGAAAACAGCAACTCCATTTATTTTCTGTTCTTCAGATGAGAAATGCAGAGTAAGGATCAGTCTAGATCTGCCTTAATGAAGCTTAAAACCGAGCCTTGAGAGGAATGAGGAGCGTTAGCAGTGCATTCACTGCCTTCTATAAACAAAAGTCAACACTCTTTAAAGGAAAAAAAACCCCATAATCCAAACACTGTACACACATCATCTACAATGGCCAGCACACCACCACCACACCACCCACCCACACGAAAAGATACAAAAATGTGATGCACAGACAAGGAAATAAAAAAAGTCAATTGAAACAGATCCCAACATGACCCTGATATTTAAAGTAAGTAGACAAGAAAGTTAAAGTACCTGTTAAAAACATGTTCGAAGATTTAAAGAAAAATACAAAATGACCAGATAGGTAAATCTCAGCAGAGAAATGGAAACTAAGAAAAAATAACCAAGTAGAAATTACAGAAATAAAGAATATAATATTGAAATTAAACATTCACTGAATAGGCTTAACAGCAAACTGAAGATAGCAGAAGACAGGGTCCGTGAACTTATAACATGGTAATAGAAAAAAAAAAGAGAAAGAAAAAAAGATTGAAAAAAAATGAGCAGAGCTTTAGTAACCTGTAGTACAATGTCATGCAGAAAAATACAAGCAAGCAGAGTCCGAGGAGAGAATAAAGCAGGAAAAATATTTTTTAAAAACCACCCCTAAGCAAATTATAATTATACTGCTTAAAACCAAAGTTAAAGAATAAAATCTCAAAACAGTCACAGAAAAAAATTAATCACATACAAGGGAAAATGGTATAAATGATGAGTGACTTTTCCTCAGAAACACTGGTCAATGGAATATTTTCAAAACACTGAAAGGAAAAACTGTCCAAACCAGACTTGTATGTCCAACAAAAATATCTATCAAAAATGAGACTGAAATAAAGACTTTCAGATAAGGAAAACAGAACTTTTCAACAAGGGATCTGCCTTTGAGACATTTAAAATGAAAAACTATCAAAAATGGTAAACATGTAGCTAAATAGTAAAGATTAGTTTATTTTTTCTACCCAATTTCCTCTAAAAACAAAAGACTCTTTAAGCTAAAGTTAAGTTCACTGTAATGTGGGATTTACAAGGTATGTAGAAATAAAATATAGTAGTACAAAGATGGAGGGTAAATGGAATTATACTTATAAAGAGTTTTTTATTTTGAAGTATAAGAGTAAAATGGTACAAGCAAAAATAAAATACTAAAAAAATAACTGATTACTTCAAAAGGCATAAGAAAAAGAGGAAATAAATGGAAAAATAGTGAGATAATGGGCTTAAACACAGCCATATCGACTACTACGTTAAATACAAGTGAACTACATTAAATATAAGTGACCTAAATTGTTACATAGAAATGTAAAACATGTATTTTGTTTTAATTTTATCAAGGGTCAACAAAAGAATACAATGAACATTTTCTCATCTCTCACAGAAATGCAATATATAATAAAATTAAATTAAAAGGCAGAGTGTCAGACTGGATAAAAAAAGCGCAACCGAAATGTAAATCTAAACCACAATAAGATATCGCTTCATATTTGTTAGAATACCTATTATCAAAAAGACAAAAAATAAATGTTAACAAGGAAGTGGAAAAAAGGAAGCCCTTGTGTACTGTTGGTGAAAATGTAAACTGGTACAGCCTCTATGGGAAACATTATAGAGGTTACTCAAAAAATTAAGAATAGAATTATCATATGGTCCAATAATTCCACTTCTGGGTATTTAGCCGAAGGAAATGAAAACATTAACTAAAAAAGATATCTGTACCCCTATGTCACAAAAGCCAAGACACGGAAACAACCTAAGTGTCCACTGATAAATGGATAAATTGTGTGTATGTGTGTACACACACACACACACAGTAGAATTATTATGCAACCATAAAAAAGAATAAAATCTTGCCATTTGTGATATGAATGGACCCTAAGGGTATTATGCTTAGTGAAATAAGTCAGACAAAGACAGACAAATACCATATGATCTCTCTTATATTGGAATCTAAAAACAAAAGAAAACCAAACAACTACTGAGCTTGTAGATACAGAGAAGAAAGGTGGCTGCCAGAGGCAAGAGGAGGGAGAGGATGAAATGAACCAGAATTTTTAAAAACTGTTTTAAGGAAAAAAGATAAAAGAAATCCTACCCCCCACTGTGATGGTATCAGAAGATGGGGCATCTAGGAAGTAACTGGGTCATGAGGGTGAAGAGCTCATGAATGGAATGAGTGCCCTTATGAAAGGAATCTCAGAGAGCTCTTGCTCTATTTCCTCCATGGTAGAATACAATGAGAAGTCTGCAACCAGAAGACAGTCCTCACCAGAACCTGACCATGGTGGTACCCTGATGTTGAACTTTCAGCCCCCAAAGCTGTCAGAAATAAAAGTGTTATTTAAAAAAATAAAAAATTATAAATCAATATTCCTCATAACAAAGATGCAAAAAATACTCAAGAAAATATAATAGAATTCAGCAACATATAAATAAAATAATATAGTATGACTAAATGGGATTTATCCCAGAAATTCATTCAAAAAGCAATGTAATTCACTATCCCTTTTCACTTTTCTAAACTTTTAAGGGAATAGTCTAAACTATTTTTGAGAGAAATAGTCTAGTGACAAATTTATCCTTAACTACTTAGATCAGCTCCTCTAAACAATTTCTAGCCTTCACAGAACTTTAACATTTTGTTCTGCTTATATCAAAGATCAACATTAAAAACACATTAAAAAATATAAACAACTTCTCATTTTTTGTAGAAATATAATGACCAATACAGTACACAATGCTCCCCAGGTAAGATTAATCCATGCCTAGTCCGAGGGGAAAAAATTAAAATCAGTATTTCCTAATGGTTCCTTTAGTGAAAGAAAAAGCCCATGGTTGGATAAAGATTTCACTATCAATTGGAAATGTGTTATGGCAACGTAGTAAGCACTCAAATGCACTCCAACACAGAAAACGTGTAATGAAGGTTCTCAACAAAAGGAACTATAAAACAGAAAGGTCATCCTTTTAGGCATATTGAAGGACTATCTGACATCACTGCTTTTGTTAATAGTGTCATTGGTTGTCCAAGAGTTAAGGTGGCCTAGGAAAGCAACGTTAGATCAGAAAATGAGAACTATGTAACTTAGCATGTTTCTCTTCATGACTTCCTAGGAAATTAGAAATATATTTTGTGATCAAAAATCTGCCCTTAACCCAAATATACAGTACTTTTATTTCCCTTCTTCGTTATCTAACTCTTCTTATATCTTAGTTTCAGAGGCTTTATGGGTACTCTCTCAAATACATTTTAGAAGTGGTCAAGATATAAATAAAAAAATATAATACTACTGTTAAGGAAATTTTATTTGCATTAGAATTAAGAAAATCTACATTACTTTTGAGCTATAACAAGAAATAGGTTTACCAAAAACATAATAGTGAAAAAAGGTGGACTGAGATTTAAATCAAAGGTTAAAAAAATGTTAGTAATTTTTAGTCTCTTTCCAATCAACAAATGTAATGGGTTTACTTTACCTTAATTTCTATCCTTGCTCTGTGAAAAAAGCTGTCCAATCATAGAAAAGTCAGTTCCTACCATGCTGATGGCTAAAAAAAACATATCTGTTTCTGTAAAAATAAAAGATTTTGAAAGACTGAAAATCTTCTCAATACTGCAGAGGTGAAAAAATCTTATCTAAACATATATATATTGAGTTAAAAATAAATTTCACGGTACTTAATAGTTTTGTATTAAAGTCCAGTAAATCTTTAGTCATAAAAATATGTCTATAAACTTCAATTTTATTGCAAAGAACCTCATGGATCTAAAAACATCATCAAACTTTTATACAGAAACATGGTGTAAGAAATATGCATGCTCATATTAAAGCAGCTAGGAAAAAAAAATAAAAGACATCCTGCATATCTGGTCTCTAAATCAGTCATAGCCAGTACAATATTAGCACTACATAAGAACCTGGATGTGCTTAGTAGTATGTGAAAGAAATTAGCTAGAAAAATATATAAGAAACTTAACAGAAGTAATTTCAAGAGAATAGGAATGGGGAAGTCAGAGAAGTACAGAATGTTTTTTGCTATAGATTATTCTGTTGTGTTTGAATTTTTTCCCCAAACTGTATTATTTCTATAATAAAAAATATGCAACAGTATATTATACTTTAACAGCATAATCTTTACTTTTTAGAAACTTTACTATGCAATACTATCTGAAGTAGAATATTATTATAAGCATTACAAACATTATAAATATTGTTAATTTTTCATTAAAGCAATATTTGCTGTACAAGCATTTGACAAAAATATTCCCAGCCAAAATGACCATAATGCTAATCTAAAAAAGATTTTTAAGATAAAGTCAGAGATATAGTTCCATGGTGGGAGGCAGGGGGAAAGTACCAATAAAATTAGCTAAAGAGAAACAACATAGTAGTTTGTGCTTTATTTACTTAGGGGAGACCTGGTTTAATTCAGAAAATATTTCACTTCAACTTCAAATAAATGACTTACACAATTTAAAATGAAAATTGTTACCTTTATTTGACCATGGTTTAGAGTAATAGTTTTTCCTAAAGCTTGAATATGTAGTTGTAGAACCACGCTCAAATATGGGGTCATTTTCCTCAACAACACAGGGACCTTTTGTCCTTAAAACTTCTACAGTTAAACTGAAAGAAACACATTTTTAAATAGATCCACACTAAAAACAGGCAGAAAACAAATAGCAAACGATATTTGAATAGTGCCATTTTGAAACTCATCATGGCAGAGTCATCAAAAGCATAATATACATTCGAGGTATGCATAGTTTCTAAGAAACTGCTAATTGTTACTTAAAATGTGATTGCCAGGGAGTAAAAATAAATGTCAACTTTTTTTTAATCTTTAAAAGCAATATAAAATTAATATCTTTGGACCACCTAAAAATTATGTTTTACTGACTTCTGTATATCTCCTTTATTTAATACATATTATCTTACCATGCTAGACCCAACAAGGGATACTAAGAAACTACTTATGTTTTACATTCCTGCACACAAAGCAGTTAAATATGCTTTTAATTACTTAATCCAGTAAAATCATCATCACAAAATAATGGAAAAAATAGAAAAACAATCACTGACAGTATTACATTTATGTTTAATTATCACAGAACTTATATGCTATGATTTTATTCATTAAACTGTCAGATTTCCCATCCCTCTTTTTTATTTCCTTACCAAACTATTTTCTTTTAAAAATATATATATAAATTGGAAAGACAAGTAAATTCCACAATGCTATATTTAAGAAATCTAATATTATGAGAAAATGAACCAGGAAGAGAATTAAACCTCACCATAACAAAACTCAGAAAATGTTAAACCTATATTTCACTATATTTTCATTAGTTATCATCATACACTAGAATATGGTATTAGTTAATAACATGAAAACTTGAATACTGATTTCAAGACTGAGTCAATTTTTGAAATCTATCCTCAGTGGAGGACAGCATGAGATTTGCGCAATAGCTCATTCCAGTTACCAGTAAAGTTAGTAAACCAACGGTGGTAGGTTAATGAATCATAGGTCGGGACTACCATCTTCTCATACAGAATATGAAGCCATAAAAATTGCTAAAAATCTGACACGAATCTAACACATCTATTTACAATATCCATTATGCAAATATAAACAATGGAGTCTAAGTAACAATAACAGATACAAAAATTAAATCTTTCTCATTAGACAAAGCACTTTAGTTCTTATGACACCACATCTCTCTCTTTTTTTACCTTTCTTCATCCAAAATTATAGAACCATCTTCTGCCACTTTTACTCGGGGAACCAGCAATGGGCCATCATCCAGCTCTTCTTCTAGTTCTTCATTATCTTCAGTATCAGGAGTACTCTTATCTTCTTGCCTACCAAATGTAAACATAGTTAATTCATATACCCATGAGAAATGCTTCTGACTACTATGAACTTCTAAAGTAAATTACTGCAAATTCAACATTTTATCTATTTCCAATTGTCCCTATAACCTAATTGAAAATACTATGTGTTGTTAAAGACATAATTATAAGATTTTCTAAAATTTTATCTGAGAGTATTTAATAAGAAGACTTTACTTTCTTTGAAAATAAGGAGAAATAAATGCTCCTCTTTTTTATCTCAATAGACTATCAGAGTAAACCATCCAGGTATTATAGAGGTAACAAAAAATAACTCTCACATTTACACAGTATTAGTTTCCAGATCATTTTATTAACTCTTTAGAACCCCTGGGGATTGAGTATTTTCATACCTATTTGAGGCTTGGAGAAGATAAGCAACTTTTGCTGTAGATTACACAATAGTAAGTATACAGCAAGAAGCCAAACACAGTTTTCCAAATAAACACTCCAAGTCCACATATTTTCCATTTAATTACACTGTCTCCTTAAGGTTTTATTGAAACAAGTATAACTTATAAATCTATAAAAAACTTAACTGATTTGTAAGGCTTGAGAATTGTTTTAAAATAATGTGAACTTCAAGTAAAACAGTAATCATTACTTAATAAGCCTTGAAGTAATAACCAGAAAATCCCAATATTTCTGCTAAGTTTCCACAATCCCCCGTCTTGAAATACAAGGTTACAATAACTTCCTACGAGTTCTCTTGGAGGGATTTCTTTGGATACCATCATGACAGTGCAATGTGGATGGCAACGGGGAGCTTTTAAAAAAAAAAACTCTCTAATGGCATCAAAACTACACATACTACAAGACACCATACATAGAATGCTAAGAAAGGGAAAAGAAGGGGAAAGGGAAAGGAATAAAAGGGGAAGAGAAGGGGAAGGAAAAGGAAGGGTACTGTATACATGTTTGCTTAAATAAACATAGGCTAGACCTAGAATGATACACTAAAAAATTAGTAACATTTGTTGCCTCCAGGGAGAGGAACTAGATGGCAGAAAAACAGAGTTGGAAGACTTTTCTCAGTATACTTTTATTCCTTTTGAATTGTGTGCCATGTGAATATATTACTATTCTAAAGCAAAACAAAACCCCTTTTAATTCCAAAAGCTTTCATTTCAAATCCCAATATTTCTGTGGGGCTTTCTTACTGATTTAAATCAGACAGCAACTTTTATTGTTAGTGATTCTACTTAAAATTTCCTATCACATGAAATTTAACTTCAAAAGGAATTACTACTTGATTTCATTTTTTAAAAAAATGTACACACACCGAATATATTCAAAAGAGAGTAAGGTAAAATGCTTACTCTCTTGTCTGGATTGGTGTCAATGATTTTTCGGTTTTCTTTTCTTGCTCCAGTGAAGAACTATTAAGCACAAATAACAGAAAACTTTTTAATAAATAGTTAATTTATATTTTGTCAATTCTATGTATAGGCAAGAAGGAAATTATTTTAATTTGCATTTTTTTAATGATATACCATAACACTACTATTAATGATAGTGTATCGCAACAGTCAATTTTTCAGTCACAAACTTATCATCAAGTATAAATAATTTGTTAGGCCCTATGTAGGGAACTCTCTTACCCTCTAATTCCTCAATGAAAGGAGGCTCCTTCTTGTGGTTTGTCAAACAAATCAAAACCTAGTTTCTGGCCTTTCTTCGACTAGGCCAACGCCCTAGTGAACCTGAAAAAGGCTATACTGAAAATATGCCACTACTCCTACATCCACTGGCTAAACCTTCAATACCACAAATATGAGATTTATCTTAAACCCTCTGCATCTCCAGGCTAACTTTGATTAAAGAAGCTTTGTTATTGGAGGATTTGTTATTCAAGTGCCACTGCACTTAATTAAAAGATAGAGCATAAAAATTAGATCACCCCTTTAGATCAAGTTATACTATACAAGAAATAAAAATTACAGTCATGATTAGAAAAAAGTTTGGTTATTTTTACAACTTTATAATATAAAAAAGGAAACTTATTTTTAATCTCAGAGGTAAAGGGCATCATTTTTCATCCCAAGAAAACAGTTAATTGAAATACCACTAATTTATGTTGTAAAATTCTATTTAAAAAGACATCAGGTGTGCTATAAATTTTGTCAATGTTTTTGGAAAATATGAAACTATACTCTAAAAACGATATTTAAATCTCTACATACTCAAAGAAAAATGAAACAGAAATACAGTTTACTTACATCATTGGATTGCTATCTGGGAGGTAATATATGAAGTCTCTCATAGTCATCTTTGAACGATCTGGTGGCCTCTGGCTTTCATTTACAGCATATTTGTTTTTCCATTGCTTCTAAATATATACGCATACACAGAAACACGCACACAAAGACCCACTTTTATTTTTTTAAATAGAGAATTTCAGATGTACTATATTCAAATATACAGCCCACTTTTGCATTCATTGCAAGTTCCTGAATATTACTACTACCACAATTATCCCTAATCTTAGGGAAAACCTTATAAATTGAACATTAAAAAGCTGCAGCACATAAAGGAATTTTAAAAACTAAAGTGACTGGGACTGGACAAAAACCCAGTGTATAAAATCATGCTCACTCATGCCTTCTAACTACAATAATTAACTGAGAATTTATAAATACATAGTTTTTGCTTACTCCACAGTGAACTGGAACTCTGCCCAAAAGAAATCTAATTAAGCAGATTCTATAAAACAGAGCATTTTTAGAGGCTTAGATTTCAGAGGATAAGGATTCATATCCCATATCCTCCACTGATGTTTGCTAAAAAGGAAATAACCTCTTCAAGCTTGTTTCCTCCTATGCAAATTAGTGATACCCACTTAACACAGTTGAATTAAATGAAATAATATAAAGCAACAAGCTTAGCACCTTCCTCTTAATTAAAAAGAAAAGAGAGCAAATTCTATAAATAATAAAAGCTGACATTTGTTGGGCTTTTACAATTTGTCAGATGCTAGTCTAAATGAGTTTTACATGTATTAACTCATTTAATCCTCACAACCCTCCAATAGAAATATCCTTTCATTAGTCCTATTTACAGATGAGGAAATAGAAACCGTTGAGTCATAGAAACATCAATTAAATTGCCTAAAATCATATAGTCAGTAAGGGATAAATCGAATATTCATACCTTCAGTATTTAACTCCAGAGCTTACATGCTTCACTACTGTTACACTGCCCTCTCAGAAAAATAATCTTCAAGATTAAAAAGAACATGGACCCTGCTATATGCATACATGCAAATTTTCCCCATTTATAATTTTCCATACTACCAATTTAGAAAATATTATCAATTCATTTTTGCCCAACTATACTTGTCTTCAATCCAATGAATCTAATGTCAGTTGGATATCCTCACAGAAAATGACTGAAAGTGTATTTCATAAATTTGCTGTGTGTGTGTGTGTGTGTGTGTGTGTGTGTGTGAAACTTCTATTTGTGACCTTCACCAAAAACGATGACAGATAATGAATAAAATGTATAAAACTTAATATCATGGAAATAATACCTTAAGTCCACAGTGCTTCTTAATTATTCTGTTAAAAGGGGATACCCTATTAATACGAGGGATGTTATTTGGTTTTACTCCCCCATAAAAATGCTACATAGTCTACAGCCATGCCACCCTAAAAGTGCCCAATCTCATCTGATCTCGGAAGCTAAGTAGGGTTGGGTTTGGTCCGTACTTGGATGGGAGACCACCTAGGAATAGCAGGTGCTATATAGGCTTTAAAAAATGATGCCTGACTCACATAAAACAGAAATCTACCAGGAAACAGTCAAAATTCTGATTTTTCTCTCTTACCTTCTCTTTTCTTAATTCTTCTTTTAACATTTCTCTCAGTTTCTGGGCTTTATATATTCGGTATCTGTCTGAGCATGGCTGTTTCTCTTTTATTGGAATGGGGGTTGGCTGTGAATCTTCTTGATTAACAGTAGGTAAGGGATGAGGTTCTGAAGGAACACTGATGCTAGGCTTAACCACTGTAGAAGTACTTGATATTCGCTTTCTTCTCTGTGAAACAGTAGAGGAAGATTTATTGGATTCTCCAACATCATTCTCACCATCAGTTTTTTCATCACTGTTGAAATTCAAAAAGAAAAAATAAAGCATCACGGATATTCCTTTAAATATTTTAGTATAAAAAACTATCAGTTAAAAATCCAAAACAGTAAGATCTCATTACTAAAAATATCAATGACTAGAGGTTGTAATAAATATTTTGATTTAGTAAATCTTTTTTAATAAATCTGTAATGAAGACTTCATCTTTTCAAACTTCAAATCCTTAAGCACATTAGAGCACGTCATTTTATGCTCATGCCAGGTCCCTCAAAAACAACAAAAAAAATACAAAAAACCTAACTTACTCCTGTAATTAGCCAAATTTTAATCACTACATAACTGAGTATTTTTATATTAAGTTTATAATCTACACTGATGTCCTCCAAAACTGATCTAAATTATCAGCATTTAATTATCGACCTGAGAGCAGTCAAACTAAACATACAAAACTTCAAACCTGTATTGCAATATTTGAATATATACGTTTAGCTACATTGATCAAATCAAATTCTATTTAAGGCAGAAATCATTTTTGTCAGGCACATCATTACTCATACAGCTATCAAACTCCTCACTCAGAAAAATTGCTCAGTCACCCAAATTACTTATTAGATATAGTTCAGATTGGATATAAATATTACAGGAATGACCTGAAAGCAAGTTAAGTCAAAAAGAGAGGGGGTATAAGTCAAGAATTAAAAGCATTCTACTTTTTTCCTATGTTGCAGTTAGTTTAATATAAAAGTGAAAAATGCCTAAACCTATAGTATATTTTTTCCAAAAAGTCTCCACTTTGAATTCTCATCTCAGGCCTTATAATGTGACATATGCACCATCTGCATTTTGCCCAATTATGTTGAATGCGCAAGGATAAAACATAGACTTGATTTTTTTTTTTTTTTGCAACTAACAAAGACCCACACACAGAAAACACAATAAAGAAGTATACTCCCTAAATATCAACTCTAAGAATTAAACATCTTCCAGCTTAAATGTCAAGACTATAGACTCTTAGTAATTTATTAAATTATCAATCAACATGCATTATAAATAGTTAAAAGGATCTCTGTAAACTTTAACAGTGATTGGTATTTGTAGCTCTATTTTGGGGAGGAATTTTGAAACAAATTCATGTAAGAAACCTGGAAATTACTTAGCATCGCTAAGCTAGCAAAATAACACACTACACCCAACACCAGTTCAGGCCAACCTAGGAAGTAGAGTCAAAAACAAAGGAATAAAATGTTACCTTCGAGTCAGAGCATAAACAGAATTTATACTATCTCACTGTCATTCAATAGGATTGGTTTTTGTTCTCCTCACATATAAAGTGCAGAAACAGACAATAGCCTGACATGTCCTTAATTACTTTGCTCCATCACCTTTATTTTAAACAAATAACTTTTTGAAAGCAACTATTCTGCCATGTCCTGTGCAATATGGTTTATATCAGTTATCTCTAATCTCCACAATAATTCTCCAAAGTATCCACATTTTCCACATTTTACAGATGAGTAAATTCTGCCTGGGCAAAGTCTACCAAATCGTTAAATTCTGTATAAGAATCCTGAACCCAAATGCGATACATGATTCATCCTTCTCCGTTCAGAAAACATGGTCACTGTTAAAGGGGCACACCCTCAAATCAAAGCAAGTATCCAGACCTTCCTTTCCACTGACATAAATCAGCAGAACCAAAGTAACACTAGTCTTCTTTTAAAAATAAATGTTTTCGAAATTTAAAAACTATTTGCCCCGCAAAGTTTTCATTCCAGAAGAATGAAAACTACAGTAATGAAAATTTTCTAATGAATAGTACCACCTGTGGATATTCTTCACTTCAAGACCGTTACATCCGGATTCCTCCCACGACCACTTAAGATATGGTCCCCTCCCCTAGAACCTACATATCATAACAAATTCCACATTTGCCACACCCTGTGGTCAGAGGGACAAACTACAGTTTGCAGTGAGTTTATCTGGCCTCAACTGTTAAAGACTCAGTGCAAGCGAAGGAGTTACTCCTACGGTAAAGTTCATCTGCTCAGCTTCCAATACACAGACCCGGATAGGTGGAGCAGATAAAAATGCTCCCATCTCCAAGCACTTACCTCCTCCTGGAAGCCTCTTCTTGGGACTCCGCTTCCCCGAAATCCACCGAGGGCACATCTGGGGGCTCCGCTGGCTTCGGGGCAGAGGCCGCTGCAGGCTCCGGCGGCCTGGGAGCCTCTTGTCCACGCTGGGGATTGGGGGCGATCGAGGCCCTAGCACCCACCCCGGGCCTAACATTCGGCTTCACGCTAAGGCGTGCCCTGCGGAACATGGCGGAGCCACGGGGCCCGGGGAGGCAGCTCCAAGGCCGCTCTCAGCCCCGAGCCCCGGCCGCTGCCCGGAGAGGGGGTTAGTAACTAAGCCCTTCCCACAGGCCAGTAGCCAGCCGAATAGGCAGCTACCGCAGTTTCACGCCTCCGCCGCCTCCTCCTGCCTCCGCCGCCGCCTCTTCTTCATGACCCTGCTACACTGAGCTTCCCGGGTACACCTTGCTCCCCGCCCTCTGAGGGCGCCTGAACTAATAGCGTCATCAACGAGCGCCGCGGAATGACGTAAGACGCACACCGCCGAAGCCATGGTAACTGTCAAAATAGAGTCTGAGCTACCTGTGAACCGGAAATAGAGACACGAGGCGGTGAGCAGGGAAGGAGGTAGTTAAGTCCTCCACCCAAAATTTTATGAGAACTATTAAAATCGCTGGCTAAGCGCTGTTTGGGGCAGAAGTCACCATGCAGGGGTAACATTGACAACCCTGTTCAAAGCCACAACAGCTGCTGCTTCTCTGCCGCCAATAAATAAATAAATAAAATTACTGCCCGATTTTGTTTTCACAGGGACCTGTAGAGCTGTGCCTGTTCACCAGCACATCCCCAGGGCTTAGCAATTCTAAATTGATTAGAACATAGATTAGAAATCCAGGTGTGAAGAAACTAAAACTAGTTACTTCCTGGGTGGGGTATTGGGTTTCTGGGAAACATGTCACGGGAGGAAGACCATTCACTGTAGATGGTTGTGTAACTTTTAATGTGACTGTATTACCTGTTTAAAATTATTGTAGTTAAAACTTTTTAAATTAATGTGAGTATTCTTAATTTGCCTCAGGAGGTAGCAGTAGAGTAATAAGGCATTCTGGGTTGAGAGGAATAAAAAAAACAACAACAAAAAACAAGATACTTTAAGAATGTATTAAATGCCATAACAGAAATATAAAGGGTAATATGAGAGAGTAATAGGAAGCTGGCTTACTTAACGTAGGATGGTTAGGGAAGGCCTCTACGATAGAAGAAAATGGCCAGAGCTGAGTTTGGCTCTGTTTGGGCCATGTTTGACCCTGCAATACAAATCTCCTGACTCATCTAGGGTCATGCCACCCTGACTGTGCCAGATCTCTGTTTGATCTCAGAAGCTAAGCAGGATCCGGCCTGCTTAGTACTTGCATGGGAGACCACATTGGAATACTAGGTGCTGTAGGCATTCAAAAAAAAAAAAAATCCCCTGACTCATAGAAACACAAAGCCTGACTGCCTTCTTGGAAGGAGAAAAGGATTCTGCAAGAATGGCCTGCTACATTAATAACAAAATGTCAAAGGAATAAAATCTTGAACTTACTTAAGAGATTACTAGGTCAACCAGAGGGAAAAAGAAGGACACATACTTTTGAGAATAGGAAAGTAAGGCCGAAAGCACGGAAAAGAGATTTCTCCAAGACGAAGAAGAGAATGGAGTTCCATGGGTTCTGTGGGCTTTCTTCAGTATTCTATGGAAGAAACAGGACCTTAGATACACCTAAAGACACTCAGGAATTTGACAAACCCTTGCTGAAGATGTCTCAGAAAACTTGGAGCTGCCAGAATCATATAGCTTTGGACAACATATTCTGGTATAAATTGAAGACACAAGGCCTTTCCCCAAATGTTCCTTTCCACCTTAAGAGTCTAGGGTATTCCCACAATTCTGTAGGTAAGGAAGTCAATGACTAAGATTTAATTTCCCATTAGTAAAGGAATGGGAATGATGCAGGACAGGGCAAAGTGCCCTGACTGGGCAGTGGGTGGAAACTCAAGCCCTGCGCTGAGACGATTCTTGATGGAGCATAAGAAAGAATTCCAACACATGCCAAAGTTAGAGTCAAAAGAGTAGTTTATTAGAGAAGAAGAAAAGAAAAGAGAAAGCAAAGACAAAAAATACCTAGACAAAAGAAAAGGCCCTGAATGTCAGGGAATCCATGGTTATATGTCAATCTTTAGTTCCTGTGATACAGTTAAAAGACTTTGTTTACCCATTTTCCTTTGAAATGGACTTACGGTGAGGAAAGATGGGAGTATGTAGCGTGAAAGTCTTGCTGGCAATTCCCAGCCTGTGATCCATAGGTTCCTCTCAGATTTAGCCAAAGAGAATGAATGATTTTATTTTGTGTAGAGCACCACTTAAATACTCTGCTTTTCCTGTTTTCCCTTCAGGCTGTGGGGAGATGAGTTGTTAGCAATCCCATTGAGCAGAAATCTTCCTTTTTTCTGCAGGTTTCCTTGTGGTCTAGCTGCAGGATTGATCAGCATATTGCAGTCTCCGAATATAGCTTGATTTAACATTTTGGTTCTCTTGCCTCCTCCCTAAATTAGGAACAGAGTGAGATTTGACTTTATTGTTAAATATAAAGTTGTAATATATTTGTTACACACCTGAATTTGTAAATTCTTAATGACATCGCAGTAATTTTGAAATTCTCCAGCTTTTTCTGGCAGATATATCCAACATTCCTCATGTACGTGGTGTACATCATGTGTATCCCTACAACTCAAAAACTATATTTTCAGCTGCAAAGAAAAAGCTCGATTAGACTGTAAATTAAGACCACATAAAGAAACAAGAACTCTGCCACTTAACCTTTCAAATTCCTTCCCTCTCTCCTTCTTTAGCCGATCTCTTTGTCTCTAAAGGAAGCCTGGCCAGAAAGTCAATCTTTCCCCCCAGCTCAAATTACTCCAGAACAGGTTTGCTAAGTGCAGACATCTGACGTGTAAACTGTATTGAGGAGAGGTGGTGCCTAAAAAGACTAAGCATGCAAGGCTCTGAGATTGAAATAATGACAATAATAGCTAACATATTGAGCACTTTAACACTTCAAAAATTTAATTCAATTAATGAAGGTACAACTACCTCCTCATTTTATTGGCAAGGAAGCTTTAATGCAATGAAATAATGAGCCCAAGCTCACACAGCTATTCATTGGTAGAATTGGGCTTTCAACCCAGACATCTCCAGAACTGTCTTCGCCACTTTCTCCTACCTTCTCTAAAATAGGCGATTTTTATGAGGTAAAATAAAAATTAGTGAAGCTTGATCATGTATACTTGGGGCCCATTGAAGTATTTTCTATGCTTTTGTATATGTTTGAAATTTTCCAGAATAAAAGCTTTTATAAATAGGGTAATTTTAGGGTGTTCAGACTAACTCTACACATTTCGCAGTTTGTAACGATTAGTGGAATAGATGAAGAAAATAGGTATCAACCAAATGAGCCATCAAGCATCTTTACAAGTCTGTTTGTAGCAATGGCAGAAGCTCCACAGCTTTAACATAGGTTCCAAGGTTATTCTGGCTGATTCTGAATGCATGGCAAGACCGCATACTCTGACATCCTTTCCCCTCCACACAATCCAAACAGAGCCACTAACCTAACATTCAGAAAGTACCGTCGACCATGGCAGGGGCAGTGGGATAAAATGGGAAATGAACAGACTTTAGAGTCCGTCTTAAATCTTTTTCTCACTTCTACCAGTCCCTGTTAGGTCAGTAGATTCTGCTATGAGTCTCAGTCTCCTCTTGGGTAGTGAGAGCAATGCAGTCTGCCTACCTTCATTGTTCTCGGGTTGGTGTGAGAATAGGAAAGAAATTAATAAAGGGAAGACACTGGCTTACGCAGTTAACCCTCAATCTGTTGTCTGACATTCCTCCTCTCCCCGCCGCTGAAAGGCGTGAAGAAATTAGCGTTCTTTGTCAGAAAGTTAGAATTGTAGTGTTTGTTTTTGTTGTTACCCAACAGTGGGGGATGGTCAAGCCCCAGTGCCCGGTACACAGCGGGGAATATTCACACATGCCTATTCCTTCTTATGACACAGGACCTGCTTTCTGGACTATACCAAAGTTGCCTGGCATGAGGGTCCAGGGTGCCGACTGATCGGCAAGCGCAGCGGTCCGCGGGCATGAGCCCGGGTCGCGCTCCGCGCCGCGCGTCCAGCAGCGCATCCGCAGTCGCTCGCTGGCCACGCCGGCCACTGTGGTCTGGTCTCAGTGGGCGGGGTGGTGGACTAAAGTAGAGGCGTCGCCCGGCGGAGGGCCGGCTCGGGCTCAGCCTTCTAGATCTGCTGGTGCGGACGGCCGCTAAGTGTGTGACGAAGCCGTTGCTTTTCCAAGTCGCTCTCTTCCAGGCTCAGTCCGGTGGTCGGCATGGCCCGTGAGTATGCGGACGGGTGGGTGATGCTTAGGGGATCGTTGGGCGAAGAACCCAACGGATCATCCGGGCGCGTTTGGCGGGGAGGCGAGGGCTAGCTAGTGTATGCCCATCGGTCCGGCGGGGCGGGGAGCCAGCTTCAATTAGCTGAGAATGGGGGACGGTTGGCTCCGGTCCGGCTTGAAAGGTCCGACAGGTGTCTGCTCCTTAGGTGCGAGTTTACATAGTAAAGAACACCTCTCCAGAGGTGAGGTGTGTGGAGTCAGCCCTGGGAGGGGGCCTGGTTTGGAGGTGGCTTGTAGCTGGTGCTTAAAGTCATAAGGCCTAAGAAGAACTGGGAGCTCCGACTGAGTCTTGTCCCTACTTTTGTTTGGCGCTCGCAGGAAATATTTTCACAAGCATCGGTATTTGCATAACAGTTGGATTGTGGTGGGCCAACTTGTGCGAGGTGTGATGTGTGAATCTCTCCACGCACACTCCTCAAAAGCCAGAACTTATTTTGGATACTGGCCCATGTATACAGGCGATTGGAATTCCCTTTTTAAGAGATCTGGTATTTACAGCCAGTGAACACCTTGATTGGTATGATAATACTCTTAAGACCTTAAGTGTTTACTGTAAGCTTCCTCCTTGTGGTCAGATCTGGGAACACCATTCAGTGCCAGTATTCTTCTGGCTTATCTATTAAAAAGCAAACGTAAGATACTTCTAAATAAGAGCCTTATAATGGAATTAATAGTTTTGGAGATGGGAAAAGAACATGACTTTCTCTTTGTAGGTGGAAATCAACGAGAACTTGCCCGCCAGAAAAACATGAAAAAATCTCAGGAAATTAGCAAGGGAAAAAGAAAAGATGACAGCTTGACTACCTCTCAGAGAAAGCAGAGGTCAGTGATACTAATGATGTTCTCAGGTCGCTGAAGTTTTCATTTTGGGGAATGGAAAGCATTTTTTAAATCTTGGTAGAACTAGGCCTAACCTGCAGAAAAGGGTTACTGTTGTGTGCCAGGCATACGAAAGCTATATGGGGTAGTTACTATCCCAACCCATGGACGAAGAATTTAAGCTCTAAAGCTATAATTTGTCTTTCAGAGAATCTCATGCAACTCTACCACAACCATAAGAACTTTATTTAGCAAAAATAGTTGAACACCTTCCATATACTCAACTGTTAGGTACTAGAGATACAACATTTCAAAGAATACATTCTACCCAAACTGGTCTGGATGACAGGTGACGTTATTATAGTGATAACTGTTACGAAAGAGACACAAAAAAGTAAATAGCTGTATTGACTTCTGAAGATCCATTGAGTTGTAAAGAATGCAAGTACACAGCCTCAGTATAAGACTATATGTGAGAAATAACACCAACTACTATAGAAATGCTTTGAAAAACAGCTTAAGTAAAATGCATTCATGTTTTTTAAAAAGTGAGAGTTTCATTTTATTCTAAAATCAAATTTTGTGGTCTACGTGAAACTTGGAAGTCAAGTGAGTAATTAACTACATGTGTTTCAGTGTGACTTCTCTGTGGTCTTGAAGCCTGCCTACACAATAGAACCACCTGGGGAAACTTGCCATCTACTCCAGTCTGTGTGCCATACCTAATCCTGATTTAATTGGCGTGGAGTTGAGCATTAAAAGGTGCTGAAGGTAAATTTTATTGTATCTTAAGTTAAACCTGACTTTTAAAAAGCTCCTCAGGTGATTCTGATGTGCAGCCAGAGTTAAGAATCATTATTCAATGAGTGGAAGCCCTTAAATAACATTTCACGCTTTCTTTCTATGACATTATTAAAACGATAAGCTTTGCTTTAACTTTGTTTATGCACATTGGGGTAAAAGTGAAAGTGATACAGATCAGTGACCCTGAAATAGTATTTTTATTAGAGAAGCTAGTCTAGCTTGGCTCAGTAATAACCACTGTTTAATGAATTCCCAATTCTGACAAAGTTCGGTGGTAAGTGTTCTATGTGTATTATCTCTATCACAGTCCTGCTCAATGCACAAATAGGAAACTGAAACTCTGAACTTCAGTAATAATACTAAGGTCATAGAACAAGCACAGCAGAGCTTGGTTTTAAACAAAACTATCACTATTTTCTATGATACCTCATTTCTTTGTCGCTGTCTTGTTTTCCTTCTCATTCCTTGTTTTTGCTATTGGCTTTGCAGAAATGTCTTACTGTCACGAACAGAGCTACTTTTCTTGAATTAAAATGTCATACTAAATCTATGCAATAACAAGATAGGAAAGAGCCTGGACTTTGAAATTGGACAAACTTTGGTTTTCGTGTGATTTGGGGCAAATTACTTGGCTCTAAGCCTTTAATTTTTTTTAAATCTGAAATGTGGGGATAACTACTCAGAGTTGTTGTGAGACTTAATTGAGAGCCAGTAAAGTGCCTGGTACATAGTAGGTGTTGAATACATAGCCATTTAATATATGTATGTGTGTGTATGTGTGTGTATATGTGTGTGTATACACACACATATACACACACACATATATATACATATATATTTTATATTAAAATATATATTTTAATATACACACACATATATATATACATATATATATTAATGTAGATCTCATGGACCATCTACCTCAGGTAGTCTGCTTGTAGATCACACAATATGGCATGTGGAGTTCAGCCAGAGACAGAAAGGATTAAGAAAATGCTCTGAATATCCTGCTTTTCTTTAGTGTAATACATTTTTAATCACTAGCTTTTGGGCTTTTGGGCTTGTAAGAAACTGAATTGCTTCATAACATCTATATCCTAATCCTAGGTACCAGTTAGGATATCTAGGAGACTCTTAAATTCCCCCTTTTCAGGAAAAAGTTTAATGAATTAACTTTGTTGACAACAAAAAGTAACTGCCATTATTTCTGCATGTAGCTAGCTAATGTGGGGTGCCTATATATATATATTTATATTATGTGTTATACATATAATACATAACTGTTCCTCAGAACAACCCTGATATGTTTTACTCTGATTTTGAAAGAGCTTTGAGGTTATTTGCCAAGGTCATGATAACAGTGGAGATGGTATTCAAAATAATCTTACTTCAAAGCTTTTCGGTTCTTTACTTTCTCATGCTGTCCTATCCAAGAAAATGGAAAGACATGAATGTTTATATCTTCTTTTAAATTGTCTTCTAATATATTGAATGAGTTGTATACAGAAAACAATTGAGAACATAATCAGCTTTTCTGTAAAAATTGATAACCTTTTCTCCCATTATAGGGACTCTGAGATCATGCAACAAAAGCAAAAGGCAGCTAATGAAAAGAAGTCTATGCAGACAAGAGAAAAATGATGACTATTTGGAAAATGGTGCTACTGCGAACTAGGTGTATCATCAGCTCTATGATCAAGATTTTATAGAGTGAACAGTCATTACATGTGTTGTAACATATCCTTATAAAACTATTTTAAACTTTACCTTTCAGCCTGACTTAGTGTGGTGTTTCAGAACCATACTTCAAAGAATAAAACACTAACCATGCATGTGACGTATTGGTGAACACTATTTTTTTTCAGCAGTGAGCATATATATAATTTAGTAGAAAAGTGATGTGATCAGATAATATGATCTCATATAAATCTAGAGTCTTTGTCATAAACTTTGTTAAAGTAGATCTTTAAAGTACGCTTTATTGTATAATAAAATTTAAGATACATTTATCTGATTTTACTTTGTAGTCAGCTAGTTTACTTGAAGAATTTATAATAGATAGTACATATGACCTGGAATAGCAACTAAATGAATATAAACTAAATGAGGTCTCAGTAAGAGTTTTACTTATAGCTTTAACATTTTTGGAATAAGTGCCTTTTTTTTTATAATAGACTTTATTTTTTAGAGCAGAATTAGTTTTACAACAAAACTGAGATTTCTTGTATACCCTCCCCCCTTACTCATGCATAGCCTCTCCTATTATGAACATCCCCCTCCACAATGGTAAGTCTATCCTAATTGATGGACCTACATTGACATGTCAGTACGTTGTTTACATTAAGATTCACTGTTGTAAGTGCCATTTTTTAGTCTGTTCTGAAACTCTTCAAAGACTTGTCACTTAATGATGGTTATTAATTTGGAAATATGTTAACCTAGAAAAACTAAGTATTGAGACTTTGTTCAATTATGAAGTAAATATGCATAATTGCAAAGAATAAAAATACCTTTGAGTAGTAAATGAAATAACTGTGAAGTACTATTCAAGTACTTGATTTTTTCACTTTATGCAATTCAACAAATTTTTACTGTTATCTAATATGTTTACTACTATGTGTGTTAATGGATAGATTTCCTAGAATTCACCTAATATCTTAAGGTTCTGGTAATCTTGTGTTAGGTCACCTACCAAGGGTATTACCCACAAATAGGATAGAATTTTAAGTGTATCTAATACTAAATGAGGCCAACATGAAATTTTTTAGCCTGAGTTTTTATCTTCATATTAACACAGACTTTCAGTTAAAGTGAAACTTTATTCTCTTTCTTGGATTAACTTCAGTCTTCAAAACTTTATATGATGATAGTCACAAGGGCAAAAGGATTACAACAGCTTGAGCTACATTCTGATAAAAAGGATAATAAAGAAGTCTGATTGTACCACAAAAATTCTTTATGGGTTTGATTTCTGTAATTCTGTCCCCAAAATTTCTACACAAAGTGATAAGCCGTAGGTACAAATAAATATTTATGCTTTAAGCCAAATCCTTTATTTGTTTTTTAATGAACAATTTACATGTTTAAAATACCTCATGTAGTGGAATAACTGGACTTTTTTTACAAGTTAAATCTTGTAAATCTAGGGGAAACTACAGTTCCAAAAGAACATGGATATCAGATAAAGAAGATCTCTAGGTTGTAATTAATTATTAAGACTTAAATTCAAATTGAATGTTATTAATTTTCATGGTATTTACTTGAAGAAATTCATTATTAAAGGGTTTGATTTTTAACTTCAACACTACCATTTACTCCAGACAGAAAAATTATCTATGAGGAAGAAAATTAAATATAATTGCTGAAATACATTGACACATTAGTTTCTTTTCATGTAGTATATTTAAGCAGTGTAACTAAAATAGCTAAACTTCTAACAAGGGGAATTGGTTAATTACAAGATATTAAGGGGAAAATACAGATGAATAATTGTAATCAGTAAAGCTAATCTATATACCCTTCAGATATTTCTTTGACTTGTTGCCAAAGCATGATTAAATTATTTAGATGAAGTAGTGCCAGCTTTACAGTGTAATTTGGAAAATACCAGACTCCATGGAACATCTTTATAGACATTAAAAATACTATCTTGCCTCATCCTTAACAGGAGGTAGTGCATTATTATTAGCAATCTTCGTAAGTCCTGCTGAAAATAAAAGGGAGCAACTGCTACTGTCCAAGGTGATACACTGAGGTCAGTTTCATCAGTTAACTTGATTCTTTTTGAATGCCTTTACTATTAGTGGCAGTGTAAGAAATTGTTACCCACTTATCAAAGTAGCCTGTTTTTGAAACTGGACTAAAAGGGAGTATTGAGTATGACATTTTTCAAACTTCTAAAAATTATATTTTGCTCCTTTTTTCCTCATGTTTTTATGGAAAGGAAAAGTTTACCCACCTCTAGAAGTGGGTAAACTTTTTTTTTTGTAGAATATTTTCAAGTTCTACCTTGAAAAAGAGCTTTCCTGTTTAAGTGTTGTAATACTGCCATTAGCTTTGAGTCTACAATCTATTTTGAAACTATTGAACTTCAAAAAGCATTTATATGCCCCACAATGTATACACATATAAATCATCGCATTTACACCTTAAATATATTCGATTTTAATTTGTCAATCATACCTCAATAGAGCTAGTGGGATAAAAACGTATCCCCAAAGTGAAAACTCTAATATAAAGTTGACTATCAGATTACGATTTTTGCATTTTACCATCTGTGTCAGGGTTTTAGCAGTGATACAAACGAAGCAAAGAGCATGTCAACTTCTTAAGGTAAATTTCTAATTGTCTTTGGTGATAGAAGACCTATAAATATTAAAATTCAATTAAAAAGTTGAATTATTTTTGTGAAATTGTCATTCATACTTTTCTATTAGATCAAGAGTGAATAAGAGCATTTATTAAACTGCATCCTATAGCTTCATCTGCTAAAGTACTTGCTATATAGTAATCATGTATTGGAATATGTTGTCTTTGCAAATGACCAAGTCATGAAAATGTCACTGAGTTAAGGACTTAAATGCACTTCCCCATAAACTCCAGAAAGATTAAAAACTACAGGCTTTTCCTTAAAACTTTTTAAAAACAAAACCCTTTACATAGCACTAATTGGCTAATACACATTTAAAGTTCACAGATAGCCTGCCATTGGACCATTTGCCCAGGAAAAATGAGATTTTAAAATTTGTTTATAACAACTGGTATAGAAATATTTTTCCGTGCCACATATTACTTTATCAGTTGAACATGACTTTGCTTACAGGTATATCTGTGTAGGAATGTCCTTGAATATATAGTTTGGTGGAACCTTTCTCAACACTTGTGAGTTTACAAGAAATTGTCTACCAATCTTGCTGAAATTAAAATGATGCTAATGAATACTTTATTTGTATAAATATATATTGCATATCAAGAACTTGTTTTTGGAGGAGGGGTCAAAGTCCCATTTGGCCTTGTGCCTCAGGATAACTATTAGGGGAGCTTATGAATGGACATTTAATTAGAGTTATGTATTAATGTATCCTTGAGGAAATATAACTGCATCAAAAGTGGTTTCATGATACACTAGAATTTTCAGATTTTCAGTTGCAAACAATTTATTAATAACAACAACCAATATTTAAAAGGATGAGAGACTCCAGAGTTCAAGGAAAAGTTGAAGACTGAAGGCTTTGGAAAAGTCAAGAGTTAGATCAGCTCCAAATACTATAAGACATTTTTTCCCATAGTGCTGCTATCAGGTTAAAATTCTGACAACCATTTTTAGTCTTTATATCACTTAGAGTGCGTCCAAATGGACTTGTTTGGGTTATGTGCCTACCTCTTGACAAGAGGAGGGCAGTTCACCTAAGTTAATAGTATAACCAAAATTATACCCAGTGAGGAATAGGTGCTCCGGCAAACAATTCTGGGGTTTTGTTGCCAGAGGGAAGGAAGAATGGATGCTGGGCAGACTAAAATGAAATAAGAGTCTAATATTCTTATTGTAAGTTTAAGACTAAATTTAAAAAGATACATAGTAATGTAATCGTGAAGGTGGTAGGTAAATGTCTGGAGTGTGAGAAGCAATGATGAAGCTTATACTATTTATATTATTTACATCTCTACCAACTTTCAAAGCCAAAAAATGCAATGCCTGCTCATTATAGAAAAATATGGAAAAATGCAACGAAAGGGCTAAAATAAATTTAGCAATAAATTAGGCAGTTACTTAGAAAACTAAACATACCTTTACTGTATGTCCCAGTAATTACAGTCCTGAGCATGTATCCCTGTGAAATGATACTAAATAGCACACGGCTTAAATGTACATTTCGATTGACTTTGACATATAAATACTCCACCCAAATCAAGATACATAGCCATTTGCAGCACCCTAGCAGGCTCCTTTATGACCACTTTTAGATCATGCCCCCTACCTATCATTAACATGGGTTAGTTTTATCTGTTTTTACACTTGTATGTAAGTGGTATATACTCTTGTGAGTCTGGCTTAATTTGATCAACATTACATCTGTGAGAATTCTTTCTTATGTTTAGCAGTAGTTTCTTCTTTTTCACTGCTGTGTAGCAATTTGTCATAACGAATATACCATAATGTGGTTGTCCACTCTGCTTTTCATGGACATTTGGATTACTTTTAGTTTGGGGCTATTATTAATCATTCTGCCATACATTGTGTGTGTGTGTGTGTGTACACACACACATATATATGTGTGTGTGTATATATATATATAGTGCCATACATAATATATATATGGCAGAATGACTAATAATATGTTACATGTTATATATAATGTATATTAATATGTGTGTGTATATACACATATCTTTTGGTGGTCATAAGCACTTATTGAGTATATATCTAAGACTGGAATTTCCAGGTCATAGGGTATATAAAATAGTTGTACATTTCTCTCAGTGCTCATGCACACATTTAAATATACAAATAACTAAGAGATATAGGGAGTTTCCTAGGCTGTCATAACAAATCACCATAAACTTGGTGGCTTACAACAACCAAAATGTGTTCTCTCACAGTTCTAGAGGCCAAAAGTCTAAAAGCAGGGTGTTCACAGGGCCATACACCCTCTGAAGGGTCTAAGGGAATAATCCTTGCTTGGCTCTTCCAGCTCCTAGTAGCTTCAGGCATTACCTGAGTTGTGGCAGCATAGATCCTATTTCTGCCTTTGTCTTCACATGGCCTTCTTTTCCCTATCTTCTTCATGTCTCTTCTGAGGATTTTGTCATTGGATTTAGGACCTACTTAATCTACGATGATCTCATCTCAAGATTCTTAATTAATCAGCACAAATCCTTTTCCCAAATAAGTTCACATTCACAAGTTTCTGGTGTACATATCATTTTGGGGCCACCATTCAACTCACTACAAAAGTTTTTTAAACAAAAATGAAAATCTTAGCTGTAACTTGATACTTTATATTTAATAGCCATGCCATAAGTCATTTCACATAGAGGTGACCATAGTATGGATGTACAGTAATTTATCCAGTCATTTCCTTATTCATAGACAATCAGGATGTTTGTAAGCTTTTGCCACTACAAACAATTCTGTAACATATAGTGTCATACTTAACCCCATGTACTGGTGCTTTTATTTCTATATGAATGGATTCTTAAAGGTAGGATTCCTAGGGTAAAGGTATACGTGTTTGTATTTTTAACCATATTTGTATTTTTCCAACAAGAGGGTAGCACTTCATAGCCCCATGCCCTTGATAACATCAGATATTATTAATCTCTAATAATTTTGCCAACCCAAGTGAAAATTGGTTCTTAGTTTTTAATTTGCAATTCTGTGACTAGATGTCGAGCATATTTTCATGTTTATTGGACATTTGCAATTTTTTTGGTGAACTCCCCGTTTTCTGACTTTTGTATTTCATTTAGTCTTCACATGTAGGTACTACTGTTATATCCATTTTTATAAATTGAGATTTGGGTTAAGGAATCTCCCCAAGGTCACCAGCTACTAAGTGGCAGGAAAAGGATACAAACCCAGGCAGACTGAGTACAGAGCTTCCAGAGTTTGGCTTATTTTCATATTTATTGGCCATTTCTCTTTTTTTCTCAATGAATAACTCTTTACCTTTGTCTGTTTTGCTGTTTTTACTTTTGACAAAGCTCTTTAAAAGATTTTAGGAATATTGGTATTTTCTTGCATACTACCAACTATTGTTTGTCCTTTCATTTTATGTTGCTTTTGCCAGAAATTTAAATTACATAATCAGATGTCTAGTTTATCAGTGAGTGTGTAATATGTACATGGAAGTCACTTGGCCAATTCTAAACGCCTAATGAAGAATACTGGAAAAGTAAATGGTAAGAACTAAGAATATCGTTTGATCTCATTTAAGTTAAAAAATTTACTAAGAAAGATTTGGAAGAACGGTTATTAACCTAAATGTCAAAGTTGGGAAGTGCCTAAAAGCATCAACTCTACTGCCTGCATTCCAGGCAGCAGTGTAAACACTGTGCCTCAGTTTGTTCATCTTTATATTAAGAGTCCCCAGTTTGTAGGGTTGTTGTCAAAATAAAAAACAAAACAAAAGAAAACAAAACATAAAACTCTTTTGTGCACTTTTAAAACAGCTATATTATTATTGGTTACCTGGACTGATTTTCATTGTATTCCGTTATCCATATTCGCTCAATTGCCCGCAATGAACACTATTTTCTAAAATAAATTTATTATTAAAAACAAAAACACTATGGTAGAATCACTCTAAGAATATACAAAAAAGTGAACTCAAAAAATTGAGAGACTACAGAAAAGAAAAACGAGCGCGATCAGTGAAATCAGGAGGCGACCACCCGTAGAGAGCGCGCAGTCCTCCACGCCGCACGGGCTCGCCTTCCAGGCCACCGTACTCCCTCGCGCCCAGAGACCCCGGGCGGCGGAAGTCGTCATTTTCGGAGGCACGCAGCCCACGCTGCGCACCCCGCGGTAGCCTCACGATGGCGATGGGGGTAGAAGGCGGTGGTGGCGGTGTCCCGGAGCAGGAGGACTCTGTGCTCTTCCGGCGGGGCGCAGGCCAGGTGAGGCCCCGACCGGCTCTGTCTCTGGGCGAGCGCCCACTTCTCGGCCCCCACGGTCCTTCCCCGGCCGCGGGGACCTGGCCACTCCGTTTACTGCTGGACTGCGGTCCGTATGTTTCTGCATCTTTCCCCATTTGGGAGCTTCATCCGCAAGCTCCTTCCTCGCGCAGCTTGGGTACCCTGATAGCTTAGAGCCGAGGTCCTAACCAACTTGATCGTACCTTGGTTTGTACCTCGGTCTTGGAGGTGGTGAGGGCAGGCCAGGGCGAAGTAGGGACATTAAGAGTCTACTGAAACGACCCAGACTAAGATCCAGGTGTCAGCAAAGGAGAGCAAGTACTCAGATTCTTGATGTATTTTGAAGTCAGGCAACAGGTGTTGGACACGATTCGATAATGGAGGCTTGAGAGAGGAAAGTCAAGGATAGCTTTAAGATTGTCCTGAACAATTGTAAAAGATGAAGTGTCTTGTACAAATGTACTGAGATGGGGAAAACTTCAGGGAGATCAGGTTTATAAAAGAGAGGATCAGCTTTTGGTCGAAATAGTGGCGAAATCTGATTGGACTGAGAGTTGGAGAGGAGAAAAGGCAACATTTGTAAACAAATATTTTTGAGTTTTATTGTTAAGTAGGCTAATAGAAGGGAGACGTGAATAAAGAGGATTCTTAATTGCTTGTTTTATTTGTTTTTAAGATGGGAGAAACATAGCTCAGCATGTTAGTGGGCATATAGGAAAGGTTCAGTAAAGATGGAAAAATTGATGCAGGAGAGAATTGCTAAAGCAGTATTCTGGAGTAGATAAGAGGAAATGGATTTGGCCTTTGTTAGGTACATTGACAGTTAATGTGGCAACAGTTATATGGGTGCAAATCTGTGAATGGGCAGATATGGTGGAGGGAGATTGTGAAAGTGCTCTTTGATTGTTTCTGTTTTCTCGGTAAAAGAAGGTCATCAGCTAGGAGTGAGGACGGGCAGGTGTTGGAGGTTGAGCAGAGACAAGGTAGGAAGTAGGTCTCTAGAACAGTAGATTGAGTGTTGGTCTAGGGAAATATAGTGGAAACATTGCTAGGCAACATTAAAGGCCTACTTGAGATTTGTAATCATGAAATTAGAGGAGGATAGGCAGTATGATGATGTTTTTTGCCAGCTAAATTCAATTCAGGTATGTGAGGATAGGCACAGACTAAACCAATAGTTGAAATTAATAGGTTGTATAGGCATACTTTATTTTATTATGCTTCATGGTTATTGTGCTCACAGGTGTTGCTTTTTTTTTTTTTTTTTACAAACTTCAATACCCTCCACCAGCAAAAAGATTACGACTATCTTTATTGCCATGTTCACTTTAATACGTGGTCTGGAACTGAACTTGCAATATCTCAGAGTTATCCCTATAGTTTTACCAAGTGAATATGAAGAGGACGGAGAGGCACAAGACAATTATCTTAATGATTGTCCATGGGATTTAAGCTGGCTAAGAAAGGAAGTGGATGATAAAACAGTGAGGGACAATTTAAAAAGTGAGAGGATCAATGTTCTGCTATTCCCAGTGAAGTAAAATGATTATCATTATTGAGCCACTAGAAGGAATAAGTTTCAGAGCCTAGAAGGTGGTGGTTGGAGAGTAGGATTCTTGAAGCTGAATTTATGGAGAGGTTGTTACTGGTTATAATAAAGTCCAAAGAAGTGAGAAGTTGAGATTGGGTGGTATACAATATCATTGATAGACAAGAGTTTAAAGACCTGCAAGGATAGGCTATTGGTAGGATCATCTACAAGGGTTTTTAAATAACCAAGAATTATGACAGCGGTGTCAGAGAGAGTACAAGATATAAATTTAGGGAATGAGGAGTTGTGCCCAGATGGCTGTAGATGATTGCAATAAGGAGGGATAGTAGACTGGAGTCTGGTAACAGGATTTTCAAAACTGGGAGTTTTTAGGGAGGAAAGAAGAATAATGTGAAAGTGAGGAGCAAGAAAGATTTCTTCCTTTAGTACAGAGATGTGAGGGATATGAAGGAGAAAAAACATTTATTTGAGATAGCTGCATGGAAAATGGCATCCTCAAAGAAAGCCAGATTTTAGAGCAAGAAGATGAAGGGAGTATTTAAAGAAAAGGTTAAAGATATTGCGGGGCGTGGGGGGCTTGACAATTACTCAGAGAGCACAGTGAAAGTGTCAGTAGCTGAGAAGTGGTAGAAAATGGCAGAACATGAGAAATAACTTGAGAAACCTGGGCTATTGGTGGTGACTGAGAAACAGATAAGGCAGTCTTGATGGTCTGTTTTGGTTGCTGTGTAACAAAGCACTCAAAACTTAATAGCTTAAAACAATTATTATTTCATCGTTTCTGTGGGTTAGGAATTTGTGAAGCCTTGCTGGTAGTTCTTCAGATCTTTTCATGTGGTTGCATCCACATAGTAGCTGAAGCTGCAGTAGCTGAGGACTGAGCATCTATGGATTGACAGGTCATTTCTTCATATCATCTCAGGGCTGCTTCATGTGGTCTCAGTGTATGGTCTGGTTTAGATTTCATTATACCCTTTGTAATCCTTCCCTCTCATCTCCTGTCCGTACACAGCTGCTGATTCACCATAGGTTAGTCTACATTTTCTAGAATTTTATAAACTTGGAATCCTTTTTGTCTGGCTTCTCCTGCTCAGCATAGTTATTTTGAGTTTCTTCCATTTTGTTGTGTATATCATTTGTGCAATCCTTGTTATTATTGTAGTATTCCATTGCATGAATATACTAAAATATGCTTATCCATTCACTTGTTCATGAACATTTAGGCTGATTCCACTTTGGGGCTGTTACAAATAGAGCTGCCATGAGTATTAATTAGAAGACTTTGTATGGACATATGCTTTCATTTCTCTTGAGTGAATACCTACCTAGGTCATGTATTTTAACTCTTTAAGAAGTTGCCAAACTCTTTCAAAGTGGTTGTACCATTTTACATTTCATTTAGCAGTGTATGAAAGTTCCATTTGCTCTACATCTTTCCTAACACTTAGTATTGTCAGTCTTGTGTTAAATTTAGACATTCTATTAGATGTATAGTGGCATCTTGTTTTAATTAACATTTCTCTGGCGACTAGTGATGGTAATCATTTTATGTGCCCATTTTTAACTTGATTTGTTTTCATTTTATTGAGATTTGAGAATTTTTCATATACACTAGATACAAAACCTTTTATCGGGTAATTTGCAAATATTTTCTCCCAGTTTGGTTTTTCATGTCTTGACAGTGTCTTTTTTTTTTAAGTTATTTTTTTAATTGAAGAAATGATTTCAGTTTTTTTTCCCTGTCTACCTCCCCGCTCTCTTCCTACCTGCTGGTAACCACTAGTCCGTTGCCCGTGAGTCTCCATTTGTTTGTCCGTTCCTTTTTTTTTGCTTTTAGATTTATATCTCACATATAAGTGATATCATGTGATTTTCAACTTTTTCTGTCTGTCTTATTTCACCTAGTATGATTATTTCGAGGTCCATCCATGTTGTTGCAGATGGCAATATTTCATCTCCTCTTGTGGCTGAGTAATATTCCATTGTATATATGTACCACAGCTTCTTTTATCCAATCTATTGTAGGACACTTCAATTGCTTCCATGTCTTGACCACTGTGAATAACAGCAGTGTCTTTTTAAGAACAGAAATTCTTAATTTTGCTGAAATCTAATTATTCAGTTTTTGCTTTGGTGGTTTATTCTTTTGTTGCAGGCAATCTAAGGTTGCAAAGAGTTTCTTTTAGATTTTGTAATTTGAGGTTTTACATTTAGGTCCCTGGTACGTTATGAGTTAATTTTTATATACGTTAATTTTTGTATATGGATCAAAATTTGTTCTTTTGCATAAGAATTTCCAGTTAACCAGCACCATTTGTTGAACCTATGTTTTCTCTTCTAAATTGCATTTGTATCTTTGTTTCAAATCAATCATATCTATGGGACTATTTCTGACTCTTAATTTCATTGCACTAGTCTGTCTACCTTGATGCTAATACCACACTTTCTTGATTACTGTAGCTTTAGAGTATACCTCAAGTCCTCCAGCTTTGCTTTGCTTTTTCAAAATTATTTTGGCTATTCTAAGTTAGTTTTATTTCCATATGAGTTTTAAAACCGTCTGTCGACTTAATATACTTTTCTCTTAGATCTGCACTTAAATATATTTCATGCTAACAGTTTCGCTTTTTCTAACCAAGTTTTCCCTGGTCGTATTTTGCTTGGGTGAAATTTTTCTTCAGTGTTGTTCTCTAGAAAGGCAAGCGAGCACAGTATTCTTCCACATTTTAAACTTAGTCTTGGGGCTGAAGACAGGTAGGGTATATATATACATATTCTTAAACTACATCCACAATATGGAAAGAACCACCTTGAAGCAAAAATGTTTTAAAATCAGATTAAAAAATAGGGCATAATGGGAAAATCTGAATCAGGTGTTAAAACCAAGAAAGAAATGGAAGAAAAAGTAATTTTGACTACAGTGTAGGAGATACACACACACACACTCCTTGGCTCATACTTTTTGCCATAAATTTCTATGAAAAAGCCTAATACTAACTGTATTTTTTTATTTCGTAAATGACTTGGTATTTTTGCTTAGAGGCTCTGAGGAATTTTAGTCTCCTTCCCCATGGACATGTGGAACGTGGGGGTCATCACCTACGTGCTGTGAGTGCCTGGCCTGGTCCCCGTGGGGATCGGCCCGTCTTTGACCATCCTAGAAGCCTAGAAGCGGAAGTCAGGCGTGAGTCACTGAGTGGGAGGTGTGTCCAGGCGACACTGGTGTGTGGGGGGGGGGCGGGAAGTGGGGCCGCTAGTGGGGAGTGTGCGTCCAGCCGGTACTCACCCGGGCAACTGGAGCTGGGTCCCCACGGAGCTCTGGGGTTCATCCCGGCACAGTCCCTCCGCCATTCCGTTCCAGGGGTCCCGGGGGTGGGGTGAGGGCGTCCGTGTTTACACCACCAGCTCTTATCAGCTGCCGCTTCTGGGCCGATCCCAGAGGTGTTAACGCCCTGAAACTTTTGGACCCGGGAGAGGAAGCTCCCGGACAGAGGAATGGGGCCGCAAATTCAGCGTGTGTGGTTCCCTTTCTCTCTGAATGCCAGAGCAGGGGACTGTGGCTCTTGATTCTCCCCAGTCACGTGGGATAGCCTGAGGTTGGGGCCTGGGGCAGTGACGATTCCCAGCCAGCCAGCGGTGTGGTGGCATGTGAGGTCCAGACGGCACACAGGAAGTCCTGGAATGCCCGGCTTCCCCAGGCTTAGTCCCGCCTCCGCAGTCTCCCAGTGGCCCAGAGCTCACTGCTGTGGTCCCCGCCCGCCCCAGGTACAAGCCCAGGGAGAAGCTGAAGGTGAACTTCGTTTTTTGCTTTTTTTTTTTTTTAGAGAGATTTTTGTTTTTTAAGCTTTTATTCTACACGGACCCCATTTATATATATGTTAAATATTCTTTGCTAATCATCTGTATTTACCACTTCACTTATTTTTATTCCCTTTTTTCTCCATGTCTTTTCCTTGGTACTCTTTAGATTTTCAGTCAAATATATCCTACCTTATAATCAAAATTACATTTCCTTCCATTTCTTTCTTGATTTTGTTTAACTCCTGTTTCAGATTTTCCCTGATTTTAAAACGTTTTTTGCTTCCAGGTGGTTTTTTCCATATTGTGGATGCTAGTTCAAGAATATTTAATTTCGGTTGGGTGTAGTGTTTTCTTCTCTTTGTGATTATTTGAGAAGGTTTTTTCTTTTAATAGCTTTGTATAGATATATTTGTTTTCTGTTCATTTTGAAATGTCTTGTTTTCCTTGTCTGACAATAACAGTTAAGAAGTGAGCAGTTTGGGTTGTTACGTATCTTTTAAGATTACCATCTTCTGTTGATACTATGAAGTGCACTTCTTTTATCAGTAGTACCTTTTGCAGTTGTAGGAGAAATAATGTGTCTTCTAATTTTGTGATTTTTGATATTTCTTCAGGACCCTTAATTTCTACTGTTTGCTTTCTTGCCCTCTACCAAATCTGTGAGGAACATCTCCCCTTCCAAATGGCAGTGTAATATCGAATAAATCAATTACTTCTTTGTGATTACTTTCCTTATCTGCAAAATTACTTAATGGAACGTATTTCTCTGTGTATAATGGAGATTAACAAGAAATGACCAAAATTTTACAACTAAATGAATTTTATAGCGAAATTTTGGAACTCATTGACCGACTGATACTATATCAAATCCAAGACTAATTGAAAGTGTTTTGTAATATGCCTTCTTATCATCAACATTATGTATCCAAACTTGTCTCCAACTACTCTATAGCATGAGCCTAATTCTAGTTGGACTTGTTGCCTTATTGAACCTTCAAATACATTGTTTTATTTTATTTTTAATTATGGTTTAAAAAAACCCCACAGAACATAAAGTTTATCTTAACCATGTTACGTGTACAGTTCAGTAGTGTTAAGTATATTCACATTGTTATCCAATAGATTTCCAGAGCTTTTTCATCTTGCAAAACTGAAACTCTACCCTTGAATTAAACAACTTCTCATTTACCCCTCCCCTCAACTCTTGATAACCACCTTTTCACTTTCTGTTTGTAAATTTGACTACTTTAGATACCTTATACAAGTGGACCCATACAGTCGATGTGTTTATTTATGCTTCTATGCTTATTTTGGCTCATGGTCTTCCTTGGAATGGTTTTTATTTCTTCTCTACATGTCCAAATCCTTTTAGTTTTTATTTCCTAGGCCCGTTTCCTCCATGATCATCCAGCATGTATTCATTTCCTTGCTTTCTCCTTTTTTAAAAAATTGAAATGTAATTGACAGAATTTTAATTTCAGTTGTGAGCATAATGATATTTGTACACATTGCAAAATTATCTCAGTATGTCTAGTTAACATCTGTCATCACACAGTTACACAATACTTACACAATTTTTTTTGTTGTGATGGGAACTTTTAAGATTTATTCTTTTTGCAAATTTCAAATAGGCAGTGAATATTATTAACTATAGTCACCATGCTACACATTATGTCCCCATGACTTATTTTATAACATGAAGTTGATACCTTTTGATCCCTCTACCCATTTCATCCTCTTCCCACTCCTACCTCTGGCAACCACCTGTCTGTTCTCTGTATTAACGAGCTCAGGGCTTTTTTGTTGATATTTGTGTGGGGAGAGGGTACCACATATATGTTCATGTGGTAGTTGTCTTTTTCTGACTTATTGCACTTAGCATAATGTCCTCAAGGTCCATCTATATTGTTGGAAATGGCAAGATTTCTTTCTTCTTCTTTATGGCTGAACAATATTGTATATATATTTATGTGTTAAATGTGTATTTAATATACACGTTTTCTGTATTCACTCATCGATGGACACTTAGGTCATTTTCATATCTTGGCTATTGTAAATAATGCTGCAGTGAACGTGGGGTGTCTATATCTTTTCAAGTTAATGTTTTGGATTCCTTCAGAAAAATACCCAGAAGTGGGTTTGCTGGGTCATATGGTAGTTCTACTTTTAAGTTTTTAAGGAACCTCCATACTGTTTTCTATAGTGGCTGCACCAATTTACCCACCAGCAGTGCATGAGTGTTCCTTTTTCTCCACATCCTCAGCAACACTTGTTATATTTTGTCTTTTTAATAATAGCCATTTTTTCAAGTGTGATGTGGTATCTCATTGTAGTTTTGATATGCATTTCTCTGATGATTCGTGATGTTGAACATCTTTTCATGTACCTATTGGCTATCTGTATGTCTTATTGGGAAAATGTCTATTCAGATATTCTGCCCATTTTTAAATCAGATTTGTTTTCTTTTTGCTATTGAGTTGTATGAGTTCTTTATATATTTCGGTTATTAACCCCTTACCAGATATATGGTTTGCAAATATTTTCTCCTATTCAGTAAGTTGCCTTTTCATTTTGTTGATGGTTTCCTTTGCAGAAACTTTCAAGTTTGATGTAGTCCCACTCATTTATTTTTGCTTTCACTTTTAGCATCAAATCCAAACAGTCATCACCAAGACTAATGTCATGGAGCTTGCTGCCTGTGTTTTATTCTAGGAGTTTTATGGTTCCAGGCCTTACATTCAAGTCTTTAATCCATTTTCACTTAAATTTGTGTGTGGTGTGAGATAGTGGTCCATTTTCATTCTTTTGCATGTCCAGTTTTATTCTTTTGCTGTCCAGTTTTCCTAGCACCATTTATAGAAGAGACTTACTTTCCCCATTTCTTAGCTCTTTTGTCATAAATTAATTGACTAATTGGGTTTATTTCTGGGCTCAATTCTCTTCCATTGACCTATGTATCTGTTTTACATGCCAGTACCATACTGTTTTGATTACTGTAGCTTTGTCATATAGTTTGAAATCAGAGCCTATGATGCCTCCAGCTTTGTTCTTCTTGGTTTGGCCTTTTGTGCTTCTTGATTTGGCTGTTGGGGGCCTTTTGTGGTCCCATACATGTTTTGGAATTTTGATAGGGATTGCATTGACTCTGTAGATTGCTTTGGGTAATTGGATATTTTAATAATATTCTTCCTAATGATAATAATAATATTCTTCTAACCTGTGGGTATGGAATATCTTTCCATTTATTTGTGTCTTCTTTAATTACTTAATGTCATAGGTTTCAGTGTACAGGTCTTTCACCTTGGTTAAATTTATCTAGGTATTTTATTCTTTTTGATGTAATTGTAAATGAGATTGTTTTTTAAATTTCTTTTTCTGGTACTTCATTAATAGTGAATAGGAACACAACGGATTTTCATATATTGATTTTGTATCCTGCTATTTTACTGAATTCATTTATTCCACTAGTTTACTGGTGGAGTCTTTAGGGCTTTCTATATATGTGTTATGTGCAAATAGTGACAGTTTTACTTCTTTGTTTCCAAATAGGATGTCTTTTATTTCTTTTTCTTTGGCTATGACTTTCAATGCTATGTAGAATAAAAGTGGTGAGAATGGGCATTCTTCTCTTGTTCCTTATCTTAGAACAAGATAGCTTTTCGCCATTGAGTATGGTGTTAGCTGTGGGCTTGTCGTGTGTGGCCTACATTGAAATACGATCTCTTTATACCCACTTTCTTGAGAATATTTATTATAAATGAATGAATTTGTCAGATGCTTCTTCTGCATTTATTGAGATGACCATATGATTTTTATTCTTCATTTTGCTAATATGCATAACATTGATTTGCAGATGTTAAACTATCTTTGCATTCCTGGTATAAATCCCACTTGGTCATGTTGTATAATCCTTTTAATGTATTGTCGAATTTAGTTTGCTAATATTTTGTTGAGGATCTTTGCATCTATATTCATCAGGGATATTAGCTTATTTTCTTTCCTAGTGGGGTCCTTGTTTGATTTAGTATCAGAGTAATGTTGACCTAGTGAAATGAGTTTGGAAATGTTTCTTCCTCTTCTACTTTTTTGGAAGAGTTTAAGGATTAGTATTAATTCTTATTTGATTGTTTAGTAGAATTCACCAGTGAAGCCATCTGGTCCAGGATTTTTGTTTGTTGGAAAATTTTTGATTAGTAATTCAATCATATTACTAGTAATTGGTCTGTCTAGTTTTTCAGTTTTTCTACAATTCATTTTTGGTAGGGGTATGTTCCTAGGAATTTACCCATTTCTTCTAGGTTGTCAAATTTGTAGTCTCTTATGAGCCTTTGTATTTCTGTAGTATCAGTTGTGATGTCTCTGCTTTCATTTATGATTATATTTATTTGAGTCATTTTTTTTCTTTGTGAGTCCATCTATATATTGGTCAGTTTTGTTTATCTTCTCAAAGAATCAGTTCTTCAGTTTATTGTTCTTCTGTCTTTTATTTTATTTCCATTCTGATCTTTATTTCCTTCTAAAGTTGGTTTTCATTTTTTCTTTTTCTGTGTCCTTGAGGTGTAAATTTAGGTTGTTTGAGGTTTTGTTTCTTGATATAGGCATTTACATTATGAATTTCTTGCTTAGAACTGCTTTTGCTGTGTCCCATAAGTTTTGGTATATTGTATTTCCATTTTCATTAGTCTCAAAGTATTTTTTATTTCTCTTCTGATTTCTTCTTTGACCCATTGGTTGTTCAATACATGCTTCTTAATCTCCACATATTTGTGAATTTTAAAATTTTCTTCTTGTAATTTATTTCTATTTTCATACCATGTGGCCAACCAAAAAAGATGCTTTATATGATTTTAATCTTAAATTCATTAAAACTTGTTTTGTGCTCTGACATATGTTATATCCTGGAGAATGTTCCATGTGCACTTGGGTAAAACATGTATTCTGTTGCATTTGATGACATGTTTTGAGTATATCTATCCATCTGATATAATGAGTTGTTTAAGGTCAATGTTTCCTTATTGATTTTATGTCTGGATGGTCTATGCATTGATGAAATTGGAATATTAAAGTTCCCTACTATTGTATTTTTGTTTATATCTCCCTTGATAGCTGTCAATATTTGCCTTATATAGTTAGGTACTCTTGGGTGCATAAATCTTATGACTGCCTTCCTGTTGGATTGACCCCTTTATCATTTGTCATGTCCTTGTCTCTTATTACAGTCTCTGTATTAAAGTCTATTTTGAATGAAGTAGTAAAGGTACCACCACTGTCTTTTGATTTCTGGTTGCATGGAATATCTTTTTCCATTCCTTTACTTTCATTCTGTGTGTGTTCTTACATCTGAAGTGATTATCTTATAGGCAGCATCTAGATAGATGGGCCTTGTTTTTTTTTTTTTTCTTTTTTCTTTTTTTTTACCTGTTTAACCTCTCTGTGTCTTTATATTGGAGAATTTAGTCTTTTTTACATTGAAAGTAATTATTGATAGGTATATACTTATTTCCATTTTAATTGTTTTTTGACTTTTTTTGTAGTTTCTCTGTATCTTTTCTTGCTCTCTTCCTTTGTGGTTTAATGATTTCCTTTAGTGGTATATTTAGGTTTCTTTCTCTTTATCTTCTGTGTATTTATGATAGGTTTTTACTTTGTGGTTACCATGAGTCTTATAATAACTTATAACTGTCAATTTTAAGTTGATTTCTTTGATTTGCATGCATTCTAAAACTCTACGTTTTTACTCCTGCCCCACATTTTGTTTTTGATGTCCCATTTTACATTTTTTATCTTGTATGTTCCTTAACTAATGTAGTTATAGTTGTTTTTGTTTTATCTTTTAATCTTCATAGTAGTTTTATAAATGATTAATCCTCCACCTTTACTATGTAAATACCTTCAGATTTATACTTTCATATGTTTTTTGTTCCTAAATTTCACTCTTCCTTTTAGCTTAAAGAAATCCTTTAACGTTTCTTGTAAGGCTGGTTTAGTGATTATTGAACTCCTTTAGCTTTTGCTTGTCTATAAAACTCTATCTTCTTTCAATTCTGAATGGTGACTTTGGGTGAATTAAGAGTACTCATTATTGGAGGTTTTTTCTTTCAGCACTTTTAAGTATATCATGACATTCTTCTGGCCTATAAAGTTTCTGCTGAAAAAACCTTACAGTCTTATGGGAGTTCTGTATATGAACAAGTTGTTTTTCTTTTCTAGATTTTAAAATTCTCTGCTTGTCTTGAACTTCTGACACACTTTAAAGTGATGATGTGTTTGGGGTCTCTTTGGATTCATCTGTTTGGAACTTTCTAGACTTCCTGGATCTAGATGTCTGTTAGAGAAGTTTTCAACCATTATTTTCTACAAATAAGATTTCTTCTCCTTTCTCTCTTTTTTCTCCTCCTGGGATCCCTATAATATAAATGTTTGTCTTCTTGATGTTCTCCCATAAGTCCTTAAGCTGCCTTCCGCTTTTTTTTTTTTTCATTTTTTTCTTTTTGCTGCTTTGATGGGGTATGTTCCACTGCCCTTTGTTTCAGTTCAGGCTGTTGTCGAACCCCTCCATTACATTTTCCAGTGCAGTCATTGTATTCTTCAGCTCTGTGATTTCTGTTTGCTACTTTCTTATATTTTCTATCTATTGCATTCTCACTATATGCATCCATTTTTCTGAGTTTGGTGAGCATCGTTACTATTTTGAGCTCTTTGTTGGGTACATAATTTATTTTCATTATCATTAAGGATTTTTTCATGGGGTTTTTATCTTGTTTTTGTTTGTTTGTTTGGAACTTATTCCCCTATTTCTTCATTTTGCTTGACTCTGTGTTGGTTTCTGTGCATTAAACAGCCACCTCTCCCTAAAATCCAGGAGTGGCCTCATTCAGATGAACCTTAACTTTTAACCTTGCCTCAGCTTTTGGTTGTCTCTCCAACCTTTAAGTATGCTCAAAGACTTAGTGTCTCAAGGGGAAGAATCTCAATTAAGGCTGATTGGAAGCCAGACCCTCAGGCAGCAACTCTTAAAGTATGCAAATATATTTGGCCACTGGGAAGCAGGTGTAAGTCCCCACTGGCCATCAAAACCATGCATCTTAAAGTGTTCTCTGGGCTCAAGTTGCAGTAATCAGAGTACCAGATGAGTGTATAAGCTCCTTTCTAGAAGATAACAGTGAATTGGAGCAAGGTAGATGGAGAGCACAAAGATTATGTCCACCTGCCTCCACTCCTTGGGAGCATCTCCATAGGTTCCTAGATGTGTGCCAAACCAGAAGCCTGCCCCTTAGGCAGAACTTCCTGGACAAGCAAATAGGCCTTTTCCACAGAAAGACTGGAGGTCCACTGTCATGCAATGCCCTTGAGATGCTAGCCTACCAAGAGCTGTCTCTCCAATTGATATATAGTCCTTTGGGACCCAGGAATGCAAGTCCCCGGCCACCAGACATAGGTAGGCAAGGAGCATTCCCTGGGCAGCAATACAAAAACTGGGAAACTAGAGGTAAAAACTGGAGTGCTAGACGTGTGTAAGAGCTCCGGTGATATTGAGCCTGCAGAGAGAGAACTCAAAGATATGGCGCCCACTGGCTGGAGCACAGCAGAGAGCAAAAAGACAGCATCTGCCAGCCCCAGCCCCAGCCCCTGGAGAGTATTCTAACAGACCTCTAGATGTGTATTAAATTAGATGCCTGACCCTTAGGCCAATGCCTTAGGTACATGAAGTGTGTTTCTTAATTGGCATCCTCTGCACTGGTCTTGGAGCAGGTGAGCCCAGGTACTCCAGCCCTTTAAGAGCCTGTACCTAGTTTGCCATTCCTTGTGGATCTCATGGACCTGAGCCCCCCTTGGCTTTCAAAGCTAGATATTTTGGGGGCTCATCTCTCAGAAAAGGTTTTAAAAATTAGGGTGCACAATATGGGGTTTAGATCCTTTGCTCTTCAGATAGAAGCTTCGGGCCTTGAGTTCCCTCCTGAATGTGGATTGCTACACCAGGGTTGGGATTTACAGTGAGATTGTGTTTCAGTCTCCTATTGCTTCAGTGTCGGGGTTTTTTCTTCCTTGTCCCATATGTAGGAAGTCACTCAGCTACTCTTTAGGTTTTTTTCAGAGGAAATTGTACTCTGCATAGCTATAAATTTGGTATGTTGGTGGGAGTTGTTGAGTTCAGGATCTTTCATGTCATCATCTTGAACTGGAGAAAATCCATTTATTTCTGTTTAATTAAACATTTGTATTTCACATTTTAACATTTGATCATACTTGTTTTCTTTTTTGTCTGACAATATGTCTTAAATTCCTGATTAAACTCTCTTGTGAGGAGGTGGCATGATTTCATGCCTCTCAGTGATGGGTATTTACTCGATAGTGGGTGCTCAAAAATGTTTTTAATTGAATTAAATTTAAACTCTACTAAGCATTCATTAAATTTAATTCGAAAATAGGGATGATTTTTAGGTCTTTTCCAGATTAATATCAGATGTTTTCCCACTAAAACTAAATCCTTTATCTTATCCTTGGTTTGTCAAACAATCTTTTATATGCTTTTAGAAAAGATTGAAATGTGAGTTACTCTTGAACTGATCCACTATGGTTGGAGGATAGGAATTAAATTGTGGAGCATTCACTTCATGGCATGCCTCTTAGAACATTTACATAAAACTAACCTAGGGGTAATGTCGTGTAATAGCTAAATCAGGTATGTTTCTTGTGTTTATTATATTTAGGATTTTTAAATACCCACTATTCGTTGAATTTTATGTTCAGATGAAGATGACTCTTGGTACTAGCATACTTTTTTTGAATAAACCTATCCAACCAAACATTATTTTTATTTTTTACCCCTCCCAGAGTGATGATTCTGACATTTGGGATGACACAGCATTGATAAAAGCTTATGATAAAGCCGTAGCTTCATTTAAGGTATGAAACGCTTAATTCTTTTCCTTATTTCCTCATGTTATTCACTTGGGAGAAAAATGGATACATTTATACAGTAAAGCATCCATATGGTTCGGTTCTAATTTTGAAGATTAAAAGATAATATGGGTTAGTTAAATTAGATATCTTCCTTTAGAAGTTGGTAGATAGCCTGTCTGTATGTCATCCCTTTGACAGGCAATTTGAGTTTTAAACATATGTTGCTTTTAGTATGTTTACATTGCTTCGAACTCTGGAAGTCCTCTAATTCAGATAAGTGGACAGTCTGAATTATAATTTTCAAACATTTAACCAGCCTTTATTGAAATGATGATAAATAGCAGTAGTGCAGTAATTAATACTTAAAGAGTGTTTACAACATTCTAGGCACTGTTTTAAGTGTTTTACATATGTTAAATTAACTTATCTTCCCCAAAGCCAGTAAGTTGGGTGTCAAGTCAAGTGTTTCTGTAGGTAGGAAGATACATTTCTTCTAGGGGGTATATTCTGTTTTTGAGGCCCAAATAAGACTTATACAATTGTTCAACATTATCACTTTACCTACTGTCAGAGACATTTAGTCTTATTGAGTACCGTGTATAAACCATCAATAGTCTAGGCAGAGAGCATGCACTCATACAGAACACCAAGCATAGAGTCCACATCCTTCCCATAGTCATCTTGTAGCTTAAGATAAAAAAAGGTCAAACGTGTATACCATCTTTGAAGCTAAATTTTAAATTTGTCAGTATCATGCTTTCCAGTATACACTTAGACTAGAAGTGTACTAATTCAGGGTTACCAAGAAAGTTCTATAAAATGCAGGTTGAAGTGGGGCTCAGTGTGGAATGGGATTGGTGATATCATAGGGGAAAATAACTGATTTGAGGAAAAATTAGTTTACTTTTAGTTTTATTGAGTCTGAGGTAGATGTGAAGATACGAAATTGGTAATTGGAAATGTTGAACTAAGAAAAGTCAGAGCTGAATAATAGCTTTAGAATTCTATTTGTATAGAGATTATGATTGAAGTAATAGGAATAGATCATTATAATCAGGTAAAGAAGGATGGCCAAATTTTGTTGGGAATGCCCAAGTTTAAGACATGATCAGAGAAGTAATAAAAGCATTGGGGCCCTACATCGTCATCCAAAATGTCATGAGTATCAAGAAGAAATGATCAACAGAGTCTAATGTTACAGAAAGGTTGAGAGGGAGGAAGCTTGATTAAAGGGGTCTTCAGAACTGATAATCAGTTATATGATGCCTTTGGGGGCAGTTTCTGTAGCATGTGAGATGGTGAAAAGAGGAAGTAGAGGCTATCTGAGTTAGAGGGACCTAGAGACCAGCTTATAATAACTGAGTTATATTGTGACATTTTCTTTATCATCCTGTAACATGTAGATTTCTATTCATATTTCCACAGCATGCTTTGAAGAACGGTGACATTTCTGAAGCTTCAGATAAACCAAAAGGCACACCTAAAAGAAAACCTGCTAAGAAGAATAAAAGCCAAAAAAGGAATACCACAACTCCCTTGAAGCAGGTTATTTTAAAACACAGATTTAACTTTAAAGAATTTCTTCATACTGTTTTTATTAAATAGTGTAAAATATTTTAACTTAAATGATTAGTAGTGTTCCATTGACATGTAATAATAAAATTTCTAAAACAACTATTAAACTTTCTATTGTTTTAGGAATATGCATGCAAATAAAAGTATAAAAAATTGGGTAGGAATGATAAATACTAAATTCAGGACAGTGTTTACCTTATGTGGGAGGGAGGGGGAAGAAGGCAGTGCTATTTTGGAGGCGTACCTGAGGGCCTTAAACTGAACTGGCAGTGTTTTATTCTTAAACTGATAGATAGGTATCCTTTTTGTCCTTCAAACGCCCTAAAACCATTAATACCAGGAACCAAAAATTCTAGGTAAGTCATTTCTGCTATTTTAAAACAGTAGACTTAGAAGCTAAGTATTTTGGTGTCTCATTAGTTGCTTTAGTTTCATCATTTCCAATGGAGGAGAGAGCTAATATTTGTTAAGCATTTCTATGTGCCAGGCCAGGATGCTGGACACTTACACGCATTCCCTTTTTTCTATTCCTCATGACACATCAGTGAGGTAGATTATATTACATATTATATCCACTTAATAGAAATAAAGAGATTAAGAAACTTGTCCACAATTATAAAAAAAATGGCAGAAGTTATATGCATGATTATATTAATAACAGAATTACATTTATATTGGAATTCAAATTTATGTATTTTTGGCTGCAAGTCTTTTTTCACTGTTTTATTATGCCTTCTGGATCAGTTAACCGTAGACTATCCCTTCCACTCCCACCCTACCCCACCCAACACAATTATAGTTTACCCTCTTTAAAAGAAATGTGTGTGTGTGTCTTTTGTTTTGTTTTTTTTATAGTGGAAAGTTGGTGACAAATGTTCTGCCATTTGGTCAGAAGATGGCTGTGTTTACCCAGCTACCATTGCTTCAGTTGATTTTAAGAGAGAAACTTGTGTTGTAATTTACACTGGATATGGAAATAGAGAGGAGCAAAAATCTATCTGATCTACTTTCCCCAACGTCTGAAGTAGCTAATGATACAGAACAGAATGCTCAAGAGGTAAGGAAACCAAAAATAGAATTCTTAAGGGACTAGATGAGCAGTATAACTAGCTGTCAGTTTGATCCACTGAGAGATTACGTTTTTCTTAATGATACCCATATAATAAAAATGCATGAATTTTTTCTTTTTAAAGAATGAAAATGAAAGTCAAATTTCAACAGATGAAAGTGAGACCTCCTCTAGGTCTCCTGGAAATAAACCAAATAACATCAAGGCAAAAGCTGCTCCATGGAACTCTTTTCTCCCTCCACCACCCCTATGCCAGGATCAGGACTGGGACCAGGAAAGGTAACTTCTGCACAGAAAAAGTTTACCAGAGTGTAGTTAATATTGGAACATTTGACCCCTCCATTAAGAGAATTGTAGCTTTTCCCATGAAACTTTGGTAGCTTTCTGTAAATTTTGTAAATACATAATTGAGAATTCTTTGAAAAGGAAATAAGGTAGTAATGCAGCATAGTATATAATGAAAGGCTTTTCCAATTACTTTATGCGATATTAAACTAATGTAGTGAACTTAAGTTAGGAAGTATATTTTATCAACTGAGTGTTGTACTATAGTTCCCCAAGTCACTGTATAATATATATAAAAATTGGAAGAGAATATAGTATTTACATTTAATAAGATAAAATCCTAAGGAGCTCCCAGATTGTTTTAGAATAAAATGCAAATATTTTCACTTATAATTCTTTTGGTTATAAGTAATAAATCAAATTTTAAAAGATTTATGTTTTAGGTTTTATCATGTTAAAACCTAAAGTAAATATATCCCTGTCTAGTTGTTTTGTATAAAGCAGTGATATCTTCACTGGAAATTATGGTATTTAGTCAATAATAATTTTAAAACTCAAAAAATCAAGCATGACTTATTAAAACTTGTTATCTGTGAGATCACTCTTGAGGTTTACATTATGTTACAGTTTATAGAATGATCAAATCTCTTATTTACACATATATAGATAGATATGTAGATATATAGAGAGAGATCATGTTTTGTTGGTCTCAGGGGGCTGATTTTTCTTGAGTGAGAGGTTTACTAATTTTTACAATACATGCTCTAAGTTAGCCTATGTAACTACTAAAAGGCTGTCCTTAAAGAGATTATACAAAAAGATGCGCAACATCACTAATTATCAGAGAAATGCAAATTAAAACTACAATGAGATATCACCTTACATCATCAGTAAATCAAAAACAAGTATTGCTGAGGATGTAGAAAAGAGGACCTTGTGCATTGGTGGTAGGATTGCAAATTGGTACAGCCGCTGTGGAATACAATTTGGAGGTTCCTCAAGAAATTGAGGGGTTGGGTGGCTGGGTGAAAATGGTGAAGGGAGTAAAAAGTACAAATTAGTAGGTATAAAATAGTCACAGGCATGAGTACAGGGATGTACAGCGTAGGGAATATAGACAATAAAATGTTGTAATAACTATGTATAGTGCCAGGTGGGTACTAGACTAATCGAGAGGGATGCTTTCTATATTATAGAAATGTCTAACCACTGTGCTGTACACTTGAAACTAATATAACATAGTATTGAATTTCAACTCTAATTGAAAAATAAAAATTATACAATTTAGTTAATGATTGAAGTATATTGCTAAATACACTCTCTTGGTTTATTAGGTAATTAAAAATCTTTCTTTTGTTTTACTTCCTGAATGTGCATAGAAAGGTAATGAGAAAAATCAACATTTATTAGTCTATTTGACCTCAGTATTTGGTACATGCAACTCTAATCTTTCTAATATGTTAATATAGGTATTCTGGGCAGTTATTTTAATTCTTTTGGCATTTAATCTTTTTCATCCTCTTATATTAAAATGGGTGAATTAATCTTCCTTTGAAATACTTTTTATAGCCAGGTCTAAAATTCAGTGGCCCACCACCACCACCACCACCACCGCCACCACCACCACACTTCCTGTCATGCTGGCTGCCTCCATTTCCTTCTGGACCACCAGTAAGTGCAAAAGAATTTAGATTAAACATTGCTTTCGTACATAGTATGGTAATTAGGAAATGTCATTTTAGACCATCCCTTGGGCCAGGTTCTAATGGGTAAAAATTTGAACTAAGCCTTGGGGTTTTTTTTAATGCCCTTCTGCTACCTAGACTCATTCCTCTTATAACCTCAACTCTTACCCCCTGCTTCTTTTTTGGCAGAGTTGCATGTCATTCTATAGGCAGGTAGCTCCTACCTCAAAGGATTTAATTATATTGCACATAAGGATATGTGTTTTGCCCTTCCCGATTGCTTATGTTAGCTTCTGAAGATGTAGACTATCTGGATATCTAATGGTAGACTTATGGATAACAGCAGTGGGCTAGGTTCAAAGACACTTTTTGGCAAACTGTGTGTGTTGGGGTGGGAGCAGATCAGATGTTCTACCTAAAACCTTTTTCTAAAATGCTGTGTGAGTATTTTTTGAGGAAAACTATCAAAGTATTCATGTTTGGTCTTTTACCCAAACCTTCAATAAAGGAACAGAAAAATAGTTCTAATCAAAGCAAAATGTTCAAACATTTTACATGACTTACTGTCTTTGGACTCTATATTTTTGTTGGTCTTATGTTGTTACTGGTTGGCTTTCTCCAGATTTAAAAAAAAATTTAGAAGCTAAGCATCTTCAGGCCTGGTTAATACTTGGTTGGGAGACCACCTAGGAATACCAGATACTGTAGGCTTTAAAAAATATTTTTAAAAAATTTTAAAAAATAGAAGTTTAAATACATGACATGGAATGTAAGTAAAGATACAACTAACATCTAGCATTCTCTTCATAAAATGGGTCTCCAGACTTCACATTTTTGCTTACTAACTTTAACATATATTTTCTCCATTTCCAGATAATTCCCCCACCTCCTCCTATATGTCCAGATTCTCTTGATGATGCTGATGCTTTGGGAAGTATGTTAATATCTTGGTACATGAGTGGCTATCATACTGGTTACTATATGGTAAGTGATCACTCAGCATTTTTTCCTAACACTTTGTGGTTCTATGACTTTGTTGTGTTTGTGACTAAAAAGTGGTTTGTCACATTAGGCAGATCCTAAGGGATGAAAACTACCTTAAAGTTTAAGAAAAATAACTGTTTAAGGCTTAAATTACTCTTGTATTGTCCCCACTAAGTGTAATTGCAGTATATTTAAAAAAACCTTTCACATTATTAGATTATTTTGATTATATGTTCTAATTTAATGACACTTTCTCAGTTATTTTCCAGTCTCATTAATCTTTCTGTTTTGATTGGAAATTAAATGGATTGTAAGAAATAGGGAGGTGGTGTAGAGAAGGATAATACCTTGCCTGAAAAAAAGAAAAAGAAAAAAAAATTAGGTTCTTTTTGTACATAGAAGAAAGTCCGGGGTGATAAATGCCAAGACAGACCTTAGGGACTGAAACTTCAAACTTGTCATATGATAGATACATCAATCTGTTGCAGGACATATTCTTTTGTAATTTAGCGTGAAACTTTTGAATTTTTTATTTAAATTTTTTTTTAAGTTTTAGTTTAAGTGAGGAAAAGAAATCACTTAAAAGCATAATTTTTAAGTGTCTCATCTGTCCATGTCCCCATTAATATTCTTATTTAAAAGCTCCTCTTCAGCTGTTTTATAACCATGATATATTTGTACTGTATGGTGAAGTTCCCCTTTTAATGACCAAAAAAGATAATGAAAAGTGACAAATTAATGGTTGGTAATTTGTTTTGAGACCAGTCATCTGACTGACTTCCTAAGCTTCTTTCTTTTACACTTAATATTTTTCTGCGTTTATTAAAAATTATGAAATAATTTGAAAAGTAATATGTATGACATAAAGTTTTGACATAGTTAGTTTATGTTTATTTTTAAAGTTTTTAGACAGGGAAAGAGGAAGGGAATTCATTCATAGCACTATTATCCAGATGCAATGTATTTTGAGTTATTTTCAGTCATATGCATAGGTTCATGGTTTTGGTTGTTGTTAATGTAAGCTTTTAATTGAAATATGCATGTAGAAAAGTGCACATAGATGTGAACAGCTTTATGAATTTTCACAAAGTGATAAGACTTGTTTCATCAACAATAATACCAAGAAAAATAGCATTATCACAATCCCAAAGCTATGTCCCCTTCTAATCATTACCAGTCCCTTTCCCAAGGGTAACCACTGTCCTGACCTCTGACATCATAGATTAGGTTTGCCCTATTTTGAACTTTAATGTATAGAATCATATATATACTCCTTTGTGGCTGGCTTATTTTGCTCAACATTTTGTGAAGTTAATCTACATTGTTTTATGTAATTGTAGCTGTATCGCATTCCGTCCTGTGATTATACCATCGTCTGTTTGTCCACCCATTGGTGGACATTTGGGTTGTTTCTAATTTGCAGTCATTAAAAATTGGGTTGCTATGAATTTTTTCTTAGTAATTAAGCTTTATCGAGATGTCATTCACATGACATATGTTTTACTCTCTTAAAGTAGGTCAATGGTTTTGATTTTTAATGTATTCACAATTACATAGCCATCACTACAATCAATTTTGGAATATTTTCATTACCTAATTTTGCTACTCCCCATCCCCCAAAAAATAACCCTACATATCCCATTTTCCTCAACTTTCCACACCCTGGACAATGACTAACCTAGTTTCTATCTCTATGGATTTGCCTATTCTGGGCATTTTGAATAAGTAAAATTAAATGTGGTCTTTAGTGTTTGGCTTTATTCACTTAGCATGTTTTCTATATTTGTCTTAGTTGTAGCATGCATCAGTACTTCGTGTTTTATCGCTATATAAGATTCAGTTATGTATACCACATTTTATCCCTTTAGCTTGTTTCCACTTTTTCACTGTAAGGATTAATACTGCTGTGAATATTCGTGTACAAGTTTTCGTGTGGATGTATGTTTTCATTTCATACTTAGGAGTGGAATCTTGGTCATGTGGTATGCGAAAGTTCAGCTTTGGTAGATAACCAAACCAAAGTACAAGTGTTTGGTTTTTTTTTTTTTTTTGACTTTTTGAAAATATGTAATTTCAGACTTATAGAAAAGTTGTGAAAATAGTACAAGAATTTCCATGTATCCTTCACCCAGATTCCCCAAATGTCAGTTTTTTACCACTTCAGGTTTTTCACTCATTTCTTATTCATTTCTCTCCCTCACTCCCCACCTTTCCTTACCCACTCTCTGCATACACGTGTGTATATATATTCCCGCCCCCAACCCCAGAACAATTGAGGATCAATTGCAGACCTGGTGCCCCTTTACATTTAAATACACTATGTGTTTCCTAAAAACAAGAACATTCTTTTGTATGACCACAGTACAGTTAACAAATTAGGAATTAAAATTGATATAATACTATGATATATAGTCTACTGGCGTTATTCAAATTGTGCCATTTGTCTTAACGAGTGTCCTTTACAACAAAAGAAAAAATTGTGGGGTTTTTTGTTTGTTTATTTGTTTAGGATTCAGTCCTGGATCACATCTTACATTTTGTTGTCATATCTCTTTAGTCATACTGGGTTTATTTTTTATGTTGTCATCATATACCATTTACATTGTTTTATATCCTCTAAAAATGTATCTGTTAATTTTACATGTTGAATGAATACATTGCCTTGTAAAAATTCACAAATTAAAAACAAAAATCCTGTTGGTGACCAAAGCCAGTCTCAGTTCCCACCTTCCTCCATAGGTCACCACTGCTGTTTGCTATAGCCTGTCAAATCTATTTCTCTGCATTAAGTATGTATGAGCACTCATAAGAAATGTATTGTTTTGATGTTCATCTTTTTTTGTATAAAGACATACTATAAGAATGTAGTTGTAGTTTGCTTTTCTTACTCATCAGACTGTGTTGGTGACCTATTTAGCTAAATTTAGTGTCCATTTACTTCAACTACATTTTTCTTCTCTAGCTATCACGTTTCTCTTCTCCCGTTCATAGCCATACTTCTTAAAAGAATTCTCTCTAGTTGTTCTCTTTTACTTACCTCACATTGTCTCGTCAGGCCTGTCAGTTGGACTTCTGTTTCCCTTACTCTACTGAGATTTCACTTCCAGACTACTAACTCAGTGGTCATTTTTTGGCCTTTATCTCTCTTATCAGCAACATTTTTATACATGTGACTACAGTTTTGAAACCTTTTTCTCTTGCCTTCGGCGACACCATAAAAATCTACTGCTTTCATGCCACCTTCCTTGGCTGCTCCTTTGGGACTCCTTTAACAACTTTTTATCCTCTTCCCAGTCCAATCGTCTTCCTTTAGCTGCAGTTTCACTTTCCACTTTTTCAGTTACCCTCAGTCAACTGCAGTCTGAAAGTATAAGTGGAGAATTCCAGAAATAAACAATTGGTAAGTTTTAAATTACACATCTGTCCTGAATAGCATGATAAAATCCCCCACCTTCCTGCCAAGACATGAGTCATCCCTTTGTCCAGCGTAGCTACATGGTACATGCTCCCCTCCCGTTAGTCACCTAGCAGCCGATTGTCTTGGTGTCACAGTACCGGTGTCCAAGTTACCTTATTTTACTTAATAATGCCACACTCACATAACTTTTATTACAGTATATTATAGTTCTATTTTATTATTAGTCGTTTAACTCATACTGGCCTAATTTATATATTAAACTTTATCATTGGTATTTCTATATAGGAAAAAACATAATATACATAGGATTTGGTACTGTCCACAGTGTCAGGCATCCACTGGGGGCTTTGAATGTATCCCTTGCTGCTAATGGGAGACTACTGAACCTGAGTGAAATTCCTTATGTCCAAGTCACACCCTTTGTCTTCTCTATAAACTCTCACAAGGTGACCTCATCTGCTCCATGAGTTAATTAAAGTGGTATGTTTGCCCTGTTAGTTCTCAGATGTCTAGCTCTGAATTTCAGGGCTTGTTTATTCAGCTGGCTGTTTTGCTTCACCATATGGATGTCTGTCTGTTAGATACATCTTATACTAAATGGCAGCCAAAACAAATCTATTAGTGTCATCCCATACAGCCTTTTACATCTATTTCTATACCTTTTACATCTCAGTAAGCAATAACATTGGTGCACTAGCCTCATCAATTTCTTAAGCCACAAACCTGGAATTAGCCTGATTTTTTTTTTGCTTCATTTTCTATATCCAATTTGTAAGAAAGTCCTGTTGACTACTGAGACACAGATCCTGAAGCAATGCACTTTGCTTTCTCTTCTGCTGCTACTATCCCATTCAAGACATCATCATCTCTTTTTTAATTGAAATCTAATCCACCCTTTTAAAGTATAATCTCAGCAGTTTTAAAATTATATTTACAAAGTTGTACAATCACCACCACTATCTAATACCAGAATATTTTCATCACCCAAAAAGAAACCCCATACCAATTACCAGTCACTCTCTAATACCCCTTCCTCCCATACCCTGGCAACCACTAAGCTACTTTTCTATTTCTGTGGATTTGCCTATTCTGGACATTTTATATAAATGAAATCATATAATATGTAGCCTTTTGTGTCTGGCTTCTTTCACTTGGTGTAAATTTCTCAAGGTTCCTCCATGTTGTAGCATGTTATCAGTACTTCATTCCTTTTTATTGCTGAATAATATTCCATTGTTTGAATATACTGAATTTTGTTTATACATGTATCAGTTGATGGACATTGGGTTGTTTTCTCTTTGGAGCTATAATGAATAATTCTAGCACAGACATTTGTGTATAAGCTTTATATGCACATATGTTTTTAGTTTTGGGGGGTTTGTATGTAGGAGTAGAATTTTTTAGCTCAAAAAGTTACTCTAGAGGAACTGCCAAACTGTTTTGGAAATGGCTACATCATTTTACATTTCCACCAGCAGTGTATGAGGGTCCCTATTTCTCCACATTCTCGACAACATTTATTATTGTGTCCCTCTTTGATTATAGACATCTTTGTGGGTATGAAGTGATACCATATTGTGATTTTGATGTGCATTTCTCTAATGACTAAATAATGTTAAGCATCTTTTCATGTGCTTGGCCATTAATATCCTTTGGAGTAATGTCTTTTCATATCCTTTGCCTATTTTTTAAATTGGGTTGTTTTTTATTGATGGATTATAATAGCTTATTTTATATTCTGACTAATAAGACATCATTATCTCTTATCTTACTTTAGTAGATCCCAACTGTTCTTTTTGCTTATAAAATCTCATATCCCACTCTGCCAAATCCATTCTCCATACAGCATCTTGAGTGATATTTTAAAATGTATAGCATAGTATATACATCCCTTTAAGACTCTCTGATAACTTCCAGTCGCACTTAGGTTAAAATCCAAAACCCTTATCCTGGTTTGTGAAGTATCGCATGATGTGTATCTTGCTGTCTTTATCCACATCTTAGTCCACATTCTTCCTTACTCTACTCCTGCCAATGCCGGCCTCTTTTCTTCCTCATATGTACCTGATTTATACCTTCTTCAGGGCCACTAGCTGTTTTTTAATCTGGCAAGTTCTTTCAGATTTCACTTGTCTGTCTTCTTGTCATTCAGATGTCAATTGAAATGTCACCTTGTCTAATCTAGAAGTGACATGCCTTCATTCTATGTTCTGTCACCCCACTTAGATTCTCTATGTGGCACTTATCATTCCTGGCATAATTTTCCATACTGGTTTATCTGTATCCCTCCAGCATAATGTAAGCCTCATGAGAGCTTGGATCGTATTGATCTTTTAACTCTTGAATCTCTAGTCTGGAATATTGCCGGGTTCATAACAAGCCTTATTTAGAATAAATTCATAGTTTGCTGAATGTTGAATGTTAGTTAGCAACAGTTAAAAAATATGAATGTACTAATGTGTTAGAATATATTTGATTTGAAGGATGATGTGGATGAAAATTAGAGTCAGCTAAGTTGTATTTATAAACATTCTTATTTCATGTACTTGATTGTCCTATGTTATTAAAATCTAGCAGAATTTTAATAGACATTTAACTCTGGTCCTGACCAACAAAAGACAGATGTTTCTGTTTCTTTCATGAATTCAAACACAAGTTCTTGGGGAAGCGGCCTTGACCAGAATATTTGCCACAAATTCAGGGCTAATCTATGATTTTTTCCAGAGAAAGGATCTTTATTTTTAGGAGTATTATTTTTATAGCTGTATAAATTAAAATGTAAACATAACGCTTATATTCAGAAGTATGAAGAAATTGCAGTTTCCTGGACCTTGTATTTTTGTCTCTTTGAAATTTTTATCACTGAAAAGAAGCCACTACTTATTGTCAAGTTTTCCAGTAACTTAAGTGTTTTTTAGACACCATGGCCCTCGCTAACAGTCCTTAACCATTGCTTCACAAAAACACACACGATTGACGGCTTGTTCCCTGTTCCCACAAGAGCATCCAGATAGATAGAATTTGGGTTCAGCTTTAAACCTCTGCCTTTTTCTTGAGATCCAAGCAGAATGCAAATGACTAAGCGTAATGTTATTGGAATAACATTACACTATAACTTTGGTACTCATTAATAACAAATCACTCTTAATAAATCTTATGGCCTCTAAGATATAGATTAGTAGTGAAATGGAAAGCTACTGTATATATAGGGAAAGATAGAAGGCATTGAAGCCAGAAGAGAGAGAGCAGATTTGGATTAGGTCTGACCAGAAAAACAATACATATGTATTAATTTTTTTTAACTTCAAAAATGTTTTCGTTTAATGAGTACTAGTCTTTAATGGTTTTATCTTACTAAATGAGTATGACAATTATATATTTTATTTGATGGAAATAAGATATAAGTGAGCTCTTGAACATCATTGGTCTTGGTGAAAGAAGAAAATTTCTTAATTACAGCCAATTAATTACTTTGGGATCAATTTTAAAGCATTGGAAGGCTATAAACATTTTCCGATGATAGTTTGTTAAATAGAATTACTAAAATGTCTTATGTGAAATAAAATGTTTATTTACATCTACATAAAATGCGTTTGCTATTCTTTAAATTTTTTTTTTCATTACAGGGTTTCAAACAAAATCAAAAAGAAGGAAGGTGCTCACATTTTAATTAAGGAGTAAGTCTGCCATCATTATAAAAGTGAATCTTGCTTTTGTATAAATGTATAGTTTGTGGAAAACATTTTAAAAATTGTTAAAAAGTAGAAAAGTTAATATCAAATATTAAAGACATTTTGACACCACAACTATTTGATAAATGGTTTCTTTATATCCCCTTTAGAATTCTCATGACATCAAAGTATCATCTCACCAAATACTTGTTGGTTAGGAATGTGGAAATAAAAGCATACTTTTCAATAAAGAGATTCTTAGAATTAGTGATGAATCTTTTCTTCACTGCGGTCAGACAGGCAGACTTGCTTTTTGATGTGTGGTGCCATATGCAATACACTGTGTTACCTGTGAAGTGTTCTGGTCAAAAAAAGTGTGACTGGAATTAATCAAGCCTTTAAGATCTACTTTCCCATTTACCAGAAATACTGGGGATAGAGCAGCAAGTTAAATTAACACCACAAAAGAAATGATCAGACAGCTCCACAATGGGGAATATAACTGGCCTTATTTCTTCAAAAAGTCATTGTCATGAAGGAAAAAATGGCACAGAGTGGGTAACTAGTCTCAATTAAAAATGGCTTAAGAGACACAACAGCAAAATACAGTATGGCATTCTTGATTGAAAAGAATTGGGAATTGAGGAAATTTGAATATTTATTTGAATATCAATAAATGATATTGGATAATTATAACTAATTTTATGAGCTGTGATAAGAGTGTTATAGTTTATAGAAGAATAAATTTGCATACTAAAGTATTTAGAAGTGGAATATAATATTTCGATATGTTATTTAATGATTTAACTATGTAAATGTATGTATACGAAGCATACCTGGCTATAATTGAATCTGAAAATGGTGTGTGCATCAATGTTTATTGTACTGTTTTTTTTCTATTTTCCATATGTTTGCAAAGTACATAATAAAAATGTTCAGTATTTTAAAACTAAATTAGTAAAACCTATGTGTCTATCATTGTACTTCTTTTTCACATATTACACTTTTGGTCCATATTCATCTATGTTTTGATATAATGCCGTAGCATTTTGTGGGTGCATGTGTGTATTTCCACTTAACATTTTTAAATGCTTTTATATATTTCTATCAGATTGTTTATATGTTATGCCAGTTATTTCTTTAGTTCAGTAGTTTTGGGCATTCTGAATAACATTACAGTAAATATCTTATATGTAGTGATTTGATTCTATTCTGTTAATAGCCTTAGGATAAATTTCTGAGTTATGACTTTGATGAAAGATTGTGAATATTATGATTCTGGGTAGCTGTTTCCATGTTGCCTTGAAAAGCAAATTTTCCGTTTTGATTTCTAAAATGGAAAATGCATTTCTGGGAGGGGTATTTTTTAAATTATATAAATCATCACATTTGAAAGTATAATTAAAGTCATTTTCATTCACTTGAAGTTTTTCACTAGATCATTCAGATCTAAAAAGGTGCATAGAAAAATTAGGCAGAGGATGAAATGGATTAAAGTGTCTTAGACAGAATATACAAAGCCAGATCATTAGAACAGTGTGTTTCAAGGCCCAAGGTAACTCAAATGTCTTATCACTGTTCCTAATGCCACTTAGCCTTCTTATCACCCATCCACATAATTTCCTGTCTTTGAATCTGCTCTCTACTTAATTTCTGTTACATAGCTTTACACATTTATATTATCTTTACTGTGTATATATGTCTGTCTTCTGTCATTAGAGGCAAGGCACTGTATCTCATTCTTCATCATTCTGCAATATTTGGCACAGTTCCCCCACACACACACAATAAACATCTTTATTACATGAGCTAAGACGGGGGAGGAGGATTTATTTGCCTTTCTGGGCCTTGATTTTCCTCAAATGGAACTCCAACTCCTTGCCCTCTAGCACGTAGCCATCTGCTTGGCCACATTGACCTGGTCTTGAAGCAATGCATGCAAGAAGCTTGCCCTGCTGGAACTGCTCCTCTAGAAGAGGTTTCTGAAAGATTATTGTATTGTGAGGGTTAAAACAAAATGTACTATGATATACACTCTATATCGCATAAGTATATAAGATTAATACGTTAAATTTGGGTTATATGTACTTCTACATGACAATAAATTGGGCTTTTTTTGTTTAACATAGTTCCATAGGATTATTTTGTGTATTGGTGATTAATTTCAGATATTGGGCTTCTGTTTCTAAATAGTTCTGTAGATCATCATATGTTGTCATATTGCTTCCGCAAAAGAACTAACAATGACCTGATTCTTCATACTATCTAGTTGTTAGAGTATCTGCGCATTATTGTTTAATTATTTCTTTCTTCATTGTTTCTTTTTATAAAAGTTCTAAAATTTGAACTAATATTCAGTTTAATTCTTTTTTTGTGTTTAACTACATTGTGCTTGTTATATATAGCAATCTGATGGGAAGATATTTTTAAATGAAAATAAGATGCAGAACTATATGTATTATGATATCTGCTATTTCTTTAAATTTGTATTTACACACATGTATGTATTGCATTACATCTCAGGGCAATACTCAAGTTACCTCTGAAGAGGGATTAGAAGACAAGGGCATGTCAGGGAGACTTCACAATATACCCTTTTGGATTTTTTCTAGTTTTGTGCTGTTTACATATATTGACAATAAAAAGTATGTAAAATCTGTTAAATCTATCATTGTTATTCTTTTAAACTTTTTTTGTTTTTATAGGTAATTCATACAGTATTAACAGGTAAGTGCTTTTTCCTCAATATTTCTTGTTTGTATTGAGATATATATTTACTCTATATCAGCAAATAAAACTGTTTTGCTTTACACAGTTGCAAGATATTCTTATATATAGATGTATACCATACTTATAGCTCTTATGGATGGAAGTTTAGGTTGTTTGCAATTGTTTGCTACTTAATATTACAAACTGTATTCTTTTACATTCTTTTTGTAGATATATGACTACATCTCTAGGATTTTCTAAATAAGTAGGATTAGAATCTAGAATTCCAACCTAGAATTAGATTCTAGAAATAGACCTGCTGGATTAAAGAGGTTATGCATTTATAATTTTAATAGATCTTTGCTAAATTGTTCTTAGTAGAGATTGTATTAATTTATATTCTACCAAGAATTTAAGAGTTTATTTCCCACAGTCTAGCCAGTAATTTATCAAGCCTTCGGATCTTTTGTCAGTCTAATGGTTGAAAATAGTAGCCTCATTGAATTTATAATTATTTATCTTATTGTGCAGTTCAGTACCTTTTCATATGTTTAAGAGCTTTGTGTCTTTTCTGAAAACTTGATGAACACCACCTTTGCCCACTTTTCAACTGGAATATGTGTTTTTCCTTTTTGATTTTTAAGAATTCTTTATAACCACACCTTTGTAATACGAGTTGTACATACTTTTTTCTGGTTTATCATTTTGTTTGACCTTGCTAATAGTAATACCAGTTGTCATTTTGACAGAAATAGTTGCTTTTCATATAATCAGATTCATCACTTTTTATGGCTTTTGGGTTTTCTAATGTTTTTGTTTGACTTTTTTCCTCTATCTCTAGATTATTTCCCTATTATCATTTTAGATATTTGTGTTAACTCTTAAATTTTGCTGATAAAATTTTATATACAGTAGATCTTCCTTATTTACAGATTCTGTATCTGCAAATTTGCCTGCTTGCTAAAATTTATCTGTAACCCCAGAATCAGTATTTGTGGCACTTTCACTACCATTCATGGGTACATGCCGAGAGACGAAAAATTTTAGTCACCTGACACAAATATTCCCAGCTGAGGTTGAGCAATGCTGGTTTCTTGTTTCAGTTCTGATACTATAAATGAGTGTCGTTTTCATAATCTTAGTGCACATTTTTCACATTTTGAGTTTACTCTTTAAAATGACCCACAGCATTGTGCTGAAGTGCTATGTAGTGTTCCCAAGTGCAAAAAGGCTGTGACATGACTTATGGAGAAAATACATGTGTTTGATAAGCTTTATTCAGGCATGAATTATAATGCTGTTGGTCATTGAGTTCAATGTTAATGAATCGACAATATATATTAAATCATGAGTCTTTCAACAGAAACACATAAAACAGATTGATAAAAATGTGACCAGAAGCTTGCAGGAACATAGCCCTATATTTCTTCAAGGAGCAATGGCATAGTATTCATAAATGCAGTGTTGATGATGACTTTTTGGAACATAACTGCTGTGAATAACGAAAATCAACTGTATTTTTAAGTCATTTTATAAATAGTATATAGAAGGAGATAGTGAAAATAACTTTGCTAGCAATTTTAATGAGAATTCAAATAAAGCAAACCCACATTTTTATACCATATTTTCCTAGTTTTGAATTTATACAGCATATATATACATTGTGTGTGTGTGTGTGTGTGTGTGTGTGTGTGTGTGTATCCATCCAAAATACACGACATTCTTTGCAGCTCACGGTTCACTAGCTATAATTCATGAACCTGGAATATGTTTATCTGATAAATACTGATTCTAGACTTCAAATGCATCTCTATTATTCTAGCTTTGTGATTTCTCTGATTATTCATGCACTTGCTTCATCAAAATGTACTTTTGAAAACTTCATGGCTCATAATTTTTGTTGAATAAACATGTTAGCTATCTTCTTTGTTGCATAATAGCAAAACATTTTAATTTTACATTTATAAACAGTTAGAATGATCAGTCCAGTTACTGTTTTTCATTTCTACATCATCTGTTACCTTCCAGTGACTTTTATATACATCTGTCTTCCACATTTATCTACTTGCAAACTATCAAGTAAATTTTGATGCACAAGTATCATAAAAGATTAAAGAATAATGTCACATATCCTTTTATCAGTATGAGATGGAATTTTATCAAAATATTATAAAATCCTATTGATTGACTAACTGGGTGATTCTACCATATTTTCTTTTGTTCTCAGAAATATATCAATTCTTGATTTGAGACAATTCACCTAAGTAGATTATGTCATGTCATCTGAAGACCTGAGACTTTGCTTATATGAACAGTTTAGCATCATTATTAGTCTAGAGTAGGATCAAAATTTTTTTATTAATGAGTTAAATAGTGGATATTTTAGGCCACAGTTTTCCATTCACTGGTCTGGATGTTGCTTTTTATATTCATCTTCTGATGTTTAATTATTATGAAGTGACTTCTGTCAATTTTGCCATTTGCTGTTATGGACAGAAAATGGAAAAATGTAAACACAAACATGATATCTGTGTTCAAGGAACGCTTGGGGGAAAATAGACTACAAGGATGGTATCCTCCAACTTCCATTAAAACTTCTTAAAAGATAATCCAATACTTTGGGCAACAGAATACAATAAGGATGATGTAATAATGATCCTTTAATATCACTACTCATGGTTTCTTTCATCTTTTTAGATGATTCCATCCTTCCATGTTCTTATTAGTCTTGTTTTTTTTTTTTTAAGAGCATAATTGGAGGTAGCTGGTGAGTGTATTACATATTGCTGCATGATAGAGTACCCTCAAATTTAGCACCTTATAACACAAACTTATTATCTCTAGTTTTTGTAGGTGAGGAATTCAGGAGCAGCTTAGCTACATGGTTCTCATGAGGCTGCAGTCAGGTTGTCAGCCTCAAGACTGTAGTCATCTCATGGTTCTACTGGGGCTAGAGGATCTGCTCCCAAGCTCACTAACATGGTTGTCAGGAGGCCTCAGTACCTGCTACTTGAGGCTCCTGGCAGCTTGAAAGTCCTCACAACATGGCAGCTTGCTTCCCCAAAGCGAGTGATCCAGTAGAGAATGAGCAACACCATACCGTACACTTGTAGAACTTAGTCTCTGAAGCACACATCATTACTTCTACCTTTTCTATTCTTGAGAAGTCCCTCCCACAGTCAACCAGAGGAGATTACACAAGGGCATGAATACCACAAGGCAGGAATCATTGGGACCATCTTGAAGGCTAGCTACCACAATGAGTTATAATAAATCCTGGGCTGAAGAATAACAATGTTTCAAGATAAGGAATAATAAAATCAAGAGAGTCTATATTTTAGATTTATAAAAGTCCAGTAGAGTTACAGCATGGTTACAAAATAGGAGTTTTATTAATTTTTTAATAAGTTAATTTTCTTGTTCTTTGCCAGACCTCTAAGAAACTGAGTTATGAATCCTTATACATAGTTAGAACTGCTTGAAAAAGAAACTCAAACTAAAATTGGGTTCCATGGACCCAGATGATATACCGGGGATTAATTTCTTCTTTCTGCTTTCCTTATAAGTTTTTAAAATTGCTTAACTATTATTTATTAAAATGGGTATTTTAAGACCATAAATTTCCCTCTGAACAGTGCTTTAGTTCTATAGATTCTATTATGTAGAATTACAGTTTTCTACATTTTTTATAGATTAGATTATGTAGAATTACAATTTTCTAGATAACCTATCAAATTTCTAGATAGGTTTGTTTCCAACTCTAGGAATGTTTAATACATGTTTTAATTTCTGGGTAGTTAGGAATACTTTTTAGTTTTATATTGTAGTTGGAAAATGTATGCATTGTTGTAATCACTATCATTTTTAAAACATAGTTTTGATCATTGTTTTGTAATATTTTAAATTCTATTAAGACTGACTAAATACTAGTGCTTAAATTAAAAAAAATATATTGCTCATTTACCCTTCCAAATGAATTTCACAATTTGTCTATTTAACATGTCCCATAAAGATCGAAATTAATATTACATTAAGTATGTTCACAGATTTTTATTCTAGTTTTACTTAACCTCAATGCGTATATTGCTTTCCATTTTCTCCTCTACGATTTTGTAAGAAAATAAATTTTTAAATTTTGTAATTGTATCTAGACTTTTCTTCTTTCAAATTCAGGTGCAGGTCTCTCCCAAGGAGAAGGGTATTTTGATGTGTCCTGGTCGATGTGAACAAAGTTTTCATCATTTTCTTCATGAACACTTGATTGGCACAGTCATCTGTATTTCATCTTGTTACATGTGACTCATGCTTAAATAATCAGCCAGGTATTTCTAGGAATAATAATCACTTTGAATAACTGAACAATGGAAAAGTAAGTGATTAAAACAAACTCAAGGCCACGTATAGTTCAGAAAAGTCTATCAATATTGCGATTGAGCACATTAGTATACTGTAACTTTCTTAGTATGTTAAGCCCTTTATTAATGCCTTTAAAAATAAATGTTAATTTTTTTTACACCTTGACTATCTGAATATTTTTCTTTGGAATGTATGTGGTGAGGTGGAGTCTGTAGAAAGAAAATTACTCAGGCTTATTTGGGTAAGGGGGTAGTACTATAAAGATACAACCAGTTGTAAAACAGTGTTGTAGATAATCCAGAGTTAGAAAACAAAGCATAGCTGAAGCTCAGTGTCACAGGGACTGGACCTGGCCAGTCAGGAACCAAGGCTATGTTTTTTTCTTGGAAATCGTTTTGTCATTCTCCTCTCTGCACCTTTTTTTGTCTGTCTGCCTCTCTCCATGGACCCTTCCACATTCTCCTCATGCACACTGCCTAATGTTGTTGCCCACACCATTCATTCTTTATCCTAACTTGCAGTTTCATCTACCTATTTGGCTGTATCTGTATCTCTCAGTTCAAATTCTCAGGAGAGGTAGGAGACTGTTGTTTTAGTTTAGTCCGAGGTCCATGGCATCTGGGATTCCTTCTAGTCCATTTAGCTGCAGGAGACGAGGATAATATGATAAATGCTATTTCTTTCAGATGTTTTATGTGGGAAAACCAGATATGCCTAGCATATCAGTAGCTACCCAGCACATACTTGTTGAAGAAATGAATGCCCAGTGCGTGGTAAGTAAGCTTCACAGAATGAGATGTTCTGTGGTTTAAGCTTTCTTGTACAGGTAAGTGGAATTTTACCATTTTTCTGACAATCAGCCAATATTTTATATATTTAGCATATTTTAATTGCCTAAGTATGTGCCAGGTTAAATTTATTTGTGAAACCCACTTATTTGCTTTCTAAGATAGTTTTGGATGTTACCGCCCTTAATATCTAATGCAGCTGAAGGGTGGTTGTAGGTTCAGGAAAATCTTTTCAGTAAGTCTTTAACTTTGTGTGCTAGGCACTATTCTAGGTGCTTGGGAGACAGCAGTAAACAAAACAGATGAAAGTTCCTGCTTACAGTAGTAGGAACCAGCTAGGGGTAAGAAAAAACTTTATAAGGTGGCAGATAGTGATAGAAGCTGTAGAGAAGTGAAGCAGGGAAAGGGGTTAGGCAGAATGACATTGAAAATGGGGATGCTTTTTGAGAAAGATCAGAAAACGCATTGAGGTGACATTTGAGCAGATATCTGAAGGAAATTAGAGCTATTTACATAAGTAGAGGAAGAACCTTTGAAGCAAAGGAAATAACATAAAGGCTCTAAAACACGAGCATGTTTAGCTTGTTCAGGAAACAGCAAAGAAACCAGCCTGTGGCTGAATGGAAGTGAGCAAGGAGGAGAGATTAAGGAGATGGAGATAAGTGTGTGTGAGTGGCTACTTATAAAAGTATTACACACAAAGTGGCTACTTATAAAAGTATTACACACAAAATCAGATAATCCATCTTGCCCTTCTAGTAATCGCTCCTTCCAAAGGTAGCTTCTTTAATATTGCAATGCTAAACTAGTTTTATATTTTATTTTAAATATAAAAATAGTACAGGTGATTGTAAAACAAAAAACAGAAAAGGAAAAAGTATAAGGAATGCTGTCCAGTCCCCTTCCTAGAGTTAACCACTATTAACATTTTCTTGTTTATTCTTTCAGAAATTCTTAATGCATCTAGAAATGAGTGTATATTTTTAACAAATGGGATCGTACGATATATACCGTCTGTATGTTTCATACATGGGGTGGGAGGGAAGGATTGGCTTTTTCCTAGGTATGAAATTCTATCAAATTTTACCTAATTTTTAACTTATACCAGCATCATATATTGGGAATGGTCATCTGCTTAATTGGTAGAAGTGAAATTCTGGAGACAGACATGGATGTTAGACATCCACATTAAATGTAATACCTTGAGCCGTATGAAATCACTGCAGAGACAGAATTTGTTCTCCCCAAGCAGAGTGGGTTTATAAGAAAATTCTAAGGTCATTATAATATATGTTAAACTCTCAAACATGGTTATCTAAAAAAACATTGACTCAATTTTCTAGAGAACACAAATTTAGCTAATCTCTAGTAATGCTAAATTCTATTCTGCATTTTTTGCTTAGACAGTAATGTTGAATTAAAAGCCTCTGGAATAAAAAAGCATTTTTCCCTAAATCCTATTTGTTCTTCATATTGGCAATGGATAAAAGGAAGGTATAAGTAAACTCTACTATACCAGTTCAATATACAGAACAGGTCCTACAAGGACTAAGGAGTACCTCTTTGCCCACAAAAGATTCAGCTGAAGTTAAAGTAAATTCTTAACATTTAACTCTGAAACCGATTAAACCCTTAAGTTAGTCATTTGATATATAACTTGATTACTACTTCCATATTGTTGCTTTAAGATAGATTGGTAGACTTCACCCAACCTCTTCCTGTTTGTTACTCTTTATGGTAGTTAGCATGGAAACAGTGCTGATCCTGGATGATAAAGGGCTGATCTTTAGTTGCAGAGGATCATTCAGGGACTTCAGAGGTACTGGTAATAATTTCTTAAGCTCAGTGATAGGCAAGCAGAGTTGTTTTTCTTACATGCCTTACATATTTTATATTCTTTTGAATACAATATTTAAAATGTTTTTGGATAATTAGGTTTTTAGAATCATTGACAAAAATTTTCTTGATTGAGCAGGTTTTAGCTAAATCTTCTATTTCTGAATAATTGGAGAGAATGGCAGTACCCATTTCCAGTGAATAATTAAATGTTTAGATTGAGGATGTTTTTCTTTCACGGAAGTAAGCAGTGTGATGTCTTCTTCATCCAGTAGCCAACTTAACATGTTAAGTCTGATGAGGCTTGGGAGCCGTAAGATACATCGACTCAAAGACTTGACTGTTGTGGCCTGAGCTTTGATACATTCTGTGAAATGCCTGGAAATAGTCAACTCTTGCAAGTTTGGCAGGTTGTCCAGTGCTTTAAAGAAATTTCTGTATCCTTCCTCTGTAATCTTGTGATTGATTGAAAGATTTAAGTTCTCAAGTTTCTGGAAACCTCCGTTGATTGCTACCTTGGCTATAAAGGCAAAACATTTATGAGAATGGAATCATAGACTTTTTTTTAAATAATGGTAGACTAGGTTATTTGAACACTACCACCACTGAACATAGAAAATGCCCAATAAAATATTTTTTAAATAGCTCCTTAAAAATCCCAAAGAGCTGACAATAACAGCTTGGCTAAAACCCAAGTGAAAAGCAGAAACCAGAGAAGTAAAATTATGCCCTAAAGCAACGGTCCCCAACCTTTTTGGCACCAGGTACTGGTGCTCCTATGAGAATCTAATGCCTGATCTGAGGTGGAGCTGAGGTGGTGATACTAGGCTGGGAAGTAGCTGCAGATACAGGTGAAGCTTCATTTGCTCACCCACTGCTCACTTGCTGTGCAGTGCAATTCCTAACAGGCCACGAACTGGTATTGGTTCGTGGCCTGGGGTTGGAGACCCCTGCCTTAGAGTAGTGAAGCTACTTTTGCTGTGAGATTTGTCATATTGTGCAAATTTGGACTTCTCTTTTGGTCTCACAGGAGGACAAATGTCAAAGTGCAGCATGTCCAAGAAGCAGACTGTTACAAAGGACATTAGAGATTGTGGCAACCACATCTCTCCTTTTATGAAAAATAGGATATGACTTTCTCAAACCATGTCTTCTCACTGCTGCTATTCACCTTTTGCCCAGAAGGGCTCCTCCGGTTACTGAGGGCTCTGAAGGATATGACAGCCCAGCATACAGTAAGTCCTCAATTAGGTTGACTTTACTTTGGAAGTGGATACCTAGTACAGTGTTTGCTCTGTTTTTAATGGCTAATTTTTTTTCATAGTTTAGGCAAATGTTAGGTTTGGTTTCTGGAATCCATGACTGTAGCATGACTACCTTTAGAGACAGGTACTGAGAAAATTAAAATTCATTGAGTTGTACACTTGTGATTTGTGTATTTTCTGTATGTGAATTAACAATTTTTAAAATACTTTAAAAAGAAGTATATGGAAGGTATGTTACCAGGCATCTGAAACGCTAGGTGCCAAGAATACAGACTTGAGGGTCTGTGAAGTCTCAAATGGGAGACCATCTTTTACTTCCAAATCTGACCACGGTGAACTTAAATCCACAGGACATAAGAGGGAACAATAAGATAGTGAAATTGAGGAAGTAGATTGAAAAGTTTTAAAGAGACAAAAGTTTTTATAGACATTTTGCAGCAGAAAACTTGAGTAATATAACGGGCTTTCATGTAGGCTGAAACATTTTGTTTGAGGTTAACTCACCAATTTCCATTATACTGTCATCATTCAAAGTCTGGAAAAATGAGAGAACGCGGAGACATTGAAGATGCTGACACTGCTGGATGATCAGTTGGGCCACTTGATGAATCCCATCCCCAGTAGGAAGGATCAGTTCTTCCAAGTTACTAAGAGAGCTTAAAGTATAGGCTATTGGAAGAGGGGAAAAAAGCTGTTTTCCATACTGTATTCCCAAACAACGGTAATCTACAGCCTCCAAATCATGCACAGTCCAGAATGCCCCATGTAGCAGAGAGGCTGTTCCTCTTCCTATCCAAAGGCAAGAGTAAGGGTTCAGCCTACACCTTAATTTTCATTGCTACCTCTTGGCAACCATTCCTCTACCCTACCCCAGTCAGTCTTTTCTGCACTAGAAACCAGAATGCCTATCACATACCCTTTCCTCTTTTAGACTAAAGCTTCCGTGGGCCTCCAGGATACTCTCCTAGCTCCTCAATCCCTTCAGCCCTCTTTCTTTCAATCCCACCTCTGCTGCTATTTCAGTGATTTCTACATCTGCCTCCCAGCATTGAAACCTCACAGCCGACCACTCTCCTAGGTTTCCCTTTCACTTTGATCTCTTCTTTGCCGCAATATTATGGATCACTTGATGCCTAGAAAGCTATTTGAGGCCTCACACCTGAAAATGTTTTGAACACTTTCTTGCATAAAAACAATGTTCCAGGCTTATCTTTTACTTTCCCCGTCCCAATTCTTATATCCTCCGTTTCTCCAAGAACCTTGGTTCCTTTTAGGGAAGCCAATATTTAGAAGTCAAGACCTAGGCGTTTGGTGTGCTCATTTCTCTTAAGGTGCTTTCTAGTCTCTCAGTTGACTGAACTGAGAAATACGTATATATGTGTGTGTATGGATATATAGAGAGATAAATGGATATCTAGATTTTTGTATATATTGCTCTGTGTGAATAGGTTCAAAACCATGAGTTTACAGCAATATTTCCGGTTCTAATTTAATACCTCAAAATTCTTTCTAGCCTCCCCTTTCAAAGTTCATAAATTCTTTAACAGTGAGGAAACTTGGCTCTCATTGTACTCGGTGTACTTGCTTAATGAACCTATTGTATATAACAACCTCCTTGGTTGTTCAGCCCTTGTGCTCCTCCCCCACCCACGTTGCTACCTCTAAAGGAAGAAAAGACAGGAAGAGGAAGAGATCCTGGTGATCCTTAAGCATGCCAAAGTTTGAGAAGCACTACTGCTCAACAGTCCTTACCTTCACTGAAACCCAAAATGCTTATGCCAAGCCCCATGTCACCAAAGATTTTGAGTTTTGGCTCTCCCATAAATGGAATCAATCCAATCAGAAATGGCCTGAGCAGCACTAATTAAGCAGTCATCCTGATGGACCCCTGCCTACAGAGAAGTAAGCTTGCAATAATCAACCTACTTTTTTTACCTAGTATGAATTCCTGTCCCTCCTCCCTTCTGCCTATAAAAGTCATTCTGTACAGCTTCTCAGAGCTCCTTTCTATCTGCTAGAAAGGAGATGGAAGCTGCCCAATTCAAATCCATTTTTGCTCAAATAAATGCTTAAAGCTTTTAATATGCCTCAGTTTATCTTAACATCTGTCAATTTTTTTCCATGAGCATCTGTTACTTCTGTAATCAAAAAATAAAGTAGGCTCTTTCTGTATTTTTTTTAAATCCAAGTTTTTATATACTGAGTTTTCTTAACCTTAAACATGGTTTTCTGTATATCTCAGAAGCCTTTTAAACAACACGGACTTAACATGTTTGAAATGGATACCTGACAATGAAGTTGCATAGTCCTGTAATAACATATATCGGTTCTAAGAAATAAGGTACTCTGAGCACATTGCTTTGAATGAGATCAAGGCATTTGGAGAGTATAAGCTCAGCCGCACTGTCCCTTCCTTCTAATTAGCTAGGGAAGCTAATATATAACATGATTTATTGTAACTAATGCAAAATAGGAGATGAAGTATTTTGTGGAGAAGAGAATAAAGAATAAATAAAAGGCACTGTTTTGCAAACATACCAAATTTTTCAGATATTTCCTTATCAGGAAATTGTTGGAATGCAAGATTTAATATCTTCAGAGAAATAAAATTTGGCAAAATGAGAACTGTAAAAGGGAAAACAAAAATCTAGTTATGTCAGCTATATCTCTTAAAGCAAAATGTAATGTATTAAAGAATATTTTTTAAGTGACAAAAATTAATACAGTAATTCAGATTGAATTAATTAGCATGACTAAGAAGAAAATCTTTGCTCAGGAAATAATTCTGATAACTATAAAATATTTAAACTTTTAGAAACAAATGTAACATTTGATAATTCATTTAAGATCAGATATCATAATAGTTTTCTGACATCAACTGCATGTTTAAAATTTGTATTTTTTTTAAAAGTGCTTAAAATGACTGTGTCCACAGAAGCATCCTAAACAAAATTTTATGATTACAGTTCTTACCAAATGGAGTGGCTTCAAAAAATGCTCCAGAAAGCTTAATTTCTTTGAGTTTCTTGCAGGAAGCAAGTACAGTCATGAGAGACTCAAAATCCGAAAAAAAATTACATTCCAGGTGGAAAACATGAAGGTTTGGAGAATTTTGAATTAATTTAACTGTAAAATATCAATGATTTAAGAAATGAGAGAAGATTGCAAATTTCTATCAGGATTAGCCACATAATTATTTTGGTTCAACAATACTGAATTAAAGCACCATGATGTAATGATCCAAGAATCAGGCCACTTTGAGCTTAGGTACAGGGTCTGCAATGAACTAGCGAGCTATGTGAACTTGGACAGGTAGTTACCCTTTTTGGGGATTAGTTTTCTCTTCTGTAAAATAAGGGCATTGCATCAGTAAAGTCACCTTCAGCTTTAACGTCCTAACATCTCTAAGTTTGCACATGACATTTACACAATAGGAATACTATACAAAGAAACATAAAAGCAATGACAATTCTGAAACAAAACCTAATTTGATGCGAAAATTGCTGACAACTGTAAGAAAACTACCACTACCAGTTTCAGTGAATTCTAGTGCATGCAACTCTGCATGCCAATTCCATAGAATTTACATTTCTTTAGTCCTTAGTGTTCAGTCTATTAAACTAAGGAATTGATGATGCCTAAGTCATTTTGCTAAATGATATATTTAAGAAAGATGGCTACGCAAGTTGCTCATCAACCAACCATGAGGATAGGCTGGTGAGAAAAACAGGGACATGCTTCCAGTTGCTACCAGTCAGCATATTTCCTTCTACTTAATTGGGCAGATCTGTAAGTTACAATGTAAAAACAACTTAAAATAACTACAAATTATTTTGGAGAGCCAGTATACCAGTGGTTAAGAGCACACACTTAGTAGTAGTCAGAATGTGTTTGAATCAGATCTACCATTTCATTAGCTGGGTGTTGTCAAGCAAATTACTTAACCTCGTTATATCTCAATTTCCCCAGCCGTAAAGTGAAAATAATGGTGCCTTACCTCATAGAATGGATATGATATGAAGGTTAAATGATATGAAGTTAATGGATATGAAGATTAATATTGGTAAAGTACCTGGAACAACACCTAGCATGTAGTAAAGTCTCAATAATTACAAATAGCTCTCTGCATTCTTAATGAAAATGCTATTCAATTTACCATGGATACAGGCTACACACACAGATCCAAAGAAGCTTTAACTCTTAAGTGAATTATTGGTCAAGAACTTTTTCCCAGTGATATAAAAACAAGTAAATCAAAGTGCCATGCTTACTTACCTAGTTTGGACGGACCAACCTCAGCTGAAATTTGGATCAATAATTTCTCCATATGGTGGAGATTTAGGAATCCTTCAGGAATGACTGAAAAAACATTTTGTTTATCCAGATTCACAGACAGTTCTTTCAGACACAGGAACTTGTCCAGATTAGGAAAGAGTTGATCTAGAAAGCAACACAGTTTTTTATTATTAATTCAATTCATTAATGGATTCATTAAGCATTTTCATATCTTCAAATGAAAGCCTTGCATATACCCAAAAACATTTTCTAGAAACTACATATATGAAGAGACTGCTGTGTGCAGCATTTACTTGGATCCCTGTGTATGTGGGGAGACTTGTGCTACTTCTGTATTCACAAGACTAAGACATCACCTCAACAAGTGGTGCTGGGACAACTGGACTTCCAAATGCAAAAGAATGAAGTTGGACCCTACCCCCCAGCACCATGTATAAAATTAACTCAAAATGGATCAACAACCTAAGTGTAAGGGCTAAATCATATAACTCTCAGAAGAAAACATAGAGGTCAAATCTTCATGACCTTGGATTTGTCAATGGATTCTTAGATATGCTAGCAAAAAATAAATAAATTGGACTTCATCAAAATTTAAAGCTTATGTTCACTGAAAGACATCAATGAGACATTGAAAAGAATCTACAGAATAGGAGAAAATATTTTCAAACTGTACATCAAATAAGGATTTAATATCCAGAATATACAAAGAACAACAAAAGTCAACACAATTTAAACATGACTTAATAACCATGTCTCAAAAAAGACACAAACAGCTAATAAAAAAGCACATGAAAACATGTTCAACATCATTAGTCATTAGGGAAATACAAATCAAAACTACAATGATATACTACTCTGACCTACTAGGATGACTATGATTAAAAAGACAACAAGCATTGATGAGGATGTGGAGAAATTGGAGTTCCTGCACATTGCTCATGGAAATGTAAAATGGTACAGCCACTGTGGAAAACAGTTTGGAAGTACCTCAAAATTAAATAGAATTACCAATATATGATCCAGCAATTCTACTTCTGGGTATATTTCTAAAAGAATTGAAAGCCAGATCTCAAAGAGATAGCTGTACATCAATACTCAGCAGCATTACTTAAAAGAGCTAGAAGAAAAAGGGGGGGAGGGAAAAAAATTAAAATTTCTTTAAAAAAGGGAAAGTTTCTGTAAAAGGATAAAGTACAATTTATGCATTAATATACTCATTAAAGCATTTATTGAAAAAAATTTTTAAATAGAAAATGCAAGTGTCCATTAATAGATGAATGGATAAACATATATGTATATGCAGTGGAATATTATTCAACAATAAAGGAAATGAAGTTCTGATTTGTACTATAACATAAAAGAATCTTGAAAATGTGTTAAGCAAAATAAGCCAGGCCAAGATATTGTATGATCCTACTTACATGAAATATCCAGAATAGACAATAGACAAAGTAGAATAGACGTTATCAGTAGCTGGGGAGAGGAAGGAGTTATTGTTTAATTGGTACAGAGTTTGGGATGATGAAAAATGTTTTATGTGTATTTCACTATAATAAAAAGCATTAAAAATAACAATTTTTAAATAAATTTGATGATAAATAACCCACAGATCCAAAAAATGTTCAGTGAACCTCAGGCAACATGTATACAAAGCAAAGCACCTAGTCATAACAACCTGTTGAAAAACCAAAGCCATACTATAAACAATTAGAAAATGGAATATATATATATATATATATATATATATAATTTATACAAGTATCAAAAAATAGAAGTACCTAGGAATAACTTTAATGAAAATATAAACCTACACTGAAAACTCTCAAACATTTCTTGGAAAGGTGAAAGGAGACACAAATAAATGGGAGAGTTTTCCCCTTTATTTATTTCCCGGAGAGTGGAAGTTCTTCCTTGCATTAAATAGGTAGAGTGAGGGTGATTCTCAAGCACCATCTTTACATATAAATCATTCTTTTACTAATAAAATTTGTGAGAGCTTATTAGCATTCATTAGTTAATATTTTCATCTGAGTTGTTTGAAAATCATTCTATTTAAAGGCCTTTCACCGATTCTTATTACTGACAAAAATAAATTAGTGAAGGTTTATATCTGTTCTATCAGCAAGTATTTATGGTTTCATGATTTCAGAAGTTTTATACATCTAAAACTAAGAGTGAGTAAATAAAATTACCATCAGAATAGCCCGCTAAAATATACTCAAGTATACCTTGTACATGGCTTGTCTCTGAGACGGCAAGAGATTCCAGAGAAGGCAGGTTGAGAAGCAATTCCTGTTCTTCTGCACTCAGCTCAGATTTGTCTATGGAGCACTTGGTGAAAGAGGCCTTATACTGCTCAAGAGCTGGGCGGAGGCTTTCCATAAAGCCCCTGCTTCTATTTAAATGAAGTTCAATGTGCTGTGAAGCTGAGAAGACTACCATTAGAACCCTGAGCATCCCCTGGTCCACACCATCACTATTAGCCACGTGGACTTCCAGAAGGGGAATCTTGTACTGCTTTGGAGAAAGTTTCCAGTAGCCAGTGCTGATGTCTGGTGGTGCTTTAAGTTGCATATCCAGAAATCTCATTACGTTTGCCTCTTTTTCAGCTAAATTCTGATCCCATTCTTTCATAGGTTCAAAAGCAGAAGCACAGTCCTGATCTATAGTTGGTGCCTGTGATTTGTCGATACATGTTTCCAGGACTGAAAAATCTGTTCTGGGACACCTTCTTTTTCCTGTTATGGAGAGTCGTATGCTCCTCAACAATAACAGGCTTTCTGGGTGGTCAAAAAAATACTGTAATTTAAGTACATCCAAAGTCAGGGTTCTCCCTTGAAGGAATTGCAAAATAAGTGGAGAACATGCAGCAACAGTGTTGCTTCGATAGGCAATGTTTAAGGCAAGAGCCAGTACTTGTTTTGAAACCACTGAAGAGTAATGAGATTGACAGGACATCCTAAATAATTGCATTAACTCTAAACTTTCCGGGTGGTGCTTCAGGTTGTCTTCATCTTCAGATACATCCTTCAGTGACTCGTTATCCACCAAATGAAGCAAATGAGATACGATTTTGGGCCCTGCCTTTGTTGAAGGATAGCAGGAGATATACTGCAAAAAATTGTTATAATAAAAGGGACTTATAGTTATCACGGATGACTTAATTTGTTTCAAATAATAAAGTCCCAAATCTTGATCTTCTTGCCTATCTGAATCCAAGAGTGCAATCAGACTCATCCCAGCAAGACATTCTTGGAATGCAGGATCTAAAAACTGGTAGACTGGTCTCAGTCTCTGGGCTGTGAATTTACTCATCAGGTACATGGTTAGATCTTCATCTTCGTCAACCCCTGCTTCTATAAGGTCATCGTCACTAAATTCAAAGCAAGATGAAAAAAGCCCTTTCAAAGCCAGCTGACCACAGGAGGACACAGTTGCTTTGAGAAGTTCAGCCGAAGTTTTGTGCTTTAAGAATAGGCATTCCATATAGGACTTGAAAACAGCCACACCATCAAAGGACTGGTCAAAAGGATACTGAAACCAGGTAGCACAGACTGCTGCTGCAAAAAGTGGAGTTTTCTGTATTCCCTGTAAACTGGGATTAAACCCAAAGTGAATCATAAACTTTTGCAGACGAGTCATACCATGTGGGAAAAACTTCCGTAACATATAGATGGTATTATAGAAGGGAAACACCTCGATCTTTAGAATTGTATTTAGGTATTGGCGGATGTCCCTGGCCCTGTTTGTACAGGCAGCAATCAATAAACAGGTCCTTGATGAGTGGTTTTTTTAATCAGCTTTTCTATGACTTGAGGGACTGAGCACATCTCTTTGTAGTCATCCAAAAGGAATAACACCTGATTTTTTAGCTGCTGGATGATATTCCTCAGGCACTTTTCAGTAACAGATCCTTCTGTCTCTAGGAGTTGGTTGCAAATGATGTTGGCCAGTCCCTGGTCCGGTGTGGTAGAGCTAAGGGAGACATAGAAAACCAGCTGAAACCTGTTTAACAAGGAACAGCATCCTGATGCCCATAGAAGAGCTATTTTCTTCAGGAGGACTGTCTTTCCACTGCCAGCTTCACCCTCCACGCACATGACAGAGTTCAAGTCGGCAAAGACCTCAGGCAACACAACAGGCTCCTGCACAGGACTACTAACGTGTTTTGAAGCAAGGGACAAATCACAACCCAACAAATGGTCAGTGGCTGAACTGGAAGAGACCTCAAGCAAAGACATGCGGCGGAAACTGGCATTGGTGTAAGCTGCTCTCAGTCGCTCACTCAGACTCTTTGCCTCCTGAAACCACTGGGCTTCAACCTGGACCATCTCTGAGGATAGAAAAAAGGAGGCACAATTGTAAATATTCTTTTTTAAAGTCTCCTGCATACAAAAAGTATACATACTTCTATCCCATATGCTGCTTCAAAATCCTTACCTGGCCCTGTAGAACTAACTGCTGCTGAATCTTCAAGATTGCTTCCACTTGTGGTTTCCTTTGAAAACAAAATCCTCTTAAGTCAAAGTTTGTATAAGACGATGGGGCATCATGTTATAGCTGGAGAACAAATATCTAAACACAGTCCACCCTCAAATATGTATGCCAGTTGAAGGGAACAGTGCTACAAACATGAAACAATACATGATCTGCAAACATCTACAAGTGTGTGCTCCTAGGTAATACATATACAGTTCATTCCATGGATGAGTTAAGCAGTGATCATGTTCAGGTAGGTAATCAGAATCATAGTATCTAGAGCAAGAAAACCCTCCAGAAACCATTAGATGCAGCATTTGACCTTAGTTCTTAATATTTTTAATATTAGCTGCCTGAGAAAGTTAGGTTTCTTCCTTTAAAAATAAGCTATTTCTATATCCCCAAGGCTTTTTTCCTTCAATTTTATTTTCAGGTCACATATAAAACTTGAATCAAATAAATAGCAAGTTACTTTGTTCTCTTTCTGTGCAAGGACAAACGTAATATACCTAACATACAGCCTCTAATAAGGTGTCTGTGTATAAAATTGATAGTGGCTTATATCCCAGAGAACTTTGAAAGATTCCTCAGATTAAAGGGGTCAACCTGTTATCTGGGCTTATGATTTGGCTGGTCATTTGCTATTGTAGAAGAAACATATCTTTCCAGCCCTGAAAATGGCCAAGTAGCAAGTCAGACCTGACTCTTCTCCAAATGAATGTCATAGATGGAATCCAGGTATCCTGGATGCCTCTAAGATTGAAAGAGCCTGGCCTCAAAGTAGAAGGGATTGACTCTATGTTTCACAAAGCTAGGTATTCTGTCTTAATTGTTTACTGTAGTATCCCCACCTGCACCTAGCACATCATAATTGCTTAATAGATAGTTTCAGAATTTATTATTTATGATGAGCAATTCCTGTTCAAAAAGTTTTCAATCATGTACTGCTAAAATAAATAACGTAGTGTTGTTCATTACCGTTAATTCAGGAAGTTCACCATAGCTCTGAAGGTCTGGAATCACTTCTGCAGAGGCCATCATATTTTGGAGAAACTGACAACTAAGCATAAAAGTTAAAAGTTACAGGCAAGTAAGCATTACCCTATAAAAATAGTTTTAGGTGAGTAAGCATTTGCATTAGGTTTTCAAAAATTATTAGGGTTTTCATGGCAAAAAAATTAAATATAAAATTAATATTTCTGTGATTTGCTCTTATCAGTGTCATCAAGACATTTGGACTCTGACTCTCAGCAATAGAAATGTAAATGATTTATAAAGGAATGGGGATAACCAGTGAATTTGGTGGAAGGAGTACATATTTAACATTCATGAAACAATGAAGATGTACCTAAGGAATCAAAAACAAGAAAACTCCATCTATGAATTCTGGAACACACACAGAAAGAAAAACTGGTGAAATTCAAAGAAAGTCTGGAGTTAATAGTAGTGTACCAATGTTGGTTTCTTAATTTTGACAAATGTATCATGATAATGTAAAAGATGTTCGTATTAGGGGAATCTGGGTGAGAATATAAGAACTCTATTATCTTTGTACCTTTTCTCTAAATCTAAAATTATTCCCAAATAAAAAGCTTATTAAAAAAAAAAAAGCTTCCGTCAATATGAAGATTAAAGAATGGCCACAAACATATTCTGTAAAAACTATTTGCCAGACATCATGAAACTGGGACATCAGATATGATGTCTGCCTGACGAACTAAGGGAGAAAATTCTACAGAGCTGTGCCCAAAATGATTCACTTGGATAGGTGAGAACTATAAATGTGAGGAGGTAAATGGGAAACTAAGAACAACCCAATGGCTCGCACTCATTTGCATGCCGCCGCATATTCATAGGAAAGCAGGCAGTAAAGCAAGAGGAGGCCTGTTCTTAGTTTTCCACGTGGCTTAGAGATGAGTCTAGGAATAGAGGAGTAGCAGGAAAATAGCAAATAGGACTTTTAATATTTCTGTCAAAGGTCACTATGCAGATAGACCCATCAAGAAAAAGGATTCTGAAGGAAAGTAAAATACAGACTTTTTCATGCAAAGCCAATACAGTTATTTGCCAGCAGACCTGCACTACAAGAAATGTTGAAGTTCTTCAGTTAAAAGGAAAATGGTAACAGAAGAAACTCTACTTGGTGCTACCCAAAGGAATGAAGAGCACCAGGGATGGTAACTAAGTAGGTAAATATAAAAGACATTTTTCTATTTTAAAAATATATTTAAAAGATATGTTTGAAGCAAAGATATAATACTATATTGTGAGATTTATAATATATATGAAAGTAAAATACATGACTAGGACAAAGGATAAAACGGAAGCAATAAATAGAAGTATACTGTTACATAGTTCATACATTACATGTCAAGTATTATTTGAAGATGACTGTGATGTTAAACATACATATTGTAAATTCTAAAGAGGGCACTAAAAAAGACAAAGATGTACAACTAATCAATAACAGATAAAATGGAATACTAAAAACTACTCAAACTCATAGAAATCAGTAAAAGGGAACAAAAACGCTATGAGGCAAATAGCAAAGTAGAACATTTAAATCCAACCATTTCAATAATTACATTAAATATACATGTTCTAAACACTCCCATTACAGAGCAGATATTGTCAGACTTCAAAAAGGAAGATCCAACTGCCTTGCCTATTTTATTATTTCATAAAGTAATACACACTATAGCAGTGAAAACAAGCAAACTGCAACTCTACACATAATTATGAATGGGTCTCAAAGACAATGTAGAGCAAAATATGCCAATCACAGAACCACCATGTAGTATGCTTCCATTTATTTGCACTTCAAGAATAGGCAAAGTTCAGTATGTTTAAGGATACATATGTAGTCAGAAAAACCATAAAGAGAAGCAAAGGAATAATTAACCTAAAATTTAGGATCATGTTTACCTCTAGATTGGAAGGATAGAATATAATCAGAATTGGGGGAGGGTGTATATGTGTATATATGTGTGTATGTATGTGTATATATGTTATATATATATAACATGTTATATATAACACATGTTACACATATATAACATATATACATATATATATATTCAGAGATAGGTGCATTATATATAAGCTAGAAACATGTATCTCTTGTGCAGTCTTTCCCAGGGAACTGTGGAGGTTCCCTGGTATTCCACCAAAATGAGTGAATCAACCAAAAAGAGGGTGACATTAGATCTAGGACACAGGAACTATAACATGAGAGAGAGGCAATAGGAGCCCCTAGGATTATCATGAAGAAAGATCTTAGGATCCTAGGATGACTACAGAATGAGTACTTCATGTTGGAGAGACTCCTTCAAAAAAAATGAAGGTCCAAAGGACTAGAGAGGAGATTTAAACATCTGGGAGAATTTGAAGATGAATTGGTGCTAACGATTAAAAAAAAAAAAGACTAAATGGCTATTAAAAAATACTTTTTTTAAAGTAGTGATAAAGACATGAAGAAATGAATATATTTATATAAATTGAAATATACATTATATATATATATTATTTATAATGTATAACATTAAATATAAAATATAAAAATTTAAATACATATAAATTGAAATATATATTACTCAGCCATAAAAAAAAATGAAGTACTGATACATGCTACATCATGGATGGACCTCAAAACATTATGCTAAATGAAACCAGATACAAAAAATCATATTGTATGCTTTCGTTTATATGAAATTTCCAGAACAGGTAAATCTATAGAGACAGAAAGCAGATTGGTAGCTTTAAGGAGCTAGAATGCAGTGGGGCACAGAGATAGGAAGTGACCACTTAATAGTACAGAGTTTTCTTTTGGGGTAAGGAAGATGTCTGGAATTAGATAGAGGGGGTGTTTGCACAACGTTGTGAATGCCACTGGATTATGCACTTTAAAATGGTTAATGTATGAATTTTATTTCAAAAAATACTAAGCAAACATTAATGAACAAGGCAATTATTACTTTCTACAAAAATTGAAACTTGTACAGGGAGGGAAAATATTAATTTGCCACAGGTTCAGCTTTGCATAGCATTTACTTATGGAGTCATAAGTAAACATATAACAATATTGTTCTAATCAAAACTATGCGGTAACTATAATGAGAGGAAGGCTAAACGGAAAGTGTGTCATGAGAGCACAGGGAAAAGAGAGATGAAGACGATGGCATGATTCAGAAGGGCGGGCAAAGATTTAATCAGAAAATAAAATGAGGAAGAAAATGAGAAAACGAGGAACAAATTGGTAAAGTACATCCAAATCACAGACACTAAACATTCATTCTACTACTCACTTAGGAAAATATTTGGTGTGATCTCCTAATGGGTCACCACCTTCCTCACACTTTTTCAGACATTCTCCACAGGAAAAACGCTGGACGATGTCCTTTATACCTAGAAGGAAATTCAGTCAGTACCACTGGCATGTGTATCCCTCAAGTGACACGGTTAACCACTAGGTCTTTGGCAAAACCCTACTTGCATTTCCAATCAGATTGTGAAAAAGTCACAAGTTGGGTCACCAGCGAGGCAGCATTCCGTACAGGACCAATGCTATGAGTCATGAATGCTCCTATGTATCATGCACTTCGATGAACACCTCTCTGACCCATCCTCCTACAGAGCAAGAGATTTGCAAATCAGAGTATAGAGTTGAAAATCCATGAAGGAAGAGATTTTTGTCTGTTTTGCTCACCAGTGAATCTCATGGACCTAGAAGAACACCTAGCACTTATTAGGCACTCAATAAGTATTTGAGGAATAAATCAGAAAATATATTTGGAGCTCAGGAAAAAAATATGAACAGCAGCCCTTAGGTAAGTTCATGAAGAATCAAATGTCTCTACTACATTAGCACCAGGTTTATTCCACCAGAAGTAGGATCAAGTCTCCTTATGAGACTATTTCTGTGGACGGAAATTAGCATTTGGATGTACCAAAGAATTAAACTAGAAATGGAGCATCCCTCATCTTCTTTCCACTCTTGGAGCCCTGTAGGCATGGTAAAGCAAGGCCATCCCCTTTGTGACTGGACCAAAATATGCGGCCCTGGAGCTTGCAAGCCTGTAAGAAGGTCAGATGACTAAGATTTGTGGGGAAAGGTGGAGGTTCAAAAGGAGTGTAAGAACACTGGTCAGCAGGTCTTTGAGGGAGGCTGGCAAGAGGAAGACAGAACAGAGAGTAGGGAGAAGGAGTGGGACACTCTTTCCACGTGCTTAAGATTGTGGAACACTAAGATTTTTTTGTGCCATTGGTATGTTTCTGTTAAAGTAATCCCTACATTCCCCTACACTGTACTGCTCTGTGATATCTACTTGACTTCTTAGTAAAGGGTCTGCATGGGCCCTCACTGTGTGTTTGGTCTGAAGGTCAATAAAGGTATCAAGAAAGGGCACAATATCCTTTCTGATCACCTTACTGTACCTCAGGCAGAGACCTGAGGGGAACCAGCCTATTCTTTGTGCATTTAAGAGTAGAATTTCCTGAACCAGCAGCTAAAGAAGATACTATGAACTGATGGAAGATTCTACATGCTTAGAAATCATTTTTAAAAGTATTTTCTGATTTTCTCTTCCTAGTAGTGTATGTCAAAGATGCTTATCCACATTCCCAGTATCTTTCATCCTTTTATAATATCAAACCCCGATTTTTAGCTGGGTATACTGCCAGCCAGGAAAAAAATTAAATGTCCCAGCTTCTCTTGTAACCAAGTATAACCATCAGACTACTAAATTTTGGTTAAAGAGATACAAGCAAAAGGGTCATGTGACGGTTTTCAGGGGCAGGGATGGGATTGGGTGGTTGTGGGGAAGAGAGTAACGTAGAGATAGTAAGACATAATTATCCCAAATAGAATACAGTTTCCTGCCCCCTCTATCCAAAAGCAGAACATTCCTCTGAAACATTTCATAAGCTGAAATGGCAGAAAGTGAAGAAGCAATTACCTTAGGACAAGGGTCCTCAACCCCTGGGCTGTGGATCAGTACCGCCAGTGAGGAACTGGGCTACACAGCAGGAGATGAGTGGTGGGTGAGCTAGTGAAGCTTCATCTGTATTTGCAGCCACTCCCTAGCGCTAGCATCACCACCTCAGCTCCACCTCAGATTATCAGGCATTAGATTATCATAGGAGCATGGGTCCCTGGTGCCGAAAAGGTTGGGGACCACTGCCTTAGGACACATCTTGCTAACAAATACACAAAATAAACTGAGATAAAACGCAGATGCTCACAGACAGTTCAAAGCTATGGGGGCTTGATGCTGAGATGCGGAGTGCAGTTCCCAGGGAAGGGGCTTGGTGACGCCACTCTCACTGCTCCGGTGCGTGCTGCCTCTATAATGGTTCACCGCAAGACGAACGCTGTACACTATTTTTTGCTTTCCCCCTTTTTTTGGCAAAAGCGAAAATCCTCTTCAGATTTGGTTAGCAAAAACAAGTAGAGGCATACCTTGTGTTATTGAGCTTCACAGATGTTGCATTTTTTAAATTTTTTTTTTTTTTATGTATTGAAGGCAAGACCCTCCCCATCTGCAAAAGGATTATAGCTTACTTTATTGTGGTGGCCTGGAAACGAACCCGCAATATCCAAGGTATGCTTGTACTAATGTATGTCTCTCATAAAAACAAAGTGGCGAAAAGCAGAGACGGAAAGCGGAGGATACATGTACCTGTTAGGAGCTTCTCTACCTAAGGGAGATGTGGAAAACTGGGAGAGGGTTTCTGATACAGCAAGGGAAAGGGATCCTTAAGGAAAGATTAAAAGAGTGGAGATTGTTGAGACTAGATAAACCCAAGCTCAGGATCATGAAGGGTAAGAGGTTTAAATGAGCAGCAAGGCAAGAGCTTGCACAAACTACTGGCTCGCCTGAATAAAAAGGCCTCCTTTGGCCAGAGCTACAACTCCCACAGGGGATGCCTGGGGCCAGTTCTTAAAAGCCCAGTCCCAGTTCTTCATTAGCAAAGATGCCGTCATTGCAATAAGCTGGAATAAAAGCCGGGAAGACCAGCAAGTTTTGACATTACAAACATCAGTGTTCAGGTTATCTCTTCACATTTATAGATAGAATGTGATGTTTGGAGTTTGCTTCAGTGTAATTGGAGGAGGGGTAAAAAGGAAGAAAGGGGTTTAGATGAGGCAAGATTGACCTTGTGTTAAGTTATTGAAGCAGAATGGGCGATATATGGTAGTTACATACTATTGTCTTATTTCTCTATATGTTCAAAATTTTCTATAATAAAACCTTTAACAATTATCTCTTCACCATCAGAATAAAACCAAAAAGAAAAAAAGCTAGAGGATATTCCATTTCTCCCCACATTAGTGTCAAGATTTGAAAGAGCCAAATTTTCCTTGCAGCTTCCTTAAGAGCAGATTATTTCCTGCCCTTTGAGGTGTCCACTCTGTGCATAGTCTCCCTTAGACTTCCCGTCTTGGATTGGGCCCTGGGATTTGATTCCTTTCATCTGCACCCTATAAGGACTTGAAAATTAAACTTATGTTAACTTGGTTGTGCAAATTTTCTAAAAATGAATGCTTGCTTCACTGTTCCACTTAACACCAGGATTCTTGCCGTCACTTCATTTTTAATCTATGTATAGTTAATATATTAGAAAAACCTCGGTCTTTTCTTCCTGTGTCTCCTTTACTCTCACACTACTACAACCCTCACACACTTCTGACACCAGATGTGTGGGGCTTTCCCCCCACCAAAAAATTCTGACATCAGCTGGGTTGGGTGTTCTACAATTTAATCCATTCTGACACTCTCTACCTGGAGTTGACCTCAGATCCTACAGGTTAAGAGCTCAGTCCTGCAAGACTGCACCCAGTCCATTCACTGGAGTAGTTCACAGAACTCAGAGAAATACTTATGTTTGCTAGTTTATTAAAGGATACAGATGAATGGCCAAATGAAGAGACACAGAGGGTGAGACCTGGGAGGGTCCCAAGAGCAGGAGCTTCCGTCCCCATGGAATCGGGTATGTCACCCTCCCAATGTGGGTATTTTAATTTACCTAGAAGCTCCCTGAACCCTGTACTACTGGTATTTTTATGGAGGCTTCATCATGTAGGCATGATTGATCATTAACTCCATTTCCAGCTCATCTCTCCTCTCTGGAGTTTGGGGGCCATGACTGAAAATTCCAAGCTTCTAATCATGGCTTAGTCTTTCTAGTGACCAGCCCCAATCCAGGAGCCCCTCTTCCCTCCATTGCACCACCACCCCCACCCCCGAGTTTGTTCCTTAGAACAAAAGATGCTCTTATCACTTAGGAATTTACAAAGGTTTAAAGGCCCTGCATCAGGGATGGTGTCAAAAACTAAATATTAGTATAAAAGATGCTCCTACTGCTCTTATCACTTAAAAAAACTACAAGGATTTTAGGAGCTCTGTTCCAGAAACTAGGGGTAGAGATCAATATATTTTTTCTATTACCCTCGCACTTGATTTCTTAACAGATACTGATCTATGTTTTCAAAACTATTTTATCCAGAAATTTTAATTGTTTTAGGAGAAGTGTCAGTCAAGGACCCAATCCTGCTATATTTCCCTATGCTTATTTATGCTAAAAAAGTCACTCTAGAAGACCAGAAATCTTATGAAGATGGTTTAAAAACAAACAAACAAACAGAACTATAGCACCATGAAAATGAGGGAAAAAATGGAAGGGATTTTTTTAAAAAGGTGAAGACCAAAGAAAAACAAAAGAAATAAACAAGCAAAGCCTTTGGAATATGTCTGAGTCTTTACCTGATGCCATAGGTAAATCTGTCTTTATCCAGGAATTCACAAATTGTTCTCCCTGAAGAAAATTAAAATTCAAGTTATCAACTTTGTTTGACTTAGAGTATATACCTATCTATGAAAATTGAAAGCCCCACACAGTGAAGAGTTTCATTGGATTGAGTGGCAGAATTGTTGGAGATTATTCCTTTAATTTTTATTTCTATTAATGTTGGAATTTTTTATGCAGTGCAAAACAAAAAACAAAAAAAACAAAAACCTGTTTCTTTATACCTAACAGGAAGCCTTCTGCGGTCACTGTTTCCAGAACTCCAGCTCCAAAGTGGATTTACATGTAACTATCACAGATGTACTTTGACTAATGACAAAGTATGAGATACAGGAAGGACTCAGAAGGATGTTAGGCATTGAGCAACTGATCCTTCTCTGGTAATTACATCTGGGTTTCTTTCTGAGGAAACACTTCTCCCCTACTTTGAGACCATATTCTCTCTTTAAGGTTTTTATATTATGAACATTAGCCAATAAATTCCCTTCTTTGCTTAAGCAGTTTGAGTTTTCCATTACGGACCACTAGGGAATCATTACTAATAAAGTAACCAGCTAGGAGGCAGCAACTCTGAGACCCACGGTGAATGCTGGTGCCGTGGTCCCAATATCTTACACAGCATTCAGATGGGGGCAGCCAAGGGAAGCTAGGGAAGATGGCCTCAGTCAAGGAGGTGAAGACTTTCAGGAAGGCAACCAGACTAATTGAAAGCCAGCCCTGGAAAAAGGAATTTTAAGGGCTCTAGTTTAGCAGAGAACATTATTTTCTTCATTCTGTCAGATGTGAAGTTGGGGAAGGAAATAAGAGAACAAGAGTAGAGTCCATGACAAAAAAAAAAAAAAAAGATTGCCCATCCTTTTTCTGATTCAGATATTATTAGGTAATCAAAAGATAACTTGAGGGGGAAAAAAATGCTGTTGTAAATTACCATCACACCACAACAAATCCCTTGTAGCTCTGAATATACTGGGCAATTTCCTCGAGGATTTCTTACTTTGAAGAAATTCACATCTATAATTAAAAAACATAATTAAAATTATCCCAATAGAGATGTCTTGTATTTCTATTATTGTTTACACAATGAACATTTGTTAAAACTTACTGAATTGTACACTTAAAGTTGGTGAATTTTATTAAACTTCAAATAAAACTGTTAAAAGATTTATCCCAAAACTCATTTATGAGGATTATTCTCATATAATTATTTACTTCTATTAGTGACAACATAAATAATTTAAAATTAAATCTTCAGATTATTTCTTTCTCTTGAAACAATAATACAATCAAAGAGACTGATTTATATTGGCTGGAGTTTTTGTTTGTTAAATTAAACTATGGTGACTGAATCCAGTTCCTGTTCTTATATGAAAGTTACTGGCACTAAGGGTAATTATATAAATAACATATTTCAGCTACTGAACAAAGTATATCACCACTCCTTAAACAATGGAAGTTAACAAATTTTGAATTCTTAAAAAAGACTTATTGAATACCATTTTAAAAACTCATTCCTTTCCACAAAAGAAAAGCAATTTTTAAATTAATTTGAAAAAGTTCTTCTAATTCAAATTTAAGTTATTTTTCTAGTAGTATTGTAGTAACAAGTGGGCTGGGAATCAAGAAGCCAGAATGTTAGGCCCAGTTCTGCCACTAACAGGGATGTGACCAATCTTGTCATTGTTCTCTTGCAATCACGTGAGAAAATGAACTCCATTAGATGGTTCATATATTTCTCTGGAATCACCCTTCTATAAGCAGCCAGGATGTGGAGGAGACACTGTTTTATGATATGATCACTGTCTGTTCTGCAAGCTGGACCTGGGCCAGAATGGAGGTTGTGTTCCACAGACCCTCCTCCCCTCAGAGACTCTCTGATACTGATAATTGATGTTCATTCTGACATAAATCAGTACCCCTGTCTTGCCTCCTGCAATGTGCTGATTCCTGAAACAGGTTTGTTGTCCTTACCTGGTTAAACATATAATTTCTGTACCTGGTAGTATTCACATACTAGTATCTGTGACTAGCCGCCCCCCCCCCCACTTCACCCTATTCTCTGGCACCTGCCAAAAGGCATGGATCCATTTCATCTTGCATCTGCCTCTAATATGCCTTGTATGTAAGTTTCCCTTAATAAACACTATTAGTTACCTGACTCTCGGAGTAGCCAGCCTCTTTTTTGGTGGTCCCAAATATCCCTCCACTTATGGAGGCAGATTTTCAGTCTCCAGGCTTTTCTCTGGGCCTGTGTATACTAACACAAGGTCCCCATTTAGCATGTGCCCACATTCTCCCTGGGATTGCCTTAAATCTGCACATAACCCACCTAAACACAATGGATAGGGTGGGGTACCCTGCCCACATGTTTAATGTGAATTGAGGGGGCACTCAATACATGGTACTTAATTTTATTTAAAAATTATAATACAATCAGCTTTAAAAAGTGTGAGAAAACTCATTGTTTTATAAAAGATGCAACAAAGCTACTCTATAGAATTGAAGTCCAAGCAGCTAGAGATCATCTTCACATAATACATGGTAGTTTTTACTAGGCATTTGCTCCATATAACTTTATAATTTTTACAACAAGCTATATATTATAAGCTATATATTAAGCTGTATATTATAATCTGCGCTTTTATACATGAGACTCAGTAACTTGTCTAGGGGCTGGTAGTAAGGAAGCAGCTCTGTATCTCCTGAGCTGCTGCACTCTGCCCTGCCCTTTATATCAGCAGGCCTTAGCTCCTTCACTCTCTGTGGCTGATGACTGGATGGGTAAATTCTCTCCTATGCTTCTTACCTTTCCCTCAACCCTATGGCAAAGAAGGTATACCAGGGCCACTCCAGACAGGATGTGCCACTTAGTTGGTACTAGTCATATGATGGTCTATGTGAATGGTGTCACTGGAAGTTGTCCAATGTATAATCCAATGACACTACACATAGTGACCCTAAGTATAAGTGAAGACTGAATTGAGGCCATAGCTGAGACAGGTACCCAAGAGCAATAAATATTGAGCCAGAGATGACACTTATCTGATACATACCCATAAGGTACATGTCAATACTAAGAATGATTGGTTGGGCTGTTCTGATTGGTCAAGGAGCCAGAGTGACATTCAAAATATTTAACAATCTGGCTTCATGCATCCCTATAACTATCTCATCTGCTTGTCAGAAAGAGTTTTCTCTCCCTCCTCCTCCTCCCCATCTCTACTCTCTACCTCTTTCTCTTCTCCTTCTCTGTTCCCTTCTCCCGCCCCCCTCACTTTTTCTTTTCTACTACAAAATACACGTTTGTTCCCAAAAATTTAAACAAAATACAAGTGAACAAAATAAAATACGAAAAATCCCTTTCCACCTTATCTCCTGACAAATCCAAATCCAAATGTATCTATTGTTTAGTTTATATCTTTTCATACCTTTTTCTATATATTTTGAAACAAGTCCATATATAGGTTGAGTGGTTTTACACATTTTTTAAGGGCTTACAGTAACATTATTTTGCATATTTCTTTTTTCACTTAACATATCATAGACATCCTTCCATTTCCATTGTGAGCATGGCCGTCTCTGTGCAAGATAACTTATAAATAACTGCCCAGTTGTTTTGTGGTCGACCTACGATTCAACCAACAACTTCTTTGCATTAGTAAGTGTAGTAAGTGTATGGCAAATATTTGTTAAAAGAAAGAGTATGAACCTGATCACACGACTAGATCCAAGTATTAGGTTAGAGGAAATAGAGGAAGTAGAGAAACATGTTATCACAACAGAAACACATTCAGCTAAAGCTAGAGTGTAGGGAATTATACAGATTACATGGCTTCTTTAATGAGTAAATGACAAGAAAAGATGGGGAAGAAGGAAAGCTATAAATTAAAAATCTTGAGACATATCTGCTAAATGTAATATATGGACTTTGGATACTGATTCAAATTAACCATTTGAAAGGGAGGTGGGAGGATGTGGACATTTGAACACTGACTCAGATATTTGATAATATGTGTTGAGGAATTACTGTTAATCCTTTTCAGGAGAGAGAATGATATCATGGTTATGTTTCTTAAAGATATTCTTACATTTTAGAGTTGTATGCTAAAATATCACCAAATGACATTATATGATGTCTGGAATAGACTTTAATATAATCTGGTTATTGTTATTATTTCCTGGGAAAAGGTGGGTGAGAGATGGATATGTTTTGGCCATATGTTGATAAGTGTTTATTGCACTATTCTATCTTTGTATGAAATTTTCCATAATGGATGTTTAAAAAATTGTTAAGGAAATGAATCTGTATTTGAAAGGTACGAAGTTATATAAAACACTAGTGAATATAGCATTAAAAATAATTAAAATACACTTCATTTTTTAAGCAGGAAACTAAAGATCAGCACGACGATCAAAACAGAGTTTTTGAAATAAAACATTTTCATTTGGTATATAATCAACAGTACATAAAACCATTTGTAATAACATCTTAAACATTGTTTTACTTTCCAACTTCTTGTATACACCATTTTACATCCTCCCTATGCAAATTATTCTTATTTATTAAGGCAGATCCTGAAACTTCTACTTGGCAAAATATGTTCTAGTATTTAGGATAATAAACAACACTTAAATTATTTTAAAATTATAAAATTCAAAAATGTTCACGATGTAATGAGCCCTTTCTTGCTTGAATAAATGCTTAATTCTGGAATGTTCTGGTTTTGGATAGGAATAAAAAATCAAAACTGAAGGTGCTATTCTAGGAAGGTGACTCTTGTCTTCAGTTTTGTTTTGTCTTAAAACAAAAAAAAAAAAGAGAGAGAGAGAGAGAGTTACCTACTTACTTGGGGAACCATTTGGCATGTTCCTTCCAAGGATCATCCCCTTCTTCCCAATTTCCTAAACATCCACCACAGGCGAAACACTGCACGGTGTCCTGTTTGCCTGCCATATGAAGGAAAACATTTGATTGTCCAGGAATGGCACCAAGGGGCAGTCCAGAAGATGTATGTCTGCGAGCTGACTGCTCTGTGCATGAGTAAGATGTGCTGCAACATCTGCCATTCACACTCTCATCTGGCTAAATCTCCATCCGCAGCCCCACTGCCCTCAATGACCATTTTCTAAGCCTGAGATGCTACCCATCAGTCATGGCCATACTTTACTTACAGAACTCTAAGCTATTTAACTCATTATGCCTGTAAGGTGTTCCCAGAGCTGGTGTTTTGTTCTTCGAGCTCTCAGAATTGAAGTAGTGGGGAAGTAAAGATACCGCAGCATTCAGGAAGTAAAGCACAGTTAGACCACCTAAGCTGTAGTTTCGCCGTGAAATTTATACAGAAATAAGACACGTTTTTTAAACTCTTCGAGCCTCAATGAACTCAACTGTGAAATGGGGGAAGAGCAAGTTTGTTGGATCAGAATTAGTGCTTAATCTGTGTCTAGCATCAAGTAAGTGTTTAGTAAATGATACCTGTTATAGTTATTACAATTCTCATTCACCTCTGTCATAGCATTTATGGTATGGCTAGGACAATTCAAAGTGCAATTTTCTGAAATGTAGTTTGCTCTAACATTAGAGTTAGTCCTAATATTAAAACCAACCAGCCAACTAACCAACAACAACAAAAAAAACCTTCAATATGCAGCAATTAAAAGAATCAAAGAAAGATCATGTAAGAGCAGCAAAGAAAGGCGGGTGAGACTTGGGGTCATGCTGACCTCAATTTATTTTCAGGAACTTAAGAATGCAGTCAGTATTGTCAATGTCCAAATTTAAGGAAAAATAACTGCTTATTTTACATATATTTGGCAAATAACACACTGTATGAAACAAAATAAAGCTAAAGTAAAATTACTGAAGTCGAATTTTAATAAAATATATCTTATACCTGCTGCAATGCGTTTAACAAGTGAGGAAAGATTCACAAAATACTGCTACTGAAGTATGGAACCTAAACTTAAAACTCCAGAGAAACACTTCGGGAAATGATTTCAAATTACCTGTAAAGACAAAGCCAGCCAACGAGAGCTCCCTTGGGGATACCCTGTGGACATAAAATGGCCAGTCCTCGAAGGATTCGAGTCTGGCCTTATCTTCTTGGTACCTTGCTTTGTCTCCTCTCAGCTTTTTCTCTGGATTCTTAACTCTTATATCATACTTGGCAATGTTACCAACATCTTTGCCCAAAAGGAACTCGCAATCTGGATGAAGCCTTTTGTGGTCTTCTATGGGGAGTCTCTGGAGGCTGGTACCAAACAGTATTAAGCTACAGCAGAAGCACTGAATCCCAGATCGTACACCAGTGAAATAAAACCCAGCTGCTGCCATCTCCTGTGGTGTCCATGAACTGTAGGACTTATAGGTCACGAAAGTCTTTAACCTTTTTGCTTCACTGCGCATTTCTGAATTAAAGCCTTTCTGCATTTTTTCTCGTTCCTCCTGTTCCTCTTCTTCCATTGTCTTTGCAAATTGAACTGCATCTAGGCCTAGATGATTAGACAGCTCCAGGAGGGAAGTATAATCAGACTGGGAGATCTTCTCTTCAGTGGCTGTCTCCTGAGTGGCCATTTTCTGAAAAGGGAAAGAAGAGTAGGTTAATGAACACTTCCTCTTGTTTTACTAGCCCTGAGATTTTTTTCAGCCCTTTTATTCTTACTGTTTCCTTTCTTGTGAATAATACTAATCTTCATCATCATTCAGCCCAATTGAAAGCAAATATGCTAATAGGTCTGCGATAGCGTCTCTCACGTCATCCTGCCCTCCCATCAGTAAGGTCATATGGAGTCCAAGCAGTTGGAGGCCCTCCCATCACAGCATCGATCATCACTTAAATCAAAGATATAAAATAGGGAATACCTCAGTATCGTCACATAACAAGTCCAAAGATGCTTGTTTGCACCCTCAACATTCCAAGAACCTCAGAAATATTCCATTTAATACCCACAGGTGGAGTTGGATGGTTCCGCTTTACGAGGTGTGTTTTATGTGTCCCCGCCTTTATCCAGCTCAGCTCATCTGCAATTTGCCAGTCTACCCACATCTCTGCAAAAGTTGTAGCTAATACAAGATCTTGATTAAGACCAAGCATGTTCCTCATTTGGCAGTACCTACTGCAAGGAAGAGAACTCCTTTGTCAATAATGCATTAAATCCATTTCAGCAGTTTCTTCAAGGAGCTCCTGTATCAGTCCACAGGGTTACTTAGCTTTTTGACTGAGTAGCTTCTTTGTTTCAGTTCTCTTGATGCCCTCTCCCTGTAGAGCCTCTTTAGTGGTTATCTTTTATCAGATGAGTGTCTCACTCTGACCAAAAGAAATACCTATCCACCTCACCTTTGGCCTCATTCCTTCCCTTTACAGAGGAAACTAACCAAAGCTTGATGGTCTTGGCAGCCTAGGGCTCCTTCTTACTTTCATTTTTGCCAAAGCAGCCAAAACCAGCCGAGGCACAGTATCCTTGGCTGACTTCCCCTGTATCTGAATTTCTGTTTTAATCTACTTAGCTATTTCCCCTGGCTCTGGACTGACCGCCTTCTAATTCCATTGCTGGGCTTGTCCTCTCATCAATGGCTACAGTACTTGAGTAAATTGAAACCAGGGATTCCTTAGCAGCCAGCCTGGTTCTATATCTTTCTTCCATTTTTCATCTTTCTTTCTCCCAAAGCCTTAGCCATCATTTAAATTATAAAGCCAAAAACTTTCAATTATCTCATTCACCATGCTATCTTCAGCAATTACACAAGGTTGGATAATTGAAAAACCCACAGGACCCTCTGTAGTGTACTTACGTAAGACTTTACTACGGGTAAAGTATAAAAAAAACAAAAATAAAAATAAACAGGCAAACATCAAAGAGGTCTCTGATCCCAGGCCTATTTCCCGGGGCCTTCCTCAGTTGTACAGGCAGTGCTGCATTTTAGATAATTAACCACCTAAATAGGTGCAAGATACTTTAGTCTTGGGGAAACCACAATCTCTTCTGAGAAGAGGTCTTTCATACCCCTCTGGTCAATGTGGCCAAAACTAGGATGCATGACCAGTCTCTAAATCAGAAACAAGCTGGTACAGGCTGTCTGTCCCCTGGTCTGTCTCAGACCCTAGCACAGAAGTACATTAATCACCTATTAGTGCATTCCATTCAGGTTTGGCTGAGAAGCACCATGGCTCCAGGCCTCCTTGGAGATAAATAAGCACAGGATTGCAAAAAGCCAGCTGGGATCAATGTTGATGGTGCAGTGCTCAATTCTGCTGATTCCAAGGCTGTGTCTTGGGGGTGGGCAAAGAAGATCTCAAGGCCCTTTCCAGATTTTTATGTCCTTTGACTACAAGTGCTCAGCGTGCCAATGAGGCAACAGTGTCTTGGAGCTAAGTCTGTGTGACTCCAGTGCTTGTCCTCTTGCTTCCAAAGAGAGAAACAAGAATAAAAGAAATACGAGGGCCAGAAGTTAGGTGTGGAAGAAAGCACCTTTGCCAGAAAAGGTAATTTACTTACCTAGAGGTTGTCCACAGTCCCAATCAAGTGGAAGGAAAATGCCCTATGGAAGAGTGTGTGGCTCGAGTACAAATGAGCTTGTCCTTTAATAGGAAGCCATGAACAAATATTTGAGGAGCTGAAACTCAAAACAAGTTTCAGTTCTCTGAGGAATGACCAGTAAATGCTCTAGGATATTGAGTCAAGAGAGCTTAGTCAGGACCCAAGAGGAACAACGAAACCTACCACGTCCCACAACAGGAAGTATTTTATTCTAAACAGTTAAGATTGGTTAATGGTTATGGAGCTAGTATAAGTTTTATGGATTTGATGGTGACAGTATCTACCTCTCTGATTATCTTTTAGGATCTCTTTTATCCTTGGGGTTATAAAATTTCAAAATGTGTCAAAGTGTGGGTCTTTCTACATTCATTGTAGTGTGCACTCAGTCTGAACACATGGCTGTCCCATCAGCCCTGGGAAATTATCTTCTATAATTTCTTTGATAATTTCCTACTGTCTACTATTCTTACTTTACTCTTTCTGGTATTCCCATTATTTAGATGGGGATTTAATTGATTACCTAAATTCTTATCTTTTTCCCCCCTCATATATTCCTTAGTGCTTTTGCTCTATTTTTGGGGAGATTTCCTCTCTTTATCTACCAACTCTACAATAGTAACTCTTAATTTCAGTGAACATACTTTTAATTTCCCACAGCTCTTTCTTGTTCTCTGATCCTTAATTTCATGACATCTATTTTTTTCACCAATGTAATCTTTCTGAATATCTGCTATGATATTGTCAAATGACAAAATTAAGATAATTTAATAATGAGTTTGATGTTCTTGACTCAAGAAAAACCAGCCCATGCACCAGGAAAACACAGAGCCTCACAAACACTGTCTCCCAGCGACTTGGAGCAAGAGCAAGTTATATAGAGAAGAGGCATCGTGTAAACGGCATGATTGGCGGAGAAGAGGGGATTTCCTTATAAGGCCATAGTCCTATTTTCTAGAGGAAGGTAAACTAACTAAAGCTGAGCTGGAGAATTGGGATTGGTGTAGCGTTTCCATAGGTGTCTCTGTTTTGTGACTTGGGCTGGGTCATTGTGGTGGCTTCCATTTTGTGGGCCCTGGTAAACAAGTTAACTTAATCAATGCGAATGCTTAGTTCATCTGTCTCCTGAATTATCTGTTTCTTCAAAGGCTGTTGTCATTTCCTTTTTCCCCCACATTACCAGCTTTCCTCAAATGAATACTGATCCTTGTTTTCGATTTATGTTTAAGAATTAGGCAATTTAAAAGCTGATTGGTCGACATTATGGTTAAAAATCTCATTAAAAGCCACATGAACCTAAACCATTTATTTAATGGAGACCAGACTGGGAAGCCAAGATTTACCCTGGAGAAGCCCTAAATGTCAGAGGAACATCTCGGAAAATCATTTCAAATTACCTGTCAAGGCAGAGCTCGCAGCTGAAAGCTCAAGTGGGCTGTTGAGCATAAAATGACCCATTCTTGAAAGATTCTGCTTTGGGAGGCCAGTGCCCACACTGGCTCCTTCAAGTCAGCTGAAACAGTTTATTCAAATGTTTTATAAAGAGAAGAATCATCTAAGTTTTTGCCTCAGGGTTAACACCTATCAAATAATCTGATTGTGGGGTAGAAGGAGCCAACTGTTCCATGCACAGATTTTAAATTAGTCCCACCCAGTCTTCGGCCCTCCCATCATCCCTGCCCTCCTTCTCACCTGGTGTTCCAAGTCTCCAGCTGCTCCAGGGTTCTATGCAGGGTAAATAGTCCCTCCAACAGGTTATACCTGTGTTTATGCTGCGGCCTCTTTTGGCCTGCTTCATTGAATACTACTATTCCATTTGTTTCGGTAAGTGCAGGCTGACTTAGGTTGTTTTGTGACTTGGGCCAGGCCACTGTGATGGCCTCCCTTTTTGTGAGTCCTGATTAATTTTATCAATACTAATGTTTAGTTCATCTGTCTCCTGAATTATCTGTTTATTCAAAGGCTATTGTCATTTACTTTTTTATTTTCACATTATCAGCTTTCCTCAAATGAATTCTGATCTCTGGTTTTCGATTTATGTTTAAGAATTAGGCAATTTAAAAGCTGATTGGTCAAAATTATGGTTAAAAATTTCAAAAGTTGGCAGGGGTTGGGGGATGGCTCCGTAGTGTAGTGGTTAGCAGATCTGCCTTACATGCAGAAGAGCCTGGGTTTGCACCCCAGATGGAGCCACGGACAAGACCCCTGGCGTGTGCTGCAAGCACATGAGCAGGGAGACGCCCTGCCCCCTCCACCCCCGACCCGGCCCTCAGAGATCCAGCCCTTAAAAAAAAAAAAAAAAGGGAGATGGCGACATCCATAGCTCAAAGGTGGAGGTGTGCGTGTGGGGTGGGGTGGGGCGGGGCGGGGGGCATTAAAGAGGGGAAAATTTTTCTTCAGAAATACTCTATGTGCCAATGGACCCCTCTTGCTTTCTTATTTTTTGAGTTTATACTTTTAAAAATCATTTCAATAATATTGTGTAATCATTACCAAGAAGAACTAAAACTTATTTAAATGACTAATTGCCAGCACTTTAGATATGTCCATTTAACCCTTTAACAGTCCATATGAAGGAGACACTGTTGTTTCCACTTCACAGATGCGGAAACTCATGCCATGCACACAGGAGTTCGGATTAACCAGTCTTGCTAGAGTCTGCACTTTTAGCCACTGTTATGCTGCCATAAGGCTAGATTTTAAGGAAAGGCAAACCCAGGTATCCCAGAAAGCATAGTTGAACGAATTGCTGTTAGTAAGGCTTCTTTCTAGCTGTTTCTAGCTGTTCACACACTAGGAGCACTAGTGTGTGAACTCCTCTGGTGAATTCCAACAAGGCCATTTACCCAGCCAAGAAGCAATCATTGTTAAATAGTTGACCAGATATTCACCAGCCCCTCCTAAATTTTATGTGTATATGATGTTACAAAGACAGTGTTCTTTTGAAGCACTTTCCACGTTGCATCCAGCTGCTCCTAGATCCACAATTCTTTTTACAGCAAGTTCAGAGGTCAGGGGAACCTCTCCACACTGCTGACCCTTCTATCTGCCAATCAACCTTTACTTTTTACCAATAATGTGTGCATCTTGGTCCAACACACATTACATTTACTGTAGCACCTTGTCGATTTTGTTGCCTTTTCGATTTGCATTTTTTTTTACCATCCTGTTTTTCTAAATGTTGATGATGTATAGGACTCATGCTGGTCTATTTTTAATGTATGATTATAAATCCTGTTGGATTTTCTAAGTAGATATTTGTACTATCTGAATATTATGACAGTTTTGTCTTTTTACGGTCTTTTCATTTTCTTGTCTTGTTGCATTGATTATACCCTTTAATATGATGTTGCTTAATAACAGGAATAATTGATATCCTACATATTCTTGACTTTGGCAGAAATTTTGACCACTAAATATGGTGTTGTAGATTTCTAGTGGAGACCTTTTATCAGTTGGAAGAACTCCTTTTTGACTCCTAGTGACACTGAAAACTTCTGCATAGCCTTAATTGGAAAAGTATCCAAATATCACCTCTATATGGCAGGAAGGGGAAATAATTCTCAAAGGAAGGCAATTAAAAAACTGAGTAGCCAAAAACAAAAATGCAAACATACACTCACAAATATCCACTACCTAATCTGAAGAGAATTCGATGTTTTCAGTTTTAAAGTAATACTCTTTTCAATGACGTTTTTCAACCAAAAGCACATACACACAGAGAGTAGTATTTAAGTTTAGCCATTCTAGGGCCCATGTATGTTATCTCACCATTGGTTTTAATTTATGTTTTTGCTGGATATTGTGGGGTTAATTCAGAACATAGCCTCTCCACATACTCAGAAGACAAGATGCCTGCTTGGTCAGCAGTCATTAAGGAAGGCAGGACAGAGAGGGCTCTTGGCAGTGCCTGCTCCCAAGGACACTTTCTGCTGCTCCCATGGACTTATCGACTCCTGTAAGCAGCTCTTGTAACCAAGCAGCACAGGTGGCTGCTCCCACAATGAGATAATCTCTCCCTCTGCCTTTGTGTATAAAATGTTGCTTGCTCTTTATCAGTAGCAGCTTTTTCTTACAGCTCCGACCAATTGCCATCTGAGCTCCCCTGCCTCATGAGTAATAAATGGCATGTCCTCCTGGTGGTTTTTTCCAAAATATCCAAAGCCCAGGTGCAAGTTCCAAGGCTGGAGCTCCTGCATTACAGATAGTCATATATCTTCTTTGGCAAAATGATCGAATCTTTTGCCCATTTAAAAATTGGATTGTTTACCTTATTATTATTGAATTGCAAGAATTCTTTATATATTTTGGATACCAGTCCTTAGATGTTTGCATTGCAAACATATTCTCTCAGCTTGTGAATTGTCTTTTTATTTTCTTAATAGTGTCTTTCAAGGCAGATGTTTTAAATTTTGATGCAGTCTGATTTTAATCTTTTCTTTTATGATAGATGCTTTTTGTGTCCTAAGAAATCATTGCCTACTCTAGGTTGCAAAAATGTTCTAAAAATTAACATTTGAATTATAGAATACCAGCTGTTGGTTAAGGGTGTGGGAGTGTAAAATGGTGCAATTCCTTGGAAAAAACATGAACTGGGCAGTGTCATGTAAGTTAATTATACACTTGCCATTCAACCTAGTAATTCCATTCCTACATATTTACTGAAGGAAAAATGAAAATATATGAACAAAGACTTATAAAGGAATGTTCATAGTAGTTCTATTTAAAACAACCAAAAAGCCAGAAACCACCTCAGTATCCACTGAGAATAAACAAATGATGAAGTATCCACGTGATGGAATACTAGTAGGCAGTAGGAAGGAACAAACTATTGATACACACAACATGGATGAATCCCCAAAACATCAAGCTAGGCAAAAGAATCCATCTGTACTGTATGATTCAATCTGTAAGAAAGTGTATAACAGGCAAATCTAATCTACAATGATAGAAAACAGATTAGTGGTACCCGGTGCTTGAAGTCCTGGGAGTAATGAGCACAAAGGGGCCAGATGGGTGTGACGAAAACTTTCCCTTTGGATCATGGAGGTCGTCGCATGGGTGTATATACATTTGCTAAAAAGCTAAACCTCCCACTTAAAATGGGAACATTTTATTGTATGTTAATTAAACTCAATAAATTTCATTAAAAAAATTTAAGTTCATATACAAATCTTTAAACATTAATGTTTAAAGACAATCTAAAGAATGAAAAAGCAATTCCATGTTTGGGACTTATTTACTGTAAAGTTACCTAAGTTAATTTTTTCTTTTTAAGTTCAGTAGAATTCTATTATCAGGACCTGTTTTTAAGTTACCTGTGTATCTCTATAATAATAAGATTAGAGGCAGGGGTTCTCACACTTTAGCACTTATCATAATCACCTGGTGGATTTGTTTAAACGTTGCTAGGCCCACCCCCGGAGTTTCTGATTCAATAGGTATATGGCAGGGCCTATGAGTCTGCATTTCTAACTTGTTCCCAGATGATGTTGATGCTACAAGTCCAGTCATTACCCTTAGAATCATTAACTTTAGAGATCCTTAACAGATCTCTCTTCCTCCAAAGAACCAATTCTCAATACCGAAAATCTGAACTGAATGACCCCCTAAGTGGGCTATGTCCCAGGAAAGCCTGACACCTAAAAATTAAAAGATTATCTGCCCTGATGATAAGGAATAGAGGAGGGATTGGCCAGGCCAGTTTGTAAACTGGTGACCTGCAGATAAGTTTTATTTAGCCTTTGTGGTTCTTAAAAATTAAATACGGACATTTAAAACTTAAGAGAACTTACTTAAAAGTCCAGTTTTTCATATTCTCTTTAATTATCAAAACATGATACCAGGGGACCTACATTCTTAGAAGGGAAAAAATGGTGGGAGCTGAGAAATGGTTACCTCCTTTTAAAATCCCTCCCCCTTTTTTTAAAACATTTATTTGTAAAGGTATAGGTACCCCTATGTTCACTGCTGCATTATTCACAGTGACCAAGACGTGGAAAAAACCTAGGTGTCCTTCAATGGATGATTGGATAAAGAAGATGTGATATACATGCACACTACTCAGCCAAAAGGAAAGATGAAATACTACCATCTGTGACAACATGGATGGATCTTGAGAATATCATGCGAAGTGAAATAAGTCATACAGAAGCAAACAAGAACCATATGATTTCAATCATATGTGGGCTATAAAACAGAAAGCAAAAAAACAAACAAAAAACTCACAGACACAGACAACAGTATGGTGGTTACCAGAGAGGAAAATGGGTGGGACAAGGCAGAAAAGGGTAAAAAGGAGGTCAAATGCACAGTGACAAAAGAAGGCTTGATTTTGGGTGATGAACACACAATACAATATACAGATGAATTATTGAATTGTACACTTGAAAATCATATAATCTTATTGGCCAGCGTCACTCCTAATACATTTAATTCAAAAAAATTTAATATTTTTTTTAACAAGGTAACAAAAGCACATGTATAAAATTCAAAGGTACATAAGAATGCAGTGAAAAACTACATCTCTCTTCTATCCCTGAGCTCAGAATCTAGAGGCTGCCTCTTTTAGGAGGAATGCGTACTTTCCAGATGCCACCACTTTGCAGTAACTAGGGTTCCACTTACTTGCATTATCTGCCTGGCCCCTTAGGCATTCGAGTTTGCATCCAAGCCCATTTTACAGCTTTCTCTTCTGCATTCCCATAGCATTTGGCATAGTATTCGCATTTTCGCACTGACTTCTTTATAGGTCTGCCTTCTAGGCTGGGAAGTTCACAGATCCATGAGGTTAATGCTTGTGTCCTATATCCTACTGCTTAGGATCCTGTTAGATAGCAGATATACAAGGTTGGTTGAGTTAATAAGTGAAAAAATTGTGTATTATTTCCAGGGTCCTGGCCCGAGGTGTGACACAAATAGCAATTTAGTCAGGTGAAATAAAAAATTTAAATCCCATAAGGACCCCATCAGAGCCCCTCCGTCCATCTTTTAACAGGTTTTCCCAGAACAGAATTAGGGAAGGTAGAGAATAATGAATCTTATATTTTTAAAGAACAGGACCCTAGAGGGGTATAAGGACACTCCCAAACCTGCTTCCCAGAAGCATGACAACCTCCTATGCCCCTTCTTCCTTACTCTAGGCCCCATGAACCCAAACTTCTTGCCCTTTCTCCTAAACTCTGCCTCCGATTAAAGGCCTTGCAATTCTACCACCCTACTTCCTGAAGACTGGCTGTACCTTTCTTTGTCACCATTCATAAAATCAGTTTAATGTAGGGAGGAGGCAAGAGAATTAAAATGTTCATAAAGCTGTAATCAGAGACTGCAATATGCTGATCAGCCCTGCAGTCAGGCCAGGAGGACACTTTCAGAACAAAGGAATATTTTTGCTGGGATTGCTAACAACCCATTCTCCACACCAGTGAAGGGGAAACAGGAACCAGCAGTCATTCCTTATGGCCAAAACCAGGGGGAACCTATGGATTAAAGGCTGGGAACAACCAGCAGGCCTTTCATTCTACACATTCTTACCTTTTCAAGCTACATACTCTTCCCATTCCTCACTGTATGTCCATATCAAAGGAAATGGGAACTGAAGAATGATAAACTGATTCCCTGAACACTCAGGGTCCCTCTCAGTGCCTTTACTGTCTCTCTCACTGTCTTTCTCACTCTCTGTCTCTGAGAGAGACCATACTCTGTGGAGTGTTCTCTCTTTTCTAATAAACTTTCCTTTTGACACTAACTTTGGCATGTGTGTTGAATTCTTTCTACACTCTCTGCCAACCAAAGGGCTCTCTTCTTCTCACAGTACAGAACTTGGTCTCCCCCACACTTAGGGAAATTTGCCCTGTCCTGCATAAATTTCATGTTATGAATTTGCCAATCATTACAGAGATACAGATAGCTGAATCTATTTGACCACAGACATAAGGAAGTTAAAAAATATTGCAAAATCTTACAAAATGATTATGGTTCTTCTTTCCTGCTATTCTAAGCAGAAGTCCTGCTGTCCCCTCACTGTTGGGACATGTGTTTTGATTATGACATGTATTCAGGTATATAGTAGGTCACAGTTGGTCCCAAAATACAGGACTTATATGCTTTGAATCTAAACACTTTAGCCTTGTGGAGGAGAGACTATTCCAAGACACAATCGCTGCCTGACCCATGAGCTGGCCCTAGGCTAGAAGGGGGAGATTGCTTCCGACTCACCCCACCTGGAGACTGATCATAACCAATGCTCATTCTGACATAAACCAGTAATCCTTCCCTGCCTCCCACTATGTGCTGGTTTCTGGGACAGGTCATTGTCCTGATCTGGTCACATGTAAAGCATTTACCTGTACCCAGGACGAGTCATATACCAGCACTGGTAACTATCCTGCTTTGTTCTATGTCATTCTTGGGTGCCTTCCAAGCAATACAAGTCCATTTCATCTTGTAGCTACCCAAAACACTCCTGGTATGTAGATCTTTTACAAACTGTACTAATTATCATACTGGAGTGGCTAGCCTCTTTCTTCCGTCTTTCCCTGTCTTAAGTTAATGGAGGTAGATTTCCAGTCCCAGGGCCTTTCCCTGAGTCTGCATGTACTAAGCCTCCAAATAGTACTGCCATCTTCACCTTGTATAGATAGTTATTCTCAAGGGCAAAAGAGGTCGCAACAAAACAGAAACAGTGCATATTGCCACATATAGGTTGCCAACAAAATAGAAACAGTGCATATTGCCACATATAGGTAGAAAATGTATTGTTTGAACTGACCTAAATGAAAAAGAAATTTTATTAAAGTTCCTCTTTAAACTCCAGCTCCATAGTCACTACCTTATCTGATGAACATGACTGCTTTTGTATTATTAACCAGGCCCACACTAACAGCTAACATTAGCTACATTATTTTAATTTGCTTCATCACAACTTCCAATGGTTTCTAGTATGTTCATAGAGTTGAATGATCATCACCACAATCAATTTTAGAACATGTTCATTACACCCATCAACGTCACCCATCTCCCCTAGTTGTCCATAGTGTTCCCTTACAATCTTTATTTTTTATAAAGTCCACAGCGATGTCTACGCTTTCATTCCTGATCTTAGTAATTTGAGTTTTCTTTTTTTTTTTCCTGTTGGTCAATCTAGCTAAAGATTTGTCGATTTTGTTGAACCAACTTTCGGTTTCATTGATTTCCTGTTGTTTTCCAATATCTTTTCTCTAATACAAAAATATAGTATATTCTTCCTTCTTCCTCACATAATAGGGAGCATATTATATACCTTGAATACTAGTGTATTCTAAAGGATGTACTTCAGGTGACGATCTTAAATCTGTGATGTAAGAAATGAAGAGTCAAAACAGTGGTAAATGTTATTAAATCTCAATAAACATTGACTAAAACAAGTAGTAAGGTCTTGTGAAACAAAAAAGAAATTTACAACAATAATAATATAGAAATGAGAAAGCAGGTAAATGAGGTTCAACGTATTATCTGTGGAAGGGTAAAGGTAGATGTTAACTTTAGATTCTGATGTTATGGAAGTATTGGACACAAACTCCTAATGCCTCCTCAGATTCCCTTGGCTGCTTTCCTTTTTCCAAGGTGTTGCTTGCCTCCTGTTCCACACTGCTGCCACCATTGCCCAGCTTCCTGAGCTGGCTAAAGTCCAAACTGAAGTACACCAAGCCTACCTGATCTGAGGTGCCCCTCTACCTTGCAGAGCTGGCTGCGACACCACACCACTGAGCACAAGATCTGGCTTCCTGCCATCTTACCAAAGGACCAGATGACACAGCCCTGTGTAGCAAACCTTAACCAATGGAAATGTGAGATGGAACAAGAAACTATATTACTCCTACATTCCTTCCTTCAGCGAATGGCTCAGAGGGGCAGTTTCTCCTTATAAACTTTCTGGAGAAGTCCCACACTCAAAGTGAACACACTTGCTGGGAGACTCCTATGAACGTTCACGGCTTGTCAATACGCCTGGCCACTGTGGTAACACACTGCGTCAATTTTTCTTTCCCACCCTCCTTCCCCTGGATCCGCACCTCCCAAGTAAAGGAACAACACTTTCATCTTTGCCTCAGGTTTACTTTCTAGAGGACCCAAGTTAAGAAAGTATTTTATAATTTCTAGGATAACTATCAAAATAATAAAAATTAGAGTATATAATTTTCCAACTAGTTGAGGAAAAACAAAGAATAGTAGAAAACAATCAATCCAAAAAAGGCAAATATGAAGAGAAAAAATAAAGATGGAAAAGTTGAAACAGCATAAAGTGAGATGATAGATTTAAACCTAAATATATCATTAGGAACATTAAATATAAATGGAGTAGAAGACAGACTGTCAGTCCACGCAAAAAGGAGCATGAAATAAAATGTGTGTACTTAAAAGTATTTAAATCTAATTTTATAATGAAATGTTGTTTTCTATTTAATGAAATAGCAGAACTCAGAAAAGATATACTATTCAAAAAGATCTCTAAGCTAAACAGTTTCCTTCACTATTGTAGTATACTGTGGAGTTCCATGAGGGAAATTAAAGGCCAGAACTAATAGTTTTAGATCACTATTTCTATTTCTGTAATCTTAAACAAGACAGGTCTACGGCCATGCCACCTTGAATGTGCCCGATCTCGTATGATCTCAGAAGCTAAACAGGGTCGGGCCTGGTTAGTACTTGGATTGGAGACCACCTAGGAATCCAGGTGCTGTAGGCATTTAAACAAACAAACAACAAACAAACAAACAACTTTAAACAAGACAGGATTTTCTTTATAATTATGAAAAAGGAATTTCCTCCTTAAGCCTAACTAACATATCCACCTTAACCTTATCAAGTATGCGGGTAAAATAATGCACTGAAGAATATTCTTTTTTATACGGTAGTGAGGATGTATCTCTAATATATTTCTAGTAACTTTTCAAGAGGTGACTACTCGTGGCCTTTCTTCTACGTCAGCTAGAGGGAGATAGAATACTCCGGTCATGTTAAAGGCATCTCCTATAAGCCACTGATACCTCTGTTGACAGAGAAGGAAGAAGACAGCAATTACCTTGTTACCTAGAGCTGAAATCTGTTTCCACATAAAGAACCATTTGGGTCTAGGTTCAAAGAATATGACTCCTGGAAGAAAGGTCTGTGATTTTGGTCATATTATGTTCTGGGTGTGTGTGCATATTCCTGGGCTCCATCCAAGATTTATTGAATAGACTCTCTCCAGATTGGAATTAAATTGTTCTGATAATGTACTTCTCTAAGGATTGTTATTTAAAAAATCATGAATCATAGTGAAACTCAATCTAGAGTGACTAGTTTACACATTTAAAATAAATATACCAGTGCTATGGAAGCCTGATTCACACTCAACAGGGTATACCCTGAAAAGAGTTATGCCTATAATGGTATATCTGCATTTAAATAGACCTGAAATAGACCTAATCATACTTTCTCACCTAAGTTTTTCTGATGACCCAGAGTGAAAAAGTTGAAGAGGATTAAGGTAAATAGTCCCTGGGTATGAACCTGAGTGAAGCTAACAGGGATGGATACAACTTTCATCAGCTTGAACTATAAGGTAAACCAGCCTCAGATATCAAACAACCAAAATGATAGTATTAAGATATACTCCATTACATAAAATATTTACCAATTAGAGGAAGCTTTAAAGCAAGAGGTTCAGCATATGAGAGTGAACAGATTAATAAGACCTTTTCCTTCGCTCCACATAAATCTCACCTTCACTTAAGTTTTCTAGCTCTGTTATCATGGTAACTGATAAAGAGGAATGTCAACTACATGTTTAGGCAACTTTGCTTATGGTAAAAATGACCCCTGATTACTAAATTGTTTCTATGAATGTACTATAAATAATCTGATGGGAACCTCATGCTTTAGGCTTTCCTGAGTGTGATGACTCTTGAAACTGACATGTTCCTTATGGGGGGACCCGGAAGTTGTGCTTATGGAACTGTTATGAGATCTTGGCTCCTTGAGGCCTTTGGAGGATCTCATTGTCATGTACCTAAAATGTGCTGGCTGAACTGCTACAAAGATTTCCACTGCTAACGGGACTGTCTGATGCTGCTCTACCGGCAGCCTGTTCTTCCTGTTTAATATCCTTTTGAGTAAGCTGGTGCCATGTACAGCCATGGTAATCTTGTGAGTTTGAATGTTTAAGCCTAAAAAGACCTCTCTCAGTCTTAGCCACAAATAATTTCAGGTGTATTAATTTTATAATTATATTCTGATTATTTAGTCAAGCCAAAAAAGACCCCTTGGGTGGGTGTAGCAGCATACGATTTCACGTGTATCAATTTCATAATTATTAATCTTCATCCTACACTAAATTTACACTTATACTTAATTTTCTTTTTACACTAAAAATGAACAAAAAAAAATCACCGAAATTCTGTATTTAATTATAAAAAAAGAAATTATCACATTAATTTAGTCATTAGAAGGAATTTAAATACAATAATGCGTTACAACTCTGAAAACATTATAATGCAAAATAACAGAAAACAAAATTAATTGACAGAAGGACTACTGAATTCCAGGTATTTCTGTGACAGGCCACAGATTTTAAAATTCAATAAAATTCTACATTTTCTTAGCAAAAAGTTCTTCAATCAGATGTTCCTTCTGAACTGTTTTTCATGTTTTACCTGGAGCTTCTTCTAAAAAATCATTTTATTTACCGTTGTGACTTTCTTTTTAACACATACAATGTGCACTATATGCTGGAATCAAATACCTGAAGGAGTTGGAATATTATGAATACAGCCAGGACAACAGTGGAGAGAGTCATGAACAAAAACATCACAGTCCACACAGAAAACATTTTGGCACACAGGGCAAACATAGACCTGTAATGAAAAGAAGAAAAGTAAATTTAAAAAGCAGTTTCCAAAAGGTAAGCAGACTGTAGCTAGAAGACACTCAAGTTGCTCTGTTCTTTTATACCTCTTATCGGTTTTTTCTTACTCATCTTTGTTACTTCTAATTTACTATCTAGTCTCAAATCTAAGATGATATATTTTTTTCCAAAAAAAAAATACATACATACATACATATATATATATATATATATATGTATATATATACATATATATATATATATAGCTAGCTAGCTTAGAAATGAGAGAATAGCTTTGTTTCAGAGACTTTAAAGTCTCTTATATTATAGGACACTCTCGATTACTTCATTTTAAGTAATTATTTGGGGGAAAACACATAAACCTGAAATCAGTGCCAGTTCTGAATGCTTAGGTCATCTGATTCAATTAAAAAGAGAAGCACAAAAATGTAACAAAGATTTAGTCATTTCTATGGAATGACCTCCCCTTTTAATTAAATCATTAAAGAATATGGCAAAAGACACATAAAAAGAAAAACTCATTATTCTATTAGTATTAATTAGTATGTGGATACTTATGCCTGGAGCAAAATTTCCAGGGCAGCATCATACACAGATTCGAAAATCATTACCTCTTAAACAGCATAGAAATAAAGGTGTGTTCTTAAAAACTGTCAAATAATTCAAAAAGTGGTTCTAATGAGAATGAAACTACTGACATGAAGAAGGCATGTAAACTTTATAAAACTGTTTTATGAAATGTTCTGAGAGTAGAATAAATAAGCAATCCTTCCAACTAATATTTTATGTAGTTTATAGTTTTAAATATGAACATGTAACTAAATATAGAAAATTAAAACTAGATCTATCTTATTTGCATTTTTTATAAGTTTATACATTCAAATTGGCCCCCTTCAAAAAATTTTAAAATATTTCCTAATTCACAAAATGGAGGCATAACCTTTAGTCTTGTGGCTACCTTAAATGGTAACTTCAAAATGGGTTTTAACAGTATAATACAGAGAAGGAACTTTGAACACTTCCAAACTAAATGCAGTTTAGCCTGCAAACTCAAGACAGTTTAAAGTACTAACATATCTTTGTAGCAAACTTAGAATGCAGAATTACTAAATAACTGTTTAAACTACTGTCCTCCCATTTTATCTCCACTCACTGTCATTATACATGAGCCCAGTATTCAATAATCTACTGAAAACTTATACTATTTCTTCAATTATTTATTGTATAATACTTAATAATTGGAAAACACATGAACTTACATGTTGGTCTTTCAATTCCCCCTGACATCCATAACAATATCTGAAAAAGTTTAAAAATCATTTTGCTTAGTTTACTCATTAAAATAGCTCTGCAAATTCTCAATAAAAAAATCCTTTAATTAATAAGTAATTTCATTTAAAATTAATTTAAACATGACTTTTCAGAGTTAAGAATATCAGTAATTTAAAAAAACTCCAGTCAGCTCAAAGTCTTACTTTAAAAAAATTTAATTTTTTCCTGTCCTCTTTATTCCCTCCCCCACTTCCACCTCTGACCCATGGATGTTGCCATTTCTCCTTAAGAACTGGATCTCTTAAAGGTCCCCTCCCACACACTCCTGGCATGCACCTAGGGCCTGGCGTATGTGGGTATAGTCCGTGACTCCACCTGGGGCATGAACCCAAGACATTCTGGGTGCAAAGCAGATGTGCTAACCACTACACTATGGAGCCGCCCCTAATTTTATTTTCATCAAGGTTAAATATAAACATACTTTCTCAACTGGGATTCTGCAAGGAAATCCAACCCTACGGAAAATGATTTGAGTGACTATTTTTCAGCTCTCCCAAAGATAATAAGATAGCTGGTACAATTCTAGATGAAAAGAAGTTAACTTGTATAGTATGCATATGGACTTAATCTTCAAGGAATGGTTGAAACAGTTAAAAGTTCTCAAAACTTATTCCAAAAAATAGCAGTTCCCTCCCTACCCACCTCTCCCACTTTATTTCCAGTTCCCCAGAGCACTTTCAAACATTTAACTGTTGGCTAGTTATGCTTGTTAGTGCTATGTCTTGTTTTTTTTTTATAGGAGTTGGCCATGAACCTCTCACTACAGAAGATGAGAATTTAATTCTCTTTCAACTCTCCTGAACCAATAGCATGTACAGATGTAATTAATGTCATTCTCAATTTATGCAGTTAAATCCTTTTGGATAGAATATTAAATGTTTAATTTATTATGACTATATAAACATTCAGCTGAGCCATGTAATACAACTTTTCTTTAAAACATTTTTTCCTAGTTAATAATAAGTTATTCACAAGCTTAGTTTTCTACACAATTACCATTAATTCAGTCCCACCCTTTCCCCATGAAGTTTAAATATCCTCTCATCATGTTCAACTACATTAAAAATTTTATAGTTTTTGACTTGTGACATATCTCCTGGAGCATTCTGACCTTCTTTAAACTGAACTGTTTACATATTTGACACACAAGAGCCATTCTGGGCTTTTCCCTTATCATAACCCTAGGGCTTTCTTTGGCCACTTTTGAATTAGATGGATATCCCTATTCTTTCATTCATTCTCTTTCTCAGTTTCTTTGAAGCATCTCTTCCATAGCTTCCCCAGAAAGTCTCCTTTTGAGACCTTTTAAGACTAAAAATGTCTTAATTCTATCTACATTTAATTGATAGCTTAGCTGGGTATATTATTTAGGTTAGTAATAGGTTTCACTACAAATTTTGAAGGAAATTGCTCCCTGTCAGCATCCAGTGTTGCTGATGAGAAACCAAATAATTTTAATTCCAGATTATGTGACCTAATTTTCCCTTTCCAGAAACGTTTAGGGTTAGTATTTTGCTATATATTCTGAAATTTCACAATGATATACTTTAGTGTGGGTCTGTTTTCCTTCAATAATATCAGGCATCTGACAGTTCCTTTCAATACAGAAAATTCTATCCCTTCACAGTAGAAAATGCCCTTGAACTATTTCTCTTCTTACTCTTCATTTGACCTTTAATTTCTCATATTATTTTATCTAACCTTCTGGATAAATCCTCTAGTTCTACATCATGGAGATCAGCAAATGCTAAAAATCAGGGCCTTTTTGTTTTTTTTTGGGGAGCTGATTTACTTTTATACCACCACTTTTACATAGTAGATATAAAGAAATTAATAGATTTCTGAAGAGCCAGATCTGTTAAATAATGAGTCATTTCAGTCATAACCAAGACAATTTTACACCTCATTTTCTATATTAGAAGTAATATTGCCCACGTTAATACAATTATCTTTTTAAATGTAGTAATGATGTATTTAAACATTACTACTTATAACAGATATAAGTTTATCAAAATTTATATACCTTTCTCCATTATGTTCTTCGTTGGGAATTTCTTGAAAAGCATCCAAAGGAAACAAATGATGGTAAGACCGTGCCAAATGGGGAGCAGAAACCAAAGTAAGACCTAACACATAAAGCAGAGACATGTTCAAACCTTATAACAACAATGGCTGAAATGTTAAATGATATAACTTAGGCTAAATTGTTTTCAAGTTTTTTTTAGGACTGCAGGTATTTATTTCTTCAGTTTACCTATGGCCATTAAAGGAGATTCCAAGATGGTATCTCAGTTTTGTCACCAAGTGTGTGACCTCTCTTTGCCTATTGCTTACTTATAAATAAAAATAAAATTCTATATTAATTTTGTATTCTCTTTATATGTATTTATTTTATGAAGTTAAGAGCTATGAAAATGTCTACTAGGTCTGCTGCAATGCCTTTAAAGAACTTTTTTTTCAGAGAAGCAGGAAACTCTTCTAGAACACTATGTTTATTCTTAGAAATGGAGTACTGGGCACTTGGTGATAAAAGTAATCTATTTCTCTTCTTAAATCTGAAAACACAAGCAGAGCTTAATATTTACATTATTTTTTTTAGCAGTATAGGTAAGAAGTTATTCAAGACTAGTTTACTGAATAATAAACAGTTGGTTTCTTACCACAGATTTTACATTCAACAGGAAGTTCACAGTACTTTGCCCGACACTGTGGACAGAAATAGCCTCCTAACGTAAGTCCTGGCTCAGTATTGCTATCTAAATGCCTGTGGGGAGAAAAATATTCCTTTAAAAATGTGATATATAAAGATGTCAACAGTTAGAGAAAAAGAAAGTATGCTACCTTGATTTTAAAATCTTAAAGTTGTTTTATAGCTCACTTATGACCATTTTTTTTCTCTTGCATTTTTGTTTTGAATGACTTCCATTAGTGTCAATGAATTCACTAATCTTTTCTTCTTCAGTGACTAATATACTGTTAATTTTTCATCTCAGACATTGTATTCTTCATCTCTAGAAATATGATTTGGGTCTTTTTTTTATTTTCCATATCTCTTATCATGCTCATGTTCTCCTCTACTTTCATAATAGCTGTTTTAACAGCTATTTAACAGCTATATATATATAATACACACACACACACATATACATATACATAGTAGCACTTTGTCTATTAACTCAATCAACTGTGTTATTTCTAGATACGTTTCTGTTCTATGATTTTTCTCCTTGTTATGGGTATTTCTGACCTCTTTATATGTCTGGTAATTTTTGGCTGCCAGACATTGAACATTTTGCTTTGTTCTGGGTGCTGGATTTTTTTGTATTCCCTTAAATAGATTAGGGCTTTTCCTGGATTATACTTAAGTAACTTAAAAATAGTGTGATCTGTTTAAAATGTGCTTTTAAGTTTGTTAGGATGTCCAGACCAGCTGTTATTCTAGGGTTAATCTGGTTCCATTCCTGTGGACTCCATTCAGTGCCTGTTGTGTTAAGAGGTCTTTCCAAACTGACTGGTGGGAACATGAGCTATACCCTGTCCTGTGTGAGCTCTAGGGGCTGTTCTGTGTTCTCCTTTCCTTTCCCCGGTCTCGGTAGTTCCCTCACAGGAATGTGCTGATCAATACTCAGCTCATAACTAATGGGGAAGTCTCTGCAGATCTCGAGAGCTCTATGTGCAGCTCTTTACTCTCTAGTACTCTACCCTGCAAACTAACAGCCATCTGCCTCCCCAAATGCTGAACTTTGTTTCTTCAACTAAGCAAGACTTCTAGGCTCTGTGTGAGTTTTCCCTCCCTGCAGAGTTTTCCCTTCCTAAAGATTACTCCACAACAGTAGTCCTCACTTCTTTTTACAGCTATATAAAAGGTAATATTTTACAAAGCCATTATATCTCAAGCCATCTTTTTCATTTAAAACTTATAGTAGGGAATTAAATGTAACAGTATCATCACTGACAGTTTCAAGGTTTTTACTTACGCCATGCTGAAAGAGGGTTTTGCATCTTGATCAGACAGAGAAGCAATGGTATGCTGAGGAAATCCTTCATAGAAGAAAATGTATTACTTTCTTTTTCTAAGCAAATGACAAAATTCTAGGGCTAGGAACCTAAAAATGTTCCTACTACAGGGCCTATAAAGTTATACAAAAGTTCTTTCCTGTCTTTTAAGTATGTTTATTACTACACAGTCAAACTGACTGTAATTCCAGATTATAAGAAAAATTAAAAGTGGAAGAAATGGGAGAAAGGTCTGTCTATACATACGGTCTCAGATGCAAAAGTCCGTATCTATATTTTAAATTTAATAACAATAAATACATACTGCTTTTTCAAAAGAAAATATATTTTGAAATAGTTCCTGATACAATGAAAGAGTCTGTTACATAGTCTCTTTTCACTTTATGTAAGTATATACACTTATGTTAAAATTCTGGAATGCCCAAGCCCAGGGAGTTTGTTTTTCATATATATTTTTAAATTTGAAGACTAGTCCAAGAAAAGCAGAAACCATAAGCAAAGATTTCATTACATCAAAATTTAAATCTATCGCTATATCAAAACAAATAAAAGGTAAATGACCAACTGAAAAAATATTTACATCAGGTGACAGAAAATGGGTTGATATTCCTAAATGGTTCTGACAAGTCAATCTGAAGAATAAATTATTATAAGTGTAAATGATAATTTTAAAATGGGCTAGGAAATGTATCAGTAAATAATAAAAAAAAAAGATTAGCCAACATAATATCTAAGATGTATTGTTTATGTTAAGCATTATTCTAAATGCTGCATCTGTATTTAATCCTAGTAATACACAGTGAGACAGATACTAATATAATTTTACAGATGAGGAAATAGGAAAGAGCAGCTGACCAGTATTATAAATGGCCCAAAACTAGGTAGAAAAGAATTCCACTTCATGACAGTTAAAAAAAAATGCACATTAAACAAGGAGATTCTTTTTATTTTAAACAGTTATGTCTTTTTCAATTATAAATTTAAATGTTCAAAAAATAAAATTTTTGGAAAATAAAGGAAAACAAAAAAAAATTTTAAATGATGCAAAATCCATCATTCTCCTTCCCCCCAAAAATATCACTTTGAGCAGTTTGATGTACCTCCTAGCAACCTTGTGTCTTTGCAGTGTAATTTACAAAATTTTGATCAAATAGTACAGAGGATTTTATAGCTTATTTTGTAAATTTTCTAATACAACAAGGATTTTCTATAAATATAGTATCTTTATACCTTTCTAGCCTTAACAATAAAGTCAGTAGTGTTCTGAGTGATAAGACTACAAGTAGATCTAATTTTTTTATTTCATAATTTTCCAAACTGCTTCGACAGCATAATTTTCTCTAATTATAAAAATTCTTAAATGTTAAAATAACTTGTGCAAACGGAAACAGAAAGTCTAGTTTGAGCCAAAATATATTTTTTAATGTGTATTTTATTTTTTATTTTTATCTTTTTTAAAAATTTCAAAATATTTTGTAGGTGCAGAAATGAAGAGAAATACAAATGAAAGTGTGGTGAAGGGAGCCAATTGTTCTCTCCAGGGCAACTGGGAAAGGCTTCATTCACATAAGAAATTAGAGATGAGTAGAGACCCCCTAGGAGCTGTTAATGTGAAAATTCATTACTTTGTAGCTGATCCCCTGAGTTTTATTGCCCTGATTTAACATATTATTTAAGTCTGATCATTTGGGAAGGTGAAATGGAGAAAAAAAAAAAAAAGAAGAGAAAGTGAGAGAGGAATGGAGGGAAGAAGGAAGGAAGAAAAAGAATGAAAAGAATGAAGGTTAATGTGTATTTTAAAATAACACAAAATAAACACTTACCCATTCGAATAAGTGAGCATTCAGAACTTGAGCTAGCAGGAGGAGGACTAACATGATGTGTTAGCAATTCTTTGTAATGGCTTTCATCTAAAATAACATGGTATGTGCCTAATAAGATGAAAAGTAAAAGAAAACAAAATCAACTTTCCAGACATAAGAATGAATTATAATTTTATGTAATTCTGTAAAAGTTTTACTACCTGAAAATGTACATTTTCAAAATAAATATTTAAGTTAAATTATCATTTTCAAAAAACTTATTTAAAATCTTTAAATTGACATCTCTACAAATAACTACAGTTACAATTTAAAGCTAAGTTATAAAATTTCACAGATAGGGAAATTTCTATCTTTTCAAGAGTTATAAAGCTTCCTCTGAACACTGAAATAACTAATGAAAATTCCTTGCATTTTGAGATAATATCTTATAAAATCAAAGGTATATTTAAGATGACTACCCATATTTTAGACTTCAGGACATGCAATGATTTAAGTTTAATAGCTTTCCTAATTTAATTAATAAACTGTTACTTCTTACATAATTATGACTAAATACTAAGATTCTAGATACATACCACCAGTTTCACGAGCAAGTACAGTGCAAACCCGAACCTCTGCAGATAATCCAATAACAGACACTCTAATTTTAGCTGCCTTTAGTGTCTTCATAGAATTCAAGTAAATAGACAGTTTTGCAGGAGGAAAAAAAGCATTGAACAATTAATATATTTGAAAAATACAATGCTCTGAAAACTAGTAATAAATTCACTAAAAAATTTTCTTTAGCATTGTAAAAAAAATTGATTATAAAATTATTGATTCTACCTTGATTAGATCATAGATATTAGATGGGTCGCAAGTAGTGAGGCTGCTAAGATAATTAGGACTTCTCTACTTGTATGTCCAGGCATGTGTCTAAAGATAAAATATACTCTAATTAGGTATAACAAATTACTTTTGTGGAAAATTTACTCAAAAAGAATAGTACACATGGTTTATACATTTAGACTATAGAATATCTCATTTGTTTCAACATTGCAAAGGAATTGTGAGTATTCTAAACATCTTAATGTAAAATTTTCTAAAATTAGCTGTACATAAAAATATTCATTGATTCATTTATTTATTCAATAAATGTCTACTGAATACTCTTTTAAGTTCTGGGGACAGAGTGATAAACAAGACCAATATGGTTCCTGACATCGTGACACTTACATTCTAGTAGATTTGTTTCAAAGTCTAAACTGTACATTGGAAAGTATGACAAAATCATATGGATCAACTTTAAGGTACATTCATGTCTTGACAATAGTAACAGTCTTTTTTAAAGACTAATTTAACCTTATGGTGATTCAGAGTCATAAAAGTCATAAACATTAATTTTCATGTACCATTTAATTAAATGGTGGCTTATTTTAAGACGTGCTAAGCTGTTTTCCCCTAACTAGATATTTCTATGCTTTTAGGAGCAATTTATCAGTTATTTATAGCTTTCCTGCTTATACCTTCATTGTTAGGCTCTCAACTTTCACTTGGGGATGCTCCTATCATGGCCTAATACAAAAACAGAAAAGTATCTATTATATAAGGATATAAAAATCTGAGTCAGTACAGACTAGCCAGGGCCAAAATATATGAGCTTTAATTATATTGAATACTTCCTCTAGGGTCTTAATTATATTCCACAAAGCTGAACTTGCTGGAAAAGAGTGCTATTAATTTATAGATTATAAAATGAGCTAATAAAAGTCAATATATGTACAAACTCACAATTATAAATTCCACATGCAATCAATTTTCAATAAAATATTTTGTCATCACCATATTTCTTTTGTACTACTAATATTGCTGCAGTTTTATTATATTTTTCTAAAACCTTTAAGGACAATTAAAATGTAAAATAAAAATTACTGACACTACACTAAACATCCTAAATGACATTAAATATTTATCTTAATAGCAACTTCTTATAGCTGGGTTTATAGAGATGCATATTTACATATGCATCTTTTCATTTCAATTTAACTCATTCAAAAAACTTTGAAATCAATTAGAAATAATAAATGTAAAACACTAACTTTAGAGTTTGCATAGCCACGCTTAAAGAGTTATAAAGAGATGGCTCTCCATGGCAGGCCATATCTATAGCTTTCTTCAAAGATGTTATGTGTTTCCTAGGGTTTCCTAAAATAGAAATGGAATAATTTACTTTTAATGAAATTTTATATATACATTATGAAAATTTGTCTCATGAAATTTACATATCTACAATGTTAAAAAACAGAATTGCTTAAATTTATATTTTTAGCAACTTGTACTTTTATCAGATGTTTGTGATATAATGTCTCTCACTTCATACTAAAAAATAGACTATATTAAGTCCTCATTTAAAGTCATCGATAGATTCTGAAACTTTATGTGAAACGATGTATAACAAGACCATTTTTACCATAGGCTAAATGATGTAAACAAGAGTTCCTACAGCATCTCATCAACTTTATAACAAAACATTGAACTTGACACTATTTAAAGACCTGCTGTACAAATAATCTTTTTATCTATTAGCACACATTTTAAATAATATTAACCCAGAATGTTTAACTTTTTACTTTTAATATTTCCCTATTTCATCAAGACTAATATATTTTCACATTTTAACATTTCTGAAATCACAATGTGTTTTATCATTATTGGCAGCATTTGTGACACAGCTGTCATTTCCCGCTCATGTGCGAACCTATGAATGGCTAGTGATGTGTTATTGTTTCAGCTGAATTATGTTCGTTGTGCTATTCATGTTGAGTTTAACTGTGATTGAAAGTGTTTGTAGCAAGGTTATTAATACAAAGGATTAAATCTGTGTAGAAAGGCACAGAACAGAGCAGTAAGGTGTAAATTTAGTATCAGCGAAGCAAAAATTCATTGATAGAAGGCCTGAAATTCTATATTTTTTACTTCAGGAACAAAACACAAGAGCTTTATAGACCTAAGAGAGGAGGAGTCCCACAAATAGACAAAGCTGTATTATCTTCTGTTATGGAAATAACATCTGAAAAGGTTGTCTATCTTCTGCCAAGCAGAAGTTTAATTGCTAGGGTGCTTCCTTCTTGATGGCGCATAAACTAAAGATATCTCACAAATGACAGAATCTGAGAATCAATGAAATATGGCATTCTTTGGATATTTTTTCCTTTTTCAGCACTGTCATCATATTAATTAATAATTAAAACATCATTAAATTGATTTTTTTCATATAGTATAACTACCTACATACTGTTAAACATTTGTTTTTTTCCAGTTTGTCACATTACACTTAGTGCCACAAAGAGCATATTAGTAGAGTGAGGTTTTTCTTCTTTTATAACATTTCCTTAGTTCCAAGGAACAATCATTTTTATGGCTCTTTTACCAAAAACGTTAAACTAATCAACCAGACTATCAGCACTGTAAATACCACTTTCTCCACGATTCTGCAAGTAATATATTGTTTTTGAAGCATCATTTTGATAATTTGAAATATATAAAATGATAAAATATTGTTGGGTGGTTTGTTTATGATCACTTGTTTGGCTAACTTTTTTAGTAGTTATTTAGTTTCTCTTTTTATTCTTGTATAAAATTATCTGTCTTCTTTGTCCATCATCTACTTGGAGATTTTGAGTGTTCTTACTTATCTAAGTTTTAAAATATTAACCATTTGCCAAATTTAATATATATTGCAAGTATCTATTCTTGGAATCGTAAAATTTTAGAAATGAAAAGCGCCTCAATAAATTCAAATCTCTCATTTCATAAGAATCCAAACAAGTTTAACGATTTCCCAAAATCATATGCCTACATGATGCAGGACCAGCACTCAAACCTAGATCTCCTAGCTCTCTATCTGCTTCTCTACAATACAAATTTTTTTCATCCCCCATTGTGTTGTGAATATAGGAAAGAAAAGCATATTACATTACTGTCAGTGTGGTTTATAGCAGTGATTCTGATCAGATAGAGAAAGGATGCCTTCGAGAGACTTATCAGAATCTCCAGAGGATACTTAATTATACATGCAGCTTCCCTGGCACCCACAGAAAACTATTATTAATTTGGGGAAGGGGCAGGAGGGTTAGCCCTATATCCTTTGCTTGGAGGAAACATCCTTTCCCCACTGTATAATAATCCACCTTAGATCATGTGGTTCAGGTGAATTTTACCTTACTTCCATCCTGCTCCAGGCATGTAATCCAAGTCTACTAACAAAATACTTCATTCCCCTGGCCACTGACTGTTCATGGATGGGAAGATCATAAAGAGTCAATAAGAGTCCTCTGTGGGACCTGTGCTAAAGTTACAGACTACAAAGATTAGGCAGACTTGGGGGTGTTAACAGACATCTTTTCACTTCACAGAAAACCTCTCAGAGAATAAAGCCAGACAGAGCTAGGACCCCTGGAAAGAACTATTTGTGAAATCAGCCCGCCTCTGAACATGAGCCCAAAACTTCCTTTTTGTGCCTAAGCTACCTTGAGATTTTTTTTTATTGGTTGTTCGCAACTGAGTTTCTTAGATCACTCCAGGCTAACATACATTTCACTCCTTACTGCCATAGTGAAAACTATTAATAATGAAAGTATGTCATTTCCCTTATGCGTATTGATGGGGAGGGATGAAAGGCTGAGAATGGCATTTAAGTGATAATGTAGTTCCAGAAAATTAAATAAAATTAGCAATGTAAATTTGGAACAACACAATGTCAAAGCACATAAAACCTACCATTATCTTTTAAGAGAATAAAATTCAGTTAGGCATGCCATGCAAACAGAAAAACTGGATCAGTAACAATAACTACTATTCACTTTTTAAATATTCTTTGCTCTTTAGAGATTAAAGTCTTAAAAAATTAATTTTAAGATTAAGGGGATTTTCTGAGTGATTATAATAACTTTATCTTAATATTTTTGAGATAGAAATGTATAGGTCTTAAATAAACACATTTGCTTTCACTGTAATACTCTTCACCGCTGTGCAGAACTAAACTAAACTAAGTTCACCTTAGATACTGAGAATTAATGGAGGGTTTATTAGGTGTTTCACATAAAGAACATACAGGAAGGCTTCATTTTACCTACTAGGCAACCTTATGAACAGGGATACAAGGTTTGGTAAATTAAGCCAAGTCCTTGAGTCCTGTAAAGGTATTTTATGCGTACCTGATAGTTCTGTCAGTTTTTCAGCTCTTTTACTCTTTGTTACAATTATTCCAATCTCGAAATAAAAACAAAAATGATTATTAATTATTATTGAACAAATTATTTCTTGATGAGAATGTACTAAAATAAATTAGTAATTACAAAAAAAATAAGTAACATGAGAAACTTTTTCTCATGTTTTTGATATAAATTTAACTGAGTTCACTGTATATAATTTAACTTTTAGTGTTATCTTGCTTTTCACTGACAAGTGTACCAAAAACTGGTATGCAATCTGAATCGCTTAATAATTCATAGACTATATACCCAATGTTTTAAAAATAAATTATATTTGGCAGTAATACCAGGAATCTAATTCTGAATTCCATCAATTATCTACATACCTGACTAATAGGATTTTGATCAAAATATTCCTCTATGAAGTACTCCAACAACTGTTTAAAAAAACAAAAAGGAAATACTAGATAAGAGCAAAATAACCATAGAGAACATGTTTTGGGAAACCTATTTGTCAAGCACCACTTCTCAAGATTTTTAAGCTTACAGAGTTTCAAAAAGTGTTCAGTTGTAAAAATATAAATTTAAAAAGTGATAAATTTTAAAATAATAATTAAAAATGAAAATATTAAATAAATCTGAATTTGAAATAAGTGATGAGATAGGTTTAAGCAAGGCCTTAAAAGATGGAACCTTTTGGATATGAAAGACAGACACAATCTAAAAAAGGAAAAGATCCAATGAACACAGAAAAGGAGAATGAGCAGAATTGAGGATGGGTTCTGGTAAAGTAGGAATAATCTGAATGTATCTATAAACTAAGGAGATTGATTCAAGTAACTCAAAAGAAAATGAAGACGATTCAATAAAGAAAAAAATAACTGACAAAGCAAGATCCTGACCTGGGGTGGGAAGGCAGAAATTAAGGGCATAAATGCAGTGGTCCTCCTTATCTTCAAGGGATACATTCCAAGACTTCCCATGGATGTCTTAAACCACAGATAGTACTAAACTATATATATATACTATTTATTCTATACATACATACCAATGATAAAGTTTAATTTATAAATTAGGTACGTAAGAGAATAACAAGAACAAATGATAACAAATAGAACAATTATAACAATATATTATAGTAAAAGTTATGTGAACGTTGTCTCTCTCTCTAAATATCTTATTGTACTGACATAGAGAGAGGATACACTGGACAAAGGGATGATTCATGTCCCAGGTGGGACTGGGCAGGACACAGTGGGACAGCATGAGATTTCAACATCCTACCCAGAATGGCATGCAATTTAAAACTTATGAATTATTTCTGAATTTTCTATTTAATATTTTCAGACTAGGATTGACATGGGTAACTGAACTACGGGTAAGGGCGGGGGGGGGGCTACTGTAATTAGCTATTTTGGTGTATCAGTTCCCTAAATGATCTGAAGCAGTTCTACTTAGCTACAGTTTGTATCAACAACAACAACAAAAGAGATAGAGAGATCATATTCTTTAAAAATTTTTCTTTGACCTTTAAAGTACATGTAAGTCTATTCGGCTTTAAATCTTGGTCTTCCATTGTTCTTGATCCATCTACTACCACATAAAGATGGCGCATCTACAGAAAAAAATACAAATAAAGACAATTTTCAAATACATTTTTGACCAAGTAGTAAAAACGGCATTTAGTATTCACATATTCTACACATGTATTTTTAACATAGTCTTGTAAAGGGTTTGTTGTTTTACTACTGTTTACTCTATCACAATGAAATGTTTCTCAGCCCCAAATTAGTTCTGTACCAGTAAAGGAGAAAAATAACATACCATTCCAAGTCGAACTTGTCCATGGTGCTCAAATACTCTGTTAAAATTATGCAAACATTTTAATGGAATACCATATACTATACAAAAAATTAATGCAACTTTTTAACTAACCTGCATTTTTTCACTGAAACAAATTATTAACTATGGGATCTATATAATTATAGGCATTTTGGACAGTCCCTGAAGACCCATTTCCCTGCTGAGGCACTAGGTGGCTGGTTTATTCCCCCTATTCAGAAGGTTACAGGTCAGTTTCCTTGAAACACAGCTGAAATTAAGTACTGAGGAGTGGGTATAGGTGGACAGAAAGGCTTGAAGGAACACATTTTACTTTTTGTAACACTCTTACAAAGAGTTTACATACCTTTTTCTCTTTGCTTTGAAGAGAATGTCTTCGATTGTAGCTTTAAGTGATCCTGATTCATCTTCTTTAAGAATCTCCCTATAAGCAGTAATCACTTGTTTAAAAATATAAGCTAAAAATTTATTAACCCACAAGAAATGAAAACATGTCCAAAGGTTTGCAGGTAAAATGTTCACAGGTACATTACTCATAACGGAGCAAAATTGTAAAAATGTCCATCAGCTAGTGAATGGGTGAATAAAACCATGGTTTAACCATATAATAGAATATTATTCAACAATAAAAAGGAATCAGTTACTGATACATGCTACAACATGGATGAACCTCAAAAATAGCATGTTAAGTGAAAGAAGCCAGACACAACTGACCATACATTGTATGATTACACTTATATAAAATGTCCAGAAATGGCAAAGCTAGAGACAAAGTAGATTAGTGGTTGCCTAAGACTAGAGGGAGGTAGAAATGTAATTAATTGTAATTGGGCATAAGGTATCTTACTGGAGTGGTGAAATGTTCTAAAACTGATTTATGTTAATGCCCAAATCAATAAATGTTCTAAAAATCACTGTATTACACACTGGAAACAGGTGAATTTTAACATGTATAAACTATACTTGAATAAAGTTGTAAAAAAAAATGTCTCAAAGGAAAGAGAAATAATGCCCTACTCACCATGTTCTTTCATAGCCTCCTTCCCATCGCTTAGTTCTTTCAGGTTCTTCATCCATTTTTTTCTTAAATGTATTATATTATTCAGTATCCTATAAAAATCATTAGATTGTGAGTTTTCTAAAGATGTTTGTCACCAAATGCATACAATTAAATTTGACAAGTAAAGAGAAGAAAGTAATACAAAGTAAAAACAACTCGGATTCCAAGGTCATCTTATTCTTTGCAATTTATTCAATGATTGTTGTTTGGTGAAAATACTTTATAAAATCCTCATGGAACTCTTTTTCCCATTCCAAGTAGAAATCTTTATGCACAAATCTGGAACCAACAGAAGCATCTTTTCATAATTTTTTAAAAAACAAAGATGCATTATAGATGTGTCATAGGACAGAATCATAGAATTTTGGGAAGTGGGTATGGGTGTAGATGAAACAAGATTAGCCACAACTGATGATTATTATAGCTGTGTAATAGATATAGCTGAATCATTGTACTACCTCTGCACCTGCAACACCCTGGTGTTGGAAGAGATGCATTTGTTTCAGAAAATCTGGTGATCCACTTTAATATCCTGAAGGAGAAATGACTTAATTCTAACATCTGTGCTATTTCAATATGCTACCTACGTTGGTGCCTTGTAGGTTTAATGATTGTAGTAACATGGTATTTGACTAAAATGAACATTTTGATTCTCCATGCAACTGTTTTTGTTTGAATGTCAAAAACCAGAAGCTAACATGTTTTCAACTCAAATTCTTAAAAACGTGGCTACTGCCATTCACGACATGAATATTTACACTGTATTTTATTTTTAGTTTATTCGAATTCTCTGAAACTTCAGAAACAACGTTAGAAGTAATCAGGAGAAACTACAAGCGGGAATACTTCTGGCTCACTGCATACAAGAACTTCTCAATTAGAACTACCTGCAACGGGAAATTACATGGAGAGAACAGAGTATTAAGCTCTCCATAACTACAGATGTTCGAAGAAGTTGGATGTTTACAATGCATGCTGTTAATAGAGAAGGATTTATGATCCTGGAGAACGACGTTCTTGATGACATCTTAGGTCAGCATCTCCAACGGCCTATGACTTTCATCTTCTAACAGATACGCCGATGTTTCCTGGGAATCCAACCCCAGAAAGGCCATTTCCCCCAGCGTAAGCCAACTGGTGTGATTCCTGTCACATGAGCTTAGAATGCTACATTCACACAAATGAGACCGCAATTTAAGAAGCTTTTCCTTACATCTTATCCTGCCAAGTGCTACGAGACAGGCAAAGGTGATTACCACCATCCTGTTTTTTAGGTGTGGAACTCGAGGCTCAAAGGCTGATAACTCTCTCGAGGCTACACAGAGGGAGTCCGGTCACTAACTCGAACCCAAGATCACAATTCCCAAAACTCGCGCTGACTTAGGGAAGGAAGAAGAGCCATGCTGACTTGTGTAGCCCAAATACTTCCACGGTGCTCCCCAGACAAAAACTACCCTCCTCCAAACGCTCCCTCACTGCCTCATTCCCTATGAGGCTGGTCGGGGCCATTCAGCTTCCGCCCCGGGAAGCAAAGGCCCTTCCTTGACGCGGCGCTCCCCACGCGACCACTCCACGCCTAAGTTGCGGCAGACTTGTATACGCGGACTCACCGGTCCCTTCCCGAAGACGCTCTGCCCGGAAACTCCTCTGCCCGGAAGCTGCTCTGCCCGGAAGCTCCGCCCAACCTGCGCCAAAGAGTCCCCGAAGTCTTCCGCTGTGAGCGGTGGTGACGCAGAAACGTTCCGGCTGCTTTGAGCGGAGGTTGTGGCAGCCGGGCGTCCCGGGGTGACCCATCTCCGCAGTTGACTTAAAATTCTGGAGGGACCTCCTGCCCTCACTTTTAGCTCACAAAAAGGCAGTGAAAGTGCCGTTCGCTCTCGGAACGTCGGGAGCCGGGTAGCTGTCGACCCAAGATTTGAGAAGCGTGGTTTTTATCTATGAAAGATTGGCATGAAGAACTCTGAACCACAGCAGCTAGGCCAGAACTTTGCTGTACCACCGTTTTCTGGGATGCCCCTTCTGCTCCTGCTGTTCTTGCAACAGATGTTTATCGAGTCGATACGTACATTGGGCTTGATACGCTTCTAGGGACTGAGGAATAGCAATGGAAAACGTGACAAAAAGTCCTTGGCCTCATGGAGTTTCCTTCTATTATGGAGACAATTATTAATAAAAACATACTGTATAAAATGATGATAGTGCCACACACACACAAAAAATTAAGCATGGAAGGGGAAAGGGTTGCAGTTTAAAATAGCATGATCAGAGGAGTCCGCACTAAGACAGTTGAGCCATGATCAGAATGAGGGAAAGCGTTAACGAGGGAACTGCAAGTCCAAAGCTGCACAGTGGAACTCATTTGTGTTTTGAGGGACTGCATGAGAAAGCAGTCCATGAGTGGTGGCAACCGAAATCAAGAGAGGTGGGAGGCTCTGAGACCGTGAGAACTTTGAAGATGTTGGTGGCTTGAACTAGTGTAGTGTGGCAGTGCAGCTAGTAAGAAGTGATTGGATTCTGTCTTGATAAACTAGGTGTGTCTTATGAACAAGAAACCAATGACTCCAAAAATTTTTAGGCAAGCAACTGGAAGGTTGGAGTTGCAATTGCTGAGAGTGTACGGAGTAAGATCAATTCAGTTTTGGAAAAGTTGTTTGAGATCCCTGCTAATACATGTGGAATTAAATACTGGCATTTCCCACACTTGACAAATGAAGAGACAAGTCACCCCCAGAACACTGGAAAAAAGGTCCAGAAGTGGACAGTAGAAAGGAACTGCAGGATCTGGAGCCTCTGCTTCCCCATCAGCATAGGCTTCCCCTCTGTTGTCTATATTTTTGCTTTATTGGCACCCAAATCTTCCCATGTGTTCTGCCCCCTCAAAAACATAGACAGAAGCCATCCTGCACAGTGGTGGAAAGAACAGACCTGAATTTAAAATCAGGCTCTGCCAACAATAGCTGCACACTTCAAGCAAGTCACAATCCAAGTCTGAGCTACCTTACGGTTTATACCTACCTTACAGAGTTTCTACATCTCAGTGGTAACTCCATAACCAGCTTTTATTTTTCCCAAAGATAGGTTTATTGTTTAGTTTTAGTGTTGTCTTTAAAAGGGAGGAGGGGAAATTAGCATTGCTCATTCTTTCCCAGTGCCACTTGCCTCCCATCTTCTCCCTGACATCTTTGTCTCCTTTACAGGACTCACACACAAACACCACACATTTTCCTTTCCCTTCCATCCTCCCTTCCATCCCTCCACAAATTCCACACTTTCTCCTTTTACTTATTTCCTTCTGTTGTTTGGCTAACCTATTTCAAGATGGGATGCATTCCTAAAGGACAAACAGCCACAAACCCAAGCTCCAAATTTCTCACTTATGTTTACTACCAATCAGTCTGGGAACTTTTCTTCTTTTTAACAGAAAACCAGAAAAAGGACAGAGGACTCCCCAATATATGTAAAGCATATTTGTGGAGAGGAGGCTGAATCATTCAGACTTTCCCCCACTGTAAAGTTTTTCTGTATAGATTTTAGTCATAGATCTTGACTGAACTAGGAATGGTACTAAAGCAAACCAAAATATGCATAAATCCATGGTAATCCCTTGCCATAATTATGACTGACACAATATTCTAATTGTGTATAAAGGGTTAGAATAGAGAAATGATATAACCTAGCCAAATGTTTCAACCTGTAAAACTAAGGGACTACTATAAGAATGGAACAATTTGTTCTTTGCCCATGGGTAGATGAACATCATGCATGGATTTAGGAAATTCATGAACAGATCAGTCAATCAAGCTGAAGTTCAAAAGTGTACAACTTCAAAGATTGGTAGAAGTGAATCTGCTTATTCCAACACCTTTAGTGGAATTCAAATTATTCAAGACTCATTAAAAACTTCCAAAATTGCTTTTAACAGTAATAATCCTTATCTTGCTTTGCAAAATCTATTCTTTTAAAGTATTTGTTCATTATCTATGAATAGTCACAAGGCCAAGCCTAATGTAGTTATGTCTAGAATTCAGAATTTATACCCTAAAGCTGCATCCCAGCACAAAGCACATGGGGATTGGGATGATACATAAAATTTTAAGACATGATTTGCTTTTTAAAGTTATTTAGAGTTACCTTCCAGCTTTGGGAAAGGTGTAACTGGCCATATTTTTATTTACTTTCTGACAAGGACTGGTCTAAGTCACATATTAACTACCTTCATAACAACTATATTAAGTACAAATATTCCTCTTACAAATAAGCAAACTGAGATACAGGAAGACTGAGTAATTTGTCCAAGGTCACAAGACAAGTAACTGCTAGAGGACAAAGCAAGGACAATATATGCAGGAAAGAACTAGCAGGTCCTATGGCAGCAACTAGAAATTTTTGGAGACACCCTTTCACATTTTGTTGCAGTCACATACACTCAAAAATCAGTTGTGTGTCCATGTTCTTTTCTAACTCCCAAGCGGCATTATTTTAACACAGTGTTTTCTAAAGACTACCAGTTGCTTGGGCATTTTTATTCCTGAAAACTATTCCCATTAGAAGACATATTAACAATATGAAACACAGGAATGAGATAGTTCTCCATCTAATTGATTTGTGCTTTCACACAAGAGAGGTTACATGGTGAATGGCAGAACCATGAACTGCCAAGAGATTTTGAATTCTGATTCCTCCAGCTGAGTCTTTAAAAATATCCAGTTGAGATACTTCCAATCCCAATGCTGAAGAAGGGAGAATGTGTTTGTGTTAGGAACTCCTGTACCCCAACGGTAGCTAAGATCTCTGGAGCCATGATTACAGAACTCTTCTGCCCTGACCCTGCTTTACACACGTATACCCATTCAAGTCGTTATGGATACCTCAGGTATTTCATATGAAGCATTTCACGTACTTAAAAGTACTTAAAATGCACTCAAAATAGGATATCTTATTAATCAGACAGAGCAATCCTACCTTACCCAACTCATTAATTTATTAACAAGATCAAGCTAGAATGGGAGTATAGAACCTAATATTCAAACAAAGATTCCTAGTTTAGTCACTTGCTATGCAGTATGTAACAATGAACCAGTTAATCCATCAGATGATTAGTTTCCTTATTTGTAAAATGAGAGGAATCATTGCATGTCAATAAACTGTTGTAAGAATTAAGTGATATTTCATGTATATATGTGTATGCATATAAAATGTAACTTTTCCTATAATACTAAAATACTTGAATTTATTTCAAAAAATAAAAAGCATATATGCCAAATTTAACACCTGTTATTTCTGGGTGTTGGGTATGTGTATGTTTATAGTTTTCTGTATTTCCTTACATTTTTCAAAATAAAATATGGACTTATCTATTTTTAATACAGAATCATACATGTAAGGAAATCATTTTAAGCAGTGTATCTTTATCAAATGGACCACGTTTTCACAACAAAACCTTAGAACAATGACATACATAAACAGCACAATGTAGGCAGGTCAGAGATGGAAGAGATCTCTGAAGTCTAATCTTATTTTCTAGACTAGGAAACTGCTTGAATGGCTTTTTAAAGTTATATCCACCTAGTTAATGCCAACCTCTGATTCTGGCTCCTGAAGTGGTCTTTAGTAAGCGTAACATTTGAAAAATGATTTTTTAATTTTTTTATTTCAAAGTCCAATTTTACAGCAAAATTTTACAATGCAAACTTAGGCTATTTGATTTTCTGCACTCAGTTGAGTGGTTTTGTCAGAACACTGGCAAGCTTGTCTTCGTGAATTACATGTACTGACTTCCAAGAACTAAGAATTAAAATTTAACAGGCACAAAAATCAGTTAGGCTGCTTGAGAGAGTTCTTACCTTTTGGTGTGAATCCAAAAGGTGTGAAGAGCAGCAACTACTTATTACCTTTTGTCATAAGTATGTATAGCACATAGAAAATTAATAATTTCTTCAATTTGAAGAAATAAATCAGTGTTATATTACTTAAAAGTTTATCTTTGGAAAAGGATTCAGACTTGTATATCAAAAGTTATATACTTATAGATGAAAAAGTGGTTCTGTAATAAATCTGACAAGTCCAATGCTCATCATAAATTCCCAACCAGGCAGGTCATGGTGGGTAGCCACATACCAGGCATATAACTTCTCTAGTAAAAGGTTTATCTTTGACTTAACCACTTAGGTTAACAAACCTACCTTCATGTAATTTTCCTTATGTTCCCTCCTTAATTCTAAATGTATAAAAGAAATTGCAAAGCTGTCATTCTTGAAGCATTTGAGATCTTGTTTCCTGGCATGTTGTCAGTTTGGCTCAAATAAACTTACATATAATTCTCTTTGGGTTTGTATGTTCCTTATGTTGACATACTTAATCTCTGAATTGCATACTAATGATTAAAGATTATTCTTCAAAAATTTTCATAAAAGAAGAATTCTAAACTAGGGGAATAATCAATTGACTTGGCTAGCATTATGCCCAGTATTATCAGCTAATTTTACTTTACTAATAAAAATGTCAATTAAAAAAGTGCTAATATTTAAGGCATAATTTGAAATAATTTGGTGTTGCATGGTATTGCATTTTCTACTTCTAGACAAATTGGCCTTCTTATAGCTAAAGGACAAGGAAACAAGCAACCAGCCCAGCATCCAAAATAGTTGAAAACAGTAACATAAAACTGCTGAGTGTAGTTTTGCACAGCTTAAAATTAACAGTACTAATTACATCAACAGGTATATTATAGAAAGAACACACTTGGTTTAATACCTTATAAAATATGTACAGAACTTGAACATTCCTGTAAGATACATTTCAAGTCACAAGTGAATTATACATGTAATTGGATATTCTGATATAATGAAATAGCCTAGTTTTTTTTTTTTTTAAAAAAGCATGTAAACCATAAAAGAGTAAAAAGTATTTTAAAATGTACAACAAAATTCTAAATAGGTTTAAATTTTGATTTTTAAAAAGCAAATATATATTTACAATCTTTAAATTTCAATTTGTTACTTTTACATGATCTTTATTACTGAGATAACATAAAACAATAAAAAGCTCTTTTAATCGTTTATATACAGGAAAAAAATCATTAGGGAGGTTGGTAAAATGCAATATCCATAGTAGTTAAAATATGAAAGGCCAGGAACTTAATTAATGGAGTCATAAAACAGACTTAACCAAAACTGCAAGCTAGAAAATAAACAGTTTCATGTCATTGCAGGGACCCAGTTTCCTTATCTGAAGGAAAAAAAAAAAAAGATTATAAATAACAGTTATCTGAAGGGAGAATTCTGGGAGGATTAAGTGAGATCACTGACCAGCACTAATGAAGCACTAAGACATAACTGCCTAAGGTGTGAAGAAAGTTCACAGCATAATCCACTTAGGGACCTTCCTTAAAGGTTTACAAACCTCAAACAATTCTTAAAAAGAACCAATGTTTAAAGCATAAAATCCTTAATTAAAGTGTTCATCTCAGTTGATTATGAAAAGCTATTTATAAAATGCTTCAAATACTGATGATAATAAACTGATGATATTAAATCTACCAAAACTTTGTAATGATCACAAAGGTCTGGCCTCCTGGGTTAGAGTCCAAAGTCATTTTGCCTTCTGAGAACATTGCAGAGATGTCAGATACTTCTTAATCTCTCAATGCGGCATCTGCCTTCTATGTTTTCTGTCTATCATAATCTCCAACCATCTTCTTGATGTGTGACAATTTACTCTTCAACTGTTTGCAGTAATTCCTCTTATTTTTGTAATCTGCAGACTAAAAAGGAAAAAAAAACAGGTAAATTTAACAAAATAAAAAGTTATGTGTTAGCTCCTGGGAACGCAGAGGTGAACAAAAAAAAAAAGGGGGATAGAAGTCATAGTATTGTTGGGCATGTTAAATGCAGTAACATACATAAAGCACCTGGCAGTATCTCAAACCAGAAAAGCAGCTGATTCTCTTTGTTCAATCATATCTTCAAACCCGAGTTTTACAAAGGATACACTAATTTCTAATCATTTGTAAAGTGACCAAGAAAACTTACTAACCTTTTTGCTAACACATCATCAAAAAAAAATCAGTAAAACAAAGTGGCAAGATCATTCCACTTGGAAACGGGAAACTGCATATATGGGGAATGAGACAGGAAACTTTACTACATATGCTTTTAAACTTTTGCATTTAAAATCATGATGTTTTTGTAATTTTTTAAAAAAACAAAAAATGTTTTGAGTTAAGAAAGACTGATAGTGGCAAGTGCTGGTGAGGATATGGAGCATGAGGAATTCACACTGCTTGGTGGGAATGTAGGTAGGCACAGACCAGGAAAGCTGTTTAACAGGACCTACCCAAGGCTGAACACACATTTACCCAATAAGTCTGCTATTTCACGCCTAACAAATGTGTACACAAAATTCAGCCAACTACATTTTATCTTTAATAGAAACCCTTGGCCTCATAGCATGTTAGGAACTAGTAATTCATGGTTTGCGTACTCTTCAACCATAAAAAGTTTTTACAAATCAGTAATGGTTGTAGCTGCAAACAACTGAAATTAAGGTTCTAACTTCTCAGTAATAGTTTATCTTCTAGTTATTGGGTCTTTTGTCTTTAATCAGTGCATGTGTGACAAGGTATTCATAATCATTCTAAAGGTTAAATGAAAAACACGTAAAAATTTTTCCTAAAAGAATCGGACAGCTGGGATACTTACTCCCTTAACTTGCTTCAGTCTATTATATTCATCAGCAGCAGCCTATTAATGAGAAACACAAGGGAATATGTTTAATGGGGCATTTTCTCTTTCAAAAATAACATACTGATGCTTTATTTAGAAGCTAAAACTTCCAAAAATACAGGAAATTAAAATAACGAAGTCTTAAAGCTCTTAAAACTATTATGGTCAGCAGGAGTCCTGAAGAAATCCAGTGAAGAGAAACTGATGACATATTTCCTACATTCCATTCGCACAGGCAGGTAACTATTTTTATTTGTTCTGCTACCTCTCATCTCTCAAGTCCAAGTGCCACACTGACCCTGAGGGGTCTTTTGTAAAGCACAGCTCTGATCAGGTTATAATCCATCATAAAACTTGTCAGACCTCCCTGTAAACTCCTCTACTAATCTAGCTTCCAGTCTTAGCATCCATCATTTGCAATTCCTTTAAAAAAAAATTAAGTACCTTAATGCTTCCAGATTTCTATCACAATCTCCTTATGGCTGTATATATGCACCCCACCCCAATTTTGTCTGGAGAATCTGTAATGTTACCTCTCACTGAAGCCTCTCCTAGACTCTTCAGGCCTTCAGCAGACCTTATTCCTTCTCTGAGTAGTTACAGTACCTTCTACACATAACATGAATATGGCATTGTCATACTGTCTAAATTGTTTAGATGTCAGTTTCTCTCTCAGAATATGAGCTCTTTGAGGGCTGACACAGGATTTTATTTATCTTTCTAACCTCAGAACTTCCTCATCATTAAGGACACAATAATGGTCAATAAATGTTCACTGAATTGAGAAGTTTTATGACAACACCAAACGAAAACCATAAAAGAAAAAAATGGTTAAATCAAACTATATAAGCAGCAAATACTTCGAAACTGAAAAAGCAGATCACCCCAGTGAAAAAGGCAAAGGGTACTTCATGAAGTGACTATAAAGTTCTAATACATATATAATGTGATTTTTTAAAGTTTATACTAATAGCAAAGACACAAGATAGTAATTTTTCGGGCACTTAGTATTAGTGAGATGCGGGTCAGATGAGCCCTCTAGAGCATCATTAGTGGAAATGCAGTTGTATAATCTTTCCAGAGGGGAGTTTTGCAAGAAAAATTTTAAAGTATATAACCTCTCACTCAGCAAGATCACATTCTAGAATTTGTTCTAGCTAGATAAGCAGGCAGACAAGTGCACAAAGATGGAGAGGTTCCCCAGCGCATTACTGGTACTTCTAGGGGCGGTGTGTGCGACAAGAAACAAACATACCTAACGTCTGTTCACAGAGGACAACACTTAAGTAAGTTATGGCACAACCATAAAGTAAAAAATTGTATAGCTATTTTTAACACATAAAAATTTTTTTTCAGTAAGTAGATCTTTATTATTGACATGAAACAATAACCATAAGCTATTGTTGAGTAAAAAAGCGAAACATAAGCAGTGCCAAAAAGCATTTAAAAAGAAAAACCTCCCACAATAATGGGGTATATCGAAAGAGACAAAATGAAGGAGTTCTCAGTGGAAAATAGCTATATAAAAACTTGAACAACAAAATAGAGTACTTAGAATTAATTATAGCCCAAAGTATAAAATAGTCATCTGTAAGTCCATACTGATATAAATGACTGACTAAATAAATCAATAAATGGGAAGAAGCGACACATCTACTATGCAGAAGAACTCCAAATAATTTGTGCAGCACACTGCCTTTAGAGAGCTGGAGCATAATTCCCCATTCCTTAAGTGTAATCTGTGCACAGTGACTTCCTTCCATAGAGTACAGTATGGAAAGAAAAGAAAAGAGTCACTTTACACGGACAGACACTACCTCAGCCAGGGGATCAAGGGAAAAAGAGCTCAGACCATAAACTATTTTTGAGTAAAAAAAAAAAAAAAAAAGCAGGAAAGCTATAAGTAAAACACATGATTTTTTTATCCAACACTGTGTGTCTATGTGTACTTTTCACACAGGGGATATTTTAACAACTAATATTTGGGTAACAACCAGGTGGTAGAAGTTAGGGCAATTTATTTTTCTGTTTGCAATTCTAGATTGTTTGAATTTTTTACAGAAAAAAATGAACCATGTGAATAAATAGAAAAAGTAACAAAGCTATTTTCTTTTAAATAGGAAGAGATATGTAGAGATTGCTTTGTAATTCTTAACTACACTAAGTACACTTTTCAATTTGGAAAGGCTTTCATCCAAGACTCAATTTCAATTATTCTTCAATGAAATTACAGTTTGATAATTACTAGCAAAATCTGTATCAATGTTGGTATAAAGGATACTGTATCTCCACAGATCAAATAAAATTATATGTAATATATAATTATCAAGTTTTAATTTACCATGTACTCTTCACTTTCTTCTCTATAGTCATCCAGTTCTTTATCCAGACGAGAGAGTTCTTTATTGACCTCATCAAGTTCTGCTTGTAAGAGCTTGTATTCCTGCAGGCCAGTGTCAAAATTTCTCTTATAGAGTTGTCTTTGTTGATCTGAAGTGATAGGTGGATATTCCCTAAAAATTGCATGAAAAAAAAGATTATTTGTGCATCCTTAGCTGACATAAAATCCAGTGTTTCTTCCTCAAAGATAATAAATAAAGCTGGTGGGATGTGGAGAATGACATTCTCTTGTTTTCGTTTTGTAGCTTATGGGGAGAAGTTCTCGCAACAGGGATTATTATACTTTACATGTCACTGCTTGTGTTCTTTCAAAAATTATGCCTCCATAATTTTTAACTTTAGAAATAATGTAGAAAATCTTTTATAAAATTTAAGGTTCAAGTCACAGAAACTCATTCTGAATATACAACATGACAATGGAATACTTACGTTTAATGCCTTAAAACTGGAATTCTGGATCACAAAGTACAATGTCATCACAGCAGCGGCAGAGCAGCCAACTGGCAGCTGGCTATTTCCTGCTACCACCTATAGTATTCAGACTGTTTTGGGGTAATTTTTTTTTGTGGGGGAGAGGTCTTGGTCTTGTTTTTCCTAAGTGGAAATAGCTTATTTTAAGTCTTTTGATTATAAAAGTGGACATTAAAATGTACACGTGTAAAAATGCATGCACATTGTATAAGTAATCTGGCAGTGTATTAAACTATGAAAAATACACCCTGAAACTCTGTGCCACTTTTCTCTCTCAATACACGAGCTATCACTTACACATAAAGGTGATACTATTCACCAATAATCCACAGAGGAATTACACTGAACTGTTTCACAAAACTAAGGAATTTCATGGCAATATGGAATTTCAAATTTAGATCCAAGTCAGTCTAAGATCTTCATTTTACAGAGGGGAGAAATTAAAGGATTTATTCAAAAGGGACACAGGAATTCAGGACTTCTTAAATTTCCATTTAAATTTTCCATGATAGAAGTTAGGCAAATATTTTATGGATAGCTAAACTCGGCCAAAATCTCTTGATGGGGAGAGGGGAAGACGCAGTAATGAGAAGCACCAGTGAGCAGGAGATTCTGACTATACATGCCCCACCCATTCCTCCTAACACCTTGAGAAGCAATGTTTTGATTACCCACCATTCACATCACTAATGTTTCTGATTTGTTTCCCATTCCTCAGAATACTTGGAGATAAAAAGGCTACACATCAAACACGAGTATAGTTGGTGATGGACTATAACATGACACACAAGGGAACTTAACCTTGGCCAGAACACTAAATTGTTAGCTCTTGTTTACAGAACAGAACTGCTTACCAAAGTCCTGGTCTCATTGTGAAAACTTAACTTAAAAGTAAATTCCAAAGGAAAGCCATAGCACCAGTTTGGGAATTTTATAATCAGCAAAAAAGGTTCCTCTATACTTGTATTTTATTTATTTGAAAGACCTTTCTTGAGTGATTATTGATAACAGTGAGAGCCCTGGAGAAGTTTATCAGCCTTTTTGTAGGGGACGTTGAAAGTATTTTTAAGACATGGTTACAGCCAAACATCTCTCTTCCATGTTGACCCTTATTACAAAAGAGTACTAAGAAAAAAAACATAATGAAAAACTGTCTCCATCCTGGCTGGCAAAGAATGGAATTATACCATCCGCCCCAGTTTAGCAGGCAACGACTGTAAAACCTGGTTGGCCCACACTAATAGCAAATGTTCATGTGGCTCCAGAAAAAGAGGCGACATGGTACCTGACCCAGTCCTCCTCCAGCTCATCACAGGACTCGCCGCCAGTTGTGTAGTCTGTTTCATAGTGGTCTTGCTCTGGTCTCCTTGCCTTTCCTGCTCTTCTCTTTGCGGGAGGCCTTTTTGAAGGTGCTTCCAAGTTACCACTGCTGCTGTAATGAGGCTGCCTGAAGTCACCACAGGTGAAGTCACTGGAAGCTCCTGAACCACTTCAGGCACCCTAATAAAACAGGAATGATTTGTCAATGACCACTAGGTACACAACAAGCTTGTGCCAGTGCACTGTATTCACCAAGGGCAGCAACAATAAGCATAAGGAGACATCGATGCGTGGGTGCATTACGCAGGCAGTACATGTGCTCAGCAGCGAGCAGACCCCTAGTGTCCTAGCGTCCTGCACTCAGTGTAGCACCAGCTCACATCCTCTAACACACACGAGGAGTTTAAGGTCTACACAAGGGGAGCCCATTTGTAAACCTTCTAAGTAAAATGGAGCTAAGGTTTCACTTTAGGAAGTTCAGGCTGTTCTGGAAGATGTGTTTACCTGACCCAAGGACATACGCCACAAAACGGTGTCAGGAAAATAATGGTCAAAATTCTTTCTACAGGTTCTTCCAGTTCCACGGGATGCTGCGTGGGGACAGGAATGCACAGACATCGCTACATTTGGAAGCAGACTCTCAGAGACCAGCTCTTTGGAATATTCAGTTTAGACTGCTATAGATCAATTCTTTTCATGATACAATCTCGAAAAACTACAAAACCTAAAAACTTTAGCTAAAAAAATGAAAATCCCTGAAACTAAAAAGCTTGATATTGTAAAGATGAAAGAGCTCATTAAGACTTTTTTAAAATTGCTATGTTAATCCTGAAGCCACACAAAATGAATGGAATGGAAGGGTTACCATCACCCTTATTTGCCTAATGCAATTGTTCAATATTGCATCAGATTTTTAATTGCTTATAATGTTTCTGCCACAAGCTTAAAACAAAACCTAACATGGAATAAAATACCAAGAGCTGTGGCAACTGTATACCACTTCTGAGTAACAGAAATGCAAAGCTTAACTTTCCCTCAGAGCAGAGCTGGAGAAGGTCAAGAAGAGAAAGGAAAGAAAGACAAAGAAAATGCCTGAGACTTTCCAATACCAGCCTTGCTATTCAAATTAACGACGACAGATGTCTGTCGATTTTTTTTTTAATTCTTTCAACTTACCGCAATTGCAATCTTAAGCTTTATCTACAAGGTTTACTTTCTTTTCTATGTGATCCAGAACTGCTTGGTTCTAACTGTTGTCAAAGTCTTAGATTTCTAATCACATTTATTAATTTCCTGTAGACTCCTAAAACTCTGTGTATGTGTGAGTGTAAATGAGGGTGGTGGTGGTATTTATTTCTTTCTAAATTTATGCAGGTTAACAGTGACTTTGTGTGCTGTTAATGATACTTCTAAAGGAGGGAAAATGTGACTTTCTCCGTGGGTCAATAATTAAACAAGTTCCTAGACACTCTGCCAAAATTGCAGGTACTAATGCATGCCTCTTGCTTTGAGGTGACAAACAAAACATTTAGAACACAGTGGGTTTATTTGAGGGGGTAGGGGCCAGAGGGGGAGGGAGCTAAAGGGCAAAAGAAATTAGAAAAGAAAACATTAAAGCAGGCTTCCTCCCATAATTTTATTAGATATTGATACTATTAATCTTTACCATTGATTTTCCACCTCCCCTCTTTCCCATGCCCTTTGAAACACTAAACAGTAACATACCTGATATGACATAAAAGCTAAAAACAAAATGCTTAGCAAGAAAAATATAAATCAATTTAAGAGATAGGGAATATGTACACTCTCAATAATCTTCAAACTTACTTTCAGATATAAGTCCTATTAGATCAAAGTCCCCATAGCCCACTGTATACTTTCCTCAGTATCCAACGCAGTCTCCCAGGTTAGTCAGTCCCTTTGTAGCTTTTGGATGTATTTTCTATCATTTGTTTTATTCTCAGGCAAACACCCTCACATGCCTTTGCTGCTCTTATTCTGCCCTGACTCTCAGTATAGTTATTGTGCACTTTCTCCCACCCCTGTTAGTTTGCAACCTCCATGGGAACACTGACTTGGTATTCCCAGGGCACCTGGCCCAGAACTGTGTACATGGCAGGTGTTCAAGGTAAGTACTGAATTGAAAACACAGCCACAAGAACCCTCTTTTCTGATGACACCCAGTATCAGTGAGGGAAGAAAAACAATGTATGAGCAACATCAGTGTCATGACTGTGAGAATGGTGTCCATTATATACACGGTATTTTAGAACTGCCACAGTTTGGGAGTGGAGCGGGGAAATAACTAAGCCTTGTCAAGCAGAGAATTTCATCTTAAAGGCCCCGAGGGTGACAGTGACCCAAAAAGGCCAATCAGTCTTTCCAATAGGTGATATGTAAGCTTTGGGAAGGTAAATTCTATTTTCCGAACCCTGGACTGGAAGATCAGCCTAGCTTGGGGAATGGGCATGACCATGCTGTTACAAAAGAAGCTGTACTAAGAATAAAGACAACGTAGCAATAAGAGCCCTGATATCTTCTGAGTCCCTGGAGCAGGCTATGCCTGGGCCTTATCTGAACCAGTGAATTCCTACAACTTGCACAATAGTCCTAACAGATTACCCTAGCAGCCTATTTGCTACTACCAAACAATGGTCTCATTTGGCACTCCAAGGTGTCATCTTGCTTTCAAAGATGTCTGCAAGTGTCAAAACTCAACTTCCTTGATTTATTAAGATTAATTCACCCTGGGTATAGACAGTAGATAGAGGGAGTATACCTAACAGAGCTCTCACAAATTTACTAAAAAGGGTGAAAAGTCAACCATCTTCAGCTAAATTTTGCTGTCTCCTAATCCAGGACAAATTCTAACTGCCTTGAAATTCTAAAGTATAGGACATTATGATGAGCAAAAGGAGCCAGACAAAAGAGTAATTACCATATGATTCCATCTGATAAGAACCTCAATAACAAGCAGAACTAATAAATGGTTGACAAGCATCAAAAGAGAGGTGGGTATCGATGAAGAAAGGGCATGCAAAAACTTGTGGAATGCTTGAAATGCCTCTTTTGGAGTGGTGGTTACTTTGGTGTTCTCATATGTGAAAACTCATCAGGCTATATATTCAAGATTGGTGCTCTTTACTGCGTGCATGGTCTGCTTTTGGGGAAAATAAATCTTAGTCCTGAGATACCCTATCCTTAACATGGACCTCAGACATAATGTTCCCATTCTAATTCTTTCTCTATCTACTACAACAGCAAGGAGAGGTCCTCGTGGGTTACCAGAACCTTCAAAAAAAAGTCTGAGGAAATGTGATTTAATGTGCATCCCTCGTCTGAGTGGGTGCACTCTGAATCCTCCATAGCACTCATACTCTGTCATGGACAACAACTGACAATTTCTTTTACTCTTCAGAGGCTGCAAGCATCGCATCAGGTGCTGTGGGAGATACTGCAGCATTTGTATCCCTCAACACCATTCCCTTCCTCCCCTTCTTCTCGGTTCTAAAATTAAGCATCACATTTACATTTCTGAGATCTTTAAAAAAGTTCTGGGGTGTAGGTTGGGAGTATAAATTGGTATTTTTGAACACATCTATCAAAATGAAATACTCCATTTTCTTTAGCCCGGCAATGCTGATTTTGATATTTTTTATTCTGGATACCTTCATGTATGTCCAAAGTGATAAATGTACAAGTTTATTCCCTACAGTGGTTTGTAATTGTAAAACAGGAAAAACCGTGCATCGATATAGGATTAATAAAAAAAATTATTGATGGAATATTCTGCACCTATAAAGCAGATCAATAAACTTTTTGTATACCAATATAAACAATCTCCAAGATACACTGTTAATAATGCATTTAATATGCTAGTATTTTTAAAGGAATAAAAACAATATATATATTTGGCCAGCATATTTATTTAAAAACAAGCTCTGGAAGGATATAAAAGAAACCAGTAACAATAGCTGCCTCTAAAGGATAGGAACTGGGTACCTTTCGCCCCTTTTAAATTTTACATTATCAATGTATTGCCTTAGTCAAGAAAAAATTAGATTTCTAAATTGTTCCAAATGAATTTGTGAAAATAGAGGATAAGGCAGATTGCCAGTCTGTTTCCAAATTCCATTTCAGGGTAATAATAAAATCTATTGTCTTCAAACCGATTCCACAGTTAACTCAGCAGCTGGTGTCATCTAATGGGGGTCCAGGCACTCAAATTGTGTACTCAGAGTGGACCTCTATATGACCCAGCCCACAAAATGAGGGTGCAGGGTTGGAGATAAAACTTTGAGGTAACAAAAGAAGGTTTCCAGCAGAAAACTTTTACACCTTGAACTCAGAACGATCAAACTAGCTAAAGAGAAAGTTTCTTTGTTTAGTCTATAAAGAAATTTGGAGTTCTAGAATTATATATAGCAACACTAATTTATAATCCTTAAGTAAAAATTACATCCAGTCCTCAACAACACCTCCAACATCCTTCTCTCACTAGTCATTAGGCTTTAGAGCAAATGAAAACCACAAAGGGGATACCATTTCAATAACTACAATGGCATGTACTCTAGGCCAGAAATTCACTGTGAGGATTTTGACAATATATATAAAACAGAACCTAGAGGCTTTATCAGCAATAGGGAGGATCTAGCGCAGCAAAGGAAATGTCAGAATTCCTGAATTCAAATGACGGCTAGTTTAATAAAAACGTATGTGGATAGGATAGATGAGTTGAGCAATAAGCAATCTTCTCTTTCTACTGAGGAAACAGTAAAAATAGGAAAAATGTAAAATGAAGTCATTTTAACCAAGCTGCTAAGTTATTTAACATTATGAAGCTTGAGGTATGAAGAAATGATTCTTTTTCTTGTCTTAACTAGCCTGGGAACTTAAACTTTTGAACTTTCCAGTCTTAAGTCAATACTTAGTTCATTGTGGGTCAATGCCTGGATATAACAACAAGCCTTCAGATAATCCGCTGACCACCCCCTAAAGGACTCAGGACATGACCAGACCTCCAGGTGCACACACAGGGCTGATTATTCTCAAGGATGTGACTTTTACTGTAAGAATTTTTAACTTTTCTTTCTTTTCTTTCCACCTACAGCACCTGGTCTTGCTAGGTGGTCTCCCATCCAAGTACCAACCAGGCCCAACTCTGCTTAGCTTCTGAGATCAGACAAGATCGGGTGCATTCAGGATGGCATGGCCGTAGACAAACTTTTCTTCCTTATTTGGAACATTTCTAGGTTTTTGCCTAGCTGTGTTTCCAGTCTGCAAACTCTGAGACCCTTGAGTAAATTTTCATCATTTACTTCCAGCCAAAGCCTCCCAACTCTTCATATTTAGTCAACACTATTAATAGACCTAATATTAATAGGCAAAAAGGAGAGACCGAAAAATGCACTTAGCTATGCTATCAGTCAGCAACATCCTTTCACCTATACCTAAACACAAAGCCAGAAGTAGGAAACAGAACCATATTCTCAAAATGAAAGAGCTTAACCTACCCTTTATCTATTATATCATCAAGAGAAAAGCATTTTCAGCTCAGAAGGGGAAGAGGACCCCACCAACTTACAGCCCCACGCTCCTTATCTTCCAAGTAACACTAGGCGTCTATGTATAATGCAAAGATCAGTCTCTAGCCTTTATGTAAACTGCTGGAAATTTTTTTTTAAGGCAAAAGACACATCACAGCAACTGGCTTATAAACGCATGCAAATATTCATTTTTTAGACTCACTCTATCAGAAGAAAATGCTACTTACGGTGTTGATTTATAGGAAGACTCTGGATACAACCGCTTGTCATTCACTTTACCATTGGAAGAGTAGGCCGTGGGGCTGTATACCCTCTCCGCATAGTCAGAAGGGGGAGAAGGCATGTCTTGTGTGCCTGCAGAAACATTTTTAACCTAAAGAAACAGCCACAAGAGACACAGGTATTACTTAACCTGTAATTTAAAGGGAGAAGAAATAAAAGAAAAAAATATAAAATGATCTAATATTTATTGGGCTCATTAAATACTATTAACCTGTGATGACTGCCTTGTTATTATTAGTGTTAACAGTCAAATTGGTATTTTTACAAACACATAACTGGTGCTATTAGTTTAACAAGTCCAGAAGGAATTTCAAAGAAAAAAAAAATCCCAATTACCTGATTCTCATGCTGATGTGATTGGTAAAATAATTACCCATGGTAATTGCTCTTCCCCCGTATTAGGAGGATTAATCTCATTTTATTTAGGCTAGGTCTGTGTTAGGATGAGAATTTTAATTTCTAACAAGTTCTGAGGCAGCTGTTGTTATGAGCACCATACTTGAAATACCACTTTGCTAGGACAAAGTACTTTGGTTCTTAATGCATTCACCCTAAACTGGAATGTTAAAACCACAGAAGAAATTAAGTAGTTCAAACTGACCTATGCTATATAGTTCTTTCATGAGATTTGTTCACTCTCCCTACCATACACAATCACAATATTGTTGCCTTCCTTCTCTACTTTCCTATTCTGTTCTGATATAAAAATGAACTTGTCCTAAGAAGGAATATATATTAGAAACTATACTTTGCTAACATGAAAAGTTTCCCACAGAACCTTTGGGAGAAAATTTTAAATATAGTAAGCATAGCCAATTAGAGTCTCAACATTGTTAGAGTTCATGAACTAGATCCAACACTCTTTAAATTTCACCTAAAAATCTTTACATTACATATTATTCGACAATTAATTAAAAAAATAACTGCTAATCTCAGATAAGTCACGGAACTGTTGTTACAGAGTAAAGAAATATAATAAAGTGTGGGGGGAAACTAAAAATAACTCCACAAATTATTTCTGTGAAAAAGAGCAACTTTTCAAAAACAGTGAGGGTGGGACTGGTATAGCTTGATGATGAGGGCAAGGGCGTCAGATTACCTAGGCTTACTCCAGATCTGCCAACTACAAGCTCTAGAGAGCCTCAGTCCACTCATCTGCAAGAAATAGGGAAGCTGCCTGCTTCATAAAGTTGTTTTGACAATTAAAGGAGATGACAAGGTATCACATTTAGCCCAGTGTCTTTAACGAACATAGTAAAAACTCAGAAGATGCTGGATTCTGGAATTAAAACCACTGGATCTAAAACAAAGAATTTTTAAAGTATTTGAATGTGACAGCAGACTTTTAATTGGATGATTTTGCGATTATGAATCCCTGCAATTAGGTTCGGCATCAATACAGTGTATTATCCTGCAATGCACACACATTATGTCTTGTTTTCGGTTAAGCATGGCATTACAAAGACGACCTGCTCCTTTCCTATCACTGCAATATCACATACCAAGGATATTTATTTACCCACCCCTCTAAGTACATAGAGGCCTTTCTGATTGTTTAATATTCCCCTGAGTCGGAAAGGAATGGAATCATTTCCTCCTGAAAGTGGAGTTTGGCAGCAACTGGGAAACCAGTGGGTGGGTTGGCAGGGAGTGTGCTTATATCCCACCACAGGGGGACGGGTGGGAACCATTCTTAGCTCCCGCTGAATTCCTTAGTACTTGACACCATCGTCAAGCTGCACAGGCAAATGCTCTGCCAAGCCAAAGGCCTAATCTTATTCTGGAGACTTCATTGGAGTTTAAAAAGTCTTCCTTTTCTTAAAAACCCACTTAACATGTCTCCAGGTTCTCACTTCTTCACAACTTTAGCAGAGTTTGCAAAGCTCAAAGATTTCCTATGGACTCTGGCAAACTGGAAACCAAAACCTTGCAAAAAGGGTGCCTGGGTGTTCTTGTAGCGACATTACTGTTTGCAATGGAATGTCCTCCCTCCTTTCTTTGCCAGCTAATCCTTAATTAGGCTTCAAGTCTTGGCTCACTACCAAGTAGTGGTAAGTGCCACCACCTCCTGAAAGCCTTCCACATGTGGGTGAGGCACCTACCTGTCCTCCTATCTCCCCAAGCACCTGTGCATACACCTCCCACCAAAGCACTCATGCACTGCGGAGCAATTGTTTACACACAGTATGATGGCTTGCTGCCATAGTTCAGACTGCAGTTAAGAACAGTACACTGTTCTTAAAGCCACCACTGTCTGCCTGCTTACAATGTGCCCAATACTGACCTGATAGATCATTTAGTAGGCACCACCTTCCAGGCAAATAGTATTTATTCCCTTCTCAGAAATGAGGAAGCTATGGCTCACAGAGCTAGACCACTTTCACGAAGACCTACATCTAGTACATGGTAACGTGGGATTTACATTACATACAGGACTCACTTGAAGGCCTCTGCTACAACCTACCACCTCTCCCTGGGCCCCAAAAGCCCAGCACAATACTTGGCACAAATCAGGAAACCAGAGTTTACCACATAAAGGTTACCTCTGTACATTACCTGGGATTGACTTCTAACATCCAAACGTCTTATCTAATGAGCTGCTTTAAGCTTACCTTTATCTCTTAGAATCAGCAGAACTAGACTAGCTTGTTCACTGACTTCACCCTCCAGCACAAGTCTTTTGTTACTTAAACCTTTTTTATAGATATGCACAAAAAATCCTGAGGCAGTGCTTGCTTTGGCAGAATATATATACTAATACTGGAACAATACAAAGAAGATTAATTATTAGCACGGCCCCTGCAAAAGGATGACATGCACATTTGTGATGATTTCACACTTGTAAAAAAAAAAAAAATCCCAGACAGACTCAAAGATGAATTAGAAATAACCTATGTCCTTAAAAAGAGCTTAAGAGTCTAGAGGCAGAGGCAAAACATATTTGTAAAACAAGGAGTAAGATCATTTTCTTTTCCTTTTTGTGCATCACTTTAAAAAGCTAAAATATTACTTTATCGGACAGTACCAGTGCATAGTAATGATAAACCTGAGGGTGACCTGGTATCAGTAACTTACACACAGAGTCCTCCATCTGTGTCACCTACTATGAGAAAAGGGACTTCTGAGCTTCACTGTTATTATTGATAGGATCTCCAGCTAGCCCACAAAACTGGATGATGTAGCTAATGTTCCTTTAAAAACCACACAAACCAAACCTCTGCCATTTTAATAACTATAACACATAAAATGTGTTTAAAGATTTAGAACCTGAGAAAAACTAGGCTGAATTCTAAGCAGCAAACGGCGAACAATATTCTTCAAGTGACTTGAGAACAGCTCTAAGAAATTAGGGGCAGAAGTGAAAACACAAATTAAGGAAATTTGTCTTCTACTAAGTTTGAGAGTCAATCATTCCAGAAACCAAAATGATCTCCAGCAGAGGGGACCCTGGGTGGCTGCTCTAGTGCTCCTACCCCCAGGGCCTTCACAGAGGAGGGCACTGCAGGCAGCAGAAATCCACACAGCTGGGCCCAACCCACTTCGCTTATCTGGGATCTGCTTGAGAAGTTTCCCTTCTTAGTGGCACCCATGCCCCATATGCAGAACATAAGACAGCAGGAGAAAAGATGGACATGCTGAGGAGAAATATACCTAAGCAACCAAAGAGTGACTCAGACTCACTCTTGAGACTAAATTCAAAAAGAATAAGCACTCACACAGACCTTGTTAGAGAAATATGAATAATTTAGGGCAAGACACAGGAAAAGATTCATATTCCAATAAAGAAAAGAACTAAAGTTGTTTCTGAAATACCAAAATGAAATGCGATTTGTGGTCAAGATGGAGAAATAAAATATTGTATGGCACCGTAATTGAAAAAATTTTTAATTATTATAAAAAGTGAAATGAATTCGAGTGAAATAATTGCAAAAGGTCTTCACAAGGGGGTAATTATGAGGATAAAATTTTATTCAAAATTTAATTACACTCATTAGAAGTGTTCTGATTATGTCACTTGTGAGAAAAACTTTTGTAACATCTAACACTCCTTTGAGAGTTAATGAAAACATCCTAAATCCCTGTGGGGTGCCAAAAGGAGAACAAAGAGGGTGGCTCTAGAGCAGCTCTCCTTCAACATCTGTCATCATTGTGTCTTCCTCACCTGGGACCAAGATGGATCTACACAATCCTGTGTGTGAATGCTACTGACTCATGAGCAGCCTCCTACCCTGACCCCTGTAAGTCAGAGATGGAATAAAAAGGTCAAGCCTGTATTAGGTCCCTTTGAAAGAAAATCTTCTCTCCCTCAAAACAGAGTTTGAAGAAAACGCTTCTCTCCAAGCAAAACAATTTCCTATGTTATTTGGAAATAAGACAAGCAAAAAGGAGCAATGACAGCCATTCCCTATTTTGGTCCTTTTTTCATTCCTAGTTCACGTAAGGGAAAGAGTCAGGCTAGACCTGCATCCAACTGGTGCCGCAATTTGACAAAACGTTATCTACCTCTAAGAACGAAAGAGAAGTTCACCTGTTGAGTATCATGTGCCAGGCAAAACCTGACCTTGTTTATTCCTCACCACTGCCCAGGTAGATAGAATTATCTCCATTTTCACATGAGGAAATCGAATCTCTATAACTGAATTAATTTGCTCATGGTCACACAGAAAGTGATGCGGTAGCAAGGGGATTTGAATCCTGGTCTACCTGGCTGCAAAGCTCAGCTTTTTCTCACATAACAAACTGCCACCTCAGTAATTTAAATATGACTTCAGGTCCCCATCTTGTCTGGGTACTACCTACTCCCCCATAACAAAGAGAATCATTCCCAGTGCATTAACTCCTCACCACACCCTAACAAGATGTGACGTATATCTATTTTGAAGAATTATACTTGCCTATTAGACTAATGTTGTAAGAGCAACTTTTGACACAAAATTACTATGAATATGTGCTTCAGTCACCAGGTGCCTTTGTTTCAGTTAGAGTGTAGGAACCCGCCCTCAAAAGGGAAACAGAAGGGCTAGGGCTTTTCCTGCTGGGAAATTAAAGTGGAGAAAGACATCGGACATGAGGGAGGAGCACCTTAATCTCAAAGTGCCATCTCCAGTGTGACAACCTGGTTCCACCTTCACTACCCTTGCACTACAAGTTCTCAGAACAGTAAGTGGTCCGACTTGTTTTTCCTGTTTCCTGATATTTTACACTCACAGATGCTTTTCCGACATAAGCCTCAAAACTGCCTATGGAAAGTTCCCTCAGACTTTTCTCTCTCCCCTTAGTCGCTTGCAAGCAGGTTTTTCCAAAATGTTACTAATCCCACAAATGAGGAGATCATACACTAGCTTTGAGCAAGTCAAAAAAAGAAAAAGTTCTTATCGGAAGTTCTGTAGCAAGCGTATAAGCTTACAAGAGGAAAATTAAGTTAAAATGAAATCAATTAAATGTACTTATATTTTGGGTACTATTACCCCAGTTCCCTTATTCAAGCTCATCATTGCAAATGCTAACAACTGTTACTCTAGCTAAAATTAATTGGACATTAATAAATTATGTGAGCCCTGAATGACCTAAGCCCTTTAGTCATTACATCATCAGCATAACTTATTTTCCCCATTTATACCTGAGGAACCTATTAAATAAACAAAGTGATTATCTTGACCAGAGTCTAAGGAAACCAAAAGCTACCCAAGGCTGACCACAAAGGACAATCAAAGACCCTGTCCCTTTCTCTACACCCAGCCAGCTCATTCTCACTGGCTCCTACCTTGGCGGATAAATGCTGGGAACAATGCTACATAAATGTTACATCATAATGTCAAAACCTTGGAAACTCCCAGAAATAAAACTCCCTGGATAAGAAACTTAGCTTTTAGATTTAAAAATAGGATCTCATTTAACAAATTTCATTTACTACTTGGTAACAATGGAGAAAGAAGTTTAAGGCATTTTCTCTTCAAACTTAGTCTATTCCTGTTTCTGACATAATTATGTGGCAATAACAAGAAAAGGTGCAAATTAGAAGACATGTAGAAAATACTCATTGAGAACTGGCATGATCTGTACTCGAGATAGGCACTTCTCATGTATATTATCTCCTTTAATTTGCTAGCTTTAATAACTCAGTTGACTTTTGAGCAACACAGTGGGCAGGGGTGCCAGACCCCTGCCCCCCTTCTGAATCCACATATAACTTAAGTCAACCATCCACATACGTGGATTCCCAACAGCAGATAAAAAACATACTATTTTCCACAATTCTATTGGCAAAGAAAACTGAGGCTCAGAGGGTCTCAGAAGGAAAACACATACAAACACCAAAAAACACAAGCTCCAATGGCAAATATAACACTTGTTCCCCTGATTAGTATGTCAGGTCAGAAACAAATTACTGAAGTCATCTGCAAACCTCAGTTTCTCCTGCTATAAGAAATAAACCCACACTGCAGTTAGGACAATAATAATTAGGCAGCTGGCCTATGACGGTTACTTAGAAAACAGTGGTTCCTATATTTCCGTCCTTTCTTGTGATTTTGTAAAAAGTCTTTGTTACCAAAATTAAGACGTGAAACTCAAACCCAAGTCGGCCTGATGATGTCCAACACTGAAAAGTGCACTAGGAGGCAGAGTCTAAACTGCTAGTCGTGACTCATCATGCTGCCTACCACCCACAAGCCACCACCTTTTCAGTGTGTCTGCCTTGCAGATCTTCAGCTTCCTTCAAGTGAGTTCACCGAGGCAGACCGAAGCACCTCACCCTAAAGTCCCATGTGGCTCTCAGATTCTGCCATTTTTTTTTTTTTAACTTTATCAAAGCCAACTTTTATTCACGGGAGCTCCTGAAACTGAAGTTATTAACTTCCAGTTACTATTTCACCAGAATACTGTGGGTAGTGATAAAAACAAATCTCAAGTACACATGTTTTATAATCAGCTCTTTAATATTTACCATAGGTGTGTGGTTTTCCAAAGCCATACCCTAGTTATAAGTATTTACTCTAGAGGAAATGAACAGGTATGTCTTGATATTTATATTTCTGACCTTCTGAGAATGCAGGTGGGAGAAGAGAGACTTAAACACAAACATTAACACAAAATCCTTATCTTCATGGGCTAAAGTCCTTCCCAACTTAGCTGGGGCACCCATAGCTGAATGGTCCCACCTCAGACATTCTCGGAGTGCTGAGAGGACACAGCTATTCAGGTCACAGTCCCTTGCCCTTGGATAAGGACCAGCTTAAGGAAGGGCAGACAGGGACTGAGCAGCATGACACTCTCCTGGGAGAAGCCAGCAGAGTGCTGAGGGACACTGAAGTGAAATGGGCACATTCGAAGCTTCTCAGAAACTCATTCTAAGCTATTTAACTTGCACTTTGAATTTAAACCTGGTCGGATAACCACAGAATCAAAAATAAGGAGGCAATTACAACGAATTCATGTAGTGCGTGTTCATGTCCGGTAGTCCCCCTTTATCTGTGGTCCCACTTTCCGCAATTTTGGTTACCTGCAGTCAATGCAGTCTGAAAATATGAAATGGAAAATTCTAGAGATAAACAAGTCATGTTTTAAATTGCACGTCATTCTGTGTGATGAAATCTCACGCCATTCTGCTCCATCCTACCTAGGACATGAATCAACCCTTTGTCCGGCATATCCACTTCACTTCATCTCATCCCACAGGTATTCTATCATCTCACGTCATCACAAGGTGAGTACAGTACAATAAGTTATTCTGAGAGACCACATTCATATAACTTTTATTACAGCATATTGTTATAATTGTTCTGTTTTTACTTGTTGCTAATCTCTTATTGTGACTAACTTATAAACGTTATCATAGGTAAACATGTATAGGAAAATACATAGTATATATAGGGTTCAGTATTATCTGTGAGTTCAGGCATCCAGTGGGGGTCGTGAAACGTATCCCCTGCAAATAAAGGGGAGACTATTGCAGTACATACTGTTTCTCTAGAAACCATCTCCATACCCTACACAGTAACTGTCGTATGCCACGTTCTATGAGGAGAGCCCTGCCCCTGGACACAGAGGATTAGTGTAAGGATATTCTCTACAATGAAATGTTATTAAAAAAGGTATGTAGAACCAGAATTTCATACATAACTGATGGTTGTCTAAGTTGGTACAACCCCTATTAAGGGCAATTTCTCAATATCTATCAAAGTTATAGATATATATACCCTTTGACTCAGTAAGACTACTCTGGGAAATCTAGCTTATAGAAGTACACATGGGTAGACATACACAAGGTATACAAATTGAAAAAAAAACCATTTCATTGTTTGTAATATTAAACAGCAAATGTATCCATCGATGAGACACTGTTACATAAACCATGGTACAACCATACAACTAAGGGGCTATGAAGTGGTAAGGAACAATCACCAAGATGCACTGTAAAGTAAAAGGGCCAGGTGAGGCAAAATAGTATGATCAGTATTCTAACTTTTATATAAAAGAGCATGAAGCCTATTTTTTTGGGGGGTATTATTATCACAAAGTAAAACAATAAAAGGAATAAGAAACTAAGGAGAGTACCTACGAGAATGGGAAAGGACGAGGAAAGAGACCTAGAAACGGGCAAATGGGAAAACAAGGACAGCACGAAGAGATTTCTCTAAAACTTTTTTTAAAAAACTGTAATTCTGACCACGGGCTTTTTAAAAAAGGGTGCTAAGGAAACCTTTAATCTTGCCCAAAATACAAAAATAAAAACATAGTGTCATAATGACAGATGCAACAACATAAATAAATCTCATAAATACTCTGTGGAGCAGACACAAAAGCGTATAGCACATAATTCCATTTATATGAAGTTTAAGAGCTAGCAAAGCTAGTTGATGTAATAGAAATAAGAGGAGTAATGACTATCTTAGGGGATACTGACCGAGAAGAGGGATGAGGAAACCATGGACACTGGAATGCTCTATATTTTGATCTGGGTGGTGGTTACGTGGGCATATGTGTGCAAAAATGCACAGTGATGTTCATAGCAGCATTATACACAGTGGCCAGGACATGGGAGCAACCACAGTGTCCTACAATAGATGACTGGATAAAGAAGCGATGGCACATATATACAATGGAATATTACTCAGCCATAAGAAGAGATGAAATACTGCCATTTGTGACAACATGGATGGACCTCGAGATAATCACGCTAAGCAAAATAAGCCAGAAAGAAAAGTTGAAAATCACATATCACTTATATGTGGAATATAAACCCAAAAGCAATAAATGAATAGGACAAACAGAGACTCATGGACATGGACTATAGACTAGTGGTTACCAGAAGGTAGGGGGGTAGGGTGGAAAGGAGAGGTAGACGGGGTAAAGGGGGTCAAATATGTGGTGACAGAAATAAATCTAACTATGGGAGGTGAACAGTATAAATATATATATACCTTACTGTTAAAGTGTACAGCTGAAGCTTACTGGATTTTGTTAACCAATGTCACCATAAAAAAAAATTAATAAAAAAAAAACATTCACCCAGCTATACAATTGGTATACTTAATGCACTTTACTCTGTGTGTACAGATATACATTATATTCCATAAAATTTTAACAGTACCAAAAATGTTTTTGAGGAATATTTAATGACCTGATAAAAAGCCTATGATATCATGTTAAATCAAAAAAGGTGGAATTTTATACTGACAGGGGACAATATTTTACTCCTGATTTAGAATAAGAAGAAAGAAGAAAAAGGATTAAAGAAAATACACCAAAGTGGTAGCTCCAGGCAGTAGAATTTTCTTTATATTTCACTGTATTTTCAAAATCCTCTATAGTTACCAATTGGATTGAGTGATTGATTAAATAAATACACACACACACACACACACACACACACACACAGTCATGCTCTGCATAACAACATTCTATCAATGAGGGATTACACAACAGTGGTCCCATAAGCTTTTAATGGAGCTGAAAATTCTCCATTGCCTAGTCACTTTAACACTTGTAACACTGTAGCAAAATGCAACAAAAATTTTTGGTAATGTTGGTATTAACAGATCTACTGTACTGTCGGTCATATAAAAGTATGGCACATGCAATTATGAACAATACCTAATACTTTACAGTGTTAATAAACAACTATGTTAATGGTTTATTTACTATACTATACTTTTTATTGTTATTTTATAGTGCACCTTCTACACAGAAAAAAAATTTGCTGTAAAAAAGTACACTGTGCTACACAGGCAGCAACTTCACATCTCATGTTTACTGTAGCCCTTGATTGCATTTTCTCTTGTGCTCGATTTAATCTTCTGTTGCTTGGTACAGTAACATGCTTAAAGGCTGTATACATCCTAGAAGCAACAGGCAATATGATATAGCCTGGGTGTGTAGTAAGCTATACTATCTAGGTCTGTGTGTAAGTACACTCTACGATGTTCACAATGATGAAATCACCTAACGATGCATTTCTCAGAATGTGTCCCTGTCACTCGGCACTTCACGATTGTATTTTCATTCAAAAAAGGACCAATTAGATCAAGATCAACAGTGTGTCACAACGTAACACAACACAAACCTGGCCTCCTAGTCTAGAGCTGCTCCGACCCAGAGGGTCAGCACCGCAGGCGCCATGAGCACCTGTCCAGTTCCAACCAGGCTGTCAAAACTACCCAGCACACACACAGCCTTGACAGAAATCACTTCTACACAAGGTCATGTTTTTGAAACTGGGAGAAACAGCTGTTTTGTCTAATTCATATAAACAAACTAAGGAAGTAAAACAAAATGAAAAGATCAAATACTCTCTCTCAAATGAAGGAACAAGGAAAATGCCCAGAAAAAAAAGAAAAACAAGGAAATGAGGATAAATAATTTGCCCGATAAAGAATTCAAAGAAACAATCATAAGAATGCTCCCAAACTTGAGAGTGGAATAGAAGAACTCAGGGAAAGCATCAACAAAAAGTTATAATGTATAATAGAAAACCGAGCAAACTGAACAATACAATAATTGAAATGAAAAAGGCAGAAAGAATCGATAGAATACAGAAAAATGGGTCAATGATCTGTAAGTCAGACTAGTGGATATCAACCAATCAAAACAGCAAAAAGATAATTTAAAAAAAATGAGCATAGTGAAAGGGCCCTCTGGGACAAAAGGAACCACACTAAGATTCAAATTATAGGTCTCAGACAGAGAAGAAAGAGAAAAAGGAACAGAAACTGTACTCAAAGAAATAATGGCTGAAAACTCCCCTAACTTGGGAAACAGACACGCAGGTCCAGGAAGCACAATTAGTTCCAAATGAGATGAACCCAAAGAGACTCACAACAAGATATATTGTAATTAAAATGGCAAACATTAAAGGTAAAGAGACAATTTTAAAGGAGTATGAATAAAACAACTAGTTACAAAGGAAAATCCCTAAGGCTATCAGCTGATCTCTCAGCAGAAACTTTACAGGCCAGAAGGAAGTATTAGGACATCTTTTAAATGCTGAAAGAAACCTGCAACCTAGAATAATTTACCCGCAAGGTTATCATTCAGAACTGAAGATAAGATAAAGAGTTCCTGAAAAACCAAAAACTAAAGGAGTTCATCACCATTAAACCAGCTTTAAAAGAAATGTTAAAGGGTCTTCTTTAAGCAGAAAAGGCAAGGCCATAACCGGAAATGAGAAAATATGAGAAAGGAAAAAAATCTCACAGGTAAAGTCACATATTTAATAAATACAGAGAATCAGACATTTAAAAAGCTACTAGGAAGATCAAAAGACAAAAGTACCAAAATCAACTTCAAAAACTAGTTAGGAAGAAATTCATAGTAATACAATAATAGTAGGAAATTTTAATATCCCATTAATATCAATGAATAGATCAGGACAGAAAATTAATAAGGAAATAATGGCCTTAAATGTCACATTAGATCAGATTAAACTAAGAGACATTAATTAATTAATTGACATTTATTCTGGAAAACCTGCAGGATACCTTTTGTCCCCCCAAGTGCACATGGAATATTCTCAGGTATAGACCACATATGAGGCTATAAAATAAGCTTCAAAAATTCCAAGAAGATTAAAATCATATCAGGCATCTTTTCTGACCTTAATGGCATGAAACTAGAAATCAACTATGGGAAGAAAGTGAAAAAACACAAATATGTGGAGGCTAAACAGCATGCTACTTACTAAACAACCAAGGGAGAAAGGGAAAAAGGGAGAAAGGGAGGGAGGGAGGGAGGGAGGGAGGGAGGAGGAGGGAGGGAGGGAAGGAAGGAAAAGAAGGAATCAAACCAGGAGTCAAAAACTATCTTGCAACAAATAAAAATGAAAACACAACTTTTCAAAATTTATGGAACGCAGCAAAAGCAGTTCTATGAGAGACGTTTATGGTCAACTGCAAGAAACAAAAAATCACAATTAAACAATTTAACTCTACACCTAAAGAAACTAGAAAAAGGAGAAAAAAGAAACCCAAAGCAAGCAGAAGGAAGGAAATAATTAATCAGAGCTGAAATAAACAAAGTACAAATTTTAAAAATTAGAAAAGATTGATGAAACTAAGATCTAGTTCTTTGAAATGCTAAACAAAACTAATAAACCTTTAGCCAAACTCATAAAAAAAAGAGCCCAAATAAATAAAATAAAAAATGAAAGAGAAATTACAACAGACCACCACAGAACTACAAAGAGTCATTAAAGAATACAATTGTATGCCAACAAATTCAACAATCTAGAGGAAATGGACATGTTTTTAGAAGCATATAACCTTCTAAAATTGAACCAAGAAGAAATAGAAAAATCTAAACAGATCAATTACTGGCAATGAAAATGAAGCACTAATCGAAAAACTCACAAATAAAAGTCCAGGGACCAGACGGGTTCACAGGTGAATTCTGACAAACGTCTAGAGAAGAATTAATACCTATTTCTTAAAGTTTTTTTAAAAATTGAAGAGAAAAAAAAAAGCTTTCTAACTCATTCTACAAAGCCAGCATTACCCGGATACCAAACCCAGACAAAAACATTACAAAAAAGAAAATTACAGGACAATATTCTTGAACACAATGCAAAAATTCTGAACAAAATATTAGGAAACTAGACAGCACATTAAAAAGATTATACACCATAACCAGCAGGATTTATCCACAGATGCGTGGATGGTTCAACATCCATAAATCAAACAACGTGATTCATCACATTAATAAAATAAAGGATAAAAAGCATATGATCAGCTGATTAGATGAAGAAGTAGCATTTGACGAAATTTAGATTCTTTTATGATAAAAACTCTCAACAAAGTGAAAACATACTTCAACATAATAAAGGCTATATATGACAAACCCACAGCTAATACCATATTCAATGGTAAAAAGCTGAACTCTTTCCTCTAAGATCAGGAACAAAAACAAAGATGCCTGCTATCACCTCTATTTAAAATGGTATCGAAAGTTATAGCCACAGCAATCCAAAAAGAAAAAAAGCAAGAAGTTAAAAAAAAAAAAAAAAAAAAGGAAAAAGTAAGACTGTCACTATTTTCAGGTGACATGATACTATACATAGAAAATCCAAAGACTCCATCAAAAACTATTAGAACTAATAAATAAATTCAGTAAAGCTGCAGGGTACAAAATCCACATACAGAAATCTGTTGTATTTCTATACATCAATAACAATCAGAAGAGGAAATTAAGAAAATCCTGTTTACAATTGCATTAAAAAGCATAAAATATCTAGGAATTTAACTGAAAAGGTAAAAGACCTGTACTTTGAAAACTCTAAGATATTGAAGAAAGAAATTGAAGAAGATATACATAAATGGAAGTATATACCTTGCACATGAATTGGAAGAATTGATATCGTTAAAATGACCTTACTGCCTAAAGAAATCTACAGATTCAGTGCGATCCTCATTAAAATACCAATGGCATTCTTCTCAGAACTAGAACAACTAATCCTAAAATTTATATGAAACCATAAGACTCCTAACAGCCAAAGAAACCTTGAGAAAGAACAAAGTGGGAGGTATCACGCTCCCCAATTTTAAACTATACTACAAAGCTACGATTATCAAAACAGTATGGTATTGGCATAAAAACAGACATATAGGTCAGTGGAATAAAACAGAGCCCAGAAATAAATCCTCACTTACATGGTCAATTAACCTACAAAAAGGAGGCAATGATACACAATGGGGTAGATACAGTCTCTTCAATAAGTGTGTTGGAAAAACTAGAAAGACATGCAAAAAAAATGAGATTGGACCATTTTCTTACACCATATACAAAAATAAACTCAAAATGAATTAGACTTAAATGTAAGACCTGAAGCCATAAAACTCCTAGGCGAAAACATAGGCAGTAAATTCTTTGCAAAATATGTAAAAAACTTAGACAACTTAACACTTAAAAAAACAAACAAAGACACTATAAATTGGTGTAGCCACTATGGAAACAGTATGAAGATTCCTCAAAAAATTAAAAAATGGGCAGAGGACCTGAATAGACATATATCCCAGGAGGACATACAGATGGCCATACAGATGAAAAGCTGCTCAACATTACTAATTGTCACGGAAATGCATATCAAAACTATAATAACACCTCTTACCTGCAAAAGTGGTTATCAACAAATAACAAGTGTTATCAAGGATGAGAAGAGAGAACCCTTGTACACTGTTGGTGGAGCTGTAAATTGATGTAGCTGCTATGGAAACAGTATGACAAATCCTCAAAAAATTAAAAATAGAGCTGCCATATGACCTAGCAGTACCATTTAAAACAAATCCAAAGACAAACCAAAGGAACCAACTAATTCGAAAAGATATATGTACCCCTATGTTCACTGCAATATTACTTACAATAAATAGCTAAGGTATGGAAGCAACCTAGGTGCCCATAGATAGATGAATGGGTAAAGATGTGGTATACATAAAGGAATATTACTCAGCACTAAAAAAAGAATAAAATCTTGCCATTGCATCAATATGTATGGACCTAGAGGATATTATGCTAAGTGAAATAAGAGAAAGACAAATATCATGATTTCACTTATATGTGGAATATAAAGAAACAAAACTAATGGATAAAAGAAACAAAACAGAATCAGACTTACAGATATGGATAACAAGCTGGTAGTTGCCAAAGGTGAGGGGGGTAAGGAATGGGTGAAAAAGAAAAAAAAAATTCTAGAATAATTATGAATATTGAGTGAATTTTTAAAAATGCACATTTTCTCACCAATAATACAGATAATATGGAAGGGCTGAAACGGGCTTAAAGGATTATCTTTTGAGGTGCCTTTGCTGGAAGAAAGTAAAATTCCAAGAGAGGCAGTTAAGATTTAAAAAAATGATGACTATCTATACCTACCCTAATGTGTAGGGAAGGTATACATTATAATTGAGTAGCTAATTAATTGTTCCTTTAGTAAGTTTTTCTTTTTCTCCCCAAACAACCCATTATTAGATATATGGGGAGTTTCTTGTCTTATAGCTCCACAATTAGAATTTAAATTTTAATCCTCAGTACAAATAATTAATTCTAGATAATCTTCCATTATTTTATGTGAAGATTATTTTTATGTTAACTTCTAAGGATTGAAAGGAAGAATAATCACTAATCTACTCCATTATCAGGCACTTTAGCTGCAGCATCAAACATTTCTACGTGGGCAGTTAAATTACCAGAGTAAAATTGATTTGAGCAGAATATAGAATAAGGGCAGAGAGATTAGAATAATAGTCTGCACCTGGTATGGAAATAAATTAAGGAAAGAATGAAAATGTGATATCGAGTTCAGCAAAGCAAATTTGGGCAGGTGAGCAGAGAATGGAAGGAAAGGTAAATACATGTGGCTAGAACCACCTCCAAGCAGCTTATTCCAAATACTAGTCTTCCTTAGACATTTCAGTTGAGGAAACCAAGGGAAAGATAAAAGAAATTGGCAAGGAATTAAGTACTGTATAAAACATCAGTATGCTCAAAAAGAATCACATCTGCAATTCATCAGCTGATTCTTTATGTTTCATGTGGCAAAACATTGCCACTACAGAGAAAATATTAAGTGTCTCATCAAGTAACCTAGTCTGGCTATTAAATTTCCAGGAATTAAGTGAGGAAGCATTATAAAAATAACACTTTTTAAAAAGTTAAGTCCTTTCAGCTTCATCATCATCATCACCTCCATAAGTTATTATGACTATCGCTTGCCTAATTATCAAAAGCACCTCGATCTGATGAAACCTTCAATACAGTAAAATTAGATGAGAGCCCAAAGTTCACTGGAACTCTAATACTACTGGCACTGGTCTCACTTGAATCAATTTTTTTTTTTTTTAGGCTCTCGAAACCTTAAGTAAACAAATCCAACAGCCAGTGAAAACTGACACACCCAGAAACTCTCCGCAAAACATTTACTTCATAGTTCACAACAGACTGTCCTATTCTATCTCTGGGTGGCCTTGCCTGGAGCCAAAGGTAAAAAATAAAAATAAAAATAAAAACCAATCCCTATCACCTTCACGTTTTATGGGTGTAAAAAATGAGACAGAAAAAGGAACAAGCAGGCTTCAAAGAGAGGGCAGGCACAGAGGAATCATCTCCATGGCATATATACACCGCACCTTCTGACTCTCCTAAGACTTTCATTTTTGCTTATCTCTACTTCTAGAATTCTTCAAACATTAGATGTATAGGAAGCTAGAGCTAAACTATCTTTTATTCCCACGAGCCAAAAAAAACCCAAAAAACCAAAAAACAAAACCCTACCCTGGAACCAGTGTCCAGGATTCTCAATTAACCTTCATGGCCAGAAATCAATTTGCTCAAAAGCACCTATGATGGCAGCTTCTGAGGTTGCTCTCAACAGCATCCTAACAGAGAATTTGTGAAAAACAAAGTCTCACTCCAAACATCTCTAAAGACAGGTTAGGTATCAGTAACATGCACTGGAGAGAGATTTTTAGAGAGGGACTTGGTGGACCTTCAGCAAATCACGTCATAAATCTCCCTACCGGTAGAATTAACAATATATACAAAACAGGAAACTGTTCTAACCTCTCTCAGCCTCACTGAAGTATTTCATAGGTAAATTTTAGTGTGGAATTAATCACCGTGATTTGCCAGGTCGCTCTCCATGTAGAGTAAGGGTCTACACCTGCTACCACTCCAAAAACAGCCTTTGCCAGTCCTGACCAAAGAAAGTACCCTGGACAACATTTCCCTCCAAACGATAAGCAGAAAATAAGCAAGAAAGGAAGGGAAGGGGAACGAGCATTTAGTTTTGTAAAGGCCAAGTTCTCTCCACATAATTCCTTTAGAAGCAATTTATTTTCAGTGCCTAGATCCACTTCTTGAAAATGGAAATCTGATTTATACCTTGTAGTAAAATAATTTTCACTTATCTTGCCTTCTTAAAGTTCTAAGTAAAACCTGAGGCCGAAGCTCTTGCAACACGGACAATAATTCTAAGAACAGTTTCACAAAGTACTAAAAGTCAAATTTAGAAACAGAAACCTAGGATTTTAATATAAGACTGGATGATTGCTGACTTTTTAAAATACTTACCCACTCTTCGACATTAGGGGGCTGCTCATCATAAATACGTTCTTTGTCCCACAAAATGTTTGACTTGTCATACTGGTCCATCTTTCTTCGAGTTTTCACAGCAAAGAAAATTATTAAAGCAAAAGCCACAATAACCATGAACCCCAATACAATGGCAATGGCCTAAAAGAGATTAAAGATATTGACATAATTAGATTTTAACTGCTTACTTTATCCCAATTCACCCTCTACAAGTACTAATCCACCCTCTACAAATACTTTATTAAATATCTGTTACTTAACTGATATAAAAGTGACACAAATAGTTATATTTTAGAAATATGAAACCTAGCCCATACCAATTGGGCTAAGACTAGCAAAACACATACTTTGATTCAACCCTCAGAATATGTTTCTGTTAGGTACTATCACCGTCCCCATTTTAGAATTATAGAAAACTACTCCAAAGCTTAAACACCAAGGGACCATATTTTATAGAGGCTCTGCCTTACCATAAACTATGCAGACATGATCTAACCAAGCTATAAATTTAAGAAAATGGACTAATGATTCATTTTGTCTGGCAGGTTTCTCTGTTTTAGAAGTCTTTCATGTACTTACTAGAAAGGGACCTCTGACAAGGAAACTCTCCCCTTGACAGTTAGTTCTCCCAGTGTCTGATAAGTATCTAAGTGGTACAATGGCCCAGAGGCACTTGGAGTTGAGGTAGGTACCAGGACTCTGCCTTTGCCCTGAATATCTGCTAATGGGTAACAGGAGGCTTTCTCTGCAGCTAACAGTGATATCCTTTTTCAAAGAATACAAGTTTTAGGTAGTCAGAGGACTAAGAGGAATGGGGGTGTGGTAAGATAATTATCACAGATACATCTGAATATCAACTACAAACACCCTAAAAACTTTCATTTGCAGGGAAAACATTTCAGTCTTCAAAACAGAGTGACTCATTCAGGTAAAAGAATAAGAATCCCTGAGTCAGAATGAGGAGAAAAAAAAGCAAGGAAAAAAAATTAGTAATCCAGAAACATTTTCTTAATATAATTAGGGGGTGACTCATGGTTACTGAAGGCAGGGTTCTCTACCCCACCTGTACATTTGAGTCACCTGGATAGCTTTTTAAATTACCAACTTAACACTGAAAATCACAAAACATCTTTGAGAGCAATTAAAGACAACCTAAGTAAATGGAAAGACATCTATGTTCACGTATCAGAAGACTTAATGTAAAGATGACAATACTCCCCGAATTGATCTATAGATTCAAGGCAATCCTTCAAAATCCTAGCTTTTTTGCAGAAATTCATGAGCTGACCTCAAAATTCATATGAAAACACAAGGGATCCAGAAACTAGCCAAAACAATCTTGAAAAGAACAAAGTTGGAATGACTCCCACTTCCTGATTTCAAAATATATTACAAAGCTACAGTAATCAAGACGGTGTGGTCCTGGCAAAGGATATAAATATAGATTAACAGAATCAACTGAGAACCTAGAAATGAATCCTGACATTTATGGTCATTTTTGACCAGGGCAGGAAAACGATTTAATGATGAAATAGTCCTTTCGAAAAAAATACCAGTATGATGGGATATCCACAAAGAATGTTGGGCTCCTCCTTGCTTATACCATGCCTCCCCAAAAACCTCAAAATAGATCACAGACCTAACTGTAAAAGCTAAAATTAAAAGTCTTAAAAGAAAACACGGGAGTAAATCTGTGTGACTCTGAACTAGGCAAAGTGTTCTGAGATATGACACCGAAAGCACAAGCAGCAAAAGAAAAATCAGACCTCACCAAAAGTAAAGGCTTTTGTGCAAAGAACATAAAAAGAGAACGTTGAAATAAGAGAAAATACTTGCAAATCATGTATCTGTAAGGGACTTGTATCTCGATATATAACTATTATAGCTCAATAATAAAAGTAGCCCACTTGAAAATTGAAAATAGATTCTAACTAGCCATTTCTCCAAAGAAGATATATGTGCAAGAAAACATGCTCAACATTAGTAGCTGTCAGGGAAATGCAAATTACAACCAAAATGAGGTACCACTTCATATTCATTATCATGGCTAAAATCAGACAAATAAAAACAATGTTGGTGAAGATGTGGAGAAATTGGAATCCTATCTATTTCTGGTAAATGTAAAGTGGTATAACTACTGTGGGAAGGAGTCTGGCAGCAATTTTATCCCTAGGTATATACTCAAATCAAGAGAAATTAAAACACGGGTTTACACAAAAACTCGTACACAAATGTTGAGAGCATTATTCTAACAGCCAATGCAGAAATAGCCCAAATATCCATTAACTGGAGAAATAAAATTTGGTATATCGACAATGGAATATTATTCATCAATAAGAAGGAATGAAGTACTAGTATGTGGTACAACATGGAAAACCTTGAAAACATTACGCTAAATGAAAGGAGACAGTCATAAAAGACTGCATATGTTTTGTATTTATAAGAAATACACAGAATAAGCAAAATCTATAGAACAGGATTAGTGGTTACCTAGGTCTGAAGAGGGTTAGGAAAATGAGGAGTGATTGCTAATGGGTATGAGTTAGTGAAATGTTCTTTGGGGAATAGTGAAAATGTTCTACCATAGACTGTGGTGATGGCTGCACAATCCATGACTATACTAAAAACCAATGAACTGTACTTTAAATGGATGAATTATGTGGTATGTTAATTGCATCTTAAAAACAACACCCAGTCCTTCTCCCAGATTCTGATTTAAATAGAAGTGGGGTCTTGGCATCGATATTTTTTAAAAGTTCCCAATGTGATTCTATTAAGCATCCCAAGTTCAGAGCCTGTGACCCAAGGAGAGAAGCGGTGGAAAAAAACCAAAACTCCCCATACCTCCTGAGGATCCACCACACAGTAGTGATATAAATACTGATCCACGTAGAGTCCAGAAGCTGCAGGTGTATAAAACTGGTTGCAGAGAGCAACAATTTGTGAGCCGTATAAAGACCCAGAAGTCTGGGCAGCTGGGTTGACTCCCATTATGTAGACGATTGTGGCAATAAACACCAGGAAGCCCAGGATAGCACTCACTATTATCACCGTCAGGTAATACCATCTTGTTCTAGATATTTCAGATCTTACAACACTGGTAACAAATATCACCAATGCACCAATGAAACAAAAGGCAGCCATAGCCAGTAGGAAGCCCTTTGCCGCTCTTGGATCTGTATAGCCTCCTCCATAGCCATAACCGTAGCCATAACCATAGCCATTTCCATAACTTCCAAAGCCACTTCCTCCATAAGGGTAGCCTATACCACCTCCTAATACAGTGGTCCCATAGGCTCTGTCCCAGGCAAGTGTGGAGGCAACACAGGCAAATATGGCAATGCACATCACGATAATAAGCATAGATAGAATCCGAATCACTCCTGGAGGAGAGGTCCATTTGTAGAAATGAAGAATTTCATCTTCTGGGTAGAAAGAATACGCCGTATGAGACAGCATTGGTCGAACGTGCATCTCTCCACCATACACGTCATTACTTGGTGCATAATGATTGGGTTTGCTGAAATGCACATGAAAATAACTTCAAGTTAGCACTTTTTGGAAAAAACAGAAAAAAACATATAAAGTACTTGGAATAATTTAAACAAACCATCGGCAAATAAAATGATTGTTAGTACTGCCCCACTGCAAAGAGGAAATCTGTGTCCCTCTAAAATTCAAATGTCAACATTGTAAGCCCCGATGCGATGGCATGAGGAGGGGGGCCTTCGAGAGGTAATTAGGTTCTGAGGTGGAGCCCTCATGAATGGGAATAATGTCCTTATGCAACAGGCCCCAGAGAGCTCTCTCGCCTCTTCTGCCATGTGAAAATACAACTAGAAGTCGGCAGTCTACACCCCAGAAGAGGGCCTTCACACTACGTATGTGTGGGGGAAGGAGGCACATGAAAAATCTCTCTACCTCACTCTCAATTTTGCTGTGAACCTAAAACTGTTCTGAAAAATAACGGCTTACGAAAATGTAAACTATGCCATAAATCAGTGTTTACATCAATCATGAGCTGAAATGATAATATTTTGGATATATTAGGTTAAGTGAAACATATTATTAAAATTAATTTATTTTTAATATGGTTATAAGAAAACATAAAATTACATATATGGCTCACATTATATTTCAATAACATTGCTCTGAAGCAAAAAAAAAAAAAAGTTTAAAAGCAAGTAAAACTAAACTGTATTGTTCAGGATGTATAAAGTGGTAAAATAATAGAGAAAAGCAAGGGATGACCATATGTCAGAACAGTGGTTTTCAAGGAAAGGAGAGGATACAAGGCAGGACTTTGAGGTGTTGTTTCTTGATCTAGATGATGATTTTACTTTGTCTTTATTCACCATCTCATATACACGTTCTGTGTCCTTTTTTATTTACATATTATATTTCACCACTGTTTACAAAAGCAACACAAAATAAGTATCAGACTTAAGACACACTACTCAATGACTATATTCTCTAACATATTTTAAGGACCACATTGTCATAAATAACTGGATCCCTACCAAGTTCAGGTATTAGTCAGGAGGCTATTCAATATGAACACTACCCTGACTACAGTTACCAGGGTTAAAGCAATAAACTATTTTAAAAAAGAAAATCCCTACTAATGTTTGATAGCATATTCAAAATATAAGAATTCACTGTTAAATCCCCAAATGACTAAGGATGCCAAGAATCTTCAACTTTGCTTCTTGCTTTAGATAATGGCAGAAATCACTCTTAAAACTGACACTGTAGATCACATTATGCTAAGTAAAAGAAGTCACAAAAGACCACATATTGTATGATTCCATTTATATGAAATGTCCAGAATGGACAAATCTAGAACAGAAAGTAGATTGGTGGTTGCTGAGTATTGGGGGGAGTGAGGAGTGACTGCTAATGGTTGGGGAATTCTTTGGGACGGGGGTCATGAAAATGTTCTAAAATTGTGGTGATGCTTCACAACTTTGTGACCATATTAAAACCACTAAACTGGTGTGTGGACTATATCTCAATACAAGTGCTATTTAAAAAACTGATGTTATGTTGTCAATGGTCATCTAAACAAGACATTAATATGAAAGTTTCATACCAACTGTGAAAAACAAAAAGGAGTAAATATATACACAAATATAAGCCTTTACCATGTTGAAGCAAACATTTGATAGAGGTGACGATAGTTGCCTCTGCAGAAAAAAACTGTCATCCTGAAAGTTATAGGTAAGCGGGAAACTCATGTTTCACTAAATATACATATTTTATTTTTAGAAGTGAACAAACAATAGATGAAAGTTCCAACAACAGATACGTATTTTTTTATTTTTTACATGCGATAGACTATTTAAAAAAGAAAACTAAAGAATTACTTACAATTCGTCAGGTCTATATGGAGGTGGACTTTCAAAAGGCCTTGAGGACATGGCTGATGTCAATAGTCACTCAATCTTCAAGATGAGAAACGTCCTGTAGCTCCCAAGATAAGCCAATCTAAGCAACGTAAGTAGGGTAATGGCATTACTACTGAGCTCAGAGTTTCCTTGCAACACTAAGAAAACTAACGATACCGATCTCAAGTAACCTCTCATGCCACAGTTGTTTTTCTTGTCCTTCCCACTGCTATTTTTACACATTGGACCATTAATTCTTTGAGCAAAGGAAATCACTGAGCATAGGGCCATCCTGGTAGCCCTCACAGCACCTAGCATCATGTTCTGCACATCACTGGCATACAAATATGATTTAAACTTGAATTTCTAAGTTGTAGTAATAAAAATTTCACAAGCTTTTACAACATAGGTAAAAATAGTATTGTTTCAAATTGCTTTTGAAAGTTCATATAAAATTAAATGTATATGAAAGCACGTATCTAGAGTCTAGCACATGCTAGTCTCTCAGTGTTAACCAAAGCATAATCTGGTTTAAAAGTTTGCTTTTATCGTTACAAATGATTGCAAGATGCATCTATGGATGGTGAGATTATGGACATTTTCCCCTTCTGTTTTTCCAAGTCTTCAAAACTGAGCATAACTTTTACGAAATGGGGAAAAACATTAAACACACTGTATTAAAGAGTCCTCCTCTCTAAGAGAAAAGTAGAATGATTTTGTTCTAAAATTCCTCAAAGCATAAATCCCTAAACATCTGAGAAGCAAGTTCACTCAATTAACAAGTATTCATTAAGTGCCTCCATTATACCGCAGGAACCTGTGCAAGTATGAGACACAGTTCTCCGGAAGGTACACACACAAAGAAAACAGCTACTACAACAGGCATTTTTAGGGCTGAAATACAGGATAAAGTGCAGTATGGAGATACTCAAAGACTTAAAGAGAAAAAGGTGGAAGTTGGGGGAAGGGAGGGAAGGAAGAAAGGAGGTAGGACGCTTGAGCAAGACCTCCATCTGGGTATATTGCAGTGTCTAGCATTTCTTTTTTCAAATAAGGTATGTGCAGTCATACATCACTGTTGGGAACAGTGAATCAATTCAAACTTTTAAAAATCTGTTCTTTAAAATCAATGGCAACTATCTTCCACATCCTTAGGGAAAATTTCAAATGTCTCAGAACAAAATACTGCCCAAATATACATTAGGTAAAACCTCAAAGACCAAAATATATTGAACGTTAGTAACAGCAACACAATTAGTGAAATTTTTTCAAACACAGTGAGGGAAGACTTCTTTATATTCTTTGTTTCTAAAACCATTTTATTAAGCTATAACACAGAGAAGTCCACAAACCATAGGTGTACGCAGCCCTATAACTAGTACCTGAATATACAAATAAATAAGCAATTTAGGCCAAAATATTATGGTGCTATAAAAATAAAAATCCAGATTGTCTTTCTAATTGATATTCAGCAAAATATTAAGAAAAACTGAATTTAAACACTATTCAATGCAGGACCCTACTTTAAAGCTGAACGTCAAGTACTCGCAAATTGATCTGAGACGAATCTTATTCCTTCTATACCTGTGGCTCACTCGTTCAAGATTATGCCAAAAATTCTAGGCACAATGGTGGTTTTTGAAAATTCTAAATTAATCCAGACTCAGGCTGTAGTTTAAGTTTAGTCAAACAAACAAACAAACAAAACGAAGACAACAAAATCTCTTCAAACTGCTATCTCCTAAATTCAGAGTTTAGTTGTCTTGTCTCCTCACCAGCAGAAATTTTAAATTGTGAAGCAAATAATTTTGGAAAGCTCATTAAGAAAAAGTCATGCCACACCAACTTCATTTCCTTTTTTGAGGTTACCAGACCAGTATATGAAGGAAATACAAAGAGAATTCTGAGAATCTTGAGTGCATCCTTGTGCACAGACAGTGTTAGGCAGATTCCTAAAGGGCTGAACAATGGAACCTAATTAGGACAAAAAGAATGGACCATTTCTACCTGGAGGGCGGTCTCTAGTAGTGACCACAAAGTGGATGGGACAAGCTTATGCACATTTGCAGCTAATGAACCGCCAGGTATGAGTACATCAACCCTGATCGAATCCTCTGTAAGGTCAAAATGATGGGTTAAAACAAACCTAGAGGCCTGACATAAGTTCCTCATCTTCTCTGAGTCTCACTACCCTCCTCTGCCAAATGGGGAAATAATCTTGACCTCTGAGCTGGAATAAACTAAGTAAGACAATGAAATAAAGATAAGCAAATGTATTCACAGCAAGGTGGTTATCCTGAAGGTGAGAAATTTCACCTTTAGGAAATTAGTATACTATATGATTGTTCAAATACTAGTAGCATGAATAAAATCATTTTTAAAATGTAAACTCAATTAAAAAATAGTAAAATAGTAAAAATAGTAAAAAATGTACTAAGGGAGATTTGACTTAATAACTGTTCATTTTAAAAAGTGCATTTCCTTGGTGAGAATTTCAACAAAAGCTAACACACTATTCCAAACTCAGGCAGTATTCACAGAGGTAGTACTTAGATCTAGGAATGATATAGTTATTATAAGGCAAATCTCTGCCCAACCTTGAAATTTGTGCATCATGTTCCAAGTAGATGCCTCTCCAGGAGGGTGATAAGATTATTAAAGATCTAAAATAAAAAATAAATAAAATAAAATAACATGTCTTAAATGATTGGAAAAATAGGAAATGTTTGGCCTGGAGAACTCAACTTAGAAGGACCATTATGGCAGCCTTCAAATATCTCAAGAGCTGTGTTGGTAGTCCTAGAAGGGGTTCTTTGCGGGAGAAAAAATAGGGTCAGATTTCCTCTCAATGCTAGAAATATCTCCCTCACCTTCACCTCACATGCCCTCCCAAAATAACAATTTGATTTCATGCCCTTTATGCAAAGCTTAAGCTGTCTGATACTTTGGGGGACTGGATAGGAGGTCTCTTTCAAGGCAGGTGTTAACTGCTTTATGCCACAAGCCAAAGGAGAAAAGGGAACCAAGAACAGACTGTTGTCCGAGGCCCAGCATAGCAAAGCATGGTAGTGATAGGGACATAAGTCAAATAACTAAGAGTCAGGGGCAAAAGGGACGCAGAAGACCCTTGCTGAATATGTTAGCTGAAAGCCAGCTAATGTTAACATATAATAAAAGTTCTCCCTTTGGGTTTCTCTGGAATTCTCTACCTTTCACTAGTCCCTATGGCCTCATGTAAGTTTTCTGTATCCTGCTTGATGTGAAGGTAAAATTCTTCCTGTTTTCTTCTAAAGATAAAGTTATAATTATTGCTTTCAAAGAGATAAAAGATTAAATTTAATCTCATAAATTAACTATCTTTAAGCTTCCCAGGTACCTCCCAGAGGGAAGTTTTCTTTAGTTGCATTTTGGGGCTTACTTGATTAGAATATTTAGTGGGCTTTTTTCATCCACATTACTATTTATGAAAATATTAGAGTAAAAGGACCATGCAGATTTTTGTTTCATTTTAGACTCTAGGCATGGAGCTGTTCTATAACTTAGTTGCTTTTTTAAATTTGAATGTGGTATGTATCACCTAGGCATCTTACTGAAATAGATTCTGATGCGAGGTGGAGCCTGGAATTCTGCCTTTCTAAGAATGTTACAGGTGATGCTCATATGGTTATGGTTTTGTGTATTTGACCCTTTTCTCTACTTTGCCCTCAGATTGTAAGCTCTTAACTATTTTTGTTGAACTTGAACTTTTGACAAGAAACTCACAAAACCAAGGCCCTTCTTGAATTGAAACCTTTCACTAAGCAGTGATTCTCAAAATATATGGTGTGCTTAAAAATTACCTGGAGGGCTTATTTAAAACGCCATTTCTGACACAGAGCTCATCTTTTTCAAAATCTGCCTAATTTCAAAATTTTAGACATTTATTAATGATGTGCCTATAACCTAAAGAGAATCACTTAATATCAGGCACAACTTTAAAAACTTTTTAAAGGCAAATTAACTATTGGTGTATGTGATTGAAAAGGAACACACTGTTCTTAAATATATTTTTTACTTTTTAACAGTTTGCTTTAAAGAATAATTTTGGGGCATAGCATTTTCAGACTTTTCCATTTCGTCTTAGCTCAGTTTTTTATTAGGACAGCTTTTGACCCCTACCGGTGTTAACTTGCCTTTGAAATGGAGTTCAAATAAGGTGTACCTTTTAGAGTGGTTGATTAAATGATATAACGTACCAAACGCTTTCAGCACAGGAGGCACTGCCCATCATTCCCCTAAAGAGCTCGAAAATTGTCTAAATCTTGCTATCCTCCACTCCATCACCTAACAAGGGAGGCACCTAATAACTAAATAAATGCAAAACTACAAAAAGAAAAAAATGGTGTTTTGCCTGAGGAGATATTATAAATATTTATTTTTTAAAAAACATCGGAAAGAGAAAAGAAAGGTCCATACGAGCAATGCAAAAGAAAAACTGTTACACTTGGAAATGCGTAGTTTGAGAAATCTATCTTTAGATTTAAACTAATCTAGAAAGAACTAGTTTTCAATCACAGCAAGAATCACCAATAGCGCCTTAAAGGGAAGGGTTTCTCTTTCCAAGGATCCCAAAAATACACCTGCTATGCGCGAGGGCACTAACCTGGAAGGCTGCCTCCTCCCCGCCCCGAGTCATTTCCCAGATGGGCACTTTGCCCAGCTAGCTCCATGGCTGGCCTGAGGATGCCATGGATTCTCCTCTGGCTCAGTCGCTTCACCTGGGACACGAACGGCTCGGGGTGCCTCTTCCAGCCTCAAGATGCAGAGGCCATTTTGGCCCTTCAACCCACCTCCCGAGCACACTTCTTCCCACGCAGGCAACAAGGGACCGGAGGTCTCAAAACCCAGCGGCCCCGCGGAGGGCAGGTCCCAGGGTCCGTGCGCCCCCGCCGCGTCTAGGAGCACCCCTGGCAGGGTGCGCTGGCCGAGCAGGGACCGCCCCGAGGCCTTTCGGTCACGGCTGAGAATCCGAGCGTGAGCAGATTCCCCCGAAATACAGCCCCCCCCCAATTAAATCCCCGCCCACCCCCAGCTCAAATCCACGCGGGCTCACCCAACTCGCACTAAATGGACTCAAAATAGCGGGTCGGCCCACACCGGCGCTCCAGGAATACAGTATTTGACGGATTCAACCTGGCCACCCCCTCTCCCCGGGATTACCCAAAAGGGTGGGGTGGGGCGGAAATAATGAAGTCCCTCAGGATCTAAGCCAGCCCGGCCAGCGAGCGCCCTCCTCTAGCCTGGGGTTAGGACCCCCGAGGAGTTGGAGCCGCGCCCCTCTCGCTGAAAACCCTTCAGAACTGCACCAGAGAGCAGAGCGCAGGATTCTCACTGTTCATGAACTTTCCCGCCCCCCAGAAAAAGCGAAAAGTTGACCGAGCTGCTTGGGCACATGAATCCTTAAGTGTTTCCGTGAAATGAGCTGATCGGCGCCTCCAAGTGGGCCCTGCACCCGGAGGCAGCTTTCAAGTTAGCCCAGGGCTGCTCTCTCCGCGACCCGCGCCTCTCTGACTCCCGCGAGTCCCAGCCCAGGGGCGAAACCGCCACCGAAACCAGCGCCGGGCACCCTCCCCCCGCGCCTCCCCTACCAGACAGAGTGGCCGCGGTCCCCCTACGGGGACTCGGCGGGTACCGTGCGCCCTGGGCGTCGCGACCAGCTCTCACCTACTCACTGCAGCTCGACCTGACCCACCAAGGACCGCGGGCGGCAAGGAGCGCTCTCACCTGGCGGGCGCACCTGACGCTGTGCGAGCTGCCAATCAAGCAGCCCGGGACCGAGCTAAGGACTCAGCTCTCCTCCTCCTCCTTACCCCCAACCCAGGCCGCCCTCCCCCCGAGCATGCGCACCGACGCCAGGCCCGGCTGCGGGAGGTATGCGGCCCCGCGCCCGCAAGTCTTACCTGCTGCACTCCGCACCGGCTCCTGGGTGCTCTGGCCAGCTCTCCCGGGAGTTCCACGGCGTCCTCCAGAGGAAGGAGAAAGGGGTAGGTGGACGCTGGCCAGGAGGTGTGGTGTGGCCGCCTCCTCCTTCAGTGACCCATTCACCTGAAACTCGGATGGGAGGGGGAAGGGAGCGGTGGAGAAGGAGGCGGGAGAAGCCGGCTCTGCCCCGCACACCCTGCAGCGCTTGGAGTTAAAGGAAAAGCTCCGCCTTTGGGCAGCAGGGGCGGGGACCTAGCGCAGAGGAAAGGCTCGGGTTCCGGGAGGCAAAGGGGGGTTCCAGGTGGTGCTGGACCACCCTGGGGCGCTTTCGGTGCTTCGCGGGTTTCTGGTAGAACAGTAGACTGAGGTCTAGAGAAAATTGTTTTCCTCCTGAAGAGGGCCAAGGGTGCTCAGCTCTTTGGCAAGAAAAGCACCTCTTTACACAATAGTTTTCCTGCTCTGAAAATGTAATTAAAATTTTGTTAGAAGCACCCAGATGTGGAGATTTTCAAAAATGATGCGTAAATATAAGAACTGTTGCTGAATCTCTGGATCGAGAAAAAAAGATCATTACTCGGAGTAGTTAAATTGGAAGTGAAATACTGTAGATATTGTGTCAGTGAATTTGCCATCAAAATTAAGTGCATGCTACGGTATACATTATTACCACTTCAGGGGCCCCTCCGCAAATTTAATCCTGCTATGATGAAGAATCTGCTCTTGGGGGATTTAAACTTTTAATAGTCTCTTTGGCTTTAAAAAAGGAAAGGAAGGAAGGAAGGAAGGAAGGAAGGAAGGAAGGAAGGAAGGAAGGAAGGAACAAGAAAACTAGTTCTGTATGCCTTATTCTACTTTTGAGCTGGAAATTGTGTCCACTTAGGAAAATTCGTTGTCTACACTTCACGATGTGTACACTTTTACATATTTTTGTTCAATTTCAATATCTTTTTTAAAATTGTAGTCCAGAATGTGGCAATTTTAGTTCTTGCTATTTAATTGTATGCATTGCAGGCTAGAGTTTAGGTTTTCTTTAATCCTGCTTCACTTTTTGTATTACAATCTGGAATGTCAGCGTTGCCAATAAGTTTTTGTCCAATCCCACCCACTTCTCTGCCTTTAATTAAGTTTTAGAGATGTGACTCTCCCATACAGTAAATATTAAAGGCAAAATTCAATATTTAAGGAAGTAGAAGCATTATATAAATATAAAATATTTTAAATGATGAGAGTCTTAATTAGGTCATTAATCTGGTATTGTTTTTGTGGGAGTCATTGCTACAATTATTTTATGACTGTAGTTTTTGAATGATGCAGTTTAAATTGGTGTTGTTAACACTGGGGAAGTCAAGTTAATCCTCTTAATGTTCCCTGTCAGATTACTGAAATCTCCAAACATTCCACCCGGTTTATAATTAAACAAGGGAACATTTCCTAATACGCTCAGATTTATAAACACGTCTATTATTGTATAGTGTACTTTGACATGTTCTGAAGAGAATTTAGAGGTTTCCCTCACTTTTAAAACAACTATTTTGTATACCATAAAATTTGCTCTTAATTTTAAAGTGTATATACAATTTAGTGGGTTTTAGTATATTCACAAGGATGTACAACTATCATCACTATCTAATTCCAGAATGTTTTCACCCTAAAAAGAAACCCTATGTCCATTAGCAGTCATCCTGGTTTTCCTTGCCTCCAGACCCTGGCAACCACTAACCTACTTTCTATCTGTATTGATTGGCTCATTTTGGACATTTTGTGTGAATAAATAACAAAATGTGTGGCTTTTTGCGTCTGGCTTCTCTCACCAAGCATAATGTTTTCAAGGTTCAATCCTGTTGTAGTACCTACCAGTACTTCTTCCTTTTTATGGCTGAATAAGATTCCGTTGCATGGATACACTACATTTTGTTTAAACCTTCACCTCTTGATAGACACTTGGGTTTTTTCCACTTTTTAGCTATTATGAATAATGGTGCTATGAATATTTTGTACAAGTTTTGTGTAGACATGTTTTTAATTCTCTTGGGTAAATTAGGTTTTTAAATTAAACTTTTTATCATTTTAAGAGACTAATGCATATCATACTATTTTCCTTATTCCCACACCAGACCTAAATCCAAAGGTGTGTTGTGTTAGACTGGAAAGTTAGTTACCATATTTTATTTACTTTCCTTATTCATTCAACAAACAATTTTTGAGTGCTTACCATGTACACAATAGTGAACAAAACCCAAAATCCCTGTCTTAGAGAAGCTTATTGTCCTGCCAAATTCATGCATGTGGAATAATAGAATTGATTAAGTTAAACCATATGAAATTGGAAATAATTGATATTTTAAACCAGAAAATGGCAATTTCATGTGATCCAACTTGGTACTAAGCTAAATTTCTGTTGGAATATGGCATGCCATTTTTATTCCACTCAGATTAATTCTCTAAATGATGCTCACAACATTGAAAAATGTAAAAACTGTGTTCTTTTAACTACTGCCTAATGTCGTGCATATTAGGTAGTAGTTGAAAATGTTCCAAAAGAAAATCCAGACTCAAAACCTAAATGCATCATTCTTCAATACCAAACAAAATTTGTTGAATGCCATACTCAGTGTAATCATGTTGCATAATCATAAATTGTAGCAAATTTTTAATTATTTAATCAAATATTCCTTCTTGGTAACGCACAGTGGTATTATGGACCACAATCCAGTATAGAACATTATTGACGAAAATCTTCACAACTCCAAGTAAATATTATTCTCAGGGGAACTATGATTAGAAATTTGTTGATTTTAACTGCAGTTAAGTGAACGGTAAAATAAAAAAATTTCTCTTCTTTTATGTAAAGGAGAAAGTTAAGAGCTCAGAATTTGGTGTCAGAAACTTTGGTTCAAATCTCATGTTGCCACTTATTAGCTAGAGGGATTAATCCTTGAGGGAAGTTAAAGTACATTAGCCTTATTTTTCTCCACTGTAAAAAAAAAGTACTCTCTTTCTAATATTGTTGTGAGGCACATGGACCATTCACCAAGAGACCATGTATGCTGGGTCACAAAACCAGTCTCGATAAATTAAACAAGTCATTGCTGTATCCTACCTGTCGGAAACAATCCCTTTCACAGAATAATTCCACAAATACTTGTTGAATGCGTGAATGAATATAACCCTGGTTCTCGAGTCCAACATGCCCTTGGAGTCCTGTCCTTCTCTCACAGTCTGCTGCCATTGTGTAAACAGCACATTCCTTAATAGCATTTCAGGGTTTACGTCTCTAGTACTAGGTTTTAGATGAGAAAAGAAAAGGGATTAGAATATTTCCACTCTGTCTCACCTGCTTAATGAATGAATTCAAGGATTGGTATTTTTTCAAGGGCAACTCAGTTTGGAGTTGCCAAAGGCCTGACTGGAAGGGCCTCTAGTTACCCCACCCAGTCACAAGGTGGGAGGCTCCTAGTCCACAAAGGGCAGTTTCCCAGGACAGATTTATGGAGGAATTTAAGAGGAAGTCACCAGGAAGGCAATTTCTGAGAGGATGAGTAAAGCTCTATTTTAGTTCCTATGAATTAAGCAAGATCCTCCAGAAGGGAGCCAAGGTTAAAGCAGAGTCAGTCCCTGAACTGGTAATTCAACAGGTGGAATAATAGTACTAGTAATCTCCATCATTACTCAGGGCAACCACGTGCCAGGTACTATATTAAGTCCTTTTTGGACTTTTATTTCTTTATTTTTACAACAATCCTTTGATGTGATATTATTTTCCTTATTTCTGGGACAGTAAAGCCCCCAAACCTTTAATATTTACTAAGATATCTGCTAAGTTGTAGTCTGGATTCAAACACAGGTCATCCAATTCCAGAATTAATGTTCTTAACAGCCTTGCTGCTTTTTGTCTCTAAAAAATAACCAGACCCCTTTAAATTACCCATACCAAGATATCAGAGTGCAGCCGTAGATGAGAAGGAACCAATTAGAGCAACTCCCAACAACATGGTGAGCTTTCAAACATAACAGGAAACAGAATAAATGAGACCCCCGCCCCCAAAATACAGCATGATACCATGTATATAAAGTTCAAAACTAAACTACATAATTTGGGATTCTATACATAAGTGGCAAAATTACAAAGAAAAGCAGAAGAAATTATTATCTTAAAAGTTAAGATAGTAGTTACCTCTAGGAGGAAAAGAGAGGATAAGTATGGGAAGAGAAGGGTAGAGATGTTTTTGGGGTGCTGACAATATATATATTTTTTACCTGGATGCAGGTTACATGGCCATTAGCTTTATAATTTATTAAACAGTACACATATGTTTTATGTACTTTTTTGGTTTGAGTTTTATATTTTATAATAATAAAATTTTATTTAAAAATAGAATTTTGAGTGAATTTTAAAGGTAGTTGGAGACCTATATCTAGTTGTTTTGTTTTATGAATAACATTCCTCAAATAGCAGAAGAAAACAACTTTATAGGATCAGAGTAAGTTGGGAGAATCACCTGAGGAGAGAAGAAGGGTTTTTATTTGGGACAGAATATTGCAACAATTATTCAGTCAAAAAATATTTACTCAGTACCTGATATGTCCCTGATCTATTTAAGCCCTGAAGATACAGTGGACTCAAAATAGACAGGTCCCCTCCTGGAGGTTTATACTCTAGAGAAAACACACAACAAAGACGACAAAACTGAAAATGAACAAGGTAACTTCAGATAGTGATGAATGACCTGAAGAAAAAAGAAAGGATAAAGGGACAGAGAGGATTGGGAAAGCAGTGGGGGAGGAGCTGACACTGGTAGAGAGGTCACTGGTGGCTGCACTTAAGAAGTGACATTTGAGCTGAGACTTTAATGATGAGAAGAAGCCAACCATGCAAGGATCTGGGCCAAGAACACCCTAAGGCAAAATCTAGGACCATTTTGGAGATTCAAAGTACAGGAGGCCAGAAGAAGGGAAGCATATGGGAGATGAAGTCTGAGGAAGCCAGCGGTCAGATCTTGGATGCTGTGCCACCTGAGTGTAACAGCAACAGGAACGTTTTGGAGGGTTTGAGACATATCATAGTGATGCATTTATGTTCTGAATTTTGAGGTATTTTAGGTGTCAACCTAAGCATTTTCCTGTTTTTTTTAAATATTTTTTGTAATACTTGAGTATTTAACTTTAAAGTTTGTAGCTTCTGAACAGAAAGCATTAAACCTGAGAAAGAGAGCCAAGGTGATCTGAAACCCAAAGATAGGATCTTTGAGAAATGTAAATGGCTCCTACTCATCTTCCTACGTGAATCTTAATTAGAAAGGTTGGTCTCTGTGCCTGAGAGGTACCAGATGTGGGGGACTAGAAAGGGAGATGGCAAGAGAAGCTATCACAGCCTGTGATCATTCTATTTTTCATGCTTTTTCTATATTTTTCTCAATGAACAAGCATATATTATGTTTGACAATTAGGAAAAGAAGTTTTTACTTTTTCCTAACTTACTATGTTGGAAAGTTGAAATCTATAGCAAAGCTGACAAAATAGCACAACGAACTATACCTTCCCCCTAAATTCACCGGTTGTTAACATTGTCTACATTTGCTCGCTTTGTCTCACATACATATACATATAAGAAATGTATACAGTGCATAGTATATTCTTTTTGCTCAACCATTTATACTGTTGTACTTTTTTTTGGTTCAACCATTTAAATGTAATTTGCAAACATGATGACATATCATCCCTATATACTTCAATATGTATCTCCTAAGAACCAAGACAGTCTCCTACATAACCACTGTCTTACTTTCTGCTGCTATAACTGAATACCATAGCCTGAGTGGCTTATAGACAACAGAAGTTTATGTCTCACAGTTCTGGATGATGGAAATCTAAGATCAGGGCACCAGCATGGTCAGGTTCTGTGAGAACCCTCTTCTGGGCTGCAGGTGGCAATTTTTTCCTTATATGATGGAGAGGGCAAGAGAGCTCTCTGGGGTCTCTTTTATAAGGATGCTGTTCCCGTTCAAAAGGACTCCATCCTCATGACTTAATCACCTCTCAAAAGGCCACACCTCCAAATATTGTGACATTGGGGGTTGGATTTCAACATATGAATTTGGAGGGCAGGAATGAGGTGAGGGGAAAACAAACAAGCAGACCATAACAACTACCACACCATTATTATAAACCCCTAAATGAACATTAATACATAATCTTATATAATACACAGGACATATTCACATTGCGCCAATTGTCCCAAAAGTGTCTTTTAGGTTTTTTTTTTTAAATCCAGGAGCCAGTCATGGATCATTCCTTGCACTTTATCTCATGTCTTTTTAGTCTCCTTAATTCTTGAACAGCCCTGTTGCCATTTTTGACCTTTATAACATTACATCTTTAATAGGAATCTGGTCCAGTTGCCCTGTCCAATGTCTCACAGTCAGGGTTTGTATGTCCTCTCCACCCCCACTATTACGTTTAGAAGAAACACTGTTGGCAAGAATATTACATAGGTGACGTTGTGGACTTCATACTGCATCACATCAGGAGGCAGATGCTACAGATCAGGTTGCCCTGGGATGAGTGATGCTAAGTTTGAATCAGGCGGTACCCTCTGGGTCTCCCTTTTCCCTTTATAATTAATCAACATTTCCATGGCGTGACACTTTGATTCTGTGTGACTCGCTTATTCCCCAGCAACCTTTCAACCCATGAAAGCTTTTAGTGTCCATTGTTGACTTTTGCCTGACTCAAGTATTGCATCTGTGGGCACATAAGGGGTTTTTCTAACACTATCAAATATCAGTATCAAAACTATCTAGTACTATGAAGAAAAAAGGACAAGAATTTTTAAGTGTGAGAAAAAGAAAGTGGAAAACATTGTAATTTATTAAAATATTGACTTTACGTTTTAAAAAATTCCTTTTGATGATACAATTTCTTTCTGTTTTGCCTTTAAGGAGTCAACTAATCCTCTCACCTGCATAATATATGTATTGTTTATTTAAAGGAGGGTAGGTGATGGGAGAAACCAAAGTGAACTTTTGTACAGCATTCTCCCCTTACATAGTCTAGGAGATGAGGTGTACACTCATAAAATAAAAAGTAATAAAAGGACAGATAAGTGCTGATGAGTGGTAGAGATAAGAATGCTCTCATCTGACTAAGTGAAACTGCTCACCTGGCTGCCCACATGAACCTCCCACTCTTGTCCCTGTGACTTGTCTGTCCTTCACACGAATTCCTCTCCTTAAAATGTTCTCCTTCTACCTTTTGTTTGCAGATTCACATACTAAAATATTGCCAGTGCTTCAAGACTGGTCTATTTCTATTCAATTACAAACAACAAACTTTCTTTAATTTCTCTTCTTTAAGAAGTGGTGTCTCCCACTTCTGCACATATTCCAAAAACAATTTATCTAAATCTTTTGACTATCTAATGGTAAATCACTTTCTAACTTGGATTACACCTGTGTGTGGTACCTCCTTCCGGACTCTACACTCTCCCTCTGATTTGCCTGGGCTCACCGTGCACCCCTCCTTCTGGCACTTTGCACTTCTGTTACTTTGAGTAAATGAGCAATCGTCAGTGCTTCAATAAACTATCCCTAAGGTATATTGGAGTTGGATTATGCTGGTAATAATCTTGATCAGAAACTCTACTCTTGCCCTCTGTGCTTATTTTTTTCAAACATGTTCTATACAAGTAGTAGGTTAACAAGGAAGTTTTCTTTACTCCCTTCCTCTAGACAGAGGGGGGAAAAACAACAGGAAACCAATCCACAGCAAACAATGAAGATGAATATCAAATATTTGTTCCTTTCTATACGAGAAAAGTTATGCACAATACTAGGTCATAGCAGCACTTGAAAGAATCAAAGTTGCTTTGAGCTTTAAGAATTTCCAGTGAAACACTTTGGCTGTTTTTACCTAAATAAAGTAAAGTTAAGATATAGCCTTTTAATAGAGTATTCCAAGTTCCACATCCTCATCTGGAGGCTGTGCTGATTACCAAACTTGTGATCCAGGAACCTGGTCCCAGGCTGCAACCAGATAACTTGCTTCCTTAACTGTACTTCCATGTATGTTGTACACTGTAAGAAAAGAAAGAGAAGGTACTGTTTATTGAGTAACTTCTGTGTCACCACAATATCACAAGTTAAATATTATCTCCATTTTGTAGATAAGAAAACTGAGTTTCATGTTTGATAAAAACTTGCTGCATATTACACAGCCAGAAAGGATAAAACTGGTATTTAAAAACACATGTTTTTCTGATCCCCGAAACATGACATCATTGACTATAGTTATATAGATGGCTGCCTACTCTATGAAACTGAGAGGTCCTTGGGTCCACCTTACCTACCTCAGTACGTGAATTTGGAACGCAACCGAATATCTCCCAGTTTCCATTACCCCTTCTTCTTATTTCACAAAATCTAAATTATTCTTATATTCACCCTCTCTAGGCAGTCAGGGGCTTCAGGAGAAGCTGACCCCATCCCAGCTATAGTACCTATGAAGTAGATATAGTAGATAGATGTCACCCAGGAGCCTGGAAGCTCATGGAGGTTACCTGTCTTGCCAGAGATTACAAGTAACAGCTGAGATTCAAACAACAGTTTGACTCTACATTCTACGTTACTTCCAGTATTCTACAATACCTTTAAGGAACTAGCTCTATGATAAGTATTCGCACACCAAAGTATTGTCAAACACACAGGCAAGTATTAGCTTTAGAAACAATATGTGAGGTTTCATTTGGCAGATTCCACAGCTCAATAAATCAATAGTCGAAATAGCGATAACAGTCATCCATTATATATATATATATACCCATAATTAGGTTGAAAGATAGAGGCAGCCTACTACCATTGTGGCCTTCTACGGACAAAACCATATTAAGCCTTCTAAGAAATCGTGAAAGCATGACAAAAATATCTCTTTCCTCTTTCCTTTTCCTTTGACATCGGTCCTGGCAGCAAGAAAGAAAAGAAGAGGAAGATTTCCTAAGGGAACGGACTAGAAGCCAGGAGACCCAGTTATGAACTCAGCTCTATCTGAAACTAGCTGTGTAACTTTAAGCAAGTCATTTAATCTCTCTTTACTTTTAACAATAAAATAACATCTGTGAAAATGTTTTGGAAGTATAAAGTGCTATAAGTAGTTATTCATTCAATATTTACTACTAAGCTGGTTCTATGTGCTTGGTCTTAGGGGAATACAAGAATAATTAAGGCACGGTCTATGCTGTGCATCTGCTGTTTTTGCAGGTCTAGCTTCTCTAACACACAGTTTTAGAAACACAAACAAAAGACAACAACACGAAAAGAACACATTGCTTTTCCTTTGAAGACTTGTCCATTTCTCCACTTAATGAAGTCTGATGGGGTTGTCAGTCACAATGCTATAGCTCCACATTAGTGGGTATTAGATCCAGGTGAGCTAATTAGATATGGTGATTGGCTCAGAGATGGACACATGACCCAAATCAAGGCCTATCAGACTTCTCAGAGATGTGGTAGAGGGTTGCTGGAAGAGAGTCTGTTCTTAGATACAACCATGCTGCATACTGGAGCTGAGCCATCTTCCTCAGGTACACAGAGGAAGTATAAATATGGGAACATGAGACCTTTATGCTATGAGAAGCAGCAGAGAAGACAGGGAAGTGGACTGAGAGGGAGCCCTGAAGCCAAGTGAATTCCTGGACTTTTTAGTTCTCTAACTCAATAAATTCTGTTTCATGCATAAACTGGTTTGAGTTCAGTTTCTGTCACTTGTAACCAAAAGAGTTCTCACTAATACAGTCTCAGTCCTCAAATGTTTCATATCTTATAAACTGTATAATCGGTTACTGAATAATCAAAGAATAGAGACCATTTAAAAAACATATCAGCTAATTCTAAAACATACCAGCTAAGTTTAAGTAATTTGTAATGCCCCCAGTACCCTAGAATCTCACAGTTGAAGGCAGATTTCCAGTGAACCATTCCCCCTCTCCTATCTCAGCATAGTTGGTGGTTAGCAACAGTTGTGTTATACCCAAATCTGTTATTTCACTTGTTCCTGTTGCTGTGTATATACATATATATATATATACATACATACATATACATACATACATACATATATGTAATTTAAATATATACTGATAAGATATAATGAGATGTTTCTATAAAAAGTGAGTTATTAAAAGATTCAATGAAGATGTTATTTAAAAACATTTGTCAAGTTAGCAATTGTAGAGACAACTGCAAAAGATTGGAAGAAAAAATACAAAAACCTGGAAGGTTTCTATATTTAGGTTGCTTCCTAATTACCCTTAATTTTTCACTCTAAAGAAACTGAAACTAATGGTTAATAATGTTATAATAAATATGTAAGGGGGAAGAGGGGTACTAGATTTAGTGGGGTGATGCTTTGTGAGTTATGTGGATCTCTGATCACTGTGCTATACAACTGTAACTGGTATTATTGTATGCCAACTATAATTGAAAAAAAAACTCATTGAATTTTACAATGTAAATATGAGTAACTAATTGTCTATTATATTTCTATAAAGTCAGAAAAAACCCTAAAACTAGAAATCATAGTTTAAGAAAATGAGAAAATATTTGAAAATATATTTGAAAATATGAAACTTCATACTTAATGAAAAGGTCTTGATCCTACATCAAACTCTTGGCAAATGAATATACGTTATATGGTTTAGATGAAAAGCTATTACAAGCTATCTATCTATATGTCACTTTTTGAGCCTCAGCTTTAATCCACTCTTCTCAGTTGACATTCAAATTACCGGTCCCAATTATGTCAGGTAAAAGAGCAACAGTCTGTTGACTTCAAAACTGTTTTAACCCGAACAATAAGAGGTACATTCTTAGGGGACGGAATATTCATTTTAATCATTATGACTCTATGTAAACAAAAAAATTAAATTTACTTTCAAGACAATGAACTTTAAGATAATACAGTAGGTGACAGTACACTTAATATGAAATATGTATTTACCTTTATTTTTAATTCCATTTTGCCTATAAGTCATGTAACTTTGACATTGTATACATCTTTATATTTTCATGATTGAGCAGAATACCTGGCACCTAAGAGGTAAAAGCATTAGAATATCTGAAGAAATCCAGCCAGGGTAAAATGAGCATCCTAGAAATAAAGAACATATACAAAAGCCTTCCTCTGGAAGTAGACAGACAGCCTCTTTTAGCACCCCACCCTTACACCGCTGAGATGAGGGTGCAAGGTAGACCATGGAGAGTCCTGCATATGCTGGGATTTTTTATTTCATGGTGGAGGCATGGAGAGAAAGGTTTTGAAGGAAGCTGCACTAACAAACCTGTGTGAAGACGAAAGACTTCTGGTGACTATGGAGAGAATGGATTGGGGGAGACCGAGGCTTGAGATTGATGATTGAGATTACTATTGTGTGGTCCTTCTAAAACCGGGCATTTTCCTGACCTTCGAAACCCTCAGGGTTCTGAATTACATAAAACTTAGTTTGCCCTGCCCTCCGCCATCTGGGTCTACGCCTTCTTTGGGCCCATCTCCAGTTCAGTCAATCTCACCTTCTTGGAGCTTCTTTATACACCCTGTTCTGTAAACCCAGCTCAGCATTCAGCTCCAACCTTACTACCTTATCCGAACAATTTCTGGCCAGTCAGGCCTCCTGTAGCCTCTCCAACCCCCCTTCCCAGAATTCCTGGCTATTGTCATCTGTCAATTCAGGGATAACATGTAAAAATGATTTGGAAGGATAAGGACTCTATAAATGTTCAAGTATAGTATCTCCTGAATTGTTATTTCAACATAAATGTACTCCCCCAGCCTCAGCTCAGCGGAAAACACCTGAAGGGTCAGAAAATGCTTTTTAGACTTCTTTGAAGTCTAAAGAGCACTATACTTATTAATACCAGTGCCTTTCATAATTCTCAAACCCTGCCTAGCCCTCACATTCTTTCAAGCTCGGCAGAAGAGAGCTGTGCTTTTACTGAGAAAATCTAGGCCACTTACAACTTTCTCAAAGGGTATTTGAAGTCAACCCTCTTCCATCCTTCACTCCCTCCCCTCTCCCCACATAACACACCCTCTGGGGATTAGCTTTTGTTCTCTGAGTGCACCTCCTAAAGGGCCATCCACTAATCCAAACTGGAATTCCTTCCCTTGGTTCCTATGTTCAAAAATGCAGTTATTTTTTTTCTTTATAAGGAGCAAATTTTTATGTAACACTAAGGACGATTAATAAACTTCTATGGAAGTTATTCAGGGTAACTCATCTTTGCTCTTCATAAACCAGAGGTACTGGCCCTTAAGTTTACACAGGAATTGGTTCAGCATTGTACTGAGAAGTTGCCAGCAATTTTGCAAAGTTCCCACTGTGTAAATACCCAGATAGTTGGAATTCCTCCATTTTCCAGCTCAAAGGCTGTGTTAAGGGTGCATTATCAATGTGGACTCAGGTTGGTCTTTACGTATTAGGTTTAAATGTCAATTATTGTTAGTTGAGCTTCATTATTATCAATTTTGTGTTTTGCTTTGCTAGTCATGTAGTTTTCCTGATGCTTATTTTCATCAATAGGAGTTTTTGGCCATATTTTCAAGGAATTAAACTTTAAGATGTGTATGATTTAATATTCTAATAGGACCGGAGTTTTGTTTACTGCTGTATCTCTAGCAGCTAGTGTAGCCTGACACACAGTAAAATGGTCAATAAATTTGTTGAATAAATGAATGGGAGGCCTCTGGACACAAGGGTTTTGAGAAATTTTTAGGGTGTAAAACCTGGTAATGAATTGGATGTTGGGGAGAGTAAAGGATTTGCACAGATTTCTGAGAGGAAAACAGAAGGCTGTTCTTCCACATGAATGTTTTATTCGAATGTAAGTGGGGCTCCTCTTACCTGACCTTCATAATTTAAAACCTCACTGGGAAGACAATTCCAAAATCTAGAAGGAAGCTTCAGGAAGAACAATAGATCAACTCCACTTTGGTTCTTTAATTTAAGGAAGGAATTAATTTCTCTGACACCTCTTTTCTTTCAGTATTTCCATAGGATTAAGACAGAGTCATTTTCTAGTAAAGAGCATCTCAGAGTGGGTAGGGAAGAGAGAAGGTAAAGTCAGTTATTATAAGTCAGCCGAAAATAAAGATTTCATGAGGAAAAGATAAAGGAGAGTGGCTAGGTTCATAGGTCATGTCCATAGAAACTGAGAGTCACAAACCAGAGCCACAGACTCTTCACCCTTCCCTTCATCCTGGATTAAAGTGATAAAATAATTAACTTTAATAAATAAAAGTGTAGGACTTCAATTGATCTGGTTCTGCTCCCAAAGTTACTAAGGGTTATGATGCCACATCCTGTCTTTATCTTTAGGGACTGGTCTTAGCCATCCACAGATGTTAAAACTTGTGAAGAAAAGGAAGTAACACCCCTCAGGTCTTTTGAACTGGTAGGCCATACCCTCCAGCTGGCTCCACTCCAGTCCCTCAGAAAAGAAAAGAGACTTTCAAAGCTGGCAAAATAACAAAGTTTGGATTATTAAATGGAAACAAAAACAAATACTTAAAAAACCTTTTTTCTACTTCTTAGCTTCCTCTAGGCAAAGATTTAATAAGAAAATATTTATCCTCTGTCCTCTCCCATTTTTCTATAAGAAAAAAAAAACCCATAACATTTTTCTCTCAATTAAATTGTATATTTTATACAATATAATAGAGTAAATTAAATCTATATATTATATATAATATACATGATTTTTAAAGGACTAATTAACTGGTTTAGGTAGAATTTTTAAATAGCTTTCTCTTATCTTGTTTGGGATATGTGTTGAATAATTATAATAAAATAAGTAGATAAAAAATGTTCTATAAAATTAGATATAACCAATTTTTATGTTGCTCTTTTGAGAAGGTCAATTTTGGTTAGCATGGTGCTTCAGTTATTTGTAATATTCATGTAACTTAAATGCTTAGATCTTATTTTCAGTCTAAAGTTTTAAACTAGTCTACAAACAAGACAAAGGTTACAGCCTGAAAGTAAATATTTAGTTTGTCTCTTAAAATAACTTTGCCAGCTGCAATATTCCCATAAAATAGTGTTTCTAAAACCAGCTTTGGAAGTAAAAAGCATAATTGGGTGGTTTGTTTTAATTTTAAAACCTTGGCCCCAAATATCTACTTCTGAATAAACTACTTTCATATTCTCTAAATCAATGTTTGTACCTAAAGGCCCATTCTCTCAATGTCTCTGAAGGCGCTCTTTTCCAAAGGACTCCTAATTTCATTCCTACGTCTCATTATATGTTCACCAAGTATATACTCTCTTTTCTTCGGAATCTTTTAACCTAGAAGACCCCTAATGATTCCCTGGAACACTCCTCCCTCCACTATAAGCCAAAAACACCTCTGAAACTTGGTCCTTTCATTTCCCAGTAGTTTATGGACACGCATGCTTGGAATAGAGAGGACAGTTTTGGATACCAAGGTACACAGAAAACAGAGGTCCGAAATGAGTCTTGGCTTTTGTTGCTTGACATTGATTTTTGTGTGTGACATATTGTTCTTAACTAATTTGGCCAGCCCAGCCAGCGGTCCAGCAGTAACATCCATTGACAAATACACTGCACCATCACTAAACTCCCATCGGATTATGTTATTTCATATTATTTTTGCTTCTGAAGATAATCTAGTTCAGATTATTTTCTGGAGTCTATATTTATAAGTCTTCTGATAAACAAACAGATGAATTTAGTCAAGTTCAAAACTAAATCAAATCCAGAATATAAAAAGAACACTTACAATTCAACAACTAAAAAATAACCCAATTAAAAAATGGGCAAAGGACTTGAATAGACATTTTTCCACAGAAGATATATGCATGACCAATAAGCACACGAAAAGATGCTCAACATAACTCATGATTAGGGAAACACAAATTAAAATCATGAGATATCACTTTATATCCATAAGGTGACTTTAAAAAAAGACAGAGAGAGAAAATAATGTGTTGGCAAAAATGTGGAAAATTTGCCTTCCTGAACTCCTTGCTGCCAGGTTGTGGGTAAGAATTCTGTTTTTATATACGGTCTGATGATTTTCTGTGTATCAGTTTCTCACAATGTATGCATATTCGTATGTGTACTGAAATGAACATATGTGTTCATAAATATCTTTGCACATATCTATGAATTTGTCCTTGGGATGAACTCCTAGAAGTGAGATTGCCAAGTCAGAAGGTATTGTCTTTTTAAAGGACTGTATTAAATTTGACATTTTGGCAATGGACATTTTCATGTTTACCAGCTTCCACTCTCAACAGCTATGATCAAGAATGTTTCTCTCTCATATTCAGCCAGATGATTTCAATGTGAAAATAGTTAATCTGTTATCCAAGTAATAGTAATAACCAGCCAAAGCAACCAACATGAGTTTGTTGAGTATCAGCAACGTGTTCCCCTCTGCTAAGGGGTGTGGAAGATAGCGATGATGTCCAAGACTTGGTTTCTGCCCTCCTGCAGCTTACAGTCCAGACAGGGGATGGAAAATGAAAATATGAAAGAGATCTTGAGCTGCCATTTCATATGTAAAGTGAGAGGGTTCGATGATACCTCCTTGAACTTTCTAATTATATATTTATAGAATTCTGTATATTTCTATATATTTATGGAACCAGAATACTGAATGGTGGCCTCTGCAGCTCTGACTACAAATGGTGCAGTAGAAAAAGGATGAAGATGTGAAAGGTGAGGAATTAAATAAGCTGGAGGTTCCGTGGGAGGAATCCGGGCCACGAGTTTCAATAGAAACCCTGTTAAGACTGATGTCATGTCGGTAGAAATGAGCATTGCTTATGTGGGAAACTTGAGGATCTGCCTCTGGGCCTCAGTTTCCTCAAATATAAAATGGGATAAGACTAGCACTTACATAAAGTCGATGTTGCTTGGGATTCATTGAGTTAACACAGATTTGTTTTAAAGTTTAAACAAACCACCCAATGAATGTCTTCCTCTAGATCCATTCTCCCCTTTTCTCCACCCTGACCCAAGGGGCTGACCTGGGTAGACTATATCATCAGGCTCCTTGTCTCTGCCTTCTGGCTGGGTTCAGCTAATGGGAGATACCAGCAGGCCGTGGAAGGAGGAGATGAAGGAGGTTGGAGTATTTGTTCCCTGGGTATCTCTGTGGACTGGATGTGATACACATTCCTGAACCCCACTCCAGATAGGGAAATAGGGATTTAAGTTAGTAACAGTATCCCAGGTGATTCTGCTAACCAGGTACACCACTTCAAGGGCCCAAGCAGAGGCACAAAAATAACGGTCACCGTCTCTACTCTGGCAGTTTAGAATTAAAGGCAGTGCGCTTCAGGGAAAGAGAAAGAAAAACAATCCTTGCTTGACGTAAATCACCATTGCTTTTTGCCTTTTTTGGGGCTTTATAAAAAAGAGATTATTTAGTATGTTCTTTCTGGTTTTTGTTCCATAGCATGTCATATTTTGCAGGTGGCAGTGGTTCATTTTTATTGCTCTGTAACATTCGTTATACCACAAAATGGGGAAGGGTTGGTGTTTTTCCCACATTACTAACGAACAGCATTTTCCTCACCTGTCATATATCCTTCAGCCTCTTATCCTAGCACAAGCAAAGATAATTCATTAACGTAAATACAACAATGTTAGAAAAGCATATTTTATGAATAATTTGTGAAGTTTGCTATGATACTGTGCACTAAGATATAGTTGAAAGTGCTTTACATGTTTTAGCTCATGCAATCTTCACAGATAGGTAATATTATTATTTCCATTTTATAATAAGAAACTTGAGGCTCAGAGAGGTGAAATAACTTGCCTAAGTTTACACAGCTAGTATGTGGCATTGCCAGGATTTGGACCCAGGCAGTCTGGTTCCAGAGCCAGTACTCTTAACCACTCTACTAGACAGCTTCTAAAAAAGTTCTTAGTTATATAGACACCAGTGACATCTATGAAAGAAAACATGGTTAGTTCTCATGAGTAGTACAAAGCATCTGCTTTGCATATGGGAGGGGCTGATTTGTGTTCAACTTACATCACAAAATGGAGATGGGAAGACCAGGTAGGTGGCTATCCCAGCCAAGATGTGAGCTGCTGAAGACTTAAATGTCACAAAGATGAAGAGGAATTTCTACAGTCCAATCATTCAGTACCAATTTCTCATCATGAGAAAAGAAGAAAATCAAGGAGAAACCTTTAAGGAAACAGTGACACTTATCAAGGTGACTCATTAAGAATTAGTCACTGACGTAAGGTGTGTTGACATCAGACGCCTTCAATAACATTCTTGCAGTGTGTAATCTCTCCATATTCTCTGATTTCAAACCCTTAATCCCAAGGGCTTCTAAGAAAATCCTGGATGTCACCACTAATTATATGAAAAGCACAGACCATTTCCACCACACTGTTGCATTTGGATGGTTGAATCACGTGGCAGGCACCTTCCAAATGCTTGCAAAGGTAGTTCTGCATAGCTTCCTCCCATGGTTTAACTCGGTTCACCCTTAGGCAATAACATTCCCTAGAGTGCCCTTGACTATTAACAACATTGGCAGGCTTCCTGATGACAAACAAGATTTAAACAGGGAAAGGCTGCTGTTTTTCACACATTACTGAGTATTTCCTTCACCTATCATATATACTTCAGCCTCCTGCCCTAGCACAAAGGGAATTCACAGGTGTGAATACAATGTTAGAATAAAAGTACTTGAACAGGTATAATCTTCAGGTTCATTCTTTGTAGACCTTCTTTCTATTTTTGGACTGCTTATAGAGGAAAAGGGGAAGAAAATGGTTATAATCGGCCATCTCAGACGAGGGGTTTGGTTTAAAGTCACAAACACACGCAATCTTGGGTTTCAAATATGAGTCATTAAACCAGCAGTTCTAAGATTGTTGTGTTGCCCTGGCCATAACTTTGTAAATGTTTCTAAGACCACTGAGACCCTAAGCAGTTCTCAATTTATGAAAGGACTGTGTTGCTAAATTTACATTGTCTTAAATTGGAAACATACTTTTCTTCAAACATATATATGGTTGTTAAAAATTGAGGTATTACATACATACAGTAAGTATTCAGCTTGATTAATTCTTACACACATATATATGCCCAGGAAACCAACCAGATCGAGGTAAAACACCCTGAAGTTTCCCTCGTGCCCTTTCCCAGCCAATAACCATTTCTGAGAGAGAACCTCTATTCTGAATTCTACCACCAGAAATTATATTTTTAAAATAACTTTTTTATTGATATAGAAGACATATGTTAAGTATGCAAAGTGAACTCATCTTAAGAGGAGAGTGAAATAAATATTTAAATATGTATATGCCCATGTGACTACCAACCCGAGCAGTTACGTAGAACATTTTCATACCCCAGAAGGTCCCTTCTTACCCCTTCCCTGTTAATGACTGGCTCTCCCAAAGTAACCCCTGTTCTTAGATCACCATTGCTTAATTTTGCCTGTTTGGGGTCTTTATATAAATAAAATTGTGCAGTGTACAATCGTGTCTGGGTTTTACTCATCATTGTGTCATTTTTTGTAATAGCAATTCATTTTTTTTTTTTTTATTGCTCTGAAATGACTTAGCCACAGTTTATTTGTTCTACTACTCTCCTGTTGATGGACATCTGGCTTGATGCCACTTTGGGGCCATTATGAATAACATTTCTAGGAATATTCTTGTACATGCCTTTTGGTAAACATCTGTACTCATTTCAATAAGAGGTAGAGAAGTATATGAGCATATAATAGGAGAATTTGACCTAATCTGGGAAGGCCAGGAAATTACTATATTGCATTGCTTTTGGGTAATGATGTTTTCTGAATCCCACACCTGGAGACCAGGAACACACCTCCTCTGTCTAGGACATTAGTGGGGACCTTCCTACCTTTCCTCTCAGGCCTGGAAGCATTAAAGTTAAGGATGTTCTGGCTTTGGCTGCAATTTGTATATCTGGCTTATTCACAACGAGTGAGGTAGATCCCTGTCTACACTCAAATTTAGGACAACTACTATTCTGTGTTTTCTTTTTGGCTTGTCAGCATATACATCCCTTCATACTTCTGGTGAACTCCCAAGTGATAGATCTCATTTAAATGATTTTAAAGAATATCTGAGAGGCTGTACCAATGTGTGACAGTGCAGCTCTCCTATGATAGAAAATCTGAGGGTAGTCACAGGTAGGAGGGATGGTTCAGCCCAGCAGAAGGTAGAGTTTTGAACTCATCACAATCAAGACTCCAGCTCATCTACTGAAGCTCACAAGGCCTTTGCTATCCAAGGCTTCTTTTCGACCAGAATCTGGCAAGTGACCTTGGTTCCATCAGTCCACTGAGTCATGAGGGCTCCTGCATCCTAGGATGACAGGGTTGGTGGTGGATCTGGTACAGAAGAGGGCAGCAGGAACAGGAGAGCCCATCTCACCAGATGGGGATTTGAGGTGTGATTTTGGATATTATTCCTGCCGCAAAGCCTCCAGTTCAGTTTTCCAGCCCTCCCAGCAATTCTGGAAGCTAGATAGGAGGTGGTAATAAATTCTCTTCTTCTTAAATCACACAGCTCCAACTTCTGTGGTTTATAAACTAAGAATCCTGACTGCTAAATCCTTCCAAAATTCTTCCCAAAATGATGATTACAAATATTGTTTTAATTAATACAAAAAAGTTTTGTTTTATGTAAAAAGAGCCACCTGATATGCTACTTACAATTCAAACTCACTAGGTAAATATCTATTATGGGTCTAAAACCTTGCAGTATTTCCTCCAAAGCAAGTAAATGGTAGGGTTATCCATTAAACAAATTATTTTACAGGGCAAACAGAACGAAGTCTTTAAATATACCGGAAGTGGGGTATATGATAAGCTCCTTAAATCTGGGGACCTTACATCCCTCTTTATAGAGAACAAAGTAAGGTGCCAAATCTGTATCCTGTTAATTGGAAAATGTGCCCTCTCCCCAGCCTTATTTTCCTCCTTTCTCACTGACATATGACGTTGTGGCTTCTGTCAAGTCAATCAGATGAAATGGAAACACATGTGATGTGAATGTGTTGGTGTCACTGTGTAGCCAGTAAGCTGTACTAGAATATTCGGATCTCCAAAGAAGCCCTGATATTCAATAAATGCACTCATTAGCAGTACAAATTACTACTAATAAACTGTTCTTCTGCTAATAGAGTTCTTACTGATAACATCAGGATGAAGAACACAGAATTAAATGTAGGGACTTTAATAGAGCTTTATAGTTTATAATATTATTTTAGGTAATTTTATCTCATATGATCCCATTGCTCAGAGAAGTTAAGTGACTTGCCTGAAGCCACATAGTTTGAACCTAGATCTAACTCCCATTCTTTGCTTTTCCCACCATATGAATATCAATAACTTTAAAACAATAATATAATTGAATTCCATTAAAATGAACTAGAAAACATAAAAACTCTAAATTCAGGAAAATTACATGATTAGTTTTATTAATTCTTAATTAAAACAATATAACATACTATATAATTTTTAAAAATTTAGTAAATACCAAAACTTTATATAAATATATACCTGATGAGAATGAAAGAATATGTTCCAAAATATTAAGAGTGACTATCTCTGGGTAGAATTCTGGGCACTTTGTGTGTATTTGGAAGACTGTGAGCTTATCTTCATTTTCTAAATTTGGAACAATAAATGCATTACTTATATACTTTCTGAAAAAGCCTTTAATCATTATTATTCATTTTTATAACCTATCTTTAAAATAGTCAACTCATCATCTAATTCAATGAAACTGTATCTGAATATCGAGACACCACTTACTGAGCAACTATGTACCTGGCATTTACCTACATTATTGCATTTAATTTCACAACAATTTCATCAGGCAGTATTATTATCCCCAGGCCACAGATAAGGAAGCTGATGCTTAGAGAAGTTCATTTGTCAAGATCACACAGTAAGACATGGAGTCTCGATTGTGATGAACTCAAAACTCCACCTTCTCTTTCTGCTGGGCTGAACCATCTCTCCTACCTTTGACTATCCTCAGATTTCCTATTACAGGAGAGCTGCTCTATCACACATTGGTGCTGCCTCTCTGATATTCTTTAAAAACACATTAAAGTATTAAGGTAGATAATTTTTAAGTGATTTTATGTATCATAAAGACTGGAAGGATATGCTCCAAGCAGTATATATCGCCAGGGAGTGGAATTGATAGTGGTGGGGCTTTTATTTTCTAAGCTTTTATACTCATTTTTTTCTTTAACATTTTTTTCACAAGTGTTTTTTTTAAAAGATGTCAAGAAATTATAGATTTTTCCTACATTGTTTATCTTTTGAAGACTGGTGAATCTCAGTAATCAGGTTCATTACACACACCATTTCTAGAAATGTACATAACAAAAATGTATACTTCATCATCAACCCCTTGTATTCTCATTCAGACACTCTGTTAGACAGTAACCTCAGGGTCTCTACTTGTTTACTGACAATTGTATCTGCAACGCTAGAACACCACCTGGCCAATGAAAGCACGTGGCACATAATTGGCAAATGAATGAGTGAAGAATATATACTTTGCTCTTTTAGATATACTGACAAATCCTCATATTGTTTCAGATTAAAATACAAATTAAAGTCAGGTGAAGGAAAGAAAATGTAGATTAACTTGGCTTCTGAATCTCACACCTTGCCAAAGGTGGCTGTTATGAGTTGAATTGTGTGCCCACCCCTCACCCCCCAAAAAAGATTTGAAGTCCTGGCCTGTCACCTCAGAATGGAATGTTATTTGGAAACAGGCTCTCTGCAGGTAGAATTAGTTAATATGAGGTCATACTAGAGAAGATGGGTCCCTAATTCAATAATGACTAGTGTCCTTTTAAGAAGACAGCCATGTCAACGGATGACTGGATAAAGAAATTATGGTTCGTATATACAATGGATTATTACTCAGCCATAAAAGATGAAATCCTACCATTTACAATAATCCATGTATCTAGAGTTTTATGCTAAGCAAAATAAGTCAAAGTATAATACTATATGATTTCACTTACATGAAGAATCTAAGCAGCAAAAAAGAACAAATTAATTGAAAACTGACAAATATAGAGGACTGTCTGGTTACTACCAGAGGGGGGGTTTGGGGGACTGGGAGAAAGGGGCAAAAGGTTAAAGAGGTACAAATTATTAGTTGATAGATGGTCACAGGGAGGAGGGAGCGCAGCATAGGGGATGCAGTTAGCTAGGTGGAGAGCCAGAGGGGTGACAAAGTAATTAGGGGTGACTGTTTCATAAACTATATAAATGTCTAACCAATGTACTGTATACTTGAAACTAATAATAAAATAAAATAAAATGCTAAAAAAAAAAGATGGTCATGTGAAGACAGAAGATTTGGATGATATGTATACAAGTCAAGGGACACCAAAGATTGCCTACAAACCACCAGCAGCTAGGAAGGATGCCTCTACAGATTTCAGGTGTTTGGCCCTGCTGATGTCTTGATCTCAGACTTCTGGCCTTAAGAACTCAAGAGACAATAAATTTCTGTTGTTTTAAGCCACTCAGCTTGTAGTAATTGTTATGGCAATCTGAGGAAACCAACACAGTGTCCTTGACTTTGAATTCTTACAAATAATGGAAGAGGAGGAAATAGTCACCTGAATGTCATGACCTACAGGTTTTCAATGACTTTCTTGTTTATTTTCTGATAATGGAAAACATTTTCAAAACATGCCCAGTCAACACAGGAGTGCTAGAAAAGCAAAACAACAGGTAACTAAAATTTTAATATCTTAGGTACTGACATAAAAAAATTTAAAAATCAGTGTTACAACATTGGTTTTCAAAGATTAACACTTACAACTCTAGTAAAATTAAGTTGCAAAATTGAATTTCCTTAACACTTCATTTCAGTATTAATCTAACTCTTTACAATCTACCAAGATGGTATTATTTCATCTTTTATTTTTTAAGGGTCAGTCCTCTTAAGTGAAATGTTAACATGGGCCCTGGCATATAACGCAAAGTGAAGCCGTTGTAGTTGGCGGGGGGCAAGGGGAGGGTCCAGAGGGGGCCTCCCTTGGTGTCACCTCTTAAGACTCTTAGAGCCCTAAGCACAGTCTGAGAACCATGGAATTAAAATATTAACAGTAAACACTAAATAAAATTTCACTGACAAAGAAAAACCTGGAAGTTCATCCAGTAACCAATCTTTTCAACTTCTGCTTTTCCACATGTTTTTCTTTGGTTTTATCACTTTAGAAAAATTCTTTGAACATCAATTGTTTGAATGGCACCTACATTAAGCAAAAATAGTATTTCTACACCTGGAAATTATCTACAAGATAGTTGCTGCTGAATAGGATCCAATAACAATAATTTTTTAAAAACATTTTTCAAGTAGTTAGTTCACTGTTCATACGAATAAAAATTTAAAAATTTCTCATGAATAAAGCGCCAAAGCCAAGATAATTTTGGGGGAAGATGAAGCATCCCAATAAATGAAAGGGAGATTCTAAGAAAACGGAGTATCACGGGGCCTGAGGATGGACATCCAAACAGGATGGAAGGGTCAACAACATTCACACAGCCCTCCTATGTGATGTGACATACATAAGAACAGCTGGGCTGTGAGGATGTGGGGATAGGTGCACAGAGATACTGATTAAAGAAGAGTTGGACCCCAGAAGCACAGAGCCACAGGGAAGCACCTGCTTACGGTTTCGTGTGGTTAGAGTTATTAACAGCACAAAAAAGAAAGTCATGAGACACATGGCCTTTTGGTTACTTACTGATTAAGGACCTTTCTTTGACACTTATTCCAGACATTTATTCATTTCACAAAGACTTCTGCAGATTTCACAAACACAAACGTAGTGCTTATAATACGCCAGACTCCGTTCTAAGTACTTTAGGACTTTATACATCTTTCCCTCATAACAACCCTGTGAGGTAGGTACTATTATTAGCCCTATTTTATAGATGAGGAAACAGGCACAGAGAGGTAAAGCAACTTGCCCAAGATCATAAGTCTTGAAAATGTTGATCTTGGATTCAAACCCCTTTCAAGGGGGTGGAAAAAATGACACCTTTGGCTAGGAAGAGAAATTTGTCCTAGAAAAATCTTAGGAAACGGTCTGAGTAAAAAAGGAAAAATTGTTACGTTACAGCACCAGAACTGATACCCTACTTGCTCATCGTATCACAAGGATACCATCTCTAAATCACTTTTAATTTCAACAAGATAAATTGTACACAGATGAATACAGGATTTATTTCATTTTTAGTAAAGGCCTTTAGTAAATTTAAATCTGTTTTGAAATGTCTGAAGGGAAATCAGACTGTTTTAATATTATATACCAGCCACACCAACTAGAAGCTGATACAGGAAGCAGTTGCTTCTCTATCACAGGACTAACATAAAAAAGACAGTAAATAAATATTAAGTTTGATATAAAAAAAAAGTGGTTTAAAATAGGTTTAAGAATAACCTTGTACATCCCAATTCATTACTTTATCATATTCTTGAATTCTTTGCTTTATGTGAGAAAGTTTATTCTTTAGATAATCACAGCGTTCTTTTTTTTCCAGAAATGCAGGATCCTGGAAAAGAAACACAGTTGTTATGTCAGCCTCTGCTTCCTCAGTCAAGAACACACAGACATACATTATCACCCAGAAAATGACCCTTCAGAGTAGATTTCAAACTCTGCCTAAGAGAATAACAATGAAGCTCTCCACATGTTTTTGAGATTTTATTTTTTGGAATAGTTTTAGGTTCATAGCAAAATGGGTAGGTTCAAAGAGCTGAGGCACCTTTAACTTTAGTAGTCAAAAATATGTAAAAAGTAAATAATAAGTATAGAAATGTTTAATGAAAGCCCTCTCCAGCCTCTACTGATCTGTGTAGTTAAGGTCAGAGTTGGAAACATGTAAAATAAGTTAATCTTTTTGAAGGAAATGTGGGTGGAGAGTCCTACATTGGTGCTCATTTCCCTGGGTGGCTAAATCAAGACACAGCAGAATGTAACCAGAAGAGATGAGCAGAAAAGGTGGCCAGTAGCCCCCTATTCTCCAACAAGTAGAATCTTAAAAAATACAAAAAAAAAAAAAAAAAAAAGAACTACTTTAGTGAAAAGAATCTAAAGTCTGTCAGTTGTCACTATTGTACTTGGATAAGAATATGCTTTGAAGAAGAAAATGGTTTTACTCACCTTCTTTTTTTTCTTAAATTCTTCATGGATTCGTGAAATTCTCTCATGTTCCTAAAAACAGAATATTGCATACTTGAATTAAAACACTTGCATTTACTCAAATCATACCTCAGCAATGTCTCAAAGTGTACTGAGAATTAGGACAGAAAACAATTTTTACCTAAGACTATAATGAAAATATTTATACACAAAAATTCAATTCACTGGACAAACATGTGAGGTCTTCCTGTTTTTCAGGCACTGGGATCTAGTGAGCGGAGACATCGGCCCCTGCCCGCACGAAACCAGAACTGAGTCCTTGTGCCACTGCTTGCCAGCTGTGTGACTTGGGCAAGCTCTTTCCCCAAATCAGATTCAGTTTCCTTATTGGTAAAGTAGAAATAATAACCACAACTACCTCACAGAGTTGTGAGAAGTTTCACTTATTTGAAGTGATCCTTATTAAGTGCTTGGCACACGATGATCCCAACATTAGCTATTACTAAGCATCACTTTCATCCCTGTTGGAAAGTTCTTTTTCATGTTATTAGGTATTGGGTTTAAGAGGTTGAGACTGTTCGACTTTTGAAAATTACCAACGTAAGGTTCCTCCTAAATTTATTCTAAGTTTTATAATAACTGAACTTTGTTAAGGGGTTGAACAGTCTATCCAAAGTAAATATATGACTAGAGCAATGCCTTTATCTGTGAAACCTATGCTTCAGAGATTGCAAGACACTGTAAATCTAATAAATAAAAACTAAATGTAATGACTTATAGTTCTTATTTTCCATCATTTACCCACATGCTTCTCCCAGTACATTTTAATTCATCAGTGTCCTTTATACACTAAGATCATGAGTATTGCTTGTGTTCTGATTGCTGCCAGCAGCGAAATGAACCTGGTGATTCAGGTGTCGCCTATAGTCACAGGTCCTAGACTGGGAGTAAACCAGCTGCCTGGGGCCAGGGCTGCTAGGCGGGAGACACAGGCTGAGAGCTGTAAAACCTATCCTGAAGTCTGTGAGAGAAGCGGAATTTAAGAGGGTGGGGGCCAGAGAGATTATTTTGAGCAATATTCCTATTTTATTGGCTTAGAAAAGTCATATGACTGATTTTTCAAGGGCACACAACCAGGTTTGTGAAAGAACCTGTGCCTCCAAAGCAGGGCTTTGAAACAGTTCCCTGGGGATGTGCTGGGAAGTGAATAAGCCTTCCTGGCAGACTCCTGCCCACAGCGAAACTCACTCGGCGTGTGGCCAATAAGTGAACTTTTGTGATACAATTAATATTTCTATTTTAGATAAGGACTGGAGAAGACACTGAAACTAACTGTGGCCCAGTCAGTTGGCTACTTACTTGCCACATCACTTGAAGACCAGAGGAGATGACTTGTTGATACTGTGTGGCAATGCCATGGGAGGACTCCGTCTCTCAGCCTGTATTATACTCAGGACGCCTCACCCGCAACTGTAGACCCACATGCCTGAGCCCCTGCCCACTCATACAAAGCCCACAAACCAGAGACCACAGGTCTAGGCTCAAGGACTATATGTCACAGTTCGGTTTTTCAGCATCTTGTCTGTCAATCAGCTTACTCTTCCTGCCCTGTGCTGATCCAGATTCCTGGGGCCTGCTTAGTCCTTCCTGCACTTCTCTGGGGTACTCTAAACTTGGTCACCCTCCTTGGACCTTATCTTTCAAATGGTACTAACTGACCCTTGACCTGCAGTGTTTGCTGGATTTTTCCTGCTTCCTGGTACTAGCGTCACTTAGCCAACATGATCCCATCACTCCAGGATTGGGAAAAATGTCACTATTCTACACATTAGGCTTAGATAGCTCATAATCATAACTGATTTAAATGTGCACTTAAAAGTATGTGGTTAAAACAAAGATACCCAACTAATACGTGTCTAAGAAGAATGAATATATACACACATTAGCTTATTTGACATTTATTTAAAAATGCTATGGGAGTTCTTAAAATTTTAATTGCACAAGTAATAGATTAGATGAATATATCCTCTTTAAAAAGGATAAGATATTACACGCAAATGTTCATAGCAGCCTTTTTCTAACACAAAGAGCTACATATCATATCACTGCATTTATATGAAATGTTCAAAATAACCAAATCTATACATACGGAAAGTACATTAGGAGTCGCCAGTGGTTGGAGAGAGGTGGGATGGGGAATAACTGCTAAAGGGTGTGGGGTTTCCCTTCGGGGTGATGAAAGTATTTTGGAACCAGAGAGTGGTAATGGTTGTATGTCTCTGTGAATGCACTAAAACTCATTGAACTGTACACTTAAAAATGGTGAATTCACCATAATGAGAATTTTTTTTAAAAGGTGAATTTTATGGTATATGGATTATATCTCAATAAAATATATACATTTGATAAAAAATGCCATCGATTATGAGGGCATCCTGATTTCAGAGATATTAAAATATGAAAGGAAAACAAAAAAGAGAGAACTTTACAGAAAATGCTTACGCCCCATGGCTGCCCTCTCCACCTCTGGTTTTCTTTTCTGCCATGATCATGGTTATTGGTCTGATGTACGTGCCTCGTAGCTCACGTTCGGAGCTTCAGAGCTGCTCTCCATTCTTACCCACCAAACTCTCTGGGCCTAGGCAGGCCCCGCTTGGCTGTTACTTACTGCTAGAGAATGCAGGTCCACTGGTTGGCTCTCCTATACCCTACCTGCTCCTTAGAGAATAAACCCTCCTCAAATTATCTTACTTTGAGTGTGCCAACTATCCATTGGGACCCTGATTGGCTCAGTATGTATCTTAGGCAAATTTATACTTTACTTAAATAAGAAATAAAATACTGTTTAATAATTGAAGGCAGAAGACTTAAATTATATAATTTGAATTGTAACCTTGACTAGTCACATTGAAGATTTCAAATGACTTTCATAGACACAGATAACTGATACAGATGGCTATGGCTTTCCTGTATTTCAAAAAAGGTCTTAACTATTGGTGCTTCTCCGAGACAGCTGGAGACACTGACCTGTTGGTTTCCCGAATGAGGTGGCAATCTGCTCATCACTGCATCCAACTCATCAAACTTCTTCAAGATGGCCTGAACTTCTGCAGAGAGCTCTTTGTACTCTGAAAACTGGTCTTGGAACACAGCTTTATAGCGTTCTCGCTCATCATCTGTCTGAATCATAGGGTATTTTCTGTGGGGGAGGGGGAAAATTAACCAAAGTTATAACTTTTTCACTAAAACAAGCTGAATGGGAAATCCGCTTAGCTTATTTCTCACTGACCAGACTGCACTTTCAATTCAATATATTACGTCTCGGGTAACAAAGAACTGTTCAAATATAAAGGATTTTAAGCAGAGAGGGTTACCTTGGAGACAAATAGGAAAATGAAAAGCCCAGATGGAATCTCTTAATTTCTAACCTGATGGAGGATTCAGATAGATACTCACGCCACATAGTCAGGCAACACGATAGGCTTAGGAATGTGACCGGGGGGGATGTGTCCACTCAGGACTTCAGGTTTTGTTTTTGCTGCTCTCAGTCTTTGAAATTAACTTCTTGGTCTCTCTGTCTGTCACCACCAATAGCCATTTCACACTACAGTTTAGGAGAAAAAGAGGGTTTGTTTATAAACAGAGGCAGTAGGAAAAAAACGAAACCACTCAAATTTGATCTTAGGAGTGAATGGAAGGAGGGGCAAGAGAAAGAAGAGTGGAAAGAGCAATTAACATTTCACTTCAGACTTACATGTTTTACAGTCACAAAGTTGTTCTGAATGTTTTTGTAACAGCTAAAGGGAATCACATTGAGATATGGGCGTACAGAATAGATAGAACACCAATAAACCAATGTATATGTCAAAGGTGGATGATAAATGTTAAATGTGGGGTCTTAAGTACTTTATTTATTTAGGATTTATACTCCAGCTAATCGTAAAAGAATAAAAAAAAAAGTAGTTAAAATTAAGAAATTCAGGGAATAAAAATGGAACAAGACTATTTAAATGGAAAGAGAAAAAATAACACTGAAACCTGAGATGAATCAATTCCAGCAGCCACTGAGGAGGTCAGAAAGGGAAAGAGGGGGGCGTTATGTTCATCACCTGAAAGAAAAGCAAGGCCCTTCGGAGGAGAAGAGAGCTAGGGGGTATCTTCATCCTGCCCAGGCGTCCCCACCCTGCGATTCCCTGAGGAGGGCCTACAAGGATCCTGAAGGTGCTGGTTTAAGCCACCCTGGTTTCTAAACTGGAAGCCCCTAGAGCAGGCTTTTTAGTAAAAAATGGTACATTCAAAAGAAAGGAAAAGAACATAAGATGAAATGGCCCAGAGAGGAAATACTGGGGACAAGCCTTAAGAACTAAAATAGCCGAAAGAAGGGAAGCAGGAGTGGGCAGGCTAAGACGGATACACAGTTTAGGGGCTGGGAAAAGACTGTTCAGGAACCCCACTGGGCAGTGCCCAGAACACCAACCAAGCTGGTGAGAGGCTGGTGGATGCCAGGAGGTGGGGTTTCCATTTTATGCATAAAATGAGCTTAAGTACATTCTCCAAGGTCTCACAGCTATGAAGTGGAAAACCCACAACTGAAACCTAGAACTTTTTGGCTCATCGATACTTTAAATGAATAATACAAAGACACTGGTTTCCTTTAATGTGTATTGTTCAATCCGAAAGTTTCCTGAAGTTCTTTAGGATTAGAAATGCGTTTGAGGGGCAGGGTGGGGAATGCCGTACTGCTGGAGGAAAGGGAGCTTGACTATGGGCACAGTGGTTCTTCCTTAGAGCAGGAAGCTCCCCCCAAGCCCCTCTGGGCCTTCGGTTCACACTTGCTGAATTAAACTCATTGAACTAAACTGAGAGTGGCTTGGGAGGGCCCCGACTTCACTGAAAAATATATATATGTATAAAACAGGATTTTAAAACCTTGCCTGACAGCTTTTAAAAGCCTGTTTCCTGATTTCCTATCTCTGAGGTAGCCTTTGAGGTTTGGTCTAACATTAGTTCATTCTCAAAACCACTAGCTCCTGACTCACCAAATAGGGCAGCCCATGGAGTAGAGGATTAGATGTAGAGACTGCTAACCAGCCCTGAGAAAGGGTTATGAAAAGGAGAAGTTGGCAGCCATGGTGTTAGGTGAAGGGGAACCAAATCACCTAAAGCATGCCTAGCCATTGGGCCCCAAATAGCAAGAATGAGAATGGGGAGCTAAATACCCTGAGGAAACAAGGTGAAACAAGAGTATGTCAAGGAGCAGAGTCTGAAGGTTGGATCTATGATGCTTGAGAATGCCAGTCTTCATCCTAGTGAATTCTTTTATATTTAATCTTGAAAATGAATCATGGTATTAAACATCAGGGGAAATCTTTTTGGCTAAAGTAAATGGATTTATTTCATGCTATCCCTTTTTAGTTTCTAAATACTTAACAATCCATTTCTCAGGCAGTTGGTGGAGGAAGTGGGCAGGAGAGTCCATGTGAAGAGTCCATATGAGGTTCCCCTCCCTAGGTAAAGTTTTTTCAAGCAGGAACTATTCATCTTTCTTCCTTGCCCCTCTCTCATTCCAAAATTTACCTTTGAACGTAAAGAGGGAATTTCAATATTTTCACCAAGACTATCTAGCCTGCTTTAATTTGTGTGTGTGTGTGTGTGTGCTCTTAACATTTTCTTTCACTCTTTTTGGGTGAACCTCATTGACCATCAGTTTAGAAAAACCTACTGGGGAAAAAAATGTCTGAAACTAGACATGAGACGAAGAATCAAAACCTCTTGAGGCTTTCACAGAAAGGCTGAGCTGGGCCGTAGCCCCGGGACAGACCAATCTCAACCAGTGTTCTTGATTACAACCACAAAGCCCCAGATTTCATGACCTTTCTTTGTTTCTAGTAAAAAAGTCTTGTCAGCAAATATCAGAAAAGCTTTATTGTGAGGCAAGAGAAAGTAATTAAGCAACGGGATAAGCAATGCTTTGGATATAATTACTAAGCTTTTCAAATTAAAAAGGGGCTGAATGAATGAAATAATCTGTTAAGTTAGAAATGGGGAGAGCTAGATATGTATTTCAGTGTGCATTTGCCCAGTTTCTGATTCTCTCTCCTTTGGAGCATATAATGTAATGATACACAGGCCCCTGATTCCAAACCCACACCATTACTTTTGATACCCAGGTTAGATTTTGGCTTTTGTAGCTTGGGAAAGAAATCTACTCTGCACTTAGGGATTTATTAGAATTTGTTTCTGCTTCTATGTGATCTTACTTTATGTATGTATATTATTTCTTTTAAAAATAATCTTATTTGCTTTTTATAAACTGTAACTGTTAAAATACAAAGTAAGAAGGGACAACCTAGCAGATAGATCCCAACAAGTGACAGGAAACTGAAGTTCAGAGAAGGTAACTAATCTCCCTCGAGTCACAGAGCTAGGAAGTAGCTGATCTAGTAATCGTGTTCAGATCTGCCTTTTCCCAAAGTCTATTTTCTGTTCATCATACTGCACTGCCTCTCCTGTGGTAGGCTGCTAATTCTTCCCTGTCAAGGACTAGGAAGGAAAGGTGACTATCATACCTGGTGAGAAACTGGAGATCTAACCTTTTCTCTAATGAGTCTCACTGGTAAGTCAATAGAGATTCTAAGTCATGAGATTCCTTCCACAGAAGTCTGCCTCTAGAATACACCTCAATATGTTGATTCACAGTGATCCATCTACCAGGAAAAGGCCTTTGAAAGGCTGCATTTTGCATTCAACTCCCACATCCTGAAAGAGGACAAAGGTAAATGGATTGATAGGATTTGAAAAGGAGTCCCAGGAACAGGGGGTTCCAACTTTGCTAAGGTCCATCACAACTATCCCAGGACCTCTCTCAGGATCTGGGACCCTGGACATGCTGAGCACCAACTGTATAGGGTGGCTCGAAAGAGGTACCCTAGAACTCCCGGGCAGATCCTTCCAATCCTGTCCTTGCTGCAGCCACATTTTCACCAAGGAGGCTGACCACTCTATCATTTGGGGCACCCTTCTCTAATTCAGCCAAGCCTTTTACTCTTCTCTGCACTTAATCCCCTGAATAAACCCACTACCTTAAAGGGACTGACCAGGAAGCCCATAAATTCCATCTGGCCAAGAATGACCACCTCCCACATCATTACCACACTGCAGCTCAGGAAGCAACCCTATCCAGCCCTGTGTTGAGCAGTCTGCTCAGCACACGTACGCCACCTTTAACCCCACAAAGTAAACAGTCTTATCTTCTGCCCCTGAGGGTGCTCCAGAATATCTTTCCTAATGCTAACGCTGACTTGCTAACTCTGATATCAGATTTTGATGTCACCTGTTGAGAGACAGCCTTTAAAAAATAAATGTCCTCATATGTAAGTTTTTAGGCCCTTTTTCCATTATAAACAGTTTTTCTAACCCTGATCCATCTTTTAAACCAACGTCCCTTTAAACTCAATATTTTCCATACAGTGAACATTATTTTAGGACTCTTAATGGGACAGCGATTCATTCCTGGCCAGGGTGGAATTTAGGAGTCTCCTAGCCAGTCTCTCTGAGGGAGCCGGACTTACTAGTGGGTTAAGGTGATACTAGCCATCTTGAATGAGAGTACTAGCGACCATCTGCCAAAGCCACCCTCGTGGTGACTCCCAGTTGGAAGACTGCTCTCTGCATTTGGTCACACTCACTTAGGTCTCTGGACTAACACTGGAAGGCAGCCCACAGGGTAAGTTAGGGAGGTGGCACTTAAATCTCAAACAAAAGGCTAGTGTTATTACTTAAACATTAGCCTTATTTTCCTTGTCTCAATATTTGAAATGAGTATTAATTTACTTTTTAAAAAGTTAAAACATTTTTGAATAGGTAATATATACATGGTATATAATTCAAAAGGTCCAAAGGGGCACATGACGAAAAGTCTCCCTTTAGCCTTGTCCCCCCAGTTAGCCACGCCGCCTAAAAGCAACTACCATGATCGCTTTCAGGAATATCTGGTGTGTATATTTCAGACAGCTCAAAAGTGAGCATCCATTTACTTACTCTGACTTCTAGTACCACTGAGTTAGAACAAGTCTAATTGAAATGTCTGACAGCAATAAATGATGAATAAATAAATAAAACTAAACTAAGAGAATCGGTAAGTTTAAGTACGAAACAAATAAAAAGCTTCACACACAGAGGTACGGTGGTATCTTCTCTAATTCTATAAACAATGTTCAAAATGTATAGGTGTGTAGCACTAGGACCACACTGTCCTGTAAGGGAGATACTCTTCAATATTCTGTAGACCAGCTCATATCGGTCTCATTTGTCCTATGCCTAGTCAGTCAGGGCTCATCAGGTATCTCTTGATTTCTAAAGAATTATGAATATCCAAAATATCTCAGAAAAACTATTGAGCTATCTCAGCTTCAATTCAGAGGACTTCATATCCATGTCAGAAATAATTTAATGCAACTGACTCTTTAAAAAAAAATGTGGCTAATTATAAATCCCCAAAGATGACCAACAAACAATGTTGAATTTGAGACATTATCATCCATAAATTCATTTCCCCAGGAGATGTCAGAGAAATACAAATCCTTAAGCAAATTATTTGAATTTTATAGTTCTTGATGCTTGCCCCCCCCCCCAATTATCACATTCTACTAATCTTTTGTCTGTTTTCTTTTTCACTAGATTTGGAAGCCCTTGTAAAATGTAGGCAATACTCCCTGTGGTATTCAGGCCACAGCCTAACTGGCACATGTTTGCTCAATGAATTAATTAATAATGATGCTGATGTATTAATCATGATCCCTTGGACAGACTGTTCACCCGCCTCATAAATCCCTATTTCAGCACAAACAAAATATTTTCAAATAGTATTTGTGTTATAAAGAATAAAGTGAAAAAACTCATGAAAGGTATTTTCAAAATGTTTGCACTTAACAAAGGACTTGTATGAATTCGCAATCCAATAAAAAAAATTGGACAGGATATGACAGTTAATAGAGAAAGAAATGCAAACATAACATGAAAAATGCTCACTCCTGATAAGAGAAATGGAAATTATAACTATATAAGATACCTATCAGAATGACAGATGTTAACAAATTTCCTAACACACTGTTTTGGTCAGGGGGTGAGGAAGCCTGTTGTACTGTTGAGAAGAGAAATTGGTAAAACTTTTATTGAGCAAATGGACAATCAAGATATCTAAAATAAAGTATATACTTATATGCATACTGTTATTCACTGTAGCACTGTTTATCATTGAATCCTCTCAGCAATCCGTGGGTAGAAGTTATTACTATTACTCTAATTTTACAGATGAAGATACAAGGCACTAGAAGGTTAAACACCCTGCCTACTGACACACGGTTAGTAAATCATGCAATTTCTTTCCTGACACAACAAAATTTGGTATCTGGAAGCAAAGTGAAAAGGATGGAAAAGAACGGCAAAGATCTTTAAAGAAAGTGAAGAAAGTTTGGAAGAATAACTTTCACTTGTAAAAAATTAAAAATTAAACATAAGGAAAACCAACAGTTCACGTGCATAAAGTTTCGTGGAACAAAATTAAAAGCAGCTACAAATAACCTGGTCTAATTTGATCCTTTTAGTATTAGAAAAAAGCTGAAAGTCTTATTATGAACTTGATGTAACAGATACACTTTCATAGACAGACCTACCCTGTAGATTTACAGACAGAAAATAATAAATCTAGAGATAAACTATAATGTGAACTTTATTCTTACCATTCTCCTTTTTGATGGCAATGATGGCTCACTGATCTGTAATGAAAAGAATGAAAATGATTTTTCAAAGGCATGTGATGCTACTTTATAAATGTTTTCAGCCATATAGCCCAGTGTCCACTTGGAGCGTTATACAATAGCGACACCCCCGAGTGGGTTCCCAGTCTTGGGATGTCAGTTATGAGCTACGACTTTCTGAATTTCAAGTAAAAAAAAAAAAAAGAAAGGTTTTACAAATTCTTTGTTTTGAGAACTATACATATTTAACAAGGAAGTAAAAAAAAAAAAAGAAAAACAAATGAAAGTGAAATTCCTTACCTCCTGTTGTTCCATGTATTCCCTATGTCTCCGAGCTGCCTCGTGCCTCCATAACTTTAGGCAAACCAAAGCACTAATGAGATAAACGATCATGGTGACAAAAAGGAAGATCATTGCTGCTATCTGTCCTCCTTCTACCCGCAGAAAACTGCATTCACCGGCGTATTAAATAATGGATAGTAGCAGAGTCCACCTCGGTTGATATCATTCACATAGACTATGGCTGCAGCCATATACAAAATAAACAAGGCAACGTTAATTCCAAATTCAGTTAGGGGCCACCAGGTAGAGTCCAAAAGAATGGTCTGATAATACATGGACATGCCAAGAACCAGAATAATAATGGTGGAGATCCAAGCTAATCCAGCAACCACAAGGACAAAAGGGGTTTTGGGACCACTGTAGTAATAGCCCCCGTATACACTGCCCAAGCCACCAATGCCTCCCATGGCAGTGGGTGTTGAATATCCAAACATGTTATACCACTCGCTGTCCTTGTGAATGTAAGCTGTGACACAAGCGAAGACGCCGGCTCCCAGAAGCAGCTCCACTACACCCAGAATTCTCAGCAGGCCTGCCCACGACTTCATGTAGGAATACCTCAGGTTATACTCCTCCACCTTCTCACTGTATGTTCGAGCTGTTTGTGTGTGTCGGCCTAGAGATCCATAGGGATCCTGGGGAAGCATCACTTCAGCCTCTTTCTGGGAATTATAGGTTCCTTCTGACCCTCCGTAAGGATCTTTGCAGGAGCTGGGAGGTGAACGGTGGTTTGGTCTTACTGGAGAGGCTGGAGGTGAGCACTCCACTCCATCGAGATGTATCTGATGTCCGACACTGGCTTATCCCATTCTGGGTCCTTTTTTCTTCCCTCTGAAGAAGTTCTTCCAGGACTCGGGAACAAAGCGCCTTACGGGTTTGAGATCTGGTGCTATGGCTGGTTCTTCTGTGTCACTTGAGTAGAAGTAGGGGCCGAATGGTGGCTGTAATGGAGAGGGGGTGGTGGCAAAGGATCAGCACTCACAGCCAGCTCACTGTCACGAAGAGTCTGGAGGGTTCTTATGGTGCTATCTTGATAAGCCAAATCTCCTGGGACCTCATCGTAATGCTTGTCCCGATTCCTGGTTCTTCCATCATTTGTCGACATTTGTGATTTCTATACCTGTGGCCAGGATTAAAGTTATCACTTACGCTTAGTTACTTATTATTTTAATAATGCTGACTTTATTCATTTAGTAGCAAATGATCATATTTAGGAAACCAACATAACCATATCTTATTATTATGATATATAAAAATAAATATGTATATTTAAAACATATATAACTATTGTTAGCCAGGGATATAGTCATTATTCTATGTAATTTTAAAAGCAATTGAAATTTTAAATTAGTTCTGAATTAAAAGTTATGTCTAATTTACCTATGAGTCCTATAAATAAAACGTAAAAAAACAAAAATAAGACTACATTTTAACAAGACAGGATACTACCACATTCCAAAGTAGAGTCCTTTCTTCAAGCAGCTAAATATAAATATTTAAGAGTTTGAGCACACCAAAATTTGATGGGTCAGCAAATACTCTTCGTTTTCATTAACTCAAATCTGCTTTGGAATGAATGGCCCAAGAGAAGCAGCCTGTTAAAAACATGGAGTGAAGAGCTCCTTTCCTTCCTAAATCAGGAAAGTCAGTTTAGGGGAGTTGCTCCTCTCACTCTAAAATATTAACACTTGATACCAGATTTTAAAAACTGATTTCACGGAGAAAAAAATCACCAAAGATAAAAATTCCCCAAAAGTACAACACAGAGCAGCAGCAATGACCATGTATATCACCCTTTCCAGGGCAATTATCTGAAGGCAACCTGCTGTTGCCATGGAGACTCAGAAGGTATCTTAGATGGTATTAAATCCACCTAAAAAATAAAGCATAGAAAAAGCACTTTAACTGAATCTATTGATTTCCTTCATGAAATCAATGACCCGATACATATAAAAAAAGAAACCATTTGCTAATGTAACTACAAGGTTTAAAGCACATGAATTTCTCCCTTGAATTGCTTATAAATGTGTATTTACTTGAAGACTCACTGGGTAGATGGCATTGTACTTGGCACTATTAAGGTGGTATCAAAATTCAAGTAGAGTCTAAGCCATGCTATCCTGAACAAGCCCGATCCAGATCCCGTCTGATCTTGGAAGCTAAGCAGGGTCAGGCCTGGTTAGTACTTGGATGGGAAAACCACCTAGGAAGACCAGGTGCTGTAGGCATTAAAAAAAAAAAAAAAAAAAATTCAAATGAATAATCCCACTTTTAAGGTTTTGAACAATTTAGAATTCCTATGGCTTTGTTTTATTTTACTTTGTAAAATGGAGACTGCTCATTCAACAAATATTTACTGAGCACCTGCCATGTACCAAGTTTATCAGTGCTGTGCTGTGTACAATGCTGAAGGTGTATCAGTGAATGAAGCGGACTAAACTCTCTGCCTCCGGGAACTTATATTTCAGTGGGGGAGGGGGGAGGGGTGACAGATGAAAGATAAGGGAAGTGAAATATATTGGATGCTAAGGAAAAAAGTTAAGAAAGGGGATAAACACTGTGTTGTGGGCAGAGTCTTATAATTTTAAATAGAATGACAAGGGAAGTTTTCATAGAGAATATCTGAAAATAGAAATGAAGGTGAAAGAGGAAGCTAGGCAGGTATCAAGGGTAAGTACTCCAGGCAGATGGAGCAGCTTGTACAAAAGCCTTGAGAGAGTGCCTGCATGTCGGATAACTATTAAGGCATAAAGGCCAGTGAGGCAAGTGTGAGGGTATATAGTAGAATTGAGGCCATTTGAATCTCTAGGCCTTGAAAACCATTGGAAAGGACTTTGGCTTTTACTGAGAGTGAGATGAGAAGCCACTGGAGGTTTCTCTGTAGAGGAGTGACAAGAGCTAACTTGTTTTAATAGGATCTGGATGCTGTATTGAGAGTATACTCCAGGAGACATGGGCAAAAACAGGGAGACTGACTAGGCCACTGAAATTATCCAGTAGCCCATGGTGGTAGCAATGGAAGCAGCAAGAAGAGATCAAATTCTAGATACAGAGAATTAAACTTTTTATCACAGAAACTTTCAAACACAATAAAAGCCGAAAGAATAGTATTATGAAAGCTTATGTATCCATCAACCACCTTCAATAAGTATCAATTTATGACCAATCTTGTTTCATTATTCCCCCTACCTTAGTCCCTCTTGCCAATACATTACTTTGAAGCAAATCCCAGACATTAGATCATTTCACCTGCAACATTTCTCCACCTTTCTAGTTTAGCCTTGGGAGAAATAGCCTGGAGAGTCTGAAATACCTGTTAGAAGTACAGGTGGCGATGTCAAGTAGGCAGTCTACATACAGAGCGTATGTACTGCCACAGACTAGACAGAATCATCCAGGAAATGAATGGAAATGAAGAAATCTAAATTCTGGGGCTTTCTCATGTGGCACTCCAATTTTAAAGAATTAACTGGACAGCCCCTGCCCCAGCCCCAGCATGGTGCCCAATACAAAGTCAGAATTCTATAAATGATAGCAATCAGTTTTTGTCTGTTTTTCTTTATCTGTTAACTAACAAAGTTTAAATTCTAGAAATGCAAAGTACTACTATGGTTTTGAAATACATTGTCCTAAGAAAAACAGAAGCACAAGCAAAACAAATAACTTTAGCAAGTTTTACATAATATCCCTCAATATCTACATTAGATGTGCATTTAAAGGATACCCATTGCTTAATTTAACTCATAGATTAAAAAAAAAAAAAAGTGTGCCTCACTGTAATGGATTTATCTTCCCCTGGGAAAAGTAGCTTACGGTCCACTGTATTTTAGCACATTAAATACCTGGATACCCCTCAGCTCTTGCAGTGTCATTGAGAGAAAACACTTAGATTCAGCACGCTGAGGCATAGTGGGTCTTTATTTTGTCAAGACCTGAATCCTGACTCCACTCTCTTGGGGCAAATGTCTGGGAAAGCCATTGCAGCGGGAGGAGATATGGTTCCCCCAGCAAAGTGTCACAGGAATCGAGCTTGGTCGCCTTCACACAAACAGAATCACCACTTAAGCGAGCTTTAAAATTTTGCTGGGCCCATGAAACAGGTAGTTTAGGATGTTGTGGGGTTCCTAGGGGGTTGGTAAAGGCCCTGAGGGTTTTAACTTCGCCCACCAGTGAGCGCCATGGCTACCAAGCATCTCTCCTGAGTCCGCCGCTTGGCGCCGCGTCCCACCCATCCCTTTCAGTCCTCTGCTCTGCCCACCCTGTGTGATTGCCGTCTCCGCCTGAGTGAAAATCCACTTAGTCTGGAGATTCCGCCCCAAAGTGGCCGTAACTAATCAGCTCAGATATGCCTGGATTCCAATAACCAGGATCCCCGAGCCCAAAAGGACCGCGGCGACGCAACTAGCGTCTTGCCGCGCACCTGTGTACCCTGAATGAGACCTGGCTGACTCCCACTCCCGGCCCCGCAATCCCAGGATCCCCTCAACCCTTACCGCGCTGCGCCGGCCTCGGCCGCAGGTTATGGCGGGGCGGATCTGCAAGCGCCGCGAGCCCGGAAAGCGCGCCGAGAGGGGCCAAGGACCCCACCCCACCCGCTCACCTGCCCGGGGCGGCGGGGCCCCACCCCTCGCGCCCACCCTCACCTGCGCAGCTGCCGGAAGAGCGCGCACGCCGCCCACGGCACTGAAACTGGATCGGGCTCCTGGGGCGGGGCGAGCCAAGCCTTGCCCCGCCCGGCTTTGTCAGGTCTCCGCTTGGAGCCCGGGCAGTTCGGCGCGCGGCCTTCGCTCGCCCCCCACAGCAAAGTTAACAAACCAGGCTCCGTACTCAGAGCTCCGGAAAGGTAGTTTGGGGTGTGATTAATCCCTTAGGAGAGTTCTCATCGCCAGGCTGCCATCCACCTCCTATTTTCTGAAAAGTTTTGACACTGGATGGAGATTCCCATACTATGCTCAATGACGCATGGTAGGCAGAACATGTTAGGAAAATATTAAAAGATAGTAGAAACCAAAATAAATTCAACGTTTTAATTTTGATATAAATTATGTAAAATAATTTCTTTCCAAGAGGTATCTAAAATATTCCACTGTACAACATAATAAAAATGGTATCTGAGAAGCCAGAGACCAAAGAGAAACTGTGATTAAGGCACAAGTTTATTTACACTCATAATTGTATACTAAACTGTCTTTTAATTCGTATTTACAACCCCATAAAGTTTCTGTATTCTGAATTATTCCTTCACATTTTCTGATATTTGGCATAATGTTCAAACATACTTCATACACACTGACCTCCCCTTCCAATACCACACACGAGACTAAATAAATACTAGAGAAAAAATTAAGATATTATTTGAAGGCTTGATGTTCAATTTACTTCCAAGATGACGAAAAGAATCAGTTCCTTGTGCTGAGCGACTACAAGAGTGAAGACTTAAGCTGTAATTTACTTGGAAAGCATATTACCCCTGTACAAACACCACTGAATAAAACTAATAAAAATCTGCCCAGTACTATGTGATTAGCCAGCAGGTTTCTATGTCCCATCACTCTCATAATCTTCTATTATCATGCTGTCTTCTTCCATGTCTTCCTGCACTGAAAAGGGCTGAGGCTGGCTCGCAGGCAGTTCACTCCCACTATTCTGACTCAAGGGAGGAGACCAGGTTTCAGGATCAGCGGTTTGAGTGGGTTCATCCCGAGCTTCCTCTGCAGGATGCCCTCCGTTAAGCTGGGCTTCATCTCCACTTCCTGGGTCTATCATTCCATGCTCCCTGTCAGTCAGGGCTTCCATTTTCAATCTGCCAGATTTATAATGCAGGTATTAATAACCAAAAGAGGGGATTTCTTTAAATTATACCACAAGTATGATGATTATGAAGGCATCTCTTGTAGCTTTCATTTACCTTCATTCTACTTTTTAGCCAGGCCCTTTAATTTATTTAACAATATAAACAAAAGTGCAAGGTAAATTACAAGTTGTGAATAAATCATTACAACTTACAATACAAACGAGCTGATTAATGTCTTTAGTAAAGAGTTCTTACAAATTAAAAGAAAAAAATTAAATAGAAAAAGACAACACACAGAAAACATACAGAAAAAATATCAGTGGTAATGAAATAAATTGTTCAACCTAATTTATAATTTTTAAAAATGGAAATTAAAATAATTAGCTACTACTGTCATCTTTTAAACTGGCAAAGACCTTTTAAAATAATAAAACCCAGTGGATACAAGATACACTAAAGAGGGCATAAAATTGTCAACATGCTTTTGGAAGCAATCTGGCAATAGAGAGCAAAGGCCTCAGAAAGATGTATATTCATTGATTCAGCAATCTTATTTCTAGGAATTCATCCTAGAAATAGTATTTGATGTACATAATGATTTAGCTATAAGGAAATCTGTGATAATAAAAGTTGGAAATAAGCTAAATGTACAAAAATAAGGTATAGGTTGAATTATAGGAAACTATGCAGCTATTAAAATATTAGCTAAATATTAATATTTAATATCAATCAATATGAAGTAAAGATAATGTTAAATGTGATCATCATAAATGAAAGATAACAGACTAGTCATAGTAATAAGTAGCACTGACAAATCCTGCCTCCCAAGTCAAATCATGTAGCTGAACCAGTAAGAGTGCTTTTGTAGTTCCTGGTCATTTCAGGCTACAAACATAGGCTAAGAACATCTCTTAACAGGAAAGCTGAAAAGGGATTTCCAGATATGAAAGATTTGTTGAACTAGAGGATTTAAAGATTCTTCTGCCTTTGTGATTCCATGATTCTATTAAGTCTGCTTTCTATTGTAAGCTGGTGAAAATATGCTTTTAAATGTAATAAACTGATGGGTCTACAATACAATCATATGATCTTTAATCACTGGATCCAATATGTAGTTCTTGGATTTAACAGATAACATTTACTGAATGTATATTGAAAAAAAAGAACGTATTCAATGGACATTTCAGTAACAGCTCTTTAAATTAAAATCATCAGCATACCTTCCAAAGTGTCGCGTTAGAGGAAGCCTTCCAATATCTTGGATAAAAGAAATCTGAGCTGAAACAGAAAATTTTTAAAAGCTTTAAATAGACATCTGTCCAAAGAAGATATACAAATGGCCAATAATGACATGAAAAGATGCCCAAATTCATTAATTAGGAAAATGTAAATCAAAACCACTAGGTACTATTTCATACCCCTTAAGATGACTATTATCAAAAACAAACAACAAACAAACAAAACAAAACGGTTCGACAAGAATGTGGAGAAATCAGAACCTTTTTGCATTGCTCCTGGGAACATAAAATGCTGTAGCTGATGTGGAAAATGGTAAAAATGAAAGATAGAATTACTGTATGATCTTACAATTCCACTTCTGGGTATAGACCAAAAAAGAACTGAAAGTAGGATCTCAAAGAGTTATTTGCATACCCATGTTCAAAGCAGCACTATTTCCAACAGCCAAAATGTGGAAGCAATTGTCTATTGACAGATGAATGGATAAACAAAATGTGGTATATACATAATAGTTAGCCTTAAAAAAAAAATTCCGACACATGCTATAACATGAATAAACTGTGATGACATGCTAAGTGAAATAAGTCAATCAAAAAAACAAATACTGTATGATTCGACTTATGTGAGTTAGCTGGAGTAGTCAAATACATAGAGACAGAAGATGGGTGTACTGGCAGGCATGGTGAGGTAGTATTTAATGTATATAGTTTCAGTTTTGTAAGATGACAAAGTTCTGTAGATTGGCTGAAGAACAGGTGACTATGTTTAGCACCACTGAACTATATACTAAAAATGGTTTAAGATGATAAATTTTATGTTATAAGAAAACATTTACTCAAGAAAATCAAATAAGAGTCTGCAGAATTTGAGCCGTGACCTGCTCCTTCCTTTCCTCAGATTTAGGGAGCCCTGCTCCACCTCGGTGCAGCCAAAAACACAGGACACCCTTGCTGGTGAGTGTGTCCATCCAAAAGTCTGGCGTTCCCTTTCTCCACCCAGTCTCCACCCATAGGATGGAAGCTCTATTCCAGTGGCATAGCAGGCCGAAATACTGCCTCCTCCACAAACTGAGATGGCCCTTGCCCAGCTCATTCGTAGGGCAGAGAGTCCACATGGGGAAAGGCCAAGCAAAGATGATCAGAGGTTACCTCCAGTTGAACACACACCCAGAATAGTGGCTCAGGGATTTTGTCCTGGGAAAAGAGTAATTCCAAAGGAAAGAAGAGCTCTGAGCTTTACCCAAAGGATCTGACTTTATTTAAAACAAAGTGTGGAGAAGCTCAGGATTAAGGACCTTCCTGAAATCAATGCCTCCTCTAAATTAAGAGTAACAAACTAAAGATAAGCCAGCTACTTCATCAGAAAGAACCAGAGAAACAGACAGCCAAAAGAGGCCTCCTGGGTCAGAACAAATCTGAGACATGCCTCAAAGTCTACGCTTCCCAAATTTAAATTGATTAGACTGTGAAATAATTTATGCCTCTGGCACTGTTGAAAACTGTAACAGAGCAATCAGCTTGTAATTAATTAGTGGAGCAGAACAGATGGGTGTAATATCAAACAAGGCAGACAGTTTAATTGATAAATAAAAGCAGTCAAAGAGATCCTTGCTAAAACCACTGTCACCCCAAGGTGATTTGGGTGTGCTCAAGGCTGAGCTCTCTGAGGAGTGACAAAGGCTTAATACTACAGGGGGAATTAGACTTTATTAAAGTGGTTTAGCTAAGTCACTAAACAAATAAGCAAACAACAATAAAAACAAGCCCCAGAAGGTGGAAGGAAATCAGTATCCAGAATTGCTATGATAAGTAACTTAAAATATTCAATTGTTAACAAAACATTATGAGACTATGCAAAGAAACAAGAAAGTGTGATCAACCCATGCACAGGAAAAGGGTAGGCGACAAAAACTGAGAAGACTCAGACATTAAATTTAATAGAAAAAGACTTCAAAAGAGCTATTATAAATAAATATGTTCAAAGAACAAAAGGAAACCATGCTTAAAGAAGCAAAGGGAGCTGTAATAACATCTCATCAAATACAGAATATCAATACAGAGACAAATTACAAAAAGAACTACGTAGAAATTCTGGAGTTGGAAAGTACAATAACCAAAATGAAAAATTCACTAGTGGAACTCAATAGTAGATTTGAATGGCAGAAGACAGTCAACTTGAACATATGTTGAGAGATTATGCAATCAAAGAGAAAACTGAACGAAGGAAAACGAACAAAGATATCAGCAGAAAATGGATACCTTTAAGCATTCCAACGAATACTAATGGAGAACTAGAAAAGAGGACAGAGAGAAGGAGCAGAAAAATTACAAAGAAATAATGTCTGAAATGACAAAGTACATAAAATTAAAGAAATGGGATTAAAAATTGATAATAAAAAGCCAAACATTCTATTTTTGACTGAGTTTTATAAACCTTTTAAAAGTTTGCAAATCTAACACTATGAAGGCTCTTGGATACTTAGAGCTCTGTTTTTAGAATATGAATTTTCAACTAATGGATCAATGATTCTCTAAATGATTCCAATGTAAGTAATCTAAACCAGTACTTCTCAAACTCCTCAAACATCTCCTGCAGAAGAGTCACTGGAGAATCTTGTTAAAATGCACATTTTTCAGTAGGTCTTGGGTGAGCCCAAGATTCTACATTTCTCTCAAGCTTCCAGGTGATGCTGATGTTCCCAAACTAAGGAAACAGTTGCTAATCAAACTGATTCTCAGTCCTACAGCTAGGAGTGGGGATGCGGACCATGGCTAGCTAGCTACACCAATGTGAGTTGGTGGCAGTCAAGCTGGGACTGAAAAAAGCCTGTACTGTCAGGGGATATTAGACAGAGGAACTGAGTAAATAAATGCATTGAACAAAATGGAAGAAAAGTTTTCATTGTTCAAGAAGGGAGGTACAGATACTAAGAGGGAAAAGTTAAACTCTGTGATGACAGAGTGAAATTGAAGGTATTGGTGTTAACTCATGTTACACACACACAAACTTTCAAGCTTTGTACCACTGAAAAAGCCTAGAAACAATGACACTCCAGCATACATAGTGCCTAGATCCTAATTTCTAAATACCATTTCCAATAAAAACAAACCAACAAACCAGGGCTCCTTGAAATTCCTGATTCCAGGACTAAGGTAGGGAAAGCATAAAATGATGGAACATTTTCTATCAGAAAGAAAGTACTCAAAGAGTAACCAATACACATCAAAAGGTACAAAGCTACCTTAAAGTAGCTTGCATGGGCCAAATCTGGACAATTTGAGACCAAAATAAACGAGAAAAAGGAACAACTGAAAAAATAAAAATTGGGAGTCCATATTAATATAAACAGACAAGCAAATGTGGGAGAAGCGATACCTCACAGTACAATTCACCAACATAAATGTAAAAAGAAAAATGCCATGAGAAAAGCACCATTTATTTGCCAGCCATCACAGATTTAGGAAATAATCATTTTTATTATTTCCTATATTAATGAGAAATTTTAATGAGAAAGTATTTTATCTCCCGACAAAATACTTAATAAGTTTATATTAGAAAACCTGAGCGATACCTTACCAAATAGTAAAACTTCACTAGTAACAGTATAAATTGACATAATATTCTCTAGATATGATGCAATGAGAAGAACAGAGCCTCACTTCTGTGGTTTTCTGCCAAATACACATATCCTGAATCGCTTATGAGGATTACCACACGAATCTGAGAAACAGTCTCTACACAGTAATTGTCCTATATGCTTCAAAAATGTCATCAACAAAAAAGACTAAAGTACTATTTCAGATCAAAGGAGACTAAAGAGACACGGTAACTAAATACATCATGTGGTTTTGTCCTGGATTCTGGACAAGACAGAGAACAAGTTTTTTGTTGTTATTGTACAAAGAAAGGACATTAGGACAACTGGCAAAAACTGATTCAAATGTGCATAAATTAGATGGTAGTATAGTATATCAAAGTTACTTTTGTGATTTTGATGTGTATACCGTGGTTATGTAGAATGTCCTTGTTTTCAGGAAATATATGCTAAAGTGTTTAAGAACAATGGGCATCGTGTCTGCAATTTACTCAAATACGGATCAGAAAAAAATACGTGTGTGGGTCCATGTAAATAAAGAGAGAGAATAAAAGGTAAATATGGTAAAATTTGAAAACAGGAATCTTGGTGAAGGATATATAAGCATTCTTTCCTACCATTTTTGTAACTTTTCTCTAAGTCTGAAACTACTTAAGAATAAAGTTAAAAAGCTATTATAGTCTTCAAAATAATAGGCAAGGATTGGGAAATCTCTGGATTCTGACCCACAGATTAATCATATCCAGTGCTCAAAAGTCATCCCACTTCTGCCTATGAATGTAGACTAGACTATTTTAAATCTTTTAAGTATTAATACTCTTAAAAGGCCATAAGGTGAGACTCTTATTGTATGAAGGCAGACATTTACTTTAATCTTCTCTTCTGATCAGACATATGGCAAAACCTAGCTTTAAAATTTCTGAAAAGTTTGAGCCTGGGCAAAATGGTGTAGATGAAAAGACTTTGTTCGTCCCTCTTGCAACCACATCAAAGTTGTGACGGAAACATGGAGCAAAGCAAGCAGTGTTGCCTGGCTCTAGATGAACATAAGCCCTACAACTAGGGAGAGAAAATAAGAAATCTCCCTGCAATAGCAGGAAATAGAAGGAGGTGAAGACATGAGGCTTCCTGGTCCTAAGCCGCTGAGCGAGACAGAAGCTACAGCAGCTGCAGCCAGAAAGTGTAGACAATCCTTAAAGGCCATGTCTGTGATGGAACTTTCACTGTGACACACTCACTCGCTCTGAGCACTGCGTTGGGTGCTTGGGTGGCACCAGGGACTTACAGGGGGACATGGAGTTGTCAGAGTGAGGGCCAGAGTCAAGGCTTTCTCCTGAGCAGAAATGCTGGTGGTATTCATTGTTCCTATTGAGCCCTCCCCCTTCCCAGTGTGTGGATACAGAACCACCATAGCTGAGACATCATCGAACTGTAAATAAGAGAGGTCCCTCGGCCCAGAAGACTCCCTGAAACTCTGCCTTCCCTAATTTGCAGCCCCATCCAAGCCACATCCAGTTGTACCCTCAGCAAATCTGGTGTTCCTTGCTGAGCAGCTGCAAGACCCACACTAGTGGCAGCTGGCCTTGGTTTCTGGCGTGACCTCTTGAGGCAACTGTAAGCACAGCATCTGTGGATTGCTTGCTGAATCTTCTTGTTTTTTAATTTTTTAAATTTAGTTTCAAGTATACAGTGCATTAGTTAAACATCTAGTTTATAAAATGATCCCAATTGCACCTTCCCTCCTCTGACCCTCAGCCTAGCCAAAGTATTAATGCTAACTGCATTACCTGTGCCATGCTCCCATCCCCGTGACCATCCATCAACTACTAATTTGTACTTAACCCTTTACCCAATTTTCCAAGCCCCCAAACCTCCCTCACCTCTGTCCATCACCAAACTGTCCACTATATTTGTGAGTCTGTTTTTTAGTTTGTTCTTTTTATTCCTTAGATTCTGCATATAATTGAAATCATATAGTGTTGATCTCTAACTTAAACACCTTCTAGGTCCATCAAAGCATTATCTTTTTACATCCCCTTCCTTTTCTTATGTAGGGGTCTTGTTTTCTTATCCTTTCAGCCTCCCTATCTTTTGGTTGGAGCATTTAATTCTTTTCCTTTTGAGGTACTTGTTGATAGGTATGTAGTTATTATTCATGTTTGTGACACACGTTTTTTCTTCTTAAAGAAATCCCTCCAACATGTTCTGTCATACTGGCTTGGTGGTGATAAATTCCTTTAGCTTATTTTTGTCTGGGAAGCTCTTTATCTGTCCTTCATCTCTAAATGATAGCTTTGCTGGATAAAATATTCTTGGTTGTAGATCCTGGGTCTTCATCCTGTTGAATATTTTTTGCCAAGCTCTTCTGTCCTGCATCGTTTGTTTTGGGAAATCAGCTGCCAGTCTCATGCGTGCTCCCTTGCTTTTAATATTCTTTCTTTGTAGTTAACCTTTGGCATTTTAATTATGATGTGTCTTGGTGTGAGCCTCTTTGGATCCCTGATTTTTGGAAATCCCTGAGCTTCTTGGGGTTTTATGTCCATTTCCTTCACCAGGTTAGGAAAGTTTTCCAACATTATTTCTTCAAACAGCTGTTCAACATCTTGATTTTCTTTAGTTACGCTGATCAGATGAATATTTGGAGCCTAAATATTGTCCCATATTCTCCTTAAATTATTTTTATAGTCTTGGCATCTTTTTTCTTGCCATTCTAACTGAGTGTCCTGGTTGGCTCTCCTGTCCTCTAGATAGGGCATTGGATCCTCTTCTTTATTCACTTTGTTTATTCCTTTGTTTATTCCATTTAATATACTTCTCATCTCAGATAATGTGTTCTTCATTTCAGATTGGTTCCCTTTCATAATTTCCACTTCCATTTTTACGTTTTATCTCTTCGATGAAGTTCTCCCTGAATTTATCTACATTTCCCAAAAGTTCACTGAGCATCTTTATAACCAGTGTTTTGAATTCTGCATCTGTTAGATTACTTGACTCTATTACATCAGGATCTGTTCTATTCTCTCACGTGGTTTCTACTTCTTTGTCTTCCCATTTTGGCTGCCTTTCCATGTCTGTTTCTATGTACTAGGCAAAGCTCCTAAGTCTCCTGGTCTTCTTAGTGTGGATATGTGTGGTAGGTGTCCAGTGGCACAGTCCTGAGATGGATTCAGCAGCAGGCCAAACTTAGCCCAAGCCTCTACCCCTCCGGGGCCACCTGTTAAGATTCAGCACGCTATCCACAGATGCTGTGCTTATAGTTGCCTCAAAAGGCCACACCAGAAACCGAGGCCAGCTGCCTCCAGTGTGAGTCCCAGCAAGGAGCAACTGACTTGCTGAGGATATACCTGGATGTGGCTTGTGTGGAGCCACAAGTTGGGGGAAGTGGGTTTTCAGGGAATCCTCTGGGCAGAGCGACCTCTGCCGTCCAGTTTGAAGACATCATGGCAATGGCAGTGCTGTGTCCGCACACTGGGAGCAGGGAGGGTTCAACAGGGAACAATGGTACCACCAGCACTTCTGTACAGAGTGAGTATCGCCTCAGCCCTCGTTCCGACAATGTCTCCCTGTAAGTCCCTGGTGTCCCCTGTGTGCAACCTAATAGCACTGATGCTCAGAGAGAGCAGGACCGTCACTGCAAAAATCCGCTCACAGACATGGCCCTTTAAGCCTTTAAGAGGCATCTGCCACTGCTGCAGCCTCCGTCTCACTTAAGACACTCGGACCGGGCAGCCCCGTGTCCTCGCCCCGTCCTACCTTCTGCTGTTGCAGGGTGATTTCTTGGATTTCTCCCAAGTTGTATGGCTGTTCTTCTAGATCCAGGTGATTTTTCCTTGCTGCTGCTCCTTGTTTCTGTCACAACTTTGATTTGGTCGCCAGGGAGATGAACAGAGCCTCTATCATCTATACCATTTTTTTCTGCTTCCTGTTTGCTGAATCTTAACAGGTGGCCCCAGAGGGGCACAGGCTTGGGCTAAACTTGGTATGTAGCTGAGCCCTTCTCAGGACTGTGCCACTGGACACCTACCACACAAAGCCACGCTATAAGACCAGGAGAGTTAAGAGCTTTGCTTAGTATATAGCAACGGACACAGAAAGGCAGCCAAAATGGGAAGACGAAGTAGAAACAAAATAATAGAACAGAACAGAGATCCAGGAAAAATGGAGTCAAGTAATCTAACAGATTCAGAGTTCTAAACACTGGTTATAAAAATGCTCAAGGAACCTAAGGGAAGTGTAGATGAACTCAGTGAGAACTTTAACAAAAAGATAAAAAGCAAAAAATGGAAATGGAAATTATAAAAGGGAACCATTCGGAAATAAAGAATACATTTATTGAGATAAAGAGCATATTAGAGGGAATCAACAGAGTAGAATAAGAAGAGGTTTGAACCACTGATACAGAGGATGGGGAAGTCAAGGCAATCAGAATGGCCAGAAAAAAGAAGCCGAGACTGTACTAATAACTTAAGAATCCTATGGGACAAAATTAAATGTAAAAACATCCGTGTAATAGAAGTATCTAAAGAAGACGAAACCAAGTTGAAAAGCTTTTTGAAGAAATAATGATGGCGAACACTTCCCTAACCTAGTGAAGGAAATGGACATACAACCTGAAGAAGCTCAGAGTCTCCAAAAGATGAACCCATAGAGGGCCACACTAAGACACATTATAATTAAATTGCCAAAGGTTAACTATAAAGAGAAAACCATAAGAGTAGCAAGAGGAAAACAGCTAGTTACCTAAAAGGGAGCACGCATAAGACTGGCAGTTGATTTCCCAAAAAAAAACTATGACAAAAAATATTCAACGGGATATTTTCAGATCCCGTTGAAGGGCTTGGCAAAAAATATTCAACAGGATGAAGACCCGGGATCTACAACCAAGAATACTTTATCCAGCAAAGCTATCATTTAGAGATGAAGGACAGATAAAGAGCTTCCCAGACAAAAATAAGCTAAAGGAATTTATCACCACCAAGCCAGTATGACAGGACATATTGGAGGGATTTAAGAAGAAAAAACATGTGTCACAAACATGAATAAGGAATGGTAATAACTACATACCTATCAACAAGTACCTCAAAAGGAAAAGAATTAAATGCTCCAACCAAAAGATAGGGAGGCTGAAAGGATAAGAAAACAAGACCCCTACATATGCTGCCTGCAAGAGACTCACTTCAGATTAAAAGACACACACAGACTAAAAGGAAGGGGATGGAAAAACATATTGCATGATAGACCTAGAGGGTATTGCACTGAAAGAAGACAGACAGAGAAAAAAAAATACATGATTTCACGTATGTGTGGAATCTAAAGAACAAAATAAACAACAATGAAAAAGGAAACAAACTCATACAGAGTATTTTGAGAGCTACTAGATGGGAGGGAGATTGGGGGGATGGTAAAAAAGAGCAAAGGGGTTAAGAAATACAAATGGATAGTTACAAAATAGTTATGGAGATATAAAGCATAGCATAAGGAACATAGTCAACAATGCTGTCATGAATATATAAGGGAGAAGAGAGGTACTAGGCTTAGTACCTCTATAGTATGCTATCTATAATCGAAAAAAAGCTCATTGAATTTCACAATGCAGATATGAGCAACTAATTGCCCACTATATTTCAATAAGCCGGAAAACAATTTCTGAAGTTTGATGAGTTCTGTGGTTGATTATTAACATTTTAAATATTACACAAACTCTCTGTTCTGTCTTGAAGATCAACACCACAGATATGACCTAGGGCTATTAATGAAATTTGGCCTTTAAAATACACAAAAAAAGAAGAATAAATGATGGAAAAAAAAAAAGGCAAACCTCAGGAGACATAAATTGTGCAAATGTGCACTGCCATAGATAATACTTTAGCATTATAATTTCATAACTTGGAAAGACAATGTAAATATACTATTAATGGACATCATAATATTGAAATCAAACAAAATATCAGTAAGGTTATTTTAAATTTTGAAAAAGTTAATTTCAATATATTTCAGCATTGTTGCTTTATGAAGTTAATGTCTGCGTCAACTCAAATAAATATTTTGAAATCATAGCCCCTAATATGATGGTTTTAGGAGGTGGAGCCTTATGAAGTAGTTAAGTCATAAGTGTGGAGCCCTCCTAAATGGAATTAGTGCCTTTATAAAAGGAACCCCAGAGAGAGCTTTCTCTTGCTCTACTCTCTACCATGTGAAAAAATGAAAAGATAGCCATCTGCAAACTAGGGAGTAGGTCCTCACCAGACACTGGGTCAGCTGGTACCTTGATTTTGGACTTCCCAGCCCTCTAGAGAGCTTTAACACTAACTTATGATAATGGAATGCTATTCATGATATGTGACATAAGCAAATTAAAGCTTATACTTAATGTGTGTATATGCACAGAAAAAAAGTCTGGAAGAATTTATACCAATCTGTCAAAAGGAATTACCTGTGGTTATAGAGAACTTTCAATTTTTACTTTACATAGTTCTGCATTATCTGATTTCTTTTTAATCAAAAAACATGTATTAATTCTGGATCAAAAATAAATGAAAAAAAAAAAGTTTCACTAGTAAATAGCAATGAGTTGACCTACAAAAAGATAGTTATAAAACAGTACTTCTTGGGGAAAATAAAACCCATGTTATTACCTTGATTTCTCATTGGAATGGTTAGCAAAGCAAGGTATGGCAACAACTGAGTTTGGAGGCATAAAGCTGGTAAACAGAAGTCAGAAAAAAGTGCTTTTGCTGCCAGACAATTTTCCCGATACTGTATTGAGGCAAAAGACAAATTAAAAATAATATTAAAAATATGGATATATATTCTAGACACACTAAGTTTATTATATCACAAAAGTCTGGGCTTATATACTACAAATATACTTTTAGAGATTATATATAATAGCCCTTTATAACTATCCTAGCATTTTATCTAATAAAGCATTTTACCTACACAACTATTCCACATTTGACATAACAGCAATAAGAATATTTTTTAAGACTTGAGGTAGAAGGAAAAAAACCTTAAATATCAAGAATTCTGTTTGTGAGCATACACGCATCACAAATTATGTAAGGATATTGTTTCTCAGTGAAAGAACTTATTTTCTTCAGATAACACAGGTGCTTGTTTGGCTGATAAGGAGAAAAGCACAACCTTGCCTTCAAGGAGCTTTGAGTCTTAGAGAAATAATTCATATATGTAATGCATAATTAATATACGTGCTATAAAGACCAGAGCAAGTCAATAATGAACATAAACTGCTTGAATGTCATAAGATTACCTAAGAAATCTGTTGGAAAAAACGTCTTAACTTATGAATTATAGACTTATATTTAGCCATATGATTTTTCAACTGGAAGACATCTTAGAGATGACCTAGTCCAGGGGATCTCATATTCAGAAGCTATAGAAGCCAGGCAGGTAATATAGATCAGTGCAGTGGAGCAGTTGGAGACAGTGGTGCCGACCACTCCTGTCTCCAAGGGCCAGATGCAACCTGGCTTGAGCAGATCACTGCCATGTAAAAATATGACCCAATGTTACCATCCTTTCCTTTTTTTTCTTTTTTGAGATTCTAGAAATTCTGAAGCCAGAAATCTATATCTGAGTTTTAATAATACTAATTTTTAAAGATTGGCAATTCATTAAAAAAAGTCTGTGTGTGTGATAGTCAACTTGTGGGGCATTTGTTTTTGACTTCTAGAATTCAATCTTCTCCATTTATAGCTGTGGAAAATATATGCTTATCAGTTAAATAACTTGTCCAGATAGTTAGAGGCAAAGCCAGGATTTATTTTCAATTAAAACTAAAATATACTATACTTTGATTCAAGTAACAGTCAACTAAATAGTATTTGCTTTCAAATTTTAAGTTTTTTTCCTTGAAAAATTACTAAGCATTTAAGACTATCCTTTTATATTTTATCATAATTTAAAGAAAATTGTGAGTCTTCATTTTTATTCAGATGAAACATTATTTTCTAACTGAAAAAATAACTTTACTGACATATAATTCACATACCATAAAGTTCACCTACTGAAAGTGTAGAACTTTTTTTTTTTTTTTTACCTTTTTATTTATTAGAAACCACTGGGGTTTGTGCAAAGGCGAAAACTTGATCCTCCTCCTTGGCAATGAGCAAATCCTCGGGCTTTGTTGGAATGTATCACGCCTCTCGTAGCTACAGATGTACTATATTCCCTGAGTAAAGAGCGTGTCTGAAAAAGGGGACAAGATGTGAAATAAAGAAAATGAGATATTTATAAAATAGTACTAGTGGTACTATGAGCTCCAAAAAAAGACTAACCATATTTAATTAGTGTATTTTTGCTTTTTTCAAAATCATTGTATCTCTAAAAGTAATATGCTACAAAATTATTTAAAGTATATCTAACTGAGAAGTATCAATCAAATGCTACATGTAAACTGGATGTTGGATGGGCTTGGGAGAAAACTTTAAATACATTTTGAGACAACCAGGGAAATCAAAATAAGGATAGCATGTTACTGAATTAATGTTAATTTTCTTAGGTGTGATGCGCTATAATACTTGTAATAAGAGTAACGTCCTTATGCATATTTAAGTATTAAGTGTCATGATGTTAACAATTATTTTCCAATTATTCAGCCAAAAACAAGGTGTAAATACAGGGATTAAGCAGATGTGGCAAAATGCAAAAAAATGCTAAATAAAGGTTAGATATACAGGTATTTATTGTACTGTTCTTTAAATTTGTCTATAGGTTGGAAAATTTCAAAATAAAAAAGAAATATAAAAAAATTAGGCAAATACAACTGCTAAATAATGAAACTAAATATGAAACAGACACTATGTTTTTTAATTGTATCTTTTTTAATTTTAATTTTTAATGTTATTTCAATATTTATAACACAGAGGAATATTAGCATATCGAAACAGTGTTAACCAACAGAACTTTCTGTGGTAGAAATATTTTGTATCTGGGCTGTTCAGTACAGTAGCTACTAGCTACATGTAACTAAACAGTGCCTAATGTGACCAAGGAACTGTATTTTTAATTTAATTTAAATAGCCACCACATATGTCTAGTGGCTACTATACTGGTAAGAGTAGTGTTAAACATCAAAAAAAAAATCACAAATTTTATAGTGAATAATTTCAAATTTGTGAAAAAAATTATAAAACTGGCAGAAAATATAGAAAGAAGCACAATTCTTTCTCTTTTAGTCACTTTTCGATGGTTGTCAAAATTTCTGAATACATAATTTTATAATCAGAAAAGAATTTTAGAAAAAATTAGTGTCACATTCTTACCAGAAAAATCAGATTAACCTCGGAAGCTTCATTACAATGGGTTGGATGAATTAATTTTATCAGTTATTAAAAAGTTATATAAAATCATGTCAAATAATTAAAAATAAAAGTAAACACTTCTTAATTTTGAGGAAATATTCATAAACAAACACATTTAAATCAAATGGTCTTACATTCCAGTCACCACTGAGATATCTGCAAAACTCAGAAATTCACTGGCTCTCACAAGATCATCTACTTCCATGAAGAAATCTACGTAGTTTTGGTGAAGATATAAAATTAAATAACTCTCCTGGCATGTGCGACATTTCTACTACTTCCTATAATATGAGAAAAAGCACATATATGAATTTTGGTAAAAATGCAGTGGTCAAATGTATATGCCACAAATGTAAATAATTCTCTGTCTTGTAAATAGTACTAAGGTGTATTTAAGACTTAACCTCAGGTTTGAACAAGTAAGATCCGCGTTCATACTCTGAAAATATGTTGAGGGTAATCGAGTGAGTCTAATTCTGTTAAAGATGCTCCTATAAAAAAAATTCTCAAATTATTAAAAATAATATCATCTTAATAATTATGCAGTACCTCTCATTTGAAGTTTTTAACACGTTAGACACAAAAAGCCCAAAACACTAAGTGAGCTGTTAAAATAAAAAAATAAAATAAGTGGAAAGTTATATGAGAGTTGCCTCACTATTAGCAAGAAAAATTTAGAATTCTGATGCCTAGATTTTGGATTTTCTAGAATTAATATATTTGATCTCTTAAAGCACTCCACCTTTAACCTTTCCAGCTCTGAGTTGCTTTCTTCTTTTGATTCTCATCTCAATATAGAGGTATTTACTGCTTTATATTACTATGCTCTCTCTGCATGAGAGAATAGGAAAACCCATTCCCTAATGCAAGAGGTTATAAAAGAATGTTGAGGATGAAAAGGGTGGAAGGAAAGGGACCAGTGTGGTCAATTTGGTCCAGAGGGGCCAGGAACAGTGAGTGTGTTCACTTCCACCTAAGTGACATCTCTTTCATTTTCCTCAGGTGGCATGAAGGTTTCTATCTAGAATTCCCAACTTCTGACTACCTGGAAAGAAGAAATTGAAAGACATAAGCCTAAAACAAGAAGGTACCTATAGCGAGGAGGGAATGAAGCAGAAATATAGACACAACAGAATAGAAAAAGGAAAGAACATAAGATGGAAAGCAGGTATAAGAGGCATTTGCAGAGTTTTATAGGAAGACAAAAATAGTTGTTTAAAGCAATTGGGTTTTTGGCAACCAAAAAATGGTCTCAGATAGTAAAAAGCTTACTGGTGGTATGAAGCTTCAGTGAATGTCTGTGTACATTTGTGCCTCTGATGCAGCTTTTCTATAAGAGACTTGAAAAACTATCTGAAAGAATATTGAGGATATTGTACACTTAAGACTTTTACAGTTCATAGTTGTTTACTTTTTGTTATAGAAAACTTCTAAACCACAGCAATGGTTTTCTTTCAAAAAAAAAGTGTAAGTTGTTTTAATCTTTATAAACATCACAGCATATGATTTAAAATTTTCAATTTTCTTTCTTCAGGATAAGACTGAAAACTAATATTTTCCATATAAAGAACAGAGTTTGGGATTTTATTGAAAGGAGAGATGATTTGAGAACTTAGAGATGGGTGACTGGGATAGAGGGACTGAAGGGAAGCAGGCATTAAAGACAAAAGAAGGAATGGAACAACTGGGAGAGAGGAGCTAGTGAAGAGAACAGAAAAATGTAAGAGATTTCAAAGAAACTTTAAATTACCTGGCAATTTGCCCAGGGCTCTGGTAGCCAGAATGCAGGGCTAAGAGGGCTTTGTGAGAATAATACTTTCCACTAACAGTCTAGAGGGACTGATAGGTTATCTTCGGCAAACTATAATTTTAAAGACTTACAAACATGAATATGGTTACAGTAGTTAGTTTTTATGTTTAATTCTACTCATACACTAAAAACTCTAAATATACTTTCCTGCTTTGTTTTAGACCTTGCCGAACAGTATCTGCCCTAGTTCTTTCTTATAACAGAACCAAACATATGACATTTTTAAAAATATGGTATTTATTTCAGTTGTAAGACTAATATCTAACCGATTTTTAAAAATGTGTAAGGTTTCCTTACTTTTGCAATATAGTATTTTCCCCAAAGCTCTGAAGAGAAAGAGAGAAACATCTTTGCCACCAATTGCCTGGACCTCTTGATTTTCAAAAACCTTATCAGGCTTTTTTCTTCTTTTTGATTTTGACAGTGCAGCATCTGATTTTAATGAAGACATTCCTTTTTTTCTTGGACATAAACTGTTCCCTCCTAAATAATATACACCCAAATGACAATAAAATTAAAATAAGAAAGCTAAAACTGAGAACATTTCATTTTTAGTTACAATAAGCATTCTAATTAAAATATATTTTTCTAATGAACAATAATTATAAAATACGTGAACTGAGTCAGATTCTTCTGTGGGTTGCTAAACTATTAAAAACAGAATAACTGTCTTCTAAAAGTATCTCATGACACAGATTTCAAGTTTTCATATAAACAAAGGACATACTCTCTAATATAGTCATATCACCTTGACTTCTCACAGTGTTATGTGCAAGGTACTGTTCTTGGTGCATGGTATGTAATAACCAATTTAATCCTCATAACTCTATTAGGAGAGAACTATTAGTATACAGATCTTAACAAATAAGATACAGAGGTTAAGTAACCCTGCTCAAGGTTATAAACTAATAAATGATTGGAATTCAGGCAGTCTGGTTCTGCAATACATGCTTAAGAACTTTTCTAAGTTAATTCTCTCATTTGGACTATCTCCAAATTAAAATATGTCTATGTTCAAATTTCATTGTAAATCTGTTAAAAACTTAGAATGAATCACTTAAGAAAAGCAGCCTGGGATAGCCAAAAGAACATAGGATCTGGGTTTGAAAATTAGTATTATCTATTTCATTGGGCTGGTCTGAGAATTAAATGAAAAACAAACAAACAAACACATAATTGTTAATATAGTTCCTGATCCATTCAAAATTTTTAATTTTCCTCCCTTTACAATTTCTGAGCTCAGAGCAATAAAGTTATAAATGGTAGTTAGAATTCCAAACTGTCCCACTTAACCTTCTTAGCCCCTAATTCCAGTAGTGAACCTAAGGACTATTTACCTCTATGTTTCTACAGGGATAAGTGGAATTTTGTTTTCAGTTGTGTTAGGCTCCCTATTTTTCTAGTTATTTTGAAAAACAAAGATGTAAACTAAATGAGTATGATATACTTATGGGTAGAAACTAGTATTTTAGGTGGATTTTGAGAGCTCCAAAGATGGCTTTTAATTTTTTAATAATTTCTCAATGTTAAGCATCAAATTACTTGTTAAATTTTTGGATGAAGACTGTATGCAGTTAAACTATGACTGTTAGAGTAAAAATGTAACACTCATTGCCAATAGTGGGGCAATTTCTTTAATGTAGTATGGCTATGCACCTCTTTTACATAGTAGGGGGAAATTAATTTATTAAACACAGCATACATAAATTTTATGAAGTAAGTTCAAAAGTAAACGCACCTGAGTACAATGGTATTAAATTCATTAACAGCTGGCCATTTATTGAGCCCTTAGTATGTCAAGCACTGGAATAAGTACTCTACAAGTATAACTTCACTTACTCTTCACATAACTCTTGAGACAGGTTCTTATATAAAAGGTGAGAAAACAGAGGCACAGAAAGATTAAGTCACGTGTAAGAATAACTCATCATAAGTGGCAGAGCCAGGATTTTCACTCAGGAAGTCAAATTAACTTTGAAAGGTAAAGTAACGAACCACATAAATGAATCTTAGGTTTCATCTCTGATACACGGATATATATGATGATGTATTCATATGGGTATATACATGCATAATTTTATGACACTATCTCAATAAGAAAATAGTAAGTGAAGACAGGTATACAATTATAGGGTAAAATGTTTAGTTTTATTTCATTTTAAGAACAATTAAGAGAAAATCAGTTACCTACATAATCCTAAAAGAATATATCTTCCATAGTTACCTTTTGAAGAAGAAAACTGGAGGCTGTTTATTGCACTTCTGATATCACCAGAACATCCATGACAGAGCAACTCTAGAGAAGTTTTATCAGGGACAGTAACATTTCCTCCATTCTAAAAACAGAAAATTAAATATTTAAAAATGTTTTTCTAAAACAAAAACAAAAACCAAAAAACTCCCCTATTCTGTAAACTTAATGGAAGTACATTAGAATCTTTCAAATTGAATGGTAAAAAGCCTCCATATTAAATAACAATCTGCCTATGAAGGTACAAGAGTCAATGATTTAACACAGCTTAAGGTAAAATCTTAAGAGTATAAAATATTTTTGACTACGTTATATTTTGGAGTTCTCTATTTCTTACTATAAATACACACATATATATGTACAAACATATATGCACACCCCAGATATCACAAAACATAATAAAAACAGTACACAAAAAATTTGAGAAATCTTTGAAATTTACATGAAAATTGCTACACTTGGGCTTTCAACATATTAAATCAGTCTGTTTAGTATTAAAAAGTTACAACTGCATCAACTCATATTTATAGCTTAAGTTTCATACAGATATTTAAGATATAAAAAGTACATGTATATTTTTTATGTAAGCAAATTAAAAATATGTATATATATACCACATATGATACCCTTGGTAGTGACATAAACATAAGGCAAGAAAAATTTATCTACCCCTCTCACTACTCAGAAACTCCCTCACTACTCAGAAACTCCTAATAATTTACTGACATGACTTAAGTTGAATTTATGTGACTATTCACAGATCATCCCATTTTAGATCTTGTAAAAACTGATTAAAACAGAAAAATAGTACTACGCTACAATCCTTCAATTATATTTTAACTTTTTAAAGCAAAGCTGTTTCAAAAGTTTTTATGAAAAAGTTACTGTCCTGTTTGTTTCCCCCAATCCTAATCTTTTTCAGAACTATTAACATTATAATGAATAACTTTCCAGACTTTCTGTGCATAAATATCTATAAGTATATAGTATCTATAAGCATATGTAAACATATAGTGTTAATTTTTCAAACACAAGTAGGATCACACTATGTTATTTTTTACTTAATATCATTCTTTGTGCTCTGTTAACAGCTTTAAAACTACTTCATTTTTTATTTCATTTAAAAAAGTTATGGGCATACCATAAGTTAACTAATATTTCCCCCACTGAAGGGATATTTATATTACTTCCAATTTTTCACCATTATAGACACAAACACATGTACACGCACCTTTGCCAACATGCATGAGTATTTCCGTAGAAGTAGAGTGTAACAATTATCAATTTTATTTTTCCTATCAGTGGTATGTGAGAGTGCCCAATTTCCATATCTTTGGCAATCCTGTTTATCAATCTTTAAAATTTTTTGCTATCTGATACGTGAAAACTGGAATATGATATGAATTTCTCTGATTATGAGTGGGGCTGAACACCCCTCCTGTCTACCAGCCATTCATATTTGTGTACTGGCTTCTGTTCTTAGCTTTTTTTTATAGGCACATTGTTATATATTCAGATGTTAATGCTTTTTCTGTTACATAAATTATAATTATATTCTGTTCTCATCCTTATCTTTTAACCTACCATACCATGCATTGTCATTTCCTACATTTCTCATTTTTAAAAAGTAAATCCGTGGTTTCAGGCTTTTTTTCTTGCTTAGAAAGACTACCACAACCTAAAGTCACTATTTTTTCCTAATACTCTTCTAATTTTTATTTCTGTATTTAAACCTTTTAATCCATCTGGAAATTATTTTTGTGCATACCATGAAGCAAAGATGTGACCTTGTATTTTTCCATATGGACATCCAATTGTTTTGGTACCACTTATGAACTATCATAGTCAACTCCTGCCTCATTTATTTCATATAGAGCACTTCTATTTATATATATTGATCTATCTCTGTGCTGACTTCTCATTTTAATTCTTCTATTTGTCTATCACTGTGCCAATACCACAGTGTTGTAATTTCCGTAGTTTTATATTACATTCCAATACCTAGATAGCAAGTCTTTCTTCACTATTCTTTAACAAAACTTTCTTGCTCATGCCTGTGAAGTTCTCTTCCAGATTAACTTCATTTTTATTGTAAATACATTAAAAAATTGTTTTGACAGTACTTGTTTTTGAAAAATTCTAGATAAAGATTACTGGACAAAAAGGAAATGTAATTTGAAATCATGATGCTTGGTAGCTGAAGAAAATAACATGGATGTTAATTATTATAACATGTAGATGTGGCTAAAATGTGTGATCAGCAGTTCTTTCCACACTTTACACACCTGATGATTTCAGAAAAGACTAATAGAAACATCTATTTAAACTAAAAAAACCCCACACATTTGAGATACTCAACACTTTCTCATTACAGTAGTCCCACCTTAGCTAAGGTTTCACTTTCCATGGTTTCAGTTACCCATGGTCAACTGCAGTCTGAAAATGTTAAATAAAAACTCCAGAAATACACAATTTGTAAGTTTTAAATTGCATGCTGTTCTGAGTAGCCTGATGAAATCTTGAACTGTCTAGTCCATTCTGCCCAGGACATGAATCATCCCTTTGTCTAGTATGTCCAAGCTGTATATAATCCCTGCCAGTTAGTCACTCAGTAGCTGTCTCGGTTATCAGACTGACTGTTGCAGTATTGCAGTGCTTGTGTTCAAGCAACTCTTATTTTATTGCTATAATTGTTTTATTTTATTGTTAGTTATTGTTGTTAATCTCTTACTGTGCCTAATTTACAAATTAAATTTTATCATAGGTATGTATGTGTAAGAAAACAAAAGTAAATAGAGGTTCAGCATTATCCACAGTTTCAGGCATCCATTGGGGGTCCTGAAACATATACCCCACAGATAAGGAGGGACTACTGTACAACTAGTTCACCTAAGATGTCACGATCTTTCTTAATATAATTAACTGGCTACAGAAAGTCAGAGATTAAACTTTTCTTTAGATCTTCCTAAACTATCATCATCATCCTTGGAGACCCCAGACAGTATCATAACATTTGATTTTATAAAAGCTTAAAGGACTTGCATAGTGTGTTTGTTGTTGCTCCTGTGATGTACCATATCAATCATGATAGTTCTAACATTCCCACAGACCAGCTATTTAAGATATAGCTTGTTAACTACATAACAAAGAAGTTATGGTATTCTCTTTTTACTCGTATAATACAACTGACCAAAGTAAATGCTTTTGCAATTTAATGACTTAATCTTAAAAGAAGTTTTCAGTTAATGTGATAAAAGTAGTATATTATTATTTAATTTTTGTTTAATTAAAACAATTTTAAGTTATAATTTGTAATTATTGTTTATAGTAGAGAATGTACAGTTTTTAAAAAGACAGTAAAAAAATATCACAAGTGATCCAACTATCCAGAACTAATCACACTTAGCATTTAAATACTTTTAGTATGTGTACGTATGTATGTGTATATATACATCTTGTTTTGACTGACAATTGTTTTGCTTCAGCATAGTAAATTGAAGTCAGAACAAAACTTCAAACCCATCCGATATTTAATAGTTGTGGGATACTATGTAAGTTATTTCCCCCAAAGCTCAGTTTCCTTACCTGTACAATAGGGATAATGTACCAATTTTGTGTGGTTATGTTGAGGTTTAATAAGATCAGGTAAGTAACAATACTTTGCATAGTGCCTGACATACAAAAGGCTGAAAATATTTCTACTGTCGGCATTATCATATAACTTTGTTTCTTGTTATTTTTTAATGTGACATTAAATTGTATTTTCTCATGCCACTAAATATTCTCAAAACACTAATTAATAATAGCTCACCACAGTAACTGCTTCCTCATTATTGGACTTTATTATTATTTATAGTCACTTTTTTTTCATTATTAATAGTCATTATTTACTTAGCTAAATGCTCTACAGACATAAATTTTTTTTGTTTAATCCTGAAAACAACCTTTCCTTGGGATTTAATTTGGATCCCTCAGTTCCTGGGATCTAGCAGTGCAAAACACACACACACACACACACACACACACACACACACACACACACACGTGTTTCATGTAAGATCTAGAATCATACTGCTGGGAGCAGAAGTTCCATCAGTTTATTTTAACATCATCTTGATTTGAAAAATAGAAAAAAAATGATACATTAAAAGTGACAACACTGTTTCACGATAATGTTAACATAACATTCTTAACACTTAAAAATGCTTAAGATGATATATTTAATAACACTGAACACTGTATTATATATTTGAAGATTGCTAAGAGAGTAAATCTTAAATGTTCTCACCACGAAAAGAAATGGTAATTATGAGATGTGAGGGAGGTATTAGGTAACGCTATGGATGGTAATCATTTTATAATACATACGTGTTTCAAATCAACATGTTTTAACTTAGATTTAGATGACTGTATCTCAATAAAGGTGGAAAAAATGGTTAAGATGGTAAATTTTATGATGTGCTTTTCACCACACGCAAAAAATTACTAAATTAAAAAAAGTGACAACAGGACAAAGTAGCTAACCTGTTGATAACTAAAGTACACAGATGCTGAAAACAGGTTCTTGAAACAGACATATTTTAGAATACTAAGGAGCAAATGGAAATTTACCTTGATATGAAAGAGAAAGCTAAGTTTAATAGTAGAAAAAGGTTAAGAATTTTTTAAATCAATATTTCCTACATTTTCTAAAATGACATACCTTATGAGTGTCATTTAAAAAGTTAGAAAATTTTAATTTTAAAGCTGAAAAATATGTCTCCATCTCAAGTTTACATAATACCAATTAAGTTTGGTTTTCTCTAATTAAAATATAAGATTCAAATTAATCAGTTTTTAAAAACTTACCTTATTAGCCTCTATTGTCACTATTCGATTAAGAAATTTCATCATAATTGTTGGTGCCACAGGGTTGAAACTGTCAAAGTTTACAAAGAAAGATAGTGGTTAAATGATTAATTTAAAAATACAATTTGTATGTGAACATTATAAGCAGAAATTTCATTCTTACCTAATGTTTGATATAGCACACTCTTCTTGAATTTCTTTGGGAAATAGTAACCTTTGATTGCTATCTCCACTGAGACTGTCAGAGATTATAAATATAAGAGGGCATCGACCAATCTGTACATACTTCCTAAAATAAAATATAGCAATGTTGAAATTTAGGCCACTTGCCATTTAATTTGGAGTTTTAGAAAACTTTACTGAAACTCACCTTAGAACTTCATGTAAAGTATGAGAATCTCGATAAAACTGGTTAGGTAAATCCTATTGAAAACACATGACAAATACTTGTTCAGTTTTAGTCCCATGCAAATTTATTTTCAGATTTATATTTGCCAGGAAAAAATGTTTTCTATTCCATGTACTGTAGCTAGAACTTTTGTAGAAATTAAGGGAAATATGAAAAGGCTGATACCCTCAACAGTAATGCATCAATGGGAAACCCAATTTTCACACCAAATTTCTTAGGGTCACCACTAAACATCATTTTCCAAATATTTCTTTTGCTTTTCCACACTTAAGCCACTAAGTTTTTAAAAAGATTTTAAAATTAGTTCCAATTATACAGAACATTTGTTAGACATTTATAGTTTATAAAAATATCCCCCTGATTACTCTTATCTTCCCTCTGGCTCTACACCTAGCGTGACAGTATTGCTGACTGCATTCCCAACCTGCTCCCCACCCCCGTGACCATCTATCAACTACTAATTTGTACTTCTTTAACCCTTCACCCTAAGCCATCAATTTTTAAAGTTTCTTAACCTACAGCTACTCTATTCAAGTTTACTGAACAGGTTTTTAGGTTTCTGCTATCACAAAGCCACACTATTTTACTACTATTAATACTATGGAGAGAGTTAATATCATTATCATGTAAGATATATCTTTCAATTGTTTACTCAATAATTACAGCAGGATTTTAAAAGTTGTACTTACTTCAACCAGAATTATCTTCTTATCAGTTCTCAGGTCATCTCCAAGCATTTGTAGTTTGTTATATTTTGTTGCTCTTAGTAGAAACTCTTTAAAAACTGCTATCTGAGACTGATAGGGAAATATATGGAAGCTTGATTCTGAAAGGAAACATATTTAACCCTTTTATTTTCAACAAATTATATAACCCTCAATATTACACACAGGCATATAATATATTCATATACATTAACAAACACATTTACATATGCAAGAACAGCTCACAATACTATAGAATGTTTTCTAATTAGACAAAACTGTTCAAATTTAGAACAGGATATTCGTTTTCAAAAGACAAGAGTCATCATGGACATCAGGAATTTTTCAATACCAACAATGTTAACTGACCTCAGAACACAGCTGTATTCCATACAACTGGTAAAAATACTTGCGACTTTAGCTTTATAATGAAGACTTTCCAAATAAGTGATTATAAATAATTTTCAATAAAAAGATTAACAACAAAAGCAGAATGACTGATCAATGAATTAGGGAATAAAGGAAGTTTTCTGAAGACATGCTTTATATAGAAGACTGTTTATAAAGACCTGCTACATTTTCCAAAGTAATGTTACTGTTTAGAAAGCAGTAAAAATTCCCAGAGTACAGGATATTAGCAACATAAGGGTGTGCATACCAAGAATATAATATGCACGAAGAATATAATATGCACAGAACATATTAAAAAGATCCCAGAGAAGGGATTTTGAGGAATAGTGTACATTAAAATAAATTGTTCTTCTACAGAACTCCTTTATTTCAAAGTGGCCTAGGAGATTTGGCTACCTCTAGTTTAATTACCTATAGTAGCAATAAGAAAATGAAAGTTAAAAATAATCATGCTGGAGTATATAAGCATACATGTGAAGTTATTATGTACCAAATCTTTAAATTGGTACTGTTATTATTTTTGGATGTTTGTCTTAAGGTCTCTGTCTAAATTCCAAAGAGTCTTTGCTGATGTTTTGATTTGATTTGATTTGACCAGGTCTGACCTAAGTTCTCTTCACTTGTTTGGAGGTAAGTTCCTTTGATATATCCTAAAGCTTGATTTACATTTAAACAAAAAGATTTTATTTACAGTCTAATTTTCTAGCCAGAGCCTGGATAAAAGTACATGAATAATGCAGATTAGCCTATTACTTAACAAAATAGATAAGACAATCCTCAAAGAATCCCATTCTTCTCTACTGGAGCCACACTTTCCTTCTCTTGAAATTACTTCTCTCTGAAACTGGGAAGTATAGGAGAAAATGCACTCATATAGTTTCATCTGATTGCTACTCTGACTTTGAGAAGCAGTTGGTAGTGGGCAGATGCCAATCTAGTATAAGAGAGGCAATATCTTTTTCTCAAAAACATACACCAAAAAGGTTCTTAGGAATCTTAATGACATGGATGGGAAGTTTGTTTCAAAAGTTCTTTAAACACAGACTTTTCCCAGAATTTCCATTACCTTTACAGCAAACCTTACCAGGACTAAATATCTCTTTGAAATCATCTTTTTGGAAGTCTGGTAAAACTGGATTAATCCATTCTTGTACTTGAATACCATGCTCCTTTGATAGTATTTTTATAGTTGTTGTTTTTCCACATCCAGGAGGCCCTGTTATTAATAAAATAGATCCGCCCTAAAACCAAACACAATTAAAAATCAAAATCACTAGAATGCTACAATATGTTTGAATTTTCTTTCTAAATATTAGTTACTTCTATAAATATTTACTGAATGTCTGGTATAAGCAAACTACATTTCACAATAACCTGAGATGAAATAAACCAGCTTTAGATAAAATAAAATAATCTTATTTCCTGAACTTTTAAGCGTAGCCAAATTAAACAACTAAACTTCAGCTGGATTAAGGAGGCAATTTCTGCAACAAATATTTTTAGAGGTTACTGGAACTCATAAAATTCAGTCTTGATACAGAACACTCTTGAAATTATACACTTTAATATTATACAATATCCTAATGAGAAGACTTCAGTATGGATATCAGATTCTTTAATAAATGTAGAAACATTTATCAGAGATAGGACTCTAAAGAGAGACTGAGGCAGGATAGACTATGGAAGTTCCCCCTCCACTCCAGGACCTGTTCTGGAATTTTTCCTCAGTCCCCTACTCAGTCCCTCTTCCTGCAGCTCTGGAATTTCTTCCTTGTCCCTTACTCAGACCTTTGATTTCAAGCTTGAGATCCCAGCAAGAGAAACAAGCCAAGGCTAGGACATAAGACAGCCTTCCTTGGGCTGCCTCCTCCCCTCCAGGTGGCATGGGAAACAAGCCAAGACTGGGAAGCAAGGCTGATAGCCTTGGGACACTCCCCAAACCCCAAGAAAATAGCCTTGGGACACTCCCCAAACCCCAAGGAAACAATAATTCTGACAGCTGCAGGCAGACTCTCTTAGCTGCCCACACTTTTCTCTTAAGTGTGTACTTTCCCTTTAATAAAACTTACTTTCCTGCTTACTGTTGGTTGTGTCCTTGAATTCTCTCTCTTATAGCATAAGACAAGAGCCTCTCATCACTGCAGTTCTGGGGTCTGGGTCCCTCTTTGGACCTCTACCCTGTTGAGCTCTCCAGTAACAAGACTGGAGTATAGGTCCCAATAATATTCCCTCATACAGTAAATCTGACCAAAAAGTTAAAGCCATAGATCTTTATAAATTATTGTTTTGGTTTTCTTTGGATAACTACCCAGAAGTAAAACTGCTGGGTCAAAAGGTATATCCATTTTTAATTTTTTGAGAAACTTTCAGACTGTTTTCCATAGCAGCTGTACCAATTTGCAACCTACCAACAGTATATAAGAGTTCTCTTTTCTCCACATCCTTGTCAACACTTGTTTTTTGATTTATTGATGATAACAATTCTGATGGGTGTGAGGAGAAAGTTCATCGTGGTTTTAATTTGCATTTCTCTGATGATTAGTGACCTTGAGCATCTTTTCATATGTCTATTGGCCATCTGTATTTCCTCTTTGGAGAAATGGCTGTTCAGGTCTTCTGCCCATTTTTAATTAGATTGTTTTTTGTTGTTGTTGAGTTGTATGAGTTCTTTATATATTTTGGATATTAACCTCTTATTAGATGTATCATAAGCAAACATCTTCTCCCAGTTGGTTGTCTTTTTGTTTTGTTGATGGGTTTCCTTTGCTGTAGAAAAACTTTTTAGTTTGATGTAGTCCCATTTGTTTATTTTTTCTTTTGTTTCCCTTGCCCGAGGAGATATTTCCAAAAAGAAATTACTGTTAGCAATACCGGAGAGTATACTGCCTATATTTTCTTCTAAAAGTTTTATGGTTTCAGGTCTTACATTTAAGTCTTTAATCTATTTTGAGTCTATTATTGTATATGGTGTAAGAAGGTGGTCCAGCTTCTTCTTCTTTTGTATCTGTCCCATTTTCCCAGCACCATTTATCAAAGAGACTGTCTTTACCCCATTATATAGTCTTGCCTTCTCTGTCATATATTAAGTGAGCACATAGGCATGGATTTATTTCTGGGCTCTCTATTCTGTTCCATTGATCAATGTATCTATTTTTATGCCAGTACCATGCAGTTTTGATTACCATAGCCTTGTAGTATAGTATAATTCGTAAAGATCCATGCACCCTATGTTCATGCAGTACAATCTATAATAACCAAGTAAAGGAAGCAACCTAAATTCCTGTCAACAGACAACTGAATAAAGAAGTCATGGTTCACATATACAATGGAATATTACTCAGCCATTAAAAAAATGAAATCCTGCCATTTGCAATGACATGGACCTAGAGGTTATTATGCTGAGTGAAATAAGTCAGACAGAGAAAGATAAATACCATATGATTTCACTTACATGCAGAATCTAAGGAACAAAAAGAACAAAATAATCAAAAACAGACTCACAAATATAGAGGACAATGTGGTGACGAAAGAGGGGAGTGGGGTTGAGTGTTTGGAAGAATGCGGTGAAGGGTTAAGGAAGTACAATTAGTAAATTATAGATGGTCACAGGGATAGGGAGCACAACACAGGGAATGCAGTTAGCCTTAATGCAATGACTAGTTGGAGAACCAGAGGAGAAAAAGAGCAGTTAGGAGGATCGTTTTATAAACTATGTGTGTCTAACCAATATACTATATATTTAAAATTAATAAATTTTTTTAAAAAGCAAAAAAATGTCAGGGGAAGATTTCCTACATCAAGTGGTGGGCTGTAATCCTTGCTCATTTGTTTACCTTTATTAACTAGTATAAGTAAAGGCCTGTGTACTTGGACCCAGAAGAACGCCAGTTCCACTTTTTTAAATGGATGAGCACATGAGTTATAGTGCTATTAGCCATGAGTTTAATTTAATGATTTAGTGATGTATATTAAATAAGGTGTCTTTAAATAGGCAGATACATAAAACAAGGTTATGTATTTATGGGTTGATGTAAATGTGCCTGGAGGAACATTAGGTTTCATAGGAACCTAACCTTGTATTTCTCTTAGGAACAATGGTTCAGTATTTGCTAATTCTTTGTCTGTGATAACTTTATGGAATATAACTAATGCAAATAATAAGAACTGACTACTTCCAAGCAAATTATTTTTTAAAAAGAAGAGGAAGCTCAAGCAGGGGAAGTCAGTATTTTTCTCATGTAATAGAGTTTGGTGTCTATTTTTGGACACAGTGAGTAGGTGAGTAGGAACTACATAGCAAAAGTTTTGCTTCCAGTAATAAAATTGGAAGGTAGTCTCCTATAAGACTATAAGACACTAAAAAATAAAAATTGTATACATTGTAATCGAAATTTACTATATTTTTAAGGAAAGAAGTTATCCTGAATGATTAACTCAGTAAATATCTGAAGTACTTATAATAAATTTTAAAATAATAATTTTAGCTTGCTCATACAGAAATCTAGAAGTTACCAAAATTTCTCTGAATAAAAATGTCTTGTAATTAGTGACATCATTGAAACCTTTATATAACAGAGAATATATATGATTGGTTAAAGTCTAAGTTCTTAGAGAGAAAAAGATTTGAAAACTATAGAGGAAATATTTTCCCCAATACCTGTATATGTATAAACATAACTTAGTTTATCCAACTGGTAGAATAATAACAATAGTACATGTGCAGGTTTAAGATATGATGTTTATATTAAAAAAGTACTGATAAGTGAGAAAACACAGTGGACTCTAGAAAATATAAACTATTATCTAAGCTGACCAAACAAATCAATGAGGAAAAGCCTGGATCTATGAGGTGCATCAGGAAAACTGTCCAAGAATGTATACTCAGGGAGAGAGATGATTTTTATGAGCCAGCAGGGGAATATCAATGCTGACACTGAAAATCCATCTTCTATATGCTATCTTAACACTAACCCAAAGGCTTAGATCTGCAAGCTAGACAGAAAGGACCAGGATTCAAAAGAGGACCTGTTATCACTGGAAGCAAGGAAAACACCAACTGCTTCATTTCAAAGTTGAAAATTAAAGGAATGATTTAAAATGTGTCCTGTTTTTCCAGTTGAAACTGTATTCAAAAGTAACTAACTAGCCCCACTCAGTGATGGCAAACTTCCCTTATAGAAAATGCGAACTAATAACTATAGAAATAATAATAGAATTTAAAAATCACCATTTCATAATCTTAACAAAATAAGTGATTCAGGCAAAGACAGAAAATAGATGCTAAAGTACACAGGTGAAAGACTGCTGGGGAACTAGACACTTACATGTTGCCAAAGTATCTCCGCACAGATCATATGCCAGTTGTAAGGAAAAAAATTATTTTACAATGAAGATTTTTGACTGTCATCTCCTTAATCTAGCGATCAAACTTAACAGTAAAAACAGCAGAACCAGATATATTTTCTGATATGATGCAATATAAAATAAACACCATGGCTTAGTAAAGCATTCTTGCAAAATGATTCAACTTGAGTCTAATCAAGTCCTTGATTCAAACTTTTAAGTTACAGGAAATGCAGGATGGAAGAACAAGTTAGTCATTATGAGGAGGAAACAAACTGACAACTGCAGAACATGAGACTTCTACAAATCAACTGACCTAGCCTCTTCAATAAGTCAATATCTTGGAGAGAAAGAAAGGGTGAAGGGGACTGTTCTAGATTTAAAAAGACTTAAGAGATATAACAATCAAATGCAAGATGTGGTCCTTGATAAGACCCTGGTTGTAACCAACCAGCTATAAAATAAGACATTTTGAGGAAAGCTGGAGAAATGTGAATATGAACTGAGCATTAGATAACATTAGGGAATTACAGTAAATTTTGTTAGATAGAATAATAGTACATAGTTAATTAGGAAAATTAAAAAAAAAAAAAGGCATACTGAGGTTTCTAAAAGTCTGACCAAAATGTCACATATTTATAATTTATTTTAAAATACAAAGGCAAAAAATGATGGCTATATTATGGGTATGAGTATGTATTAATTTACTATTCTATTTTCCTTTATGTTTGAAGAATCTTAAAATAAAGGAAGTTTAAAAAGAGAATATTCTAGCTTAGGGGCCAAGCATAATTGTGGAATTAGGAAGTGAAAAAAGAAACATCGGTCTAAAAAGAATGATGACTGCTTTAGATTATATTTAGTATGAAAACTGGTAGGTAATTTGCCTGCTTGCTTCAGGGTGAAATAATCTGATGTGCAAAACACACTACCACCCTAACTAGTTTACTATGTTTCATGTTTATGACAGGACATAAGAAGGAAAAAGAAATTTAAATAAAGGGGAAAACTCAGTCTCAGAATCTTTTAGTGGGGCCAGAAATAGATAAAACCAGAGAGTTTTCTATGACAAGTGATATGGATTTATTTAATCATCATGAAATTTAACTTCTTTTATCCAACTGTAAGTCAGAGGAACATTTGATGTTAAATATTTAAAACAAGTTTTTTATTTAATTACCTGTTTTGGCTGCCTTTCTAAGACTTCAGATTTTAACCAGCTTTCAACTTCTTCGATTTTCTTTTTATGCACAGCAAGTTCATGCTAAAAATTTCAAGTTTAAAATAAACATTTTTAATGAAAAAACCAGCAAACAAGTAACACGCTATAGTAATAAAACAGACTGATTACACTTAATTTTTTACTGTTATGAAAAAAAATGGTTTTAAAAAATCATTTATTTTTAATTATTTAATGTCACCACATTTTTGACCCCTTTTATCCTATCTACCTTCCTCTCCCCATCCCAACCTCTGGTAACCACTAGTCTATTGTCCCTGTCCATGAGTCTCTGTTCGTCCTGTTCATTTATTACTTTTAAGTTTATAGAAAAAATTCTGTTTTTTAGGCTAACATCATTGTATGAAAATTTTGGACAGGTTTGGAATTATAAATTTTTTAAAAACTTAAAATACATTTTGGTAAGGGAATAAATAGGGAGAGGTATTACATTTAGAAGGAAAAAAAAAAAACAGATTGATCCTATGTTGAGGGTAAATTTAACCTAAGACAAATAAGCGATGATACAACTTCAGAACAACTGTTGAGAAAATCTGAGCCTTGGATCATAAAAAACCTACAAATAATTTTTTTTTTCCTAAATCATTTAGATAAAAAAATTTTTTATGAGTAATAATCTAAAAATGCACAGCTCTCTCCTTTCTGAAATTACACAACCCATTTGCATGCTATTTAGTACCTGAGTTTCTGGTTTGTATTTATCCACCCATGGTTCATTTTCAGACAGATATTCTTCTGAATTTTCTAGACCATAAAACTGTTCTGAGGAAGATAGCTTTCCTCTTTTTCTAGTTGGAAACCTGCAACTTTCTAATGTGGAAGGCACATTTTTTCTTCTATGACTTGAATTATTCACACCTAATGATGTGGCAGTAATAGTAGAGATGCCTGTATTCTCTGAAAAATCATCGAAGGATGGGTCTACCCAGTCTGTTACCTGAAAAAAAGAAATCATGTAAACACTATTACAATTTTTTGCATCTATTCCCTATATAATTGAACTACGGTGTAAAAAAAATTTGTATATTTGCAGCATTTAAAATAAAAATGTCACAAAATAGCTCTTTAATAGTTATTGTTCTACTTTACAATAAATACATACTTGTCTACTTGACCATGGTAATAACGGATGTCGTATAAAAGAATAAAATTTTTTTATTAATATAAAAGTTTTCATTAATATAATCTTTTTATTAATATAATCTTCCCAGGATAAAGAGTAGGCTGATTATTTTTAAATTCATTTGTAGAACTGAAACATAAATATTCCAATTACCAAAAAAGCAAAACAAGATAAATAAAATACTATTTTAATCATTCACAATGTGAGAAGTCTAACACTTCTGCCTTGACCACGTTAATACATTACATCCAAATTATCCCTAACAGCTTTAAGACTTTGTGAAGACATAGTCTAAGAATTCTGATGCCATAATTTGTAAATATGACGATTATATTCATTCTTCTTTTAAGGATGAGGGTTAGGAATATTATTAGTAGTAGGTAAAGAACTGAAAACCTCTGGGAAAAAACTTGAGTCATAGCAATCCGATTCATTTCCTCCTCTTCAAGAGACTGTCACTATTACCATAATTTTGGCCCCTTTCCTCAATTTTTAAGAGTATATAAAAATATTATGTTCTAGTAAAATTTTTGATAGCAATTCTGATCTATATGTTACTTATACATTTTACAGTTTTATTTCTTACATAAATGTGAAAAAAAAAAGGGGGGGAAGAGAACCAGCAAAGTTAAATAATTTACTTAAGATGTGAGAAAAATCTGATCAACCACTAGGAAAAGTTACTTTGCATATGAGTATGAGACTGATCTGCATTCTTGTCTATCCCCTAAACGTGCTGAGAACTGGCACACTGAACCACATGTTTTCTAAGCGGTAAAGGCTGTTGTTAAGCTTTAACAAACTAGAACTCATATTTCTTTCTTCTACTGCTCTTTCATTAAAGAGTTTTCAGCCCTTTCTTTGAGATTGGGATTATAAACAATTTTTCAAAATTAAGGCTGTACTTCTGGTGTATGGATGTTACATAACTTGTCATTAGACTTTTTAGATCACTATTTACAACAGACACTGGGAACCATTACTTTAATAGCAGTAATAAATCATTAAGAACATGTACAAAATTTTAATTCTTTTGGGCAATTATTGCAGGGCCATTTTAGGCTATCATACCTTTGTAGAAGATTCCTTAGGTCTAAGAAAAGTTTTTGACATTATAGACTTTAATAGTTCCCATCCATAGTATACAACCTGTAGTTCATTAAAGTATAATTCACCTAGAGAAAAAAAATCTCAAATAAGAAAAATGGTAAAACAGAAATACAATAATTAACATATGATATAATCAACAGCATAATAAAGTTAAAGCTCAAGACCAGTGAAGGGAACATAGTAAACATAGGTGAATCAAGAGTCAAAATGCTAAAACATTTTAATTTTAATGATTATATCTGTGTCAAATAACCTATGGTGTAACAAATGTAAAGTATTTCATATGAAGTCAATAACCAGAGAAAACGAAAAAACCACGTATTTGTACACCTACATTTTGTAATTAAGAAAAATTACACAATTTTATTTGTGCAGTTTTTTTTATGGAAAATTAAAATTTCCCTCATTTTTAATTACAATTGCAGTTTTCCATTATCAAAATTTCCAAAAAATAAAAACCCCCGAAACTCGACCATACAGTGAATTCAGACTTATCACTCATTTTGGACAAAGACTCTACAGCTTATTGTAAATTTTCCTATAACTGTTTTTCTTATCTGAACATATTAGGAAATTTTGGGGCAACCCTATTTTCCGACTTTCATAATTCTCCAAAGTTTACATAAACTAGTAAATTCATCGATTTCAATTCGGCCAGGGAGAAGTTTTTTTAAAGGTCTATGGTCTTATAAATTGAAAGGTATACTGGACCTTTTTAAATAGTTTGGAGGCACATATAATGTGCAAATACTTCCACACACTAGGAAACAAATCGTACACATACACGTACAAATCGTTCACGATTACAGAAGTTTTTGCTTTGGAGTTTCAAAGAGGTACATAGATGGGAAAAACACGTATTTGGGTAAATATAGTTGGCAGGTAGAAAAGCAAGGTGCACTGTTGTTACGGTCAAGAGTCTTTCAAAACAAGACTAACAATTACCTCCTTTAGATAGCAGGTTAACTGTCCTTGATGCCAGGTTCCTGAAAAGAAACGTCAGAGGTAGACGGCACCTTCGAGAATATCTCTAGCAGACCCACCACCACCCTACACACTGCACACTGTACAGGGGATACTAATCTCAGATAGTCGCGCAACGGAATGCTGCTAATCAATGGAGAGACGAGAGAGGCTCGCACGCGTCGGCTCCAGGACAGAGGTCTGTATCCCCACCCCTCTCATTACCAAGTAGGATGGGGGGGTCGGGAGAAGGAGCGACGTGAGGCCAAAAGGCGTAGTCTCAAGTCACTAGGACACACATATACCGTGGCCGCATCCGCGACGGCCTTACTTGCCGGTAGCTGCATGCCCTCGTGGGCGGAGGAGCGGAGGCGCCCAGGACGTGCTCCAAGTCGAAGAGCAGCCACCGGCCCTACCCTGGCTCAGCGCCGAGCCTTTCGGAGGTCCCGCCTCCCGGGGACCTTTCGGACCCGTCGGCGCTTCCGCGACACAGCCCGAAGGGCGGGGTCAGCCAAAGGAGCGAGTGACTTAGGCATCCAGCGCTCTGCCTGACCTGAATTGCGGACCCGACCTATGTCCCTGCCTCGGACCGTGCGATGAAATCGTGTCATAGAAGGCCAGGTGACCATTGGTCGGTACTAGAAAGCGGAGATGGGTTGCGAACACCGCGCTGGGCTCGAGAACCGCGAGCCCACAGGCGCTTGCAGCCGCCCGCCTTCCGGCTCCTCCCTATTGTGCTTAGAGCGCGTGTGCCGAGGTTCCCGGAGCCTTCGCGGAGAGGACTATGTTGCTTCCGAACATCCTGATCACCGGTCAGGGCGCGCGGCGAGTTGGGGCTGGACGGTGGGGCAGGCCAAGGACAGCGAGTGCTCTGGGGTTTCGGGCCCCCGAAGTGGGGGTGGGGGCGCGGTCTGGCATTCTGTGTTCTGTTTAAAAGCTAGTCGAGGGCCTGGAGGAGTGGCAGTTATGCGAGCCTCGAGACCCGGCCCTCGTGACCGTTGCGGGAGGCGCGGGGAGGGGACGAGGAGCGTTAACTTTGTTGGTCAGAGGTTGCTCGGTGAGGTGGAGAGCTAGAGAATCCAGCTCTCCTTTCCGGCAAGCTGCCTAATCTGTCTGAGTCTGGTTTATTGTTTATAAACTGAATGTTGATTCTTCTTTTAAAAGCAGGATTGTCTGCCTTTTAGCGAGATCATGTAAGATAGTGCCTGCCTGGCCCTTAGCAGGTTGTTAATGGTGGATACTTTAGTCCTTACGCCTTCCTGGTCCGTCGTTCATTTCTTTCTCTTTGTAGATTTCGGTAAAAGTGTTCGGATGTTTGTGGCATACGGTGATTCATTTGCTGTATGTGTTTGTCGAGTTAGCTTCACAGGCTTTTTTTCTTCCAAGAAGAAAAGGCCATCCGCTGAGCATTTCTCTTCGCTTCTGGTGTAAGGATACTGTAAAGATCCCGCAGGGCCCTTTCTTGATCTTTGGATCTACACTCAGGGAGCCCGTTATATATAAGGAGTACTAAAATACCTCATAACGACTTTAAAGGATATTATTGGTCATCGTTTAACTCAAAATATTTGTTAAATTGTAGCAGTTAGTAGCATTTTAGAGCATTCGTGTAAAAATCTATTGGGTGTAGTGCTATTGCAACACGGAAAGATTAAAACACTCTTTGTGGAAACAAAGCCATAAAGTTATTATCTGACAAAACATAAGCTTGTTGGTGGCTCACAATTCCTTTCCGTTTCTGAGAGTTGTAGATTAACCTCTCAACAAATTGGTATTTAGACTTTAAGATTCCTTAAGGGGAAGATTTTACATCTGAATTGTTTGGGTCAGACAGTGTCCTATTTTGTAATATTAAGCCATTTTTAAAATTTCAATATTGTCAGAAATCTAAATGTGAGTATGTTATCGAAAACATAGTGAGTCCAGGGTTCAAACTTGGTGTATTATAGTAGACTTGAGGTAAATGTTATTGTCTTGAATATGGAGGCTTGATTCGTCCCTGTTATCTTGGATTGTAATGATCAGGTTTTATTATTTCAGTGGCATTAACCCTGAACAGCTGAAAATTATGCCTTTGATTATTTGTCTTGAAATATAATAGATATTAAAAAGGAAAATGAACAATGTCTACAAACGTTTACAGTACAAATGCCTTTCACAGTATAGCATTGCCATTTATGTAAAAGTGTATATGTATATATGCCTCTAATATGTATATATGTCCACACATACATATGTAGTGTGCCATCATGTATACATTTCCATGAATGTATATGTAAACACATATGTATAGGACTTTGTTGGAAAGATATATAAGAAATTGGTTTACAGTGGTTGCCTCTAAGGAAGAGTATGGGGGGTCAATAGTGGAAATGAGAGTTGTCTTTTATATTGCTTAAATTGTTTTCATAAATTTGTTTTTAAAAAATTAAAGCAAATGATGTTGTTAATTTATGTGAAATGGTTAGTTTTACTCTGGGAATTTCCATAGTGTTGGCAAGCAGTCTGCAAATTGGCCTCAGAATCACCTAAGCCCCACTCCTGATTGAATCAGATACACTGGATGAGATTCAGACATCCAACAGGTCTTGATTAGGTCATGCTGTATGTTAATACACATCAGGATTGCTAATTAGGAAACGTTCTATTTTAGTTGCTAAGAACTTTCAGAAGGGCAGATAGGTAGCTAAAGTCTAATAAGTATTTGTTGAACAGTATTTTTCTGTGGCTTGTTTTCCAGGTACACCAGGGGTTGGAAAAACCACGCTAGGCAAAGAACTTGCATCAAGATCAGGACTGAAATACATTAATGTGGGTGATTTAGCTCGAGAAGGTAAAGGACATTTTTGTTGTTAAATTTATTTTCAGAGAGAGAGAGAATGGAGTATTAGTACTATACTGTGAGAGGATACAAAAAGCAGAGAAAAATTGCTATTAAGGAATTTATGCTCTCTTGGGGACCCATAGAAGTATAAAGTATTAAGTGTCTAAAGCCATATCCTGGTTATTTTGACCATCACATTGCCCCCACAATTGGCTAGCAGTTCTTGTGGTCAGTAATGATTGAGAAGGTTTCCATGAAGAATTGGATTTATATAATCTGAATATGAGGAAGAGGGAGAATGTTTTGAAACAGGTGAACAACAAAGGTTTGGGTGGTGCTTAGCATATCTATGGAGATAGTGATTATATTGATCTCACTGAAAGGACAGATTATTTTGAAACCAGGCAGTAGGACATAACTGTCCTACGGTATTTTTATATATTTATTTGATAGTTGCTCATTTGCACGGAACTGCACATATTCTAAAATGATACATGTTTTTACTTCTTTTTCCCTGTTTCTCTCATCATTTATCACTCCCTTATTGTGTTTTTATCTTTTTATATTCTGCAATGATTTCTACAGGGTAGGAAATTAATAAATTTAAGTAAAAGGAACTTTAAGTGTGCCTCGTTAAAATTAAAAAGATTAAACATAGATTTTAAAAATTTAAATATATTTTTTAAAATTTAGCATATATTTAAATTTTTTAACATTCCCGACAGTTGCTACTAAAGTAACTATTTCAGGTTTGACCTAATGTACATATTTTTTTCAAATGACCTAAGTCTGATCACCGGATGTCATGGAGTCTGGCAAGATGGCTTCTCCCAAGAGCATGCCGAAAGATGCACAGATGATGGCACAAATCCTGAAGGATATGGGGATTACAGAATATGAGCCAAGAGTTATAAATCAGATGTTGGAGTTTGCCTTCCGATATGTGACCACAATTCTAGATGATGCAAAAATTTATTCAAGCCATGCTAAGAAAGCTACTGTTGATGCAGATGATGTGCGATTGGCAATCCAGTGTCGTGCTGACCAGTCTTTTACCTCTCCTCCTCCAAGAGATTTTTTATTAGATATTGCAAGGCAAAGAAACCAAACCCCTTTGCCATTGATCAAGCCATATTCAGGCCCTAGATTGCCACCTGATAGATACTGCTTGACTGCCCCAAACTATAGACTTAAGTCTTTACAAAAAAAGACATCTACTTCCGCGGGAAGAATAACTGTTCCACGGCTGAGTGTTGGTTCAGTTACTAGCAGACCAAGTACTCCCACACTTGGCACACCAACTCCACAAACCATGTCTGTTTCAACTAAAGTAGGGACTCCAATGTCCCTCACGGGGCAAAGGTTTACAGTACAGATGCCCACTTCGCAGTCCCCAGCTGTAAAAGCATCAATTCCTGCAGCATCAGCAGTTCAGAATGTCCTGATTAATCCATCATTAATTGGGTCCAAAAACATTCTTATTACCACTAACATGGTATCATCACAAAATACTGCCAATGAATCATCAAATGCATTGAAAAGAAAGCGTGATGATGATGACGATGATGATGACGATGATGATGATGACTATGATAATTTGTAATCTAGCTTTGATGCATGTAACATGTATATTTGGTCTTGAATCCACTGTACTGAGATTAAACATGCATGCTGGATGTTTTCAAGTTGTGTTTTAGAAAAGTGAAATAGTATTTAATGAGTAAATATAGTTGCCATACTTTTAAATTGAGATGTTGGATTTTCTATAATGGGATTCATAATGGTTTTTCATCGGCCCTTAATTGTGAAAAATAAAGTTGTCATTCTTCACTTTGATGTTGGTACTTTGGCGATTGTTTATAGAAACAATTTTCTCCCTCATCAGCAACAGGAATAACAGTTGCAACAATATGAAGTTGTTGTAGTCTTTTTATTACCATTAGAGTGTCAACTTTAGTGTCTTCAGATATTTAAATCATAGTATGATCTCTGATGTATAAGTTACTCTTACAGTTCATTTTGTCAAATTGCTGAAGTGTAATCATGTCTGTTTTTTGGAGAGACCATTTGGTCAGGATTTTTATTCATAGTGAATCCTCATCTCTGTATTTTCCTGAATTGTCCAACTTCTTCTTAGGTCCTATTTTCTATCCCTTTGGTTATATTTAAACCCTTGATGTGTCTCAGTATCTCCCCACTTTAAAATTTAAAAAATGTTTTTTCTAGCATTACCTTTTGCAGGTCAATTTTCTGCACCTTTGCTTGATACTATAAATCACTATCATGCTCATATTTTTAATCCAGGTTAGGCATTTAAGTCACAGTTAATAAAACTTAGGTCTTTATTTGCTCTTATATGTAGCTACTCAGTTTCCATTTTATACTTTTATGAAATCTGGTTTTGTTTCTTTGCCTTTGAACTCTACTGTTTTTGTCAAGTGATTTCAGTCGCATACAGACAGACAGTCATGTCTTCCAGTCCAAAATCACCCACTCAATTTACCACTTGTAAACTTAATGAGGTTGCTATATAATCTACCGTAAGTAACATTGCAAGGAACACTAACACTAGTCCATGGGGTCCTCTCCTACGTGTATTTGTGTATTCATGCCATTTTAGCTAGCTATGTGATGTATAGTCTCACCTATCCTCTTTGTATTTTTTGAGGTGGAATTTAAGCCTTAAAGGAAAAGTGATTTTTCCCATCCTGCATTGCCAGATAAAGGATTTCTGGTCTGACTTGACATGTTAGATGAGGTACTTTTTAATGTTTCTCATAATGTACTTAATTTTTTTTCCCTTGGATGTCATTTGAAAATACTTGAGACTCTATAGAAAATATTCTTGAGACATTCAGCCTCTTTTTTTCAAATGGTGATACTACTTTAAAGGAAACTATGCAATCACCTATAAATCAATGTTCCTTAGCCAGGGGTGATTTTGCTTTTCAGGAGACGTTTTTCAGTTGATTTGTGCAGTTCAACTCCATGGTTGGGAATCCATGTATGTGGAAGGCCAGCTGTAGTTATACACAAATGTTTGACTTTTCAGGAGCTTGGTGCCCCTAATCCCACATTGTTCAAGGGTCAACTATATTTGTAAGAGACCATCCTTATGCCATTTGGAACCAAGACAGGAAAAAAATTAGTTGGGGAATTAAGGTTAATAAAACTATTGGGAGTCCTTAATGTGGTGTGACTAAGAATGCTTTCCTTACCCTGTCCTCAGATACCTCCTCACTTAATATCCTTGTTCATGTGCAACCGTTTAATGACACTTAACAGCATCCTTAATTTTCCTGCCACCAGTTGATCAGTCTGAAGCCTCTGTTCCTAACCCCAGGATGCCTGTAGGTCTCAACAAAGTAATATATTGACATTGGATCCATTTCAAACAGAGGTGGTAAATTGTGAAGTATAGATGGACCCTCACATTAAAATTTTTTCTGTTTCTAACCTAGGGGCTGGCAAACTGCTGCTGTTTCGATAAGAACCACTAGCTAAAGACTAGCTCACAAAGCCTGAAGTGTGTTCTATCTGACCCTTTCCAAAAGTTTGCCATCTCCACTCACCTCTTTTGTGTCCCATTTTTTCCTCCACTGGAAGCCTTTGGAACTAACTTCTCCATTGGCCTCTCCTACACTTTTCCAGTCTTTGCATTTGATCCTCTGATTTCACTGCCACCATCTTGTAATTCTGCCCTTCCCTTTAATAATTTCATTCACTCAGAACTAGTCACCTTTTTGCTGATGACTGTTAAATTTATAATTAAAACTTAGTCCAATTCCTAGACACCTAAATGTAACCATCTGTATAGTTCCCAGACATCTCCAAAGTAATGTTTAAAAAGTGCATTCCTATCCCCCACACATAGAAACACATTGATACACTAGACAGATCCATTTGCCCTTTAAATTCTAATAGTTCATCTGAAAAATTCCTGTGGACCACTATCCCATTCCTAAGACTTGGCGCTGTGTTTTCTCTGGTACCCCTATCCAATTCTCAAGACCATTTGTGCCGAGTCTCCTACCTTCAGTATCTCTTCCCTCCCTCGTCTACACCATCGTGTCCTTTAAAAAAAGAGCAGGAATAACATGACTGGAATTTTTTGTTGATAAAGTCCATCCTCCTTAGTGAAGTATAGGAGATTATGACCTGGTCACAGTCTACCTTCATCCTTAACCTGCAATCACTCTCTCCTATGTCCCCTACAGTCTTTCCACAGTGCACTATTGCTCATTCACACTGAGAATTTTTCACTTCCACGTCTTTATGTATGTCATTCCCTTACCTGTAGATATATCCTTATCTACCTTAAAACTCTAAAAAGCCCAACTTGAATGTCACATTTTGGTGCCAATTTCTCTAAGAATTCATTGCTCTTTAAAGGCTAGATACCAAAGCTCTCCATCCTAAACCAATTAACTTTTTGTATGGATTGCATTACAGTTAAAGGCTTCTTGTTGGATTGAAGTAAATGTGGTAAATATGTTTCCAAAGGAAAAAAATCTGAAAATGTCAAATATTAGCAATAGCATCAAAACATAATCAGCATCCCAATATCTTTAAAGAACAGCTTTCACATGAGTATGAATTCTAGGATGGCACTTAAAACATGATACAGCTTGACTAACAGCTAGGTAGGTCTTTTAAAGTAAGAATTTAACCTTGTAACTCTGGCTCCACAATCAATTTTTCTGCATGTAATATATTTTTAAATAAACATAAGAAAATTGAATAATTTTTTAAGCTTTTGGTAATTTAATCAAAGCAAGCCTATTCATCTTTGCTAGAATAAGATCCTGTGAATAGACTATAAAATTTGACTTCTAATTGAAATTCTCTAAAGTACAAATTTCCATTTTTGGAAATTTGAAATGAAGTTTAGAATCTATTTCTTCCCATTTCCTGTGGTACAATCATCACTCACCTAAATAAAATTCAGTAGCCTTAATATGCTATCTATGCTTCTGGATTTGCTTCCTTCCAACTTGTTCTCACAAAGCAAAATGATTTTTAAAATTTTGAAATCAATCATATTTCATCCTTAAAATGCTTTAACTATTTTCCTTTGCCTTAGGATAAAGTCTAAACTCAATGCAGCTCTCAAAGCCCTTTTTGACCTAGCTTCAGTTTACCTGACTCCTTAGCACCTAATTTTCTAACTATTCTGAAAGACTCCCTCCTTTGAAAGAGAAGAGCATAACTTCCCTAGTCTCTCTGCCTTTGAATATCTTGTTTTCTGTTGAGAATAGTCTTCTCTTCCTTTTTTTTCCTTAGCTAACTGCTTCAAGTTTCCTGCAGGAGGCCTCCCATAATATCCCATGTTTATGTTCCTAACTTAATAAGTGTCCATTTTATATTTCCCATAGCACCATGAACCATACCATTAAAAAATACTGTATAATTTCCATGTCGTCTTTCCTCTCTCATTTTATTGTAAACTCTCTAAGGGAAAGACTGATTTGTTTTACTGGTTATTTTGTTCACTATTATATCCTCATTACCCTTAAGACACTGGTATATGGTATTCGATAAATGTTTTTTGAAATGAATGCTTGAAAGCTTTCCTTCCACTGGAAATAAATAATGTATTTTATTAAAATAAAATATATTATTTATTTAAATATATATTTATAAATAAATTATTTATAATTATATATAATTATATATATATATATATATATACTATAATATATATATATATATTATATATATATAATATATATATATATATTATAATATATATATATATAATATATTATATATAATATACATATTATATATAATATATAATATTACTATAATATATAATATATATTACATACTATAATATATATATATATATTATGTACTATATATATATATATAATATATACATATAATATATAATATATTATATACATATATATAATTAATATATATATATATTATATATTAATGTATATATTATATAATATAATTATATATATAATATATATTATATATATTTAATATATATTATAATATAATTATAATAATTTATAATATAATTATTTAATAACTATAATATATAAAATTAATAAATAAATATAAATATGTAATAATAATATATTGATATATTTATTAATTAAATAAAATAATATATTTTATTAAAGCATATTAACAAGATTTAACAAGTCCTGCATTTCAGCATTGCAGTAGACTTTAATTCTAAAAATGTAACAATAGTTGTCTCTATTATAGACAGCATATATTTTTAAAGATTTCCCTAGTCTTCTAAGAGTCAAGGTTTTAAAATATAAAGGTACCTCAGCATTTGTCTACTCCAGACTCCCACACAGTACAAAATCAGCTGTAGGTATTCATAGATTTTGTGGCATTATTAAAAAAATAGAGTATTGTAAAAATAATACACAGAAAAATTGCTCCAAATCCAAATTTATTTCCATCTTTTGTTTTTCTTCTAATCTTTGTCCCTATTGCAGACAACTTTGAATTCTTTTTATATTTTATTGCTTATATCATAAGCATTTATCATGTTGCTACTTAGTCTATTCTACACAGTACTGGGCAGAGGCCACATTAGGCGTCTATAGAGGTGAGTGGCTTATATGCCCAGAATCAGTCCACAGATGCTCCAGGCAAGACAGAGAATTAAAACTGCTTCTGGCCTTCCACTAACCCTCAGGACTAACCTTTAATATTACTTTAGAACTCATGCTCATTTTAACCTAATTTCAACCTGTGCCAAAATATTAAGGGGGACGAGGTGGGAAGCATATTCCTAGAGATGGCTAAACAAATGATCTTAGCCTGCCTTATTACATACCTCCTAGTGATTCAGGTGAGGGTAAGATTGGCATATCTCACCCTCTGATGTAAGACTCACTTTGAAAGGCAGCTTTGACTTATTGGAAAGTTATGTTAGGTTTAAATCTTCTTTACAACTGCCCATCATCCTTGTTTTGCCTTCTGAAGTAAGACTTAACACTTGGCTTTGGGGGATGCTGAAGATTGAGAAGTAAAGATATTATTTCGGATCATCTGGGTACTGACTCCACTTCCTTCCTCAAACCTCATAAAGGTGTGACCTCAGTGACAAGAGGGTTAATTTCTGGAATCAAGAACTTCTTGTTAATAATAAGTTTCATATCCTCAACCTACTAAGTTTGGAGCTTAATCTGTTAATGTGTGTGAGAGTGTATCCATGTGTCCCCTCCTCCCATTAATCTATAGGTCACTAAAAATAATGCCGTTCTCTTCTAATAACCCCATAAATTCCTAAATTGTCTATTATTCATTCTTTAGTTTCAATTTTGATAAACAGTTCCAGATATGTCACTATCCAGGTTTCCCAACAAAAAATGATAATCATTACTGTTCTTTATGTTTGTTGTCCACGTGACATCTTGTGTTAGTGCCCTCCCTTGTCTCTAAAAGAGTAATTGGTGATACATTTCCTTTCCTAAAGTCTAGAATTAATTGAGAATTACTGAAAGTTACTTAGAAAATACTACTTTAACAAGCCAATGTAAATCTCTTTCAGGGCAGTTATATGATGGCTATGATGAAGAGTATGATTGTCCCATTTTAGATGAAGACAGAGTAAGTACAATTTTTAAATAAAGTACACATTTTAAAAATTTAATAGGAAAGTTGACATCAGTTTTTTAAAAGAGCATTCATCTTTTTTTCTTCCCCCTTGCTTATAGGTAGTTGATGAGCTAGAAAACCAAATGAGTGAAGGTGGAGTTATTGTTGATTACCATGGTTGTGATTTCTTTCCTGAACGCTGGTTTCACATAGTTTTTGTATTGAAAACAGATAACAGTATATTGTACAAAAGACTTGAAACAAGGTAAGAAAGGGAAAACATTGACTTCTTAAAGGATAATATGAACTTTTATTCATGTTCTTGAAATTGGCCATTGTGACTACTTCATTTGTTCTGTAGCTGTAAACCAGACTTGCATGGTACCAACATTCTGAATCGAAAAGGAAAAGAGTTGCATCACACAGGCAGTAATTTATAACCATGTAGATGAATACCTCGACTGACAATTTGATTCAGTAGAATGTACTGTTTAGTAACCCTATTCACTCATGCTTTTTCCTTGATGTAAAACCTTGCTAGAAAAACAGCCAACCCAATAACATATTGTTACCTATTGAATGAACATTATCCAAATTATCCTCACAATAGGAATGGAAAAGCAAATGAAAAACTAAAAAAAAATGGACATTTCACAACTTTAAACTTATTTGAGTTAGACCCTCCAAGAGTATGTCACACTTAATCCAGAATAACCAAAAAGGAGAAATTTAAAAAAATTTTTTTTCAATTAGAGCTGACATTCAATATTTTATATGCAAGTGTACAACATAGTGGTTAGACATATAATTTATGAACTGATCCCCACAATTAGTCTAGTAGCCACCTGGCTCTATACATAGTTATTGCAACATTATTGACTATATTCCCCATGGTTTACATCCCCATGACTATTTTGTAGCTACCAATTTGTCCTTCTTAATCCATTACTTCACCTTTTTCATTAAGCCCACAGTCCCCTCTCATCTGGCAATCACCAATTTGTTCTCTATGAGTCTGTTTCTGTTTCATTCATTTACTTTGTCGTTTAGACTCCACATACAAATGAAATATATGATATTTCTCTTTCTCTGTCTGACTTATTTCACTTAGCATAATATCCTCTATGTCTATCCATGTTGTTACAGAAATTTTTAGGGAAAACATTTTCTGTCTTTTAATTCAATCTATGGGACAATTGGAATTCTAAGAGGAATGTAAAAGGCTGTCTCAGGTTCAGAATTTGTGCTTCTCAGTGACTACAGTCAGCACTGTCTGACCACCACTGGATGGGACACCTGCAAAATCCTTGCACAAAAGAGTATAGTAGAAAACATACAGCAAAGTTAGGTTGGAGCTAGACCTAAAACTTTAATCATTTTTCTTTAGGCAATGAAAAGCCATTAAAAGTATTTGAACAGAGAAGTAATAAAGATCATATGGCATATGTGCTTTTCCTCAAACAAGTCAATTTAAAATTCTATTTAAAAATTGCCGGTTTTTGTAAATAGCCAAAGACTGACTATGAGAGAGCTAGTCTTGTTTTTAACCATTGAAAAATTACAAGGTAATCACCTTTTAAGAAAAATTCACATACCATACAATTCATCCATTGAAGTATACAATTCAGTAATTTTTTAGTATATTCACATAGGTGTGTATCCATTACTACAATTTTAGAAAATGCTCACCCTCCCCCCCACAAAAATACCCCGATAGCCCGTAAAAGTCATTCTCCATTTTTCTTTAGTCCTCCAGCCCTAGGCCACCAGTAATTTACTTTCTCTCTCTGTAAATTTGCCGATTCTAGACATTTCATATAAATGAAATCATACAATATGTAGTCTTTTGTGCTTGGCTTCTGTCACATAGCACAGTGTTTTCAAATTTCATCTGAGTTATCAACATGCACCAGTACTTCATTCCTTTTTATTGTCAAATAAATTTCCATCATATGGAATATGAGCTGCCAAAATTTTTCCCCATTTTGTGCGTTTTTCATAGTTAATCACCTTTTAAATAGTTCAATTTAATTTTGATTGTTACAAGGTTTAACAAGTTCAAGTTTGAATTTTCTTTATATTTTCCCAAGCTAGTTGGTTGGCTAATTTACTTATCTGCTTAAAGAGTACATAAGTTATTTTTTTTCAGTGTCTTTGGAATTGGTAAAGAACCATCTGTGTGATCAAGTACCCAATTAGAATATAGTATTCCAATCATATGCATTTTATTATATGTCAGCCATTTATTTTATTTGTCTATATCTAAACTCTTCTAATTCTTTTGAAACCTAGGACCGTAACTATAGACTTCTTATTTATCTTATAGCTCTGAATTTGGCTTGAAATAGGTAGATATGTTTGTTAACTGACAGGCTGACAGATTGGGGGGGAAACATTTTTGGACAAACCTAAACACTGGTCCTTAGTTTAACCCTCTTGTCAAAAAAGTCTCAAATTTTAGGTGCCAGTCTATTTTCTATAGGTAAAGAAACTACAAGAAGTATTTTTGTGTGATTTTTCATGTATTCAAAATTGTCAGGATTCTGGTATGTTCGTAAAATTCCAGTTTTTGCCATTCAATTTACTTTTTATATCTTTCTCTTGACTAATTCCAGGGGTTATAATGAGAAGAAACTAAAAGATAATATTCAGTGTGAAATTTTTCAAGTTCTTTATGAAGAAGCATTAGCATCCTACAAAGAAGAAATAGTGCATCAGCTGTCCAGTAATAAACCAGAAGATCTAGAGGATAATATCAGTCAAATATTGAAATGGATTGAGCAATGGATCAAAAATCATAGCTCTTGATTTACAAGACCGGCCACTTTGTAATCACTCTTGATATTTCTCACGTCATATAAATTGTCCGATTACCAGTAAAACTTTTAAATTAAAATTGTGCTACAGAACTAGTAGGTGGATAGTATAAAGTTTTGACTTTTTTTTCTCCATGAGAAAGCTAAATGCTCTTAAGTATAATAAATATATTACAGATTAAGAATAAAAGTTCTCATCATTTTATGCTTCAGTTGATAAAGAATAAATAAGTCTGACCAAATGAGTGGATAGATATCTTCTAAGTTTATCATAGAAGAAAATGAAGATGATCTCTTAAAATAAAACTAAAGTCTACAGATAAAGCATCGGAGTTTTCCATTTTTATTTCTTCCTTTAGAAAAAAGGAAATGGTAATACATGTACTCTGTGTAAAATTCAAAAGGTACGAAAGGGAGGGTATACATGGAAGGTAAATTTTCCTTACAGGCCACCCTTGTTCTTCAGCCACCCCAGAACCTCTCGTTTAGGAAATGTTACCTGTGTGTCTTCAGAGATTTTATGTGCCTGCATTGTGTGTGTACTTTTTTTTAAAGCTTATGACAGCATACCATGTAAACTGTTCTGTATTTTCTTTTTTCATTTAATATATTTTGGAAATTATACCATCTCAGAACCTACAGACCTCCCTATTTATTTTTTAATTAAAATACAATTCACATATAAAATTAACCATTTTAAAGTATACAATCCACTGGTTTTTAAATTCACAAGACTGTGCAACCAACAGCACTATAATTCTGTAACATTCTCATCACCCCACCGTAAAGAAATCCCATACCCATTAGCAGTCCCTTCTCAATCTTCCCTTCTCCCAGCCCCTTGCAATCACTAATCAACTTCGTCTATATGGATTCGTATATTCTGGACATTTCATATAAATGGAATCATGCAATAATGTGCCCTTTTGTGTCTGGCTTCTTTCACTTAGTATTCAATGTATTCAAGGTCATCCATTTAGCCTGTACCGGTACCCTATTCCTTGTTATGGTCAAATAACATTCCTCTGCATGGCTATACCACATTTTATTTATTCCATCAGTTGCACAATTGGATTGTACCCACTTTTGGTATTACTAATTATGAATACTTGTGTACAGTTTTTATATGGATGTATGCTTTCAATTCTCAGGTAGATACATAGGAGGGAAATTGTTGGGTCATATTGCAACTGAGTTTAACTTCTGAAGACTATCAAACTGTTTTCCAAAGTTGTTGCATTACATTCCCAGCATCCAGGTACTAGGGATCTAATTTTCCCACATTCTAGTCTACAGCCATGCTACCCTGCACAGACTGGATCCTGTCTGATCTCAGAAGCTAAGCAGGGTTGGTCCTGGGTAGTACTTGGATGGGAGACCACCTAGGAAGTCCAGGTGTTGTAGGTGTAAAAAATAAAATAAAAATAAGGGATTGTAAACTGACAAGGTCCTTGCAATCTATGAGGTCAACCAAGAGTTGCCTCACCCAAAAAAATTTTCTTGCCAACACTTGCTACTGTTTATAATAGCCATTCTGTGGATGTACGGTCACATTTCATTTTGGTTTTGATTTAATTTCCCTAATGACTAATGGTGTTGAGGCTTTTTTCAAATACCCACATTCTTGCCAACATTTGGCTACTGTTCGTAATAGCCATCCTGTGGATGTACGGTCTTGATTTACATTTCTCTAATGACTAATGATGTTGAGCCTCTTTTCAAATACCTATTCGTCATTTGTACATGTTATTTGGACCCCTAATCTTTCTAATGTTTGCATAGAATTCCATTAAGGATGTGCTAAGGTTGATTTAAGCAATCCCCTGTTGATGGACATTTAGGTTGTTTCCAGCTTTTCACTATTACAATGTTGTAAGAAATAATAAGACATATTACTATGTGCCGGGCACTCTTAAACACATTTCAAAATTTTCTTAATCCACATGACTACCATCTGAGGTAGGTGTTATTATTTCCATTACAGGTGACAGAATCAAGACACAGAAAGGTTAAGTAACTTACCCAAGATCATGGCTAGAAAGCATCAGAGTCAGGATTTCATCCTAGCAGACTCTTACCATTGAGTTGTGCTGCCTAATGCTTATATGGTTTTGCACATGAGCAAGTTTATCAAGTAAATTCCTGGAATTTACACCTACAAATTGTATGGAAGACAAATTGTATGCAAATGACATTTAGTAAACTCATTTTAATAAACAGATTGCCTATTATATATATGCAAGACTCCATGCAAATCACTGCTAGGGAAGACCTCCCAAGATAAGTTCTTGACCTCTAGATGATCTTAATCTTAGTATACAAAGGTGATATACACAAAAGGACACTTTAGAGACACAGGAGAGATTGCAACAAGTACCCTGTCGGTAGATTGTAACACAATGAAAGAATGGAAGAGAAAGATTATCATCTATTAAATATCAAAAAATAATAAATGATAAGGGATACAGAGCCTTCAAGAATGGGTATGGAGGTAAAGAAAGATTACTTGGTCAGGTCCTCTGCCTATTTTTTAATTGGATTGTTTTCTTGTTGAGTTGTATGAGTTCTTTGTATATTTTGGATATTAGCCCTTTATCAGAGATTTTATTTGCAAATACCTTCTATTCAGTTGGTTGCTTCTTTGTCTTGATTTGCTGTGCAGAAGCTTTTTGGTTTGGTGGTCATTTATTTTTGCTCTTCCCTTGCCTTTGAGGTCAATTCATAGAATCCTCTCTAAATCTAAGGCCCATGAGTTTAGTACCTACGTTTCTTCCATGCATTTATTGTTTCAGGTTTTATATTTATGGGTTTATACCATTTTGAGTTAATTTTGGTATATGATGACAGCAGTCTAGTTTCATTGTTTTGCATGTGACTTTCCCATTTTCCCAGCACCATTTATTGAAGAGGTATTCCTTTCCCAAGAGGACATACAAATGACCAACAGACATATGAAAAGATGCTCAACTTCACTAGCTATTAGAGAAATGCAAAGCAAAACCACAATGTGATCTCACCTCACACCTGCTAGAATGGCTATCTTCCACAAGACAAGTAATAACAAGTCTTAGGCTGTGGGGAAAAAGGAACCCTCATACACTGATGGTGGGAATGTAAATTTGTACAGCCATATGGAAAACTGTATGGAGGTTCCTCAAAAAATTAAGACTAGAATTATCATATGACCCAGCAATCCCCTTTATCCCCCAAACTTGAAAAAATTTATTCGTTAAGATCTGTTCACCTCCATGTTCACTGCAGCATTACTCGCAGTGGCCAAAACATGGAAACAACCAAAGTGGCCTTCCATAGGTGACTGGATAAAGAAGACGTGGTCCATACATACAATGGCATATCAGTCATGAGAAAAGATGAAATACTGTCATTTGTGACAACATGGGTAGATCTCGAGATGATTATGCTAAGCAAAACAAGTGAGAAAAAGTTGAGAACCACATAATTGCACTCACACGTAAGATATAAAACTGAAAGCAACAAACAAGACAAACAGAGACCAGACTCAGACCAGACAACAGTTTAGTGGTTACCAGCGAGAAGAGGGGAGGCAGGGAGGTAATAAAGGTAAAGAGAGTCAAATATATGGTGACAGAGAAATTTAACTTTGAGTGGTGAACACACATGCAATATACGTATGACATATTATTGAATTGTACACTTGAAACCTATATAATTTTATTAACCAATGTCACCCCAATAGATTTAATTAAAAATAAAATAAAATAAATTACTTGGATTAGAATAATATCACAAAGAAAGGTGCTATCCAGTACTATATATAAATCATATGAAATGATGATAATTACTTCATTGGGCTATTGTAAGGATTAAATAAATTGTGCTTGGCACATACTAAGCACCACATATGTGTTTATTATTTTAGTAGTATAAATGACTGTTTTGAGAAGACTGTTGTCTTTTCATTACTGGGATTCACTAAATTATGGTAATCAAGTGATTGCTAATTATGTTAATACTAATATTGACATAATAATAAAGAGATTTTCCTTCAACAGAGGGGAGATAATGGAATCTAATACAGAGCTAGACACCTTTTGGGAATTTTATAAATATTAATATACTCACTAATTTTAGTCCTAGGTTTTCACATAAAACTAGAGGCAATGCTTTAACATTTTATAGTTTGAAAAAGAACTTAAAATAACCTCATTTATTATTTGTCTCTGGGTTCATTCAAACCTAATTGTTAACTTTTTAAATAGGCCGATTTAAAACAAACTTATGGAGATAAATGTGGCCAATTTTCAATCATTTTATAATTCTGTGAATGAAGCTTAATATGATTTATTCTGTTTCTCAAGAGTGCCTTAAGATAATAAGCTTTAGTGTATGCATAACCAGTGATTTTTTTTTTCCTTATGCCCTTTTTGGTATATTTTTATTTTTGTGGGCTTTGAAATAGGGATTTGGCCTTACTTCATCTATATTTTGTATGCATTCTAAGCATGTCCTACCACCAATCCCTACCAACATTTAAATTTGTCCTTAACACAGAAGTGATAGGGTTCAAAACTGATGAGAACTGTTTATTCTTTCTATTGAGTGGGGGAGGGCAAGGTAAAAAACATTGCTGTTCTTAATAACTTTCATTGCTGTATATGTGAAAAATATCATGAGGAGTCTTTATATATACCTAGGCTTTTATTTAAAATTTAGTTTTTTAACTCTCTTGATGACGTAAATCCCTTTGACAGTCTGAATTAGCCATGAACCCTGCTTCCTGTAAGGAAATATAGATATATATATTAATACACAATGTTGCTTATATTTTTCAAAGTTTCACAGACCCATGAAATCCATCCAGAGATTTACTATTTGAGGGGTTTCAAAAATTAATTTGTGAAACAAGACTAGTGAATAAAAAGCATATTGGTCATCCTGGAGTTCCTAGTCAGTACATTAAGCAAGAAAATAAAGATATACAGGGCTGAAAGTAATAAATAAACTATTCTCAGTCAACACGATTACTTTTGCTGAAATTCCAAAGAGAATCCAAACAAAAGCTACTTGAACTTACAAGCGACTTTTAACAAGGTCACAGGATACAAGACCCAAAAGTCAATTACATTTCCATAGAGTAGTGACAAACAAGTGGAAATTAAAATTAAAACAATATCGTTTACAATAGTACCAAAAAGGATGACATGCTGAGATATATGCCTAACAAAATATATGCAAGACCTGCATACTAAAAATTCAAATAAGAGAAAGATCCACGGATATACCATGTTCGTGAATTCCAAAACTCAGTATTATAAACATGTCAGTTTCCCCCCAAATTGATCTATAAATTCAATCTCAATAAAAATCCCAGCGTAAAATGAAACTTGATAGTTGATTCTAAAATTTATATGGAAACACATAGGAACTAGAATAGCAAAACAATGCTGAAAACAACTTTCGAGGAAATTTAAAGACTTAAAGTATCATTTCAAGATTTGCTATAATAAAGTTTTAAGTGAAAAAAAATTATTTTTGCTTTCCAAACCTATTGACTATGTTTACCATAGTAAATGAGGTAGTACACACACTGACTTTATGGTTATAAATATATTATTTTATGATAATTTTAAATCCCTGAGTGCCCAATATGCACATGGCATTGATCCTGTTCTATAATCAGGAGAAATTTTAGAGCCTCAAATCTGTGGTTTTCCAAATATCTCGGTATGTTTGATTTTGGAAAGTAGCAGGTTAAGGGAAATATGGGCTTGATCTGGAGAAAAGGAACACCGAAAGAAGTTTGTTTGCGAGGGTTTATTTATTTCCAAACCAGAGTAATCTTTAAATCCAGTTAAGTTTATTGAACACTATGAAGTCTTCAGTTATTTTACGGATTTGGCGTATTAGTAAATAATGCCAAGATCATTTCACCAAGGTAATCAATCTAATGACCCCAATACGTTTTGGCGAGGTTAGAGGAAGGCAGGGCGCGTCTGAGGAAAGCCACAAGAATAGGTCGCCCCAAGTAGCAGCCTTCCGGGCCCACAAGGCCATGCTCTCCTACCTTCCCACTGCCACGCCTTGTCCCCAGCAGTTCCCCTGGAGTGCTGTGCCCTCCTCATTTCTTAGTACTGAAAGCCTGCATTTCAAGGTCCGACTCCACCGCGGCACTTCGGCTCGGCTCCATCCTTCCCTTACCATGTATTTTACTTTTACTAACGCGGACGTGGTCTTGCTTTGTTTTCCCAAGTCTTGTGTACAATTCAGAATTCGGATGCCCGTCTTGGGGAACTCTCGGTCTTGGGCGATGGACAGCTAGCCTCCAGGCACACGCGCCGGGCGAGCAGGGGCAGGTGCAGAGGCGCGCGTCGCGCTGGCGCAGGGCGCCCGGCCTCGCCCGCCGTCCCGCTCGGGCCGCGCCGCGCGCCCACGTGGCTGAGGACGGCGGTGCGCTGGACGTGGAGGTTCGGCGCCTGGTGAGCGCGCTTCTGGGGGCGCGAGGGCAGCGGGGTCCTGGTCGCCGAGCCTATGTCCGGGTTCCTAAGCTTTCCGTAGCGGAGGTGCGAGGTCCGGGCCTGGCAGGTGGGAACCGCGAGTGGGGAGGACCCCGGGGCGGGCAGCGCGCATCCGTGGGAACTCGGCAGGTCGCGGACTAGTTGGCAAATTGTCCTCGTTTCCCCTGAAGTTTAATGGCCTCCGCTGACATTAAAAATACAAGGAATAGGTTTGAAAGACCCTACTCTACCTCTGTCCCCTCCTCCTTTACTTACTTTTTAAATTAATTTTGAGCCTTAACATTACAGCGCACTAAGTACAATGTAGTATCCTGAATTGGATCCTGAAACAGGAAAAGGACGTCAGTAGAAAAACTGGGGAAATTGTAATAAAACCTGTGGTTTAGTTCATGTTAACGTCTTAATTTTGATAAATATACCCTAATATTAACAGTAATCTAGGTGAAGGGTATACAGGAGCTCTCTGTATGATCTTTATAACTTACTGTAAATCTGAAATTATCTTAACAGAAAAAGTTAAAAAACAAAATCCTTTGGAACTGTGCAGCGGGCCAGTCGTTTTTCACCAGGCAGGAGTCCAGTTAGTCCTCTTTGCCAGGCCTGACAGGAATTTGATGTCTGTTTGACCAACTTGTTTGCTAAGGCAAGAGTTACCAGGCTAGTGGGTGTGGATGCTTCTAGTCCAAGTTTTCTGGGCAGGAAACTGTTTTCTTTTTCAAATCCGCCCATCAGATCTTTGGAACACTTGTAATGCACAAGTAAATGAGACACGTACACTCGCTGCACTAAGGGAGTGTACAATAAAAACATTATATAGCATGTAAGGGCTATTGAAAGGTACAATACAGAGCTAGCTAGGAGGGCTCAGAGGTAGGACAAATCACATCTGTCAAAGGGTAGTCCAGAAGGCTACTGAGGGTGTGGCTGTCATGAAGTGAGGGGGTGCCTAAGAGGAGAAAGCATTCCTGGGGTGGAGAATGGCATCAGCTGAAGCTTGAAGGTGACCAGACTGAGGAGGCCTGGGAGCGAGTGCAGTCCCTCTTATGTGAAAGCAGAGAGCATGCCCAGGGAATACTGATAGTTGAAACACGGAGTGAAAACAGGATTCTTGTTGTAGAAAACAGAATGATACTTACTTAATTACATATGCCATGGGAGCCATGGAATGTTTTAGGGCAAGAGATGGACATCATTGGATCTGTGGTTGGCACCAATGTGTAGGGTAGCTTGGAGTAGACAGTTATGGAACTATTGGTTTAATCCAGGAGAAGTACCAAGAAATTCAGCCAGGGCTGTGAAGTTACTATCTGAAGAACATTTTGTGGATCTAGAGAATTTGACAACTAAAGGCACCAAAGAGAAGAAAGAAGTAAAAAACAAACAAACAAACAACAACAAAAAAAACAATTCCAAAGTTTTGGGCTTGGGTGTTTTTGAGCATGGATGATGCATTTGCAGAAATAAAGGATACAGGAGGAGACCTGGCTGGGTGGAAGGGTGGAGAGGGTAATTAATTTGCTTTTGAACAAGCTGTGTGTGAATTGCTGGCAGGATATCCAGCTGAAGATGTGTATTTAAGAGTAGAAGCCAAACATGTACAGAAGAAACAGGAAGAGGAAATGGAGCCTGAGCAGGCAGATATGAGAGAATCAGGGACTCTCTGAGGGGCTGAGGAACCAAGGTGGACAGGAACCTGGGTTGAATCCATGGTGAATCAGTAGTCACAGCTTCTGCAGAGGTGGATTGGCTGAGAAACAAGACTAGGTATTGGATTTAGTGATTAGGAGATCACTGGTTACTTTTCGAAGAGTTGTTTTAGTGCAAAAGTAGGAAGATTGTCTGCCCACAGTCTACAATGTGGTCATCCTATGTTCTTTTCCCAAGTGGCCAGATCACTGACAAGGAGCCAGAGATACGGTTTCTAGTTCTGGCTCTACCACTACCTGTATAATTTTGGGCAAGTCATGTATGTCTGGACTAGGATAATACTTCCCTTAAAAAAACCAGAAGGGGCCTTTTATTCCTCGCAGCACCTCACAGTTCATAGAACTAGGGTTCTGTGGGGCACCCTTTGAAGAATGCTGATACAGAATTGTGATTTTAGAGCTCTAAAGAACCAAGAAATCTTATCCAGTCAGTCACCTCATTTGGTAAATGAGGAAACTAATACTCAAATTCTAATTTAGTAAACATTAATTTCAAATATATCAAATATATTCAAATATATCAATGGTGCCTAAATATAAAATAGTTGTGCTTAAAGCCGTTATGGAGATTCGAAAACAGGCTCCAAGAAGTTAAATGACTTGCCCAGGATCACAGAGTAGCAAGAAGTAGAGTGAAATTTGAACCCAAACCTCCTGAGGGGAGGCCTTCTCCATCACACATCCTGCCTGGTTGTCAACACTGAATTCATTTACACCTAGTCAAATGAACATTAGTTAACTTCAAATATCATCCCTTCCTTAGAAATAATGTGCTCCGAAAGTCAAGTTTAATTTGACTACATTACATATTACTATTACTATTATTATTAAAAAATTAATATGACTACATTACATATTAATATTACTATTATTATTAAAAAATATCATCCCTTCCTTAGAAGTAATGTGCTCCGAAAGTCTTTTAATTTGACTACATTACATATTAATATTACTATTATTATTAAAAAATGGAAGTGTACACAGTCAACAGTTCTCAAAGTTACATTTTAAAAGCAGTAAAGCATTGGGCCATGTGAAACTCTGAATAGCAGGAAGATACACTCATAACACCTGAATATAGTGTTGCATTAAAAAGTATTGTTAGCTAATCTTGCAATTGCTTATTCTTTCCTCTTATTGCTTTTTTCCTTTGTGTTGACCAATTCCATTTCCTTTACCTCTGGCTGCCTAACCATGACCACACCTTCCTTAATAGAGATGTGAAGTTGTATTATAAACCGGATTCTGCTGCACAAGGGTAAAACACAGCCTCTAATATAACAAATAACTTGCTATCTAACCTGACATAAATAGATAAACTTATTTATTTAGGAAATAAACTTGTAAAAATCCCAACGATTTCATAAAATTTGGGGTAAAAAATGGGTCCAATAGACTGTGTTGAGTGTTGTTAAAACTAGCTGTTTTAAACTTTGACTTCCATTCTATTTGGTCTTCATAAATAATAGAAACTGGGTTTACTCTGATGTTAATCTCATTGAAATTCTCAAATGACAGGAAGCAGTGGCTGAGAATGTAACAGTGACATTGGACGAATCTGGCTCTTATTAGCTGTGTTACTTCACCTGTCTGTGCTTCAGTTTAATTGTCCATACTTAAGTTGTAGTGTTGTCTTATAAAGTGTTTATAAAGAGTAAATGAATTCTAAGTAAAGCACTTAAAATAGTGCCCAGCACACAGAAAGCAAGCAGCATGTACTAGCTATTATGTCTCTAAAAAAAATTATTCCTGATTTAAGCATCCAGTTTAAATTTTCTTATCTAGTGGGGTAGAAATGATTAACAAACTTCTCATCTTGCCCCTAATTAAGTTAAAGTCTCTTATTTTTTTCTGTTTTAAACAATTTTTAATATAGTATTGAGTAACAATTTTTTATGATAAAATGCACTGTTGTAAGCATACAGTTGGATTAGTTTTAACAAACCATCATTCTAGTCAAGATATAAGACTTTTCCATCACTCCAAAAAGTTCCTTCATACCTTTTGAAGTCTATCCACCTTCCACCTCAGGCAACCATTGATCTGCTGCCTGCCATGTATATTAGTTTTGCCAGGATTTCATACAGTAGGTGGTTCTTCTGTTTGCATAACATATGTAAGTTTCATCCACATTGTTGCAAATATCAGAATTCATTACTTATTGCTGAACATATTCTACTGTATGGATGGATGCATTAGAATTTGTTTTCTCGCTGATGGTTACTTTGGGTGTTTCCAGTTTAGGACTAATGGTAATAAGGCTATGAACATTCATTCACGCATCTCTCTATGAACATGTTTTCTTTCTCTTGGTTAAGCCAAGAATGCAATCGCCGTGTCACCGTTTAAAAAATGGACTTTCACAATGTTTGTGCCATTGATACTCCCACCGACAGTGTGTATGGATGTCCACGACCTCAGCAACACTTGGAATTGGCAGTAGCATATGCCAGAATCTCATTGTAGTTTAATCTACAATTCCCTGATAACTAAAGATGTTGTGTCTTTCACCTATGTATCTTCTTTTTATTTTATTTTAATTTATTTATTATAATTAGTTTCAAGCATACAGTACAATGGTTAGACATCTATATAGTCCGTAAAGTGATCCCCCCAATTGCACCCTTCCTCCCCTCACCCTCCACCTAGCCAACGTATTAATGCTAACTGCATTCCCTAAGCCATGCTCCCCAACCCCTTGACCATCATCAGCTACAAAATAAGAATTTGTCTTCTTTAACCCTTCACTCCATTCTCCAGCCTCCCAAACCTCCCTCCTCTGTCCGTCACCAAATTGGCCACTCTATTTGTGAGTCTTTTAGTTTGTTCTTTTTATTCCTTAGATTCTGCGTGTAGGTGAAATTCTGTATCTTCTTTTACGATATGTTACTTCAAATCTTTTAAGGGTCTTTGTTTTTAAACATTGAACATATATGGTACCTTGACCCTAAAAACAACGGAAAAGTCTTCATACATAATCAGATTTATTTAGCATTTATGTGTAGTTTTAACAGTGGAAGAATAAGAGAAAGATCTCAGCCAAAAAAAAAGAGAGAGAGAGAGAGAGATTTAATTATTTTCGAAAGACTGAGGTTCATTTTTGAAAGTCCTAGTGAGCAAATGCTTAAACAGCAGGATATTTAGAAAAAGATGTCAGATGTGTTTTTATCATCTTTTTTTTTTTAAATGAGTCTTGTGAAAAGGATGCAATGTTTCTAAATAACTACAGCAAAGAAGCTGTTTTGAAATGGTGGTGAAACTCTCTCTTCACTGAATTCTGTACCAGAAGGACAAGGCTGAACACTTCAGGTGCTCTCCAGACACCAGGCAGAGGCCACCGTCACCAGGTAGGTGCCTACAATGGTCTCCGCATGGACAGAGCTCCATGATCCTTTCTCTGGGGGGCATTTCTACCTGGAGTTGTTTTCTTCTAGGAAGAAGGGCAGGCAGTTAGCTTCATGGCATCCTGTGTGGCGCCTTGCTAAGGTGACTACAGTATTTTGTTTTTCAGGCCTAGTGGCAAGTATTTCAGTTTGTATGTTCCTTGTTTTATTAAACAAATATTTATTGAGCATCAGTTATGTCTCAGATACTGTTTTTAGGAATTGGGAATGCAGTGGTGATCCAAACAGACAACAGCTTCTGCCTTTGTGGAAATTACATTCTTGTTAGGGACATTTAGGTGGGTTTGGAATCTGGCAGGGGAAAATTTTCAGGGCGCCCCACCTCTTGAGAGGCATCTAGGCAGGCTGGAGCCACCTTCTGCTTCACTGAGCTCCCACTTTTGCACTACCTTCCCTGTTAGTGGCACAATTTGAAAAATGAGTAAAATATGGAGGAGAATGTTAGAAAGTCATAAGTGCTAAGGAGAAAGATAAAGCAGATAAGTGGGACAGGGAGGGGTTTGCAATTTTAGATGCGGTGCCAGGAAAGGCCGCACTAAGAAAGTGACACCGAGGGAAAGACCCACAGGAGGTGAGGAAGCAGCTGTGCACCTGTCTGGGGAAGAGGGTTCTCCCTGGCCAGGGAACACAAGCGCTGGGGCAGGAATGCCTGGCACAGTCAAGAACACCTGGGAGGTCAGGGCTGTCAGCCTAGGACGAGGGGACAGCAGCAGAGATGAGAATAAGGTCCTTAGCCATTGAAAAGACTTTGGCTTTTGCTCTGATTGCTTGCAAAATAAGTGCGAATACAGGTGTGGCATGACTTGAGAAAGAAGGAGAGAGTCGGGCACCTTCTTCCCTCCTACCTATCACTGTCCCAAATACAAAATTTCTACTAATTGTGTTTGCACAGAAATAGCAAAGAAATCAAGCGAGGCTGTGGGAACCCTGAGCACTTGAAGTGGATAAAGGGCTGTGACAAGACAGAGGCAGGATGGTCATAGTCATTGGAAGTCTTGTTTTTCAGAGGCTTTTTGGAATTTTACGTAATTCTCTGGCTTGTGAAAACCGAGCCCTTTCTTCTGTAAGCTTGTATGTTAAGAGTGTTCTATTTCCTTGGCAAAGGCTCTGCTTTATTCTGATCAGTAGATTTTTGCATTTAAAAAAAAGCAGTCCCCCCTTTTTACAAAAAATCTTTTGAAATGGAGATTGAATTTTTTCTTATCTAAAAAGTCCTGAAATATCAAGACCTTGAATTGGTTTGCATTTGTGCACTGGTGCTTTGCTAGATAGTCTTGCCTGCATACTACAGAAAAGAACTTTTCTTCCCTGGAAAACCCAACTTTCTTATATTGACGGTATTTAACCACTGTTTTTTGTAACTACAGGTAACCTGTTTTTCCTTATGGTAAAGACAGCACCTGGCTGATGAGCAGAGTGGTGAGGCCACCGAGTGAGGCAGAGGCACAGACCTGGGAAACAGAGGATGATGACATGGCAGAAGGCGATTTAGGGTATGGCCTTGGAAGAAGGCCCGGCGGTATTTATGAAGTACAAGTTTCACATTTATTTACATCTAGAAAAAGATCAGATGACAGGAACTTTAGCCCTCCCCCATTTCCAGGAAAGGGGGAAGAAAGAAATGGTGCCATTTTTCAGTACTCCAGACATAAAAGCTTGCAAGATACGTGCCCTGAAGGGTCCAGAATTCCTCATTACAGACGACAAAGTAGCCCTGGTAAGAATGCCTAGTGTCCTCTCCTTCCTTCTCCCTGAGAATTTGATCAGTGCTTCCAACGCATGAAAATAAGTTGCCAGAGTGGATTTTAGAAATTTATTTTTATTTACATTGTGAGATTGGTGATGGTTCAAAAGTAATTGATGTTTTTATTTCCGAGCATTGTCCAAATCGTGAAGTACACTAGTTATTCTGCATTAATACATACATGTTAGTGATCTCAGTAAATGATTACCTACCTTGCTTTTTTTATGGCATAGTGATATACTTTACTCATTTTTTTTCTTATTCGACAAATATTTATTGGATAACTATCAGGAGCCTAGGACAGCTCCAAGCTCTGGGAATAACATGAGTGAACAAAATAGTCAAAGCCCCTCGTGTCAGGGAGTTCACATTCTAGTAGAGGAGACAGAAAATAAACCTACAAATGAGCAGCGAAGTAACATCAGGCAGTGGGGAGTGAAGGGATAGTGAGTAATTGGAGGGGCAGGGGCACTGCCATTTTAGGCAAGGGTCAGGGGAGGCCTCTCTAAGGAGGTGACGTTTGAGCACCACAAGCTGGGTGCTTATCCGGGGAAGGAGTGTTACCGGCGGAACATGCATGCTTCTGGTTATTTTAAGGATATCATGAAATTTTCAAAAATGATCACAACACAATTATTTTGAAGTTATCATAACTAAAAATAAGTTATGCCATACATTAAGAATGAAATTCAGAATCATATGGTACTAGAATGACACAACTCCAAATGATTGGCAGCCCATGGATGAGACCATGCCTACTCTGAATTGTTAGTAACACACATTGTAAAGCTTCTCCACCAAAGCAGGATGAACACAAATTAGAACAACACAAAAATAATTTAAGAAACATGTTTCAGATTTACAAATGTTATGTTGTAGCTGAGATCTATCCCCATCCCTCAAAATCCTTCTTGAAGTCAGGATGGGATTATTGATTAGATATTTTTCTTTCAGTTCCTTATCATGCATGGAGAATAGATACTATTTTGCAAGAAAGATGTTGAAAACTGAATATGAGGCTAAGATGCCTTTGTAAAAACATGAGGACACCGCTGGGATAGAAACAAGATGTCATAGTAATAGTATGAGCTCCTGTTTTGTTGGGTTATGGACTTTTGTCTTTCTGTCAAAGTTGACCCGTGTTAGTTTTCTTTTGTTAATAGTCAGTTTCCAAATTGCCAGAAATTTAATGGTTTAAAACAACACAAATTATGGTCTTATAGTCTGTAGGTTAAAAGTCCAAAATAGAGTTCATTAGGTTAAAATTGATGTGTCAATTCTGTAGGCTCCAGGGGAGAATCCATTCCCTTGCCTTTTCCAGCTTCCAGATGCCACCTGTATTCTTCCATCTTCAAAGCCAGCAATGGCTAGTCGAGTCTTTCTTTTCTCCATTACTCTGACACTGACTCTCCTGCCTTCCTTTTTCATTTCTAAGGACCCTTGTGACTACATTGGGTCATCCAGGATAATCTCCAAATGCTTAATTTAATCACATATGTAAAGTCCCTTTTGCCATGAATTCACAGGTTATGGGGATTAAGGTATGGGCATCTTTGGGGGCCATTATTCTGCCTACCACAAGTATTAATAAAATAGAAATTGTCATTGTCAACCCAATGTCACCTTTGTACCTCCTTGGAAGGGCATATCAATGATTTAAGTTTTCCCTTGGATACTGTTATCTTGATGAAAGTTCAGAATAACAAAGAAAAAAACTGTTTTGAGAAAATTTTAATATCCCTCAAAATATTCTTTCTAAACTTTTTTTTACTTCTTTTCTTCTTGCTTGTAGCTTACCACTTTAATGCTTTTCTGTTGCAAGTGGGATCAAATGAAAATGAAGATTCTTGAAAGCCCAGTTTAATGTTTCAGTCCATCACATTAAGGAGAGAAAAAACTGAAGTTACTAAAGACTTCTAGTCATCCTCTTTGGAAAGAAATTAAATTCAGGTTATTTCTTAGCTATTCATATCACTATATTGATCGAACTTAAACCAAACACCGAAATTTATTTCACTCCCAACATTCCTGTTTTTTTCTATTGTGTGTGGACAAAAAAAGGGCCACATACTGCATGGTGGATCTTACCAACTCAGAGACCAAAAGTAACCACACAGGATGGTCTGAACATAAAAATTCCTAACTGAAAGTGGTTCACATCCTAGACCTGTAGCTTCCTTGACAAAGGTCAGTCTTTACCCTAAGTGAGCCTGTCTTTTTGCATCTAAGATAACAAACCTTTGAAATGTCAGAGCAATCTCCTATTCCAGACCCCTGGGGGCACAACGGAGAGCAACCAGAGCATAGACCACAGAACCTTCATTGTTGCCTTGTTCCCCGCCTAACCACCTATAAATGTTAATTATCTTGTACCCACCAATGTAAAAGAAGCATGTATCTCTCCATTTTACTTTTTATTCAATCCCAGGGATTTCCCTGCTTTGCCCTCTCCCATCCCCTTAGCCTACCACCAGTGGATTTTGGTAAATCTTCCTCAAGTCTCCTCCTTTTATTTTAATGTATAAAAATAAGCTGCAAAACTGCCATTCTCCAGAGCATTTTCTCCATTGAGATTTTGCTTCCTGGCAATTGTCAGTTTGGCTCAAATAAACTCATAAACATTCTCTGCAGGTTTAGATGTTTCTTATGTCGACATGTGTTTATGTAGTAACTAACCAATTTGTTATTTTAGAGTCCTTTTTATTCAAAAGTGTGTGTCTTTTCAATTGTGAAATGTTTTAGGGCAGCTATTTTTATCAATATTTGGTTTATTATAATTCTTTTCTCTTGGCAATGAAACCTGTACTTGATATTTTGTAAACAAATGTCGTATATTTAACTTGTTAAAATTTTTTTTCCTCTAATAGATTCTAATTCAGAATTGTCAAATGTAGAATTAAAGCAGCGTCTTGATGAAACATTAGAGGTAGGTACTCTGGCTTATATGAAAATTCTCATGTGAATAAAATCCACTGATAAGAGATTTTGTTTAAGTAGTACTAAAATTGGATGGAAGACAGATGTTGGCTTTCCAGACATTTTTGATGAGCCACAGTATAAAGCTCATACCTTTCAACTGGCCTCTTCAGTTTATCTTCCTCATTCCTCCAAAAGGCTGTTTAAAGCCCTCCAGTTCTCCTTTCGCCCCTAATCTTCTACTACTACTCTAATCTCCTGGAGAAAATAGTTATTTCCTTCCATCTGTGTCCCCTGTGTGTGGCTCGAAATAACCTCTCTGAAGTTAGAAGATCAGAAAGTATCCCGAGTGGTCTGAGGAGGCCCCTGGCCTGCTGGGAGTAGGCATTTCTGTGAGGGCTGCCTATCCTGTGGGAAACAGGAAGCCCATCCTAGTGCATGTTTGTGACTCTTGTGAAAGGGGCAGTTTTAGTTTCCTAGGACTGCTGTAGCAAAGTACTGCGAACTAGAAATTTAAAACAACAGAGATTTAGTCTCTCAGTTCTGGAGGCTGGAAGTCCAAAATCAAGGTGTCGATTGCCCATATTCCTTCTGAGAGGTCTAGAGAAGAACCCTTCTTTGCCTCTTCCTAGCTTCCGGTGGTTGCCCCCACAGTCCTTGGCATTCCTTGGCTTGTAACTGCATCACTCCAGTCTGTTGTCACATGGCCTTCTCTAGTGTGTGTCCAAGTTCTTCTTGTCTTATAAGGACACCAGTCATTGGATTGGAGCTTACCCTAATCTGTTCTGTCCTCATTTTAACTTGATTCTATCCACAAAGGCCCTATTTCCAAATAGGGCCACATTCACAGTACCAGGAGTTAAGACTCGAACATTTCTTTTGAGGAGGACAGTTTAGCCCTTAATAGCTACTGTAGCTGTGTGAATGATCATGTGCTTATTTATGTGGCCTAAAGATTTTTTTTTTTTTCAGATTCTTAGCTTATGTGGCCTAGATGGGTAAAAACTAAAGATTTGGGCTTTGAGTTAAAATTGGCACCTGATAATGAGGATCTCAATTTTGGCCTGTCTGGTCCATTGTTAAAGCCTGAGGGAATTTCCATCTTCATTTATAAGGTCGCAGTACTTTGTCAAAGTGCATGTTAAGCTTAAATGTAGACTACCCAAACTGTTCATTTTGGGTTGCATATCTTGCAGATAGGAAGATGAATTTTATTTCTCTTCTCAGGAGGTAGAAATTTTAAAAACTGAACTTGAGGCATCTCAAAGACAACTTGAAGGCAAGGAGGAAGCACTGAAAATTCTTCAAAGCATGGTAAGAAAGTTATTTTTAAACTTTCATCACTTTCACAGTGTAATACTAGGTGCTATGGTTTTAGCTTTTAAAACAAAAGCAGCAGTGCTTAATATAATTTTTTTTGAGGTCTAGATTTTTAACAATTTTATTGATGTATAATTTACATGTCATGAATTTCAGCATTTTAAGCATACAGTTCACTCTTACTACACTATCACCACAATCTAATTTTTGTACACTTTTAGGAACCTTGGGCACATTAGAAGTCTCTCCACTCCCATCTCCAACCTCAGAAAATCATTAATCCATTTTCTTGTAGATTTGCCTTTTGTATTTCATATAAATAGAATCATATATTATGTGTCTGGATTCTCTCTTATCTGGATTCTTTAAATCAGCATGGTTTTGAGATTGATGAATGTGTAGTATTTGTCAGTATTTTCTTCCTTTTTATTGCCAAATAATATTCCATTGTATAGGTATGGCACATTTTGTATATACATTCACCAGTTGACGGGCACTTTTTGGTTGTTATGAATACTACTACTATGAATGTTTATGTACAAGTCTTTGTGTGGAAAATTCTTTCATTCATTCTCATATATATCGAGGAAGAGCCAAATCAAGGTTTCCTGACTGTTGAACTATCAAACACTCCACAAAGAGGTGGTCTCTGTGGAAATTCTCATCTCAAATTAATTTTCTGTTGTCTTAAAATAAAAATGTGAACATCATGCGTGCAAGAATGATTAGAAATTTAATTTATACTGATATTTTTTCCCTTAGGAAATATTTGGCAAAGCCACGAGTCATACCCAGGCAGTTCTTCAAAAAACTGTGGAACAAAAGAGATCCTTGGAGAAGGTATTGGTGTTTTTAGCGTAGACTTATTCAATCCAATAAGCTTTCAAATACAATTTCCTTAAAAGTCACCATGCTAATGGATATGTGATTTATGCATACGTTCTGCTGGGTGTGCTTCAACTTTACATGGTCCCTTCCCTTTTGGAGTTTACAATCCAAAACAAATTGTCAAACGTGTAAAGAATTAAGGTTTCTTTTATTTTCTATTTTAAGGTAATAGGAGGCCTGCCGAATTGACACTTCCTATTTTTCTTCTTTTTCTTTTTCTCTGCTTGCAGAGCCTGCCTCTTTCTGACCAGCTCATCCTCATCTTCTCTATAAAAGCATTTAGGAATCACTTTCAGAGGTTGTTCCTGTGCCTGTTGTACCCTCCCTAGATGGGACTGCCCTGGGCTCAGACCTCCAGGAGGATGTTTTGCTCGTGGAGTCTGCATGGGCAGGGATGATGAGGAATCTAGGTTCAGACCCCAAATTTTTAAGCTAAATAATTTGAAATTTCTCCTATAGTAAGCAAGCTTTGGCAAAGCTCTTTTGAGTGCTAACAATACATGTTATATGTGTTTACAAATGTGATAAACTCTTTTCAAGTAATAGTTTTTTTCTCTTTAACATATTTCTGTGAAATGATTAAATGATGTATTTCGGCTATTCACAATGTCCTGAAGTGATTTATTTGTAAAATTTTCCATGGAAGTACTATTTTCTTTCTATAGGAAATAAATGCCTTGCAGTGGGAAATAGAATTTGATCATAATAGATTTAAAAATATAGAAGAATCTGGACCCAAAAATATGACAGGTTTGTATATTATTGTTCCATAGTTTTTCTTTGGAAATCTTTAAAGTGCATGTAATTCAAATGTAGTTTAGGCTTTCTTCTTCTATGAGCTAACTGTAAATATAAAATTATTATTGCTTATCCACTTGCCAGCTCCATATTTTCGTTACTGTTTTCTTTAAAAATATATATATATAGTACAAACTATATTTTCAAATACTGTGTAAGAGCCATGTTTTCCAAGTTATTTTAGCATTGGCACTATTTTTTTCAAACAAAATCTTTTGAGCAGCTCTTTTATTGGCGTGAATTTAATATATTTACATTACAACATACACTTTTTATAAGGGCAATCATTGAGGAATTGATTTGATATCTGGGGTTATAGGTGGCTTTAATATCTAATCTTTTATTATTTCTTAACATTTGAGATAATTGAAGATTTACAGAAAACTTATACAAACAGTACAAAGAATTCTTGTGTCTCTTTCACCGATTCTCCAAATTTGAACTTTTTACCATATTGCTTCATTATTCTTTCTCCCTTTCTTTCTCTTTGTAGTTAAATATGTAGATATAGACATATTTTTTTTTCAGAACCATGAGTAAGTTGCATATATAAGACCCCATTACTAGAATTACTTCATTTTCTATTTTTTCAAGGGATATTCTCTTTTAAAACCGTAGCATAATTGTAAAAACCAATACTATTTTTTTAATTTATAGATCTTATTTAGATTTGCCAGTTACCCTAATAATGCCCTTATGGCAAAGAGAGAAAAAAAATTCCCATGTTCCAGGTCCAATACAGAATCACATGTTGCATTTGGTTGTCATGTCTAAACTTTAGTCTCCTTTCATTTAAAACAATTCTTCAGTGTTTGTCTTTTATAAACTTTACCTTTTTTTGAGGACAGACTAGTTATTTTATAGAATATCCCACAATGGGGATGTCTGGTATTTCTGGATTGAATTCGGGTTGTGTTTTTGTCAGGATTACTACTAAGCAATGTTATATTCTTAGTGCATCATATAAGGAGGCATGTGATGTTAGTTTGTCCCATTTCTAGGCTGTGATCTCAATCATTTAGTGTAGGTGTGGTATCTGCCCTCATTCTCCACAATAGTCACAACTCTTCCCCTTGTAATTAATAAGCATCTTGTGGGGGAGATACTTTGAAATTATGCAAATATACTGTTACTCATCAGACTTTCACCCACCAGTTTTTACATCCACTGGTTATTCTGCCTGAAGCAATTATTACTGTGATGTCTGCCAAATGACAATTTTTGAATTCTGTTATTCTTTCTACATTTATTTATTGGTATCTTACTGTAAGAAATTTTCTCTTGTTCTTTTGTTTATACAAATATGGACTCATGGATTCTTGCATTATGCAAGGAATTAAAAGCGATTACTATCATAATTTCTTTCGATGCTTAAAATTTTCCAACTTCAGGGGGCCTGAAGAAATGGCTCCTCTGATGACAACACACCCAACAGGAATCCGGGGTCATTGTGACGAGGGGTACCAAACCTGTGGCCTTCTTATGAACAAACACCCTACATGCATTCCCCACTGCCCCACTCTGCACTTCCCCGTGGCTGCCCGGCAGGACCAATGGCCCAAGGCTTTGAAGGCCTCAGTATTAGAGCAGAAACCCTGGGCATGGGCCAGAGGGCCAGGGCAGTCCTGCAGGAGGTGAGGTGTAGCATTGTGGCTGAGAAGGGGCCACATAGAAGCCATTAGCGTGAAAACAGGTCTACATGGAGGCAAAAGTTTCAAAAATTTTTTTTCCAACTTTGTTCAATGGGAACTCCTTGAAACTGGATTTGGTGGCCTTTTGACACCTTCCTATCATTCCTCGAGCACTTTCTTGTTTTTGGTACAAGATATTATAGGCTAGTATACCCACAATGTTAGGCATTTCTTCAAGGAGCCCCTGGATCCTTTCAGTGGGGAATGGTGTTTGGAAATCAAGATCTGCGTACTCGGTGTGCTTATTGCTACTAGGGAGTCATTCCTAGAAGGTCCTCTCAGGGAACAACTGGAAAATACACATACAGGCAAATACATACACTTATCCTATTGATCTATTAAAAACAGGGAGTTGATACTTCCAATTTCAGGCTCCCACCACAGGGTTCATTTTAGCTTTGCCTCTTTCCACATTTTTAACTCCCACAGTGAAAAACCTGGCTCCTATTACCCAATATATTTATTATCTTTCCATTATAGTATATGCAGAGGGGGTAGCTTAAAAATTTGTTATATATACCATTGTAAAACCAAACCTACTAATCAGAGTTTAATATTTGTTTATAGTTTGTTTTTAGCCTGAGTGTGTATGTTCAAAAATCACTTGGTTAGTTTCTTTTTCCTCTTTAGTATGGTTATGCTGTTTATTTACAATAATTTATTTCTATTTGTGTTCTATTTTAGGACCTTTTCACCATCCTTGTTGATGTATTTATCTTGTTTATTTTTGACTTTGTAAAAGATTGACATGCTTCCAAAACTTAGAACTATTCAGAAAGATATTCAGAGAAGTGTCATTTATACCCACACCCTCTCCATTCCAACCTTCTGCCATCCTTCCTTCCCCTTACCGTCTGCAGATAACCAATCTTGTTTTCTGATTTATCCTTCCTGTGTTTCTATTTGTATGAATGGGGATTATATATATATATTTTTTTTCTTATTTCCCATTCTTTCTTACACAAAGGATAGTTTACATACTCTTTTGCACTGATTTTTCCATTTAATAATATATCTTAGAAATCACTCCATTGTGTGGATGTGCTGTAGTGTACTCGACCATCCTCCTATACATAGGCACTGAACTTGTTTCCAGTATTTTGTGATGATAAACAACGTTGTAATAAGTAACCCTGACATACATACTTTTGTGTTGTTGGAGATGTATTTTTAGGGTATGTTCTTAGAAGTAGAATTGTTGGGTCAGAAGGTAAATGCATATGTAGATTATTAAATGTTGCCAATTCCTCTCTATAAGTAAGGCTTGTACCACTTTGCATTCCTATCAGCAGCACATGGGAGACTGCCTGTTTCCCCACAGCCTCATCAAGAGAATATATCACATGTTTTAATTTTTTGGTAGTTTACCTAGTTTGGTTTTTTATCTTTTTTTTTGTATTTTTATTTTGCCTGAACAGAACCCAGAAAAATTCTGATTCACATACACAGATTTACACTTAGTTGAGAGACTGCCTTTTAGAATACTCTTCAATTAAGCAGAGCTGGTACAAGAGACTTTATTATGTCTGCACAAAAATAGTTAACCAGGTAGCAAAGTTAATGAATTTGATTGAGTTGGTTTTTGAAAAAATTAGTTTATGAGGTAATCTAAGTAATTTATAAAGAATTTAAGTGGATCTAATGAAACGTTTGTGAGCATCTGAACAATTTCCTCAAAAACTTAATCAGAATTCATGGAAACTCAGAGACCTAGTCTTTGGAAGAGGGCGCATTAACAAAGGTGCTTTATTCCTCAAGGGCTACACGCCTTGCTTGAGAACCTAATTTCATATTTTATTAATTTATTAAGTACTTCATATAAACAGAATGCATTAGATTTACATTTCATTTTTAATTGGGAAACGTTAACTTCATGATCTCTGTTTTAATGATCTGAGGCCGATTTTAAGCATAGCATAGAACATTTCGCACAAACACTGCTACAAATGTCTTGATAGGTATTTTACTTTGTCATAAATTGACTAGATAATCTGGCTACTGGTTTTAATTACAAAAAAAATTGTTTAAGCCTTTGATGCTGGGCAATTTAGGAACTCTTGTAAGTAATTTCAAGTTTTAGTCAATAGATAAAGCTTCCTATGTACCTTTTATGCAAGTTTTTAAAGATGGCCTAAGTCTGACATATAATTGGTAGGCAAATGGTTATTAAGTTGAATTAAAATTTTAGTAAAGAAAATGAGTATTCTAAAGGGATGTGTTAGATAATTCTGGATCCAATCCTTTGTCAACTAAGTATACAGAAGGGTTTAGAGTATGTGTAAAATCTTACCACACTCCTTTAAATTGTTTTTATTTTGTGACACATAAATTCTAGACTGTTCTAAAGTAGGAAAAATTATATTTAGGCTTTTGTGCTCTAGTTATGGGATAGAAATATTCTCATTTAAGTATAAAATGCAAACATTTAGTTATTGGAGGGTACTTTTTTCCAGGCTAAACTGTGAAAATGCAGTCCTCAAAGAAACTTTGAAACTAAAAACTGAAGAAATTAAAATGCTGAAGTCTGAAAATGCAAGTAAGAGTGGTATTTTGATGATTCTTTAAAAATTATTTGTTAAAAGATTTGTTTATAAAGCATCTTATGTTAAGAACACATATCAATAGAGACAAAGTCCTAGTATTTCAAAGTAATATATTTTAAGGATAATAGAACAAATGCATCATTTAGGATTTTTAATTTAAAAAATTTTGAGGTAAAATTCACATAAAATTAACTATTTAAAAGTGAACAATTCATAGCATTCACAATGTTGTACAACTATCTAACACTTGAATAACGCAGGGGTTAGAGACACCAACCCGTGCTGTCAATATAACTTTTTCCCACCTATAGAGCATAATGTCACCTGTGAGGAGTAAACCCAAGTTTCTGTTGGATGTGTTGTAAACAGAACAGCCATTCTTCAGGCACCCTGCTCTGATCACACCCCAAAATCCATATAACTTTTGACTCCCTCAAAACTTAGGTAGTCCCTCTGTTATCTGTGAGGGATTGGTTCTAGAATCCTCCATGGATACTAAAATATGCAGATGTTCAAATCCCCCACATAAAATGGCATAGAACAATGCAAACAGCCCTCCACATTCACGGACTCACAAATACATATTGAAAAGAGTATTTTGATCCAAGGTTGGTTGAATCTACTGATGCAAAATCTGGGGAAAAGGAGGCCAACTGTATTATTTACTGAAAAAAATCCACATGTAAGTGAACCTGTACAGTTCAAAGGGTTAGGTGTATGTGTGTGTACACACAGACAAAAACACACACTCTTCCCTTATATGATGAGCCACCTTATGGCACAAGTTAATGAAAGTATTAAAGTGGTTTAAGATTAAGGTGGTACCAACTTTTTATAAATTCTGAAATGTCAATTCTCTCTTCTAAGCAGAAACTATTTTAAAGTGGTGGCTTGAAGAGGGCAAAATAAGCTCTAAGTCAGGTCATGGGCCCAAGAGAGGCACTTTACATAGTGTAGTTCAGGGGTTCCCAACCTCGGGGCCCCAGAATGGTAGTAGGCCATGGCCTGTTAGGAACTGGGCTGGGCTGCACAGCAGGTGAGCAGTGGGCGAGTGAGTGAAGCTTCATCTGTATTTGTAGCCACTCCCCAGCGCTAGCATCACTGCCTCAGCTCCACCTCAGATCATCAGGCATTAGATTCTGAAAGGAGCACCGGTCCCTGGTGCTAAAAAGGTTGAGGACCACTGGTAGTTGTAGCAATGCACCTGGGTGAGAACTGCACACAGATGGTGCTTCTCAGTACCGGTGATTTGAGCAGATGGAGATTTTTCCTGTATTAGGTTAGTTCTCAGGACAGAAGCTGCTCATAATCACAACCCCTCCCCTTCCTCCTTACCATTCCACCCTGCAACAAGAGGGGGAAAGTTACTATTTTCTGTGCTCTCTAGTAGATAGTGGGACCCCTCTTGTTCTAAATGGTTTCACATCTGCTTGTGAAAACCGAACAGAAAAATCTGATGGTTTGCATACTTGGTACTTTTGATATAATATGTGGAATCTCACCATCTGGTTGTCTTACTACCCACAAGTTCTCTGAACAATTCGCCTTTGTAAGTTTTCTCTTGAAAAATCATACAAATTTTCCAAGAGAAAATGAAGACCAGACTTTTGTGGCAAAGTTATTTTCACATTAGAAATAATAACATTTTATCCAGTGTTATATACGTATTATCTCACTTAATACCCACTATTCTATTAGATTTTCTGGGTGGGGCCTGTTGTACATACGTTGCTTGTAAGAAATGAATATATGATGTTGGTGTAACAAGATTACGTGAGGCCAGAGTTGTTAGCATAACTAACACTTTCTTATATGGCCCTTTCTAGGTTTGAATCAACAGTATTTGGAGGTACTTGCTATGCTTGATATCAAACAGCAGAAGACGGTTCAGGAAAACATATGCCAAGACAAAAGTGGCTGTACAGAGGTTTCAGGTCTTGAGGTAGGTGGGCAGGTATAAAAGCTTAGCAGGAGGAAAATTTTCTGCTTTCCTTTTTTTTTGCCATAATTGTCTGCTTACATGTTCTAGGGTAGCACCATATTTAGCAATTTGAGACTGAGTGAGAGAGGCCCATGGGTTTGCTGAGGTCAGTTCTTTAGTCTTGCTGGTACCATACCTATCACAAATGAGATTCTTGGACATTAAGGGATGTGCTAGTCACCTCCTGCCTTTTATTTTTTTTTCAGTTTCAGCTCTAGCAGAAGCTGTGTTAGTAGTTACATTACATGGTCATAGACTCTATTTTTAGGAGTGGATGATTTTTTTTTCAATGACATTAGAATTCATTCGTCATTTCTGAGTGTGCAGCCCTTCCTGACAGGAGCTGGCAGTAGTGAATGCTGGGCAGCACGGTCAAGTCCAGTCACAGGAGGTCCACATTGTGGATGTTAATATTTACTTTGTTAGGTCAGGGTCCTGCCAAGGGCTCAGCTATAGGAAACTGGTGCCAGGTTAAACATGGAAGCTGAGAGTGAAAAAAAGGCAGGCAGAATTCCAGTACGGTTTTGTTCTAAGTAACAACATTCTTTCCTCATTAGTATGTAATCACCACTTGGATCCTTTAATCCTGGTCTCAGCTTTCTTCTGTTTTTGTTTTCCAGTTTCTTTGAATCAGATGCTTAAATAGAAATGTACACGGGGATGTGTGAGTGTGCCTCTGTGTTTGTATCTAGCTAATTAGTGTGACACTGGGTAACAGGATAATGCTTTTGGATTAAAGCTTGCAGTCCTTGGAGCCTGCCTTTGTCATGGTCCCAGAGGGAGCCCCTGTTCTTGTGCCAAAATGGCGGCATCTGCTCGGAAAATGCTTCTTCAGCTCAAGCAAGAGGTACTGTATTATCAAAACAGTGAAAGCTTTGGTTTTGTTTCTCCAGTAATAGTAGAATAAATGGAAGCATCTGCATTAATTAGTTTCATTTTAGCTGTCAGTGGCTATGGAATTTATTCTTAATTTTATATAGTAGCATTAACTTAAAAAATGGATTTTGTTTCCATGGTTCCAGAATACCAATAGTACTTGACACAACACTGTAGCCACATAAAGTTGTTTGCCTGAGATCATAGTTAATATTCCCCAAATTCTATTTCATTTGTCTCTGTACATGGCCCTAAAATTACTATGTATTGGAGGAAAGGTGCACTATGCTTCAAATTACTAGGATCTGCAAAGATTAATGGGGAGATAAACATGAAGCTTATTAGAAAAGCAGCAACGTAAAGCAGAAGGTACCTTTGTACTAGCCAGACCTTGGTTTGAATCTTAGGTCCATCATTTTCTAGCTGTGTGGCTTTGGACACATATGTTAAATGGATAGTGATAACTAGCTTGGAGGGTTGTTGTAAGAAATAGTAAACATATGTTTAGCACGGTGCCATACACATGGCTGACATTTAATCAAATGACAGCTGTCATTATAATTAGGCTTTAATAACAAATAAAGTACATGGACCATAATTAAAATATTTTACCTTTACTGAATGTATGGAGTTTAAAGTCTTCAGAGTATTTGGGAAACCTAACAGCTAAATATTAACAATTCATTAGGAAAAGCGTAAGATTACATAGATCAGAGTCAGGGTCAACTATGGGAGATATCTGAAAGATGATATTCAGAATTATTTTCAGTGGTATCGTCTAGAATGGCCCAAGGCAGTACTGAAATGCAGCCTTCAGCATCCTCCCTTCTTTGTTGAGCAGAACAGGGTCTGTCTAGGATAATAAAGGTCCAAGAACTGTATTAGAAGGGAATTGACAGGCATCACAAGGGAAATTTCTGATAGTCTAGTTCAGAATGGGCAGCAAGTACTAATTAGTTTAAGCAGATGCAAAAGACCAAAGAGACAGTAGACCCATGCTAGGCAGGGAGACTGCATTTGCTAATCTGACTCAGCATTCAGGCAAGAATTATTCTGGTTTGGCCTCCGACACCTCTTGAACTTTCTTTCAAAATCAGCTGCAACTTTTGCAGAAGAGTAAAGAAGAAGCCTACATAATGGCAGATGCATTCAGAATTGCATTTGAGCAACAACTGATGAGGAAAAACGACCAAGCACTGAAATTGACACAAATGGATAAACTATGTAAAAAAGAAACAAAATGGATAAATTGGAAGCACATTAAAGAGGATGGTAAATATGAATATAATGGCAATAATCAGGTATAATTTGTTGTTTTGGATTATAATCAAAGTTGTTTAAGCACATTTAATACGATGGAGAATATAACTGAAATTTTGCATGGAGCTGTGATATATTTAAAAAATTAGTAACTATGGGGAAAAAAGGGGTCATTGGATATTACATATGCAGATGAGCTATTGGGATCAACAAAACCATAAAACGGAAATCTTTTTTAGTACTCTTCTATTTAATTTAAACAAGGCTATACTTAGTGGGGAAAGAAATAAGAGCACTAGATGGTTAAAGAGCCACAAAGGAAGTAATACTGAAATGATCGTGAAACCCCATATTAAGTGTATCTAATTAAACTTTATTGACACATGTGATTCTGGAAGAGACATTGTGGAATAGAGGAAATATCTTAAGTTGAACAAATTAATAAAATATTCTTATAAAAAAAGTTTTAGGTTTAGGTGCACTAGCCTATCAAAAGTTCATAGCCATATTTGAGACTGTTGTAGTAAAAACAAAATATGTAAAAATGGCATGAGAATAAAATTACAGTTGACGTAGGTAGTCCAATATAAACAAAGTAGCTCTTATTTTTTAGAAGTTTTAGTTTTTCTAAAAGGTCAATTATGTTTTTACTTGATATTATTCAGAATCCATATTGCTTCGATTTAAAATTTCAATTTGAAACCATTTACCAATCAATAAAGATTAAAGTGAAGCATATAAAAAGTTTAAATGTTTTAGTACTAAAATTCTGGAATGACGATTTCTAAATATTTTCTAATGTCAAAATCCATAATCTTAATTCCAATATCTCTCATTTTCAGATGAACTTCAGAAATATCTTATATAACATTAAAAAAATGAAACTTTTAATAGTAAATACCTATTTCATTAAAAAATTTTTTTTCAAACAGTACATATTAGTAATAGTATATGGATCAAGTGTTATGAATTTTAGCTTCATTAACTTTACTCATTCCTTGGCCAAAATGGTAAGAAGTAGCTTACAGGGATAAAATAGAAGTAGTAAACAGGACCATGAAAGTAGGTAAAAGCAGATTATAAAAGCTATGTATTTTGTATTTATCAGGTGGAGAGAAGTTAGGGTAAAAACGAAAAAATGTTTAACTCTCATTCTTAAAGGGGCATTCCATTGTCCTGAAATTAACTTCTTAAAGTTTTCCTGACATGAGACTTACAGAGGCTACTGAGCAAATATGATGGCTAAGTCCTCATCATTTATAGTACATACAAACTCAGTTAGTTATATGGCTGTTTTCTATAATAATTCCTTCATAAAAGCTGAAGGTACAGCTTTAATTCCAACTCAAAGTAGGTGATTTTGCCAGGAAAATAAGCTACCAGTCTACATATTTAGCCTTTTAGGAATTGGAGGAAAACATAGTATCTTGTTCTACCATGGACAACAAATGTGTAGGGGATCTTCCTCAGTCAGGCCCTTGATAAGAGACAGGCTGCAAAAATTTCAAAGGGATATTCTTTGAGGGGAGCTTTGGTGTTCTGGGTTGCTAACTGCAAAACCCTTTGGAAATCTATCTTGTTTTGATGGAAGGTAGGGAGAAGAGTGATGGGAAAGGAAAGACATGGTTAAGGTAATTTTCTGAAGTCTTGTCATATTCTGTCACCTACATAGGACTCCCAACTATGCATGAAGTTTGGCCATAAGGACACTGCTATGTAGACAAAACCGGGTTTTTCTTAAGAGGTTGATTCACTTAAGCATGTACTCATTTTATATCCCAGAATTCCTGCTTTTCTTAGCTCATGACAAACCTCAAAACTTTTCCATAGAAAATATGATTTGAGGTAAAGCTCCCAATCTGTTTTCCATTAAGGCACTGAGAGATTGTAAACAGAATTTAAAATAATCATTCATCTCTGAAAAGCCTTTACAAGTCCATACAAGTTTCAGTAGCTCTTTGTGAGTTTCTTAGTGACAAGACTTTAATTCATTTAATAGTGCATTTCAATAATCTGAAGAGGTACAGGATGATTATTACAGGTTATTTTCATAGGTGTGGTTCACACTTACGGTATCTACTTTTCTTCTTGATATGGCAGCTTAGATAAGTTCTGAGAGAAAGGTTATAAGCATATTTCTTTTTTCAGACTGAAAATAGAGACAGAGATTCATCCATTCACTCAAGTTTCCCAGTGTGTCACCTTGTCTAGCTTTTCCCCTTTGTCACAGTTGCTCGCAGAAGAGGTCAGGTGTTGAGGCTCAGTCACTGTGGTTTATCTGCTCTCAGTTTTCCATGAGACCATTTGCAGAGCATTCCAAAAACATTACTGAAATTTTCTTTGTATAAATCTACAGATTTTGTACCTTCCACTATAAATTATACCCTTTCTATGAAGATTAGTGTACATATTTCAAGATACGGACTTTTAAGCATTATGTCAGTACCTGGGCTAGGTGCTTTCACAACTGCATTTTCCTTTCTTTTTCAGTGGTAAAATGTACATGTTGCCAATTTATCCACTTTTAAGAGAAAGTAAATACATTCATATTGTTGTATAACTCATCACCGTCCACCTCTAGAACATTTTCATCTTCACAATTAGAAACTCTGTACCCATTAAACACTGATGGCCCACTCCCCTCCCACAGCCAATGCTCTATTATTCAATGGTACGGCAACCCTGAGGTACAAGTGCTATTATTCTTATTCTAGAGGTGAGGAAATGAAGCTCAGAGAACTTGTCCAAGGTCATGCAGTTAGTAATGGCTAAATGAGGATTCAAGTCCAGGTCTTTCTGGCTCTAAAGCAGAGTTTGCATGGTTCAGAGGCTGCCTGTGGCCTGCAGGGTGTTCTCAACTAATGTGGGTTAGTGGCTGACATTTAAAACTAGATGTCACATACAAATCTGGACTGCTGGCTCCTCTGGAAGACTTAGATGATCTGGGAGCATGGGCTGCATTCTCTCAAGGGGCAGCCATCGTTGGGAGCTGAGGAACTGGTGATGCCACAGAGAAGGGCATTGCTCTGGATTCTCTGTGGTGCTCTCCAGCGTTTGCCATTCTGGCTCTAAAGGTTGTGCTTTGCCCACTACACTGTGCCATCTGACTTACTTGTGCTAGAGGTCTGAGGAGAACCTCCTGATTTAGGATGTATTAGCCTTGATTCATACCTCTTTTCATGGAAGTACTACAACAGTGAGTCTTATGTCTCAGCTATATTTTCATGTTTAATTTTAGGATTACTATCACAAAGGACTAAGAAGACCTTAGGGCAGAAACTGTTGGGTATGCTTCCTTCAGAAAACAGTTTTAAGAGGACTGAAGACCAAGCTAATCCTCAGGAAGTCTTTAAGATGCTGATAGATTTGGTTAGTATCTTTGCTTTCTTGTTAGAAGTTGTGGTTAAGCTAATCTTTGTTTTTTTTATTAAACTCCTTATCACTCTACATTTGTCATTTATGCCCTCTTCCCAGCTGAGTTCCTCCAGTTATAATCTTATCTCTTTAACTTTCTGCATGTTCTTCCTGTGCAAGTTTAAAGCTCCACCTCTAAGAGGGGGCTCCCTGTAATTAACTCCAGGTATCTGTCATCTGCATTTATATATACAGTTCATGTCAAAACTCTCTTTATTCAGGATTTACGTATTCAAGGTACTTCTTCCTCTAACATTATATCCTTTAGTCATTACAAGCCTGAAATCAGTCCTGTTATTCCCATTTCATAGATGACTAAATTAAGAGACTCATATGAACGTACCTATAGAAGACTGGTAAGGTTATTTGCATATTAATATACAAAAACAATTTTATATAAGTAATTTGATTCTTTTACAAAACTAAGTACATGTTGATTTTATATACATATATACATACAACATGTTTTTTCGGATGACAACAAAATTTCAACAGAATGTTTTCTGTTCTTCCTTTAAAAAAATATCCACAATAACATGTAGCATGCATAATGCTTGGGAATCAGTGGACACCTAATGAATTTATTCACATTGACTGATTTGACAGACTGAATATTGAACATTTTGATAAAATACTTCTGACTATAGCTATCTTTATATTCTGTGATTTCCTGTTACATTTTTAATTTCTGTGCATGCAGCTGAATGATAAAGAAGAAGCTTTGGCTCATCAAAGGAAAGTTAGTTACATGCTTGCTCGGGCATTGGAAGACAAAGACTCAGGCTCAAAAGAGAATAAAGAAAAAAATCCCATGAAAAACAATTTTCTATTAAAAAATCGCTGGCAGAAAACTTCAAAATTCTCTGATTTGCATGATCCTGTACCTTCAAGTGTTCAAATTTTTAATTCTGTGGGCTGCATTTGTTCAATCCATCACCTTCATACAGATCAAAAATACACAAGAACTCTGAAAAGATCCCATTCTTTGCCACCAAATATGTTTTGAAGACAAACCAGTTGAAATTTGAACTGAGAGCTGTTTATATGGAGACTTTGAAAAAGGATTGTGTAAATGTTGCTACATCTTCAGTTCAGAAGTTTTACGTTTTCTGGGTCTTTCTAAATTTTAGGAGGCAGGTAAAATACTCAAATGTTTTCTATAAGAAATTTAGTATTCTGTGTTGATATATTTTATTTATAAATTACATTAGTATATTTTATGAAATGTTCAATATTTACCAACATCTGAAAAACATAAAAATAGTGATTTTTGAGAAAAACAATTATTATTTAGATTGACTATAGGAACCTCTGACTGGCTCAAGCAACAATATAAATTAATGCTCTAAGAAACAATGCCTAGGAGTGACTGTAAATTCTGAAATACTTTATTTTGTTTTATTTTTATATATTTTTTAGGCTTTTTCATTTGTCATATAAAGTTAAAAAATAATTTCCTTAACCTTAATAAAAGGTTACTCTGCTGCGACTTTGGTATAAGTATATTCAAAGTCATAGCTAGTTATTGCATAGCTTCTTTCTTTTGTCAGAGTAGTGACATTTTGTAGCCATATCTACACAGAATTCTAGTACTCAAACCACTCTGAATTAACTTCTCAATTTTGATGCTGAATTTTAGGCCATTTAATTTTTTCTTTCTGTAAATATTATATAATCTTTAATAGCTTTTGGGAATATTGCTATATTAATAGCATCACAATTATATCAAAGGAAATGTATTACATTGTTGGCAATTATAATAAAACTTATCTAATTATGATCTCTAGTAAAAAGATATATGGCTATACTGAATACTACTTTAGATAACAACAAAGTAATAAGGTAACAACATAAACCATTTATAGTTGAGTTAAAGGGAGAATATTTAGTTTACATTAGGTAAATAATAATAAAAGTTGAAAATTTGGCAAAAGGAGGATTGAGGAACTACTCTTTCCAGATATTAAAATATATTGTCCTAATAATAATGTAAAGCTACATTATTTAAAGCAGTGTACCAGCAGGTCAATGGAATAGGATAAAAACCATACACAGACCTAATATATATAATAATTTCATTAAAAAATGAAAAGGAAAAGGATCTGGGATTACCTAACGATAACGAATGCAAAAAAAAAAAAAAAAAAAAAGAATGTATACATTTGAGACCCTGTATTCAATTTTTTTTAGTATATGCTCAGAAGTGAAATTGTTGGATCATATGGTAATTATATTTTTAATTACTAAAGGAAACATTGTTTTCCATAGCAGCTGCACCCATTTTATCTTTCCACCAACACACCAACAGTTCACAAGGTTCTGTTTCTCCACTTCCTCACCAACAGTTGTTTACTGTTTGGTTACTCTATTGATTAAGTTCTTTGATGCATACTAGTATTGTAGTTCTAGTCCAATTTGTCTATTTTTTTACTTTTATTGCCTGTGCTTTTAGGGTCATATCCAGGAAGTCCCTGTCAAATATAATGTCATGAAGGTTTTGCCCCATGTTTTCTTCTAAGAGTTTTTATAGTTTTAGGTCTTATGTTTAGGTGTTTGATCTATTTTGACTTCGTTTTGGAATATGTTATAAGGTAAGGGGATTTTTTCATTAAGAACTATTGAACAGCCACTGGGAGTATAAATTAAGTATTTTGGAGAAATATGGCAATATCAATACTAATTAAAAATACATTTTTTCCTTTTTTTTTAATAATTGTGAGAAATTGAAAATAATCTAAATGCCTATGTGGCAGAGTTCTAAAGATGGCCCTCTCAAGATTCCCATCTAGGGATGGATGGTCTAGGTACTGCTGTAGAAGAGATTTAAGATATAATTTAAAATCCAACTGAGTTAACCTTAATATATGGATAACCCAGTAAGGTGAGCCCCACGCCCTTTTTTAAAAAGTAGAGATTTCTCTCTTGGTAGCAGATGAGGAAGCCGGACAGATTCAAAGTACTGTTGCTGACTTATAGATTGAGAATACCATGTGACAAGGCATGCAGACTGCCTTGGGAAACTGAGCTGACAGGCATTAAAATGGCATGAACTGAATGAGCTTGGAAGCAGATTCTTTCCTAAAGCCCCAGATAAGAGCCCAATCCTACTTACATCTTGGCTTTGGCCTATACAAAAAAATATAGCTCAGCCATACCAGCTTGACTTTCAGGACTATGAGTTAATAAATCTGTGCTAAGCTGCTACATTTATGGTAATTTTATACAGCAAAGGAAGTGTAATGCGGCTTATAAACAGAGCACGGATAAGTACTGTTGCATACATATTATATATATTATATGGCAGTTAAATAAACTAGATTTATATATATTAACATAAAGGGAATTAAAAACAAGCAAAAAAAATTGCAGTATGAGACATACAGTTTATCACTCATAAAATACTGAGACCTCAAACAATGCTGTGTATCACCACATGCATTCTTATAAAATAGCAGTATAAAATCACGGGAGCACACACTCATTTCTTGAGTCACTCCCCTTTGGGGAGGGTGAAAAGGAAGAAACAGAATGACTTATTAAAGGGACCTCAATTTTCTTCTTTTCCTATTTAGTATATTAACATCTGTTAAGTCTGGGTAGTAGGTATTTGCTAAATTACTACTATTACTGTTTTTAAATATTGCATCTGCTACTAAAAAGTTGTAATGCTATATGCATCAGATCATTAAAATAACTTCTTATTAAAATTTCCTTAACACATTCTCATTCTACAATTCAGAGACTGAACTTATCTTACTTTTGCACTTATTCAGAAAAATCAGAATTACGTTTGTTTTAAAATAGATTTAATAAAAATAACTCAGTTTTATATATTTTACATGTGTAGAATATTTACAAATTCCTTCTACAGCATTTACTTAATGTTTACTATTTTTTCATTATTTGCCTTTTTGACTATTTCCTTCAGTAGTAAAATACTGTCCAGTGTTACCTGTAACTAAAATATTAGCTTCTTGGGTAATCCTCCTGGGTGGGTGAAAAAAAAAAAAAAAAAATGAGGTTGTTTACATTTAATCTTATGACCATTTAAACAAGTCATTCCAATTACTTTTACTTTCCTTGCTTGATTTTCTAATAACGCTTGTTAAACATTAAACATACAGTGTACCAGCAGGAATTTATGAAGAGAATAAGGTACACACTGATAGTTCTAATAACTGAGGTATATTCCAAAGTGCCCCCGTCCTTTTAAGGAGTGTGACAAAAGTATTGTCAATGGGAGCAAATATAGATAAAATTAAAATACCACATTCTATTTACTTTATACAATTTAAATTTAAAAAGAGTCTATAGCTCACAATCTACATTTTTTAGCTGCACATTAATCATCTGGAGTTTTCTGAATCCATTTTTTATAAAAATGGGAGTTTTACCTTGTTCCAAGGCCTCTGTTCTCTTCCGTTTTGTTGCCAAAGAGGGATTTGTCTGCTCTTTTAAAGTTTCCACTGGACAGTTTGGTCGTGGCAGCTGACATCCAGGTGTTGGCCCTGGCCGATTACTGAAATACTTAGTTTTCAATGCCTTTAGAAAGAAAAGATTCCAAAGAAAGTAAACTAAACTTTTAAGTAAGTATCTGAACTGTGTTAAAGAAAATTTAGGGAGACCACCTAGGAAGACCAGGTATTGTAGGCGTAAAAAATAAAAAAAAATAAGAGATTGTAAACTGACAAGGTCCTTGCAATCTGTGAGGTCAACCAAGGGTTGTCTCGCCTAAAATAAAAATAATAAAACAAACAAACAAATAAATAAATAAAAGAAAAAGAAAATCTAACCTCCAAAATTGTTGGGAACATTAAAAATACTATGTGAATTCCCAAAACAAAATTTCAAGTATTTGGACATGCAAATTACTACAAGTAAACATGTAGCAGCCTAAGATTGACTGATAATTCCATTACTATAAGGAAGATACTATCTTCTAATTTTTCCACAATTAATTAGTCTAAACTAAATATGAAATACCCTTAGTAAGATATTGTATAATTCAGCTCTCTACAACTCAAAACACAAAAAAAGAAAGTTGCTTAAAAAGAACTTCCAAGTTTGTCACAACATCTATATGTATTCGAATTCTAAATTATTTTTAATAATTTATATTTACATGATTAAAATAAAAAAGAGAATAGGTTGGAAACAAGGGATTTTTAAAATCCAATAATCCACTGCAAATTGATAGAAATTTTACTTGAAAGGACTTGTCCAAAGTTATTTCTATTTATTACCAGTCCAATGACCTATAATAAGATTTTAAGTTTACTTCAGTCCATTCCAATAAAAATAATACTTTTATTCTAAATGACAAATTTATCAAGTTTATAATTTACTTGCATCATAGTACTATTTAATAGCCACAATAATTTAAGATATTTCCTTCTGAATAATCCTCTTAGGAACAAAAAATGTCCATATACTCTTCAAGCATTTTCCTATGACATTATTTGAAATAAAATGATTTAGAGATTCCTTACTTCAAAAGAACTGCATTTCTAAAGTATTACTTCTAAATAATAGCAGTTCCCTAAGTAAATTAAGCTAATTCTGAGCTACATAGAGATCTAAGAAAGAGAATCTCATTTCAACTTTAAGAAAGAGCCAAAAGCCATTTAAAAATTTTAGTTTATCAAAATACAACCCGAATCAGTTATTACAACTACCATTTTTCTGTAAGTTTTGAGTTTTACTAAGATTGAAAACAACTTTCTAGATAATATGACTTGTTCTCAAGTTTATGAAGAACATAATGTGTATATACACGAGTGAAAATATAATGAGTTACTTGTTTGAAATTAGAAGAGTAATTCTAATGGTAAAGTATCTAGCAAGTATGTATAAATGTAGATTTTATTGCTAAAAAGAATTAAGGCTTATAGTAGTAAATGCGTTAAACAATGGGTTGTTAGTCTGTAATAAACTTACATAAAAAAAAATCTACTTTGTATCTTTGATGTATTGTGCATTAACATGTTTTGTTAGATCTGAAGACTTATTTTTCATTTTAATTTGGCTTCCTTTATAAAGTCAAATTATCGCACTGTGTTGCAGTTTTACACATCTCTGCCTCGATTTTAGGTGTTTGTGACTCTGCCCTTTTTTGTTCTTATGCTTGTTTTTAAAACAAAGAACATTTTTTAAAAATCTATAGGTCTTTTATTTTTGTGTTGGATAACATTTCTCCCTTTTTTATTAAGATCAGATATTCTTGGTCTTTCAAATTTTTCTTGAGTTTGATTGTTATTTCTCTATCAGTGTCAGTGTTTATTCTATTTAAGATCTTTCAATCTCTTATGAATATATAGCTGTATCAGATGATACCATTTTCTCCCCATTATCACTTCTGATTGTGATAATGACCAATGTGCATATCTGGATTGTATTTTATAAGAAACAAAACACTTTTGGCACTAGGCTTGGTACAAGATTTAAATTAATACATAACAGATTAACTGAAATATCCTAGGGTCCTAATAAATACAAACCTTGTTATATTTTCTTCTCTAGACTACTTGAAAGCCAATTATTTTATCAATTAATTATGAAATTGATATGTATTTATAGGTTCCTAAACATGAATAACCTCTTCTGTAGTTGTGTGCATGATGTAATTTAATACCGGTCTGAATAGTGCTTATAGCTTGGAAAAAAGATAAGATTTGTTACTCAAAACAAAACCAAAACACATCTTTCTAGTATTTAAAGAATATTAGAAAATCTTATAAAATTGTTTTTACTTTATCCTCATATTTTATAATATAAAAAAATATGCTAAAAATACCTGTGAGGCTGTAATTCGAGTACATGGATTAAATGAGAATAAGCCTTGTATGAGAGCTAGTAAGTCATCTCCTGCCGCAATAAAGATGTGCTGTAATGGGATTCCAGGGAAACTCTTAAATGTCACAAAATCTGGAAGACTACACATGTCCTGTAAAGATATTTTTATAATTCAAGCTTAAGTAAATGATTGCAAGGCATACAGATCTTAAATAAAGAAATAAAATTCATACAGATATGATGATCTAAGTAGAAAACCCCAAGAAATCTATTTAACAACTCCCAGGATTGGGGAGTAGAGCAAGGTTGCAGGATATAAAATAAATATACAAAAATCAAATGTAGTTCTACATATTAGCAATGAACATGTGAACAATGAAATTTTTAAAATGCCATTTAAAATCACCCAAAAAGAATAATGAAATACTTAGGTGAAAATCTAACAAAGCATGTCTAAGTCTTATATACAGAAAACTACAAAACACTAATGAAATAAATCAAAGCTGTATATAAATGGTAAGACCGATCATGTTTATGGATTGGAAGATTCATCAAGATAAAAATGTCAATTCTCCTCTATTTTTTATATAGGTTTAACACAATTCTTACCAAAATTCTGGCAAAATTATTGTTTATGCTAAAATTTACATGAAAGGCAAAGAAACTAAAATAGTTAGAACAACTCTGAAAAAGCTAAAGTGAAAGGAATCAGTCTACCTGATTTCAAGACTTAATATATAGCTACTTTAATTAAAACTATGGTATTGGCAGAGGAATATATATATCTATATATCTATAGATAGATCTATCTATATATAGATCTATCTATATATAGATATATAGATATATAGATCAATGGAATACAAGAGAACCCAAATGACATCTATACAAATATGCCCAACTGATTTTGGACAAAGGTGCAAAACACTGAGTGGAAAGGTAGTCTTTTCAACAAATGGTGCTGCAGTAATTGGGCACACAGGGCAAAACAACAACAAAAACAAAAAACAAAACAAAACAAAAACAAACCTTGACCTAAGCCTCACACCTCATACAAAAATTAACTTAAAAAAGATCAGTTATCAATAAATTATATCAATAAATGATAGCTATTAAGGTGTGTTTTACAGTTAGAACATATACTAAACTTTCAATAAGGAAGTTGAGTTAGTAATAGCACAAAAGAAACCCCTTACATTTCATTTCTGCTTTGGATAATTTCACTGAAGTTTTAACCAGAAAGTGAAGAGTCTGATTAAAATTTTCTGATTAAAATTTCTCTTTTCTAGTACTTATTTATTCACCAAGAGATAGGAAGGAAAAACAAAAGGTTTATGATTTTAATTTAAGAATAAATGAGACTATTTTATTTAACTATATATATAAAATTTAGCAACTTAAATTGTAAATTTTACCACAGACATAATTTTTTTTTTTTGTAGACAATGGGTTAAAAATACTACTACTAAAACATCTTAATTTTGTTAATGAAAATTCTATAAACAAACCTAAATCCATCACAAAGATGTTGACAGACTAACATTAAAATGAAATATTATGCAGCTGTTAAAAAAGGAAAAGGTCAGTAATATTAAGTAAAAAGTAATTTGGTTGCCAAAAAAATTATATGGTGTGATGCTATTTTTTTAAAGAATAAAAAACGCAAAATGCAACTGTGTATGTATGTATGTGTTTGTGTGTATATCCTCATAGCAAGCCTTTATACCAAATAGTGATTAATCCTAGGATGAAAGAAGGGTTATATGTACATAGGAGGCTAGATGGTATATCACAATTTTAACTTTTACTTTGTATAAGCTTTGTAATGAGTATATATTATTAGTAAATTAAGACAATAAATACATTTCTTTAAGTGATATTCACATGACAACAGTATATCAAATCCTAACCTAAATTTCAAAGAAAATGTATAAAGGCTTACAGGCCACTGTTCCTCAGTTGGTGTGCCTAAAGTTTCAAATATTCTTGTTAGTTGATCAAGGTCTGAATCTCCTGGCAAAAAAGGAACCTGAAAGAAAGTGAGAAGCAAACATTTTAAAGTGGTTTGTGGTAATTGTTATGCAAATAAAACTATAAATTTAATAAGAAAAACTAAACTGTTAACAAAAATTAAAATGTAGTCTGAGTTATACTGGATGTGGCATCAGACCCTGCCAATGCTAAGCTAGTAAAAAGCACCACACTGCCCATTTTATTCATTCCACAAATCTTTACTAAACACTTACCATATAATAGGCACTATGCTAAGCCTCAGGCATTCAAATGAGGGAACAAAACAGTCCCCACTCTGCCCTTGGGTAGATGTGAACAATAGTAATACAAGAAAAGGAGCATTTACAAGATGGTATGTTCAGTGAGAGTACAGGATCCTAGCACATACAGGAACAGCACCTAATCTACTCCATACAGGTTACAGAAGGCATCTTAGAGGGATTAGCAGGGAAAGCTGAAGGATAAAGAGCTAGCCAGAGGAAAAGTCTAAGATGGAAGAGCTATTCTAGCAAAAGGGCAGGTCAAAAGATGGTAGGTAAGAGATCACATCTATATTCCAATCTTAGTAAGCTGCTAAATTCTTGCTATATAGAGACATAATTTCTAACTCATTCTCAGACATCTATGTAAATAAATGAGAAAAAAAGTTTTCTCTATTCTATGAATACCAGAGACCTTCCACACTGTTAAAGGCCTTGAAAGTTTATAGACTCACCAGGAAGATATAAGTAACAAGTCTCCAACATTTTTATTACAGTAGAACTCTACCAGCAAAACAAACAAAAAACCCCATCAAACTATACCAGTTGCCAATTTATTCCACGTTCATCTTTTTTGCCTTCTCTGTGAGAATGGTTCTAGCCCCTTTAAATATTTTTCCTTAGCCAACGGAAGCTTTGCCAGTAGAGCATGCTGGAGAGACAGTATAGGAAGAGTTTTGCTTCCTGGTTCTAGTCTGCTTGCTCCTCAGACTCCTGGAGCACTCTCAGCTTCTCACAAGACAAGGTTCCTGCAGTATGGACAGTTTAAACCTCCAGAGCACAGCTCCAGCAATGCAGATACCAACAGCTTCCCCTCTAAAACCTGCTGTGGACAATTCTGTAGCAGAGCACCTCCAGAGGAATGCTTCCCCCTGGAACAGCTTTCCAGAGGACAGACTTCCAGCAAGTTCTGCCAGCCCAGCTCCACAGCAACTTCTCTGCCGTCCAGTGAGCCATGTGGTGCCCTCTTCAACAAACAAGGTCTACATCCTCTTCTTTGGGTGCTCTGTCTCAGTCCTAGGGGTAAGAGGGGCTGCTCCTTTATCCACTATTTCTGTACTCTTCAGAGTTCTCTTTACTTTTTATTGATCAGTCCCTCATTATTCCAATATCTTGTCATAGTTAATAATTCTTTATAATAAACTTCCCTAATCAAATTAATGTGTGGTTTCTATATTCTGATTGGACTCAGACTTAATACAATTCCTATATAACACTGTGAATTGCTTCATCTAAAAAATAAATTAAATTAAATTATAGAACAGACTAAAATAGAAAATAAAATAGAAAATTAAATCAATCAATCAATCAATCAAATGATCCTCTCATGCAAGGTTTAAAGTAACACAGAGTTGCAGCTACAGTGGTTGGTTTTACACAGCTCTTAGAAGTGTACATTTAATCTTAGAAGAGTACATTTAAACAGCCTCAAACAAAAAAAGTCCCAGAGGTATAAAAGTTCATCCTAACACATTTAGTTACTGTAGAGATATTCTCATATTACAACCCAATGAAGGTTTTATTATATTTCCTAACACAGAAACGACTGATTATAAAACCTTTACTGTCATAAGTGGGAGGTGTTCTCCTCTCGTATTAGCATTAATAAAAAGGTCACATTAGGGGGCTTATTTTTTTTTTTCAATTGGTCTGTGTGTTGGCTTTTTGTGTAAGGATAATGTCCCTCTCTGAAAACTATCTCTGAGAAGATAGTTTTTACAGAAATTATAAGAACAAATAATCACAACAATATTGAAGTGTGTACAGCAATTCAAAACTTACCCTTAGAAGTAACTCTGCTAATATACAGCCAACAGCCCACATGTCCACACCTACACCATACATTCTAGCTCCAAACAGTAACTCAGGGGCCCGATACCACACTGAAGAACAAAAAGAAATACTGTCATGTTAGGATGGAATTATTAAATTTATTAAAGTATTTCCTAGAGAAAAATTCCTCAATGAAACATCACCCACTGATGAAATTTACCTTAAGGCTATATAACTCAATAAAAACTGACAATAAAACCAAGCAGAGTTCTATATTGCTGCCAGAAAATTATATACATCCTTGGTCCATTCACTTTCATACTTTCTTAGATATCTGATTAACAACCTTCTTTCTCCTGAAACCCGAGCACCATCCTTCATCTCAGCTGATGGCTTTGCTTGCTATTTCACTGCAAAAAGTACAAGTGAAAAAAATTTTCAGCATTCACCTACAGTTGTTTGTACTCAACACAATCTACCTTCCCATCTGTAACTATGGATTAACCATCTGTGACTGTTTTTAAAAGCCAGTCTCAACTTGGCACTAGATACTATGCTATCTGCTTTTTCTTCAAGGATATTGCTCCTGTAGTTCCCTCCTCTTTCTCCTACATCAACTTTTGTTCTTTACTAGACTATTATCACCAATGTACAAAACATACCGTTATTTCTCTGGCCTTAAAAAATAAACAAGGAACAGAAGGAACAAACTAATCAAAACAGACTCACAAATACAGAGGACAATCTGCTGACTGCCAGAGGGGAGGGGGTAAAGGGGTTGGGAGAAAAGGGTGAAGGATTAAAGAAGTACAAGTTAGTAGCTGAGAGATGGCCACGGGGATGGGGTATGACATAGGGAATGTAGTCAGCAGTAATGTAATGGCTATGTGTAGAGCCAGAGGGGTGCTAGAGTAATTGGGGGGATCATTTTACAAACTATATAAATGTCTAACCACAAATGTACTATATACTTGAAACTAATAATAAAATGCGAAACAAAAATCACACTAAACACCAAAGAAACAAACAATAGAAACTTCTTTAGATCCTACAGATACCTCCTCATTCTCTGGTAAGTGTGAGTTGTCTGTTCTCACTGCCTCCAATTCCTCTTTTCTCATCCTCTTAAACTCTTTTCAATCATGCTTTCATCCTACTCCTTCACCAAAATTGTTCTTGTCAAGGTTAATAATGATATCCACATCACTAATCTGTCAATTCTCAGTCCTCATTTTAACTCTCAATTAGTAGCATTTGATTTGCATGAAGAGAAAATGAGAAATTTATATATAAAAAGCACTGTAAATAGTACTCTTGTATGTAGGTCTCTGTTTTCCTGAGTTCCAAAAGTTCCTGAATGATGGGCATAACCTTTCCAGCAATTACATGAATAACTACTTATATCCCTTACTTATTCAGGGCTCAAGGGATTGAACTCAAGAGATCTATTTGGAAGGTAACAAAGTAATTTAAAGGATTAGACAGAGAATATGCAGATCTCATATCCTTATGACACTTGAAAAGTAACAAACGCCATCCTGACAAGAACTGTAAAAGCTACTATCCCTATCTAAAGTGATTTTTAATTTTTATATATAAAAAGTATAAACAGAAAATAAAAGTGTAATATAATATGAAAAATCCAAATATATTGATAGTGCTTTGTTTTGTTTAGAGAATTTTCATTCATACTGAATGATATAAAATATGGAAATAGGACTGAACAAATAAACACAGCTCCCCCATCAGGTGATTATGTAAATCAGTCACTAAAGTTCCAACCTACCTAAAATGTAAAAGAAGTATAAATTATTCCCCAAATTACTAGGTAAATGTCTGAGAACTGAGTTAATTCGACTCCATTTGAAAGAAGGGCTGTATTTTTTTCACTGGGATAAGATATACATAACAAGGGCTGTATTTTTAACAAATCACCAAGGATGACTCCTCAACTCTGCCAAAAGAAGCCAAAAGATGCTCACTTGTGAAGTGAATAATATCCTGCATGTCATAAGCTGTCAGTTATTTAAGGGATTCTTACCTGGTTACAACCTGATGTGTATAAGCTCTATTGGGGCTCCCAAATGATTTGGCCAGGCCAAAATCTGCCAGCTTTAGAACTCCATTTTCATCTAGCAACAAGTTGTTTGGTTTTAGATCCTACAGCATGGAGGTTTTTAAACAAACAAGTAAGCAGGGTTGGGGAGACTACCATAACGATTTAGTTGGCTTAACTTTAAACTTAGCAAAAAACTGGGTAACACTACAAAGTAAAGAACAATCAGTATTTTTTTCATTGATGTAAATCCTATCAAAGCAAAACAAGATTCATCTTGTTACCTACTGAGACCCTGGGTCAAGTTACCTAATTTCACTATACTTCAATTTCCCTACTTTTACAGGGTTGCTGTGAGGATTGAATTTAGTATTTTCTTAAAGAGCCTGGCTCATAGTAAGCACTCAATAAATGGCTGCTGCTATTAAATTAATAATACTAATATAAACTTTAGTATATAAAAACTATACATTTAGAAAGGATGAAGAACATATTCTCAAATCTATGCTAAGACAATATTAGCAATAACAATAATGTATAAGGGATTCCAAATTTAAGGTATGAGAATTATTAACTATAAGTTATATATTCTTACCTATTTACCAAATAAGGTGCCTAAGAATAGTTCCTTATCTAAATTATGTCTTGATTAAAAAGGTGAATGTTCAGAACGATGACTCAACCATTTCAGAAATTTAATTTATTAGTTCAGACTAATTTTAGACTAGTATAAATACTATTTTCCTAAAGGTATTTTAGCATTGTATAATTTAATCCAGACTCTCACTGTACTTCCCCGCATCCCCTCCCTCCCAATAACAACTGCATGGTACAAAGACCATTGGACTTAAAGCCAAAAGATCTAGCTCTAATACTGTCAGTTATCAGCTATTGACCTGGAAAAAAACATATAACTTTGGTCAGGTCACGTAGCAATTTAGCTCTACATTTATGAAAAATTTTAAGGATTCGGTCTCTTCCATTTCTAAATTTCACATAGTAATTTAGAGTCCTCACAACACCACCTGGTGGAAAAAACTGATGAGAACAGACAAGAAAGTGGGATAAAATGGTCCAGCTATTATCGTTATTAATTTACATACTCAACCATTTATGTAATAAACTGCCTATAAAACTTGACAAACATAAAGAAGCAATCACACTTGGTTAAAAACCTTACCCTATGTAAAATCCAGTGTTGATGTAAATATTCTAACCCCTGAAGAGTCATCAACATGTACGCTTTGATGTGTGATGGTGTCAGCACAAGACTATTATCCTTTATTATAACCTGTAAAGCAGGTATACAATATATAGGTGACTTGATTATTCCAAATAAATGCCCCCATATAAAAATCACTGACAGATATAAAATGAATTTATTCATACAGGACAATCTTAAGAAAGGTTGCCTAACTCTCTTAGGAAGCACTGGCAAGAATTTCCAGTCAAGTATCTTTGGTTTGGAAAAAAACAGTGCTTTGTCTCCTAATGCTTTATTCACTTGCTCCAGGATGTAGCTCCTTCTGATAATAGCATTCAACATTACTTAGGGAAACCACTTGTTTCCAGCTGAACCCACATGGTTAAAATAAAACTAGACTGACCACTACTTGCAGCCTCCAGAGGTAGGCACATGACCCAAGCATAGTCAATCACCTCTGTAGCCTGCTGTCCAGGAGATTGGTTCAGAGATGGACATGCGAACCATGCCAAGCCAATCAGCTAGGCTAAATGCCTGTGCTAGAATGAAAAAGAACAGAGAACTTCCTTTCTTCAGGGATTATTAAACTCCAAGGATATTTGCCTAGAAGTATCGGGGCTACTATACTGAAAAATTATGTCCATGAATGAAGGCAACAGAGAAGAAAACAGAGTGAGTTAAAGTGCAAGACTGAGTTTGGATGGTACTGTTTGTGAGCTGTGCCTACAACCAGTTTATCAGTTACATGGGCTAAAAATTCCCATTTTCTCTTAAAAAAAAAATCAGATTTAGGTAAACTGTACCTTTTTAATGCACAGTTCCATGACTTTTAACACATCCAATTGTTCATCCACCAGCATAATCAAGATATAGTTCTATAATTCCCCCAAATTCCCTCAGGCCCCCCTGTACTCAGTCCTTTCTGTGCTCCCAACTGCATCACCCTCTGATTTCTGTTCCTTTAGTTTTGCCTTTTCCAGAATATCATATAAATAATATCATAGATAGCCTTCTGAACCTAGCTTCTTTTATTTAGTATAATGTATTTGACATTAATCTATATTGTTGCATATATTAATAGTTAATTTCTTTTTTTATTCCCAAATAGTATTATATTGTATGGATATACCAATTTACTTATACATTCACTGGAAAAAGATATTTGGATTGTTTCCATTTTGGGTGACTACGAATAAGGCTAAACAGCTGTGTAACCAACTGATTTCTATGTAGATATGTTTTAGTTTCTCTTGGATAAATACCTAGCAGTAGCATTGCTATATCACATCTTAAGTGTATACATTATATGAAACTCAAACTCTTTTCCCAAATGGCTGTACCATTTTGCATTCTCACCAGCAGTGTATAAGAGAATTCTAGCTGTTCCGTTTCCTTGGATTGTCATTTTTTGAGATTCAATTAATAGTAAAGAAAAGCGTAAGATCTTACTTTTCTCAAAAGCTTTCAAAAGGTTGAGATTCTGTGATACTGTGGAAAAGAAGCTCAATATTTTCAAAGCTCTAACACTCATTTCTCTAAAAATAATGACAACAAGGTATAGGTAACTTAGACAAATGCTAATGAAATCCAAATCTTTAACACTGCATGGCTAAAGGATTCAGAAGATCCTGGATTTAAGTCTACCCAGATTTCAAAATTAAGCATGCTTTTCACTACCAATATCCTCATAAGTAGAAAATAAACATTTAAGTTCTCTTTTGATAAACAAAGAAAAAAAAATTCTTCTAGGAATCTTAATCTTACCTCTAGATCAGTTTCCATAAAATCAAAGACAAGGCTAATATTAGATTTATGTCCAAAAGCATCAAGGAGCTGCAAAGCAAAAGTTAAAAAAATAATCAAAATGTGATTCTCTATCTCGATTAACTACTTTGAGAGCATTAACAAAGTAATTTTTAAAAATTTAAATCATCATTTAAAGTTTAAGTAATCTTATTTACTTTTGGGGGGCTAGGAATTAGTATTTTGAGGCACAAAAATGTTAAACTTTACTAAATACTTAATCTTTCCCTTCACATTTTATAAGTTATGATTATGAAATGAACTAATAAAAACCTAATCTCAGTCTCCAATTCAGAAAACTTTCTACTTTAGAAAATCCTATAAGCTGCAGTGGAAGAAATCATTCATTGAATGAGTGCCTTCTGTATGCCAGGAACTATTCCAAGTACTCTACATGTATTCAATTAGCTAGTCTTGCAACAATCCTATAAAATAAGGACTATGACACAAATATGTGAAGGAACTTGCTCAAGGTCTTGTATATGCTAGACCTCTCTAGGCTTCAAAATGATTTAACAAAATTAGCCTTATGCCAGCACTTTATTTCATCAGTTGTACACTTTTAAAGACACTGCCTACAGGAACAATTTGGATAGAAAATACATTTCGGCTTGATAAACTTTTCAGTTTTTTTGCAAGGTTTACCCACAGCTCATTTTGCTAAGTCTTCAGTCAACACACCACATT